>JAOYRS010000029.1:3256206-4642413 GCA_032432895.1 Dryadula phaetusa
AATGGACATATTAACGCGTAAAATACGCGTTGTTGTAACAACCTATCTGTCATTTTATAATAAATTGTTTAGCAGTGTGTGTACTATATATAATAACAAAATAAACTAATTTCTTATTCTTAATGCATTATTAAAAATATAATAGCATTAGGTACGTCTTCATGAAAACTTTAAGTAATACAAATGTTATGTTTTATCTGAACTCACAATATGCGTAAAAATACGTCATCATAATTTATACTACTAAGTAAAGTTCCAATTTTGGGTGTTTGTCGTGAGGCGTTTCGTGGTCCAGTGGGACAGACTGTAGTCTGACTGTTTACGCGATCGGTTGTGGATTTGATTCCCACTCGGGGAAGTGATTATATTTTAATTATTTTCACTTCTCCGCTTGAGACAAAGTGCGGCGTTGAGTTCTGCCACTTAACACGTGATGTCTTTAGTTCGACGGAAAGCGAAGTACGGAATGTCTTGACACTATATACTTTCTGTCTGGAATAACAGACGCTATCTGTATATAATATTAAAATAACGGCTTTTTGCTCAATACATAAGTGTGTATACTTGGTACCTTTACCAAAATGACACGTATAATTTTTGTCTTTCTACATATTTATTCCGGCTAGTCTCTGAAACGGTTGAAGCGATTTTTATCGAATCTTCTGGCAGATAGCTAATTTATATAGCATAGCATATATTCGAATTCCTTTAATTTCACTTTTCAAAACAATATTATTTAGAGTCATAGGTGAAATACTATTTTAGTTTATTAACATGTTAGTGTCAAGAAGTATAAATAAGGAGGTATGTGTAGAAACCTTTCCTTTAGTTGGGATAGGTCACGCGCGGTAACCAGTTTCAATTATACGAAATCGTGGACACGTTTCAACACTTGACGTATTAAATTCATCTGTTTTGACTGGTTTGCTATTGTATAATGAGTACAACAGTTATCAAAAAAACAGTTTTAAACCTTTTTGTATATTACAGAATAGTCAGAGAATGTTAAAAAACAGTAACTTACTGTCACAGTAAAATATTAATTTATATAAATGTATCACATACAATGAAGATAATTTAATTGTTACAAAAACGCAGAAGTAAAAAAAGGCACAGACGGAGTCTGTAGTGTAATAAATTTTATATTATAACTAACTTTTTACTTCCCATCCGAAATTGAGACATTGTGCGTTGAGAGGAATTCAATACCGTGTTTTGTCTGACCAACGCAGAGAAATGAAAATAAATCAAATAAATTCCCCTTTGGGAACCTAACTCCCAATTACCGCAATTACAGAAGTTGTCCCACTGCGCCACGATAGTGTCATACTACAAGAAATATCATTTAGCTTTTTGTACACATACTGTCTTAAGCAAGATTTGTCTGATTGAACGAGATCCTTTGTGCTCGAGGTCTTATAATTATTACTCGTATAAAGTTGTTACCTTTGTCTTCTTTAGCAATTTGAAATGTAGGCTTTCGCAATTTAAGATGCAATACTTTTTATCGAGTTAATTAAAGGATACATTTCTTGTATAATCTGCAGTGACCTATCACTAATAAAGTAAAGCACTGTACTTATATTAAGAACCGCTTTTTATTTATACTTAATTTTTGAACATGCCTAAGACCTATTAAATTTAAAAGGCTCAGATTTCTCAATAGATACTAAATTTCAACTCCTCCTGAGCTGGACTGAACGTAAAAGTTGTCGATATACAATACCAATAATCGGCATAAACATTTATTATAAATATTGCCATGTTATATAGCAGAGAGCAAGAAAAAAAAATTAACTTCATTAAACATTTTATGATAAAATATAAAATATCCTTATTTTCTCTTTTAAATATTGCAACTTCAGCTTCAGCTTTTCATAATAAAAAAAAATACTATCACCGATTGATGTAAACGGCACGTCCGAACATGATAATTGATACATTCGCATCGCTAATCGGGTGGAAAACCGCTTCACTAGCCGGTGCACATTTCGATTTTTCTCCTTTGATGTGTTCAATAATGCATGAGCCGGACCGCTTTATACTCGTAAAGCAGATTAATGGGTGACCACGATGAACACATGTGACCGCAAAGTGATCATTTCTACCGGTACATTGTATGTTGAACTATATGTTTTTATGATGAAGATATTTGTTTAAGGCCTGTCGTGGCACAGTGGAACAGCGTCTGACTGTAAACGCGATGGGTTGTGGGTTTGATCCCCACTGGGCAATGATTATATTTAAAATAAATGTTTTCCCTCGCTTTGGTAAGATAAAACGCGGCGTTGAGTTTGTTACTCAACACGCTTTGTCTCGAACTATGCGAAAACAGAATAGGGAGTGTCTTGATACTAGGTACTTCCTTTCTATATATATATATATATATATATATATATATATATATATATATATATATGTATATTCGATTACTCGATTCTATTCGAATGAATAATTAAACAAATTATTCTATTTTAACATTCTGGTATATAACATATGATAAATTGCGGCGTTGAGCTCTACGCTATGTCTTGATTTGAGGATGGAGTATAGAGACTGGCGTGTCTTGAAATTAGACTCCCTTCGACTAACTCTGCTATGTAAAGTACTTTACTAAGTATTTTTTTATTTATTTTTCAAGATAAATGCTTTACAAAAACTCTATGTTAAATAATATAATTGTTATTATAGTTAAAAAGTATTCATGACGTATAATCTTTAATTAATCAAATTAAAAGCGTCTGACATATACAGCTTTCGTGAATAATCGCAACTTTTTAACGGTTTGGACAAGTTTAATAATATCGAATACCTATTTTAGTATAAAAGCTTTAGCTTGTTCGGACATTGGTAAAAATGCAAACTGGCAGTTCTATAAAACGGTAGACAGATTTATTTAAAGAGAAACGTTCTAGTTTGTTGCACTGGGTCAGCGGCTGGCTCTGTTTATTGATTTGCTAGCGATGCAGTTAATTTCGGCAACTAGGTGTATATATGTTCGTAGGTAGTATATGTACGTCGGTCTATCTGTGTGCATAGAAAGCGCTTTGTTTTATAAATTAGTGGAACTTAGCTGGGAATAATGTTTGCCCTAGTAAATTCCTAAATGTGGAAATGTAATTAAATAGTTTAGATGTTTGTTTATATCGATTAAATGTTTTTTATTGAATATTTTCTTTCAATATCTACATATATGTAGATATTGAAAGAAAATATTTGTTAGTGAAATATTATTAATTTTTGGTAGATTGTTTTTTTATTTTTTATATGTATTTCAACTGCACTACTTGACTGATTACAGTGAATACTGTAATCACAATTATTGTGTCTTCAATCAATATGCTTATTTAAATAATTATTGATAACAAAAAGAACAGCCTTGAGTTTCACCACTCAACTCGTCGATATATGTTATTTGGAAGAACACTGGAAAATGTAATAACTTCTTACAAAATTCTATATAAGAATAGGGCATAAGACAAGTGTTGTAAAGAAGACTGTCATATTAAATTTCAGTAAACTTGTTGCGTGTTGAAACTGTACACAACAAGATGAGAATGAAAATACATAATGCATGTAACGCGAAATATGATTATGGATTATTATCTATACCGTTAATAACTGAATTCATTACTTTTTTAGCTTATCCACGTACTTTCCTTAATTTATTATGTAGGTGGTCATAGGTTTGCTTTAAAAATATGACGTATATATGGCGTAAGAACGATAACCGATAACGATACGTAATGGCTGTGACGAAGAACGCTCATACTTATAAATATGTTTGTTAGACGTCCTCAGGACGTAAACGCGATGTGTGGGTTCGATTCCATTCACAGGTAAAATAAATGATTATATTTAAAATTTACTTTTTTCTCGGCTTGGCTAAGATAACGCGCGGCGATGAGTTCGTCACTAAATACACAATGCCTTGGGCAAGCAGCAGGCAGGGCCTTGACTAGGTTTTATCTGAATACTGACTACCCTACTCTGCGGGATAAAGCGTGAAGCTCTATCTTTTTTATTTACACGCTTTTATCCCGCATAGCGGGGTAGATAGGAAGCACCTAGTGTCAAGACATTCCATACTCCGCTTTCCGCCGAATTCGAGACATTGCGTGTTGAATATAGTTAAATTCTCATTTATATAACATGTTATTTTAAGACCACAGACTGGAAAGAAAAGAATGTACTAGAAAAAAATATAATTAAAAGGGTCAATACAGAAAAATTAATACAGAATTTCGTGCACACCTGAACCGAATTAAAAGTGGAAAATTTTAATTATAGCTCTTAATAATACTTAAATACGCAGTTAGTTTACAAGTGCGTTTACTTTCATAACAAAAACATAATAGTAATAATAGCTCTAATAGTTTTAACCTTTGCGTTTCGAAGTAAGGACGATTAAAATTGTGTACGCACTGTCTTTATATAAACTACATACATTGTAAGCCGCATTGTATGATAATTTTCCTATATTGTTACGTAGTCTTTTGCTTAAGATGTCAGAGTAATAAATAGTACGAGATCACTATTTTTTTATTGGAGTGTTCACGCCAATTAATTAATACATACTATATATATATATATATATATATATATACATATATATGACAGATAGGAAGTACCTGGTGTGAAGATACTCCGTACTTCGCCAAATTCTGTACATTGTATGCTCAACGCCAAATTTGTCTGACCAGAGTTTTCCTCCCACTTTTTCCCACTGTTCCACTGTACCACGACCGACCGATATAGGTAATGTGCGTACTTACATGTATATAGGTAAAGTTTCATAATTGTTTTGCAATGTCCAAATCATAATTTCAACAGTTATCATGTTCATTCTAAAATATTGTAGGATGAACCTACAATTTTTTCTCTAATTTTGTAACTTTGAAAGTAAGCTTATTTTTACATGTACCTATATAAGTAAGGTGTTAAACCAAAAATAATATATATTTCATATGATTTTGATAAGTTCTTATCTCATAAAAAAAATTAAATTTTTTAGACAATATTTTCTGCCGCCTTTTTTTTGTCCTAAGTAAAGAATGGAATATCTTCCTCTGAGTGCTGGAAAAAGAAAAATGATAAGTTTAACTATAACCTCCCAAATATAATCAGGTCTATATAAACTAGTAGCTTAAATGACATATAGCTTTTATCAAAGTTAAACTACTACTAGAATTGTATATTATTTAAAATGGATTAATCCCGCATATTTTGGTACTCGTGGTGGCACATCTACCCCTACTATTATACTACTGTAAAGTATCCAAACGTCGGATTTTCTGTATTATATTGAGTACCAAACTATATGTAACAACTCCCTTTAAACTTGTTTCAATTAATATATCTAAAAATCGTGAATAATAAAAGATTATAATTGTTTTTTTTCTAGAGCGTACTTATATAGCGTACTTATATTTTAGTAAATAAACGCTTACTATTCTCTCGCGTAACTCATTCCATTCTCTCTGACTCACCAAAAGATAACCAAAAAAAAACGTTTTTTATCAAATATAACCAAATTTGATTAAAGTTAGAGACGGTAAAGTAGTTAGGTTCATTGACATTACTACTTGAATTTTTGACTCAGATCAGGAACTTTGGACCTAGATAGAACAAAGGACAATTTCACATGATCACAAAACAACGTATATATATATGGAAATGTAAAGCATAAGAAGTCTTATGTTATACTTATAGCAGTAAGCTGACATACGTTTTTAGCAACGGTTTGATTGATCTTGTGCAACCGTGAATCAGATGCAGGTGTTTTGACACCCGACTCCTGAGCGGAATGCGCTCGTCAGCTGAGTTATTTCGCGAAGCGCTCGTGTGTGAATCGAGTTGACTCACGGCGTGTGAAAACGTGTTAACACGTCACTGATAGGCTGTATTGGAGGTAAATTGAATTTCCCTGTTAAAAATATACATACAAAATACGTATTTTAATTGATTTTATAATAAAAAGATCCGTTATTTGTCTTTGTGTTTGTATTATTATTATATATTTAAAAAAACATCTATTTTAAACTGTTGAAATGTTAAAACTGAGGTGACAAGTTCTAAAAGAGTTTCATAGACAGCAGGCACACGGCACGTGCATAAAAACGTTTATTTAAACATTTACATCTCTTAAATAAATGGATAATAGTTATTTCAGTTAAAAAAAAATTAAGCATCTAATAATTATGTTGTATAAACATGTGTAAAATTGTATAATTTACAAGAATAGCAGCAAGAAGCAGTCGCAAAAACAATGCGACTTCGGTATGGAATGGCGCAGCGCAGCGTGTTGTCATTGTATGCAGATTTCTTCTTAAAGGTGCTACCTTTATCACGTGTACGCGAAATATAAATTTTCTATACTATACATGGCTTGGTATTTCATTATTACGGCCTTTTGAGATGATAACGTTAGATATACAAGTGTCGTGTGTAATTACTTATGTTGTAAAAGGAAACTGAAGCGTTCTTGTATTTAGGTATAGAAGAAATTAACTTTTTACGTTTTGTAACATACGATACAAGACAATTGTATAATATTTTTAATTTCTTTATAAATACAGTGAAATAAAGTAAACTAGGCATATCTCAAAATATGTACATTTTTAAAAAACATTGTATATTTTTAGAATAATTATACATCAAAATTTTATATTTTTCACAATTCTACAAAATAATTTTACATTTACAATTATTTTACGATTAGTGATGATAATTATTTATTACATTTTGATTAATTATTCATTGATTACTACATAAGAAATCATTCGAAAATATAATTTGTTAGTAACTTCTATATCCCGCACAACAGATTAGACAGACTCTACTCTACGTCTAGTAGTAGTGAGTACCGCAACTCCACGCCGCGCTTTGTCTTACCAGAACGAGAAAATGAAAATAATTTAAATGTAATGATTCCGCCGACTGGGAATCAAATCTACAACAGATCGCGTCTACAGTCAGAAGCTGTCTTATTCGCTGTCTTAAGACGTATATTCATTCGCCTATATGGAAAATAAACCTATAACTATCGTTTTTGCAATCAGAAACTGTTCCACTACCCCACATTGGGATTATTAATTGCATATTCGGAAACAAAAGCTAAAACAACAAAATACATCTCTATCATTACAATGTAACATTAATGTATGAACATTTATCGATTTAATTCTTATAAGACATTAGCATACGTTAAGATGGCTTTTATAATTGCTCTGGCAAATGAAAAACTAGACTTTTACAACGCACATCCTTACATTGTTATTGTGACGATATCGGAGGCCCCACGTGTATAGTAAAATAATTATGGAAATTAGGTCATTTTATAATTATTATGGAATTTTTACTATTTCTTAATAATTATTGTAACATAAGAACATCGTTCGTATCTTTTTATTTAAATATTATTAGATCATTCTTAAATCACCTCACACATTAAGAGGAAGGAAGGTCGACAAAGTGCGACATTGCTTGACAACGGTGGTCTCACTAAAGAGGCCAGTTGTGACAAGAACGAGGGAGGGGTCAAAAATCAAGCTAGCTAATAAGCTAGGGTTGTAAGACTTATAGATAGCCAAGGATTTATATTATTTGTAAAAGGTGATTTAAGCGTTCTTGTGCATGTACGTAATTAGTAAAGATGTAATGATTATATATATATATATATATATATATATATATATATATATATATATATATATATATATATAAAATGTTCATTATTTTTTTAAAATTTAACAAAATAAAACATTTTTGTATATTATTATTTTCCCTTTTCTCCGGATTAGGGTTATATAATATAAGATAGACAGTTATTTTGTATGTATACTATAGCAATGATTAATCTAAATACTTTGTATGTTGGTTTCCCACGTAACTTATAAGGGGATGAAAGGATGTGTTTGTTTTGCTTTGCATATATAATCGACTTTAGATTTAGACGAATATCAACTAATTAGCCGCGTTGAAGGTAACATGGATGGAGAATTTTAGGAATATTTCAAACCTATTGACACGTTTAAGCTCCTTTTCTAAGGATTTCGTGTTAATGGTAAATTAGTTTTGTTAAAGTAAATGTAATAAAGCGGTTTAAGACTTTATTTCGTATAGCAGAAATGTCAGAGGTAACCTAGTGTCAAGACTGAGAGAAGAAGAGAATGAGATGATGATGAGAATATAACCCAATCGTATTTACACTCGGATGCTATCTTCTCGCACCACTCACGCTATAGTTGGAATTTTTTATCTTTGATATTTTATTATTTCTTTTATTTATTTCAAAAGTTCAAAAATATACTAACTTAATATAATAGTCTATAATATTTAAAGTTTATAAAATTAAGTTAATTGAGAAAATATCATGAAGCGCAGGCTACCGTACGTCTGTTCATCTTTAAGAATGTTTAAAACATTTTTAGGTAGCTTAGGTCAAAATTATCTTGATAACTTACTATTAAGCAAAATTCTTCAGAATTTTCATCATAACCATCGTGGCGTAGTGGGCCACGGTCTCAATATAAACGTCAGTCGCTTGTATTTCCAAACAGTACCAGTGACGGTGTTGTGGGTCCAATCCCCACTCGGCGGAATTATTATAATGAAAATTTATCTTCATTTTTTTGCTCCAGTAAGACCAAGAGCGGTGTTCGTTTGCCAGTTCTCTACTCAACACGCAATGTGCACTACTTTCCAGGATTACGCATATACTCATATATATTGAAACGTTATAGAAATATGTATATATGTGCAAGAAACAAAATAAATATTAAATACACTTGACATATGTTTTTTATCAGGAAGTACCTAGTGTCAAGACACTTTGCAGTCCGCTTTTCGCTGAATTTTAGACATAGCGTGTGGAGTGGCGGAACTCAACGTCTCGCTTTGTCTTACCAAAGGGAGGAAATTTAAATATAATGACATATACGTTGCTAAGGTAACGGGTATTTTACTCATCAACTGACCCCTTCTATAAATAAATACAAAACTAATTTAACTTAACAAATATTTTTCCTTATCAGCCCAACTTCCTTGAACTATACAGTTGCATTGTTTGAGTATCGAACATGTAGAATAATTAACGTTCTGCGTACGCTCGGTGAGGGCTAGTCGATCGTGACGTCGCGACCTCACACTATCTGCTGAGCTCTCACGATCACGGCGCGGGCACGACTCAGCTTTCGTTAAGGTCCGAGCTTCCACTGAAAATATAAAATGTTCTAATATTTAAATAATGGGGAAATAGTTAGTTTCATTGAGAATTGTGGCATCGATTTTCGCAATATACTCTAAAATAAACAAGAAAACTTAGCGAGAAAAAAAAACACTGTTCCATGTATACGTTGGCCATTTCACTTGCAGGCGTTGAAATTAAATTAATAATTTAGAATTATGTGTTTTTTTTTATTTTCTTTTTCAATTTTGCCTGTTTTATTCTAAGTAGTAGTACTGTCGATAAAATTTGAAATCAAAATATATAATATTAAATACTAAATTAAATAAAATCAATTATCAATAGTTAATGCCTTAATCTTCATTGGGAATATTTGAATATTGAATAAAGCAAATAATTAGTTCTGCGTACGTTGAAGACTAACTGGCAACGTAAATCGACTCTACCTATCTCAAGGACCGAGCACTGGAGCTCACGATGTTTATGATTATGCCTCGTGTATTACGTTTTCTTATATTTTACAAGTAAAAAAATAATATAATATTAACTTAAATGTTATTATTATTTATTTAATAAATTGTAATTAATATATTATAATTTATTGCAAATAAAATTGTTTTATTTATTTTTTATTATAAGGCAAAGCCTCCAGGAAGTCATTTACATTTCATACATCATATCGCTCTCATTGTGATCTGGATATATATAAAAAATATAAATAGAACTTTGAAACACTCCCAAGAGTAGGATCTGAGTTTGTAATATTTCCAAACTGTGCATTAGTCACGTTATTATATATGAATACTACTTGATTTAATATAATAGTTCAATTAGTTAGTTAATTTTCTAAGAAATAATTTCAGATAACTTTTAAAACAATTTAATGTGTATAAATAAAATTAAAGTGACTATTTTACTGCTTTTAACGAATTTTTCGAGTATCAATTTGTAATATTAAACAGCTTTTACTAAATACATATGTATGTCTGCACTGTACATAATCAAAATAATGTTTTTAACAATTTTTGTATCTCTGGAACGGCTTGACTGATTTTGAAAAGGATTTCAATGTCAGATAGCCGACATAATGAAAAGTAACTTACGATTCTATTTAAGAATTGTAAAATAAATTAGTTTAATTTGAGAGCACATCTAGTATAGAATAAAACCATGTAATACCATAAAATAAGCCCTTTACCATTATTCATAGGTTCCCATAGCTATGTCCATGTTAACATGGCTACATTGCAAAATCGTGTGTCGCATTAGGTTCCTGCTTCGCTTAACCAGGTGATAAATTTACAACATAACTTCATATTGTTTGACTTTATATGTGTGTTTTTACCAAAAGGCATAGCATATATAATCAATATTTAATTAAACTGATTAGAAAAGAGTAAATAAAAAGAGATTTTTGTCTTAATTATTTTATTTATTTAGTATTATATTTTTGATATTTTTCAGAAACTGAGCATTACATAGTGGGATTGTTAGGAAATCTTCATTATCTTAATTCGGGAACAGAATTTTAGGTCCTTTTTACTGAATTAACACTAATAAATATTATCAAATTTGCCACACTTAAATGATAAAAAAATAGGAAAGTAATATTATTTCAATACATTATAAACAGAGACATTACAATAAAATGATTATTACCATTTACGCTGTTGTCACGTATTCCTAGTGTTCAAGACATTCCGTAGTCCGTTTCCAGCGTAATTCGAGACATTGCTTGTTGTGAGCCGAAACTCAACGCCGCGCTTTGTCTTATTAGAGAGAATAATTGAAAATAATTTAAATACAATCATTCACTAATATCTGAGTAGTTGTCGAACTGACGCTGTCTACGCCACATCCGACCTACTATTTTTCCTATTCGTATTAAATAATAATAAGCGAATAGTCATCGTCTAGCAATCGAAAATCGGTTAAAAACTAGTATATCACATAGAATTCTAAAAATAGTCCATACAGATTACAGGCAAATTAAGATTTGTGGGCAATAAAAGAAACCGGTTAGCTGGTATGCAGACAGAGGTAACGGCATTGCCTAATGCGTTTCTCACTTTAATTAGATTTCGTCTATTATTATTTTTACTGCAAAGTTTTTTTATTGTATCTTGATGTGTATTTAAATTTGCATATTTTCAAAATATTTATATTTATACGGGCAAATTATAAGATTTGGTACAATTAATGTATAGATAGACAAATGTGTTTAAGGCTTCTTATAATATTTTAGTTTAAGCTGTCATAAACTATGAATGAGTTGAGATTAACTTATTTTCATTTTTCCGCTCTGGCTTATTCACGGCGTTGAGTTCCGCTACCTAGGATGTAATGTCTCAATTTGAGTAGGATAGTTACCAGCTTCTATCTGATTACCATGCTATGCAGGGGAAAGCGAGAAGCTCTATAACTGTAATTAAACACGCATATACAAATGTTAACTGTTAATTGAAAATTATTATCTTTTGCATATTTAGCAAAAGTTTACTACTTTCCACGTAATAGTTGTTTTGACGTACCAAATTAAAGCAGATGTTTTACTACAATAAGTAATGAGGATGATAAGAAGCGGCACGAACTTGCGCCGTTGGCTCGCTATACACAAATGCTATTTATATGGGCTAGTCACACCATGTTTTTATTATATGTAAAAACTTGATTTTTTGGACAGTTTTTAAAATAATTTTGATAAGAAATTAAGCCAGACGTGGCGCAGTGGGGCAGCGCCTGACTATTAAAGCGAGTGGTTGTGGGTTCGATTATCACTTGGAGGTATAATTATATTTAAATTATTTTCATTTCTCGTTCTGGTAAGAAAAAGCACGGCGTTCCACCACTCAACATGTAATTTCTAGAATTCGGCGGAATGAGGAGTATGGAGTACCTTGTACATTCAGGTATTTTCTGTCTACCCTGCATGATAATAATATGTTTTGGTCACTTTTAGCCTTAAGTTGTTTACATTGGCGTCAGGCAATCAGTCGTATAGATCGATTTTTTTATTGATTTATTAATTTGAAAAGTATAAGAAAAGCCACAGGTAAAATTATATATTATATATTACCTCAATTTATTTGCACACATTGCGTTTTGAGTAGGGGAACTAAACGCCGCACATCTTATTAAAACTTTACAAATAATTCGTCGTACTAAAAAAAATAAATATACGTATTTTTCGTAAAACAAAAAAAATAGACGTAGAATTACATAAAAAAAATATGTATATTTAATCAACAAGTTCATTTCTTATGAATAAATAATTGTATTAGAATTAATTAAATGTAACATGAATAAATCATGTTAAACTAAAATGTAAGCGTGGTACACTCATTAAGGATCTAATAAAATTAGTCTTCCATACTAGTGGGGTTTGGATGTTCTAACTAATGCACGCTATCAGATACTCGCAGGTCCGTAAGGGCCACCGCTAACTTGTCTTGGGTCGCATCCTATCTGGCTATCTCGCAATTTGCATCCTGCAACAAATATACATACATTTACAATGTGTATTTTATAAAAATTTCATTTAAAATAGATTTGGATATAAGGAAAGTCATTTATTATTATTACGCAGTGACACAACGACTTTAAATATGATCGCTTGTGGGTTCGATTTAAATTCGAAAGAAATGATTATGCTTATATTATCTTCATTTCTCCTTTATGGTAAGATAAAGCGTAGCGTTAAGCTTCACGACTTAAGACAACATGTTCTTGAATGATAAAAGAAAGACGTGAACAGAATGAATGGTATGTGGGATAAAGCGTGAAACTAAACATAGTCGTTTAGGTTTATAATAAGATAAACGTATATGAAGCTTTTGACATTGACAATCTTGGAATGAAAATTTATTAAAAAAATACTATTTGATTAATTATTATAATTTTTTTTCAAGCTTAAACTTTCGTTCTGAATATCTGTTTTAATATATAATTCGTAATATATATATATATATATATATATATATATATATATATATATATATAATATGTTTCATTTTTAATAATACACACTAATTGTATGGACTTATATATTTTATTATGACTTTGTACCAAGCACTTGGTCAATGTCACATTGAGTTTAAAACTGTCATTTTTTGTATAACATACCTAAAGTATAAAGATATATCTAGACACAGATTATATAATTTTATTATAAAAAAGCCAAAACGCTCAATGATATGGCAGCATTGTTTTAAGGGAAAAGTAAATTAGCTAAAGCAAAAATTTCGAACATCTCAGCCTATTATTCGTTATGAATATAAAAAATGGAATTTAGCATAGAGTAAAAAAAGAGCCTTGTATATAGACAGAGACGTGGGAATTTATAAGCTTTTTTTTTATTAAAGGCGACCTCGAAAACCGGGTTTCAAAATATGCTCACAGCGTATTAGGCTTGTTTTATGCTAATGTTTATTACTTCCTTAGTCTAGGACTAATAATTTTGATTATAATTACAATATTTTTTACGTTATGTTATGTTTTATTAATTATTACACAGAATTGCAAGAAATATTACTTGACAAAGAGCAACATAGCGCGTCAAATAAAATAAATATCATTTAGCTTAATCAAAATCTATATACTTTTCGTAGTGGTCTTAGTAGCGTAGTGGGACAGTGGACTACAAACGTGATTAGTTAAGGGTACTATGCCCACTGGAGGGATGATTGTATTTAAAAAAAATCATTTCTCCGCATTAGCAAGAAAAAGTGCGGCGTTGAGTTCGTCTCTCAACTCAAAATTTCTTGATTTTGGTCGAAATTTAGTCAACGGAATATTTTGACACTAGGTTGCCTCTAAATACCCTATGCAGTATAGAGCGTGGAGTTGTTATTTAGATGCTTATTATTATTTTTAAGTGAGTATGGCTAAAGAAGAATGAAAGTAAGGCAAGGTAAGGTAAAAATGCGATCTTTTCGTTGGATCTGCGAGGTCAGCTTATTTGAACACAGCCGTAATGAATAGACTCACAAAATGGCTGGTGTAGGCGAGAATGTTATAGTAAGAATCAGAAGGCAAGTTGAGACGATGTGTGAGTGATGAAATTAATGCGAGTGTGCACACACTTTAAAAGAGAAATAGTACCGGAAGGCATGTGTGAAGAGCAGAGGCCATCATGGCCCAGTGACACATTGTCTAACTGTAAACGTGTTTAATTGTGAATTCGATGACTACTCCAGGAAATGATTACAAATAAAAAATATTTTTTTCCTACACTCTGGTAATGTAAAGTGCGTCGTTGAGTGTGGGCATTTGGGGCGGAAAGCAGTTACCAGAGTCTCTTGATGATAATTTATCTCTGATTGTCCTGCCATGCGGGATAAAGCGTAAGCGTTGAGAATAAGCGTTTTATAAGTCAATCAAAATGTTGAGATGACATAGCGTTTGGAGCTCTATTCCTTCTAACGGATAGATAGGGTTGCCAGAAATAGTGCATAATATTGTAAAATACAATAATATACAATTTCAGGATTTTTGTTTTTCACCCTTATTTTATGGAATACTTTTAAATCATCGTCATGTAATGACATAAAAATTAACATAAATATATAAAAATAAGTTTTGTTTATACTCGATGCGTCGTGCTTAATGTAATGACAGGCCGCACGCGCGCTGCCTAATTGATAATGAGCGAGAACGTGCGCGAGAGACTTGCGCCATGGGAACCGCGAGGATCGAGAGCCGAGATGTAATGATTTGCGTACACAATGCGAGGGAAAAGACAAATCTGTATTGTAACCTGATGTGTATATATATATATATATATATATATATATATATATATATAATGTTATAAAATTGTTGAAGCAGGACTAATCTTAAGTTCTTGATACAAAATAATAAACAGAGAAGACCCATGTTCACTTTTTCACTGGCTTAGTTGCGTATTTTAACTGCCCCGAACAAACATTTAACGCTTGTATTCAAAATATGATAAAACATTTAATATTATATATAAAATGAGTAAACAAAACTCACTTATAGTATATCGTTCGATACTAATTAATGTAATATTGAATATTGATTTTATCTCTGTCGCGTGGTTCTAGATTTAGATTTGATACGTCCGATATCCCATGTGGGTGTAACACTATATAAAATGTATTTTGAATCATTATCGCTGGAATGTCAGATGTCGTTTGAGATTATTTTCACGCATCTTCCGTATTTTCTGAAGTAGGCCGAAGACATATGTGAAGAGGAAAAAAATACTTTCTTTTCTACTTTACACTCGTAATAATATATTTGAATCTGTGATTATTATTCGAGTATATTTGAGTTTTTTTAATATAAAATAATGATAGCCTAGTGTCAAGACACTCTGTTGAATGGTTTCTGCTCAAAATAGAGATATACCGTATTGAGTGGCGAGTGGTGTAATAATTATCTCAGACTCACTCTTTACACTCAGTACGTATCAACACAATGCTTCATTTTCTGCTTAAGTTGTTAAATTAACTTTAAGATAATAAAATTTGGATTTACTTGCATAAACATCGCTAACAGTTCGATATAACAAAACATATTAAGATTTATTATTATATTTTCCGATTTTAATTAATTAATAAAATGTCTTCAGACATTATACATAAACAAAAATAACGTATTTGATGAATACTAAACGTTTACAAATTTCCAATACACAGCCCAGAAATATTAGGTAAAAATCATAAAAAGAAATAATATCTTATTTATTTTTATTCGCGAAAAGTGGCCTTGTGTGTACAAGACGGCGATGCGACCGAGATGCGACGCAATTACTTGGATCATTACGTCCGTCTCTTGATGAGAACCTCTTTCGTTTTAATTCTTATGTTTTTGGAAATGATCTGATAAACTGCAGAATTTACATATGACGTGTGTATGGGAATATTTTCTCACGATTATTGTTAACAGTTAGCGTTGTACACACTAAACTGTTAGCTTATTAGTATATTTAATATTTTATATGTAGCTAATTAGTGACATTTGGATGCTATATCGCTTGCTCGGAAGAATATAGATTTATTGAAAAAAAAACAGTTTTCCTTAAATACTGGCTCATTTAAGATAAAACTAAAATTTTGCCCTTATTCAAACGATAAAACATTATTTTTTGAATCGAACAGTATCATTAAGTCAGTGACCGTCAAATTTTGATATAACACTCTATTCTTTCGGACAAGCGATATATTTATATTGTGTTGATTCTACTATACAAGCCATTTCCTTTGTTTTCTTTTTATGTATCCCATATTAGATTAATTGTACAAAAAATTTAATCCGATATTTTATTGTGGCGGTCATTTTTGATAAACAATACTGCTTATATATAATTACATTGTCATCAGCGGTACAAGACGTTGGGAGCGGCCTACGTTGACCTTCAATAGAACACAGTATCAATGATACTGGAGGAATGTCACGACGGCGAGGACGAAGCGAAAGATGTTTGCAGGGATTGTAGCCGTTGGCGCCTTTTTCTCCTAGACTATCTCGCCAGGGATAAAGCGTGAAGCAAAAAAAATTAAATTGTCTTCAGAACTAAGGCCTTAATCCAAATTTCAGTTAAATCGAACACTTGGCAGTAGGTAAGCTTGCAAGATCTTATACCCACTAACTATCTTGTTAGTACTAACATGATTATTTATTGAAAGCTTGTAAATAATAAAAACATATAGTTCTGTACATATTAAAAATGTATAGAACTAGAACTTAACTTAGACATAAAATAGAAAAAAAAGACATACAGTATAACATGAAGAAGTAGCGCAAACAATTTTTATGTGAATTTTAATTAAAATTATATTCGAAGAAAAACATTGTGTGTACATTTTTTATTGAAAATCAATATGCATCAATATGTATTCGAGTCAATAGCAATAAATTAAATCCATGAAAGGAACTAGTATATTCAATACTATATCTGTTACTAAAGAAAGTGTCGATACATTTAAAAAAAAACATTTTTTTATTATTTTCAAGCGAAATATAAAAATAGATATATAACGTAATGTCGTGACAGCAGTAAATTATAATTAATTATCAACGCCATGTACGTCTATCGGCTTCACGCATGTGTAAGTCTTAACGCCTATATGGAGAAAAAAAAAAGAATTAATAAGAAAAAAAAAGTTAGCACGCGATACTAAAATAACAGGATAATTGACGTTAGAATTAATTAATTATCACGAGAATAAACAGAGATTCATTACAGTTATTATCTTTGTATATGTATCCTTATATGGAAATGTGAAATAGCCAGGCTGGAATGTCAAGGGATATAGTTTGAATTTGTTCATTTTTATTTAAATTTTAATGCTTTTTCTTTTCTTTTATTTTAATGGTGGTAGATTTGATATCTACTTCATAGAGTGATAATATTTCTTTTCTGTTATAAGATAAAGCGTGGCGTTGAGTTACGTTCCTCAAGAATCAATGTCTTGAATTCAGATGGAACATGTATAATCGCCGCATGAAGCCGCATAGCTAGGTTATAGCGTCAAGACAGTCCGTTCACCGCTTCGCCCAAAATCGAGACTTCGTGTTGAGTGGCAAAGTCAACGACACACTTGGTCTTACCAGAGCAGAGGCATGGAAATAAAGTTTTAAATATAATCATTCTGTGAGTGGTAATCGAAGCTACAACCACTCACATTTACAGTCAGACCTTGTCGCTGGATTTTGATTACCAATTTATTATAATATATTTGCAATGTTTTATTTTATGATGCCATCTTATGATATAAGACATTTATTTTAGATAAAAATAAAAAAAAATGATAAAAGATATACAACAAATAATCTGTACAAGATTATTATGGTCATTATGGTATATAGGTAGATAAGTTGTAAATGAACAATTATATAATATCCATCTCTGACCCGGTTGCAGGTAAACGCAAGCTATACACGCGAGTTGCGTGCTTGTCCGGCGTCGTCTATCATGCACATTATAAAATGGCAAAAAAATGTTTAAAAAGTACATTTAAAAAAAATACTACATTTCTATTGGTTGTATTAGATTTACAAACATGTAATCTTAAACAAAAATGGAGAATCTTTTTGTAATACTAAAATAACTACTTAACCCTTTTTACTAAATACACATATGTACTTATATATACGTACTTATATCAAAATAATAAAAAAAATGGTGGAAAAATTATATTTTAACTATTCTCATTATTTTACTCCTCAATCTGGCAAGGCAAATCGGCGGTGGTAGGTTACTAGGTAACTGAAAACAAAATCTCCAATTTTTATAGGCGACCAAATGGCTTAATATTGAATTTTCCTTACCACATATTATATACAGAAGACACGTCAAGCTTGAGATTATTGAAGATGCGCTAAGCATTCCTATAAAAAACAGCTTTATGCTTTATCCTGCATAGCAGGATAGAGGCAGCCTAGTGTCAGGAGACTCTGTTGACAGCTTTTTACCGAAATTAAAAGAAATTTTACTTATTATCATTCCCATATAATTGGGAATAGAATCTTTCACCAACCGAGTTTACAGACTGACGTTGTCCCACTGCGCCACGACGATCTCTTCCGTTTATAAAATAAGTTTATAAATTATACATATATAAGGATAAAAAAAGAAAAGATAATATTTTACAATAATGTATTATAACTGCAGTTTAAATAATTAAACATTCATAGACGCAGACGGGATTGACGCAACACGCGCTGGGGCACCGTGGGAATTGTGCGTCATAGAAGTCAATTTACATTAATAAACTCATTGTTTAAATATGTTAGGCTAAAAATAGAATAAATTTGTATTAATTACAATATAAAGAAAGATTACAATGTTATTTATTCATAATCAAATAAATTTATCGACATACAATACACGCGCAGACTGTTTTTTATTGACGTCTTCGACGACTCATATTCTTTCCAGGAAGAGCGGTTTGACATTCTGCTACTTTCATATATTTTGTACTTTAGAAAATAAGCAAATTAAATTTCGCCAAGACATTGAGTGTAAAGTCGTAGAATTCTAGGTTTGTCTTAACAAAGGGGAGCCAAATCTATATCTATAACTATAATATAGATATATTATATATAATAAAGTATTTATATTAAATATTATAAAAGAATAGTCAATTCTGTACATGGAAAATTTATTAAAAATTTTAATTGTATACGTTAATATTAATTTTAAGTTGTATACGTTAAAGGAAGCAAAAAACCACTCAATAGAATTTTTGTCTGTCTTTCTGTTCGTTTGCGCGTTAATCACGCAAAAACTACTGATGAATTTTTTTATACGGTAATATCTCATAGTCCAAAGGTACAAACAGGATAGTTTTTATTTTATTATTTGTAGTAATTTTCGTTTAAAAATAAAAAATTGATATTCCCAAATTTATTTTTATATTGATAACCAAAGGATACATAGAATTGATCAATAAAATAATCATCTTAAAAATATAAACAATTATTAACGGTTAAGAGGATGTAGGTATAACGTAAAATCAATAATAATCAATAAAAAAGTCTCTGATCTGAACGAGAACGAAGGACGAGAAATGAAAAACAAAATAGACATAAACAAAATATATACATGGTAGCTAAGTCACGAGCGGGCTGCTATGATATAATAAAAGAGTAGAAAAGTCAATTCTGTGACATGAAATATATCGCCAAATTTTAAATTAGATATAAAAATAATTGAGAATTGTTTGTGATTTAAGTTAACGCGAACTCCAAAAAAAGAAATAGCTATAATTTCATCTTTTCCCCGAGTGTAATGGAACACAATCAATTGCGTTTGCAGTGCGGCGCTCTGTGCTCAGTTCCACTGCACCACAAAGGCGTGTGGGCAGGTGAAGTCACATGTGGTCCAGTGTTCTGACAGTGGTTGGCGAGGCGTCATGGCGTCCTGATCTTCAGCATTACGTAGTTCCTTTCAGGGCATAAATGCTTCGGGGGTATTTATGGCATGTGGCTAGGTGACCCGACACTTTACTTGACAGCCGTGACAGAGACCATGCTGGCTTGCGAGAGGTCGGGGGTCGCGGTCGGAGTCTTGTGTGAGGCTGTAGTGCTCGTGAAGAAGGCGGCTTCAGGAAGTCGACCGCCTGCTCATTTAGCCCGAGTAGGCGCGCCCAGCCGTTCCCGCAAGCAACTATGAACAGGCCGTCGAGGGTGATTTATCCTTGACTCTGTGATGTGGCTAGCTGCCTCCTAACCCCGCAATCCATTCGTTAGCCCGGGGCTTCCCGAGGTTCCGGCTAATAGAGGTCAAGGAGTACCGTGGCCTATATCTGCAAATCGGAAGTCCAATTTGGGCCATAGTTTTCATATGCGCATCGATGAAATCACATGTGGACGATGGTGTCATATGTGGATGAAATCACATATGAAACATGATGACATGTGGGGAAGGATGAAATCACATTTTCATTGTATTTTAAGAAAGGAAAAAAATAATTACAAAAAAATATGTAATAATAATTTAAGATCGTCGTGATGCAGTAGAACAGTTTCTGACTGTAAGCATTTTATATTATGTAATAATTCACATTTTTAATTTTATTTATGTCTCTCCGGTCTGGCAATATAAAGCGCGGCTTTTTCTACCCATTCTAATTCTATGCGGGATAAATTGTGAAGCTATAAAAAAATGTACAAAATAACGATTAATAATTTATAATTGGATGGCCCGTTGACGCGTTGACAACGCCTTGCCTTAATAACGTGTATGTTATTTTATATAAACCTGTATGTCAAATACATGGTAATAGGTGTCACATTTATTGTATTAATTTAATATATTTTAACGCATTATTTAAAAAAAACATTAGTATTCCGAACTTCTTCTCTATATAAACCAAAACTGTGCCGAATGTCATACTCCGCTGCACGCGTAATTCTCATAATAACACGTATAAAGATTTTGTTTCACATATATAGTCAAATTAGACATTACGCAGTTACAACGTACTAATTTATATAATAATATATTTTTACTTAGATATGTTAGCTTATGTCAGGGGCTAGGTTAAGTTAGGTTAGAAAAAATTGTATATAAAAATATAATGGAACTACACTTCAATGCATAATTCAGCGAGACTTATTAAGGGTAATTCGAGTGATTATATAATTACAAAATTATATGGATGTTCATCATTTAAACGTTAATGTTGTTAAAAACTATATACCATGTATCAAGAAAGCATTTTTTGTAATATACATACATGGTGTCGTTCACATCTATACCCTACACAAGTTATCTTGATCTTTTTGACAGACAGGCTGGTCATATTAAAATTATTGGAAACGCTTTAGGAATTTTTGTGCTATATGTGTTTTTTTAATACTTTTGCAATTTTTAAAATCAATAAGTTAAGAAAATAATGTGTTGGGCATTGCTGTTATGTCGATAAAAAATATTTACATGTCAAAATGATCAAGCTAACTTGTACAGGGTATAAGTCCGTTAAGCTCGCTGTTATGTCTTTATAGCTTCTGTCAATCAATGAATGATGAAAATTATAGATTTGTTTGGCATTTGACATTAAATGTGGCGGTATAACTGAATATTTAAATTAATTACCAACCACATATCAAGATACAGTGGTAAAAATGTTTTATTTAAGAATATAATTACTGTTAAGCTTGTATAATTAAACATATTAAAGTATTTGTTATTCTAAAAATAACAAATAAATTATTTAGTCATTACTTGTAAAAAACCAATACATATTTATTTCTTTTTATACAACTTATAATAATATGACCCAAAGAAGTTTCTAAATTGTCCAAGACGGACGGGACTGGACGGTTTCCATTTAGTGCTGGTTCGAATCCAGCTGCGTTGAAATTTTTATACGTTGTTCTAAAATATACCTTTATCCTGTTTACCGAGATACCGTACAAATACGTATGTATTATTATTGAACAAGTAATAAATATTTGATTTAGATGGAAATCACTAACATATACCACCGGCTATCCACAGATAACGCAAGTTTATGACTTTTTTATTATTTTCGTTATACACGCATAACAGTAAAATAAAAAAATATTTAATAGAAATGAACGCTGAAAAGGCAATATATTTTTCATAAAATAACAACAGAAACGGTAGACAAAAGTTATTATTGAGTGGGCTATAAAATAACACTATAACTGTTAACTGATTTGTATTCTCTTTAATTGGCTTAGAACATGAGTGTACGTGGAAGTGTCGTAATGTTGGATAAGATGTTTCTAATGTTGTTTTTTACATAAGAATTTAAATCATATGTCTTCTTCTTGTTCTATCTTTTTCTTCATAATTCTATCTTTATTTGAAGATAGAGAGAAAGAGAAATCAAGACTAGAAAAAATGTTTTATTTTCACATAGATCAATATATAATGAATTTATATTTTTACTTCCCAGCTCTAGTGAAATAAGGAACGGCGTTGAGTTCCACTACTCAACACTCGATTACTACAATTCGGTTAGAAAGCGTGTAATGGAACGCTTTGACGTTCGACTCTACATTATAAAGAAAATATAGTCCTGATTTATACAACAAACAATATTTTTATAGATATTCTTATTTCTTTGTTACCATTTCTGTAAAATTTAAAATTAATTTTTAAGGCGATTGAGAACGAGAATCAATGTGTTAATACTTTACACGTTCTCGTCGTACGATGTTTTGTTAAATAATAATTAAACAAATAAAATTTCAAGCTATATTTATATAAAAAAACAATTAAAACTAATCTACGTTTATATCTACTTAGAAATGAGTTACTAGGCTATATCTGTTCATAAAAAAAGTTTGAACGCACCGGGATTCGAACCCGCGCCTCATTGAAACGCATGGCGGTCACAGTACTTGGACGGTTTCCGAGAGGCGTTCAAATTTTATACATGATAAAATTTGAACGCCTCTCGGAAACCATTTTTTCAAAATGTGAAAAATACAAATGAATCTACTAAATCAAGTTTTGATATATCTTGCCTTGTGTATATTGTGACTAAGTAAAATATATCAAAGTGTGTTAAAAAAATTCGTTATGAATTTTTACTTGACCCAATTTTAAAAGTTGAATTATTTGAGAATAGAATTAAATACTCTATTACATTATCCTACGTTTTATAGCATAGAAACAAAGTTTTTTCGAACACATTATATATTAAAAAAAATAGCTGAATCGTGACACGATCGTTTCGTGTAGGCACAAAGCATGTGCATAGATAGATCTGAATGCAATAAAACGAAACGATTGATCGTCACTAACACGTAAATTATATGAATCGCCCATTCCGTGGATTTATGACATCTATATATTTATATTTATATATTTATTTTTTTACTTTAACTACCTATCCTTCACACCAAATAAGGAATAATCGTTTAATTTTTTAATGTCTAACAAAATACATTGCGCTATTTTATATGTATTAACATAATAACCATTTAAATATTCAGATTAATTCAATTTCTCGTTTTACCAAATATAGTTATAATAGTTGTATTCGAAAAGGCGCAAAGCCGTTAGTCGCACTTAGCTGTGGCCTTTGTACATCTGCTTGCTATGAAAATAGGTAAAATGGTTATGCGTATACATTTTGATGTACTCAGACCCTCGGTTGATTTACAACAAGCGCTCTATACTACCTTTTAATGAAAGAATTGCGTGTTAAAAATGCAATTTCTTCGCACCGCAAGTGACAAACGAATTTAACTTGTTAATTTTTAGTATATTTAGTTTACGTGTTACTAAGAAACGATGTATAAATGGTACTATAGCATTTTTATTGGCCCGTGGCTGCATGACTTTATAGTACACCACAGTGGGTGAGTTATTATCTTTGATCTTTAATTTTTGCACTTTGTTAATGAAAGTATATTAAACGGATTAATCGCGTATATTTTGGTATTTTAAAATATGTTTTTGGAAATCTGACGCTTCGAACACTTTACAGCACTCCGTGGTCACAGGCAGACTCTGTCTGTCTAAATATATGCGATTAGTCCGTTTAAAATAGTTTCATTTAAAATTAATTCAGAATTATCTACGACTTTTTCTGTCTTTGATTATTAATAAATAAAAATGAAATCATTTAAATGGATTTTATTATGTCTAGATTTTAGCTATTTATATTTCTGTAACACGATGTTAGCACAAACACGGGTGGACCGGTCTACGGGTAGACAGGCAAAATTGGTTGCGAAAATATTTAATTCTAATTGCATAATACAATGTTTTTTTTATATATTCTAGTCACAAAACTAAATGTCACGCGTTAAGGAGATCGACAAAATGTGACATTGCTTGAAAGTCTAACAAAAAGGTCCACTTGTATCAAGAACGGGGGAGGGGTAGAAAATCACGAAACTCATGTAACGTAATATATGGATGACACTTAATAAGAAGTATATTTAAGTTCTGTTGCCTTTAATACAGTTTTAATATAAAAACGTACCTGATTTAACCTATAGAAATTTTATTTTTATGCCTTAGTGTTACTCTTCGTTGATTGTCTGCGTACAAAAGAATTGCGTGTTGAGTGGTGATCCCAACCGTATACTTTGTCATATCATTAAATATAATCATTTCTCGAATGGGAATGGAATCGCCAACCAATCGCGTTTAGAGTGAGACGCTGTCCCACTGTGCCACAATAAAGTCTTAATATAATATATTTATTATAGCTAAATAACATCAAATCTTGTTAGTATTATAAGTAACGTCATATTATAAGTAACGTAGAAGTTACCGTTAAATGACCGTTATCGAAAGAAGTTACAAACGTCCTCACAAATTCTCTCATTTATTATATTAGTAGCTTTTTATACGGATAAAAAAGAAAACTGAGTACACACAAGAGCTATGGAATTATTATTGCTGAAAAAACTTGAACTGTCTTAATTCAATTTTTTAATCGTTTCTCAAAATGAGTCGGATTGAGTATTTCGATCGAGGCCGGTCGTGGGGCAGTGGGACAGCATCTGACTCTAAACGCGATCGGTTGTGGGTTCGACTCGGGGGAGTGATGATATTTAAATTATTTTCACTTCCTCGCTCTGGTAAAAGACAAAGTGCGGCGTTGAGTTCCACCACTCGACACGCAATGTCTCGAATTCGGTGTAAAGCGAAGCATGGAGTGTCTTGACACTGGGTACTTTCTGTCTACCCTGCTGTGCGGGATGAAAAGCGTGAAAGTAAAAAAAAATTATATCGTTATAAAAATATTCGAATTTTTGACAATCGTCAAGTACATTTCTAACATAATATAGTACAAGTTGTTTCATATTAATAAATTTTACTGGAGGCTAAAATTTGTATCATGAGGACAAAGAATGCAGACGGAAGTTTATAGAATAGGTTACATCGACTATAAAACAACAAATTATACATGCCTCAGGTGCCATT
Organism: Dryadula phaetusa; assembly: GCA_032432895.1. Classification (NCBI taxonomy): domain Eukaryota; kingdom Metazoa; phylum Arthropoda; class Insecta; order Lepidoptera; family Nymphalidae; genus Dryadula; species Dryadula phaetusa. Next base: position 3,281,784 of record JAOYRS010000029.1, read on the forward strand.
AAAATTAATTTGAACGATATGCAGCTTGAGAATCAGTAAACTGGTTTCGATATTCTAGTGGGTGCAAGTTTTTATGTTGCCAAATTCTTATTTGGCACTCTAAATTTTACTAGCCAACAGGATATTTGTAGAATGCACTTAGATTCGTATAAGTAGTTCTATATAAAATTAATATACATTTAGCGACTTGACTGCAAGCAAGAAGGTTTACATATAATAAAATTATTTGAATTTTCTTACTGAATAAGGCAATTTGTGACGTTAAGATCTGCTATTCAATATGCAATATCTTAAATTTATCGAAACCCGGAGAACGGAATATCTTAACACACTGTTCTCCGGGTATACGGCTGGATTTTCTCTGACCTGCCCTATGAGGGAAAACATTCAAACCACTTCATCCAAATCAAAATATGTAAAAATATTTAATATGTATTAAACAAAGTAACAAAGAAATTGAATTTCCATCATACTTAATTTTATCTGTCGTCTAATATAAAAACATATTGATACAAAAATCAAATTTATTGAAAAAGTTACAAGCTAGAAAAGAAACTAAGTGCGAGGTCGAACGTCTTCAAGCTTGGCCATGAGAAAAAAATACAAGAACGTGAGAATCTGCCTGAAAACGCACTCCACTGGCGTACGGTTTTTTTCTCATTTTTGTTTATGCCTTATCGCTTTAATCATGAGTGAACGACCTAGTCTACTACACTAGTAGTTATTTTTTATGTCACGCATATGTCAGTTATTTTGTTCTAGCTTCACGCTTTTATTCTAAATAGCAGGGTAGACAGGAACTACATTTCGTACTCCGCTTTCCGCTGAATTCGAGATATAACGCGTTGAATGACGAAAATTAACGCCACGCTTTAATTATAATCATTCCCCTGATTGGGAATCGAACCTACAACCGATCGCGTTTACAGTCAGTTACTATTCCACTGCGCCACAATCGACCTCTTATTTCATTCTATTTTTGAGACAATAGAACATTTAAATAACAGCTAAAATAATTAAAAAATGCGCCGCTATGTTTATTTTTCAACAAAAATATTTTACTTAAATTTAAGAATTATTCAAGATAATCATAATATAATGCTATATTATTATTTTACCTATTTTCAAATTTTTGTTATCTATTTAATATTCGCAGACATTTTTATAGCTAAAATAAGAGTTAAGTGAGTCATCTTTCACAAAAACGCAAAGATAGTACCTATTAGACTATAATTAATTAGTTTTTTTCGCGTCTAGGCGATGTCTATCTATTATGACTTCGTCGACTTCTTTCCATATTTAATTATATTATGAAATTATATTTATAGAATTTTAAGTTTTACGTTAAATTTTATGGTGTTATACGTCTATCGTTTCCCATATCATTATGTTACTTCAACCGAAATGTAATTAAAAAAAATCTAATTTATTCAAGTTAGTAACAAAGCCGGTCGTGGCACCATGAAACAACGTCTGCTTGACGTCTGTAAACGTGATCAGTTATGGGTTCGATTCCCGCTCGAGGAAATGATATTAATTTTTATTTTTTCGCTCTGGTAAGATAAAACGATAAGCGTTGAATTGTTCTTCTCAACACACAATGTCTTGAATTTAAAGGAAAGCTAAGTATGGAGTGTCTTGACACAAGGTACTTTCTGTCTACCAACTACGTGCGATAAATAAGTAAAGAAAAAATCTTTATATTATAAAACAATTTTATATATTTATTAAATAGTTTTTCTAATTCTGAGTGTGGAATAATACTTTAAAAATAGTAAAATAATTAAATTATATATTTGCTATTGTACGAGTTAAGAATTTCATAGAATCAAGGATAGGATGGAGTCTTACCTAATCAAACTGAAGCTGTTCCAACTGGCCTGTTATGAGAGACCAATATCCTCCAGTGGACGTCTTCCGGCTAATAATGATACTGTGAATATGTAGTTTATTATTTATTTTTTCTTATTAGGAAGCCCACCTTATTGGAGACTCAGGACGGGTTAGGTGGAACTCCGGTATAAGCCGTATGCGCACTAAAATCTCCCAAATTATGATATTATATAGTTAAATAATGAAGTTGGAAGGTGTTTGACAAGTCTGTTAAAACTCTACTGTTAAATTTTTTTAGCTTCACGCTGTATTACTGACAGGGTAGTCAGAGAGGGCTGAACGCCGAATGCTACGGTCCCTGCATACCTGTTTCGCCTCGTCCACAGTCATTAACCTCTTCATTACGTACTTCGGGAGTACTCATGCTTTTTACTTGACCTTCCTCCAGTATCTTCGGTATTGTGTTTTTGAAGGTCGACTGAGGTCTTCTCACATAACGCTCATTGTTGCTTTATATATCTTTTTTACCATTCTTGTATGACTTATCATCTAGAAGTGTTCTGACCATCTGAGCATGTTCTTCAGAATTTATCATCATATTAAATATAATTTAATTAAGCGTGTAGATTTGTACTCACAATTACACGATTGTTGAAAGCCCAAATAACTTTATCCACATAGTTACATGTATTTAAAATAAACAGTATAAAATAAAAAAATACGAGTTTAAAATGAAATTGTTAATACTCAGTACCAATGGATGGGAATTCGGGGACTAGTGTAAACATGAAACCATTTTGTCTAGTTTGCTTAACGTATATGTAGACTGTATTGTCGTTTTGTATGGCCATGAAATGTGGTTAGCTATAATGTTATATATTTTTTGTTAATATTACAATCATATTTTCTTTGTAATGTTGTTATATTATTTATTACATATTATTTATTATATATACATATACATTATGTATATATAAAATTTGAGAAATTTTTCATGAGTTTAATAATTCGATTATTAAAATATGAAATAACCTTTATTGTGTCTCATAATTAAGGACGCTATAGTATATTAAAATAATATTTAAACGATTTCAAGTAAAGGAAAACTCAGTATACAAAAAATCGATATTATTGACGTTAATATACTAATAAATACAATTGAATACACTATAAAAGACAAGTAAAAACTTAAATAAATATTTATTTTACTTACGATATAAAACGCTACGCTTATTGCCCTATTTGCAGTATAAAGCGCGCGTGCACCTTTTTCAGTCAAAAACAACGCAAAGCACACGACTGCGATAGTTTTGCCGCGGTTAGGCCGATCTGAGCTAGGCTTGAGAAAACTGTGGAGACGGGTACCTGTAATTATAAAAAATTATAAGACAGTAATTTATAAAATATAAAAATGGAACTCTATTCGTTTCTGACAGTTAGTTTTTATATTAATAATATAATATCAACTGGATTTTTACCTTTTCATGATTAAAGTCAAAACTATCTAGTTTAATATAATAAATCAAAGGCAAAATATAAATAATATTTAAAAAAAAACTACGTGAAAAAATCAAACGTATAAACATCATTAAGCACTGGTGATCTGTTAAAATAATTATATGGAATTTTCTTAGTCTCGTGGATTGGTACTGAGTAGAGAGCAGTGGAATTTATAACCAGTCTATCTGTTGCATACCTGCAAAATATGTGTTAGATATAAGGAGAATAGTTTCTAAAATGAGTGAAAAGTGGTAAATACAATGTCATACCACCGTTTTAGTGCGTGAAGCAAAAAAAAACCAAAATATTTAATGAGAGTAGCACAGTCGGATCAAAGACTGTAATTTCGAAAAAAGTTTATATTTTTATAAAGTTAAATTTTTTATAACGATAACTTGAGATGATCAAATTATTTAGGCAATCATGGCACACCGGTTGCCTGTAACAGCAAATAATAGTGACATCGATTCCCACTCAAGAAAATGAGTTTATTTATAATTTATTATCATTTCTCCACTCGGGTAATACAAAAAGTGGCGTTGAGTTCACCATTCAGTACGCAATGTCTCAATTTCGGGAGGAAAGCAGTTAAAGTGTCTTGACACTAATTTGTTTCTGGCTTCCCTGTTATATAACGTAAAGCGTATAATAGAAAATAAAAAAAAATATACGCATTATAATCATGACATGTTTCATCATGACATTTTCCGGTAAAATACGAGTTACCTCAATGACATGACTTTTTCCTTGCTATTAATTTAAATATCCAGATACTGTAAAGTGTGACAAAATAGAAAAACATATTAATCTTATCACTTTTTGAATGACTACTCTGGTCTTCAAGTGTCTCATTAGTATTTTATTGCTCAACTTTATCGATGTCCGTTAACCTGTAAGTGCTTATTATGTAGGTTAGTTTAAAGAAAAAAACTCAACCATCAATCTATTTATACTACAATAAATTAAGTAAATAAATTTATTTTAAAATATACTAGCATTTTTTTACTTCAATAATGTGTTTTCGACATGTTGTTAAGAATAATTTGATATTGAATACGCAAAAAGAGAACAGTTGTGTGATTAGTGGCTGTAACGTTTTTCAAATATATGTGCTTATGCTTTTTATATGAAAATTAACTGTGCAAGTTTGCACTTATTAAAGTAAATAGGTACATAATTGTTAATTATTTTAAAAAAGCTATTCCCGCGACCTCTTTTGCGTGAAATTTTGCAATATTTTATAATTCTAAAATAAATATTGCTCAAGATACTTACTCCTTGTTATGTCGGCTATTCGGCTAAAGTTAAGTCAAATTCGATCCAACCATTCAAGTGATTAGCAGGAACAAAGAGACAGACAAAATTGTAAAAAATCTTATTTTGGTATACATATATATACCAAAATAGCAGCTTTTTACAAAACGCACACATACAACATACATACTTTGTATACATTAAGTAAAAATCTTTTATTTTAACATTGCGAACAGATATTTGAACATATTAAAGTAAATTATTGTAATCGCATTAATTCGCGTGTATTTTGATATTCGCAAAAAAAACTTAGAAATCACGACATTCTGAACACTTTACAGTAGTCTGTGACTTTACAGTAGACTTTTGAACTTTGATATGTTAGATATCTAATATTGAGGCTGGTCGTGGCGCAATGGGTTAGCGTCTGACTGTAAACGCGAGTTCGATTTTCACTCCGGGAAATGATTATATTTCAATTAATTCCATTTCTTGGCTCTGGTGCTATTATATACAGCAATTGGCCAACTGGTTAGACTGAGCACGATAGAATTATTCATATATTTTTTAACAAAATATACTTTATTCAATTCAAATTTAATAGACGTTTGCAAGCATTTTCCTGAAACTATACCACTTATACTACAAAATAATCAAGTTGTTTTTTTCTATATATGTTTATACCCTAAATATTCTTGGATAGTGTAATAATTTTTAAAATAAAGTATTTTAAACGGATTAATATCGCATATTTTAGTAATTTGTAGTTTTTTATATCAACATTGTATCTACAGTTATTTTATATTAGTGTTCTAGAACAATTAAAAAAAGAGCGACATAGATTGTTTTGTGAAAAAAGAAACATAATGAAGCAAAAATAACATTTCTTACTAATAAAGTTTCTTAACATAATACCTCAATCTAGGAATTAATTGATGTCTTCTACGCTCTAATCTGAGCAGGCCCTCGGGGATACCCATCATCCTCGACGCACTGAAGATAAGGGTTCCCGTGGCCCGTCTAGTGGCGATCATAAAGGAACACCGTGAGATATTAGACGGCTTATGCCAGTTCCAAATCCCTCTTAATCTGTATCGAGTTCCCAATCAGTCGGGTATTCGTTACGGATTTCCTCATTACAAAAAAATATATTAATTGATGTAAACTCAAAACAATATAGAAAGGTTATATTTGTTATTATTAAACATTAGCTCAATATCTTTCACAATGGCCTTTAAAAGGCTAGTGTTTTCGCGGTAAAAATTTATTCGACGGCCAGTATTTTGTCATTTCAGTTGATGTCAAGATCGTATAAAAAATAACATGAAATTAGAAAGTCCTAGACTTTTAGTTTAGTTCGTCTACCATTAACGTGTTTTAAGCATTTAATATGCATATTTAAATGCACTATCACTATCGAATCGACAAATTAAGACTACTATTAATATAAAAATACTTTTAGAACTGTTTCTTGTATAGCGGTAGCTGGTAGTAGCTGTTCACTTTCTTTTCCTGCAGTATCAGCGTCATAAATACTTGCGTTCGATTCAACTCAAATGGCGGGGCAAAATAAACTGATATAATTACAGATCATTTTTTATTTAGTTGTAAAAATGTTGGCTAATCAGAAAAACAGTATGCTTAAATCTATATATATATATATATATATATATATATATATATATATATATATATATGTATATATATATATATAACATTTAGTGTTTGTTTTTATTTTAGTCGGTTAACCAAAAGAAAAGCTATATATAGGTTATAAGCGACAAACATACAGACGAATCTGCGGCCATTCATTAATAATATATTTCGAGCGGATGTGGACAATACTCTCTGACTACTCTACTTTGCGAGATCATGGTTCAAGATAAAAAAAATGATGATTAAAATACAAAAATAATATAATATTACCACACAAAGCCAATATAAATGTTATTTTGATCTTTTGATCTTTTAAATAATATTAAGAATTTATTAGTTTATTTTTTTATTTATTGTGTTCGTGTTGGAGGAATAGGAGGCCGCGTATCTAAGTAAATGCGTATTCGTCCTTGACATATCGATAAATGAATAATTATAATCTATTTATAACCACTTCATAATTATTGTAATTTTCTACGTAAGCTCTATATAATTTAACAGTTTATTTGGTGGTAGAAGGTTAGTACCCCGACTGGGTCGCGACCACTAACATGACAAAAACGATCCGCGAAATATCTGATGATGTGTTTTTCAATCCTTTTCCAAACCTTTTCCTCATCTCCTTTCACTTCCATCACGAGGCCGGCATTGTATTCACAACTCTAATGATGTGGAAGTCCATGGGCGAAGGTGACCTGATGAACTGGGTGTTTTTGATATATTTAAATTAAAGATGTCAATATATATTTGATTAGGGCTTTAGGAGTTAAAATTATAGTCTACAGTTATTATCTCACAGTTAACAAATAACTTGTAGTTTTTGCAAAAATTGACTACCATACTGTAGGAGCTATTTTCAAAGCTTATTATATATAAAAATTATATATAAATTAACTTTTTTTCTTACATTGCACAAAACAAAGATAATTTAGTTATTCAGTTCTCAATGCGATTTTTAAACTGTTAAAACTTTCATTTTCTTGTTGTTGATTAAAGATTTTTTTTAAATGTTATTCTCAATAATAGTCAGTTTATTTTTTAAATTGTCAATCCGTTGGTAAGAGTTTTAAGCCCACAAAATCTGGGATGATTGTTAAGAAAACATAAACATAAAATCGTTTTTAGTAATATATATATATATATATATATATATATATATATATGTATGTAATATATATATATATATATATATATATATATATATATATATATATATATATATATATATATTACTAAAAACGATTATTATGTTTTAGCTCAAACAGTGTCAAAACATAGATTCTTAGAATAGTGTGTTTGTTGTTTTGAACGAATTACTATGACTCGAATTACATTAGCCAATAGTTCAAAAGTTTTAAGTAAGTAGACCGTAATAACATATAATTTCAAGTTAAATTTTATAACGAATCTGATATATGAGTGAAAAAAAACTGCTTTTTTATGTCAATAAGTTAGTTAGTTAGTTAGTTTTTAAGCAATTCAATTTAATCTTTCTTTATTTGATAAGTGTTTTCATTTTGCAAAGAAAGAAAATTGCCTACATTAAGAGATATAGCGTGTTAGGCGTAAGTATGTTTTTTGCTGGTTTTGAATCTATTACCGTTGCGTGTAGCCGTTTTAACGTCAATAGATTGACGAAGCAATATTGAGTTAGACTTGATTTGTATGTATTAAATTAAATTAAAAATTTCAAAGTGTTACTTAAGTAAGTAAAATTATAAAAAGAAACTCTTTAAGTCACTCAAAATTAAGTCACTCATAATGTTTAATGAAATACATATATTTTATTCGGCTGCTTTAGGAACATACAAAAATGGAACAATTCATTTCTTATCAATATAACCCAGTACGGCAGTGATACACAGTGGAATTCCCTGAAAAAGAGCTACTGATTAGGGTAGTTACTTTATTAATTAACTAAAACATTTATACTCAAAGATTACCTTGAAATTTTCTCTTAAATTGAAGCCGTAAAAATCCTTAAGTAAGAGTACTAAGTACTAATCTAGCTAATATTAAGCTAAATACGTTAATAACAGATAATAATAAAAAGTTCTGTTTTTTTAATTAATAAATCGACTTATATACATTTCACGCTTTACCTTGCACAGCACGGTAGTCAGAGACAACGTAGTGTCAAGACATTCCATTGACTACTTACCGCAATCAAGACATTGCGTGTTGAGTGGCGAAATCACAGCCGCGCTCTGTCTTATCTCTAACTGTTATCGTTTCTTATGACTGTTTAAAAAGAAGCGCTTGCTTATACTGTATTTATTACCTGTATTACCTGTTCTTTTTGCTTTACATTTTTTAAGTGTATATAACATGTGAAACTGTTAATTGTAATTGCAATTGACCTCTAATCGATAAATTAATATATCACTCATATATGTTTTAAGCGCTATTTGAACCATTATCTTAACCAGTCTAGACACACGCTGACTGTGCCACAACATCGTCTTACTTAAACAGTGGATTTCAGTACTTTGATCTTTTAGGTTCTTGATATTGTATATTATATCAGTATATAAAAAATATAATACGAATTTCCTACATAGGGTTTGGTTTTTTACCTATACAAGTAATTAAGACTGCCATATAGTGATGATTGTTAATATGAATCCTATTTAAATAATTAAAAGCGGGGTACGGAGTGTCCTGACACTAAGTATTTCCTGTCTACTCTGGTATGTGAGATAAAAGGAAAAACAAATTATTTCAAATAATATGTCAATATTGATATTGAAGATTATTCTGGTAAGACTTTCTGAAAATATGTAGAGATGCAGAGAGCGGAGAGAAGAGTTCAATGCCAGTAGAAATTACTATCAAATGATATTAAAAGTGAAGATAGTTTTAGTACAATTTAGTACTGCGTAGTTTCTTTTGTCCGTAGGGGCGTGTCGGGAAAAGTTGCGGATTATTTACGACGGGCACGAACCGATGGCGATAAGGAACGTCGCAGCCGCCGCGTCACGATCTCACTATCGGCCCGATGACTATAATACCATGCCTGGTATTAGCCATTGCGTATTCATTTTTGACAAAGATGCTTTATATATATGGTTTTCATATTATTTATTTATTTTTAAGGGAAACATACAGTATCTTAAGATATAAAATATTTGTATCAGAAATTAAAGAAAAAAATAACTTAACACCGCTTAACTGTATATATAAAATATATTTGAAAGGCTATCATGGCGCATCATAGCGTCTGTCTATATCCGCGATTGGTTATGGGCTCAATTCTTACTCGGGGGAATGATTATATTTAAAATTTATTATCATTTCTCCGTTCTGGTAAGACTAAGTGCATCATGGCATTGCCTTGATTTTTGATGGAAAGTATTCAATAGAGTGTCTTGATACTAGGTTGTCCTGGGCTACCCTGCTACTCTGTTACTATGGAGCAATCATCAAAGTGGCATAAAAGTGTGAATAACATTTCAACCAGATTAGTTACAGGTTGCAATTTAATTTAAAATATTGATATATGTATCTGAGTAAAGTACAAATCTCTATATAATAATATATAGCATAATATAGGCCTATTAATTAATAATTAAGTGTTAGTTTTCATCTAAATATATTTAATATTTACGATATTGACTGACTGCGATACGCATCCGAAAATTGAAATTTGGCATGTACTCATATGTTTATTTGATAGATAAAATTTCCTGAAATTCCCAAGGAATGTATAATATCGAGATTTTAAATGCTATAATCTATTATGTGGGCAACAACTTTTGCATCATTAAATGTATAAGGAAATATTTTACAATTTTTTCTAATAATTATAAGTTCTCAGTGTTACAAGAGTGTTTCTTTTTCATTTGTATCAACAGAAAGAAATTATAGTCGGCATACAAAAAGCTATAAGTAACGAACAGTTCATTATCTTTTATTAAAGGGCTAAATAAAGAAAAGTAATTACAGGTGATTATTATATTGTTTAATGTCTTTTTCTTAACATTAACAACTCATTACTTCAATTATCGTAATAATAAAGTTTCTTGTACTAGAGCAATAATTTTCTAGTATATTAGGTGATTTTTTTAGATTCACGCTTTTATCCCGTATAGTAGAGTAGACAGAAAGCACCTAGTGTCAATACTTCGAAGAAATCAAGACATGGCGTATTAAGTAGCGGAACTCAACGCCGCACTTTTTCTTATGAGAACGAGGAAGTAAAAATAATTTTAACATAATCACTTCTCCGAGTGGGAATGGAATTCACAACCAATTGCGTTATCGATATATGAGTTTTAGGGAATTTCGCAATTTTTACATATTTTAAAGGAAAATATTTTAAACGGATTAATTGTATATATTTTGGTATTCGAAAGGTAATCCACTTGCGACCATGGACTACGTCATATATCGTAAATGTATTTTCGAATATCAAAATACACACGATTAATCCGTTTAAATTAGTTTCATTTAAAATCATAAATTAAGTTTATAATTTTAAATGAAACCCGTTTCCAAGTATATATTATTTTCTTTATTTAATATATACTCACTTTTTTATTTAATATATATTCACCTTGTTTTTAATAATTCTTAGGTATTTTTAATAGATTTAAATAATAATATAATAAATTAATTAACTACGAAACTCGTTCGTACGTTCGGTTATACTTTAAACACCATCAGTATCAGTATATAAAAAAATAAATATATCAATTTATATTTATTTCCACACAGTACCAGACTATAGAAAACGAACTCAGTGTCAAGACACTAAATTTTTCATTTCTCATTTTTGAAATAATTGTAAATATTGTTTTGCTACGTATTTGAGAGCGTAACTAGCGTATTTGAGTGATAGTCCCATCAAAATTGGTCTAGTCGTTTTCTGGAACGTATTGGTCATCACAAACAGATAGACAAACAAACAGATAGACATACAGGTAGTCACAAAAAATTATAAAATATGTTATTTTGGTATGTGTATTGTATATACACACATATGATTTTAGTAGAAAACAGATCTTTTAACCTCACAAACAGGCACTAAAATTTTATTTATTTGTATAGATAAATGATGTTAGCAAAATCAATAACTTAGCATATATCATGCGCTATATTCATACGTACTTTAGAAGTACCCAATATTTAACATATTACAATCATTTATTAAGGCGTCAGTTGGTCATTAGTGGTAGTGTGGTACCTTAGTGGTACTGTGACATCTACGTCTAAATTTTGCTAAGGGAAATATTATCTTCAACGATTCATCCCATGTATTACAATATGTATATTAGCATAAAACATAAAAATAAAATAAATAACGTTTATTTTCTATGTTAATAAATGTCGTTCATATATTAGGTCTTAGGTTATAATATGTTGTCATATTTTAATGTTAAAGAGAACTTTATAAAAGTTTTATAATGCCTCCAAATATAAATTAAAAAAAATGAGAAAAAATAAAAAAACGAGCAAAAAAATAACAAAATTCCAATGACATTAAATTTAGTTCATGTGCAACAGTCTTTATAAACGTATTTAAATTTTTATATGCAAATATAAACTTGTTTTAGCCAGACTAGGTTCGTACTAAAGTTGTTTTTATAACCTAACAAAAAATATTATAGTTGGCAGACTTGCGTGTGACGATTAGACGAGATGCACTGTCTTAGATATAGCGATGAAAAATTGCTACGACGCCTCGGCGCAAGCTGCGACTACGAACGACACGTCATTTTAAATTATCCGCATAATATACTCCTTATTTAGTAACCTATAACAATTTTAAGAAGTCATACAGTGTATTATTTAAATTGCAGCGTTAAGTGAGTAATTACACAGACCGGTGGCTGGGTGTTTAAATGAATATAATTATTACTGTTTTATTATGATTTAGTTATTTTTTGTTAATAAACTAAATGGTACCTAAAATATAATTTTGTTTTCAATGTCGTATTTAATGGTAATCTAAAAAGGCAAATAAAGAAAACGTTTATAATTGGATTTTATTATTTCCGCTATTGCGAGAAAATTCAATTTTTATAGATAACGCAGATATGACACACAAAAATACGTTATAGTTTATTAAAATATTTGCATTTGTACAGATAAAAACAGATATTAACATAATTTAAAAAAAAATACTACCCAGTAAGAGACAATCTACACACACACCGTTGACTGCGACTCAACACAATTTCTTGATTTCCCGAAATCAAGATATTGTGTGTTGAGTGGCAAACTCAAATTAGTACTGTCTGCCATGAAAATAAATTTTACATATATTATAAATCATTCCTCCGAGTGGGAATTGAACACACAATCAGTGGCGTTTGCAGTTCGACGCTGACCTACAAGACACGATGGCTATAATTTAGTTTGAACGAATATCTGTATTTATGTATATCCATTTATAAATAAGAAAGTGAAAATATGGCAAAATCAATAAATTTCTTTGCCTTAAATGAAATATACTGCATTGACTGGACATACTAATATTAATAACAAAAAAAATGATTTTTGAAAGCCAATGGAATACTTAACCAAAAATACTTATAATTTTTTTAGGTCTGTTTACATCTATTAATAGAGCAAAGTACTAAAGACCCATTGCCCGTTACTTTTGGCGAATTCAAAGCATTATCTTGAAAGTATCTAAGAACACAACGAATATGTTTAAAGTTCTAACAATCCATCACTCTCACGGTCTGACCATCACTCGATGGGGCTTACGGAAGAATTGGGGTGCACCCGAGGTCCCGGCTAATGGCAGTCGTGGAGGAGCCCCGTGAGGTTTAATGGGTAAACGGGGCGGCCTTTATATGTAAATCCGGAGTCCCACATAACATATCCCGTGTCCCCAATCGGGAAAGTATCTGTAATGCGATTTCCTCCAGTTATAAAGAGTCTGACCATTGCGACTGTTGTCGAGATAAACTGTAAACATAAACATAAACGGCAAAGGGTCAAAAGTCTAATCCGGAGTGCGATGAGTGACGACGAGATGTGCAGTGGAATACAATCTTAAGATGGCCATAAAAGTCAGGAAGCAAGCGGTCACGTTTTCCGCCATACCAGTCATACCAGTTAATCCCTCACTTTTAGAGAGAAACTCCTATTTTTTTCAATAATATTATATAAAAATGTAAAATAATTTGTTTATAAAAGTTAAAATAAAGTTGTAATGTAAATATAAGTTAAAAAAAAATATTTGGTAAAAATCCCGTTTATAAGACAAATAATAAAACATCAAGGGACAAAAAGAAACAGTTCAACAACTCCTGACAGTTAGTCTGTAATGTAATAAATTTAATATTATAAAAAAAACAATATGTTATTTTTTATTTACGTCACATGAATTTCATGGTTTTGACCCCTACCCCGTCCTTGTCATACCTGGTCATATTTGGAAGACCACCGTTGTCAAGCAATGTCACACTTTTTCAACCTCTTAATGTGTGACGTATTTATAGATGTTCCAAATGAGTTTCACTTAAATTTAAGTAAAAAATTAGCTTATCTTAATACTAGTTTCCTTCAATTTTATAGTTTTAGAAATAATTAAAGTCTCAACAATGTCTTTGTTTTCTGTTAAGGTTAAGTACGTAACAGAAACAAGAACTTTAATACTGTATATTGTTACAAAATCTCAACTCATCATCACTTCTATTATTAAGTTATTAATAAGATTAAATTTTTGCAATTTCTGCACATTTTACTATGAAACTATTTTAAACGAATTAATCTCGGGTTTCTAAAAATACATTTTCGCATACTAAAATATACGCGATTAATCCTTTAAAATAGTTTCATTTAAAATTTATTTATAAAATTGTTATATGAGATAATAATTAAGAAATATTTTACATACAAAAACATTAAAGCTCTTCGCTTAAAAATAGAATCTAAGATACAATAGACAGGATCCACGTCTGATACCGTTAAATAATTGCTTTAAGATTTATTATGTGTTCCTTTACTACACTAATTCTAAGAAATTTATACTATAATGTTACCTTTTCACCACAAATATCAGTGGAATCAAAAGTAAACAAAATTTACCTCTGCGCTTTTGCCTAATTTGTGATACATTGCGCCCTGAGTAGCAATAGTCAACGCCAAGTTTTATAACCACCATGCAGGCTAAACGAAAATAATTTAAATATAATTATTTCTCAGCGGGTATCGAAGCTACAACAAATACGTAACTGTGGTTTTAAAACGATATTTTGAACCACTTTAATAATAAATATTTTCATACTGTAAATCTCATATAGGCCGAGATACCAGGTCGATAATTCAATGCTTGTTTTTTAGCATATTCTCTAGTTTGTTTCCATTCAGTTTATGCACGGGAAATTGTCATATCAAGATCAAAAATCTTTTATCAGAGTATTATTTTACATTTAATTTATTAAGTATATATTAGACACATCTGTCTGTCGCGACTTGCATATTAAAATGGCCAATAACAATATATTTTAAACAAAAAAAAATTGGACAACTATTTAATAATCGTGATAATTAGATAAATGTTAAAATTATAATTTTAAAATAAATAATTGCTATCATTTTTACATTGTTGCTACGTGAACAGATGCATCATTATAACATTCCCTTAAATAATTTTAAAATGCCGTACATTGTTTTATTACAGGCAGTTTAGTTTTTATTTCAAATAAGTAACTTGTAACTGGCGAAGGGCGAATAGGTATATAAGAAAAACTATTTATGTCTGTATACAAGCAAGTATACATACACAGATATAGGTGTGTTTGTATGTCGTTGTAAAATATTATACCTAACAGCAGAAATTATTAAAAAATTGTTCTTTTCATTTTGTATGATTTCTGCTCTTCTTGCCATAATATAGATATAAAGAATTATTATTTTTGTTCCATTTTTTTCATATATTTAAAATTCTAAATTTTCTCAGATACAGTAAAAGTTTTGTTAACAGTCAAATAGTGGAATTAAAATTTGAAGGCTAGAAGGCTGAAGAATATCCCTTTGTATACAAATTAGTGTTATTAAAAAGTGTTAATTATGCTTAGTAGTAGTTAGTAGTGTAAAGAAATTCTACAAAAAAAAATTAATCTGCATTGTTGCTGTCCCTTGAAAATTAGCTCTTGTGTCCGACGACAATATATTTTCCCAATATTAACCTGATCTCTGAAAGAGCACCAATGATACAGAGAAAATGACTGTTTTTTTAAATGCAATTTTTATAATTTTTTCAGTAATGTATTCTACGTACTTATAAGGTATGCTTTTCTAGTATGGTCTAGCTAGCTATAACTTTCAAACTCGTCAACAGCTAGTATAATTTTATTACCATTTATGTAGGTGTTAATTTTTTTTAAAGGTGATAATAATCAAAAATAATATATAGGCTTCAATATTATTTTTCATTTTAATTTTTTTTATATTGATTGATTGAAAATTTTGCGTAGAAAGTGTAGCAGTTCATATCGTACATTAAGTTGAAAGTGCTAACGTTTGCTTTGTCTAGGCTGGACGAAACTCAAACATTGATTTTCGTTGAATTGAGTTGAGTTGAGAGGTGAGTTAGAGTCTTGTTATTCTAAATTCAAAAGTCTTATATAAAAAACAAATACATGTAAGTACATATATGAACTTTGATTTCCATATTAAAAATAAATTATTATACATTAAGGTTACAGGTAATATTTTTTGAGCCCATTTTACGAAAACTATGCGGACTTTATATAAAATTTAGCAGACTTCAAAATTTATGAAATTCAGAGAGCTTATAATTTTACAATAATAATTTATAATAATAATGAAAATAATCAAACAAATATAACATTACAAGGCAATGTACCATGTATTTAAAATACACTTAGTATCAAGTGGCATACACCATGAGCGACGCATAACTCATACGTTCAAACGACTCTATTCAAATAAATCATAAAAAATAACTTATATTTTATTAGAAACGTAGCATTTTTCATTCTGAGAAATTGTGAAGTTAGTAAAACAAGGAAAAACATTCCCCAGGGGTTGATTTGAACTCACGACTATGACAATCAAATATGTCAACATAAATTTATGTCCCCTGTCATTAAGGTGCAATTAACTTTTTCATATTACTTTTAATTGTAGACAAAAACATACAAATGCTAAATACGGCACTTGCCTATAAAATATTATGGTCACCTTGAATGGACTAATTGAATCACACGACACATGAAGGGATGCTACTTTGTTCATATATGTATATGCTTGAAATATTGTCATACAAAAGTGGTACGGTTAGTCTTATTTTTTTTCTTAGCTTTATGCTTTTATCCCACAGGGTAGACAGACAATACCTAGTGTCAAGACACTCCGCCATCGGTTTCCACCGAATTCACGAGGAACTGAACGCCACACTTAGTCTTACCAGAGCGAGGAAGCGTAAATATTTTTTTATATAATCACTTCCCTGAATTGAAATCAAACCCACGTAGTCGGTTGTGAGTTCCATACAGTGAGAGCTGTCCCACTGCGCCACGACCAGCCACAGATTATTTTCTTAACAATTTATTTAAATTGAAATTTCAACCAAAATACATGAATATTTAACAATGTCCGTGTACTTAATATATTTGTTTATTTGAGTTGAAGTATAAAAAAATACAATTTCAATTTCATTATAGTTTGTGACCCAAAAACTTAGTAATCTAGAGTCTTTCTAACTTAGAATAAACTTATCAGGCATATGGAGTAGTACTTGTTAAGAAGAAACATAGTTAGCGCCATCTGGTATGTTTATGTAAAAACCATTGTAATAAGCGCCCTCAACACTTGCCAGCGATCTGTAAAAGGAAACCGTGTCAATATAACATACATATTCGCCTAAGGTGGTTAGACCGCTATTACCCTATTGTTACAAATTCGTGTAGCGTTACGTAAGATACGGCGCGACCGATTGATCAAGCCTAAATTAGTTGAAGGGGGCACAAGGGCGCGGGGTACGGCAAACTAGGTTGGCCGCGGAAGCATACTAACCCCTAGAAAACTAGGGGTGCGAAACTCCACCCACTTTTCTGGTCACGGGAGCACAGCGATTGGTCCGTTCGTTTCAACCTTCGCCCCTCGCACAGATTACAATCGGTGGGGTGCGTTCATAGAAATAGTACTATGTACTGGTCTATGTAACGTTATGTACCATATGTATATAGGATATCTATAGCGGACCCCAATTCATGACATTGACGCACTCGCCGGGTGTCCCCTGTGTTGGAACTAAACTTCGCTATTTATCACTATCTGTATGTACTTGCTTGTATTGAGTGTTCAAATTAATAAATTCGATATGTCGGAACATGGATTCTGCCTGAAGGTCTAAATATGATCAATTGCAATAGGTTTCATATTTTTTTTGTTATTAATTAAAAAAAAATATTTTCATATTTTTTTATTAATTAAGGTTACTTGTTAATCAATTGTATATATTTTCATTGTAATACAAGAAAAACATAACAATAATCAAACATCTTCCTGTACTCAATAGCTAAATTTATTATTTTAATTTAAATTAATCTAATATTCTATACGTACATATAACTTCTATTAGATTTTAATACACTTATATTAGCTATACTTGTATCAATGTTTAACAATCAATTTATAAAAATAATATTTGCACGTTTTTTGATGCCACAGTATATTGCCGCGTCCAATTTGTTTGACAATTTTACTATATAATATTATTATAGCATACACCTGATATTCTAGCCAAAATGATTTCTTTTTATTATTTATTATTATTTTCTTTCTTTATTTTTGCTTCAAGCTTTATCCCGCATAGCAGGGTACTCAGAGACAACCTAGTGTCAAGACACTCCGTTGACTGTTATTTACCCAAAATCGAGACGTTGTGTGTTGAGAGGGTGAATTCGATGCCACGCTTTTTTAACCATATCGAAAAAATGAAAATCGTTATTATAATCACGCTTTTATCAGGTCAGGGTATACATCAAACCCAACTGGGGATCGAACCCACAACCAAACGCGTTAGCTTTTATTTTACTAATACTAATATTACTAATTTTTAATATTAAAATTGTGTTACTCTAGTCTAGACTTTGCTAAATCTTATTAACCTTAATCTTTTGAGTCGGTATTATCCAAAGTATTCTACGCGGTTAGTTATAAGCAGCTGTACTCGCACACTAATTAGTTTAAGAAGTTAGCGGTCCACACTTTGTTGCACGACTGCGATGTATGAAACGTCTTTTATAGCTGACATATTTTGATTATTCAGTATCATTGTAGTATTTGTACTAAGAAATTGTACACCACCTGCTTTCTGGCTTTTTTTAAATGGTTCGTATCATGTTTCAAGTAACTATAAAAATGAACTTACTAACTAGTTAGCTTCGTTACTTCGTATTGAAAATATAATTTGTTTATTTTTTATGTATTTTTCCTTATAATACTCGGAATTTTTTTCTTGATCGTAAATTTTATTAGCCACGTACTCCTTATACTAGAGAAAAGTAAATGTACAACTGATATATGACTTAATAATATGATTTGAAGCATATTTTGCCTTATAATTCTTATTTCACAGAATAGGCAGAGATGACTCCATGGCCTGGTGTCTTTTCTTTCCGCCATATGCTTTGTGTCCAAAGCATGCTTACTACAAACTGCATTTTGTAGTACCTATATTTATTTAAACGATTCTATTTAAATGTATATTGTAAAACTTTTGCCTTGCTGGCTGACTGACAGACAACGTACAGCCAAAATCATAGTGGACATTTATAAAGGAAATTTTTCATCTATGTTCCTGGGAGAGTTAAGTTAGAGAGATAGGTTAACACAAAGAGACAATTTCTCAAAATTCCCTCAAAAACAGGAAATATTGGAATTTATGGAGATACAATTGATACAAACGATGCTATAGGCGACACCTAGTATAGTATATAATACATGGCCACATACATTCATTAAAGATATATAGAGTTAATTTTCAGGTACAAAGCAGTTTAAAGTGGTTAGGTGACACGTACGTTTCTAAGAAGCGTACTTCGTGCTGCAACGATCTTGCTGAAGCAGACGTACAAAAAATTTCCATCTTATACCTTATTGAAATGACGAACATCAATATTTCAAGGTAAAGAGACCGTGCCTAAAAAGTAAATAAAGCTGCACTCAAAAACGACTGTGTTACTGCCCGTGATTCAATTTGTCTTGCCTCGTGTTTCGTTTTGTCGACGTTTTCGCCGAGCTCCAACTTTCTTGTCGGTATTGAGTGGTCCTAATTATTATACGAATGGTACCAGGTTCAAATTTAATTAAATTAATTATATTAATCCGTTATTTCAATTAACCTGCCCTGTTGTAGTACAGACGAAGAAATTAATATAGGAAAATTATAAAAAATATCATCTGTATCCATATGCATGTGTTCCATGTGATTCTTGTTGGAAATATAAAATAATAAATGAGTTAAACAAATAAAGAAATATCACTGTACGTACATAGGTAATATATTTAAATAAAACGATATATTTAATTAAAAATATTTTTTACATTGGGTTTGTTAATTATAATATTTATGCAATAAATCCAAGTGGCATAAGTTGATAGATTTTTTGAAGTGTGAAGTCAATGTATTATCGATGTTCATTTATTTGATCAACGCACATTCTACATTTATTTATCAAGGTTGTCTTGCACACCTGAAAACGTGGCTTCTATTAATATAATATTTAATATATTTATTATAAATATTATATTGAACGACTGAACTGAAATTTTCAAATACCTAACGTTTTTTGTTATAATCGTGAACAATGACGGACTATTCATTTAAAAATATGAGTTAGTTTTTTAAATCTAGTTCTCTTATTGTAATAACACGTTGGGCTACTATTAACCACGTTAAATGTCTAAAGACTTTAAAGACAAGTTCAATAATCCTACGTTTTTACTATACAAGTCGCATCTGCATACGTACATGTCCATTATATTTATATTATATGGGAATACTACCGAGTCCATACAATCGCGCTCAGTGGCACAGTGGCTCAACTCCGAGCCAACTTCGTCTGAATGAAACTCGCAAGACTTTCATTTTCCATACGCTCACATGTTCGCAGCTTTGCATTTTGTTTCCTGCTTTTTCACTTGTGACGTCACACGATTCATGACGTTTAATGCTACTTACATTTATATAATAAAGTTGTTTTGTGTTTGTGCATGGCAAAGTAGTTTTCAGAGGTGATAAGAACAAGTGCTTCTTATCGATACGTACCTTTCTCGCTTCTATCTGCTGTTCAGGAAGACAGTATAATATAATTATACAAATCGATCGATGTACTAGTCATTTTTTTTTGTTTTTACATAACCCTGCATCTATTCAAGAGGTGTATACAATATACGTATATACAATCCAAAATAAAATATATTTAATTGTTTAAAATAAAGTATATTTAAAATATATTTAATTCACATAGACGAGAAGAAGATGGTAAAAAACTTAGCAGTAGATGCTAGGTGTGAAAATTTAAATTATTCTATACTAATTAAACAGGAATCTGTTAACGCGTAAATTTTTATCGTAACAAAGTAAAGTATAATATCAAACACATGGTAAGCTGCATAGCGTTTATTTTTATCTTATATAGATAATTTTAACTATTCAAAGGTTGCCCTCTATTAAAATAACTTAATGAAATAAGAAGACACAAGAATAGGCGATATTGCGTGTTAAGTGTGTACTCTCGAGTGAAAATTAAATTAAAAAATATACAGATAGTGATGTCTCAGTATAATAAAAAAATCGTGTATTTTTGTATGTTCATAACTTTAAGTGTCAAAACACTCCGTTGGTGTTCCCTGCTATGGGGTGTAAAGCGTAAAGTCGCTTTTTCATCCGATTACTTATACCAACTGCTAAATAATCGAATCTTACTGTGGATATCTTCTTAATCTTAGCTTCACGCTATAGCTTACGTACTAAGGTAATAAAATATTAAAACTTATATAAACCCTTTTGAAATGGATAATTATTGCTACTTTATCTAAAAGCGATAGCAATTTACTATAAATTAAATGTGAGGTTAACTAACTTTTATAATATAATGTAATATTCCGTGTAGGGAAACGGCCCGTCGTTGAACAGTGGGATAGCATGTGACTGTAAACGCGATCGGCTATGGGTTCGATTCACACTTGGGGTAGAAAAGTGCGGCGTTGAGTTCCACCGTTCTACACGCAATATCTCGAATTTGGTAGGAAGCGAAATACGGAGTGCCTTAATACTAGGTACTTTCTGTTTATCATGCTATGCGGGATAAAAGCGTGAAGCTAAAAATAAATAAATAAATAATTCGTGTAAACGATAATGTTTAATTAATTTATCTATTATAAAAGTCTAACATACGCTCTATTGTCTAAAATATTCAATAACTAAATAAACATACAACAACTATATTTCAAAATGATCTAGTTTAAGCGGATTTATCTCGTATATTATGGTATTCGAAATTATATTTTGAAAAATCTCATTCTTGGACACTTTACAGTAGTTAATGTACGTGGTCAAAAGACCTGTTTTGACTGCCAGTGATCGTTTAAATAAGTTATTTATTCTTTAAATACTAATTTAAAATGTGTAAAAAAATGCCATTCAAAGATTTTAAAAAATTACAATAGAATACATGAATTTTATAAATGTAAACATAAAATGCTTGAAATTTCTTTACTAAAGGATTTATATATAAATTACTTTTAAAATGGTTAACATAGTTATTTATGTTATTTATGTTAACAAGGTAGAAAAGAGTAGAAATATGAGAATTACCTAATACATTTTTATTCATCATATATCATTCATAGATAACTGAAGTAGTCGGTAATTACTTAGCTTACTTTATTAGTTATTGTGAAATTGCCGGGTTTGTATAACGTTTTCATGATTCAGATCCAAGATGGCATTGTAAAGAGACTAAGAAAATTCTACTCAACCATGACTCTGTCATAAAATTTGTTTGTTTACGAAATTAACTTGATAATTGAATCATCCGTTACTTCTTATTGCAAGATATAAAGAAAAAAGTTAGCATAAATCAGTCAAAATTTGTGCGTAACTGATCGTCCCGGATTATTGTAATAGTTTAAGTATTTTTTGTCCAAGTTTTTCGTAAACACTGTACCTTGGTGATGATAGCGTGGCAAATCTCGTTTTAAGGTTTTTTTTAACATCTTTTTGTTTTCTTAAATAAAATTGATTACCATTTTGAGTCTGACATCTCACCAGCCTGGTGCGTGCGTTGTTTTTTTTTTATTTTATTTAATATTCAAAATGGTTATGAACATACAGTACAGTGAATATGAATATTTTTAAAGGAGTCCCCAGGATTTTTTTTTCTATTTTTATAATGTTATTTCACGCTTAGAATAAGGAATTTATAGGAATGCTTAAAAACAACTAGTATCAAGTACATTCCAATTTTAACGTCGCTTGATATGAAAGTATGGTAGAATAGACTGCAGTTCTACGGTTTCCAAGAGGCACAGATTCGGTTCTAGTAGAAAGTGTAAAAAAAAACAATTTAAAATAATATAAGCATTACTATAATGCTAAAATTCGGTAATTTATTTTAGGTCCACGCTTTTTATCCCGTATATCAGGGTAGACAGGAAGTACTTAGTGTCAAGACACTCCGTACTTCGTTTGTCCGCCAAATTCAAGACATTCCGTGTTGAGTGACGGAACTTAACGCCACATTTTGTCTTACCAAAGCGAGGATATGGTAGTTATTTAAATTAAAAAAATTGATCTTTCTCTTTTATACAAAAATGTTTGCATTCACCTGAACAAAGACTATAGTGTCAAGAAAACCAAAGGTTTTTGATGAAATTCAAATATTCTGTAAATATTTAGATTTTTAATTTTTTTTTAGCTTTACGCTTTTTATCCCGCATAGTAGGGTAGACAGAGAGTACTTAGTGCCAAGACACTCTGTACTCCGTTTTCCGCCGAATTCAAGGCATTGTCTGTTGAGTGACAGAATTTAACGCCGCACTTTGTCATACCAGAGCGAAGAGGTGAAAATTATTTAAAATTTTTTCACGCGAACCCACAACTGGTCGCGTTTTGATTTTGTAATACCTAATACTATTTATTGTAAGGACCTTGTGGCGGTGGGGTAAAGTCTGGCTGTAAACGTAATGTATATGTATATATATGTGTTGGCTCGATTTTTACTCAGCGAAATGACTATATTTAAATGGTTACCCTGCTGTAAAAAAATTAAAAAAATGCAGCGTTGAGTTCCGGCACCCAAACCGCATTATATCTAATTTAGGCAGAAAGCACACACCAGGCTCTCTTTGAACACCCTGCTATGCGGAACAGCGCGTGAAGCTGAAATAAAAAAAAATACTAACTTTCATACAATTTCTATCCTAACTACTGTGTTTCTTGTTATCTCTTCTGAGCAGAAGTGTGCCAGTTGGGTATAATCCATAAGTCTGTTAATTTAATGATAATTGACAACTTAAAACTATTAATACTTTTTTTGGAATATTTCCTCTTTATTTAAAGATATAATGTATACTATAACTTAGCAAAACTTGTCATAGTTTGCATTTTAATTCATAGTTTTACGTACATATAATACGTATAAATTATTATTCTATGTGTATTTTTATTGTATTATTATATTATCTTATTCGGTATACAAAAATGGAATAAATTTATTATCTAGTACGTCAAATAAAATACATAAGCTGTTTAATATATGGGTTGTTTTTTTTTTAATTAGGTCTTATATGAGTGGTCGTATGTAAATGGCATTGGTATTATGGTGATGAAGGTGAAATCTTGTTAAAAATAATAATTTTAAAGTAAATGTATTGAAATAAAGTTAAATTGTAAAGTAAAGAAAAGGAGATATATTGAGGCTCGTTGTCGCACAGTGGAACAGCGTCTGACTGAAAACGCGATCGGTTGTGAGTTCAATCCTCACTTGGGGGAGTGATTATATTTCAATTATATTATATCCCTCTCTGGTAAGACGAAGTGCGTCGTTGAGTTTCACCAGTCAACACGCAATGTCTTGAATTCGGTGGAAAGCGAAGTACGGACTGTCTTGACACTAGACACTTTCTGTCTGTCCTGGTTTGCGGGATTAAAGCGTGAAGCTATAAAATGGAGGCAAACGAGCAAGGGACCAACGAGCTTGGTAAGTGGTTACCTTCGCCCACGATATCGTCTTCCACAATATAGGAGTTATGGATGTGTTGTCAGCCTTGAGATGAAACTGATAGAAGATAATATAGTGGCCTTGGTAACTCATCGGCATACTCTGCGGGAAAAGATGTATGGGAATAGGGAAAGCTGTTGAAATAATATGTCTTAATGCAATTAGTAATTCATTGAAAGTTTTAATAATAAAAGGTACGTTTTTGAAAAAATATTTTGTAAGTGAAAGACTACAATATTTTTTAGTTTATAAATTAAGAAATATTTAAAAAATTTACACCTACTTATTTACTTGCAAACTTCTTGAAAACTATTAGTAGCGTATAACGTATGAAAATGTATGTAATAACGTTATTCCGTTCTGTTACATGAAATGCGTAGTTGAGTTCCGTCATTTTGTCGTCCAGCGCACAATTAATTCATCTAGGTAATTAAGATTTAAGATGCATAAAAAATATGTAGCAATATTACAATTCAAATAGAAAACGACTTTTTGTTAAACTAATTAATACTAGCTATTAAAAAGCCTAGCTGAGGCAATAATTACAAACTAAATAAAGATTTCACCTTGTGCTTAATTCATGGTCTTTAAAATATCTGTCCATGTTTCTAAATAGTCAGAATTCGTTATAGATATTCATATTAGCTGCAAAGCCTAGACCATCGCGTACTGATATGACCACCTGAGTTCAAGGCTAAGGCTAGTGGACTAACGTCTAATCGTCTAGATATTTGTGACGGCATAAATTAGAATAATTTTATATGTCATTTGTGTCTATGCTTGTTAAATATTCATATTTCTTTAATATATTATACTTGTTTCCAGGCAATTATTTTTTGACTTTTACTTTAATCAAGTAAGTGTGAATGTGAGTGGCGGAACTAAATCCAGAACGGGAAAATAAAATTAAATAATAATTAATTTTTTCAGTACCTCGAATAAATATTGGAACCAATATCATCTCCTTACATTATTATATTTTACTATATTATATTTTTCTGTAAATATCGAATTCAAATAGATAGCATAGATATGAGATAGATATCATAGAAATGAGATTCACAAGTTATAAAAATATACGATTTCGTGACTTAAGTAGCTGGAATTAACATAATACAAGCTAACTGACGTTCATGTTCGTGATTATTGATTACTAATTTATAGACTATCAGGTTTATTATAATTTTCGCGCATATCTCGGACCTTGCGCAATAAATACGTCCTGATTTGTAGAATTCAAGGTTGATATCGATAAAACAATTAAATATTTTTAATTTGAAAATTTGGCGGAGCCAAGTGGAGTGGAACCTTCAAACAATGTTATATATATTATATAATAATATAATAATTACCATAATTATATTTATTGACAAAATATGGGGAATAGCGATTTTTATTCCTGTTAACTTCTCGCTTTTCCATATAGCAGTGTAGGTAGAAAATATCTAGTTTCAAGACACTCATACTCGTACCCAGAATTATGTTGAAAATTAAGAGACAATGCATTTTAAATCAAACTATTTTAAACGGATTAATCCAGTATATTTTGGTATTCAAAAATACATTTTTTGGACATTTTTGTATCAACTGACAGACGAATGCCACCTCATGGCCGTGGTCACCGTCTGTGACCACGGCCATGAGTAAAATGTTCGAAACATCAGGTGTCCAAAAATGTATTTTTGAATATCAAAATATACGTGATTAATCCGTTTAAAATAGTTGCATTTAAAATGTATAAAAATCGTGATAATCAAAGATCTTATAAGAGACAATACAGTTTTTAGTATACAAAGTTTCTTCAATTTCAATAACTTCCTCTCATATCAATAATGATTGCATACAATTTCAACACACCTGACGTCGACTTTAAAGCTTCATTATTTAGTTATTGTTTTAAAAAAGTGAGAAAAAAGATATGATATATTGACATACTCATTAACATTTCATTAATAATGACATTCATTAACAATTGTTCATTAAAACTGTTAATTAAATCAATCAAGTTCACCAACTTGAAATTCAGAAATGCAGAAAGCTTTTGTGCTCTAACTAGACTTTCATTAGCTAATAACAAAGAGCTTATAAGATCCAAACCTGCTTGTTCGGTTTTTTTGATTACTCTCTAATGCGTCTGGTGACCTACTTGGGCATATTGGATGGCGTTAAATGCTAGTGTTTTCTGGTTGTAAAATCTGATATGCTGCCCTCATATTTCGTTTTGAACATTGGTTTCTAACTGAATGTCAAAATGTCTGATCGTCTCAAAAATCACTTATTATTAATATAGGAATGTACGAAATTTTTCAACTATTTATGAAGATTAAGCGGATAGAGGATTATGAATTTTGGCCAAGTTAAAGTTTAAGTGACGAAATCAATATTTTAATTTTTTATCTTCACGCTTTTATTCCGCATAGCAAGGTAGACTGAAAGTACCTAGTGTCAAGACACTCCCTACTTCGCTTTCCACCTAATTCGAGATATTGCGTGTTCATTGGTGGAACTAAACGTCACACTTTGTCTTACCAGAGCGAGGAAGTGAGATTAATTTAAATACAATCACTCCCCCGAGTGGAGATCGAACCCACAACCGATCTCGTTTACAGTCAGACGCTGTTCCACCGCGTCACGACCGGCCTCCTCGATCTTTTTTATATTAATATACTATTAATAATTTAAATCAAAATGCAAATTTAGACACTATCACATGTTTGACACACGAGGTTGTATGGGTATACACTTAGTGTATACACACACAAACTCACTAATTTACTTTGTGTCTGGAATACAGAATATATAATACTGATACTGTGCAAAACACAAGGCGGTCCTTATTATTATAATTCTTAAGATTTAATTCATTATTTAAAATCCTCTACTCATTTGCGAGAGCAATTGAAAACATAAGAAATGAGATTGAGACATTTTTTTACTTTATACATATATATATATATATATATATATATATATATATATATATATATATATATATATATATATATATATATACACATATATATATATATATATATATATATATATATATATATATATATATATAAATTAAACTCGTACTTTTTGATCATCAAGCGTGAGTTTTACTTATTACCTAGATATTTAAGTTCTTATCGATTTTTTTGGACGTTTGCTACAATTTTTGTAACTTTTATTGCAGGAAACTTTTTGAAAGCTCGCAAGAAGCTTTACTATGAAAAGATTCCATAAAGAAAAACAACCATGCTATTTATTTAATACTTGTTTTCAAAAGTATTTTTAAAAAATATTAGAAATTTTATTAGAACATATATTTTCATATATTCTAGATATTTTTTACAACATTTCTATATATTTTTTTAAATTGTTATAGAATATTTACGATATATTTGTGTTCTAGTAGCCGAAGCACGAGGGCGTTGACTCCATCAGCTTCATGCTCAGGACAAACTAGATAATACAAAAGACCAAATATTTTTTGACAAATGACGTATACAATCGTTACGTAAATACCCCTTTAAAGTAAGGCGGATTTGTCACGTACATTTTACGGCTTTTTATTGTCAAATTATGAAAGTTTTCCTCAATATGTCATTGACATCAACACTTTTTGATAATCACGGTGAGTAAGCGATCTTTTTCCAATTAACCCTACAATCGTCTTGTTTTCGAATTCGAGCTTTGGACGAGTTACACTGTTTTTATAAAAAGTGTGTGTTATATTTACTTGTACTAAGTAAATTGTGTATTTTAAATATCTACATTTGTTTTTTATTGAATAATTGATATAAAGAAAATATTGTAATTAATTTTCTAAGTTCAAAATACTTAGCTTGAAACAGTGGTGAGATTGCGAACGACGAGAGAATGTGGATTCAAACAGATATCAATTTTCTTCATTTTATGTTTATAAAGTGCAATGTAGAAGATATTACAATGAACATTCAATGTCATAAGGTACGTAATAAATTAAATATTACTTTTGTGAACGCTTAAACCAATATTCCGATAATAAACATAAAAAATAAAGATCTGCATTTCTTCTTCACACAAACTTCACAAAGGCTGGTCGTGACGAAGTGGGACAGCGGTGGATTGTAACACGATCGGTTGTGGGTTCGAGTCCCACTCGGGGAATAATATTTAAATTATTTACATATCGTCGATCTTGTCGTAGACAAGAGTAATAGACATAGCGTGGCGTTGAGTTCCGCCACTCAACACGTAATGCTTTGAATTTCGGCGATAAGCATAGTAAAAAAACCCTTTATACTATTTTACATTATTTTTTTACAAAAATGATCTAAATTTGATTTTATCTTTGTTAAAATTAATAGCTTTAACGCCAATTCCTTTGGTATTTTTCCTATATATTATATTTTGTATTTCCATCAATGCATTTATTATAACCTTTTAAAACAGATGTGTAAAATATAATTTTTGTTATATATTTTTTTAGTATTTACTATTTTTAAAGTGTTATTCCACACTTTATGATTAGAATACATTTTTGAAAAAACGTATAAAAATTTGAACGCAGCGAGCGCGAGGCGCGAGTTCGAATCCCGCTGCGTTCAAATTTTTATACGTTTTTTCAAAAATTTTTTTTTAGCTTCACGCTTTTATCTCGCATAGCAGGGTAGACAGAAAGGACCTAGCGTCAAGACACTCCGTACTCCGTAAATTGCCGTTATTGTTGTATAATAGTGTATAGTAATTTATCTGCTTCAAGCATAAAAATACATATTGACATATTCTTCTTTATGTTTCTCATTCATAGTAAAATAAAAAAGTGTTTGTAAAACTAAATAAGTATAAGTGGCTTACTGAGGTAAACAGGTTTATTAATATTTTTTCCGTCATATAAAATTTGCATTTTATATTTTGAAAGCACCGTACTCAATTGTAGGCTGTAATAGCCTATAATTGATTTGCAAGTGCTAGGATTCTTTTTCTACCACACTATGCACGGTATATCCATGGAACAATAAATAGTTGCTTAACTTATTTATATGCAAAGTAAGAAAAATTCATAATGGTAATCCAAAATCAATGAAAGATATAGAGAAATATAGATATATATATATATATATATATATATATATATATATATATATATATATGTGTATATATATATATATATATATATATATATATATATATATATAGCTATAAAGCTTTAGAGAGAGAATATATTCAATAGATCTTGATTTATATATTTTTTTAGGTTCTCGCTTTTTTCCCTCGTTTATGGTAGATAGGATGTACCTACTGTCAAGACACTCCGTACTTTACTTTCCGGCGAATTTGAGTGCGTGTTGAGTGAATAATTTTATCAATATAATCATTGCCCCCAAGGGAGAATCGAAACCACAACCGATCACGTTTACAGTAAGACGCTCTTTCTAGAATTATACTAAAATCAAGATACATATAGACCTAATATAAAACCAACCAAATTTAATTGATAGTGCAGATTTTGACATATATAACACTTTATATGTAAATAAATTTCGTTCTTTAAGGAAAATTCTACAAAATAATCTTTTAACTGCCAATAAAAAATTCAAACTCATTGCAAGAAAAAACACACCTTATCGAATATTCCTAACACAAATGATGAGTTGCTAAAATATTGCAAAAAATTGCTTATGACTATTTGGCTTTATAGGCCTATTAAGGCTGTTTTTACTGTAGTTTTGATTCTGCGAACCATGTTGAGCTATAAAGTGGAAAAAATAAATGTGGCAAAAAATATGAATCGAGATAAATAGCGTCTGACTGTAAACACGATCGGTAGTGAGTTCGATTCTAACTCAAGGGAATGATTATAATTAAATTATTTTCGTTTCTCGCTCCGGTAAGGCAGAACGCCATGTTGACTGACGCCACTCAACTTGCAACGTCTTTGCGTGGAAAATACAGAACGTCGTGACACTAAGTAAATAAAACTTATATTGAACACTACTAATTTTTGTATGTATTTTGCGTGCGACAGTAGAACGTTGGCCGGCGCAAATTCCACTTAGGAAAATTCATATCAGAATTGTTTTAATTTCTTCCGGATTAAAATAATCGACGTATGTATTGGACACTGGATATTGTAAATTGAAATATAATATAAAGATTTATATAATTAATTTTTTTTACAACCAATAGACAAATACCATCTGTGACAAAGGGCTATTATAAAGTGTTCAGAACATCAGGTTTCCTAAAAAATATTTTCGAATACTAAAATTTACACGATTAATTCGCTTAAAATAGTTTCATTTAAAATGTAATAGAATCGCGAAAATAAAAGATCATTTATTGTTATTTATATTCTAATATGGTTTTATAGTTGTTTTTTGTAATAATAGACATATTTCCTAGATGAATTTGTGGTTTCACGTAAGGTTGTTGATGATTTGTATAAGAAGCCAAATTTAGGGCTGAAGTTAACCTTACTTATCACTCTTATTTAATACTAACGAGGTTTTTACTGTGTACTTTTGAAAATTAATAAGTACGTAAGGTATAACCAATATACTTTAATTGACAATTTTCTACAACAGTCTGATTAATAAAATTATCATTTTTTTTCAAAGTGAATCATGTAGAGAGACGGATAGACATACAGACGATAGTGCGTTGTTCTGTTTTCTTTACTTTAAGTTTTTTTTGCTTAATCAAATATTATAAATTTAGATATTTTTCGTGCATAAATTTCTAATTTACTGCAGTCTACGGATTACAGAACTTGTCAGGCATAGATATGTCCGACAGCGCTACCAAATTCGCCATAAAAATGTATATTTTAAATTTTATAAATAAGTTCTTATAATCTTCATATTATTATAATTGGTTCGAAACTATGAAAAATACTTTATGTATTACGATTATTTTAAATGATTTAAGAAATATGAAGAATTTATATAAAAAATGTACCTAACTTCAATTTTTTAAGAAAACCTAGACTTATTAAGTCTAGATAGGTACATTTTTTATACTGTTAATATTTATAAAACTAAATATGGTAATTAAGTTAACTTAATGTTCTTTTTTGAGTTTTTCCTCCTAATTTAAACATAAAAAATTACAAACGTAAATAGCCTTAACACAAAAATGGTTAGTTTTTACCATTTTTAATTATACTCAATAAAAAAAGATAGACTTAAATATAACAAATCTTAAGACTTTTTAAAGGAGATTTTTTTAACGGATAAAGAAGAGTGACATATTATTACAAATATTTATCACATTTAGACCCTAATGTTTTCACAAAATCCATTGCAAACGTCAAAAAGAATCGAGAACAACCTCATCGCCCAGACATAATAAATAACGAGATAACACAAAATAATATTAAAAACTATTAAAATAAAACATTAATATAAAAATATCATATAAAAATCGCCTCATACACCCAAACTCTGAACAAAAAAGTAGTATAAATGCACAAGGCATAACAATTTTTAATGTCAGCCGAGGTCACGACGCGACTGGCTAGTAGAAAAAACGGTTCCTAACACGCTAAGAAGTAGACGGCTAACAAAAAATGATTCCGTAATCGGCGCGGTGCAGTTTGAATAGTATGTACACACAGCCTATCGCACACAGATACAAATCCAACACAAGCACATTTGACGTTTTTGTATCCGTTTTTTGATCTGATCTAGCCTAACGTAATTATGAATGTGGATATTTGGATGTTTTAGGTTGATAGCACATGATTTGAACGCGTTATGCCTTTCTGGCTATTTTTGCAAAACACTACGATCTTCTTATGCTGCTAATTTTAATGATATTATAAAATCAATAATTTAAAAAATTATTAAAACTAAAGGTATATATATATATATATATATATATATATATATATATATATATATATATATATCTCCCTTTTATTCCTTCTGAGAAGAAAATATTTCAATTAGATATATCTATAAAGCTCTAAAATCAATATAGTTGAATATACAGTAATATCAATTAATTACCTATCTACAATAGTTGTACAATAAAATTATGCTCTAGATATAAAGTAATTAAAAAATCTACGGTCCACAGTGTGTTAGGGGCCTTAGTAATTTATTCTCACGCTAATGTGATACAAAATTTACCTCTTAAAATTTGCTACTTAAAATAATTTTCAAAAAATTCCTAGTCAATGAACAAAATTGATAGATAGAGTCGTTAGTGCAAAATTTTGCCTTGTGATACCACTTAAGTGAATTTTATAAAGTACCGCCATCCAATATCTGACATTTTTACATGAAGGCAAAGATCAATAATTCCCAATTGGAATTATTTTAAAATTTGTTGACTGCCATTCAACTAGAATTAGAAGGTAAGCTTATTTTAGGTGTAAACAATTCTCATATCTTCTACAGATATTACATAACGTCTCTGCATCCTTATTTTTTAAATTTTAAAGTAAAGTTGCCTAGCTTACTCCTGAATTCCAGTCAAGTGCTTGTGAGAGTCTCGTTAAAATCCATTCAGCTATTCCAGAGATTAGCCGGAACAACTAGACAGATAGACAGACAGACAAAAATGGTAAAACATGTTGTTTTGGTTTACATTTATCATAAAAACATGCATATGGATATAGTTAAGTGGTTATTTAAATATTACGAACAGACACTCCAATTTTGTTTATTCCTATAGATATGTACCAAAAGATAAACCTAAAAATGTAATATGTAATTTTTTTAATTTCGGTGGAAAACGAAGTACGGAGTGTCTTGAAGCATGAAGCTAAAAAATGTATTTTAGGCAGGTAGGCATTTTTAATACATATATAAATATATATACTATATACGCATCTATATAAAGAAAATGAATATGACGCCGAAAGCAAAGCGCTATAGAATATTTCGTCTGGACGAGATAAAGAGAATAGATCATTTGCATGTCACTAGAACTGCGTCGAAACGTTGAAGCTGTGTAAGATCTTGAAAAGATAATTAATTATATACCATTTAGAAACAGATTGTCTGCTATTTTTTCAATGTATTATTTGCAAAATAGTTTTAAAAGTAGTAAGTAAATAATTTTAAAATTTTAACTATTGATT
Source organism: Dryadula phaetusa (assembly GCA_032432895.1). Taxonomy (NCBI): domain Eukaryota; kingdom Metazoa; phylum Arthropoda; class Insecta; order Lepidoptera; family Nymphalidae; genus Dryadula; species Dryadula phaetusa. The sequence continues at coordinate 3,315,300 of JAOYRS010000029.1, forward strand.
GAAATTGTAACAATTAAAAAATATATATTAATAAGGATTTTTTAAAATAATTCCTTTTTAATATGATACTATATCCATACGTACTACTACTATACTGCTATATTCAACATGCGATATATATATATATATATATATATATATATATATATATATATATTATAATGTTATGCTTATGTCACATCTCTAATTTGGCTACATAGACTCATTAAATATCGCCAAACCTGCTCTCCCGTGGAGATTTTTAAAATTTAGTATAAAATTTAAATATAAATTGTAGTTTTTAAAATATATATAAAACGTGATAATCTTTGACCTAGCCAAGGTACTTACGACAAGGCTTTCTACTGTTTTTTTAGTAGTTTACCCTTTATTCCTTAACATAACGTTGTTAGAGACATGTTAGAGATCAGTCAGGACATTCTGTTGACTGCATTCTGCTTAAATTCCGTGTTGACTGGCCAACCCAACGTTGCGATTTGAAGAAATAAATATATATTTAAAATTTAATTATTACTTCGAAAGGGAATCGAACCCGCTACCATTTGAATTTAAATTCAGAGGCGGTCTCATTGCACTACGATAGACTGTCAAATTTTTCAAAATATTATGTTTTGTTTGAGAGGTTCAAAGGATACCAGCACACATATACACAAACACATATATATATACATATGTTTTTGATTTTCTTTATTCCTATACGTATAAAATATTTTAAAAAAATTAAAATTTATATAATATATATATATATATATATATATATATATATATATATATATATATTACTTCCTACATAAAATATCCTTGCTACCTACGCACCGTCTAAGTGAATAAATTAATTATATGAATAAATAAATACGTTGTAAATTCAGCATAGATATGCGTGGTTCAACGATCTTTAATTTAGTATGCTTCAGATATAAAACCTAGACTTCGACGAAATACTAGTTCTTAAATTTCGCTTATCTACTTATAAATTATTTAGTTTGAATGCGATACGCTCGTGCTATGTACACAATGATTGACCGAATGCCGTATTCGAAAGATATCTATCTACAAATATTACTTGGAAATTCTATTAATGTTTTCTATAGTACTTTTTCATTCTCTTTTGTTATAATAGATGGATTTATTGAGAAAAACTTGCAAATAAGAATTAGATTTTACACGCCATTCATCATGAGTAAACGTTGTAACGCTTTATTTATTATAAAAGCATTTTTAAGTGGGACACTAAACCGAATTCCTAAATTTACTGAGTGATTTGAGTGCTTTAAGTTTAGAATTTGTTTGATGAATGTTGATCAAACTTAAAGTAAGAAATGGTTTTTTATTTGGTTTTTTTTTTACCAAATCTATTACTTGATGGGACAAATACATAATACATTTATAATTTAATGCTTTCGTATGTTTTTTTTATTTATTTGTATATATTTTACATTCATATTTTTTGGCTCCACGCTTTTATCCCGCATATCAAGGTAGACAAGAGACAGGGTAAACGTTCGTACTCCGCTTTCCACCGAATACGAGACATTGCGTAATAAGTAGCGGAACACAACACCGCGCTTTGTCTTCCCAGAGCAAGGATGTCCTGCTTTTATGAATATTTCATTCTGATGTGACTACTTTAACTAACTTTGGATAAGTAATACTTACCCAGAAACGTTTGTAAATTAAGTAATGTACTTAAAAAAATAAATAAAATTGAAGTTTATGTTTGCAAAGTAACTGATTTTTAATATATGCACAGGTATGTCTACACGGTGCATATAAAATAATAAACATTATTATAATTTTTGTCTGTCTATCTGTTTCGGATAATATCTGGCACGGAAGGGTATAATACCTAACATAATGAGGAAGTAACAGAAATTCTAAATTCCACGTGAACAAAATCGCGATTTTCGCTAGTATATTATATTAATGTGCCTTTTCTAAAATTGACTCAAAATGAATTAAATATGCAAAAAAATCGTTTTATTTTATAACATGTATCATATCATTGTGTTTCAATCATAAAAAATACTAATTAAATACTTCAGTAAAATATTTCATTTAACTAATTTTAAACCAGTCACAGACACAATAAACATTACATTATTAATAATTAATCGATACAAACATAAATTATTAAAAAAAACACCGTAAATATTATCAAGTTTTTGATGAAATTATGCATTTTAATGATGCTAATGCGTTCATCGACTTTAGACTGCAACGAAATAGAATAACAGTTACTACGTATTAAGGGTTAGAACACATTAAGAAAACTTTATTTAAAACAATATTTTTTTGTATATAATTATTAATTATTTGCAAGAAAAGAGAGAAATTATTATAAAATTATTGTAAAATATAAAATTGTACTCCATTACAATGTAAAACTTGTTTTCAAGCGATTGTCTAGTCAGCAACTAATTTACATTTCGCGGTATCGCCAAGCCATTTGCATGTAGTAAGTGATGTGTAGTACTTTGGTATTATAAAAAATTTAAATTTCTATATTAGCATTATTTAATATACCGTAATATATCATGACTTAAACTATATAAATATATTGTTTGGATTTATTACATATGTTTGTAATTTATATATATATATATATATATATATATATATATATATATATATATATCTGTGTGTTTATGTGTGTCATAGTGTAATAAGCTTCACCGTAGTCATCAAGTGTTTTAATCCCAAACTTTTATTGCAGCAGATCTACTATAATTACGTACTAAATTATAAGATGAGTGTGCGCTTTATTCGTACTGTTACTTATATGACGAAGATATATGTTACATATGATTTTTATAGAAGCTTAACGATTTAATTATAGACCATCTATTATTACGAAACTCAAATCTTTCTGAATTAAGTTTTATTTTTGAATACACTAGCTGTCTGTACCTGCAATTTCATATGTTTTATAATTTTTAAATAAAATTAGACTAATGTATTCCTTTTTCATCAGTTATATGCCACTGAAAGTCAGAGTACAAGAAGTAAAAAATATTATTTAATAGATAGATTTGTTAAAGTTACAACTACTTGTTACAATTATAGGTTTTGAAGAAATCGATTAATCGAAATCAAAATTAGTAAATAATGGTGTATATTTTTTGCAAATCTAAAGGTAGATATAATAAAAAAACAAAAATGTACTTACCCCAATAAAAGTAACAATCACTTATTTCCTGATTCCTTATATAATAAATGCTAAGGGTTGTGACGGTGATACGTACACCGTTATTTGTAACTATGTCATGCAAAATATACTTAAAATATTTAGATGAAACTACAGTGATATAGGCTACATACACATCAGAATAACATTACGATTATAGTTATTTTATGGAATTTGTTCATAATATAACGATAAATAATTTCCTTTTTATGAACACGTCGAATTCGAGACATTGCGTGTTGAGTTACGGAATTCAACACCGCACTTGGTCTAACCAGAGTGAGGAAGTGAAAATAATTTAAATATAATCACTCCTCCGAGTGGAAATCGAACCTACAACCGATCGTATTTATACAATGTGTAAAATTTATAATTGATTTTTTTTAAATGTATGCAGATCGTAGCCTTTTCAAACTTTCTTATTACTCTGTGGTCTAAAGCTCCGGAACTATAAAGAGCAGGCGGCGTACAATCGAAGTTATTCTTTGACCTTGTCTATAAGGTTACAATATTTCATTATATTAAGGAGTTTCATATAATTAATACCATTTGAGTATGACAACATTATGTTTTTAATAATAAATAATTTAATTCTATTTTATTTTTTAATATCTTCGAATTCTTCACTTCGATATTAAATTTAGTTTTTAAATAAAGCTTGATAATCTTTATAAGATATATCTTTAACTATTTATTTATTTGTGTATCAAAGATCTTATCTTTAAATTACGCGATTTTTAAACATTATAACTGAAACTAATTTAAATATGTTAATAGCGATTGTTTTATATACAAAAATACATTTTTGAAAATTTGACTTTTCGAACACTTCACTGAGGTCCGTTGTCACAAGTAGACTACACGTCTATCTGTCTATCCGATTAAAATAGTTTCTTTTAAAAATATATAATATCAACTATATTTGGAACGCTAATTTTAAGCGTTTCTTGTCATCCAATTTACTTATTAATATTTTGATACCATTAACCTAATGTTTTTAGCTCTTTAAAATATTTTGTGTATCTAATTTTCTAATTTCAGTATCTAATTTTCTATAATAATGTCTAATTCTACTTTGCCTAATGACAATTGATAACATATTGCTGGTCCGCATATTTTTAACTTTATGTACTTTTTTATACAGTTAACATTCAAAGTGCATCTGTCATTAAGTTATTACAACTATTTTATGTATGGTATGTACGCAAGTATTTTTTCATTAAATATTATGACTAGATGTACCCGCCTTTCGCCAATGTGAAATGGTTACTGCTTTAAAAAAATAAAACAAAGTAGCAAATCTGGAGGAAGGTCACATAAAAAGCATGTGAACCCCCGGAGGCATGAAGTTAAGAAGACGGTGATGATTGTAGACGTGGCGAAATGTATGTAAATATGGAAGGCGCTCCCTCCTTTTTGACTACCCAAAAGGAATAAAGCGTGTTCCAAGACAACTGTTTGTTGTTTGTTTGTTTAAACTGTTTTGATTAAATAAATGTTAAGTTAAGCTTGCCGAACAAAAATAAAAATCATAATTAAAACAGTTCGTCAATCGTAAATAATTGTAATGAAATAAGCAGTTTTCGAGGTAAGTGTGTATAAATACACAGACAAACAGACATACAAACGGATAAAAATCTCGTAAACACTACCAGTAATACTTTTATTCTTATATATCTTTCATGTATAAACAGCCATCAGTTACATCTTTATTAACTATCACTTAATAAAGTTATTTTATTTGTTTTAATATTTTTCGTTAATATACGAGTTTATAACATATAGCTTAAATAACATTAATATGAAAAATAAGTTGATTTCGTTCGTGTTCAACGCATTTGTTCTTGTACAAAAACATAAAATTATTTTTAAATCATACTAAATTCAGTATACACGATCTGGGAAAAAATTGTAAGAGAGCCACAAGCTGTCTGTGCTGAAGTATTAACAAGATTGTCCACTAAAACCCTGAACCTGAGTACCTGGACATATTTACAATATTTGACTTTGTGTTTCACAGTAAAGATATTTATATATAAATATATATTTTGTAGGTATTTGTGTGTTTTATTTATGTATGATGTTATGTTATTTATATGTACGCTATATTTATAAATGTGTTGTCTGAAACAATTACTATTTATGGTTAACTGCCTTTTTTTAGTTTTCCCTTTTTTATCCCGCATAGAAACCTTCTATACAAACAGGAAGTACCTCATATCAAGACATTCCGTACTCCAATTTCCACCGATTTCGAAACATTGCGCGACAAAACGCTGCTAAGTTCCGCCATTCAACAAAAGGCGGAACTCAGCAACATTTTGTTATACCAGAGCGAAGAAGTAAAAATAATTTTAATATTAACCCAAATGGGAATCGAACTCACAACCGATCACGTTTATAGTCAGAAGCTGTCCCACCGCTCCACGTCCGGCTTCGTGCACATATGCATGAAACATAAATTTAAATTTCTTAACTAAAATAAAAAAGAAAATGCTTATATATTAACCTTTAAATAATAACATATGTAAGAAACATTACCCCATTAATATAATTCTTTAAAATACATCACATTCAGTATAATTGGCTTATTGTTACGCAAAGCAATTTGTGGGACATTTTATTTTTATCATTATGGCGATGACGTCATGTTTTGCTAGTTATATTAGAACGCCATAGTGGGTTTCCCCTAGCGAGGCTTAGATTAGTAAAAAATATTAACGACTGCTCGGCTTAAGATGGCCAAGCACAATAGATAGTTATGTCAAATAAATATTGCCATGTTTTTATTAGTGTCTTGTCTGTTTCAAATATTCTTATTTCTTCTATATTTATTCTATGAATTATTTAATAGATTATATGAATTACTATGAATTTAATTTTATATGCAATGATGTTACTTTATGGGGAGTTTTTCATATTATTATTTTTTTATTGGGTGTGTATAAATAAATATTGCATATTGGATAATGGGATCGATTTCATGTTACATTATAATATAATCGTTTGGCTAGAAAATTTTAAGAAAACCTCAAAAATTAATTATTCTTTTCGCACTGCGAATAATATAATCAATATTTTTAGATTACAATTATCTGTAAAAAAATATTTATAAAGAATTATTTATAAGGAAGGAAAAATAATTAGTTATTGTTAAAAAATATATGATTATCCCAAAGGGTAAGGGTATTCGTATCTTCCTTATAATAAATTAAATTTATTTAAGATTCATTGATCAAAACCTAAGAAATCTGACAATATAACTAAAGCAGCAAAACTTAACTTGTAAATTATTTTTTCCAATTAGACGTACTTAAGAAATTTTTTTTACAGCTTCACGTTTTGTCCCACAATTCAGTTAGTCAGAGACAACCTACTGTCAAGACAGTCCGTTGACTGCTTTGATAATCGAGTGGCGATTTCAGCGCCTCGCTTTGTCTTACCAAAGCAGAGAAGTGAAAATAAACATAAAATATAATCATTCCTCTGACTGGAAATCGAATCCATAATCAATCGCCTTTAAAGTCAGACGCTGCGCTACGATGGAAGGAATTTTTATTTTTTTCTAAAGACGTACTAATAAACTTGCCGCGTCTCACTTTAAAAGGACTACTGTGTGCGTGATTTCGCCTGTATAGATTTTAACGTTTCTACATGTTTATTTTACAACTCTGAAATAAAAGTAGCCTCCAATTACGTTAGCTATTTTCTAATGAAAGTTTCGTAAAAACCGGCCCAACTACTTCAAATACTTACCCGGAACAAACAAATAGCCAGACAGACAAAAATTGTATTTTTGGTACATATGTACATATAATCTTAGTAAAAAGCAGTTATTTTAATATTACAAACAGTAAGAAATTTAATTTATTTTTTGTATATATGTACAGATAAGTGAATCATATTTAAACACATGTAAAGTTTACATTAGTTTTTTTAGCTTCACGCTTTTATCCTGCATGGCAATGTAGACAGAAAGTATATAGTGTCAAGACACTCTGTACTTCGCTCTCCATAAAATTCGAGACATCGTATGCTGAGTGATGAAACTAAACGCCACATTTTGTATTACCCGAGCGAGGAAGTGGAAATGATTTAAAAATACTCACTCCTCTGAGTGAGAATCGCATCCGTAACCGATCGCGTTTGCAGTGAGACACTGTCCCACTGTGCCACGACCGGATCCACATTAATGTATTTTAAATATAACATTATAATGAATATTTGTACTTACACCATTTCTTTCTACATTAAAATTACAACTACAACCTAACTATACTTTAAGGTTCGTCGTCCGCATCATATTCGTTTAAGCGGTCCTGCATTAATTCTTTTCTGGAAGCTTTTATTACGGGTACCTTTAGAACATCATCTATACATATAAAATATTGTAACTGATAGTTATATGTATATAGATGCATGTATATATAAAGAAAAACTATTATTGAGAACAATTATCAAAAAAAATCTTTTAAAATTTTTATGTTTTATGTTGCACGCTGTACTCGGAAACGGTTTAATCAATATAAATTCAGTTTTCACTACTATAATGTGACAACGTTTCTAGATTACTTAGTTTTATTTCGTTTAATTGGATCATAAATAAAAAAATTATGTCTATTTAAAATATATTCGATAAAATTATAGTCTTCACACATAAAAGACCATGGAGATATTTATATATAGATTAATATTTATTAAGTATCAAGTACTTTATAAATATTTATTACTATTTGAAAAAATAACATTGTTTGATTGAATGTAATAAATATATCCCTTTATCTCTATTTCATACATCATGGTAATACCCATACAATACATATTGACAGGGAAAAGAGTAATTTTTACGTTGAATTCTATTTACATTTTAATTAGTAGTACGCTTCAATACATTTTTATGATATCGATGTTTCATTGTTAAAAAGCCAGTCTAATTTTGAGGTAAATAAGTCAGAGAGATTATATTGCTCATGATAAAATATCGATTATATATAAACGTGTACAATTAAGTACTTTTAACTACACCAATCGATTTCTCTGGTTTTCATCGGAATTTGGGTCATTAAGTGAGTTGCAGAACTCAACGCTGCGCTTTGTCTTAACCGAGAACCGGTTGTGACTTTAGGTTAGAAGCTAAAAGAACTGATTACCGGCGGAAGCCGGTAGTCAACAAAGTACCTTGACACTAAGTTGTCTCTGATTATGAAAAAATTAGCCTGAAAATAACATCTCAAAATAATAGCCTAAATTACATTTTACAATTAGTGTTCAACGTATTTTTTTATTTATTAAACATTTATATAAAAGATTATTTTATATTATTTTTCATAGTTAAAATTCTAATACACGAACAATATATATAAAACATTTTAAAATATTAATAATATTTAAGTAACAATACACCTACAAAAATGTCGCTTGTCACCCCAAACCGATAAAATGAAATACAATAATTGTCCGAATAGATTGCACAAGGCATGATATCAAACGAGTCTCACGTCTTGTTTATTCTAAGAAACAGCGCGCTGACTTTATAGTAGATTGAATACCACCCAAACCGATTTGCGTCCAAATTTGATAGGTCAGTAAGCTCCTTGTCTTACGAAGTTTAGAAATTCTAAATTCTGTATTAAATATTTTTTATCGATGTATACATTTTACGTACTAGCTAATTCATTTATTAATGACAAAAGTATAGAAAATATTTTATGAGAACATTTTCTAACTTTTGACATTTAATTTATTAATTATAATTAACTCATTAATAGAACAAAGATTGTACAATTTAGGCCGGTTGTGGTGCAGTGGAACAGCGACTGGCTGTAAACGCGACCGGTTGTGGGTTTAATTCTTATTTGTGGGAGTGATTATATTTAAATTATTTTAATTCAATCGATCTGGTAAGTGGGGCTAAGTTCCACGCCACTCAACATGCAATTTCTCAAATTTAGCCAAAAACGGAGTTAGGAGTGTTTTGGCACTAAGTCTATCCTGCTATGCGGGATAAGAGCGTTAAGCTAAAAAAACAGCAGCAACATTTCGAGCGAAAAGTTGAGAACGTAGTGTCTTATCACTAAGGTCTCTCTAACTACCTTGCCACGCGGGAAAACGCGTGAAATTAAAATATATGGTAATATAGAAGGAACAACTAATATATAATAGAAAAATACGTATATATTGTTTTTTTTTATAAAAATTATGACATATGAACCTGCAAGCAATATCTAGTGAAAGTCAGCAAGCGTATTAAAGCTATGTGCGTGAAAATGAATGCACGTCATTATAATAACCCCAAGGGTTACAGCCCTAAAGATATATGCACGGCCCTCAGCTGAACACAAAAGATAAACCACGAGTTTGCACACTACACCGAAATAATTAAGAATCATATATTCATATCATACTAATATAATCTTTTACTAAGTAAATAATTAACCATATGTAATTTAAAATATTTTAAAATTGTCTTGTTCGTGAGTAGTATCGTTTCTACGAAATGTCTTTCCGATGTGCAGCGTTAAATTGCGGCGTTAAATTTCGATATCTTGATACTAGTTGTCTTTGGAATAGATAGAAACACACCCTCACGTTACCATCTGCCTAGAAATAAAAATCTTTTGAAATTAGCGAATTTTTAATATTTTTTCATTACATTTCAAGCTTTATTACGAATAGCAGTATAGAAGATTGAATCTCTTAAAAATTTACTCGATTCGCATATCTGACTTTAATACATTATTTAACGCAACTTAACGCCGCGCTTTGGCTTGCTAGAATATAATCATTCTCTAGAATGCGAATTGAACCACAAACAATCATATTTACAGTGCGTTACCTACCTGCGCCGTGATGGCCTCATAATACGTACATATTATATTTTTTTCTAGTTTAATTAAAAATATTCTACACTATATTTTAGATATTCATCAAATTATCATACGCGTAAAAGTTTTGAGTGTGACCGTTTCATAAAAAGCCTTTGACCTAATGGTTTAGGTGCAATGGCATGTTGATAGTATTATGATCGAGTTTATTGCACTCAGTCGGGGCTAAATTTTCAATTATTTTTTTGTTACTTTAGTAAGAGTTGTATGTAGGTTTTGAACTGACAATTGAAATCTTTTGACTTAACATAATGACGAATATAAATTTATATTAAAAGAATAAAATGAATTATAATCATCCCCTGTGTAAGAATCGAATCTACAACTAATCTCGTTAACAGACAAACGCTGTCCCACTGTGCCACGTTGGCTACGGTCGTCTAGCCATTAAATTAACGAATAATAGCAGCGTTGAGATGTAGACGCGTTTAGGCGCAAGCCAAAACTTCAAACGTACTATGAACCTTGGAGGGCAAAGTTCTTATTAGGGCGGGCCTTGACCTACCCCAACGAAGGGTTTGTTGTGGCGTCACACTTTAGGGTAACTTGTAACGTATTGGTTATATAGACGATTATTATTTCTCTTCATTTGATATCGTAATATTTTTTTTACTTAAATAATATTTTAAGTTAATTTAATAAAGGTTTAAGAATTGTTTTAGGATTACAATCCTTACTCTATCTCTTTTCAAAACGTAAGAAAAAGTAAGTCGTGATAGAGCAAATGTGAAAAGTAAATCAATATTTAACTACAGAAAATAGTTATTGAATAAACTAATAAGTTTTAATACGTTTACCTATAATAGAAACACAACACCAAACAACTGTACATTGATGTAATATTCTGAGAATCGTCGTTTTGCTTGCTTCGATAATGTGAATTGATGCAAGCTAATTTGACATTTTAGGCCGATCTAAGTTAAATAAAATAATGTACATACAAAATTTACGGTGTAAATTATATTAATTAAAAATCTATGCAATTTATGTAGCAAATATATTTTTAAACATATAAATTATAAAGACTCTACATATAAACGATACGATACTACACGATTTTGGTAAAAAAAAACTTTTACTAAGAATACATTAAAGATCTTATATATAATACGTTAAAGTCTGGCTTTTTCCCTAGACGAGGTACATTAGATCGACCCTTTAGTCACTGTGGACTGGCGAAGGAGAAAATGCGACGATGTGGACCATTGCCCATCTGTCTGTTACAACCCTTAAGGATTATTTATATCATAACTTTCCTTTTATTATTTTCTTAGGTCTCTGCCATACTTTGCTTGGTAGACAAAGAAAAGTAAAAAAATATGGCACTCCATTCTCTCTAAGTTTGTTTTATAAAATTTATATTTTCTCAAGTGAATTTGAACCCATGAACAGAGCTCTCCTTTTTGCGTATAATAACACAGCGCCGAAGGTACAGCTTGGGAAATAAAATTTTAATGAATATATAAAGTTACCGCAATACTTATAACTTAAATTGAACAGAATATCAGAGTAGAACGCTGTTCTTACAAACTAACTTCTTAAAATAATAAATTAATTGTTACAAAATAATAACTAATAATAATGATAATAGTAAAGTAGTTGTAAAAGTTTATATATTTAGTAAACACTACTATTATAAGTAAATTTAATGAAACAATTTTTAATTACAGAAGTAACCCAAAGCAGAGTGCAAAATCGATCGACTTTCACTTCGCAATTCGGCAGACAAAAATAAAAAGCTTAGTTACGTAGGCGAGCTACGCCTTGTCACTAAAGATTTGAACGATATGTAAACGTGAGGGAATATTCAAAAGGATATTCATGTACAAAATTGTATTAATGTATATATAAAGACTATGACGTAAATACTATAAAATTGAGTTGTTTGATAAACTAATTATTTATAGGGCTGTAATAATGATGTTAATAATGTTAGCTATATTAGTACCTTTATTAAAACATTGTAAATATATAATTATATTTTGAATGTTAATGCACAACATAATTCCCAAGATATATAAAATGTATAAAAATTGAATAAAAGAAATGTCTTTTTGTTTTTTCTTAAAGGGAGTGATATAATAAAACGTTCTCATGTAAAGATTTTTTTAGATATAGTTAACTGTATCAAATATAGTCAACTTTAAATAACGGTTAAAGTAGCATTTTCAATAAAAATATTATGAAAATATTTGAATTTTATATTAACTATTACACGTAAACTATATTTACTATATTTACTATAGTATACAGTAATACTTGTATATAAGAACAAGTAGGCAAATTGCATCTAAAGCATTATTGTTCCTAGAAAACGAAAAGTGCTTGCTCAATAATAATTAGTTAGCGCGTAGACGAACGTATTGATATTTTGAGGAAAGGCAAAATTTGCAATATTTTCTTATATCTATTTCTTATATAGGTAATTAAGTATATAATAAAGTTAAAATAAATAATCAATATTATATGTTTATTGAGTTAGTTTTCATAATGTTGCGTTACATAAAAAAACTTTGCACCGCTATTACTTTTGGGTTTCCAAACAGATATCTAATCTGGTACTGTATAAAATATTTCAAAATCAAAAGTTAAGTAATATCTTCACTTTACTAGTTTATCGTTAAATATTTCAAAATGACGCTTTTAAGTTCACTTGTGAATAAATATGAAAAGTATAATTGTATATCATAATAAAAAATAAAAGTTCAATGTAAAAATATTATGTAAATGAATTTACAACAAATTTCTATCTAAAGAAATTAGAGCATAATCTATAAGTTACATAGTTCAATGCAACTGAAGAAAGAATAAAGTTTCAAAAGTTATAACAATAGTTGTCATAAAATAAAGTCGCAAGAGAAACTCGCGGAGGTGGGCTAGGCGGCGAGGTGCGCTTGACCGCGGCGAGCGCGGTGCGGCGCGGTGCGGTGCGGTGCGACGAGGACGACGGCGACGGCGACGGCGACGCCGAGGACGCAAGGGCGCCGTGCGTCTTGCCGAAATTATTCGGGGCTCGCTGCACAATCGATTTTTCCCACCCGATGCGGAAAATTCTTCGGGGCGGGGCGGGAAGAGGCGAGGGGCCGGCGGTGCGGTGGGGGGCGCGCGAGGGGGTCGGTGTGGGGGCAGTGGGGGGCAGGCGGAGTGCAGCGGGGCGGTGCAACGCGCGCCGTCCCGGCCGTCGCGCGTCGGGCAGACAGTAGGACGGCGACGCCACTGCGAGTCGGTGACCACGGCGCGAACAGCGCGCTCGCCGCACCGTGACATGTAGCGCGGCCGCCGCGCCGCAGCCCCGCGACCACACCGCCGGTGGCGGCGCGCCGATGCGCCTGCCGCCCGGCCCGACGCCCGCGCCGCACCGCCTAGCCGCGTCTAGCTACACCTAGCTGCAACTAGCCGCACCACGCTCACCACTCGCGCCCGTACACCTGAGGCGAGCCTTCCACCCGTCGGATGGAACCCGGAGTGCGCCGATTCGCATCAAGGTTAGACGAATATTTGAATGTGAGTGTTAGTGCGCCGTCCGTCGTCTGCCGCCCGCCGCCCGCCGCCCGCCGGCCGCCGCCGTCCCAGGCGCCCTAGCGCAGCCTCGCACTTCAGCCGTACGCGCACTCCGACAACCGTTATTCTATAGGTACGTCCGACCACGCGCAGGGAACTCTCTTGTGACTCACTGCCGCAAGCCGTCGGCTTACATCACTGTTATCGATGTCGCCGTTGAATTTAAACTGTTGAAAACGTAACAAAGTTCCACTGAATTTGATAATAATGCACTTGAAGATCTCGTTAGCGTTGGTGAGCTCTACCTATTTTATTTTTCCTTTCAAGATTACTGCTATACATATTTACAATATTATATACATGTATAATATAACTAGTTATTGTGTTTCTTGTGAAGTGATATGTAACGACACTAGAAAAGTGCATGTCATTTTCCTTTAACCGGTTCACATTATATATAAAGTAGCATATAATATTGTGTTAATATTTATTCGTGAATTCAATTAAATTTAAACTCCATAGGTAAATAATTGATATTAATTAAGGAAACGTCCACACGGCTATAATAGAGTGTACTTCACGTGCCGTAAAGGACACGTAACGTCTAGTCGCTACCCTCATGACTTACAATGAACGTTTGTAGACAGATGCGCTTCAATAAAGCCATTATTTCAAGTTTATTAAAAATAAATTGTTTAGTTTGATTTAAAAAATCAATTTATTAACTTACCTAATAACATCTGAATAACATCAGTCACTTTTGATTCATAAAATTATTTATTATTATCTCAAGTTGTTTCACAAGCAAAATATCCAATTAATTACTTTAAACAGTTGCTTTAATCATTTTTGTTCAATATTTTTGTAGATTTGTTTTATTTTTTAGTTCACAGATGAAATTATATTAGAGTTTGAATATAAACTGAAACAAATGTGTAACGGCGTTCTGACTTTCAGTGGCATTACAATAACAAGTCATATATTCGTACGACGCTACGTTGTAATTGTAAACAAATAAAAAGTAGATGATTATCCACACATTGTTTTATATAAGGGAATTATTTTAAAGAACTCTATATTTTGTGCAGTACGTACTGTAGATTCAATTGAATATTTTTTTTCAAACATTATTAAGTATTTTTACCGCTAATTTTATATTTTTATTTCATTTTATGTAATCGATAAGAAAATCAAATTGTCATTGTTTATGTCATACAATATATAAATACAATAATATGCTATGAATTGATATATTGATAAGCACAAACAAGAGTAAAATGTAGAGTCTTTTTTCGCGTATGTTTCATTGTTTCTCGCTGATTTTATTATGAATGCGTTTATAACAGAAACAGAATTAGTAAATAGTTTAAAATAGTGTTTTAGTGTATTCATGTAGAACAAATGCGTTTTAAATCGATAACAGAAAAGAGTTTCGAAAAATAAGCCTTTTTTATTCAAGTTGTAAGAAAATTCAAATACATCTTAATGATTTAAAATGCGATTATAATTTAAAAAATGATTGTATAATTTATAACGGAATTTTAATAATTCGATTTTGTGTTTATTTACTTACCGATTTCAGTTGAAATAATTATTCCTGTAACTTGTTGAATACTTCCATTTTTTTACAATTTAACATTTTTTTTTAAAGTTACATTTAATACTATATACTAATTGACGTTTTTGAGTACGACTGACAATTTATTAATTGATATTTTTCCTCTTATTATTTGTTACATATATATATATATATATATATATATATATATATATATATATATATATATATATATTAACTCTTTTTATTTATGTACATATTATGCACTTGCTAGGACTCCTTCAAGGTCATAGATTGCACAAAAATAGTTATTTATATGTATACTTTTTGTATATTTGAAATCTTGCGTGAGACTGTTTCAAAGTCAAAGATAGAATTCCAAGCGATACAGAAGTTAAGTATATTATTAGTATTATATACTTATTGTGTTAATACCGAAACTAAACGCCGCAATTTGTTTGATCAGAGCAAAGTAGCAAAAATATTTTAAATATAAAGTTTAAAAACTTTTTTAAAGAAATTAGAGTTTTTATGCTAACTACCTTCAGGACTACATATTATTAGTAATCATTTGTATTTTTTTTTAATCAAATAGTCTTATTAATTCAATGTTTAAAAATATAATTTATAATTTTTTGACAAGGTTTCTATAGTTATGTATATTTTTAACACAAATCTTTACGCTTTTAACCTCTTCTTCATTCATCTTCTCATCTTCTATCAGTACGATATAGACACATTGACATTTACCTACTGATTTTGTTATTATACACTTATTTCTATTAACATTCTTACATCATTAAAACGGCGCTCAAAATAATTCTTAACGCTTGCCAATAGCCAAATTATCAAAAATAATATCAAGTCTATATAAAATGCAATTATTTAACAAATTAACAATATTAAGGAAACCAATCAAATCAAAATAACTATTTTTGTATCAGACGGAATGTAAAAAATAGATAAATTACACATTTATTAGACTTTAGAACATAGCGGGCATTTGAAGGCTGTATATTTTTTTCTTATTTCAAACATATCGTTTAAGAACGAGCGTATATATTATGCATAGTAAATTTTTTAATGTCAGTTGTCTTTGAATTGCGACTTTTAAAATTTAGTAAGTCAAAATAATTATATTTAATATATTTGAAAGTTGTTTTTTTCCTATTTTAATACTTTTTATTCCTTTATTACTTAGGATCGCTTAAAACATATATATAGAGTTTAAAAAATGTCCATATCATTATAGCTTAAATAATAACTATAACAGTCTTCTCTGGCAAAATAATTATAATGATTCATGTATGTCTTTACAATAAATTTTGTTTCGCGTTTTTTTATATATTTTAAATGAAATTATTTAACTGGATCTATTTTGTATTCGGTAGAAAAATCTTTGGACTAGTCTACATATAACCAACTGTTGGTTTTTAAAAAATATAATATCAATTATCAAAATATAAGCGTTAAATCTATTTAAAATATAATATTTTTATTTAAAACTTACAAAAATTAATACTACAACAGTAATAATATTAATTTTAAATGAAATTGTTTTAAACAGATTAATCGGGTAAATTTTGGAATTCAAAAGTAGAATTTTTGATAACCTGACCTATCGAACACTTTACAGTAGTCCGTAATTACAGGTAGGATGATGTAAAATGTGTATAAATCTTAAAAAGCAAAAATTTTATTACGTAGTAGTATTACTACAGTAAAATAATAATTATTCGTATATATTTAAGTTTATTTTTTCACAATTCACCTACATCGCCCCTTTTCACTAATAACACGTTAACGCCTCTTCGGAACTGGGTCGAGCCTTGTTCAGTAAGAACGATCGCCACTATAACTATCTTATTAAAGGTGCATTTTCATATAATTTTAATTATTTACTTTAATTATTATCCAAATAATTATTTTCATAATTAATATGTTGTAAGAATATTCTTATATGACAAGATTATACTATATTGGTTATAATTAAATATGATCTTGATGGCATAATACATATATATGATTATTATAACATATGTATATATGTAGACGTTAAAGTTTAATTATTTAAAAAAAAACTAATTATTATTTTGATTAATACGTAAAAAATATTTATATTACACGTAAAAATATTCATATTGTAAATATCCATGAGTAATAGATAGTTACAATATGAATATGACAGTATATAAAACTACAAAAATCCTTATTAATACAAAAAAATATATTTATAAATATCGATAGACTTGTTTAGTAGCCTCAGTCCTCAATAAGAAATAGTAACTTATGCACTATTTTATTATTATTATTTCTGTAAAGTTTCAAAAGATGCATTCTCTCTCTCTCTCTCTCTCTATATATATATATATATATATATATATATATATATATATATATATATATATATATCTTATATTCTGTCACTAAAACCAGGTACTTCGATCTTTGGACACATTAAAATTGTGTATCACTTTATATATAAAAGATAATGACATTCATTTAAATGCACCGATTAAATTTAATTTTGACCTACCTCACTCGTAATCAACAAAGAACAGAGATAAAGTTACTCAGTATTAAGTGTGTTAATAAACAAAAAAATGTACCGAGTTATCAGTTGAGAATATCCCTTTTTATTATTTAATTGTTTACTAATCATTTACTATCTTCAAATAATTATATTTTAAAATATTATGGCATTAATTTAAATTACATAATTACGTACATTTATATGAAAATCTTGATTTTTTTTTTGGTAAAATCGATAATATTTAATTTTAATTTTATATATTAAATTCTATATATATATATATATATATATATCCCGCAAGAGTTATATATATTATGTACATAGGGGAACTATTATGAACTAATTATATTACATTAGTTTAGAAATACTCGATACCTATTTACTCGACATCCTGGTAGTACTGGTAATAACATTTTTAAAAAACCTGCAGGTGAATCGAGTAAAAGTATTAAAAATTCGTAGCAAACGGCATTTCTATCGATTTTTTAAGTAAACGTAGTTAGTTGTATGATTTACAATCATAAAGTAATGTTTGAAATGAAAATACTCTTTATTGTACACCGATTAAAACATTTACAGGGGAATAAAGTCTAATTAAAGGAAGCACAATAGGCGGCCTTATCGATTAGAGAGCGATCTCTTCCAGGCAACTAAAGTTGCCTTATAGAGGAAATATAAACAAAAACGTTAAAACTAAAAACCTCTTGAAACCTATCCAGAACTCAACTTATTATATAATCGATTACGAATGATTGGACCATTGTCAATTAATCATATATTTTTTACAAAAAAAAAATAATAGCACAAAGATAATTATTGAAAAAAGGCGCCATTTTTTTCTCATTTTATTATAATATGAATGTTTTTTATTGATTGGCTTGTAAAATGAAATTAATAAACGCCGTAGACGCATTGTTCTTTTAATTATATAAATTTATCGTTAATATTTTATTGTTTAGAACTTTTAAATGACTTAGTTAAAGAATAATAGGTATATTCTACGTATTACGGTCAGTAATCTGAAGTTTTCGTTTAAACTATTTACAAAAAAATGTATCGAATGTACGCGTATAACCTTGTTTTGATTCATTTAATGTCTCTAGCTGAGACCACGTGTCTGTCTGAAACCAATTTAAAAGCAGTCAAGGAATATTTTAGATTATTTTAATCAAAAATAATGGCGCGTTAGTTTCTACAACTATCTAGCGGTATTTCTTAATTAGTTGAAAATGTGAAGAATAGAGATTTTTTTTTATTTTTTCTAATTTTTTTATATATCTACTCGTAAATGTATATGTTATACGAAACAAAATTATTATAATATATATTATATATTACATTAATTATTAAATATAATTTAAAATAATATTATATTTTGATTTATTTTGTGTGATTATTTGCATTTCTAAGAAATAAAATCGAAATATTAATAAATAAACTAATCATTCCGTGTTCCGCGATTCTCTTATCATCGATCATTATAATGTTTTGACTTTTGGATGACGATTATATAACAATAATTTAAAATACAGGATTCAAATTTGTACTTGAGGCCCTAGTGGCCCAGTAGAACAGAATCTGACGGTTGTGGGTTCAATATCCCAGTCCAGGGTATGGTTTTATTTAGACATTTTCATTTCTGGGTTCTAGTAAGAAAAAGTGCGGCGCGGAGCTCGCCACCCACCACGCAAAAAAAAATTAAACTATTTGTGAGTAAAATCATGCCAAATTTGTATAAACGTAAAACCATTTTCAATTGGATAAGGAATTATTGATAAGTTAGCAGCTTTCAAGGTTATCAGGTGTAATAAATAGCCTATCAGATAACGATTGAGTGAAAAAGACGAATGTATGCAGTTTTTGTACGGTCCTGTATAAAGGTCACGAATTCAATATTATTTTGTATGCTTATTTTTTTAAAAGCTTTTTTATTTATATTTTTGAGTTATTCTGTAAAAACCAATATGTATTATGGTAAAATTCTAATATTTTATTAAAATATACCGATCTCCCATATATTTTAGAGTGTCAATCAGCTATTTTCTGTCATAACACATTATTTCATACTATGCTAAAATGTTTTAAAAATTAAATCAAAAGCAACAGCAAATGCTACTTATTTTTTTTATTTTGAGTAACAAAAAAAATATATTAAAATTAATAATAACCAGAAATAAATATATATATTTTTTGTTTTAAGAATAATTATATGTCTACTTTAATTATTTTTTACTAATTATATTTTTAGGCGGTTTGTGATATATAATAATTCCTATTTATAACACAAATTCAAAATATCAAATTCATATATTATAAAGCAGCTTCACGCTTTACACCGTATAGAAATGTTAAATTAAGACACTCCATTGACTGCATTTCTCTCTGAAATCAAAATATTCAGAGGGGAGAAACGACTATAAACTTTAATTCAATAAATTTCATATATTACATGCTCTAATTTTAAATATCATATGGTTTAAATTTAAATCGTAATTCTTTCGAAAAAATATTTCAGTTTTTTTTTTTTATTTTAGTTATAAAAGTTTATTAACTTATATTTGAATTTGTAACTAACCGTCGGTTGATGACCCATGCAAGTTTGTTTCCAAAACTTAATTAGTTTTTCTAAGATGTATATCTTTATGATTTTGTTTTATCAAGAATACGCCTCTACATTTGATGGACGAGAATAAGCTCTACCTATATAAAATAATTATAATAACGTAATATTAAAATAAAAAAAATGATCAATTATATTTTTATTTTTATACTGAATTGGTTTCGTACAAATTCTTTGTAATATCTGTAATATCTATAAGTATTTATATTCATTATTTTTATGCATACTATTAGATGCTAACAATGAAGATCACATATTGAATGACATTATTCATTTATATTTATAATTTATTTTCAGTAAGACAAAGCGCGGCGTTAAGGTCACCACTTTATACAATGTCTCGATTTCGAAAGGAAAATAGTCTAGTGTCTTGACTAGTGTCAAGTAAAAAAAATACTTAGCTAAAACATTCTTTTTGTAAATATATACCTAATAAAAAACAGTCTAAATATAATTTTTAAACATTTTCCACATAACTCTTTAAGCGTTACGTAATGTAACTTTGAAGTGTACTCATTAAGACAAAGGCTATTTAGATATTCTAGCCTTCTGTTCACTTTTTGCGGTACCGGTTTAATCCGCCCATTGCTACACAACTATTGTAATTAACGAAATTTTTAAATTTTGAATATTGTTATCTATATATTTGCATAATTTAAACACTAGTGCTCTGACTTCAATTTCAATACATATTTACGGAAATTTCCGTTAATTTTAAAGATTCGAGCTTTTATCCCGCATAGCCGGGGAATACCTAGTGTCCAGACACCGTACTCCGCTTTCCGCCGAATTTGAAACATTGTGTGTTTAGTCGCGGAACTCAACGCTACGCTTTGTCTTACCAGAGCGAGGAATTGGAAATAATTTAAATACAATCATTCCTCCGAGTGGATATCGAACCCATAATCGTTCGCGTGTATAGTCAGAGGCTGTCTCATTGCGCCACGAACAGCTCCTCTTAGTATTTTAATATGATATATTGTAAACATCTTTTGTATCTTAAAAAATAACATTTCTTGACATGGCCTTTGAAATCTTTGGACATTTAAAATAACAACTAAATTGCGTAAGGGATACATCTCACTTGTGCGACAATAGATATGGAGGCTTTGTGTAGCGAATGAGTTAGAAGCGCAGCTGGAAAATGCCTAACTGAACATATGCTGATAGCTATCAGCTATATATAGTTAAAGATCGAATTTCCATAGTAAAAATATCTTTTTCTGTGTAATTAATTCAATTAATTAATGTATTTGTTTGTATGGAATATGAGGAACAGAACATTTTTTTCTGCATATCTATCTATATCTATACAAATAAATAAAATTGGAGTGTCTGTTGGTTACACGAAAATAGTATTTTTACAGTTCCTATCAGTTTGTCTGATTGCATTATTTAATTTCTAACGACTGGATCGTACCTCAGGCTGCTTTTATTTTAGAATTATAACACAAGGACTAAAATATATTAAATTCCACGCAGACATAGTCACGAGAACACTCATGTATTATATATTTTTTCTTAATATGAAAATTAATTTTCAAGCGCAAATTTTAGCCAACTCCGTTTTCATGGACTTTTGGAAAGACATCCTTTTCACCTCTGACAAATTTCAACTTTCTAGTCTTAGTATTCTCATTACGTTGTCTGTTAGTCACTTAAGAATAGAAGACTTTTATGATTGTCGGTTACAGTTTACCTTTGGTAAAACTTAATAAATAAATAATATTTATATAAAATAAAATTATTGGAAAAAAATTCTTATAAAATCAATTTTAAATCAAATTATACAATTTCAGTGTAAGTTATCCATTCATAGATCTGCAGAGCGTTTTCCCATTTAAAACTAAAGCGGTCATCGTCCTTAGCATTTTGTGCTATTCCTTTACTTGTGATATCCGTTCTTTAATTACTTAATATAGTGTAGTATATACAAAACCATATGTATATTAAAATAAACATTATATTGGTACTAATTAGTTTCTGACTAACAATATCTAGTATTTGCTTTAAATAATTGACAGCTAAATTATAGCAGAGATTGTAATAACAAAACTTGTTTCCACGTGGAAAATTCCGCTGGCAGAACTAAGCTTGTAAAATTTTCAACATTATTTGTCTCTAACTATACTATTCTTCAATCGTATGTCTTATATACACACATATATATTATCACCACTGTCTGTTCTTACAAAACCATTCAGCCACTAGTATAAATTATAAAAATGTAATTACATACATGTTAAAAGTCATTAGAAAATTATATACATACAGTATAAATATAACTAAATAGATTCTGAAATATGAAATTTACTTTTGTTCTAGTTATTAAGCTGAGTCCCATATCTATCTCGTGCCCGGAATAACACTGACCCACTCACCCCTTACCGCTATTTGCTGCACTACTTTGTGACGGTCGCACTCTTTTTAATTGAAGAGTAGTTTTGTAATAACATCAAAAACGTTTATAATATTTTGAAGTTATTGAGCTTATACAGTGTGTATATATTTTTAAAATGGTTTTTTATTATGTTTTAGGTTTATATAATATGAATTATATTAATTTTCAGAAGTCTTTCTATGACTATTTTTTTAATAACAGTTAATAGAGCACAAATATAATTTTTATTTTGAAGTTTTTAATATAAATATATACCTCAAGCCTGATTTGAAGTTCAGATATCCGGTGTATTGTGCTACTGCGCTATTGCAATTTCAATATCTTATTACATAATTTAATAAAAAAAAATACATTTTATATTTAATTTCATAAAGAAATGTTCGTGTCTTTACGCAATCATTGTATTATTTATTTTATATAATTCAACTTAACGGTTGATAAAGTAAGTTATTAATTAATAAATGTATTATTATTATTATTATTATTATTAATGTGGGAAAGGAAGTGTTTAAAGGAAAACATATATATTTGTTGTGAATTGCCTTCATCGTTACGTTCAATTATATAAACAATAGCAGGACATAACAGAAAAGTTAAATGTAAACTTCAACTAAAAATAGTGGTTCTATTCAAAGAAAAAAAAATGTTTATCAAAAATTAATAAAAAAGTTGAAACCGGTCGTTGCGCAGTGGGACTGCGTCTGATTGTAAACGTGATCGGTTATGAGTTCGATCCCCACTCGGGGGAGTCCACCCCTCAACATTTCTCAAATTCGGTGGAAAGTGAAGTATGGAGTATCTTGGATACTCCGTACTTCACTTTCCACCGAATACTTTCTGACACTAGGTACTATCTGTCTACCCTACTATGCGGGACAAAAGCGTGAAGCGTGAAGCTAAAAAAAAATTAAAAAATGGGACATAATTATATCCACGTCTATACTAAAATTATAAACAGTTTTTGTAACGTTATCTTGGTCATACTACTGAACTGATTATATATTTCATATTGAGATACTTAAGGTTTTTCGGAGAAAGTTTTTTTTCATATTTTTTATTTTTTTTCCACGATATTCATTATTTTATATTGTTAACACAAGCGAAACCGCGTGCTGGTCGCTAGTTCACGAAACTTTTTTTCACAATGCATTATTATCTAAGCACTAATCGTACCAAGCTAATTTTACGTTTATAAATTAACCAAATTGTAAAGAGACCGAAAAATTTCTATATCTATAATTCACACCTAAATTTGTTTTTGAATATTTCTTTAAATAATTTTGAAAGGCCTTACATATTTTCAAGGTAGTTCAGACCAAACTTAATATTAAATATTTCATACAAAACCAACCGCCGCCGGCTGCAGCTGAATTAATTGACATTGAGAATCTTAGACACAAGTAGTTTCCAAAACTTCCTGTTTCTAAAATTTCATGACACGTCATCGGACATTTAAAGGAGACGCATAATTTGATATTTATATACAAAATAAAACTAACTATGCGCCAACGCATTACAGCTTGAAAATGTTGGACTACAACAATATTGGACTCAAATTCAATTCTCGGTTGTGGTAATTATTAAAAATAATATTGTGACCATCGTAACGCATTGGGACAGCGTCTAACTGTAAACTCGAAAGCCTATAGGTGTAATCCTCACACAGGGAAAATTTTATATATTTTCATTTCCAAACCTAAGTAAGACAAAGCGCGTTGTTGAGTTACGCCACTCAATATGCAATGTTTTATTTTCAGGCGGAAAAGAGGAAGACGGAATGTTTTAAACATTGCGAATTTGAACTTGCGCTTCTTGGAAACCATCCAAGCGAGCTAGCCAATTAAACCATATGCTCTAATCGAGATACTTCGAAATTCCTATAAGCTTGCTATAAATTTTAATATTCATTATTTTAATTCTAAAATAAACAAACGTAGCAAAATGTCCTAATAAAATTACATTCGTCTATATATCTACCAATGATGTATGCAAAATGCGTATCTTTTTCACATGTTTGATGCATGCCTATCACTTAATGTATAAAAAGAAATTTAATTTGACATAATAAAATATAAATCGTAATCCTTAATAAATATTAGGTATTGATAAATATCAAGTGTTGTAACTAAAAAAAATAAGTGATATAAACCATGAAAACATCACACAAAGGAAGCTAAAACAGAACTAGTTTTTCATTAGTTTTTTTTAACGCAAGCAACATGTGAGTATATAGATAAAAAAACAACATGATGACGTTCGAACCAAAAAAATCTAGTTCTTTCTATAACTAGGCTTTGATAAAAAATTAACGACTAAATTTTGGACATTGTGTAACTATATATCGTCTAGACTACATCACGTCCAGACACTCAGGTATCAGGACATCCTTGGTGTGTATGTGTTAAACTATTTTTCTTTGTGTGCGTACACTTTGATCTATTCATATGAATACGTAACTTTGGTTTGAAATTCATCCGCGTATATTTCGGGCATAGCAACTATATATCTGCAATCGAAAAATCAACCGGCGGCACTCACACACGCATAGTGCTCTCACACCATACACATACATACACAATAGATTATGTCTCGACGCACACATGCAAGAAATAGTTGCGCGTACATTTATGCGCGGACGCATACATTGCCCTTGAACGCTTGCATTATACTAGATAAATTAGCGCATTGATAAAAATTTGATAAATCAATTATAATGTCAGATTGAACGCTTGTTGAGTGTGTTCATGATATCGTTTTTTTTAATTAATTAATATTTTATTTTAAAACAAAAATATGACAGAAATCAGTTACTAATTATAATTTACAATAATTTAGTATCGTATAGATTACTTGTTAGATGTGCGATACATTGACGCTGGTTTAAAAATAATATCAATTAAATATCAACATCTATATTAAACAAAAAAAGAGTGGATTGTCTGTTTGTAATATTATAATAACTATTTTTTACAAGCAAATGTATATACGTTACGTAAACCAAAATAACAGTCCTCTATCAAATCTGTCCGTTT
This sequence comes from Dryadula phaetusa, assembly GCA_032432895.1. Lineage (NCBI taxonomy): Eukaryota > Metazoa > Arthropoda > Insecta > Lepidoptera > Nymphalidae > Dryadula > Dryadula phaetusa. Next base: position 3,341,013 of record JAOYRS010000029.1, read on the forward strand.
ATTTGTTTCGGCTAATCCAAGGAATGTCTGATTTTGACGAAATTTTCACTAATAGATAGATAGCTGCTGTTATAAGGAGTAACTTATGCTTCTTTTATTTTAGTGTTATAAAAGATTCAGAGATGTTAGTTTTAACGCGAATCTATTTCATTTGTTTTATATAATATCTTTATTGTATTGTTCAACGTGAAATTAACAATATTATATAATATCTCTTAAAGTCAACTTATAGGTATGTAAGACAATATTATTTTAAGAAGTAAAATTTACATTTTTTTTTAAATATATTTAACGTTGTTATAATAAAAATACGCGCCATAAGACTAGCAAAACAGTTCTCTATTCAAACAAAATAAAATAATTTGTTCAGATATATGGGAAAGCCAGTTTTAGAATTTAGATTTTTTTCGCTTGTTATTCCTTCTATTCGTTTCGGTCAAGTTTTCCGCGACATGTGTCACAGAATAGATAAACCACATGAAATATTTAAAATATCAGTGGTCATGCTGTCGTGTAAAATATTTGTATAAGTGCATGTCGCACATATTGTACGTAATGTTTATTTTATAGATACTACTAATAAATTATAAGATATATTGACATTTTCACTTTTTTTTTCTATGAATAAAAAACTGTACCATATGTCGTAGTCCATCGTCCCTATAATTTTAGTATGAATAATGAGTCTAAATTTGTTTTGTTTCTAGAAAAATCTGATATGAGGCCGGTCTGACTGTAAATACGATCAGTTGTGGGCTTAATCCCACTCAGCGGAATGATTATATTTAAATTATTTTCAATTTCTCGCTCTGGTGAGACAAAGCGCGGTGTTGAGTTCCGCAACTAAACACGCAATGTTTCCAATTTGGCGAAAAGCTGAGTACGGAGTGTTTTGACACTAGGTACTTCCTATCTACCTGCTGCGAGATAAAAATGTGAAGCTAAAAAAATGACATTCATAGCCTTAATCTACACACAATATAAATTTATTAACAGTATTTATATAACAAAAATTCCCCTTGAAGTCTAGACATATTGTAATGTATTGTATTATTAGCTTGTTCTAATACAGCCTTGACAATTTAGCTAATGATTACTAATTTTAACTTGACACCAAATGATTTGTAATTTTATCTATAGAAATAAATAAAAGTGGAGTGTCTGTTTGTAATATTAAAATGCTTCTTATGTTTATACGGTACATATACGAAAATATCTCTCTTCTATAAATTTAATCTTTTACAATTTTTGTCGGTGTTTCTGTTTGTTCTGACTATTCTCTGGAATAGCTGGATCACTTTTAAAGAGACTTACATTGGAGGTGGCTGATGTCATAAGTAATAACTTGGAAATAATAAGATGTTAAATTCCACACAGACGAAGTCGCAGTCTTAACTTGTAAATATATATAAAAAGATAGTAAATATGATCGAGTTATTTTTCGATGTTTTTTTATGTTTTTACTGTAATCTGCAACAAAAATATGTATTATGGAGATTTCTTTTAATATATTGTGCGATATGAAATATTTTTTCATATACTTAACTGAATTAGTTAATATTGAAAATGTAATTTAATTTGCATCTATATTAATAAATATTCTATCTGCTATGGGAGAGATCCAAACATGTGTTAGGCAAAAACTGAATGCCATATGTCTTTACAATCTAGCAAAATCTCTCTTACTGTTAACTCAAAACAATATCTACCTAATGTGGTTGATGGATGCCTGTAAATCTTTTATAAAATAACTACTAAACTCTTTGAGATGAAACTTTACAGTACTATAGTTTAAAGATTACAATTTATAAATATTATGTATTTAGACCATAATATAACAATAAGCGTTTTGTACATATAAAATATAAATTAGCATTTCATTGTGATCTAGGTATTTGTTGTAGGTCAGAATTAAAGCTAACTATTACATGTAGGAAAAAGAACTATTGACTAATATATTTAAATATTGTATTAATAGTATTTCACTTAGTATTAACATATACAGAAACAAAATAAAGTTACGTGAAGTATAAACGTACTTTAAATAAATGCAAATTGTTAATGCCTATTTGTCTATTTTAAACTGGGAAGAAAATTATTTTTAATAAAAAAAATATACAATAACTAGCGGCCTGCTCGCGTCTACGTCTACGAAAACCACACTATTATATTTCAATGGATAAATAATTTGTTTTGCTTACATTACTTAAATAACTAAAAGCATTGTCATTATTGACACAGCCAGACTACGTTCAATAGATAATGTATGAAAAAAATAATTATCAAGGTACTGTGCCTAAAATTTAACTTTGCTGAAAGTGTGAATCGGCCTTAGCGACCTAGGTGTCAGTGACGTTTTGCTAAAGAAAATTTGTCTGTCAGCATCTTTAGTATTCAATAAACACTACAATCCGAATTTAGGTAATATATGTATAAAAATCTTGACCCCTTTACGTAATTATAGATTAGTGTAATTATAGATTACTGAAAAAACACTAATTACTTAAAATACATTATAATTAAATTGCTTAAATTAAAATACATTGTAATTTAATTGTTTAAATCATGAAATAATCTTTCTCTTGATGACAAAATAAAATATTTGAAACTACACTGGATGAGACAAGACGCTTGCTTTTACGGAGTTTAACCACGAGTGGCAGTACTTAACGCCGCGTTTCGTATCAGAGCAAGAGAATAAAAAAAATCATACCCCGTTTGGGGATTATAGTCTTTTCTTTAAAATACCAAGTTAATTTTAATAAAAAACTTATTTATTACGATTACATTTTTTATATACAAATTTTAATTTTATAACGCGAAACAATGTCTTTTGTTTTCTCTGCCAACTTGGTTAGATGGAAAAAAATAACTATTTAACAAGTAAAATAGTTATTGTAATAGGAAATATATTTTATACATATACATGGCAATCAATGGCAATCAATATTATATTATAATTCATGATTAAAGGGTGCGCGCTCGTTGATGTCTATTGAAGGTTTATCCTTCTTTACTGGGATCCGTTCCTAAATACGTAACATTGTTCGATACATATCATTTGTTTAATTTCAAGAATCATGTAAATTTTTATTCTTTTTCAATATTACTATAGTAATACAATATATCGCAATGCAGTATCTCATAGAGACGTTATTGACACGATGGTTCTGGGTTCGATTCCAACCTGGGGTAATGATTTAGAAACAAATTATTAAAACAAATTACGGCGTTGAGTTGAGTAAAACAAATTAGGATGTTGAATCGCATTTTTCTATTAATAACGAATAAGTGTCTTAGAACTTGCCTGTATCAGGAAGGTTCGGGCTTTTTTTAATAGTACTTAATATAATCGCTTTAAGTTTACTAGTCCAAAATATTGGATGTACCGAAAAATTCCGTTCGTTTTCGATATAAAGTCTAGTCTTTATTTTATTCTGATTTTCTTTTTTATAAATAACTTATTATTATTAACGTTACACACGACGTTCTGTAATTCAGTCATATTTGACCTGAAGTTAATAAGGCCTAAAAAGCTAAATTAGTCTATCTCTATCTATCTATCTATCTATAGTATATTTATCTATAGTATCTATCTATCTATCTATCTATAGTAGCTTGAAGAACCTTTTCTGGTCGAGTGCCTTATAAGTAAATTAATATACAATATTAAAGAAGTTTGTAAAATAAATCTGAAACACACTCATGCGTCTGAACATAAAAATGTATGTTATTTTTACTATAAAAATTTATTATATTTTTAATTAATTTGCTATTATTGAAAGTACTGGCTTTTCTGTACCTCTTCTCAGTACAAACTTTAATTATGTCAAATTTTATACTTTATCATCTATGTTAAAAATGTTCATAGTATGCTTCACATCAAAATATAGACAACACATAAATCTACTTGTTATAATTATCTAGTTACTAGTAACAATCTGTATAATTCCGTTATTAAAATCTTTAATAAATAAATAAAAATACGTTATCTATTTTTCGCCATAATGGAATACAAGACGGGCTTCTTATCAATCGTGGGAACATATTAATTTAAATATCAACTTTTTTATCATGACGCTTCTCATGAATAAAGCCGTATTTGCAAAAGCAAATCGTCACGCAGTGTTCCTAAATAAGCGAATAATAAAGAACTTATCTCTAACTACCTTTAAAGTGTTGTTTTGCACTAAGGAAAAGAAACCGTTTTAAAAAAGTCATACCAAGGTTTAAACGCAGCGGGATTCAAACCCGTTCATTTTGGGAGTAGTCGAAACTCTCTACCTGCTGAGCCATGTGTCCTACATCCGGCTGTTTCGAAATCCTTATACGCCCTTTTTAACATTTATTCATACTGTTAGCATTTCTGTAGATGAATTTTTACAAATTTTTACTACTCAAATATTATTTCTAAGACATAATCGTTTAGCAAACCATAATATCGTATAAAAATTGTATTGTTTCTTTTAATTTTATATATTTACTAACTCACCTTTCCCTTATTTTTTAATCTGTCAAAACTTAAAGAAAAAATAAAAGTCTTTTTACATACAAATCTGAGGGGAACATTCGATATAAGCTTTACATACATCACTATGCAGAAAGTACTTATCATTAAGTGAACGAAACTAGGGCCATTGACCTCGTGTTTTGCACTATTATTTTTTGTTGGTACGTCTTTTGGAAATACCCATGATGTTCAACTATAATTTCTACAATAAGAACAAGTAAAAGGAAAGTATGAAATGAGGCTTTTTAGTTTATTTTTAAATGACCTACAAACGTGTGATCATCGTTTTGAAGTGTCTAGAACGGTTATTGCCTTTGTAATATATCGAAATACATATACATATATAGCCTATATATTTATATTTAATATTAGGTATATTATAGATAATATATAAGATTTAAAATGATTAATTCATTTGCAATAAATCCTTTTAAAATATGTAGTTTCATTTAAAAATCAAATTATCTTCCAATAATAGTACACGTTTAAGATATTTTTTTTAAACATTATAACCTGTCATTGTTAATATATATATATATATATATATATATATATATATATATATATATATATATATATATATATATATATATATATATATATATATATATATATATATATATATATATATATATAATTAATATATATGAAATAATTGCACAAATATGTTAAACGCTTAAACGTCATAAATATATTATGTAAAGGATAACTCTTAAAAATATTTTAACATCTTAGCATTTTAACCATGTTTATAATATAGATATAAAAAAATGATGTTATAGTTTGTGGCTTATCTTCTGTCTATTATAGATATGTATATAAAATAATTATTGTGTGGATCCCTCGTCTATACCTTTAGTAAAATAATTAATTCTTTTTCCGATAATAAGAGAATCTAGTATCAAGACACCTCTATCTTCGCTCGTCGTCTAAAATCGAGACATTGTGTGTAGGATGTCAACCCTCACGTTGCGCTTTGTCTTACTACAGCGAACACATTACTAATCGTGTTTACATTCAAAAACTGTTTCAGCTTCGCTATAATTGCCTATTCGATACACTACATATTATTTATTAATATAAGGTCAAATATATATATATATATATATATATATATATATATATATATATATATATATATATATATATATAAATATATATATCAGATAACAGAATAGCAAACCAAAAACTTAATTTTAATAATAACTAATTCATTTGTCCAACTTTAAACTATTTCAGTCCAAGTATTTTCGCTCGCGTTAAGTTAAAGGCAAAAAACTAGGTCATGTTAGTCATGTCATATCAAACGCATCGAAGTGCTTGCAGTTTCCACATACTAAAGAAATTTTTCAAATAAACTTTCAGCCAACGTCTCGTGGGATTTTTATAGTTTTAATATTAATAATAAACTACATATTAAATGCTAATTAAGTAAATAAATATATTATCTTAATACAAGTTTGTTATAATTTACGATTAATAGCAATTAGTACACTAACTTAAAATTCGCGTATTCATAGTTATTAGTGTAGTAGTATAGGTTAATCCACATGTTGATATTCTAGCGTGGCATATTCCTTGTATCATTTAGGTATCTCAAATTTCAAAACATATGGGTTTTCCGTGCTTCTCTATATAAATTATTGACTGTACTAAGTTACATGCTCTCAGTTTTTTATCCACGTATTTCATTAATATTAATACATACACATATCAGCATATGAGGCCGGTTGTGGCGCAGTGGGGAGTGATTATATTTAAATTATTTTAACTTCCTCGTTATGGTAAGACTAAGTGCGGCGTTGAGCTCCACCACTCAATACGCAATGCCTTAAATTCAGTGTAAATCAAAGTACGAAGTGTCTTGACGCTAGGTACTTTCTATACACCCTACTATGCAGGCGTGAAGCTAAAATCAGTTTGGCTATACAAAATTATATATCCATCCGCGTTACATGGGTAAAAAGGGGCCCTCTGTTAATACTTCACTTATTTCGTAAATATTACATACTTTTAATTAATAAAAGAACATTTTTATAACGTTCAATATATTTTATATAATACAATATTTATGGCAGCTTAGAAAGATTATCTGCACTGAATTAACTTTCTTTTACCTTTTGGCAACAATTTTCGACGATGAATAGGTTTTGTTTGGCGCGCCGCCAATTTTTAAGAGATTTTACTAGTTGACCTCTGCAACCTAGATATGGTATTAGCTAATAGATACCTATAAAATCAAACTTGGATTAAAATTTCAATTTATTTTTCTTTTATGACGGTCTTAATACGATTTATGATATACCTGTTATTATATTAATATGGTGAATCATCATGGTACATTGGAACATCTGATTTTAAATTTGATTGGTTGTGGGTTCTATGATCGCGAGAAATTATTATATTTAAAATTAATTTTAATTTCTGCGCTCTGGTAAGACAAACCTAGGCGTTGAGTTCCACCAAGTCAACGGTGTGTCATGGCACAAGGTTATCTCCGACTTCCTTGTTATGAGATAAAAAATAATCATGTCATATATTGGATGATTATATTTAGATATGATTATTGTGGATACTTATCCCGTACAATGAGAATTACCATTAATTATTTATATGATATAAGTGTATGGATATTTGTGTATATGTCTATATTTTATTGTTTTTTAATTAAGTTTTAATCATAATTATCCCACATAGAGTTAAGACCGCCTTTTGTTCATATTTTTGAATATTGGGCAATAAAAAATATTTGAATTAATACAAAGAAATAAAATTGGAGAGTATACAATATTACTACAGATTCTCTGTTTTTGTCATGGATGCATTAACATATATATGAAATGATGGATTTAAAAGCGGTAAATCACCTCGTTCCATATTGTTGATTTTTAAAGACGTTATACTCGTACATGCTTTTTGACAATTTAAATCAAAGCATTACTTTGTTTAGAATGAAAGAAACGTTTTTATTTTATATAAAACTTTAAACTTAAACATTACGTTGAAACATTTATAAATTATTTAAATAAAAATAATTATTTCTCCAGTTTAAAGTGCTAAAAAGTTAGCGTCTACAAAACCGGCTTCAGTTTTTTTTAGACAAACTTGTTTTAGGCAGTTCTAAAACCTAGGCCTGTTCAGTCACAAAAACGTGTCTGAGAAACAATTTTTTTTATAATGTAATATTTATGTAAATGACATCTATTAATTATTTTTTAATATGCCATATAAACCGTATGTTTATTTAAAAGATATTAAAGCGATAGGAAAACTTTTAGTAATGAAGTGTTTTTATGCATTTTTTTGTTTGTTATTAAGATTATTGTGAGATAGTTATTATATTAATAGATTAGAAACGCAAAATATTTTTTGACACAGGTGGTCCCTCACTCTGTTAAGCGGAATAAAGCGGGATACTGTTTTTTTTTTGGTATATTACACAGACAGACAACGCACAACCAAAACTAACTAACAAAACTTGCTAAGTAAACAAAGACATTTGAAGTTTGGTTTGTAGTTATCTCTTATACTTCTCAAATAGGCAGTTCTGTACCAATTTACTTATAAACATTAGAGATGAGTATGAATATTGCGCTGATATAAGAAGCTGTTTTATTTTTTTCAGGCTTCACGCTATTATTCCACGTAGCAGAGTAGACAGAATGTTTCTAGAGTCAAGACACTCCATACTTCGCTTTCCACCATATTCGAGACAGTCCGTCTTGAGTGGTGGAATTCAACTCTGCACTTTGTCTAACCAGAGCGAGAAAGTGACAATAATTTAAATATAATCACTATTTATAAGCTAACATAACTAAAGTAATTTCTATTATATTTCTTCCCAAAAATTGCATAAATTATTAAAATCCTACTACCACTTTCTTATTAAAATATAATATACGTATATGAAAATTGAAGATACATATCTACTGTTGCTTTAAAAATTATTTTAAAAACCTACCGCTTTTAGGTTCTTACGTTGTTACACCGTCAGGTTTTTTATTACTTAATTAATATTCACGGAAACGAAACTATTCTAGACTTTGTATTTTGCCTTTGAATATAATTAATATAAATATCTAAGTAGCGTGATTCCGGTGTAATGAAAACTAATATTTAAATATTTTAGGTATGACATACTCGTGGAATATCAAGCGTGGGTATAATTAAAGCTTCCCGTCGAAATTGTTCAAAATATTTATAAGAAAAATTTATATTTTTTAATTATGATATACTAGCGAACCTCTAACGTCTTTTTGCCTGTGAAGTATACGACTTTTAGATGTATTCGCTCGCCCAAGATCTTCCTTAGATCAAAAACTTAAAATTATTTTTTTTCTTTTCTATTGATCAATTCCCACATATATACATACAGGGGATGCTATTAACATCGTATTAACAAACACCTCTAATAAATTGTTGAATTTACTTAAATTATATAAAGTGTTAGTACTTTTAAAGAAACATCAATGTCATGTATTTGATAAAAATTGGCGTGACTTTATATGTTGTCGAAATGTATTTAAAATTTAAAATTGACAATATTACGTTTTTTTTCTAATAACATTATTGCTAAGTGACACTGGAGAATTTGCGATTTAACGACGTATTTGTATAGTGTTGCTATCTTATTTTTGTACAGGAACTACATTCAATATCAGAAAAACTCAATATGATACTCCAGGCTCTATGCCAATGCCATGCATTAAAATCAATACTATCTATACGAAAATCCGTCTATTACCATGCCAAAATTTTATTTTTTCTGCTCTATTACTATATTATTATAAAGATTTATTAAAATAATAACGCAAGTAGAGAAAGCAAAATCACCTAAAACATAAATATATATTTTACAAGTGTAATCCAACGATATTAACTTAAATTCATCCATCTTTATTCACTTACCGCTATACCATTTTGAAGAATCTCCGTTAGGGAACAATAAGTCTTCCCAAGATAATAAATATATCATCAGAATATTTATATAGGCACCTCATTGTATTGTTTCTTTATTATGAATGTTTTTACGAAAATCATACTTTTTTTTTTTAGCTTCACGCTTTTATCCCGCGTAGTAGGGTAGACAGAAAGCACCTAGTGTCAAGACACTCCGTACTTTACTTTCCACCGAATTCGAGATATTGCGTGTTGAGTGGTGGAACTCAACGCCGCACTTTGTCTTACCAGAGCGAGAAAGTGACAATAAGTTAATTATAATCACTACTCCGAGTGGGAATCGAACCCACAACCGATCGTGTTACAGTCAAACGCTGTCCCACTGCGCCACAACCAGCCTCAATCATATATCATATTATTGTAATAAATATAAAGAGAAAATATAATTTCAATTCACTTCAAACAGAATTCAGGCTCTTTCGGTACAGCCTACCCTCTTATTTAAATTTTTACGACAAATACGGTAATAGATGCTGTAAAATTTGAACTGGGTCTTAATGTATTATAATCGATATTTTTTCCGTTTAGACGATTACACTTGGTTCAAATAAAATAATTTCTTATACAAATTGCTCTATAAAAGCTATATGGTTGAAAATGGTAAACGAAGTTTTATACAGTTAGATATTGATAAATAATATAAAATAAATATATAAATAAAAAGTGAATTCAATTTCAAAGCAGCATTTAGTGCTCCCACAGCAACAAATGATAAAATACGCTACACATTTGAACAACATAAAATAGATAATCAATTTTATAGTCGGATATTGTTAACATAATACATAAATCGAGCGCTTCGAATTGTCACGCCCAGTTGTGACATGGCTTTCCGGACTATAATAGTGAATTTATTGCGACGATGTTGGACGACGATAGAAAGTGTACCGTGCAAAAATTCAGCGTAGGCGCAGGATACTGTGGCTTACTTGTTATATTTCCTTTTTGTATTAATTTTTTTTTACCTTTAGAGCACAGTGGAAAATCATCTGACTTTAAAATTAAGTCTTTGTGAGTTCGGTTGTCATTCAGACAAATGATTTTATTAGGTATATTTTCATTTCTCCTCTCCATTAAGGGAAGTCGCAGTATTAAGTTAAACACACATAGTCTTAGTTTCACGCGAAAGTGAAGCATGGAGTGTCTTGACACTAGGTAAACTCTGACTACCCTGCTATGTGACAAAAATCGCAAATAAATTCATATTATTTCTTTAATTCTAATGCCGATCGTCCGCGTATGCCAATAAATGCTCACGACAATTCCGACAGCATTATAATATTTGGAGCACGCAAATGTCGAAATTACTAGTAAGTGTTAACACGACACAGTCCTTTTATACTCTTTACTAAGTCGGTTTATTACACAAATTTTTATACGCTTCTTCCTTTATTTCGTGTTATTTATGTCCAATTTTTTCCTTGCATTGAAGTGTTAAAACTTTTTTAACAACCTATTACGTAGTATACGCTTTATTTGCATTAGCGTCAAGTATTAGGTAGCCCGTCGTGGCACAGTGGGACATCGTCTGATTGTGAACGCGATCAGTAGTGTGTATGATTCCCACTCGATACAATTATTATATTTAAATAAAAATTTTATATTTAAATAAATGTTCTAGTAAGTTAAAGTGCGGCGTTGAGTTCCGCTACCCAACTCACACTGTTTCTAATTTGACGGAAAACGGGGTACGGAGTGTCTTGACACCAGTTGCTTACGTCGACTCAGCTATGTGGAATAAAAGCATAAATCTAAAAAAGTACTAAGTGCTACTACTACAAAACCATGAAAGTAATAATTTTTTTTTCGTATCAATCAAAGTTTAAAATTTCCTAATCACACATAACTATAATAAAAAAATATATAAAAGTAATTAATATTTTAGAATTATATTTTAGAAAATAAATGAAAAATATCTTTTTCGAAAAAAAATAAACTCTCACGTAATAACGGTTGGAATTTTTTACCGGCACTTGCAGTACACATTTGTTAATTGCTTAATTAAAATCCATTCTTGCGTTAATTATGTTAGAACAATACTTATTTATAATGCATTATTTAAAGCAAGTTTCCTTTTTATTATTGGTTATGTGTAAAATTATAATAATGTAAAATATTTTTAATACACTTGTGTAATAGCATTCGTGCAGGATATTTGGTCTATATTTGAATATAGAAAATGATGTCTTGACAATGTCTTGACAATGTCTTGACAATGGGTTGTCTTTGAAAATACAAAAATTCTAAATAATCTTATATGTAACAAAGTAATGAGAATAATTATTATGATTATTAGTTCTTTTATATTTTAGAACCCGAACTGAGAAGAGTTCTTCTCAATTGTGGTTATAAAAAATATTTTTAATAGTTTTCGATATATGTTCAATTCGATAGATCTGTACATAAAAAAATATATATAAACACACTCATAAGTGAAACACAACACACTTTCTTCGCCAAAGTTAGGCAATAACTTTTAAAAGTTCAGACAGTTGAAATTTGCAGAGGTAGTGACCTAGTTGCAGCGGCGTATGTCGATCGATTACGCAATTGCAACGTTGACCCAAGTCAGCCCTGGATGGGTCACCAGATGTAGTATGTATATATATATATATATATATATATATATATATATATATATATATATATATATATATAAGTTGTTTTAACGGTATGGGTTTCATAGTTAAGTTACAGAAATGTATTTATAAGCATATAGTAAGTAATTAATAATATAAATGTTTCATAGTTTACATTCGATAAGTTTTAAAAATACGAATACATGATTTTATTTTAAAAATATATTCTTTATCAGCTACCTCAGTTCCTCGTATGGGGTAGAAAATTTATAAAAATGTAACATTGGACTGTGAATATCTATTTTTCATTTATATTAGAAGGAAATTTTCTCCTTGCGAAGGGACGGGGTAGAATACAAATCCCTTCCGCTGGTAGGTTTAGTGACCCCTAAGAGGCAGGTATCTCAACAATTTGGTGGCAGAAGGTTAATCCTACGACTCTGATCCTGATGATCTGTTCCAGTTCGATGTCATGTAAGCCAGTTTTTCCTATTCCCATTCTTTCCCTCAGAGTGTATTGGTTCCGACAGTTCTGGCCGCCGAGACCACTACAGTATCTCTTTTCACTCACAATCCCAAGGCCGGCAACGCATCCACAACTCCAATGTTGTGGATGTCATTGGACAATGGTGATCACTTACCATCAAATGGCCCCTCAGCTCGTTTGGCTCCTTTTTCTTTTACTCAAAAAATTAGGACTCCCGAAAATATCGGACATGCAAGAATGTCAAAATAAAATATTATGTCCCAATAAATATTCAAACTTATATGTAAATGTGACATCATTGCAAGGTAGCTTTTATTTCTGAATATATTTTTAAGAGAATAGTAGTGTCTGAATCGAATATAATCGTTCCAATGATTACTTAAATAACCAGTACGATCGAATCGAATCGTTCGGATGAGGCCAGGCTGATTAATTTCGAATGGAATATAGATTTAAATTTGAATTAGTTACTTTAAAATAACATCGTGACGCAGAACAGGTGACAACATCTGACTATAAAGGCGATAGTTATCGCTTTGATACCCGCTCGGGGGAATAATTATATATATATATATATTTAATATTTGATTAATTTACCAATTTTGGTAACAACCACCGCTCAAGATTCAATGTCTCAAATTTGTGCAACTTGGGAAACAGAGTGTCTTGACACTAGATTATCTCTGCCTTCATTTCAATGTTAGAGGCGAGAAATGAATCCGCTCTTATTGTTCATTTTTAACTGCCCTGCTAAGATAAAGTATTGCAACCAACCGCTATTTATAAGTCAAGGTCCACTACATAATCTCTAGTGTCTCAATTACAATTGTTGATAACTGTTTCAGTGTTGCGAAATATTATACTAAAAAAATATTTAAATCAACCTTTGTTTTTATAAATTCAAAGTTTGTTTCACAAAAAGTATAAGTATTCTACATACAAGCTTTGCCCTAAATGCACATTTACCCCATTCAATGACCGTCATCGTACAATCAGGTGACTTCTTAACAAATACTTTAGTATCATCGATTATCATATTTATTACTATTAGTCACATCTTCATAAAATTAATAAATGATTATATTTTACGTTGTAAAGTATTATTGTAGAATAGAAATACATATTAATTTCTATTAATAACATTTATTTAGTTTCATTTAAACACTAACCTATACGAGATAATTTCAACTATTTGCAAATGATCTAAAGATTTCACTCCAGAGACAGTCAAAAATCATAATTTTTTTTCAGCGTTCCGACGTCCATCCTGTTTAGGTGCGACCGGATGTCCAGCCGACGTTACGTCGTATCGGTAGGCAAGTTTAGAGATACGTAACAGCTAGTAGCCGGCGGTGCTGTGTGCGTTATTTCAAACGACCTTGATCCCCACGCAGCTCATCGAGTAGCGCAGCGCGTGTATAGTAAAGCTAACTCCATATAGATTTAACATTCTAGATAGATTCTATAGTTGTTGAAAAAATAATTTTAGGCTAAAAAGTAAATTCATTATAGAAATAAGTAAGAAACAAAACAAATAAGGAGATATTTAGGTGAAATTATGACAAAACTCACAAATACAAGTACTTTGAGTCCTCATATTTGTGTGTATATGCCTTTATAATTATTATGACCACATGCATACAGCTATAATCTTCAATGATTTAAGACACATTTTGCAGTGTTTACATTGTTTCTGTATTATATGTACCATCTAATATTAACGTTGCACCAGTTTTATGTTAATAATTAAAAAAAAAAACTAACAGATTGTAAACCTATGTGACACTTGTTCGCTTTGGTTTCTGTCATCTGTCTGTCTGAAAGCGATGGATACGGGTTCACATTTTGTGTGAGGAAAATATTTATACAGAGAAAAAATCACATAGTCCACTTTTCAGCTGATTTCGAACTCTGCTTATTGACTGGTAAATTGAGTGTGAACAGAGTTTGTAAAATGTATAATTTCTATAAAGTAAGTCTTTGTTTGCTAAACGGATAAGAGACAAAAACGAAAACTTGTAAACCTAATAATATTTAATATAATATATAATATTTGAAACTATATGAAAACTGAAAAACGGACGTGAAAATTGTACTGTACGTAGGCGCTATCATACATGCGTTTGTCATATGTCCTCATCCTTAACACGCCATACACGCCGGCTCCTATTGTGCAACGAAGGTCGCTATATAACTAGTGAGCATTTATGTACTTGTATCTTTGAAGGAAATCGGTTCTTCATACTGTATTTCCTATTTGTTTTCAAATGTCATGTAAAGTTATGTATAAACGAATTAATTTTATTTTTACATATAGCTTGGTTAGAGATATATTTGTGCCTAAATAAGAAAAATGTGAAAGAAATACTGAAAAAAAAACGATATTAAACATGACTTATCGCTAAGACGGCATTTTCTTGCAGGTAAAGCATAGGGAAAACAACCAAAATTGGATAGGGTATGAACAATACTTTATATATATATATATATATATATATATATATATATATATATATATATATGTGTGTGTGTATATTTACTGTACTGTGTCTTTTTTCAAATTCAAATAGACTAAAATCATCGTCAATCAAAAACGTTGAATTTATCTTAAAAGTAAGAAAAAAATCGATATTTCAAGTATGGAAATGAAACTCATTAATGTCTATACAAGTAACGATATTAAAAAACTGAAACAAGTTATATGAGCACATTATCTTAAACAATTCTGTTAATGCTATCTCGATTTTTCTTATCTACCTACTACTTTTTGCTCTAAAAATAGATTTGCGTAAAATGTAAGATCATTCAATTATATTTGCGTATAATCTTATAGAAATATGACAGCCTGTATTCACTTTAAGGATGCACATCTAAGCTAGCTTCTGTCCGGTGCTTTGCCACATGCTTCGATAAAAAAGTAGTAAAATAAATTTTGGAAACCTGAAGTTTCAAACACTTCACAGTAGTCCGTAGTCATAGGTAAAGTCTAACTGTGGTGTGGTCTATCTGGGATTTCAAAAATATATTTTCGAATTCAAAAATGTATGCGATTTATTTTTATTTGGTTTCATTTAAAAAAAAACACTGAACAGTTATCGGTGTGTGATCGAATTACAAGAAATCTTTATAAATTTCAGCTTATATTTAAAATCTTTGTATGTCAGTCAGTTATTTAAGATATAGCACTAAATATAAATATTTTGTATTAATAACTAAATGCATGTACCAGACGTTACATAATATTATTAACCATCGGTCGTATTAACAGTGTATAGACACTTAAATTATATACTATACATAGATATATTATTAATGTTTCATATAATAATTGACAACAAGAAAAACCTGAGGAGATTAACACGAAATGGAAAATGCATTGGTTTTTCCGAATTACAATGAAATTTATGGTTATGAAAAAGCCTTATAACATTATTATTAGCTTTCCAAAATATATAAATATTTTATATTATTTTGTATAATTTTATCAAATATATAATTTTCTAGATGTGAGATATGATATACTAATTTAGTTTTGTATAAGAAATAAACGTAACATTTATGTTTCCATGTCAATCTTCAGAACTGCAAGCAATTTGCGATTGCTACGTTATATTATTAGTAATACCTATTCGTAATATTTTATTTTAATAAAACCAAATTTTTTTTGTCTTTTAGTTATAAAACGAACCGGTTTTAATAATATTTAAAAATATACGAACACTTTATACCTAGTTAAACTTAGTATCTATAAAAAGTGGTTGAAATTGCAAATTATAGTCATTTGAATCTAATGCCTAAGTAATTGCACTATCAACAAGTAGGTAGTTTAAAATATAGAACTTATCTATCAATAACGCGGTAGATTATAAAAATACCAGGTGATTTCCCATGACAAGGTCGTTGTATGCATAGCAGGAAATGCGATGGTATATTTAACATGTTTTTGCATATTCTTGTAGCATAAATTTATATGTTTAAATATAAAATACGAGATTTAAATTATTTTTAAAGCACAGGAATATATTAAAAATAATAATATGACAATAATACGCTTAGAAATTATCAATTAAACATATAGGAATAGAGCTAAAATAAACAAATCCAACCAAAGAAATACACGACCGCATCACGTGGAGCGTAACAAATATTTAAATATATTTCAAAAATATTGGTATATAATTATAAAAAGTAATTAAATTCTAGACAAAATTAAGATAGATAAAAGGCCGATAGGTAGACTGTAGAGTAAAAATAGAACGTTCCGCGTCCGCGGCGTTTCTGAGGATGGTGGTGGGGGCAGACGATGACATCACAGTGCACCGGTGCGACAGCCAACTCTTGCGCAATCGTCCTTGATCTTGACTGCGTCGCCCGCACGCATGCGCACAATACATTTTAATACTCATGACTATATTTATCTTACCGCATGCGAAACGGTATTCGAGGAATTATTTAAAAGGATAGCTTTACGACTACTTTGTTGAGATATATGTTTTAAATTTTTAGTGATTTGTCACCACTTTTATAGTGAATAAATCTTGTTTTTTTTTTTATTATGGAAATAGTGAGTTTGTGTCTGTCTTCTTATAAATAAAAGATGACAGTTTTCTTCGCTTAAAATTCAATAGAGACATTGTAGTTTAATGAAAACTATGGATGCAATTATATTTAAAATCAAATTACAATATACGAATTTAAAAATAAAGTCGATCAGTATTCATATATGGCAGTTCGAAAATACAAGAGTATTTTTACTTATTATTTTGTATATAGAGGCATTTTTAGATCCAATTGTTGAAATTATGTGCATTTTAATTTGACAGTCTGTTCCGAAGGTCACGACTTGAGGAAACTGAACAGAACGATGCGTATATACAGAGTGAGTAAAATTATTTAAATATCTCCAATTTATGTATAATTTTGAAATATGAGAGGTCACCGAAAGAAATAAAATCGCTTTTCTTGAGAATATGCTAGTGTTTTTTGCATTCGATTGTCGGCACAACGTGACATACTTAACGAATATATGAAATTAAATATAATTTTTATAATAAATAAATCTACAAGAATACTATACGTAGTCAAAGACAACCTAATGTCAAGCCAGTCAGTTGAGTGCATTCCGTCCGTAATCGAGACAATCTGTGTTGAGTGGCAAACTCAACGCCGCGCCTTACTCCATTACGTTTCGATAGTCTCATATATTATACATATTTGCTAATAAATACTCTGGAAGACCTGGATATGTAACCATTTTTTTATTTTGGTGTTTAAGTTATACTTTACGTTTACCCTAATCTAGCTAGATATTTGCATGCTAACAGCACATTATTAATCAGTTGTTACTCGTGCAGGAAATAGGCCTGCGCTGATAAGAACTGAATACACGCGCTTTAATTTATAGCTATACTGCTCTATTCGAGTGCTGAAACTGAAGTACATTTTATATATAAAAACGTATAATTGATATTAAATAATATTAAGGTAATTTTAGTTATTAATGGATAGCAAAAAGTAAGCCGGTCGTGGTGTAGTGGGATAGCGTCTAACTGTAAACGGGATCGGTTGTGGGTTCGATATCGGAAATGATTATAATTAAATTATTTTCACTTCCTTGCTCTGGCAAGACAAAGTGTAGCCGAGTACAGATTGTCTTAGGAATAGGTACTTCCAGTCTACTCTGCTATTCGGGATAAAAGCTTAAAGTTAAAAAAATAATTAATTAATCTGTGACATTATTTTCCTCCCAATATAGATATTTCTAAGGCTTATTGTATATTTTTTTAAATATATTAAAGAAACGTTTGTTCTCAATTAAAAAATTACCTCATTTATCATAGTATTAAATTAGGGAGTAAGAATTTTAAATCACAATATGAAGACATTAGTATTGTAAATTGAGCCTACAAATACCTGTCATGATCGCGATCTGGTTTCGATAACACAATACATTACGATGCTATCAAATGGCTTCTTAAAAAAATATAAATTGATCATTATTTTTATATGGAGTTAAAGTATAGACAATTTCAAAATGAAATTCAATTAAAATGTTTAAATGACAAATAGATTACTTTCTTTTTTACTGCAAACAAAGTAAACATTACATGTTTAATACGTTGATTACAATAATATGTAAAATAAAATTGAGCTATTTAATGTGGAACGAATGAAATTATAATTGTTTCTGGGTTATTTATGTTTACAAGTAAAATTATATCACTAAAAATCAATTGGCACGCTGTGATACGTTTATTTTATATATTATTACATAGATTATATTTCATATTTTACTACATCAAAATTGTTTCTATAAGCCCATATCTCTTAAACCTACCTATTAAAACACCTAACGAACGAACGAACAAAATGGGGCAACAGCGTTAATAATAAAACACAGTATTATATCTAAATCAGAGATAAACTAGTGTCAAGACACTCCGTTGACTGTTCTTCTAATATATTGAAATTAAAAAAATAGTCAGCACTAATACATTTATCGCATGCCAGTGTCATGTCAGTAATGTTAAAAGATGTACAGAATTTTCGAAAATACATTATTGTATAGTCGAACCGCTAACGTACTAACGCCAGCCGTCGACGTAATATTAGGAACCGCGATGCTGCCAAATGATAGTTTATCTAACTGTATTACTATCGCTAAGCGAAGTGGTGTATTTATGTGAGTACATTATTAATATGAAAAAAGTTGTTTTGTTGACTCTACTATTTTAGTGAAATTTGTTATAAAGAGCGCTTGGTGGTTTCCAAGAGGCACGGGTTTGAATTCCGCTGCGTTCAATTTTTTTTACGTTTTTTTCAAAAATGTTTTCTAATCTTAAGTATGGAATAACATTTTAAAAATATTAAAAACAAATAGCAATCTCTCTTGTTAAGCAATTATTTCTTAATAATCCTTAAATTGCAAAAAATTGTAAAAATCTCTCTACAGATATGCTAACAACAAAAATAAGTTGTAACAAACGAATAAGAATATCGACGCAGACGGTACTAGAACGCATGGATTGGCGGTTAAAGCGCTTGGACGATTTCCAAAAGGTACGAGTTTGAATCCCGCCGCGTTCAAATTTTTTATACTTTTTTTTTCAAAAAGCTTTTCTAATTTTAAGTTTTAAATAACACTTTAAAAATAGTAAAACATTGAAATTTGTTTTTTTTTAATTAGTAATAAGAGGAGACTTACTCTCCTTTCTTCATATATTAGAGAAATTATACGTTAATTTGTTAACTTTATGCCTTATTCTGTCTAAACAGGACAAGGATATGTATTTGCACTAACATTCTTTATTATTATTTCTTAGTCACTTTTTTATTATAGTTATAATAATTAATTCAAGGCTTAATTATATGATAATATTTTTTATTGTAACTAGGTATACAGATTTAATTAATTGGCAAATGTCACGCTACATCTGAGTATTTAAATTACAACTGGATTCTATTTTAATTATCATACTTTTATAAAATGAACTTATCGATTCTGTAAGAGAGTAAAGAATTAGAAGTGATTATACCTAAATTATTTTCCCTTCTTCGCTCTGTTAAGACAAGGTGCGGCGTTGAGTTCCACCACTCAACACGCAATGTCTCGAATTCGGTGGAAAGCGAAGTATGGAGGGTTTTGACGCTAGGTACTTTCTGTCTTCTCTGCTATGCGGGATAAAAAGCGTGAAGTTAAAAAGAAAAAGTTCGTGTAATATTTACACCATTTCTCTATATAAACATTAACCTAGTCACTTTTCATCAGTGTTCGTGTCCATAAAACTTCTGTAAAAATGTGCCTTATTAAGGGTAAGCTACTTGTCATGTAAACGTTAACATTTTTAAAAGACGTATAAAAATAAAAAAAGCAGCGAGATTTGAACCCAGCCTCTTGTTACTTTTCGGGCGCTCTGACCGCTAAGCCATGCGTTTATGCCCAGCTGCGTCGAGATTCTTATACGTTTTGTTACAATTTTAGACGTTGTAAGCATATCTGTAAAGAAATTTTTACAAGTTTCTTCTACCCAAAGATTATCAAGAAATAATTGTTTTTTCAAAAACGTTTTCCAAACCTATGTGTTGAATAACAATTTAAAAATAGTAATATACGTGTAAAGGTTTCTTGCTCCTAGCACCTATCTAGAGAGTATATTAAATACCAAATTGTTGTATGGGAAACTAATAACCTTTTATGCCTAAAGTTAACCAAATGCTAACGTAACCAAGCCTTTCATTATCCGATGGCAGTAATACAATATGAATTAATTAAACGCTCTATATTTCACTTTCGACATTCAAGCAAATGGACAAAGATTAAAAATATATTACAATACAAATGTTCCTAATATACTTTTTATTAAATAACTGTCAAACACCAATTGAATGGTATACAATGATTATGAGAATTAATGAAATATAAGGCTTAATATAAGTTCTATAATACATATTATATACATATTATATACATATTATATATATATATATATATATATATATATATATATATATATATATATATATATATATCGTAATACCAAGAAACAAGACTTATATTTTAAATGTAATGCTGTTTAAGGTTACAAGATTATATATTAATACTATTCAAATTAAAACGAATTGGCAATGCCTATATTATTATATTACATAACACGAACAACATCTTGACATGCATATAGATGTACCGTCCTCTTTGATCTATATGTTAAAAATGCAAACAGTTGCCTTTGTGCTGCGATTGTGATGACTTTATCAAATCGTATCCGGCGATTCCACTTTGATGTTATTAGACCTATAGTTTTGAAATTCATTATGTGATTGATATTAACTATTGTTTCCTAACTTAATATTATGTAGAGTTCAAATTACTTTCAATAAAGCATTTCAGTGCCGTAGTGATGAAGTGCGAGGCTCAAATTTGTTACGTTACATTATTTCCGCTTGAAAAAGGTTTGGCGTGTGGATAGTGCATTATGTATTATGTATTTTATATAGTTATTTTAGGATTTATTATTTTTCAAGTATTTTTATTATATTCTTTGTGTATCACAGCGGCGGGAGCTAGCTCAGACATGGGAAGTGAGCACTATTGCCTGAGGTGGAACAATCATCAGAGCAACTTGCTCGGCGTTTTCAGCCAACTGCTACACGACGAGAGCTTGGTGGACGTCACGCTCGCCTGTTCCGAAGGTGCCTCCATCCGGGCTCATAAGGTATATTTCAAATCGTAATGTTAAATATTCATAGGATCTCATATTTATTTATTTATAGTACATAATTGTATACGTAGTACATAAAAAGTCAAGAATATAATTTAAATGACATACTTTTTCTGAATAACTGACTAAAATAGGTTTAAAAACAATAAACATCACAATGTAATAAATTTTAACTCACAATTACGTACGTCACAAATGCATCATGAATACCTATCGGGTTGGAGAAAACATGAGGGAGGAAAGAGTTTATTTATGAAAATCATAAATGTTGCCTGAAATACATGTATATTTCGATTTTACATTATTTGCCTTTGTTATTTATAGATATAATCTGTCATAATTTAACATAACTCAAGGTAATAAAAAACTATTTGTGTTTACGATTTTCAAAATAGATTTAAATATTTCCATGCATCATACATTTCCATATATTTGATGAACTGCGAAATATATATATACCGATTTACAAAATGCTGCCAACTTGCTATTTCAAAATATTACTTCGAATTAAAAAAAAATCGGTAAAAAATCGAACCTTTTTGCTAGTGGTGTGAGTCATTTAGTACTGTACAACTTGGAAAAACCAATATCCTATTAAGCACGTTGTTATGCTTTACATTGAAAACCGTAACAATCGATCCTCTTCTCTAAGCTCTATATGATTTAGTTTGTTTATTAAAATGTATGTTATTTTTATTGAATTAAAAAAATCTATCCTATTTGATTATGTTAGACTTAGTCACTTCTAGATATGTCACCCTATTGACAAACCGACATTCAAATAAAGATATATTGTGCTATGCTTGAGAAGTTTAAAACTTTAATTTTTACCCAACATTGGCAAATTGAACTAAACACAAACAATGCCTTAAGATAAAGACATATCAAATTTGCTGCAACAATTATCTAATATTTATAAAGACAGCTTATAATCGAACTAAGTTCATAGCTAATTAATATTTAATTAAATTACAGGTAGTACTATCTGCGTGCTCATCTTACTTCCGTTCGCTTTTTGTGGATCACCCTTCGCGTCATCCAATTGTAATTTTAAAGGACGTGGGCTTAGAGGAGCTCCGAACGCTCGTCGACTTCATGTACAAGGGCGAAGTTAACGTCCAGTACTGCCAACTGCCAGCTCTCCTCAAAACTGCTGAGAGCCTTCAGGTGCAAAATGTTATAATTTTTAATTGTGCTATAACTAATTACTCTATATAGATAATGGCATTAATTGTAAGAATTATAAGAAAAATTTAAACATTGTCTATTGTTGTTGTATTATGATGTCATAATTGTTCGTATATTGATGGTATATTAAGTTGGTATTTTTTCAAGCGTTCATTTAATATTCTATTTTTGTTGAATGCTTTAAATTGCAAAGGTAATGTAGAGCATGCAACAAAATGTTTTAGTTTTACAAATTTAGTAGGGATTGCTTGATTTAAAAACTTATGTAATGGTATTTTAAGGTTAAAGGATTAGCTGAAATGACTACGCTCAGTGCAGCCGGCATCGACACGAGAAACGTTCCAGAACCGATGGAGGAGTGCCAGCAACAAGATCTCAGGGAACCATTAGATTCACATGAGAGGTTAGATGAGCGAGAGGGTCGGGACAAGGACGAGCGCAGAGATGTAAAAGACAGCCGTGAGCTCCGCGAAAGGGAATGCAAGGATATAAGAGAAAGTCATAGGGACTCTAGGGAGACAAGAGATTTGCGGGAACATAGAGAACGAGATAGAGATAGGGAGCGAGATTTGGCACGAGACAGAGATGCTCGAGACCTTCGCGACCATAGAGAATTACGTGACGTAAAAGATAACAGAGAGCCTCGTGATCTACGAGAAATACGAGATCCGAGGGATCTACGTGACAATCGAGACCCAAGAGAGGTGCCAGAAGCGTCACCTCCAAGAATATCTCCTTTGCTATCTGTCCGACGGTTTAGGCCTGAAACGTCAATCGAAACACCGACATTAACGCATCCGCCTATACCTAAAGACGAACCACCTGACGAACCTATGCGGCCATCCTCACCTGAAGATGATTCAGTATCTATTAGGTCAAATGGTGCAAATGAGATGGGTATGTATACAAGTTTATTATTTGTTTAAATAAATGAGAAAAAAAATAAATTATACTTATCTATTCTATTTACAGTAATAAAATGTGACAAATCGAATTGAATGATGCTTTAAGTATGGAAAAAAGACATGATGTGAATAACATTTATAATATAATATGAAAACAAAAATTATCACTTTAAACAAACATGTTTTTATTATTTCATTATTTTAGTGTTTAAATATTTTTTATTATGCCAAGTAAACATTTTCTTTAAGTTTCTTTTTTAATATCTTTTTTATCTATGTTACATTAAAACTAATTGTCAAATTTATTGTCAGAATTGTTTACTCGTACGTCTTTCAACTGGGAAGCTAACGTATTTGTATCAATAAAAGTGCATTTACTAAGAAATCATGCACACAATTGTGGAAAATTGCTTACACGAGACACTTATATCATATATTTACATTATGAAAATAATACACACAATGCTTATTTATATATATGACTTCAAATATCAATCAATAGTAATGTAGGTAAATTATATAAAAAAGGTATACAATATATGTATATTTTAATTTAAACAAATATCCTTGTATTGCAGGTATAAATATGACCATAAACAGCCATGGACTGGGACCACGCTATTCGCCTGTTGAACAAAGGCTGAGTGTTTTAAATACACTTTCTCACCCTGGATTGCCACATCCTCTCTCCCTATCAAGTCCAAGAAATGAGCCGATCGCAGGACCCTCTGGGCTGCCTCCAGTTCAGCAAGTTCCCTTGGTAAACCAACTTGTTACATATCTTTAATAAAACTCAAATTTTAGGATGTTAATCAAAACAATATGTAATATGCAATGTGATATATATTTTTTGTGAAATAATTATAATTATACATGTTTATAGAAAAGTATATACAATAAATCTAACTAATTTACTTTTATATTCTGTTTTGAAGACATACTGTTTTCTATTATTATTTTCATATTTTATTTGCTTACTTAACAATACTAAGATATCTAAAATACATGTTTGATAAACAATAAACATTAATTCCTGTTAAAATACTAATAATATATTTTTTATTTCTTTTTTAAAATAATTTAAAAATGGTTGTGAAAATTAGTCTGTTTAACCATTACTACAATTAAAGTAAACATGTTTTCAAAATAAATCTTATCAGTTATAGTGCATGCAATTTCTTACCCTCCAACATCCTGCTGGATGTTGTGAAGTCAGAGACAACTTAGTGTCAAGACACTCCGTCGAGTGAAATTGAGATATTATCAAGAGTGTTGGGTCACAAATATAATTATAGCATAATATAATATAATATAACCACAGTTATAAGTAAAGTTTAAGAAATTGAAATTTAATTTTTAAGATTCTTTTTTCTCACAAGTTCATTCCAACATTTTCAGTCTCTGAAGAAAGAAGCAGACTGGGACAGAAATGAAGACAAAAGTGGGGAATCTTCTTCAGAATATCGACTGCAACATGAAACGGTATTTTTTATTTGTTTTTTAAATATATCTATGGTTGTGGTAGATTGTTTTCTATATTATTTTTTGAAATCGCAGATTATGCTTTTTATTGATTACAGATATTTATAAAAAGTTCTTAATTTATAATCTGTATTCAGTATAAGAAGTGTGAAAGAAATTTTTCATTTTGTTTTTTGAAAAATTTCATTTTGCTTTATTTTTGCCCAATAATTATTATTGTCAATATTTTTTATATTTGTAGGTAAATTTAATCATCTGCATGTTGTATTATTTTCTACGCAAGTTGCATGTTCATTGCTAATTTTATTTTGCTTATAAATAAATTGAAAGTTTCAAATTTATTATGGAAAAGTGGTTGATGTTAACATGGTCATTCCTTTAATATTGTACCAAAACAGAATATATATTTTTTTTAATAATTTATATTAGGTATAGGCATATATTGGATAAAAGTGAAATTTTATAAAGAATAGTAATAAAATTATAGTAAAAATGTGGAACAAAGCACTTGATTTCTGTAATTATAACAATATTATTTTCAATATAAATATATAATTTTTATTAAATTTAAAATATTTTAAACAAAAATACAAATTATCATGTAAAAATGACTTATGTAGTTATAAATATCTATAAAATATTAAATTATATTCACATAGAATCACTTAATATTGATTGATTTATTTATTCTGCATTGATTTATAGTATGAAATGCTTTTACATTATTTTATTACACCTATTTTCTATTTCATTTAATGTTGCATTGACTGCAAGTGATTTACGAAGGAAACAACCTTCGGCCGTGAATCATTAGAACCAAGCTATCTATTTAAGTTTTTGTCGGTGTGGAAGTTGTTTTATAATTGCATGCTTATTGGATGTGCTGCGCTACTTTACCCTCGAGTACTATGCCTTGCTGTCAAGAAGTTGACCTTCATTTTGTTGGCCATCATTTTTTTACATATACATTCATTTTATTTCATATATTTATGGGCAGTTTTTTATTTAAATTTTGGCCATATACTTGCATACGATATATTTATGATTCAGTGCGCGCGCGCGTTGCTAAGCAACAAGGCATTACGCGTAGCCGGCTCCCGGGTTCACTCCTGCACATTTTTTGGGCAAAAATGAGCGTCAACTTCTTATTTAGATAGATAAAGAAACTGCATTCCAATTTAGAAAGTAGTATTAGACATTCTGCACACATTTTGGTCTTTGCTAGAAAAGAAGAGAAAAAAGAAGTTGATGGTCTTTTTGTGGTTGCAGGAGTACGAAGGGGCTGGTAGGGGGCGAATTGAGGAGGGGGTGTACCCTTGTATACATTGCGGAGCGACGTTCCCACACCAGAGTAAATTGACAAGGCATATACTGACGACACACACGCTTGATACACTAAAATATCGTGACGCTCTCATGGCGAGACCTATGGGGCTGCCAATGATTGGCCAGTTCAATGAACCGACTTACATGATGCCAACGGAAGAAACCCCTCTAGATTTAGACATTGGTCCAGTGGAGCCTGGGAATGTAGTTCTGTGCAAATTTTGTGGAAAAAGTTTCCCGGATGTGTCTTCGTTGATAGCGCATTTGCCAGTGCATACAGGGGATCGACCGTTTAAGTGTGAATTCTGCGGGAAGGCGTTTAAGTTAAGACATCATATGAAGGACCATTGTAGAGTTCATACAGGTAAGATATAGTTAAACGTTTTGAGATTATATTGCTTAAATAGAAATAAATTAAAAGAATCCGTACGTTTGCTTATAAATATTATTATTTAATTTTCACTGAGTTGTTCGAACTATAAATATTATAGTTCGAATAGATAATTAGATTAATAACTAAAAAAAATATTACTTAAAATAATTTTATATTTTATATACGTCATAAATTAAACTAATATTTTTTTTAGGTGAAAGACCGTTTCGGTGTGTTTTGTGCGGTAAGACGTTTTCACGTTCCACGATATTGAAGGCGCACGAGAAAACACACTATCCGAAGTACGCGAGAAAGTTTCTATCACCAAGTCCAGTTGACACTGAGGAGGAAAGCCCACATCAATGAGTACAAAATGGCTATAGTGGAAAATTTTAAATAGCCAATATGATCTAATTGAATTTATATTGTGAAATTAATTGAAATAATGAAGTTTAGATTTCTGGTTTTAGTTGTCAAAGTTGATAGGTGTCATTCACTGTCTCTTTAGCAGATTTATTTATCTGTACCTTTAAATCTAATTTTGATTGATTTTTTTTTATAAAATATAAATACACTCACGATATAAATTCAATTATTTTGTTGGATGTAGTCAATGGTGCGAATTGAATGAACAAATGGGACAATATGTTATTAGTTAAGAATGTGATTTAAACGCCGCAACTGTGATCTGAATGATATAAATATTTGATATTTCACTTAGATAATTGATTCGCAAATATTCTTTTCCGTTCGCGTTTTAAATATAATTTGCTTTCTTCTTTTCATATTTAGGTGCTTTATAATAACTAATAAGTAATTTTATTAGCTACCTTTAATTGGCATAGCCAAAGATAATAGAAAGTAAAACTTTTTCAAAATTATCATTAAGATATAGATCTCGTTTGCTTTGCTTTTCGTTTTAGGGTTGTAACAGTTTAAGTTTAAAGAACACTAAGTTCTATATTAAGTTAGATCTGACGTTTCGAGATTTACTTATATATAGTGATTTATGTCAGAAATGTGTTGTTCACCAAAACAATTGTAAATGAGTGCTTCTAAATTTATTAGAATAATGAACGCACTCGTAATTTGTATGTAAAAATTAGACGTTTCTAGTGATTTAAAATTCGAAGTAAACAACGCACGCTCCCCGAGGTAATTCAAAAGCAATATTACGAAATATAAAATGTAAATACATATAGTTTGATACCTAACATCGGATTTTTAGGAAATTTATTAGAGTAATGCTTCAGTAGCTGATTATAATGGGATTTGTGATCATGGGAATCAAAGCTTTAAGATCCGTTTCAGTTCGACCAGAATGTTATGCCTCTTTATCCTACTAATTGTATACATATATCATTTAACGTCATACGAAACTGTAATGTACAGACAGACTAAAAAACAGTATACACAATTTTATTATATACATTCATTGTTGGTTTTATTTTTGCTTTAGTTTTAATCCGAAGGTATAAGAGGCATAGCCACCGCACGTAGTAAATTTTTATCTATTTTCATACAAATCAACTGTCTCCATCTTATTTTTATACAAAGTTTCAAATGCCATATGAACTCGAAATATACATATTCAACGTTTTATAAAGAGGGAAGCATTTGAAACTCATCTCACAATTGCTGTGTTCAAGAAATTAAACAGAGTCAAATACAGGGATATTTTATGAATTATAAACGTTCATTTCACAGATAGATGTTTTAATTTATCTCTATACATGTTTGGGACGACAATTTTCATTATGAATGAATGTTTTTGTCGCAACCATGTATGTTCACGAACTGTCATGACGTCACACCCGAAAATTACTAAAGCTTTGATTTGTTATTGATTCAATGGTGGCTTCGGCGCGGCACATCGTAACTTCTGAAAAGTGCTTTATAGTAAACACAATAGAGTTTATTTTTGCCTAACTAACTATCTAATTACAATACTTACGTTTTGCCGCGCTAAGCATAGAATACGTTTGGACGACTGATTAATTTCTTATTTATATTAAGTTTAATCTTTTTATGCTGACGGTACTCGAGTTTAAAAATAAAATTTTAACTGTAGCATAGTTTTTAGGCACACATTCGTTTCGTAAATAGAGGATCGTGCATATCATTTTTACGAATCGGGACTAAATTATGACAATTGACTAAAATATATGTATACTAGATTAAAATATACTGATTTCAATTATAAGACATTTTAAAATGATATAGAGAAATATTATTTCTTTATTGATATTGGATTATTCATTCAAAGTATTATGGTATTTAAGGAAAAGGTCTGTGATATACAAGTAAGGTATTACATCTGGGAGTTAAAATTCGATCTCAGAATATAAAGCGTATAGTGACGACTGTTGACATTGCCAACTTTAATATGTCAAAAAAAGACAAACTAAAATATGTTTTCTGCATCTAAATATAATATTTTTTTTAAAGAAATATGCTATATTTATACAAAATGTATATATTTGAAAACTACTATGCGGATGTTATTAGTGTCATTAAAATCAGTCAAGTTTATTTATCTATGTATAGTCTTTCATTATCTGTACCTGGAGTAAGGTTTGTAAAATTGGTCATATCGAAATTGTGAGAACTTATAGTTTTGTTGAAACGGCTCTTTGTAGATCTCATTGCTTTTAGTATTAGTGTTTCTATACCATAGACGTTAAGGCTTACTTTTTTTTTAATTTGAATAGTTATAATGTTAGCTATTGGTCTATAGGAATTTGGCTAGATCAGACATTTTGGAAAAAAAAAACTTATTTTTTAATCAGACCTTGTTTTTTATTAACACAATCGTAATCATCCCTTTTAATGAATTTCGAAAAAAGTAGTTTTTTATGTCTTTTATTAACAATTAGGACACGCTTTTAATTATTTAGTCAAAATTCTTATAGTATATTTTAAAATTTTTGGCAAGATTAATGTAGATTAAAGTATATGGACTTTAAACTTCGGGTACCGTCGCATTCTAAGGTAAATATAAATGTTACTTTCTATGTATTGTGGCGTACTGGAGAAATTTGTCATAATAGTGTACGTAGGT
This sequence comes from Dryadula phaetusa, assembly GCA_032432895.1. NCBI lineage: Eukaryota > Metazoa > Arthropoda > Insecta > Lepidoptera > Nymphalidae > Dryadula > Dryadula phaetusa. The sequence continues at coordinate 3,371,101 of JAOYRS010000029.1, forward strand.
AGGCTTTATCGGAGCCTAGAAAATATTTTAAGCATGAACTATGCAGTATTTGTGAAATTTATTTCACATGTGTGTTATTAATGGTCATTTAAAATACTAACAAAATAAACATTCCATTCGTGTGGATGTTCAAGTTTACATATGACAAGACAACAGATTATATATTATATTATATATAAGTTTTCAAAAAAAATTTTTGTTCCCAAAAATTTCACAGATAGTAAAATTCAATTCATCCTCTTTGTTATAATGTATATTTTGTGTAGACATGATTTATATCGTACATTTCTATACATAACAACATGAATTTTATCGCTGTAAACTTTTTTTGGTTTGCTGATAAAGGCACATATATGTAAATGCATAATTAGGGTATAGATTGGTAGATGCGCTACTTTCCGGAGTTAGAATGGTTGAAAAGGTGTAAAATGATAAAAAAAAAAATTAGTACCACTAATGTTGCTATTTGAAAAGCTGCACTCATCTTATTTTTCGGAGTCGAACGTTACCAAACATAGCAATATTGTAACTTTGATTAATGTTCCTCTTCTTGTTTTAAGAAAGATTGAATATTTACAATTTACATTATAAATTAATAGCAATAATTAAATGGTTAGTAATGATGCGAGTGAACAAAGTACGATTTTTTATCGAAATAGTTTTTATAATAGAACTGAATGCTGTTTAAATGATATTTTTGTTTCCTAACTCTCAGAGGTACTATTTATTAATGAAATAATATTATTATTATAATTATACATATTTCTATGTATTGACATGTATATAGGCGTGGTTGTTGTTACGTACAATAGTATTTATTATATGGCCCCTAAGTGCAGTTATTCAAATTTTAACATTCGCCAGTTGTTGCCACGTCCCTGCGAAATGCACACGCCGTTAGCACAAATAAAATAAAATAGTTATATATTATATAATATTTATGTAAAATTTATGTAGATATATTTTCTCTGAGTACCTATCGAGCATATAAGTCGAGATTAGCACGAGTTATTTAAAACGTTTGAATAGTTACAACTTAGATTCATTTTTATAAATTGTGACCACAGTTTTATATTTAGAGTGCCTCTTGCCTATATAAGACTTATATAAAGGCTGCAAATCACGAAATATACATAGTTTATGTAGGGAATGAATTATAGACAAATATGTGTATTTTATGGTGAAAATTGTAAGTTGCGTTATGATATGTGACTGCAAGGACAGGTGATTCAGTTTAACTATTGCTACGATATGGGCCAGAATGTCAGCTCGGTCGCGGTTCGGAACGACCATTCATTCGGACTGTACTCTTATTATTGTTATTTTGACATTGACATTTTGTTATTCATAGACATAGCGAAATGTTAATGTCAAGTTATCTTGTAATGTTGCCAGATACATAATGTTGATTTAATTTTCGAACAGAGCTATGTCGATGTTGATGTCTTTTTTTCTCATTGATGGAAATAATTTATGATGTTAAGATTAAACCGAAGAGAATGCGGGAACCTTGTTAAGTTTATCATTCATATTTCTAACATTATGAGTCTTGTTTCATCTATATTTGCATGTTATTTTTTATAAACAATATCAGTTCGATGTATGCTCGTCCTACCGCGTGTCGGACACGAGAACACCTCCGTAGTTAGCGCATTCCAATCTTGTGATGTGAAAGTTAATCCAGTGCAAAATTATTTTAATGACCAATTCTAGGACAATAGTTTATTTGTATAGTCTTAGATAATACTGTTAAGTTTCATCGACCAGCTTGGGCCGCGGCGAGGTTACAGTCACTGGTTATTTGTGATTGGTAATATTTTATGTGGCATACATAAATATATAACTTATATTGCAATTTTTCTAAGTTCCTGTAGGTATATTGATTATTATATATTGGTACAATTTGTTTTAATGATTATGATTTTTTTTAAATATAATTTATTTAGATTAAGTTTCGTGATTAGAAGCATGATATACACATACAAATTGTTTACGCGTCTGTTCGCGTCGCCTGTCGTGTGTCGGCGCTCGTCAGACTCGCGTGGCGCCTCTGTGTATTATGCTGCAAATTAATTGTAATCAGCACAAGTTCAAATACGTAGGTCCACTTTATTTATATTATTATATAGCTTAAATCGTTGTTACTTCATAGAGGCATCAATGATTATTTTCTCCCTTAAGCTGTTTTATTTAACTTTCATTGTTGACATTTTAGATTAGTGAAATCTGTTTTGCCTTAACATTAATAATAGGTCATAATGTTGTAACAGAGAGCAGTACGGTTTTGTTAAAATATAATTACAGTATATCAGAACGGTCGAGGATCGAATCGGTGTTTCGTCAATTTAAAATGCAACAGTAAACAAAACCATCGCTGTTGATCATTGTAACTTTTGAAACAAATATAAGCATATCATAGCTGTAAAAATACAATTTTGACAAATAAAAGCTCTACAATCATTACAGAAGTAATCTTTTATTTCTTATCTGTTACATAACCAGATGCAAAGGTACGTAGAACTTATTAGTTAAGCACAATATTGAGTGTATAGTTCGTAATTAGTCTATGTTTAATTACAGATGTGTTTGGATATGACATGCGGATCTCCGAGTCTCTCCAGCCCGATAGCCCCCAGCAGTCCTACTGCGCTGCCATTATGGTCGCCTCTGCTGGCGCTACAAGCATGTCGTCTTCGCAGGTACCTCAGTGATGATTGCATGGCATACCAAAGCCGGCACTTGCTCCATTCGGAGCGACGTCGTTGCGGTGTCTGTCTGGCTTCTTTCCCCACTGCTTGGCTGTTAGAGCGCCATGCCGCTTTACAACATGCATCGCAAGCATCTACAGATGACAAGCCTTTTGTATGTGAGCAGTGCGGACAAAGCTACAGATACAGGTCCGCCTACGTAAAGCATAGAGAACAAAATCACAGGGCAAGGCTTCCGGCTGATAAACTTTTCACCTGTGATGTTTGCGGCATGCAGTTCCGATACCTCAAATCGTTCAAAAAGCATCGTCTCAATCACACCCTGGAAAGACTACACACTAAAAACACTGACCCACCTGAAGGCATAGACCAAGTGTCGAGCACTAATGAAGTTTTGATAGGCCAGTGTGGGGAAATGGATTTGTCTATGAAGAAAAAGAATAGAACCGACGTAGCGAGGACTCCTCCCATAGAAGTAATAGACGGGGAGCAAGACAGCACCGTAGATTCGAATGGAGCCACCGATTCCATAGTTACCGTCGATGATTCCAATGATTGCAAAAACTCTAGCGCTGAGAGTGAAAACAAAAAGGAAGATTCCGTCACTACCGAAAGGAGACGTGTTCCTGTATCGTTCGCCAGTGTCAGCTCCATGGCAGACAGTTCTGAAAGTGAGTCCCGCGGAGACAACAGCAAACTTGAAAGCTCCAGCTCACATTCCGGCATTTTGGGATTTTTGCAAAACGATGACCGCCAACGCGACAGGGAAAGGCGATTCGCGTGTCCGTTCTGCGGTAAATGTGTCAGGTCCAAGGAGAATTTGAAGTTGCACGTCAGGAAACACACTGGGGAGCGTCCGTTCGTGTGTTTGTTTTGCGGTAGAGCGTTCGGCGGCAAGAGTGACCTGACCCGTCACTTGCGCATTCACACTGGGGAACGGCCGTACCACTGCGAGGCGTGCGGCAAGTGCTTCGCCAGGGCCGACTACCTGTCGAAGCATCTCACGACTCACGTACACAACGCACGCTGATTGACTGCGCCGTCCTGTTTTCAATCTTCGCATACCTCTATAGTTAATGACCGAGTCATTTTATAACAGCAAATCGGAATATTTTTTAAAATGTTTTGAATCTTTACAACTTTATTGTGGAATATATTTAAGCAGGTCTATAGAATTTTACCATATTACTTTTTTCGGAGTGGTATCTATAGTTTAATAAATGATTTTCTATATTTATTCTATTACATATAAATGGAACGAAACAATGAATGCTGCTAAGGAATAAAAGGATAACTTTATCGTACGTCACACTACATTCTGCTTTATAAATACGGCTAAATAATTTATTATTATGTTTTTTTTTAAATTATTTTAACGATAATTTGAACTGAAAAAGAGTCTGAGTAGGATACAATTTGTTTAATATTGAGTCTTGTTTTTGTATGGATATTTAATAGTCGAAGGGAAAGTGCGTTTACGTTGAAATTTTAAAAGGTATAATTTAATTTAATTTAGCTGAATTTTGTTGCCTTTAAATTAATGAGCAAATAAGATTGACAATTCATTCCATTGGTGGGATATTAGTGAACTGTAGTGTTGACGGTAGGTAGGTAAGAGAATGCAAAAAGCTGTGATTAATATGATTAAGACCAGTCAACAAGTTTTAAAACATCGAAATGTTTTATGTAATTTAAAGTAATTTTAAATGCCTAGTTCATAAATTCATAATAGATATAAGAAATCTCTCTGTGCCAAAATATGTACCTCATAAAAGTAAACCTTGAAGTAGTTAAAGTAATTTTCAAAATATACACAATTGTTTGTAATGCAGGTTCATACTGATATGCAGATATGTGTTTTATTTATGATCAAATAAAAAAAAATACTTGCCCGCGTTTTTTCGCTGCTCTGGAACGTTCTACCAATAGTACGCTAATTTCGTCTTAAGACTAAACAAACTGCCGATATTGTGATATTTCTTTATAGATATTAAACTGCACAATTAGAATTGAATATAAATTCATAGGAAATTATTTTATGGTATCCTAAATGATTTAGACTTTTTGTTCATATTTTTTTCTAACAGTTATGCTTATATGTTCAGCCAGTGCTAAAAATTGTTAAGGTTATAATATTAAAAATGCCACTAAAAATCAAAGAACTTACTATTTCAAACTAATCAAAACCAATTTTTTTTGGTATTTTTTACTTTAAGTCAAAAACTTTTATTATAAATAATCAATATTTGTAAAAGAAATAACCAACCTTTTTTACTTCAACTGTCATGTTCATATTTAATTTATACAGATTATGTTATATACTATGTTATGTAAGTTTTAAATTATATACTACATACATTTATTTAAATTAAGAAATAGTATATTTAATTTTATTTAAAATACAGCTTAGACCATTGTATTTACGTATATGTATTAAAAATTAATTTATTTTTAACATTAAACTGTTACTGTCGTCAATTATATTATTAAGAGATATAAGTATATATCGAGTGACATAAGTCGTTATTCCAGTATGCGGGCCAGTATTTTTTGAAAAAAAAAATCCGTCGGGCATTAGTTACGCAAAGTAACAATAAACTCTCATTATATATAGATTAAAAAAAATATTTGTTCGTGTTTCGTAAGATAATAGTCAATGCAACGAAAAACTGTTTGGTACCCGTTATTATTGAAGTTAGGGTAAATAGTATAATTTATTTAGTTAGTACTGTTGTCTTTGTAAAAGAGTTCTTTGATGGCGCTGATGTTAGTTTAAATAGTGTGAGGGAGAGGGGACGCCTTACGTAGTAGGGAGGGACAGAGAGGGATGTTATCTTTTTTAATAAGAAGATGATTTCAATGCTAAGAACGAATGTACACATTGTAGTCATGTAACAGATAAAAAAAATATTTATCGCAATGTATTAATTTCTTGATTATGATTTGTACTTAATTTAACACTTTTCTATATACTTCAAACAGTTTAATTAATCTGTTTTAGAATAATATATTATAATATTTCAAAAGCTTCTTTAATATATTACTGAAATTATATTTTAATACAATTTTATTCAGCATAACTTATAATGTGTGCGCTCGTTCCCACAAAATAGTACATTGAGAGAATAATGTTTTTTTTATTATTTTTTTTATTGTTATACATACAGTTAATAAATAACGTATTTATTATGATATATTATTGAATTTGGCAGAGGGATATTATTATAAGTAATATTTAGGTAGTAGAAAGTTCTAGTATAAAACGAGAAGCAATACTCTGAATTTTTTTATTTTTTACTACCAAAATACTCTAAAACGCAAATTAAACATTTGGCATTAGGTACGTGCTAAATTAAAAAAAAATTCTCGTCGTGTAAAAAAAATTACTTTGAAAATTTTTAATTGTACAATGTTAGGTATGCGACGTACATTCAATTGTAAAATAATCGCCATTATGTCAAAATTTATATTATATAAAATTAATCATTCGAAATCGATGTTGACTGTTTTTTATAATTATATCAGCCGTAGTTACTTGATGTTGTGGTGTAAACTAGTGTCTTATTATATAAGGAATAATCACTCAAGGTGACCTTCACGTACTTTACTTCTCTTAAACAGATAGTTTTGGACAAAACCATTTTTACAAGCATATAAATCTATAGAAATAATGGATTCCTCTTCAACGGTTGTTTTGGGTGATTATTTAAATTGTAGTTGTATTTAATATTGGTGTGGTCTTCTTTATAATAACATGTTCGTAACTTATTACTGTATTTATACTATATAATTTTTAAATCAGATTCTAAAGATATGTATATCGAGCACAGCAAAATGTTTTGTAAATATGTGCTAAACCAGGACAATTGTGATAAATTAGATTTTAAGTGAATCTTTCGTTCAAATCTAAAAACCACTTAAGACATTTTAATTGTTCAGAGCTAGAGTTTATTTTGTCTGTGTTTTTTGCCACAGATTATAAGCAAAGTTTTTAATGTAATGATTTTTACCGCGAACTGTGAGCCGTTGGGCATTATTTACACTGTCAGTTAACATTTTTTTTTATTTTAGCACTTGAGGTGTGAGAGAGGTTTTTGAAGCGTCTGGTCAGATTTTTAACGTCGTAATATATGTAAGAGACACATGTACGTTAATTTTGAACTGCGCACAATATGATAGTTTTTCATAATATTATTATCTCCGTCCAGTTATCATGAACTCAGCGTTCGGTTATTTAGTACAGTCATGTTTTTTATACGATTATTTTTCCTCTGGCCATGTAGCTACATCGGTTTTAGGTTTTAATATTACAAATTGAGTGTCTTTAAATGCAATTTACATCGAATAACAACGATAGACAAGACTTCTTAACTATTATATTTGAGAATAAGTCTTTGAATGTTTCGTAAGTTTTCCATAAAGCAACCACCGCGTATTTAAGAGATATGTTGACGGTAGTGGATGTTAAAGATTGATGTACTGAGGACAAATTATCAATGTTTTTCGTATTATATTCTAACATTCAAAACGTACAGGTTATATAGATCTAGTCATCAAGCAGATCCCAAGCAATAATGTAGTGTACTGTTAATATATTTTGTTATAATTGTACAAGTCGTAATCTAACACCGGAAAATATAATTTTGTTTTAATTCTTAATCTATATCCATTTGATGAATATATCAAATGAAAATCTTTGATCAAATTTGTTCTAAGTAACTAATTGTCATAAATATTATCGAATTAGTATAGAACGGGAATGATGAAGATAGTTGTTATGCCAGTCCGGTGGTTGCTTCCATTGTGATATTACTAATAATTGTTACCGCGTAATGTCTGACAGCTAAAGTCTCTCCACAGCCTAGCCAACGAACGAACGTAGACTGATTTTCGGGTAGAAGTAAAGTAGGCCAGATCTTTCGCAGTCAATAAGTATATTTAAATAAGGTATTCATTTGAATGGAAAATTTTTAAAAGCCAAATCCCAGTCTCAATAGTCTATAAAAAAAACAATAAGAGAATTTATTTAATTTTAAACATAACTTATACAGAATGTTTTATATACGCACCTTTAAATTATTTTTCAGATGTATACAAACGATGAATAGAGGTAAGTGTAGAATATCGTAGATGGGTCTATTAACTGCGTGGTGCTACAATGTGTAATGATATGTGATAGAAATTGTTCTTCAGAGACTTTTATTTATTGAAGCTTCCATAGTTAATAAATATAATCACATAACAATTTTATATACAAAACAACATCAGCAATAATTTGGTTTAGGTAAATAATAAGATTATTTTCCAATATTCTTAGGCGAAGCCGTTTCGTTGGACGTTTTGGTCGCTCTTGAAAACCCAGTGTCTCATATAAGTTCGGAACGTTCTTGGAAAATTGTAAATAAATCCTGAATTAGGTACAGTTAGTTCATATATATTATATATATATTTTGCTGGATCGTTTTTTTTTGTTGAATAGGTTTTAGCTTGTTTTTTTATGTTTCTCTAATTGTAATTTATTACGTGTATAATATACCAGCAATGCTAATTAGTTAGTAATTTCGATTTCTTCGTTAATGTTCGCACTTTATGAACGTGTTAACTTATTTACGGCCTTATAAAAATAACGAAAATTATGTTGTACAACTTCAACGCTTCAAGATTCTTAAGAATTTTATGCATACTCTTGTTTCTGGTAGGTAGTAATAAAACGGTTTTTGTTGTAAAATATTTTAATTTTATATATATATATATATATATATATATATATATATATATATATATATATATATATATATATATATGTGTGTATATATATATATATATATATATATATATATATATATATATGTGTATATATATATATATATATATATATATATATATATATATATATATATATGTATATATATATATATATATGTATATGTAATAAAAAGAGATCGATCCACCCACTCGACTTGAACGTTTTGGATGACGCCGACCAGATGAACCAAGCCAGGAAATATTAGTTTTGAATTATACCTGTATTGGTAACAGATTTTTTAGATTTCAACTATTTTCACATATACAACGAGTTTGTTATCCCAAAATTTCAAGCGTGGTGGGTGGATCTCTCAGTTTTAAGCCAACGCTAGCGTAATACATACTGTTACATGATATAATATATTTTTTTTACTGGTATATTTCAGATAATTATTACTGTTAAACAGATAGTCCTGTTTTATAGTTTTAACACGACAAACTTTTTAATAGGAGTTTTAAGGTTTTTATTTGGCAATATTATGTCAAATTTTTATCTACGGAACAGTCCATTGGTTTTAAAATCTCTTGTCCATTTATCAACTAACATAGGATATAGTTCGATATTTTGGATATGTGTTAAGTCACTTAAAATTGCTATTGTGTATATTGTTTCAATTAATATTGATGTGCAAAAATTATAGTAAATGTCTTGGATCTCTAAAAATTAAAAAAAAAGACAAAAACACTTCACGAAATTTCTAAATGTGCAATAAATGTGTGTGTATTAGTGTTACCATTAGGCGTAAAATTTTTACTAAAAATTATGGTTATTATTAAGATGGGCGGTACCTCAGTGACCTGCTCATTTTTTTTATAAATATGTTTTTGGACATTGCTATGATCTCAATAATAAAATAACCATACTTTTTAGCGTGTTAAATGAAAATTTGGCACTTGAAGCACATTTTCCTAATATAATTGAAAAATGGTTTGAAAACGTGTTGAAAATGGATTTGTTGGGTAATTAATTTCGTAATGAAATATATTTGTTTCATTAACAGTTCTTTTATTTCAGCCATATCCTTGTCTATTTAAGTACATCATTATATATATATATATATATATATATATATATATATATATATATATATATATCTTTATTTTGGTTGCCTGGAAGAGATCACTCCCAGTGACGAGGCCGCCTTTATGCATTTTATTGTTCTTTTTTGATTTATTTTTGGTACTGTACATTTTATCAATGTGCAATAAAGTTTTAACTCATTGTTAAACACAACTTGTGACAATCTATTTGAATGAAGATATTGATTTTTAAAAAAAATCTAACTCTTAAGTGTGGAATAATACTTTAAAAATCATAAAATATAATTTTGATTTTGGTATAAAAATAGTAAAAAAGTATATTATGCATAATACTACATGCAGGTTAATAGGTACTAGGTACTTACAATAAGGTAGTCAAAGCTCCAAAGTACTATTTAGTTTTTTTTTGCTAGTAATTCTAGTTAACTATAGTTCAATTACAAGAATATCCATTTGCTGAATAGACGGAGAGAAACTGGCCGTATCCGTTTTCTGCCTTTATTTAAGGAATGTAAGTGATATTTTGTCTTTACGTATGAAATTTTCAATATTAAGTGTACACAACAGAAGATAGACAAAGTAATTTTATCATTTTTTAAACCAAACTATTTAAACGGATTATTTGTGTATATTTTGGTATTCGAAAATATATTGCACTTGTCAAAGCTGATCCAAAAAATAATTATAGCAGTTATAACAGATGGCGGTAGTTTGATATATATATATATATATATCCTAATACAAATATATACGTGTATAATTCGTTTAAAATACTTTCCTTTAAAATGTGTAAAAATTTTGAAAATCAGACATGTCACTAATATTATCACATTTAAATATAGCAACTGACTTTCGAATCCTCATCGATCTGGCAATCGCATTACATAAGTACAAAGAATCACAATCATGTAATCAAAAACAGAAATATATATAGAAACAAGTAACTAACGATATTTATGTATATTTTGACTGACTGTTTTCAAATAATAAAATTTAAATGAGGTGCATATATTTAATAGCATTCTCTCTTTTTTAGCGTACTTATTATAAAAAAATAGTTACAGTAAACTGATTTGTAGGGTAAAGTGGCCATTGCAATTTTCCTGAAACATGTATCTTTTTTTTATAGCTTCACCCTTTAACCCTGTATAGCAGGTTAGACAGAAAGTACCTAGTGTCAAGATAGAATCGAACCCACAACCGATCGCGGTTACAGTTAGATGCTGTCAATGCGCCACGGCCGGGCTCAAACATGTATCTATTATAAGTATATTTTCAGAAAATATTTATTTATCCTAACTATCAAAACCTTACGCGCATACAAATAGACATGTCACGTATAGAAATATACATGTGTATTTTGGGACTTTACGTACATCGCCCACTTATTTGGGATAAGTATTAGAAGATTATAAGTCAAACTTTTTTTGATCATTTACTAGCTGTCAATAATATTGATATGGCGAACCAGTCGTCTCCTGTTTCCGAATACTTCAATATGATGCTCGATAGTTGTTAAAACAAGAATTTTAGGATATCTGTTACATGCATTATACTTTAACCTTAAGTACCTTACAGCGTAAAACTTTTACTATTTTTTAAAATAAAGCGGCGAAAAGAAAGTTTATTTCTCCGCTCTAGTAAACCAAACCGCGGCGTTGAGTTTCGCTACTCAGCACGCCATATCTCAATGTCGGGTGGAAAGCAGTCAACGAAGTGACTTGACACTAGAATGTCTCTGACTACCCTGCTATGCAGGATAAAGCGTGTAGCTGCTTTTTTACACGCTTCTTCAAGCATATCAAGGTAGACATAAAGAACCAGCCTACTCCATTCTTTAGAGCCCATTAGATTTAATATATTTAATTTTATATAATTTTACCTGTTTAATTATGTGGTAATAAAGTAGGTAAGTATACTACGTCTCATAATAATACTACTGTTTTAATACTATTGTTTGCGGTTTTGTAGTTGTCATGTAAGTATTCTATGAACTTCTTGCTAATATTAGATGCGAAGATGACATAATTTTTATATGGAAATATACATATAGATACACTATTTTAGCAGTTATTATGGAAAATAAATATTTTAAATTGAATTATCTATACATTATTACGTAAAGCAAAATCTGTGTACAGTTTTTAGGGAATTTACGCGAAAGTAGTACAAGGCACAATTATAGTTTATATAGAGAAGTAGTGCAGAATGATAATGGTTTTTTTTGAAAATAATGCGTAAATATAGAATTAATAAAATAAATTTAGTACACACTACCATGTGTTTGACATACACGTTGCAAAGGCAAAGCGTTGTCAACGCGTCAGTGTGACATCTAGTATATATAAAAATCTCATCACTCTGATAATTCAATTTCATATTAGATGTATCTTATTGGCATTGAATTGAAATAAACATGTTTATACACATATGAATTCGCGTAGACTAGTAATTTAAGCCAAAGGTAACGGGTGACGAAACATTGTAACAAGTTATCGGGAAAACGCTAAGACAATAAAAAAAAACAGACTTATTACTCATCTTTTACCGCTTAAAAAAATGAAAATGATGCATGGAAACAAAAAAAATATAAATATTATATTTAACGTATAAAAAAACAGCCTCACGCTTTATCCGGCAGCATTTTGAGAAAACTTAGTGTTACTGTCTAAGCACTCTTATTCAAGGGATTGCGCGTTAAGTAGTGGAGATCAACGCCGCAGTTTGTCGTACCAGAGAGAAAAAAAAATATTTATCATCACTCATTCACATCATTCCAAGTAGGAACCGAATCCACAACCAATCGCCTTACAGTCAGACGTTTTCCCACGTCAAGATGTCCACATGTTATATACATTATGGTACACATAACATTAGAAAAACGCAAACAGATGGGTGTTCTGCAAACGAGATTGCCACTAATTTGGGCCAACCGGCTTCTTACTGTTTATTTATTCATTATACGACGTAGTTACAATCATTTATGGGACAAACAGTTTTTGTTAGCATTTTATTCCTTATATGAAAGTTTTCTTCACTCAGGATACTATATAGGTAAGTATAAAGGTGGTTGATCTTGGGGAAACTAACTAACTTTACCACGAGATAGGTGAAATGAGATTACGGCCTTAACTAATTCTAACATTTGGCTAACTTTTTTTAGGCTTGAGAGAAACTAGCGGTGAATCATTCCGTTTTTCTTATAGTACTTATATGTATTCTGTATAGATTTTATGACCAAAATAGGATATAATAACGCAGTGGATTGTAAAATGTGCAAGTTTATTGGTTCTGAATTTCCCTCCTAAGAGTTGGTTATTAGTTGTTACGTTTCATGAAATGTGAGCGACCATTTTGTAACAGTACAAAGTAATATATTTCTGGCAACCTTTTCACATATTTTAGATACATATATAGAATATTGATATTTTTTGGATAAAGAATATTTTGCTTCTTTTTTAAGTTTGATTCATACTAAGGGTGTCAAAGTATTGGTTATATATACCCTATTAGCATTACCACAGTTAACCTGCGTACTTCATTTTCTATCTGTATACGTCCCGATAACTTACTAACAAATAAAATAAGACATTAAAAGATCATAATTTATATGAAGAGAGCATCAAAATAAAAAACAAAATAAAAACGATGATATAAAATCAATATTCACAGAGAGTAAAAGTATTTTGAACTTCATGAAGCAGACAAGTGCACTCACGTGACACTACTGCGTACTAGTGCTACCGAATGCACTTTTACAGTAGTCTGTTTCAGCTAGCGTAGTCTTGTTATAAATTCATACCTATTTAGTTATTTCTTCAGTGTCTCAGACGTGACCCGGGTCGCACCGCATGAATACTAAGGAGTATCTAACAATCTTTATACTCTCTAAGGCATGTACCTGATAATAACCTTTACGTACAGTATAATATTAAATTATGTTTCAGCAACATTTGCCTGAAATTTTTATGTTATAATCGTTTTTGTATCAAATTTTTTGTTGATGTTGTTAATCAGTTGGTAAGTACGACCTGCACTACTTATACCGCATACGGTACAGAAAGTACCTAGTGTCAAGATACTCCGTGCTCTACTTTCCGGCAAATTCGACACATTACATGTTGAATGTCTTACCAGAGCGAGGAAATGGTAATAATTCAAATACAACCTTTCCTGAGTAGGTATTCAATCAATCGCGTTTACAGTCAGACACTATCCCTTTTCGCCACGACCGGTCTCGTATAATATATTTGGCCCGCTCACGGCTTCACCCGCATAGATTCACTATACTATAGCTATTTCCTTCTTTTACTTGCCCACGAATACTATATTATGAACTTTATCAAAATTAATAATACTTTATATTAACAATATTTAGAAGATTTCAAATGAACTTGCGAGAGTCCCTAAGTCTTTATAATCTCACTAAAATTGTTTTTAACTAATATCTTCTTCAAATTTCATGTCATCCTGAACAGCTTGTATGGGCATGTGATTTCATACATCCGCTTATGACATTATGATCCATATGTGATTTCACTCACCAACATACGGTACAACGATCCCCATATGATTTCACTTATCTACACATGACATAGTGGTCCACATGTGATTTCATATGTCCACATGTGACTTCATGACCTACATGTGATTTTGCTCATAAACACATAGATCAACATGGTTCACATGTCATTCTACACATCCACATACTAACATGTGGTGATAGTAGTAGTGATGTCATCATCATCGTGGTCCATATGTGATTTTACTCTTCCGCATATGACATCCATCCTCGTCCACATATCCACATATGAATTTACCCATTCACATATGACATCAAGATCAATATGTGATTTCACTCATCTAAACAAGTGATTTTACATACTACGTATGACCTTATGGTCCACGTGTGATTTCATCCTTTCAAAAAAAGACTCACTCGATTACTCACAAATTTCTTTCCAGCCCTTGTGAGTTATTTTTGTTTTAGAAAAAAAAAAAACAATCAAAAAAGAGTATTTGTGGATTTTTTTCTCGATATTTCCTGCATATGAAAGAGGCAAAGAGAACTTAATGTTAATAAAATGAATTATTAACGATACAAAAACATACAGTTATGACGCAAATTGAATTTAAGCTAAACTAATTTGCATATCATATATAAAAACTAGTCACCTCTGCTATATATGTACGTTTATATTTTTCAAACTACGACACGGATTTAACGTTACTTTCATTAATAGACTAGGTAATTTATGAAAATTACAAATTTGATCAAAGTTTATGATGTAAGGAAGAACACGGGCGCATATCAAATTAATATCAAAAATCTCTTTCTGGCTGTTTTAGGTAATGTTTCTAGCGGAACTCAACGCCATATTCTCGCAAATAAGACATCGATAATGAATAAATAGTTTTATTTTTATATTATAATAGAATTTCATTGAATTAACTCGCAAATATTGTGTTGACAGTTAGACACTGCAGCACTTTGACCTCATCCTGTGATATTATATACGTGACAAATTTGAATCTGTAACCTTCGTGTGAGATAATAATCTATATTTTATATATTTATGATTTTTACACGTATCTTTGAACATAATTTACTTTCCCAATGTTACTTACACACGAAGGAGAATCGGTGAAACCATTACTTTAGTCGGTAACGACGTGTAGACGAGTGACACACTTAGTTATCAGTTAAATTTAATTCGAGGTAAAGTTTGAGGTATTTTATATTTTAAATTTTACATAGTTGTAACTAAAAAACACCTGATTTTTTACCTTATATATTGTTCTTTTATAAATATGTATATTAGTAGTAGTAAGGTAGATGTTTGAAGCGTTAATTATACTTTTGTGTCACTAGGTGTACGTCGAATACACGGCACAATTTTTTGTGAAAATAATTGCTTTTCTTCTTTTTATATATTTTAAATATATAAAATTTTCTGCCGTCCGTATCAGAGTTCCTTTTATGTATTATTATAATGACATTATGAGCATTTCTCTAGGTATTACATGAATTTTACATGCAAGTCGTAGATATCGAGAATAATGCAGTTATCCCCGTATTAGCCTAATTTAATTTTATATGAGACGTTAAAATTTGCTCTTGTTAGCTTAAGGCGGATTGAGAAGACGAAGTTATCTTAATATCAATATAGGGGAGGCTGGTAGATTAAAATGGGTAATAGAGATATCCATTTACGTGATAATTCTTTTTTTTTCCGCAGTATTATCAAAAATTCTACTGTGTGCAAGGAAATTTTATTATTCGATTTAATATTATTAATAACTATAATAATACACTTTCAATTTAAAACAAAAATAAATAAATAACTTATGAGGTCATCGTGGTGCAGTGGGACAACGTTTAACTGTAAACGCGATTGGTTGCAGGTTTGAAATTCTCGAAAAAATGATTATATTTATAATTTCTTTTAATTTCTCTTCATTGGTAAAACAATGTACGATGATGAGTTTGCTACACAAACAGACTACACAATCGAGACACCCAGCGAAGTGTCTTGACATTAGGTTGTCTCTGACTATTCTGCTAAAGCATGAAAATGAAATAAATACATAAATTCATAATAATAAATTACATCGTTGCAGTTGAAAAGTGTCGGATTGTAGTCGTGAAAAACATTTGATTACAATAACGGCTATATGTTTGATTACGATACAAACGGATAACTTATCAAGCATATTATCTATATATAAATCTGCTTAGATGAAGTGCTTGGACAGATCTCGTCAACGACTGGCTCAGTGTTGATGGAAAATAAAGGTGCTCAAGACCTCGGCTTTGACGGTTGATATTTTAGTGGGTAAACAGACGGTCTGCAAACGGCCATTCGAAGACTCCAATCGTAATAAAGAATCTCAGAGTCTGATTGTGACCTGGTTGTGGCTTCACGTTCTAAGCTCTTGTTAGACTTAGCGCAGAGTATAGATCCATCGTACAGCAGGAACACTTTGATTCCAATCAAATAATCGAGTATAGTAATTGGGGTGTCTTAATACTATATCGTCTTTGCCTACCTTACTATGTACAGCGTCATGCAAATACAGTGGGTTTTTATTTTGCAATTCATATTGAGGTAATGTAGAATTTCAACTCACAACAATAAGATACCGTTTTAAGCAGTATATAGAACCACTGTTATAAAATATTTTCATGGGAAGATTTTCTCATCTTATCACGGCCTACACTATTAACAAAATAATACTGTTTTACTGAAAGCGGATTCTGCTTACTCAATTATACATGCAACTTCAACCTTCATCCCGCGTAGTAGTGCAATCAGAGATAGTTAGTGGTAAAATACTATATTGAATTCAGAACTCAACGCCGCACTATGTTTGTGAGACCAAAATGTCTCTCAAACAAAAAATTACAAAAAAAACATATTTAATACTATATGTATTATTTTTTGTTCAAAATCATTGCACCGAATTAAATCCACACCCAGCATCGTTTATAGTGAAATGTTCCACTGCGCCACGATTACTTAATTAAATTTTAAGATATTTTGCGTAACGCAACAAACAAGATTGGACTACAATAAAACTTGTGCTCCAATTCAAGGCCTTAAAATCGTTATAATTTCACGAATAAGCCAGCCTACAACCGCGAATCTGCAATTATTTAATCGTTTTCGAGGTGTTGCTCTACGGAAACCGAGTACTTTTGACGTGTGGATTGCTTACTGAAGTATAAGCACATTTAAAATCCATTGCTTAGTACATTCCAGTTTAAATATTTTTTTAAGAACAGAAGCGGCGTTGGATATTGAAATAATTTAACTCATCGAAATGTACAGTTTCTTATAGTGATGGGTCAATGTATAGGGTTCCCGGGGAATGGTTGTTGGGAGAATGATCATCTACTCTTAATGATACCTAAACGTTGCATTTACCACTTTTTAGGGAAATTTTATTGACATTTTTATTATTGCTAATTGCACGAATGTATAGTAATGTACATATATATATATATATATATATATATATATATATATATATATATATATATATATTATTATTTCAAATCTTTACTATATGGCAAAAAAAATTACTGCCTCATAAAAAAAATATACATTAACAAAAAAGAAAATTCTATCTTTTACTAAAATATAATATATCCTATAAATAATTGGGCTTAACTGATATTTAATACTATAAAAATATAAAAATATTTTTCAATATGAGTATACTAAAACCAATCTTAAAGGGAGATTCGAAACGTGTCATCTAGCAACTCTAGCAGCAATCGCGTCTACAAGCTCAGTATTCTCTGGGACGCCGATGGGTGTACAACTCTTGCAACCCTCCAAAAATTCCATATAAACGCGAGTGAGTGTACGTGAACTATACAAACTGTGTTATTTGACAGCCAAGTTTGTATCTTCGTCTCTCCTACCAAATTAGTATGTATGTATGCTAAAATAATTACTTATGCGAGTCGAGCGCTTATTACGAGTTATTATGCCACCTGTAGTTCAAGGTCAATGTTTTATGCATCTTTAGAATTTAGTAACCGCTTAGAATTTTTTTTAAATTTTTAATACTCAAATAGGTAATAGAAAAAGTATATTCTGCCATTGTCATTTTGGCTTTATTTTTTGGTTTATTTTTCTCTATTCTATGTTGGTATATAGTAGTATAAACAATATAAACATATTGTTTTGAAACGGCAATTGATATATCCTGCATCGGTTTGCTACAGGGCGGCGGAAGCGTTGGATTCATTCAAATAATTTAATTAAGTCTCACGCAGAGCAGAGGGCAGCCCGCTTCACAGCTGTAATTCTAAATAGGGAAGCCCGTATTACATATTATGAACACAAAAACCAGCTATATGTATACATATGTATATATATATACATATATATATATATATATATATATATATACATATATATATATATATATATACATATATATATATACATATATATGTACGTGTGTCTGTATGTATATTTATTTATGTTTGTAAGTTATTACGTCGATAGAAATACGAGGAACCCGCACTAATGGCGCAGTCGGAAAGCTGAACGGATTGCGGGTTTGAACCAAACCTAATTGGCAGATAAATGTTTATTCGATATATTATTATTATTATATCTTTGGTTAGATAAGATTTAATGCTTCTCCTTGAATCATTCTAAATACGTTAAAGAAATTTGGATCATATAACATTGTTCCATTGCTAGTAAGTAGTTACTTAATTATTTTAACTCGACTTATTATTAAGTTTATCATTTCATTTTAATTTTTAAACTGACTACTGATATATATATATATATATATATATATATATATATATATATAATAGTAAAAAACAAAATGTATCATATTCTATTACAGTACACAATATACACACCCCTAGGTGTATGCAGGGAGGCGTTAGCGCTCAGTCATTTCATCTTTATAAAGAGTAGGTCAAATCGATATTATTGGTATAAAACTCGAGCGTATACTATTGAAAAATATTTAAACTTTTATAATATGTCACGTGTAACGAATATAGAGGCCGGTTGGGGCGCAATGGGACAGCGTCTGACTGTAAGCGCGATCGGTTGTGGGTTCGATCCCCACACGGGGGAGTAATTATATTTAAATTATTTTCACTTTCTCAGCTCTAAAATACCGGTAGAATACTGTATCAATAAAGCATTTAAACAGTATATATAACCAATGTTAATATTTTTATGGGGAGATTTTTACATTGCTTCATAGCCAACAGATTAACACACTCATACCAAGAATACTTATATACTTGTATACTTTATGCTTTATCCCGCGTAGTAGTGCAGTCAGAGACAAACTAGACTATCACTTTGACTTACCAGAGCGAGGAAGTGAAGTCAAGATTACTGCCTAAACTGCTATGCGGGATAAAAGCGTGAAACTAAAAAAATATGACATGAATATTGAAAGGTTCCTGTTCTTTATAAGTAAAAATGTAAAATTTTCTTTACGTTTTGAAAAAAATTAAAACCATCATGGCATAGTACAATTATAGACGTCATTGGTTATGGGTTTATTACGCATTTAGAAAAAATATTATGTATATATAAATTATTATCAGTTTACAGCGCTGCAGGC
Source organism: Dryadula phaetusa (assembly GCA_032432895.1). NCBI lineage: Eukaryota > Metazoa > Arthropoda > Insecta > Lepidoptera > Nymphalidae > Dryadula > Dryadula phaetusa. The sequence goes on from JAOYRS010000029.1 coordinate 3,390,774, forward strand.
GGAACACGACGTCACCTTTTGAGGTAAAATACCGCTAGATCGACTGTATCGATTTCAGGCGGAAAACGGAGTAAGAAATATTCGCAACTGCAATTTTGTATTTCGTTACTACTATGTTAATTTATTCACAAAAATTCAAAATTATCGATAAATGTATCGATTATTATAAAATTTCAATATTATAATAAAAATAACCTTATAATAACAATAGTATTAAAATAGTACTTGCCATTTAATAAGATTATTGCTTTTAAGCCGTGTTGCGCATTTAATCCGAGAGGTTAATACCGATGTCCACTACACTAACTAGAGAAAAACCAATTTTAGATATATGTAGGGATAAAAAATATTATCTAAACATATTTTGTAGGTCAATGCATTGTTGTTTACTTTATATCATTTAAAATGACATTGACTGAAGTCTTAGTTATTGCAATATTCCTGTTAAAATGTGTAGTTTATTATTATTTATTATTTTTCCTCCTTAAAACAGAGAAGCTCTCTTAAGAAAAGAGGCTAAGGACGCCGGTCGTGGCGCAATAGTACAGCGTCTGAGTGCATGCACGATTGATAGTGTCTTGACACTAGGTAGTTCTTAACTACCTTAAGTGTCCCGACACTAGGTGCTTCTTATCAACCCTAGAGTCTTGACACTAGGTACTTCTTTTCTGGATAAAATTATGAAGAGAAAAAATATGCTACATTTTTAGGTTAGAGTGTAGAGAACTATTTTTAACTGTATTACTTGTACAAACTTCCTTTATGTAATATTTTTTATTAAAATTAAAATTTATTTATAGTTAAGAAATAGTAAACAATATAACTTATACATTTTGGTATAAATAAACGATAATTCATAAGGAAAATCACATTGAAGTTTATTTTGTGATTCACTCATGGCATGGTCGTAAGTTTTACAGGATTTACATATTTGCTAGAATGATGACAAGTTGGAAGCGTTGAAAAGTTGGTCAGCGTAGGTTCTACTGGAAAAGGAAAGGAAAGGAAATACTTGAATCTCATTTTTACAACGTAATGCTTTGATTTCATCAAAGAAACTGATTAAGTATCACATTTTCGCGATATTTAATTAATTATTTTTTTAGCCACACGCTTTTATCCCGCATATAGCAGGGTAGACAGAAGGTATTTAATGTTAAGACACTCCGTACTTCGCTTCGAATTCGAGTACTTTGTTTTAATAGACCGAAGAAGTGAAAATAATTTAAATATAATCAATGTAATTTACTAAGTAATATTTGAATATATACGAAATTATGCGACTGGTAAACGCAAGGCTTAGCGGTCAGAGTGCTTAAATGGTTTCCGAGTGGTACTAGTTCAAAACGCCATGCGTACAAATTTTTTATACGTTTTCTGAATGTTTTTTCTTATCTTAAATGTAAAATAACACTTTAATAATATATATGTATATATATATATATATATATATATATATATATATATATATATATATATATATATATATATATATATATTATTAAAGTGTTACCTATAAACATGACATTGTAACAAAATGTTTACGAGTATGAAAGTCTAGAAATATTTACATAAATTAGTATTTTAACTAAAAATACATTTCTTTTTCCCTCTTTAGAAATTTTGAACCTTTCAATATTCTTCTTCGATCACTCCGTTCATTTTAAATACTGCCGAGTTATTGCTTATTTTGTTCAATTTTTGTATACTTATGTATGTTTTTTAGTGTTTGCAATAAAGAGTTATGTTTATTTGTTTCTTAAATATATTTCATTTGTAAAAAACGTAATTTTATATTTTATAAAGGGTAGGCTATGGTCTTTGCATACCTCTTTCACCTCATACACAGTGATTACTCTCTTTATATACTGCTTTCGGGGGTCCTCATGCTTTTAATATGACCTTACTCCAGTATTTCATTTTCTCATCACTAATTCCATGCCCAAATCACCTGAGCACGTCTTTCTTCATCATTCTTACTATGATCAACCTTTACAATCATACAATAATATCTATGTTGAGTAAACATATGTTTGTATTTACGTTGAAAATATTTGGCCAATTATAAATTACATTAGTAACCTAATAAACGGGCTGTGGTGAAATTTTTGGGACATCTCGTGGGCGTATCGGACTGAATTTATTGTGCGGGGTAAATTTTGATCCTTTCTATAAATAGACTCGTTTCAGGTCAGTAGTTTTTCGCAGATACTGCCGCCTTACAACTTTGATACAATTTTAATCACAAATTTTGTAGGACGACCTATAAATAAAGGTTTTGACATTTTAAAATATCTTTGTATAGCCGGATGATTCTATTTTGGAGTGCTTTTGATCATCAAAAATATTTTCAGTACAATAATAGTATTAAAGTTATATATTTTAAATGATACTATTTTTAACGGAGCAATCTCGTATAATTTTGGTACTCGATAATACATTATTGGAAAATCACAGGCAGACTCTGTATAGCGAAATACGGAGTGCCTTGACACTGGGTACTAAGTAACCTGCTATGCGAGATAAAGCGTGATATATATGAGGGTTTTGAAAAATGTGTTTTCGAATAACAAAATATACGCTATTAATCCGATTAAAATATTTTTATTTATAATGTGTAAAAATCGCAAAAATGGAGATCTTATTAAAGTTATATTTTTAAATTTATGGATTGTATTGTGTGAAATTATATATTTTGACATTTTAAATAATCTGATGTACCTGGCAGGATAAGTACAAGGAACACATTATATTTCTTTTTATTAAGTGAACCCCTTGCTGAACTTAACTTAAGAAGATCTGGGATGTTAAATAACATCCAGTATCCAGTTCAATTACCAACTGTGTCCTTTACGTCTATGGCAAATATTTTTTGTGGTTTCACGCTTTTTCCCCCATAGCAGAGAATCTGGTGTCAAGAGATTCCGTTGTCCAGTTTCTGGGTTCTTTACTTGTGTCGCTTAGTAAATGGCGGGTCTTAACGCCGCAATTCATATTAGTAGAACGAGAATTTATTAAAATATTTATTTTACAGATGTTACGTAATTTCAAATATTTATTAAATAATATATTTATGAAGCATTCAAATTAAAACTGATTGGATAGAAATCAAATTTGTGAATTAATTCTCGTGTTGACACAGTTAAGTGTAAGCACTTAAGCACGCTTGTTAGCTCGCGTGCTCTTTTACTTGGATGGGTACCAAAAGTAAATTAAAAGTGACAGTAAATGTACAAATAAAACGGCGTTTTGGTATTTATTGATTGGTTCTTTTTTATTGCATTTTACACTTTCATATTATTTAATTTAAGGCTTACTTAAGAATATGCGTACTTCGTTATTCGACGTCCCTTGATTAATGATGATTTGATTTAAATTATTTTAAATTACAGGTTTAGTGAGATAAAGCGTGTGCAAATGCAATATGTGTTTCCATTTAAAACAATGATTCGAATCACGGCGGAGAATGTAGAACGGAGTGATTGTCACGTTTTTTTTCTATCCTGCTATGTAAAAGGCTGAAGCTACTAGAGCACGCTTTAAAGAGTAGTTTTAACAATTAAATATCGTTACGTAAGATTATTATAATATCGACACAACCAGTAGTAGCACGCATGGCTTAGCGGTCAGAGTGCTTGGACGATTTCCGACAGGCGCGTGTTCGAATTCCATTGCGTTAAAATTTTTATACGTTTTTTAAAAATGTTTTCTAATTTTAAGTGTGGAATAACACTTTAAACATAGTGAAAGATGGTTGATCCTTAGCTCTTCTGGCGTCACACGGAGACGGGACAGATATATATGCATGTTATAATGATAAAATAGGTTTGTTCTTTTATAAAACTAAAGCAATATTTTTAATTGTAGATATTACATTGTGTGTATTAAATAATTTTACTATTGACAATCGTTATAATTTCTTATGTCGTTATTCCATACATCTGGTTCATGTCATTTTTTTAAAACAAATTTGATTATAAAAGGACATCAACACTCGATATAACGTTGCAAGATTCTCTTACATTAATAATAATAACATATTAAAAAGAAAATTCGGCTTTTATATCAACAAAAAAATCAATTCCAAGCTCTCAAAGCATTTTCTTTTCCTTACATTTGACATTTGTCAATAGACAGCCCACTAACATATAATCCATAACAATAAAAGGGTTTCGTAATTGAATAATATTCGTGTTCTTTGATATGGTGGAGAGAGGTCGTCTGAGACAATCGTATTATTTGTTCTGTGAGGTACTTATAATATTTTATATAGTTTTTTGGTCAACTTAATGCTGTATTTTTATATAGGTTTTAACGGTAAATCTGCCTTGTGACATGTTAATGTGCACTTTAAATATATTATTTTTTACACAACAACCATACAACCGTATACTGCTACCCTGCGGTAGTCAAAGAGAATCTAGAGATAAAACGCTCCGTCCTCCACAACCAAACCGAAACCAAACAATTCGTTTTGAGTGACAGAACTCAACGCCGCGTTTGTGTAACCAAAGCTGTGATATGAAAATAATTAACATTGTGATATGGAAATAAATACAAAATCGGTCGTTTCATGTGTTTTTCTAAACTCCAATATTCGGTTTAAGTGAAAAAGTTCCAACTCTAAATTGATCCAATGACGTATTTTGGCGACAAAAATATGGTTTCTAATAGGAATTAAATTAATATTCAACCAAAACTATACAAATTCACGATACATTTAATATGTAAATTTTTCTATATAATAATCTAGAGCGAAATAATTCAATAATTGTCAATATTATTATATGGGAATGCTAGCACAGTCTACGGAATAATCAGACCGTATAAAATACGAAGCTGATTAATTAATCATTTGCGATTTTAATATTAATGACCTATTTTGTTTTACTTTGTATTTGTTGTAATATGAGAGAAGAATTGAATGAATTTCGGGTTTATTGAATTATGCATTTTGAGTTCAATTTCGATATATAATTCTTATTATATTAAACGTTTAGATTGAAAATTGTAATTCATTAAATTTTATAACGTGATGTTTTGTTCCACCACATAACACGCAATGTCTAGAATTTGGGCGAAAAGCGGCGAAATGTCTTGGCACTTAGCCTTTCTGACTTTGCGGCGATTAAGATGTATGTATGAACAGAAGTTTAAAATTTTAATTCCAACCGAGTTCAGATCGATGGAAGCCAGATTGGTTTCTATTTTTATATAATATATATTTTAGTATGAAAAGATCAAGTATTATAAATATTTTTAGGTAAATTTATATTAATTCTGCAGAAAACATTAATATGTTGAATGAAGCAAATCTGCTGTTTTTCTTCTTTGATAATAATGTCTTCAGAGTAGCATAAAAATATTTAATTCATCAGAAAATCCAGACAAATTTGTACATTATTCCTTTTATTGAAAACACGGCATCCATAATCGTTAAAAATTTTAAATATTTTTTTCTATCAATACTTTACTATGGCGTTCATGTTGTCATTAAAACAATAAATATTTTTCCTTATAAATAATAATGAAATTGTATTAATTATGGAAAATAGAAAGCTTTTAAGCTCACGGAAATCTGCAAAAGCTGCAACGTATTTATTGTACCGGAAACACTTTTATAATTTATTTATGAAACCTTTTTTATCTTAACATTTTTTTCTTAATTGACTTGTATGAATCTAGTCAGATAGTCAGAGATAACCTAGTGTCAAGATGATTCGCTGACTAATTTCCGTCGGAAATCGAGACATTGCTAGTTAATTGGCGAATGATAGCAATGAAAAAAAAATATAATTATTCCTTCGTGTGAGAACTCACAACCAATCGTGTTTATAATCGATGCGCTTCGATGGCTTATTCCTTACTATGTCATACCTAATCAAGCAAGTATATCAAAAGTTTTCAAATATCATTTCCTTCTCTAATGTATTAATAGAAGCAATTGAAGCTTATAAATAATATCTTACAAAATTCGACTGCACTTATGTTCGTACCTATAGAATGGGTAGGATACGATCTCCCAAAGACGGACTTCCCACGGAAGTCTTCAATCATGCACAAGAGATGATTGATTGTGGTTTAATGAAACGTGGGTACTACGTTGTTATTTTAAAGATAATTTAAAGTAAACAATTGTATTAAAACATCATTTTAAAGAAAAGGAATTTATATTTTTTATTTTTAATAAATTGTTCAGATTTGTTTGCTCATAATTTATAAGATATCCTTCTGCCTCTTTAAAAACGTTTGGTATAAAATTAAAAAAAAATAGTTTTTTTGTTATATTTTACTTAGCAAAATGAACAGTTTGAGGCCGGTCGTGGCGCAGTGAGACAGCGTCTGACTGTAAACGCGATCGGTTATGAGTTCGACTCGGGGGAATTATTATATTTAAATTATTTTCACTTCCTCGCTCTGGTTAAAGACAAAGTGCGGCGTCGAGTTCCACCACACAACACGCAATCTCTCGAATTTGGTGGAAAGCGAAGTACGGGGTGTCTTGACACTAGGTACTTTCTGTCTACCCCGCTATGTGGGATAAAAGCGTGAAGCTATAAAAAAAATAAACAATAATAACCAAGTGTTAAGACACTTCGATCCTAATTTCTCGCCACAATTCAAAGTATTGAGCGTTTTAGCTCAACGCCGTGCTTTAATTTGAGCTTCCTTTGCCTAGAGCAGAGCAAAAGAAAAAAATCGTCCTCGAATATGGAGATTGTCACAATCATCGTGCCTGATGACCACCACGATGACCAGAGTATATAAGTCACTATTTCCTAATGATACAGGTGAAGCCGATAACACTTACTATTTCTCTTTTACGAACGAAAAACTTGTGGAAAAGCATATATCGAAATACAACTAGATATATAAATCTTTCGCGAAATTTGTTCATATATACATTATTAATATTGCCTATGCGTACTGCTTCCATATTACTTTTCAACTATTCAAGAAACTATGACGAAACGTTGTTGACATAAAGCATTATATTTTCACAGTAAAAGAAATTTGACGGTAAAAAAGTATTCAGCTCACGACCACCGAGCGAGTCTCTGACAGAGAATTAAGTATGATTTACGACTTTTATGAGCTCTCTACCCTCAGACGGGCTTATTTGCGTGACTTTAATATGACAGGACAGTTTCGCTTTGCAAACTGTAAGCAACATTAAAGATTAAAGAACGAAATGCGTTTGATTTAACATAATTATTCCACTTTAGTTTAGAATAATTATATTGCAAATGTTGTGTTGGAAATAATTCCTTGTAAAGTTTTTGTAGGATTAATGTACTGAAAGATGAGGTAATTTAACATACAAAATCATAGTCAATTGTAAGCACATGTAGTTAGTCGCTCAGTGGATTGACGTTTTTCATCGTAGCTATAGAAGGTTAGCCAAAGAATGTTCAGATTCGAGACATTATGTATCAAGTAGTGGTATAATACCATGTTTATTATTTATAATCAGAGCGTAGGATTGAAAGTATGTAAAATATAATCATATCCCCAAATGGAAATCGTATCAACAACCAATCGTAGTTACAGTCAGATTTTCTGCCACTGTGCTATTATGGCCCCAGGAAACAAATTAATAAGTCGATTACGACTTTACGTTTTCTGAACACTCACATGTCGATGAAATATTTCTACTGTAAATCTTACAAAACAAAAATAACTTAGGACCCCTGAAGAGCATGTATGAGGAGGGTAATGACTGTGGACAAGGCCAAAGAGGTATGCAGGGACCGTAGCGTTTGGCGCTCCATAGTCTGACTACTCCGTCAGGTATACGGCGTCAAAAAAAAAAAATACAAATTCTATTTATTAAGTTAATTTTGACTGATCTGCATGCTGCTCAAAGCATATTAAATAGGTCATCAACTATTTTATTATAACAATATTGCAAATATCATATATGAAAAAATAACAATGGAAATCTGAGAAAAAAGGAATAGATACACTATTCCTTTTTTATGTTATGTAATGTTATTTTAATACCATGTCAGTAACCTAGATTCTTGATAGTAATATATCAGATTAACACGTTGAAGCGACATTTAATGGCATGGGACACGCAAAATTCATTTAGTTGATACTAAAATACACTGCGCCTGTTAATATATGCTTCTATTTCGTACGGCTGTTTTCTTAATCCATGATACTTGCATAATGCATTTTAACGGGTATTACAGGTTAGTTGTCGGTTCAAATACTACTCAATGCAATGTTATTGTATATCAAGTGTTATCGTTTGCAACTTGTGCTGTATAATCCTCGTTCTTCTATTATTTTTAGCTTCACGTTTTTAAGCGTCTCACGTTTTCATGTACACATAGCAGGGTTGACAGGAAGTACCTAGTGTGAAGACACTCCGTATTTCGCATTTTGCGTGTTGAGTGGGGGAACTCAACGCCTTGTCTTACCAGGGCGAGGATGTGAAAATAATTTAAATATAATCCCTCGAGTGGGTATCGAACCCACAACCGATCGTGTTTATAGTCAGACGCTGTCATAAAGCGCCGACCGAAAGGTCTCTTCTATTTTCACTAGAAATTACGTCTTAGTGCTCATTTTCAGACCTAAGGAAGTTATAGGCCGAGTTAAACTGTCTATGATCATTAGCTTCGGTTGTGTGTATGCTAGTTGCTCAGTGAGTAACGGATGAGTTTTGTTTTATTAAGCTTTATCCCGCATATAAGGTTATTTAGAATAACCTTTTATGCGGGATAATGTCAAGACACTCCGCTAATTGGTTTCCGTCCGAGATCGCGACATTGCGTGTTCAGTGTAAAACCCAATACTCCGAAAGCGATAATCTCAAAAGGACTTTACTTGTATTAATGTAGATATGTTTTCACGTTTTGTCAAAGTGCGGCGTGTTTTCATACATCGCGCTATATCTTTACATGAGCGGGAAGTGGTCAATATGTTTGCTTAACCCACAATACGCGGGAGGCGTGTTGCAAATAGACTAAGATACTCGATATTTGACGTCTTTCAATGAACTTTGAAGTATTACGAAAACTTAAAAGTTAAAACTGCTGAAAAATTTAAGATAACTTGGACTCTGAATACTTTTGTTAGCTAAGTAAGCCATTAGAGCAGTTTTGTTTAATTGACGTACATTTATTAAGAACACGCGAATTATTACGTTTTTTTTTATTTCATATGAAGTAATAATTACAAAAAATATCCTTACTTTTCAGTTTCCCAATACTTTCAGAACTCTAATTCACTTATAAAAATAGGAGTTTCTTGGTATCTTTACGGCCAATAAAACTTATCTAATGGTATAATAGCTTCATATACTCAAACATAGACTAGATGTCATGGTATTAGTTCGATTATATATTATTTCAACATATAAATGTTATTCATGTGAGCAAGATTGAGAGATTTTGAAATTATAGAGTGTACTGAAAAGATGAAAAAATTTTCGCCTAAAAAACTTTGTGTACGGCGTTTGTTTCCTTAAAAATATATATTTGATGATTATAGACTAGAGATTTGGATCCATATTCTTGTAAAAATGTTGTGCCGGCAAAAGATAAGAATAATAGACAACAGCGTTACCTGCAAATCCAACGAGGCTACCTATACCCTATATACCTATATAACGAGGCTATATATACCAATAATTGAAAAGAGAGAAAAAAGAGATTTTATGACACCGACCAAACCAATAAACTACAATTTATTGAAAGTATCGAGCATTATAAATATTTAAATAATAATTAATTAATTATATTTTCCATTGTAAATCGAAATAAAATATTTAGGATATGTAAAAGTTTCAAACAAAAAAAATGATAAATTCTCAAGCCAGAAGAACAAAATATTATTGTAAAGGCATTTTCAAAATACACACAAAATTATTGTAATATTTTTTTCTAACAATTGATATAGAACTGTCTATTATGTGGAAGCCAAAGGGCTACAGCCTTAGGCGGTTTCCCATTTAAAGTTCAAATGTGAACGTACTTTATACTTTGAAAATGCCGACTTCATAATTGTTTTAACTATGTCTTTTGAAATTCTCAGCATTTGTGTATATCGTAATTTCCCTTACAAACCGTGTGTAATTAGTAAATGGCTTATATAAATGGTCTAAGGTCATGTTACTAGTATATAGGTGTTAGATATTGCGATCCTTAAGAATGTCGCCCTCTGGCAACACTCTATCGAATCGCAGCCGGAACTAGATTCTGATCATAGACCGGTGTTAATTAAACTAGGTACGGAGCGCCCCTCAGGCCCTCCGACCAAAACAATTACAGACTGGAAGAAGTTCGCAAAGCTTCTTCGAGCCAACAATTCTCCACTTAAGGAGCTAATTCCAGGCATCACTGACTCGGTTGATTTAGCAATAGACGCGGCTAATCAATTCTCAGATTACATACACGATACGATCCTCAGCTGCTCTAAAGAGATTACAAACGTACCGCAAGGACGATTTGAAATCTCAGAAAAGCTCAGGAGGTTAATAAGGCGTAAAAACGCCGCAGCCAGACGACACGACACATACCCGACAGACGACAACCGTAGGGAGTTAAACAGGTTGAGGAGGAGCGTTCGACACGCGTTCGACATGCTCCGCGGCGAGTCGTGGGACAAGAGACTAGAGGGACTCGCGCCTTCGCACCAGGCTTTCTGGGCGCTGTCGCGAGCTTTCAGGTCGGACGGTCTCGTGACTATGCCACCTCTCATTAGGCCCGACAATTCCATTGCCGCCGATGACACTGAAAAAGCGGAATGTTTAGCCGACAGTTTAGAGGCTCAATGTTCCCCCAGCGATCAGCCTTGCGACCCGGACCACCTAGCGAAGGTGGACTCCGAGGTTGCAACCTGGGCTTCTCTACCTCCCTCAGGTGAACCGCTTCGCCCAACCTCCGCCGGTGAGGTTCAAAATATCATTAAGAACCTGAAAGACAGGAAGGCCCCGGGGCCCGACGGTCTTAATAACAGGATGTTAAAAACGTTACCGGCCCAGTTCGTGTCCTTACTAGTACTCATTTTTAATTGCCTCCTCAAATCTTGTACCTTCCCAGATCAATGGAAGGAGGCAATAGTCATAGGTATTCCGAAGCCGAACAAGCCGAGGAATCTCCCCAGCAGCTACAGGCCTATCAGCCTGCTGAGCTGCCTAGGTAAAATTTACGAGAGGATAATTCTCATTAGACTCTCCGAAGCGGTAGAGACGAAACGTCTGCTCTTAGACGAGCAATTCGGGTTCCGCAAGGGCCACTCCGCCGTACACCAAGTGCATCGGCTTGTAGAACACATAGCCAGATATAATGTTAGATACCGTGCCCGCAGCTCCACTGCGGCCATTTTTCTCGATATCGCGAAAGCGTTCGACAAAGTTTGGCATAGCGGCTTGATTTACAAGCTGCACAATGCCGGCCTCCCGGATCATTTAATTCGCGTCCTCAAGGACTATCTCTCAAACAGATATTTCCGTTTTAAAGTGGAAGGTACACTCTCCACTCCCCGCCTAATTCGCGCCGGAGTCCCTCAGGGCTCCACGCTCTCTCCTATTCTGTATGCGCTGTACACCAGCGACATACCGCGAGTCGACAATGTCCATCTGGCTATGTACGCCGACGACACCGCCCTATACACCACTTCCCGCCACTCTTTCGTCATTGCCGAGAGACTCCAGGCGGCCGCCGACGCCCTAGGCGCTTGGTACCGCAAATGGAGGATCGAGGTCAATCCCGAAAAAAGTGCCGCGGTACTGTTCCCTCGACTTAAACATGAAACGGTCTCTACCGTATACCTAATTAACAAGCCAATTCCGTGGCAAAAACATTTTAAGTACCTCGGAGTCACTCTAGACTCCCAACTCTCCTTCAGAAAACACATTAGTCGAGTGTGTAATAAAGCCCGCTTCTATCTCCATAGATTGCACCCCTTAATTTGTAAACGCAGTAAAATGTCACTTAGAAATAAGCTGACATTGTATAAAACCTGCATTAGGCCCGTCCTCACGTACGCTTGTGTGGCGTTCGCGCACACCGAGCTTAAACCACTTCAAGTGGTTCAAAACCGCTTTCTACGAATCGCATCGGGTTCCCCCTGGTACGTTCGTAACATAGACTTACATAAGGATTTCGAACTGGAATCGATAAAAGAGTTCTGCAACGGCCTAGCCAAGCGCTATTACGAGCGCGCAGACACTCACGCAAATCCCCTCGTCGTACGGGCGTGCGATTACGCCCCGTCCGCGCATCCTAAACTTAGACGCCCGCGTAGCGTCTTATTAGACCCCGATGACCCCATCACGGCAGCTAATGGAAAAATGTTAGGTAGGAAACACTCCACCAACACCACACACAAACACCGCCGTCGTCGGAAACGACGGCGAAGTCCAGCTTACGTCACGGCCCGTCCGCGCGTTGGCGCGGCCGGGTCCAACGGTTAGGGACTGTAATAGGCTCCCTTAGAATAGTTAAAAAATTCCCCCAGTCGCGACTTCACGCCGCGGCTGGCTTGTGTTTTTAGAGTAGGGAAAAATCCCCCGCCCGCTCGCCGACCGCAAGCCGAGGTTCGAGCCCCGCAGGGGGCGCCCTTGCGGTCGTCGGCTTCCTCTCAAGCAGACACGTCAGTGCTTGCTAATACTTCGCAGGGCTAGAGTACCCTCTTCCCTCCCCCTCCCGGTGTCGCTGTAAAGACCATTAAGGTCAACAGCATTTAACTCAATGACAGAAAAAAAAAAAAAAAAAAAAAAAAAAAAAAAGTTACTAGTATACAATATTTAGATTTGGATCGTGGCTTCTACTGAGTTTATTGATAAAAATTACAATTTATATATATATATATATATATATATATATATATATATATATATATATATATATATATATATATATATATATATGTTATTCTGATGTCTAGCCTATATTATTGTAAAACCTTATCCAAATCTGTTCAGTACTTTTACCGTGAAAGAATAACAAACTGTACGTTTGTTCCTCAAACTTTCTTATTTATAATACGGGTATTAAGTAAGATTAATAGTCTTAAATGGTCGTACGTCGGTATTATGTGTTTAGGCTTTCCTTAGTTGATCTAGTACATAGTAATTTCCTTCTATATAGTAGTTTCTATTGATGTTAGTTTAAACCGATAGAAGCGATAATATGAGGCTTGTCGTTGTAAATACAAATACATTGTTAAGGGATGATCCAAACTAATGCTAAGGCTAAAGAACAGAAATTAAGTTATATAAACTCTTATAAAATTCGATTAATATGTAAAGTATTTTTTTTCTGGGCTGGACTAAAGGTTTTCAAAAATATTCAAATATATAAGTATTTCCGAATATCAAAATATACACGGTTAATCTGTTTGAAATAGTTTCATTTAAAATATGTACAAATTGCGAAAATTATTAAGCAATGACCTATCTTTGAAAATATTAAAACTATAGCCCTCACCCTAGCAGCTAGCTGTATTTACAGCTTTTAGTAAATACAGCTTTTGATTAGTAAACGCGATGGTTGTAAGGGCTTCACGCTTTATTTCGCATAGCAGGGTAGTCAAAGACAACCTACTGTGAAGACGCTCCGTTGACATTAGGTTGTTTCTCCGTTTGATATCGAGACATTTCATGTTGAGTTTCGTACTCAACTTTTTAGAGCTTATCTTTCTTTAGGAGGATGTTAATATTTAATTTATTTTTATTTTCCTGCTCTGGTTAAATTAAGCACAGCGTTGAGTTCCACATTTAACACTCAATTGAAACTTAATCGTTCCTCAAGTGGATATCGAACACGCAACCAATCGTTATTACATAAAGACGATGCTCTACTGCGCCGTAGTAACTTAGTAATATATTAATATTATAATTAGAACCACAAACAATTGTTTACTTACCTTTTACTCATACCATGATATATATATATATATATATATATATATATATATATATATATATATATATATATATATATTTCACTATCTATTATTAAATAATTTAACATTCTAATAAACAAAAACAAACGCATTTCAAACCCATTACTTATCTGTTCCAACGCAGACGGATATGAATATTTTTATCTCGCAACATCCTCAATAGAAACTGTTCAAACATTGTCTACGTTAAACAAAGGAAGCCTGCTAAGGTGTATTCAACACGCACTCAGCCAATTTTATACGCTCCTCTAGTATCTAAGTTGGGCTTAAATGTATTTATATTAACACTTTATACATCGTCTGGAACTCTAGATGTTTTCGCACGCAACTTAAGACCTATAAAAAGCATTTTACCCTTGCGACGTTTTTGTAGCTATCTCTGGGACGGTACGTACGGCTTGTTCCAAATTTTATTGTGAGATTGCGTTAAATAAATAATATGAAATTCTTTACTTGGAAGCCATTTTAGATTTTTATTTCTTTACTATTTTTTTTACTACTTAAAATCACTATAGCTCATATTGGTTAACCAAACGGTTGATAAAAAATAACTCATTGCAAAATTCTATAAAAATTATATTTCTAACAAACAAAAGTTATGTATATATTATATAAGTATTTATTAACAAAATTAATATATATATATATATATATATATATATATATATATATATATATATATATATATATATATATATATTACAATTTTTAAAGTGTTATTCACCGATTCCTTTTAGTATTGATAATATATGACCAGACTAACATCGTCGACATTGCAAAATTCTCATTTTATGTACACCGATATTTATCTGCACGTTCGTGCAATTTCGATAGACTAAGTTGGGGTAAAAGTAGAAGTGGGGGAAGTAAATACAAATTGGATAGGTATATCGGAGTATTTGCAAAACTTAATTATTTTTTTAACACAAATATAATACGAGTTATTGTAGCTCAGAGGGAAAGCATGGCTGTAAAGGCGATTGGTTGTAGGTTCAATTATCGCTCGGAGGTATTATTTCTGTTTCTGGTAGGACAGACTAATCCGTTACCACTCAAGATGCAATGTCTTGAATTCGTAGCGGAGACCGAATGCTCTTGACATTAGGTTCTCCTCGTTTTTCCTACTAACATGAAAATACGTGAAGCTATAAAAAAATATCATATACCTTAATAAATGCGTCTTCAGTGATGGAGCTCAACGCCGTTCTTTGCCTTACCTGAACGTAGTAACAAATATAATAATATTTTTAGCCACAATACTGGCCACTTATTTAGTATTACTGTTGTACAAATACTTACATACATAGAAACTAACAACGCCCATACTAAGTTTAAGAAGTTGAACAAAGCTTTTCAAGCAAGGCTTTTGTTACAAATGATTACTATCGGAAATCATCTTCATTTGTTTCAAAAGGGGTCAGCTGATAAGCAAATAGATTTCTTGATGAACATTTTAATAGCCTAGTTTGTTCTACGATTAATTTATGCCCATTAAATGTAAATGGCGTTTTTGCCATGTAAAAAAAGCTTTAGCGATTTTTTTTAATTTCACGCTTTTATGCCAATTCAATTATTTCCTGCCAAAGTATAAGTACTTTATACACTGGCAGGAAATAATTGAATTGGCATTTTGTATCATGCTGAATTTACTGCTGCTTTGCACTGCTGAATGTGGCACTTAAAGAAGCAGTTTGACTTACCAGAGTAAGGGAGTGAAAATAATTTAAATATAATCACTTCCCTGGGAATTGAACCCACAACCGATCGCGTTTACAGTTAGACACTGTCACATTGTGACGTAATTCTGTGATTACTATTTTAAAATTTAAATAAAACCCAGATGCACTGTTTATCCCGCATTGCAGCGCAGTAACAGACTATTTAAAATCAACAGTCAACATACTTCATTGACTGTTTTCCACTCATGATCATATATATATATATATATATATATATATATATATATATATATATATATATATATATATATATATTAGTAGTAGATAAGTGAATTAATAAATAAACAATTCATTCAACGAGATTTCATAATATTATTTTAAAGAAGAATTTATAATTTAAACGGTTTGACGACCGTTACAGAACAAGAAAAGGTACGACTCAAAAAATATAATTTCAGAAAATCATTATTGCCATTACACATTTCAAACTCAAAATCCATACAAAATTAATCGATTTTGCATACATTAGTATTTCATATTTATATTATCAATTTCAATACAAAAAATACTCATTTGTTTAATCTTTTCTTTCTTTTTATTCAAGCAGCTTGTTTATATATTTAAACATATCTATAGACATCAGTAATATGTCCATTGAAAAGACAAAAAAATCTATTATGAGTATTTTTTGAATTAATTTTTTTTTTGAAAACTCGATAATTTTTTATGAATTTTAATACTACAGTTACATTTGTACTTAATATATAAATTTGTAAAAATAACTGCGGAAATTCAGAAATGAGACGTAATATTATATACCTTATACATGCATTTCGTTCACTGCGTTTAACACTAGGCTGTTATTGTTAGTTTTTATATGCTATTAATCTACTTTTATCCCTAGAGTAATATAAATAGAAATTACTTAAATGCCCTCGTAGGGGCAGCCTGTCTAAAGATAGAAACATGGAAGGGCTTAACGCTTACATATCTTTTTTCTGATACTCATATTGATTTTTACTTGTAAAGCACTATGCAGTGATTAACAATGAATTATATTTCTTAAGTGGTAAGGTTAAAACACAGACTCACTATCTTACCAAGATAGATAGAGGGAACCTTTTAAAACACCCCGTTCTCGGTTTACCGTCTAAATTTGAGACATTTTTTGTTGAGTTAACGCCGCACTTCATCTTACCAGAACGTGGATCAAAATATGTATCCGTACGTTATAGAAGCAACAACCTTCGCGTTTACTCCAAAGTTAGTCGATGTACCTGAGTTTATTTCATCTGTGAGTAGTATTATGTATAAAAATAATTTTATAAGTGAATTTTTAACAACCTTTGAAACGAATACAAACAAACATACAAAATGTAAATTTCTCTTTATTATAGTCCATGTTTGATATCAATTTTGTGATACGTGACACTCGTGCAACTGACTTTATTGGAATCAAATTTATTTCATAGCAATGCCTCTTTGTGTTCCTGTATTATTTGCGGATTATATAAAATTTTATGTGACTGATGATTTTTGATCTGAATTTTAATTATAAAATGTTATTTCTTTTTTAGTTATTTCGGTTTTTCAATTGTTATGATTAAGGATTTAAGATAAAATATATATAAATATAATATATTATATGAATACAATATAATAATAACTGTGTTTTATTGTTTAATTTACGTACAAGCAAATAAAAATAAAACATCTGTATAAATATAGCATCGGTTTTTTATGAGTGACCGACAGACACCGCTGAGCCGGTCGAAAACTATTGGACGATGCATACTGAAATTACCTTATGGAATGAAGGGCAGATCTAAAAAAGCAGTTTCTTTACATAGCAAGAAAGTCTAGACACTACATAGATTGTTTTGCACCCGAAAATCGAGACATTTCGGTAACGCCTCGTTTTGTCTTACAAAAGAAATTAAAAAGTATATTGAAAGCAAAATCTTTTTCCCACTGGGATTTGAACCAACCAATCGTTATTACAATCAGATGCTGAGCCACTGCGCCATGACGACCTTATCTCAAGATATGAAATTCAGAATTTCTTCTGGAATAAAAAGAAAATAAAATTATAATTAGATAATATTCAAGCTAGGCTGCTTAAGTCCAAGCAAAAGACGTTGAGCATGACCGTTGAGTATTAAATAAAAACAGTTTTAAATTCCCAGTTTCGTACTATTCGTGGCACTTAAACTTTGTAGGTTTCGCCCTTTCCATACCCACATGAATATGGGCCGTTTCATATTTAATAAGCAGGAAACTTTGCTTTAAGGTAATAAATTGTTACATACTGTTCGTATGTATGTATGAATATAAATAATTGGTTGATACATTATCGTCATAGTTACTCAAAGTTTAACCGTTAGTTTATAAAAGTCTTAGTCTTATTAATTCTTAAAAAATGTTTGAAGAGGAGAGATATAGAAAATTAAACTATACTATATAGATTTTTGGGACTTGAAACGTGGACTATGTTCACAAAAAATCACTTTTGTATGCATATTTTGTTTATGTACCGACCTCTAAAAACTAGAATTATTATAACCAGGTGAAAATATTATACAAATTAAAATCTAAAACGATTTAAACGTAAAGCTTAATTTGTTTGAAGCTATGTTAAAAATTAAACTTTAAACCAAATTAGCGAGACTCTTTAGCACTTTATTTGACATAATATCTATCGGCTACATGGTTAACGAAATTAAATTGAGAGAAGAATATAAGTTAGAGGTCGTGGTGAAGTGGGACAGTGTCTGACTGTAAACCCGTTGGGCCAAGGGTTCGATTCTGACTCAGGGGAATGATTATATTTGAAATTTATTCTCATTTCTGACACCATGTTAGGGGAAAAAGCGTGTAACTATTATATCATTATATAAATAATAATAATATTATTGAAAACTTGTAAACAAACAAACTAACCGAGAATTGAAAATGAAGTGTCGACAATCAAGAGTGGAGGAAGGAGGGATTACTTATTAGATTTTGGTCGTTTTTAAATTATTGTGTTGTAGGCAAAATTTTAAAAGATATACTATCTAATGTGAGACAATTATAAAACAAAAAAGAATCATTTTTCCAAAACGCATAAAACTTTGAACGCCGCGGGATTCGAACCCGCACTTGGAAACCGTCCAAGCGCCCTGAGTCATGTATTTTATTACCGGCTACGTCGAAATTTTTATACATTTTTTACAACAAGAGGCGCAGGTTCGAAACCTGCTTCGTTTAAATTTTTTATACATTTTTTAAAAATGTTTCCTTACCCTACCTGTGGAATAACAATTTAAAAATAATAAAATAAAAAAAGAATCAATTTCTTTGATCTTTAGAATAATATATAAATAAAAGAATTAAGAAACATGGTATTTGAAATAAAAAGCAATATTACTTTATTGTATTTGCGTGATCAAACGTCACCACTCATTTAGAATAATGCTACCACTACTCAAGACAAGGCCATTAGGAATATCGAAGTTATCAAGGACTTTGCGAGGTCGTTACATGGGACATCTTTGGCTAATTATTACCTCATATAACTAATATTATTGTATTGTTTTTCTTTTCTGTAAATATACTGCTATTACTTTCAAATTATTATTAGATTATTAAATGCTATTCATACATTTAGTATTAAAAAATTCAACAAGTAAATATTTTAACAACATACAAGACTCGAATCTGCGCTTCTTGGTAAACGTCTAAGCGTTCAAAAACTGAGCGATACGTTCATTTTTATAGTTCGTTTCGTCGAACTTCCTATCGGCTTGTTACAATTGATTTTTGTTATTAGAATCTATCTGTGTAAAGAAAAAAATCAGTTCTTTATTGCAGTTTGTCTTACAAGTAAGACTACTCATAATTATTGCTGTAAGGGCGGTATAGTCAGCCCGACTATATTACCCTTACAGGTATAATTATTGGTAAAACGGTTTTAAATCGGCTCTAATAGGTAAACGTGTCGGCCTAACAATAGTTAGGTAGGTAATTGTATATTTAGGAAGTATAAAAATAGAACCTGTGGCGCTGTGGCGTAGCCAATGCTACGCAGTGCAATCACTGTTAACACGAATGATTGAGCATTTGATTCGCATTCGGAGGAATTATTATGATTAAAATATTTCCATTTATCCGTTCTGGTAAGGCGTTGCGTTCCGACGTTGCGTTCACGTCGTTTAATTCCGCTACTTAGCACACATTGTCTCGAATTCAGGCTGAAAACGGAAGTGTCATGATATTAGATTCTCTCTGACTTTACTGTTATGTGAGGTAAAACGTAAGGCTAAAAAATAATATACAAATTAACTATGAACGTTCAATTTACCGTAGTGAAATTGTAACTCGTGCCTTTAGCAAAGGACTCACTATTTGTACTGTTTTAAAAAAAATATATTTGGCATAAAAGTTGGTAAAAAAATACTTTTAATCTGTATTCATTATATTTTTTATTTATAAAAATGTCGTTTGTTAATCTCACCAGAAAAAATCATAAATTTTAATTTTGAAATGAAAACGCGTAATGTCTGAAGACATTACGTGTTGAGTGGTGGAGCTCAACGCCGCACTTTGACTCCCCCGAGCGGGGATTGAAACCACAACGTCTACAGTCAGATGCCGTCACATTGGGCCACGACCGGCCTCATTTTAAAAAAAAAGAATATTATTTACAATTATCAAAATAGTGTATATTTTACTATTCCATTAAAAATAGTTAAATTTAAAACAAATAAGCCATCTTATTTTCTACAAAGATTACGGTTTTTTACTATAACGTACAATCGCATTTATTACTTTCATATTTTACTTTTGTTATAGCGTGATTTGACAAACGAAATTGGAAACATTAATGTGAAGCAATAATAATCTTTGTTAATTGCACGGTAATAGAAGTTTGAGGTAAATAGGTAGATTGTTTTATTATTGTAGTTTAAAATATGTCAGGTTAATGACGTTGTAAAGGTATTTTATTAATGTTGGAAGTCGTTCAGATGTTATCCATATATTAATTAATTTTTATTAGCTATATTAAAATATTGAGGAATAATAGAAAATAAAAGTGATAATAAATCTTAAAACTATATATATTTTTTTACATATTTTAAATGAAATTATTTTAAACGGATTAATAGCGTGTATTTTGGTATTCGAAAATACATTTTTGTAAACCTGACGTTTCGAACATTTACAGTAGACTGTGGTCACAAAATGGTATTATATATTAGCGATTAATCCCTTTAAAATAGTTTCATTTAAAAAATATATTATTTGTCGTGTTAGGAATAAATTTGATATTTACGATATTATTATCTTTATATTATTATTTTTGAAATAAAGAACGTAAACACTAGATTCTCTCTGAATACTCTGCTTTATGAGATTAACCTTGAAACTGGTTTATGTTTGTACACATATATTCGTATAGACTACAAGCTTACTGCTATTTTAATTCAAATTCTACCTCTGGTACCTGAAACTGTACAAAGTAAATTTGTTCTTTTCTGTTTCTTTTTGGAATATTCCAACTTTCATATGAAAAAATCTTCCTTAGCGCTCTCCTATATAATTCAGGTGACACGCGAAGTTTGAGCTTTCCGCTTCCGGTAATCATCTTCATCAGTTGAGTGATAAAGTTTTTTATAATATTCCAATATACGTATATATTATATACATAGTAAATTATCACTATAATTCGCATTATTTTTAAAATATTGTTTCCTCTACAACTGTTACAAAGGAAAGATAACAACGTTTTAAATTGGTTTTGTTCGTGCATCTCGCATATAAGGCACTGGCCTGATACAACTTTACCCGAGTGCGTTGTGCTTTGTAGTACGATAATTAGTTTTGTTTAAAAACATTGTTATTAACATGGGAATGATGATTTTGATTATTTTTTATAAGAATTTTCAATTATTTTTCTCAACGTAACATTACTTGAACATACATATAAAATGTACAAGTCTTTATTGTAATTATAATGCAAACAATAAATTTACGCATTTTACCTACTGATTTTGAAAGTTATTCCATACTAAAAATTAGAGAACATTTTTTTCACTTAAAAACATATTAACATTTGAACGTAGTGCGATTCGAATATGCGCCTCTTGGAAACCGTAACCACTAAACCATATGTATAGAACCCTATACGTTTTTTACAACTTTTTACTTCTGTCGGTGAAATATACATTTTATATGTATGTTTAAGAAATATTATGTTGAAAAAAATTATTGAAAATTCTTATAAAAGTAATCAAAATCATCATTCCCACGTTAATAATATATATAACGTTTATAAACAAAACTAATTATTGTACTACAAAGAAAAACGCACAGGTAAAGTTATAACAGGTAAAGTTATAACCTTACATGCGAGATGCATGAATAATAATACTTATTATTTCTGATAAGTAATTGTTTGCGTTTATATTTTTATTCGTTTTTTTTTAGAAAAAATTTAATGTTTAACAATTTTGCTTATTTATATATTACAAATATTAAAGATTTGCTTAAATTTAAAAGATATTGAGATAACATTTGATTTTAATGCTAATCGGACTTAGACTTGCGAAATCGCTTCCCAAATAAAATCAGAAAAACATGGAAAAATGGTAAATAACTTTTGAAATCTTAATTGAATTTCAGGAGTTAAAAGTACTATGAGTAAAATTTTCTTATAAAGTTAAAACGAAAAGACATTGTGCCCATCGTAATGGGACAATGTCTGACTATCAACGAATGGTTGTGGGTTCGTTTCCTTCTTGTGGTAATAATTATATTTAATTTTTTTTTTCATTTCTCTCTGCTAAGACAAAGTGCGGTGTTAAGTTTTAGCATTATTATTTTATACTTAGCAAAATAATATTTTTACAAAGTTAGAGTTTTGTGAAGATATCGCTGAGTTAAACTAAAATTAAATTAATTTCATTACCTGGATAGCTAATTAGAACAGCTCTTTGTGCCTTATCGTCTCTGTCTAGTATTCATCTTGAAAGATAATAGGTTAGTCATTAAAAACAGCTTAGATTTTAACAGCTGTTTGTTATTATCTTATTTTCTAAGATATTTCACTTTTATTTCACACTACAGGGTTGACAAGAAGATACTCCTAGTGTCAAGACACTGTGTACTCCCCTTTTCACTGAATTCGAGATATTACGGGTTGATTGGCGGAACTCAACGTCACTCTTTGTCTTACCAGAGCGATGAAATGGAAATCCAAAGCGCAACCGATCGCGGTTACAGTCGGACCCTGTTTGTTTTGATATTACAACTTTTTCTTGTGATAACATACAAAATAATGTACGCTAAATTATATATTTTTCATATTTTCCGAAAATAAACGAGAACATGAACACATTGTGCATAACTATGTTTTGTCCATAATGTATGCAACATCTGTATTTGATTGTATAATACTGTATTATAATATTTTCTTCACGCTTTTATCCCGCCAGGGTAGACAGAAAGTGTCAAGACCACTCCGTATGTCGCTTTCCACCGAATTCGAGACATTTCGTGTTGAGTGGTGGGACTTAACGCCGCACTTTGTTTTACCAGAGCGAGGAAGTGAAAATAATATAAATGTATCAATCCTTCGAGTGGGGATCGAACCCACAATCGATTGCGTTTTCAGTCATACGCTGTCCCACTGCGCCACGATCAGCCTCAAAATAAAAATATTAAGTTTCCTTAAATTCAATCTAAAGACTAAAGACCTCTACCATATTCACTCTAACAGCATTTCTTGTATAAATGAAAATTTTAATAAAATTTATATAGAAAAGCCTATTTTTGTATTAGTACCAAGCAGAAAATGTTACAATAGCGCATATTCAGCAGAATACAACTTCCGTTAACTTCTACAAACTTTAATAGCCAGCCGCTTAAACTACTTTTCAATAGGCAAGTTTACAATATTCTTGGTGGGGTTATTATAAAATATACATAATATGGTGACCTCCTATAGGCAGTGGCCTTGTTTCTATTTCAGTCGCCGTAAAGGACGTTTTAAGCTTAAAATACCTGTTCTAAATGCAAACAGGTTATTTCAACAATGTGCATATGCTTTTGTGACTCAAGGGGGTCCTACACGTTCAGTTTAATAATAAATTTTTAGTATAGTTCGTCTTCATTGATGTAGTTTCTTGTAAGTCTGATGACATTATTTTTTATTTTTCTTTGAAAATTTTATATGCTGGCACTTTGTAGGGTAATAAGTAAGTGTTGACTTGCTGTAATAGTTCCATTGAAAATAATTTTATAATCTCAGTCTACTATTTATGGGTTCTTTTTCCCACAAAACATTCATTGTTTATGATTAGGTGGATATTAGAATGTCTTTTATAAGGTTTCTTCAGTTTATTCTGAATTTTACATGAATTTTTTGGATAAAAACATTAGCGTAGTTACAATTAACCACAATAAAACGACTCTGCAGTTTTTATCAATTAAACAGTATAAGTAGCTTAAAGATATTTATTAGATACATTTTTTAAATAACTTCAGAAGTTATAAAACCCCATAAAGCTAAATTCAAGAGCCTCTTTAAACACCATTGCGTGACCTATCGGCGTACGAATAAAGGCATATCTTAATGTCTACTAAATGCTGAAATTATTTTCTTTTTTAAGTGCAAATTATTTATTACTTTAAATATTCCCTTAAAATATTGAATATTATTGCCTGTAGACTTAATTGTTTTTAGTTCTATTAAAATTGGTAATAAATTAAATATTGATTTGTTTTGTCAATAATAATTCAGTAAACATTACAAAGGTTCAAATTTCTACTTATCTTTCGGCAAAACTACTGGACAGACAATAATAAATCGACTAACATGATATTAATGTCAATAATATATACATAGTTGTTAAAACTTCTTGAGGTCAGTCGTAGCTCAGTGTGACAGCGTCTGACTGTAAACGCGATCGGTTTTGGGTACGGTTCCCACTTGGGGGAGGGATTGATATTTAAAATTATTTTCTTTTTTTCGCTCTGGTAAGTCAAAGTACGGCGTTTAGTTTGGCCTTGGCCTTTCTGCTCAAAAAGGCAAAAAAAAACACTTCTTAATTTTTCGTTTGTATGAAGATCAGATTTTTAAGTGGCCATATTTTTTTAACTTAGAAGCTTATCCTACCTATTTACAAGTCATATACTATGTATACCTTTTATTTGTAATAATTATATTGTTTCGACTGCATTGCTATGTTTAAAATGTAGATAAAATTCTGTACAACTAGTATTACCCTACTAGTACTAACCTTAGGATGTGAACTGAAATATCAGTTGTCAAATTTACAAGGGGTTGTAAGTGTAACGATTGTGATAGATGATGGAGTGACAGTGGTGTTAGCGTGCCTTCCAAAACGTTAGAAAGGCTGGGCTAAATGGTCTCTTTAACATTGCTTTGTTAAGACTACTTTCTGATAAGGGTAGAACTAACATATAATATAGAGGCGCGGGTTCGAATCCCGCTGTTGAATGTCCAAATGTTTTCAAAAATGTTAACGTAAGATATACATCCTAACGTACTTTTAAAAAATAAGATAGTGGAAACTATTTTTTTTTGGCACAATGGGACAACGTATTACTGTAAACTTAATCGGTTGTCTGTTCGATCCCCTCTCGGGGGATCGAACCCACAACCGATAATATCGATATATCGCGAAATAATTTCATTTAGTATGCATCATCCTACTTTTATCCTTGTAATACAAAATGTATACATATATCGACGTTATCAATAGTAAATCCGAAACATGTCACAAATGTGAATCTGTAACTAGATCGATACGTTTCTCAGCTTTACGAGTCCCCGAGGACCACTAGCTGCATTTTATATCGCACGCTACAGTTCGCTTCATGCAAAACAAAGTCTCTACTGAGAATACTCGATAATATGGATATCTTTTCAGAATAATAGGCGACCCTCTTGAATGTAACAATTAGGTCTTTATCTACCGTTTTCTCTTTATACGTGATAAAAAAATATTTATACATATAATAAAAAATAACTGATTGAAATCTGTTTGTACAAGATTTTTTTTTTAAAAATTTTCATTGGAGGCAATAATCAATGAAATAGATTTCAAAACCATGATTGTTAAATAGTAAGATACTGTAAAGTGTTCGAAACATCAGGTTTCCAAAAATGTATTTTTGAATACCAAAATATACGCGATTAATCCGTTTAAAATAGTTTCATTTAAAATGATTATTTAAATTTTTATATATATCTCTGTTTGTCTGTGTGTTTGTGTCTCGAAAACGGCTTAACCGTTTGAAAATGAAGTGTTCACTATCGTATTTTGGTAACCGTCCCTTAATAATTACTGTTTGCTTCTTTCATAAATAACAATTGGCTCGTAAATAAGAAAGTTATATCAATTTAAAATATGTTTATTTGTTTGAAAAATTTGTATAAAATAATAACTTTTCTTGAGTTTGATGAAAGTTTAGTTTTCAATGTAGACATTGACCATTTTAACGTTTTTTGTTACGTCACGGGTATAGCTATTGTTAAGAATATGTAATTACCTTATTTAATGCACTGCCTGCTATCATTTCATACAAATCTAACATCCAAACTGCCTAGTAGAGACCGCCTCAAGCGATCAGGTCGTTTTATTGATACGTTTTTTAATATTTTTTGATATTTATTTATTATTATTTTGTGTGTATTCATTTTTTTTCTTACTGTACATACTGTACATACAATAGTATGTTATGAAATATTTTTTGCTATAGCAAAATATTTTAGTCGGTTATGGACTTACACAGTTACAGAGTTGTTGACCTAAATGTTCTGCTGAATAGATGGCCCAGTAATGGATCTGTTAATATTTTCGCTCTTATTTACTTCAGCTTAAACCAATTTTTCAAGTACGTAAAGTGTTGTAGAAGTATGAAAATCATTTCCTGCCTTTAAATAATCCTGTTTGTAAATAATAATAAACCGACTACATAATAATTGTACAACTACCTATTTATATTTTCTTACGAGAAATTTATCTATATCCTGGAAACCATTGTGTCGATTTTAATGAAACTTTTTCCCTAAGTCGAAGTATACCTAAATGATATGACTTTTGGTTTTAGAGAAATTCGTGGACGAGCATACAATCGTTTATCAAATTAAGTACTTGGAAGCCTAAATGGATCATCCTATTTAAATATTATTCAATTCCAACAATGCTACTTACATATATATTAAACTTATAACCTATATAATAGATAATAATAGTTTTTTTTTGGAAATTAGATTTTTAATTTATATATAATTATATTTATTCATTATATGCAATAATATTCATTTATTATTTTTATTTTATAATGCTATTATTTCAAACTACTTTTAGATAGTAGTACTTAAGCAATTTTTACTATTTTCAAAGTGTTATTCCACATAGCATCCCTGTAGAGAGATTTTTACAAATTTCTACTACTTAAAGATTATTAAGAAATAATCGTTTAACAAGAGAAATTACTATTTTATTTCAATATTTACTATTTTTAAAGTGTTATTCCACGCTTAGGATTAGAAAACATTTTAGAAAAAACACAGGGAATCTCTCTAAAGGGATGCTAACAACATAAATAAGTTGTAACAAAACGTATAAGAATTTCGACGCAGCTGGTAGTAGCGCATGGCTTAGCGGTCAGAGCGCTTGGACGGTATCCAAGAGGCGTGGGTTCGAATCCAGCTGCGTTCAAAATTTTTATACGTTTTTTCTAAAATGTTTTCTAACTTAAGCAATTTCTTGTTCGTCTAAACCTAAACTTAGCCTAAACCTTAGTGTGAAGACTTTCCACTCTCTCGCATTTATAAAGTAACTAGTAACTAACCGAGTAGCGTCTGAGTCTGTTTAGGTGTGTTCACTAACATTCATTCATCTCAAACTTAGTTATTAATAATAACGACGACTCGTTATGATATGTCGTTTTCGTTACGGTTAAGATTGATTTGCATATTTAAGTTGTTGTTTAGAGCTGTCCTAGTTAACTCAATTTCATACATGGCGATCATTTTGTATTAATGAAATAATAGTCAATTAAAAAAATAAGTTTTTTAAAACAACTTAATTTTAATTTTTATTTGAAATACATACTATTTAAGCTGTTATGAATATCTGGACCTAACCTAAACCTATATACAGTAAAGCAGGAGAAAGTGTGAGTGAATTGGCTGTGGGTTCGGTTTCTACTCGGGAAATGATTATATTTAAAATTTATTTTAAATGTAATCATTTCCCGAGTAGAAACCAAACCATTTCTACACTCGGGTAAGACAAAATGCTTTAGGGTGAAAGCATACCACGGAGTGTTTTGGCACTAGATTTTCTCTGATTCTACTATACCAGATAGAGCGTAAAGCTGCTGAATAAATACATTATATAATATTATCTCTACACTTTTTTCGCCTTTGGAAATTCCTTACTACGTAATAAAAATATGCTTTCATAATAATGCCAATAACAAATCAATTTCAAAGTGATCCAATTACGTTCTTACAAAGATTATCAGCCGACGTTAAAAGGGGTAGCCGGTACGGCGGCGAGGCGAGAGCTCTCTGGCATTTCAGAAACAAAGGCGGTCAATTAAGTGGTCGTGCTAGTCTAATTTGCGGATCGATACCGCTCAGATTACTTACAGTTGCTTCAGGTCAAAAGCATAATTTACTTGAAGTGATTCAATCGTGGGAATTTTGTAAAAAGTTTTAATAATACGCTTAAGTGTATCCATTTTAGGTCATCGGGGTATAGAGGGACAACGTCTGACTGTAAACGCGATCGCTTGTAGACATAATTCATATTCGGAGCTATGATAGTATCTAAAATTTATTTTCATTTCGCCGCTCTGCTTATACATGACATATTGAGTTCGAAAAGGGTCAATGGATTGTCTTGACACTAGGTTTTGCTATTCTGCTATGAGGGATAATGCTTGGACTTGTTAAAATTACAGATCTTTTATTGGACACATACATATTACCGAGATAATTATGATTTTGATATATTTTTTCTTTCTATGATTCTCATATTACACCTAAAATAGGCAAAGGAAGGCTAATAAAATGTGGCTTCCATCACCGCTGTTTATATAACCCAGTACATAAATAAAAAAATAATATATCGATTCTTTGGTACTGTATGAAATAATTAGATAATAAATATTTTAACCTTGTATTCGAAATATTGTCCTCAATATAAACTAGTAACTTTGTATGTATAATTATTTATACGTTTATTTTTATACGTTTGTTAAATGGTTACGTAGGGCGCTAATATTTTCTGACTCCGTGCTATATATTACTGACACCGACCGTCCGACCGTATGACCGTCATATTACACAATTAATACTGTGTTATCAACATGCAGAGAACTGAGTGACAGTAAATTCTATCTGCTTATCCGGGAAAAGACATATAAAAGGACTTGGTGTTAATTTAATCTGTCTTCTTTATTCTGTCGAATTTTAAAAACTTCGTGTTAAAGTGGCAGAAGTAACTGCGATTTTTTTTCAACGTTACGTTCCCTACATACCTACTCATATGCCCAGTCTACAGCCATCAACCTCTTCATATATGTCCTTCGGGAGAGTCCTCATGCTGTTTACGTGATCTTCCTCTAGTATTGTAGATACTGTGTTTTCGAAGGCCAACCGAGATCTCCTCCGAACTGTTTTATAAATCTTCCTTACTATTCCTCTCGACCTGCCCAAACAACTTGAGCACGTTTTTCTTCGATCTCACTGTAATATTTACGCTTACGCCTGCCATTCTACGGATCTTCGCCGCATATACCATCAGCAAGACAGATTCCGCATATACGGCAAAGAGAGCGTATTTCTACTGGATTCATATTTGTTTCATTCTTCTTTTAACACACCAACGTTTCGCTGCCGTATAACAACGTCGGTATCAGTACTGCATTGTGAATGGCAAGACGTGTAGGTACGCTGACGTTTTGCTGTCGCATCAATGCAGCCAGAGCACCGTTTAACCCTGTTACCGGCAGCAATACGCCTTTCGAAATCCATTTCGTATATTCTATCTCTACTAAACATACATTCCCAGATATACCACCTCATTCATTGGTTCTAGTATCTTTCTAAAATCTTTTTAAACGCTTTTTATATAAAAATAACTAGAAAATAAAAATAATTATAAATATGATCATTTTCATACGAGATTATCCCCTCGCAAGGATGAAATTGACGACAAACGCTTGAGTACAATAATTACATTATTTTATCTTTAGATATTACCCGTACTTGCGGGATATGTGAATTGATTAGCTTGTAATAAGCTGTGTCTGTCTTCTCTGTTCATTTATTATGAAGTATTGCTTTTCAAGTGTTGGAATATGAAATCGTTATTGACTTAAACACACTGAGAGAACATTTGCAGTACAAAAATATATTCTTTAATGATTCGTCCAAATTAATCTTAATTAAGTATAAAATAGTAGTTTTTGATTTATTAGTTCATAATATTCTCTACTTTCCTAAGTTGGGCGTAACTAAACACTGTATTATAAAAAGTAAGAATAATTATTAAATAATGCAAAAATTGACAATTCGTATAGGAGAGTAGACAGAAAGTATCTAGTCAAGATACTCCTTACTTCGCTTTTAGCCGAATTCAAAACCGCCGCCACTCAACAATGATTCGAATGAAAATAATTTAAATATAATCATTCTCAGAGGAATCGAACCCACAACCGATCGCGTTTTCTGTCAGATGCTGTCCCACTGCGTCACTACCGGTCTCAAATTGTCAATAAAACTAGAACAAAAACAAAAGCAAATTATTTATAACATATTAATAGCCCCATACATTAATTCTACAGCAAGAACAATACTGATTAGAAGTAAGTGTCACTGTAGATACCCAAGATCCTCTTTCACGCCTAACGCTTCTCTCCAAAGTAAATATTGTTGGCCAGAATTTCCCTTCAGGGCTATCAATTACTTAGTTGTCACGAACAGGGTGGCATTCAATTTGTCAGGGCCAGATATGTCCTTTGGTTTTCGAATAATCATTATCATATGTTTCGAAACGGTCGTTAAGTTTATGGTACTGGACTGGATTAGATTATAGAATAAAATAAAACTTAAAGCCATTTTGGTACATTGGGAGACACCGTCTGATTGTAAACGTGATTGGTCGTGGGATCGATTTCCAGTTTCATTATTATTCTGAAGTTATTTTTATTTATGTCTCATCAAGACTAAGCACGGCGTTAGGTTTCGTAATTTTAATACATGATGTCTGGAGCTCGGAGGGAAAAATTGTGTTTTTACCACTAAGTTTCCTCTAAATTCACTGCTAAACAAAAAAATAATATCGTCATATAAAAACACATTTATATTCATTATAACTGTACAAAGAAGTTGTAGGCTCTCATATAAACATGTGAATGTTATTTAAAAACTATTACTGTGACCAGCAAGATTTTGCTTTAAATCAGGCTAGAAATTTTCCACTGTCAGAAAAATAATTTGAATCATATTTTATGTTAACTGCTTGCTTTAGAATATATCAATAAGGAGCGACAATGAGTGAACAAAATTATTTGTTACTTCACACATAATTTTTTCCTTACTATTATAAGTATTTATAAAATTAAAGATAAAAAGGTTATTATTTTAACATATTCATTTACAACATATTGAGTATAGATATTACGTTAATTATATTTCAAACCTAACAACAAACAAGAAATGATTTTCCTTAAGGTACTAATTTCTATAATATTTTTATAATTTCTTTATACAAAAGTAACATAAATAGTTTTTAGAAAAAGCGAGGTTAATCTTTATAATTTATGTGTAAGGATGTGCGAGTTGGCATTGAACTTGGAGGTGTGTCTTGGTTGCAGGCGCCCAAGGCCGCCGCATAGCATTGTACCCTCATCGATTTATCGAACGGCGCGCGCCGCCTGTCTCCCCGCACCGTCGCGGAATAAATCCACCTACGTTTTTTCTTTCTTTCGTATAAGATTCTATTACCTTACTTTGTGAATGTGCTTTGCGAAATGTATCTTTTTAGTGGGAGGGAAATTTTCAAGTTGTGTTTCTTTTTTATAATATATTCGTATTTTTTTATATTTTTTTTTGGTTTAATAACTAGGTGAATGTATGTCTTACATTTGTTTGTTGCATAATTTATATATCACTTATATGTTTTTAAGATATAAATATCTTAATTTTTTTTTATAACATATAAATAAAATGGACATTTAAACCTATAATTATAGTCGTGAAATGTAAATATTATATTTCGTTATTTAGTACATGGCAATCCCTTATTCCACAATAATAAAATAGATACAGATAATATAGTATTAAGACACTCTTCTTTACAATTCACTCACGTCTTTTTACCAAAATGAGAAAAATATATAGCCGCAAATCAAACCCAGTACCATCGCGAATACAGCCAGCCGGTCTCATTTGTATTATAATATCATGTTATAATGACTTTAACGATTAAAATTCACAGACTGGCCCTATACGGTGACCAGAGTTTTAGTTGCCGGGCAAGTTTAGGACGGGCGAAATTCCAAGGATCTTTAGGGCCTAAATCTCGTTACACCGCACGATCGTCTGCATACAGAGTGCTCTAAGTTAATTTACAGAATACAGTTCCCGCGGGATCGGTGATCTCGAACGCTGTTTGATATACTTACCCTACACGATCTGAATTTGTTAAGGCTAAAAGAATATTTAATGTTATTTTACTTCAATTATTATATACTTTAATGTACGAAGGAAAACATTTAAACTTCGTATTATAAAAATTATAATCAGAGGAAAGTGAAATTTGGCATAGTTGTTGTTGGAATAGCGCGAAAGTGGAAAGCGAAATTAAGTATTTTTTTATAATCCAATCCAAGTGAACCTTGTTTTTAAAAGTAATAATAATAATCCAAAGAAACTTAGATAATGCTGTTGTATAAGAAAAAAAATTAAATTATATTCTTTATTATTTTTTCATTGAGCATTATGTTACTTAATATAAATGTTTTTTCATTATTTTATTTTATATAGTTATTATTTTAACGAAATTTAGTGTTGTTTCACATTCTCCAAATGGATATGACTATAAAATTAACTTTGAGCTAATAAAAGATAGCTAAGAAGAAGATTTGAGCCTTATACCACGTAGCAGGATAGTCAGAGACAACCTAATGTCTTTCATTCCGTTACCTGCTATCCGCTCGAAATTGATACACTGCGTGTTGAGTGGCGAAGTCAACGCCGTACGACAATAGTCTTATATTTTTTTAATATTTTTAACTATATATATATATATATGTATATATATATATATATATATATATATATATATATATATATATATATATATAAACATAAAAAATATGATGAAATGTTAGGTAAAAATAAATACATTGATATATTTTCTTTAAGATATCATCAAGATAGCGTGTCTATTATGTACGAATGCAATCACCTTAGTTTGTGCTTACTTCAACACGCTTTCATACGTTTCCTTTAGTAACGAAACTACACGAAAGTACTGTGTAAATTTTAGTGAAGAGCTTTACTTCAATTTCAAATGGAATCACGTTTTCCAATCATGTTATATACTTATTGGTACTTTAGATTATTTTATTAGAAAAAATAACCCAAACCACGTAAATTAATTACATCGTAAACATAAATAACGTAGAAAAATGATTTTAATATAATAATAACTCCATATTTTTCCTATATTAGCAGCATTTTAGAAATATTTTACAAATTTTATGTTATACATAATTTAGTGTTTATAACATTGAGTATTGCTACTCGATACGCAATGATCAAATTAAAGTATTGTTAGCTCACTAGATCCTATCCGCCTACCTTAACTGCCAAGGAAGATTTACAAAGTTATACATTTATGAAAAAACGTATAAGAATTTCGACGCAGCTGGTAGTAGAACGCATGGCTTAGCGGTCACAACGCTTGGACGGTATCCAAGAGGCTCGGGTTCGAATCCCGCTGCGTTCAAATTTTTATATGTTTTTTCCTACATGTTTTCTAATCCTAAGTGTGGAATAACATTTTAAAAATAGTAAATATTACAAAGTTATATTCTTAAAATGAAGCCAGGTTGTGGGCTCAATTCCCACTCGGAGGAATGATTATATTTTCATTTGTCCGTTCCAGGTAAGACAAATTGCGGTGTTAAGTTCGCCACTCAAACACATAATATCTCTATTTCGGGCGAAAAGCGGTCAACGAATGTTTTGACACTAGGTTGTCCTATTCGGGATAAAGCGTACCCTTCGTCTGCTTTTACAAAATTATATATTACTATAATTTAATAACAAAATGGAGACCGGTCGTGGCGCAGTGGAATAGCGTCCGACTATAAACACGATCGGTTGTGGATTCGATCCCCACTCGAGGGAGTGATTATATTTACATTATTTTCACTTCCTCGCTCTGGTAAAAGACCGGCGTTGAGTACCACCACTCAACACGCTATATCTTGAATTCAGTGAAAAGCGAAGTAGGGAGTGCCTTGACATTAGATACTCTCTGTCTACCCTGCTACGCGCAATAAAAGCGTGAATCTAAAAAAATCATTTAATTTGTTAAACAAAATTTGTTATTAAAAAAACAAAATTCTAAAAGGAAAGGCCATTATTTTACTCGTAGACAATTTAACCTTTTAGAACATGCTGTATTAGGTGTTGCAACAATTCAATATTCATTCGACTTCATATATCGAATGTTGGAACAATGTAATGTCTCCCCGGTGAGCGATTCGGACGTCCGATGAAATAATGATTACCCGCTGGCTTTAGGTCTGGAAGGCTCTACATACATATTAATAGATACCGATCGGCAATCTGTTGAATGTGAGCAAGATTTACTGGAGGAGAAATGATATTTTAAAGTTTAGTATCTATATTTTTGTAATAATTCCTAAAGTTTTATTTAAGAAATAAAAATATTGCAACTCTATTTTGATCCATTTCTGCCATTTATTGTGTTTGAAAAATGCACACATGTTCGTGAAGTCCCTGTCAGCACAAAACAGCAAGGATATTATTTAATTCAAGAGTCACTCGTTTCGTTTCATTTTAAAATGAACTAAAAAGTATTTAAATAAAGCTAATTTTTGAATAACAAACAAATATACAATCAGAACAAGTTTCAAACTTACTGACATGACATATATGGAATATGCTTCAAAATGTAAGTAGTAAATAAGTAGGTACATTTTATAATTTTTTAATTTATACAGGTTTTCAGTTAATTTCATTTATTGGAGTTACTGATACCAAATTTGTATTTTCTTAATAAATAAGAAAGCATGTCTACTTAGGTATATAATATAATCTTACTTAAATTATATAAAATGATTTTGACTTTGATTTTATCTGAAGAATGGAGACAATATAAAAGTTAGTTAATAAGTATTGTTTTTGATATATTGACATTTATGACATAAAAAGGAGCTAGCATTATCGAATATAAAGAACTTTCTTTGAAGAGCAAACACTAACTTTACCTATAGCCACTAAAGAAATGAATTCGCAGCCGAGCGATTTCATTGTGATTGATTTACCATTTCAGCGTCAGTAAAACTCGTTCGATTTCAACCCATCTAATGGATCCGCGTGAAGGCTCTACCAACTATCTATCTATGTTTAACGCTAATAGAAATTGATTGAAATTAAATTTTACCGCTTACAAGGAAACGCTCCTAAATCATAATTATTCGATTAGTTAAGTATATAATAATACCATATGTTAATAAGATAATTTGCTAAGTATAAAAAAATAAAATACGGTGAGAGTCTTGCTTATTTAAGTATTACGAAATATTTTTATAATATGTTGTAGCATTTCACATACTTTATTAGGCTTTCCATTTCCTTTTGAGCTAAATAAAAAAATTTTGGCACACGAAAATTATTCAAGCGAATATACTAACACGTCTTTCCTTTTGTTTCAGGAATGTGAACGCGCGAAACAGAGTCGTAGTAAAATAGAAATGTGTTTTAACAAATACTTAATAAAGTTGGCGGACTACTTCCGGTTACACACATCTCGTTAAGAAAGTGAAGCATTAAAGAACACATCGCAATGAGTTGCAAAGTGGTACTCACGAAATTACTTTTGTGTTTTTGTTGTGTATCGGGAGTGTGGGGACGATCGTGGGCGAACCACCACGACACCACAACGTCGACGACGCAGACTACACCGACAACTAGTTCCACGCCAAAGAATTTCCACAATGACCCACTTATCGTTGAAACAAAGAGTGGTCTAGTCAAGGGCTATGCTAAGACGGTGATGGGTCGCGAAGTGCATATTTTTACTGGCATACCCTTTGCTAAACCTCCTCTAGGGCCATTGAGATTCCGCAAACCTGTGCCCATCGATCCCTGGCATGGCGTCCTTGAAGCCACTGCTATGCCTAATAGCTGTTATCAAGAAAGATATGAATATTTTCCTGGATTTGAGGGCGAGGAAATGTGGAATCCAAACACTAACATATCAGAAGACTGTCTCTATTTAAATATATGGGTGCCACAACATTTACGAGTTCGTCATCATCAAGACAAACCTCTTGCGGAAAGGCCGAAAGTGCCTATACTAGTATGGATTTACGGAGGAGGGTATATGAGTGGGACCGCGACACTTGACCTGTATAAAGCAGATATAATGGCTTCATCAAGTGATGTTATAGTAGCATCGATGCAATATAGGGTTGGAGCTTTCGGTTTTTTGTATTTGAATAAATATTTTTCACCTGGCAGTGAAGAAGCTCCTGGTAACATGGGCTTATGGGATCAGCAATTGGCAATACGTTGGATAAAAGACAACGCACGTGCTTTTGGCGGGGACCCGGAATTGATAACTCTCTTTGGTGAATCAGCTGGTGGAGGAAGTGTAAGCTTGCACATGCTGTCACCCGAAATGAAGGGCCTATTCAAAAGGGGAATATTACAGTCCGGTACTCTTAACGCCCCCTGGAGTTGGATGACCGGTGAGAGGGCACAAGATATAGGCAAAGTTCTCGTTGACGACTGCAACTGTAATAGCAGTCTCTTAACGGCTGATCCTAGTTTAGTGATGGATTGCATGCGTGGGGTCGACGCCAAGACAATTTCTGTCCAGCAATGGAATTCTTATACGGGTATTTTAGGGTTTCCATCGGCTCCAACGGTAGATGGTATCTTTTTACCAAAGGACCCAGACACAATGATGAAAGAAGGACATTTTCATAATGAAGAAGTTTTACTCGGCAGCAATCAAGATGAAGGTATGTTATTTTTTTATCATACATCAATTTCACATATTATTTATTTATTATAATAATCTTTAAAATATATACAAATTCTGCCATAAATCAACAGCTTCTCAACTCTTAATGGTGCATATGTCCAATTCTATTGTCGATTACGTTAAGTAACAAACACAACAAAATTCTTACAGTATAGCAAAAGAAAAAGATTTATTCATCTAACAAATGAACGATATAAATCTTAGCTTCTTGCAGAGGAAAACGCGACGTGTGACTAAGTGGCTCGTTGGTATCGTATCAGTATTACAATCAAAGCATAATGTTGCGGTTTGCGGCTTGCTTCAGTTCCAATATTAATAATACTTTTGACAATTACACCTTATATTGACAACTATATATATACATTTTAAAAACCTGTACGAAAATTATATAAATTGTTAAAAAAAACTATTCTCTCTCTACATTCGTCTAATTTCGGGACTTGGCAAATTCAAAATGAATGTAATAATCGTTAATTTTTTAATCGTTATATATTTTATCATTTTATTATTCAAGTTCATCTAATTAATTTAAAACGCAGCCTCGTTATACGTGTTTACATTATACTCGAGGACTGACCAGAAATGTTTGCATTCAGTACTATGTCTGTAGGTATAAACAAAGTCAAGAGTTATTTTTCATAGTATATACGACCGTAGCCGCAATTCTCGAGATTTTTGTTTACACTACGGTATTTATCCCTTGAAAATAGGTATATCGTCGTGTAAACAAGCTACACCTCGTGAAAGACGAAGCAGGTGGAATATTTCATTCTTCCGCTTTGTTATTTACAAGAATAAGGCATAATTATTGAATTATTTCCTTATTATTACTCCGATTTAAGATTTAATTGCATTAGTCTTTTGTTAGGAGACGTAATTGGTCTAACAATAAAATTATAGACATTAATTATTAATACATGCATGTTTAGAAATTACAGTTAGATACCATGAGACAGACAGACATTTTTTTATATAAAAAAACCAACATACGTCTGTCTCATATTAAAAAGATATTACTTATTTCTTATATATATATATATATATATATATATATATATATATATATATATATATATATATATATATATATATATATATTTATTTATTACATTTAAAATCAAATGTAACCTCAGCATAACCTCTATCACCTTGTTTTTATCATAAAGCGTGACATATCAATATCGGGCATAGAGTTCGAGGTCGTCTGCATGGCAAACACCTAGGGGGGTAGCTAGTGGGTAAGACCGCGCGTGCGCAATAACACGTAAACAGAATTTCACGTCGCCGTACTACCAAGTACTACAGACTCGCCCACGTAGCTAGGCTATCCAGGGTGGTTCCCCCCTGAGGGGTGGAAATAGGGTTGCCAGGTGCTCAGGACTTCATTATCGTCTTATTTTGTTGAATAATTTCGCTAGTCTAGTTTGTGATGGAAATCATTTATTTAGGTAAACATTTGTATGAAGCAATAGCAAGTGGGAATAACACAATTGTAACAATTAAATGATTCCATTATTATTTGTTTTTAATTTATGTATGATTTTTATTCTTTATAAAGTAAAAGGACTCGTATTTGATTTTTTGTAATTTTTTTAGCTTCACACTTTTGTTCAGCATAGCAAGGTAGATGGGAAGTACCTAGTGTCAAGACAATCCGTACTTCGCTTTCCACCGAATTCGAGACATTGCGTGTCGAGTGGTGGAACTTAACGCCGCACTTTGCCAGTTCCGAGAGCGAGGAAGTGAAAATAATTTAAATATAATCACTCCACAGAGTGGGGATCGAACCCACAACCGATCGCGTTTACAGTCAAGACTCTTTCCCACTGCGCCACGACCGGACTCAAAAGTATTTTCCTTTAGATTTTAACAATGTACAATATCGATAATCAAAAATTTAATCAATCGATGTGAGCACAACCCTTTACTCGTCCTATATATTCGTAAGAGTAATTTCTAGAAAACGCCGGCCGGCATCCACCTTGCCTGGCAATTGTTATCCTATAGAAAATATTATTGATATTTATCGAGCCCTTGCTTTACAATGGATTATTGTATCAAATGTTTTAACACAAATATCCGGCGATACGTCTACGTCTGCCACATTCTGACAGTCAATTACGATTTCCGTCGATAGTAATTTATTATTAATCGTTTATGGGAATGGTTTTGGTAAAACTCCTTTGAATGGACTAAATTTATGGATTATTACTAAGTTTTTGTATGCGTTGGTTGTGATTTCAAATAAAAGTATGCATGAAATGTAGATATATGCCAGTAGATGGCAAGACCCAGCAGTTTCGACGACTTTGAATTAAATATGGTTTGATGACCGTGATTGTCGGGTCAAGACAATAAAAACGTTGGTGTTACTGTATTTTTTTTTATTGGAGTTTTCCATAAGAAATCTTGTACATTTAATCTTTCTTTCTTCTAAGTGGTTTATTTTGTATTATACTAGTGAAACAATGAAAAAATATCAATAATTTTTGTTAAGTACTTTACATGTATGTTTTTTAATTTTATTTTTTAAGCTATTGAAAACAATATACTGTGATCAATTTGACTGCTTAGTTTGTATGAAACACGACTCTTGGACTGAATCTTTATTCCATTTACAATTTCAACATGAAGCAAACATCAAAATATTTTAATATATGTTTAAGAAATATATTTAGAAAATTAGAAACAAGTAACTAAACTAAAATAAGAAACAAGTAGAGGCCGGAGGTGGTGCATTGGGACTGAAAGCAAGTTCGATTGTGGGTTCGATTCCCACTCGAGGAATGATTATATTTAAAATTATTTTCATTTCCTCGTTCTAGTAGGACGTCCGCCACTCAACACGCAATGTCTCGACTACGGCGGAAAGCGAATTAAGGAGTGTTTTGACACTAGGTACTTCCTATCTACTCTGTTGTGCGGTATGAAAGCGTGCAGCTAAAAAAAAGTAAGCTTTATATTATAGTGCGACATACTTTTATACTACCTAATAATATACACGCTAGTGATATTGATTGTAAGGTAAAGATGAAAAAAGGAATAGTCATTTATCATTTACACAAAATAATTATATTAGATTTAGGTTTGGATATTACAAATCAGATAGTTTTCTCCCCTAATTAGCTATTTACGTGTTTCGATGTAACAATAGTCTAAATTAGTCTTTGTTCGAAATATTTTTCGTTTGTTCATTATTTTGTTAAGATTCTTAATATATCGTCTGTAGTGTACTATATATTTTGTTTAGTTTTTTAAATTTTATGTTTTAACTTCACGCTTTTATCCGGCGTAGCAAGGTAGTCAGAACAGAACAGGCAAGAGTACATAGTGTCAAGACACTCCTTACTTCCCTTTCTACCAAATTTGAAACATTACGTGTTAAGTGGTGGAGCTCAACGCCGTACTTAGCAGAGCGAGGAAGTTAAAATAATTCAAATATAATCACTCTTCCGAGTGAGGATCGAACCCACAACCGTTCGCGATTTCTGTCAGACGCTGTGCCACTGCGCCTGCGTACATATATATTAGTAGGGAGAGAGAATCTAGTGTTAGGGCACTCCTTGCGCTGCTTACTAGAAGATTATAGTTCCACTATAGCACATTGAAACAGGGTCTAGCTTTAAACGTAGCCGGGTATAGATTCGAGTCCTTCGGTAGAAGTCGTTGTCTTTCTGTTGCAATAAACGCGATATTCGTAGCGTCGAGTTCCATCCGAAAATTATAAACGTGGTACTTTGACACTATGTTAATTGTAATTAACCTGGTATGAGGAAAAACCCGGAAATAACAAAAAATATACATAACTAACATTCAATTATTACGTGAATATATATATGGTTATACTAACTAATCAGAGCATCGACATTTCCACTAATTGACGAAGCTGCTTTCCGGAAACGTAATACATCAATGTATACTATTTTTATACAAAGTTTTATATTAGTTAATTGTTCTTTCCTAACAATACTTTTCATTGGTCTAATAATGTTTTTTAAACCGTTCATATAAAAAAATGGCATTATTCTATAATAACTTCTTATTTCAAATTAATTTTTAAATACAAAATTGCTTATTATCGGATTGATGTTAGTACAGCTGAAAATATTAAGGTAAAAGAACATCAGTGAGCTTTCGGCATTGAAAGCTTATGATTTCCAACCAACCTACACAAACTGCTAAAAAATTACGAAGCTGACGCAATGCCTGTATACACAAGATCTATATAATTAATACGTTCAAACTTCAGATAACTTTCTGTTCATAATGGGCTTTTCTACTCAACTTTACCCAGGCGCTTAATAATAGTTAGGTGCAGAATATTGTAAGGCTTTTTCATTTTTCATTTTATCTTGATCGATAAGTACTTGGTGAAATCCTTGTGAAAAATATTTTTTCTCAGTTTCCGACAGCCAGTAAGTATCATATAGATTTCTTGAGAAGTTTATATAAAAATTAAGGGGTGATTTCCCTAAACTGCTATTGGATTTAATAGTCGAATAACATAGAAATGAAAATAATATGAAAATAAAGCTGAGGATGACGATTAGTTTTTATGTTGCTTATTGAGAAGCGCTATCATTTGTCTTATTGAGGAAACAATGAATTTTATTATTATTCTCCTACTAACAGCGTCTGTATAACTTTAAATTCTTTATATTTTTGAAAATTATTTTTCTCTTTTACTATAGAAAATGTAAAATTTACATCGTAAATAAAGTTAGACCGTACTTAG
Source organism: Dryadula phaetusa (assembly GCA_032432895.1). Classification (NCBI taxonomy): domain Eukaryota; kingdom Metazoa; phylum Arthropoda; class Insecta; order Lepidoptera; family Nymphalidae; genus Dryadula; species Dryadula phaetusa. The sequence continues at coordinate 3,432,449 of JAOYRS010000029.1, forward strand.
AACTTTTGAATATACTCGTAGTAACTTAGGCTTAGTGGTTAATCCACTGTACTATAATAACCAATAAACGTTTTTCTTTTAGTTTATTTAACACATAGTAAAGAAAATAATATGTATATGGAATGATTTATCTCTAAGAGATCTCCACTAGAAACCCTTGAGTGTAACAAAGTTTATAGTTATCATTTGATCAGAACTATGAATTTTTATATGTTTAACTATGAATGTTTTTTTTTCATTTATTTGTTAAATTTTTTAGTAAAAATAAGGGTAAATTAGAGTAAAATAATGTATTAGAAAAGCACGTTTCAGCGCACCGAGCGTTGCCAAGTGTGTTTTAATGAAGACACTCGTGTAGCTCGTTCCACACACTTTGATACTTGTTCTATGTAATATCATAGTGACCTTCACTTTATACATGTGAAAATTCATATATTGTGTATACTAAGTTCTTTGTATTTAATCAACTATGTATTTGTTCGTGGAAAACGGTGATTCTTGACGTTAAATTGTTTATTTGCCGCAAAAAATATGATTAAATATATATGTAAGCTAGCTTTAGCTTTACAGGCATACACATAACACGGTGCGGCAAACTGACTGTAAACATCAGTTTGTCGCTAGGTTCGTTTCTCACTCAGTGTAATAATTGTATTTAATATTTATTTGAATTTCTTCGCTCTTGTAAGACAAAATGTGGCATTCAGTTTGCCACTCAGCACTAAATATCCCGATTTTCTAGGTGACTCTGCTTTGCTGGTTGAAGTGTGAAACTGTAAAAAAAACATACTTATACTATACATATACAGTTCAGTCTAGATGAACCCGTTTGTAAAAACTCAGTCAGACTTTCCCATGGTCCGACTGTACAAGCGACAATTGTAGATCCGTTGCCCACTCGGATAATAAGTTCTAGTTTTTAAAAAGACAAAAGGCGGCGTTGGGTTTCCCTATTTAACACAGATTATCTTGATATTTGGCAAGAAGTAGACTGCGAGAAATTTTTCAGAACGCACACTTCGATTCCTAACCTGTTATGCGTGTGACGCGTGAAGCTAAAAACTCTAAAACTACATTAAAATTATAATTTAAACCGCATAATATATCGTGACATCGCAAAAAGCTCAGTTTAAAAGCAACCTTTATTTAAATGGCCTCGTATCAACATGCCTTTCAGTATTTATATGCAAAAATTCAGTGGAACATTTGAAAATATTTGTAATGGAAAATAAACGAGACACGCAATGTCATTCTCAAGATACAATTTTCATACTCAAATTGAATTTTCTTGGCCTTTAATGCACGGATATACTCGTACATGGTTTCATACTTTATTACTGTTGTATTTTTATTGCTTTTATTATTTTACTAATATCAATAAATGGATCTAAGTAAATATATTTATTTCTTTGTTTTCATTTTAAAATGGTTACTAATATTAACTTTATATAATTTAAAAAAAAATTGTTGAGGAAGGTTAGAGAAAGGATTTGCGAAAATTTTTACTGCAACGGTTTCCCGTTCCTAAACGAATTTTTACCTTTTACAGTTGTAACTACAAAACCTATTATACCGTGGGCAAATATTATATTTTTTTTAGCGAAAAGAGATTTATATCGTCTAAAACAAATAAATAAATTTAAATAAAATTAAATTTAAAAATTAAAATTAATAAAATTAAAATAAAAATAAATTTAAATAAATACCAGTTTAATAAAAAATATTATAATATAAACATTTTCATTTATATGTTCAATATAAAAGTCACTTTTAAATTATTCAACTATACCTATTAACCGTATAATATGTATTAACTACGAACATCATCACACTACACTGGAAATAACTATATAGAATATTTCCATAATAATAAAGATTTAATGAAGCTCAGACTCTCTTATATCATATCATAAGCGAATAAGATAATTTGTTTGGAAATGTTTCAACGTTTTCCATCTGCTAACTAGGGTCGTTATCAAATTTATTTGTTACACAGAATAATAGTTTGTAGTTTAAAGGTTACTATTATTTATTATTCTTGAAAATATTTTGATCAAATATTCTGATTGAAGTATTTAAGTTAGTTATAAAAAAATATTTAAAAAGTTATTATTAATAATAAAAAAACACGTACACACACAAATACCCACACACACACATACACACACACACACACACACACACACACACACACACACACACATACACACACCCACACACACACAAACACAAATACACATACACACACAAATGCACACACACACACATATATTTTGGTACTTACTGAATTACTAGATTCATATTTCAATTACAAAAATGTAAAAATATTTCTAACCTGAGCTGTGTATATAGATATATAATATTTTATTTGATCAGAGGTAGTCCAATAAAATATTTCATAGTATTGTATAAGCTATAACTTGTTATTTACTTTCAGGAACATATTTTCTGCTTTACGACTTCCTCGACTATTTCGAAAAGGATGGTCCGAGTTTTCTTCAGCGTGAAAAGTTCCTGGAGATTATTGACACGATATTCAAAGAATTCTCTAAAATCAAGAGGGAAGCCATCGTGTTCCAGGTAATTTTATATAATTATTATTAATTTACTTAAAATGCACAGAGACTGTGTGGCCGGTAGACTGTAAATGCCATTTGTTGTGGGTTCGATTCTCATTTGGGGCATGTTTATTTAAATCATTTGCATATCCTCATTTCAGTGACGCTCATATGGTGTTATTTCTTATGAGGGTGGAGGACGGAGTTTCTTAACTCTCTTCTCTTTCTACCTTGTTATTTGGTAAAAATGTAATGAAAAAAGCAGATGTACTATATTGTTCCACATTGATTAATATATACTACTTTCATATTAAGTTAGAACGTGTATAAAAATTTGAATTTAGAGAGCTTGAAACGCCAAACGCTTTAGGCAAATAAGTAATACATTTTAAATGAAACTATTTTAGACACTTGTCTACATGAACGGGTCTACCTGTCACCACAGACTACTGTGAAGTATTCAAAATGTCAGGTGTCCAGAAATGTATTGTATAATACTAAAATAAACATGATTAATCCATTTAAAATAGTTTCTATTAAAATGTGTAAAAATCACGAAAATCGAAGATCTTATTAAGTATAACTCAACTAATTCTCATACGGTTGTTACAACTTGTTTTTGCTGATAGCGTTTTACATATTCCTAATATATTGTTATTCTTTATATATTGAATCATAAAAATGTACAATTTAAATAATAAAATATTAATTTATATTTGTATATTATATAACCTAAGCTAATGACCACTAGAACACGTAGGACGTTTCAATGATATTTGCGTTTAAGGCGTGGTGATTCTTATGTAAGTAGTAGGATAGTATAGGCCTGGCCGCAGAGGTCAGATAGCTAGATCTGTTTTCAATTCTATATGGCTTACCTTATTTATATTACTAGCAGGTGTTATGAAACTATTGTATTTATATTTTTATTAGTACTTTAGGTGTGTGCGACCTTGTATAGCTTTATGATCGGTGTATATTATAGAATGTCAAATACTGGACATAAAGATCATCGTGGCCTAGTAGGCACTACGTTTGACTGTAAATCAAGGTCGTGAGTTCGATTCCCATTCGGAAAAATGATTAAATTTAAAATTATTTTCATTTCTTCGCTCTAGTAAGACTTCGTTCGCCACTCAACACGTAATGTCTCAATTTCGACTTGGTTGCGTGTCTTATTTGTCTTTCGAGCTATGCAGGATATAAATTAAAATTCATAGATTCTTTTTTCTTTTTTTTTCTTCATAAATAAAAGACGTACGTTTTCAAACAATTATGCTTAAAAATTTTCATCATGTTGTTATAAAAGTTATATTATTAAACAATTTCAACTAATAAATGTTGTAAAGAAAGAGAAGTAATCAAATTATTATACTGTACTTAACTTTACACTCTTTTATTTCAAAAAATCTTTCCTTTACATTTTTAATCTTTCCTTTAAATTTTTAATTTTTTTGAATTATTAAACAACATAGCATAAAATCAGAAAAAAGTTTTTACAATTATTAATTTACCTACATTCATGCTTGTTTACTGTTAATACAGATAAAAAATTAATTTTCGGATATCTGTCAATTAATCAATCTAAAAGGCTTAAAAGAATTTAGATGACACGATGTTTAATTAATACCCTGAATTCAGACATAAAATACTTTTCATATTCATAACAAACTAGATATTTATGTTTTTGCAATTTTAATTTAGTTTGAGACCGGTCGTGGCGCAGTGTGGAACAACGTCTGACTGTAAACGTGATCGGTTGTGGGTTCGATTCCCACTCAGGGGAGTGATTACTTTTAAATTACATTCACTTCCTCGCTCTGGTAAAAAGACAAAGTGCGGTGTTGAGTCCCTCCACTCAACACGCAATGTCTGGAATTCGGTGGAAAGCGAAGTATGGAGTGTCTTGATAATAGATACTTCCTGTCTATCCTGCTGTGCGAAATAGAAGCGTTTTTGAAAATTAAAATAATAAATTCGATTTTTAAAAGAAGAAACTGAAATTCAAAACTGTTTTTTGCAATTTTTTGTAAAAACATACATTTGACTCGCAAAACATTGATGTTGTCCAAAATTAATGTAATAAAAACAAAATAAAAAAAGTCATTTCACGCTTTATTTCGCATGTAGTAGTGTAGTCAAAAAAACCAAGTGTTAAGATACTTTGTTGACTGATTTCCGCCTGATCGAGATATTGCGTGTTGAGTGGCAAACCCAATGCCCCACTATGCCTTACCATAGCAGATTAATGAAAATAATTTTTAGTAAAATAACTTCCCTGAGATGGAATCGAACCTACAACCAATTGCGTTTAATCGTATTATAATCGTGTAGCCATAAATATATGTAACCAATAAGACAAGGAAAGTTATATTAGAATTATATAGAATATTTAAAAAAATGAAAATGACAATCATTTTATAATTACATTGTGGTTTCAAACTAATTATCTGGAAAGACCCTTCCTAAAAGTTAATTATTACGTTATTAGCTTTTCAATAATTAAAGGAAAGTAACTTCGCCAAGTTAGAAAGCAAAGGTTATTACGAACTTGATTATTCGTAGATACGAATATATTATATGTTATATGTATATAATATAGTAAGTAAGGAATTGAATTTACGGAGTATAAAATTTATAATTTTGTTCTATTTAGTAATAAAATTTATGAAAATGTACGAAAAAAAGCTTTACGTTGTAAACTGCATAGCAGGGTAGTCAGAGATATTCTATTGTCCAGTTGCTCCGTCAACTATTTCTACCCGGAATCAAGACTAGGTGAGGAACTCAACGCCGTGCTATAATTACTAGGGCGGAGAATTGAAAATAAAATTTTAAATATAATCGAACTGATAACCAATAGTGTTTATAGTCTGCCTATCCCAGTGCGCCACGAGGCCTGAATGGGAATAAGTTTGAATGTAAATAAGAAGTCAATAGTAGTCTCTAAGCAAGTTAACTCAATTTATATTATACCTAAATACATTGTGGTTGATTAAAGCTCAACTAGTCGCTGTCAATGAAGCTTCTATGAACAAAATGTTATTGCTTCAGTACAAAAAATTAATGAAACAATCGTCACCTTATTTGTTGTTAACTTTAAAATTTAATATTTAAAGTATGTTAAAATGTTTATTAATTATAAGAAAAAACATGCCCTAATCAGTATTGAAATTTAAGACTTGAATATATTCATAGTGGTCGTCACTGCGTTTGACTGTAAACGCGATGCGTTGTGGCTTCGATGTCCACTTGGGGATATGATTATGTTTAAATTATTGTCTTTTTTCGGTCTAGTAAGACAAATTGCGTAGTTGAGCTCCGCCACTCAACGCGTAACGTGTCAAATTCCGCATATACGCATTAACACAATGCTTTGCTCCTTTAAGTGTATCGGCGTTGTTCGTTCATATTTTTGCTCTCAGCCCATATATCGGCTAATGTCCCAGTGGAATTAACTCATTCTGAGAATGGAGTAATGACGACTTCCCATTTTATATTGCCAACTGTTATGGAAAATGATGTACCTACCCGTGTATCAGTAATGCGGATAATTCAATTTGATCCGTTCCCTCGTTTCAATATATATATTTTTCTGAATAGCATTGTGAACTTTTCTATCGATCTTTTTGATCTGATTTTTATTAATTACAAGATTTGCCCGCGACTTCGTCCTCATGGAATTTGACATTTCTGGTTATTACATTATAAGCTATTTGATAGTCGCGTCTAAAATGATCCAGATGTTCAAGGTCAGAACGAATGCCAGAACAAACAGATGGACAGACGAAAAGGTTTGAAAATGTTATTTTGGTATATGTACCGAGTTTACATATTACAAATAATCATTTAAATTTTATTTATTTGTATAGATTTAGACTTAGCTAGAATTAATCAATTAAAAATATAGATTATAAGTTATTACAGTAAAAATCAGTTCTGTTTATCAAAAATTAGAAAACACTAGACATTGCGTATATTTATGAAATTATCACTTACAAAACTCCCTTACATCACGTATATACACTTATGTCTCGATTTCTGGTGGAAACCAGTCATCGGAGTGTCTTTACACTGCGTTGTCTTTGACTACCTTGCTATGCGGAATAAAAGGTGAATGTAACGTATAATATTATGTAAATTTTTATATCAATACTAACGTAAGATTTTCTTCTTTAGTATACGGACTGGGAAGAAATAACGGACGGCTACTTGAACCAGAAGATGATAGCTGACGTCGTCGGCGATTATTTCTTCGTGTGCCCCACCAACTACTTTGCAGAGATACTGGCGGACTCCGGAGTCAACGTTTACTACTACTATTTTACACACGTAAGTATTTTTTTTAAATTGGCTTACATAAGCTTAAATGTTATGTGCCTTATGTTGATAAGTCTCATGTTCCGCTGTCTACTTAAGTGACTAAAAATAATGTATTTAATTCCCTTTGGATCTTTTTAAACTGATTATTAATAATGACATTAAAACATGCAATTACATTAAAACGTTTCACATTTTTTACTGCATACTAAGGGGTGTATAGAAAAATCCTAATTCTTGTTATATATTCTCCGCCTACTATCGGAAATCCATATATTGCGAGTTGAATTCACGCTTTGTCTCACCGGAAGGAAACTAGAATAAATGAAATACAAAAATGCACCTGAATGGGAATCGAAGCTACGAGTAGTTACATTTACTGCCAGATGCCTTTGGTTTAAGTTGATTATATAAAATCTTTTATATGAATATGAAAAAGGTTTAAATTATTTCTAGTCTTTACTCGTTATACCAAGTAACAAATATTATTCATATAAAGATTCTCGTCAAACTCCCACAGCAAAAAGTAGTGTAATTGGTTTATTATAATAACATATTTCTATCTCAAATCATCTTATTTCATATCACGCTTCCACGTAATATAGCTGTCAGCCGCAAAGGCGTTAAGAAGCCCTGGGCGTAATATTTTTTTATCATTTTAGCGACAATGGTGACCCAAACTGCGTGTCAAATTCAATAAATCTTATAGTATATATTTGTATATATATATGTAGGTGGGTATGTCATAATTTGAGGGGCCGGTCGTGGTGCAGTGGACACCACCTGAGTGTGAATGCGATCAGTTGTAGGTTTGATTCCTTCATTTTCATTTCTTCGCTCTGGTAAGACGAAAGTATTTTGATACTAGGTACTTCCTGTCTACGCTACAAAGCGGGATGAATGCGTAAAGCTGAAGAAAGTTGTAGATATATTTGTTGTTATTATTAAGTCGTAGATATGTTTGTTTGTATGTAATAATTTCATTCGATTTCTAATTTTAATATTTCACTTTTTATATTGCATACCAGAGTAGTTAGATACATCTTAGTGTCAAGACACTCTGTTGACTGTTTTCCGATTTCTTGTACAATATTGTTCAATAAAATCTCGTTCTTAACTTTAGTACTTTATATTCGTATGCAATGGGAATGTGGTCTTAAACAATACAAATATTAAGTTTAAGTAGCAGATATAAGGGCCGCGTTGTGTTTTACAAGATCAAAATCTGTTTTACAATATTAAAATAATATCATTATACCCTGGTATGGAATTGAACACACACACCTTCATTACTTCAAAACCCTGATCCGCTGCGCCACAATGGCGATATTAGCCTTGAGCTTAAGTAAATATTATGACATTAAAGCTCTATAAATTAAACGCGACCATAAAAGTACTTGAACAAAAATGTTAAAGAAATTTCCGTCTAGAAGCTCTTCAGAGACCGGTCTGAGTTAACACGCTAATTTAACTAACGAACCAAATGTTAGGGCTCGCGCAAAGAGGCTACGTTTAGTTTTTGAAACGATGTTACGACATTTAATGGCAAAAGGTGAACTGAAAGTTGAATAATATATCAAAATTTTGTTAAATATATTAGTGTGTTTTAATAATTGGAAGGCTATATATATATGCATAGGAAATAACGTTCATCGGTTCTGGTGAAAAATTGCAGCGTTGAGTTCCGGTACTAACACGCATTCCGGAGTTTGGCTGGAAAGCGGAGAACGGAATCGGTCTTGACACTAGATTCCATGTATCTACCCCGCTTTAATCTGAGTACTGTCTATTTCGGGTACAACATGAAAAACAAAGTGATTTTCCACTACTGTTAAATATGTTACCTGACACTGTAGCTTGTTCTAAAATTACCTTATTTAAAAAGAATAGAAATATATATCATATTTCCTTCAACACATTAAAATGATGTTAAAATAGAAACAAACGCATACACTACAGACATAAAACCAGGATTCCTAGTAATCTTATAAGTTAATTGAATTCCATAAATTGAAAAATGAAACAGCTTTTACGATTGTGTAATCTACCATTGATGGATTTATACGGACATGAGCCAGTACATACGTCGTGTTGTGAACAAAGTGTGCCGGATCTCGCCGCGAATTACAGTTACAGGAACTTTGTAGGTTGAAGAATGCTTTCTGCAAGGCACGCGATGTCGGCGAATGAAAAATGCGTTTGCACCGTCACTCAGAAAGCTAGTTTAAAAAAATATTCTTAGAAATTTAATGGTTTTTGATGTTGTGTAGTAAAAAATTATATAAGAAAATAATTATTAGTTTATTTTATGAATTTTGAGAATTGTATTAGTTCAGTGGGTAGAAAAAGTCTTTTACCTTCTGCTCTATTTAATAAACTTGATTCCCTTAAAAGTATGTTGAGAAAACATCAAACCCACGACCACTGCGTTCTAAACCAAACCATCCTAGTAAAACTTGAAGGCGTCATATTATATTTTAAATACAGAAAAAATAGTTTAATAATCTTTAAAATAATTGATTTTACTGTTTGTATTCGAACTTAATATAAAACAAATAATACAGAATATATATATTTTAAAATCAGTACATTCAGATTTAAAAAGTTTAAGCCAGTGTAAATATGAATTTAACATGCATGCTGATGAGGATACGATATATTCTCGTGGGAGATATTTTGCGAAATAAAAATGTAAATACAAACGCTTTTGTTAAATGAATTTGTTTCCGTTTTTATACGTGAAAATGTTGATGCCTTTGAACCAGGAATTGTGTGGAGTTTTTAAAGCTAGCTCATATTTTTGATTCTTGACCTATTTAATGTTATTTTTTACAAAGTATAATAACATGTAGAGTGTATGTTTGTTTTGTATACCTATAAACAATAATGAATTATTTTATTATTTTTAAAGTGTTATTCCACATCTAGTGTTATAAAACATTTTTTAAATAACCAAGACCCGAGGTTCGAATCCTGCTGCGTTGAAATTTTTGTACGGTATTTTAAAAGATATTTTTAATAAAGAATTAATTTGAAAATTTCATCTAAGCGGTACACATTTAAAACTATTTTCTCGTTGTCCTGGCTACCTTAATACCTTGGCTAATATACTATATATTAGGTAAATACAATGAAAATATTCTATTTTCACTGTATTGTATAAACTTTAAAGCGCAACGAACGGCTATAACTGGGTCAATATAACATTGCGACATTTCTTTCCTTGATAGATTGATTGATCGTAGAGCTAATAAATGAATGTTAAAAATGCATTCACTAAGGCATTAAAAATCAAGAAATAATAATTAATTTTACTTAACTTTAGTAACTTTTCTATCTTATGTAAAGGGAACTTTTAGTGATATTATACATGTTCCATTTTTTTCCCATTTACTGCTCAATTTTACTCCCAGAATCAGAGAAAATTGCGTGTTAGACGGCAACCTTACGTGCTTTGTTTAATTACAACCAAAACTCGTCCTTTTTCAAATATAACTATTCACCCATGTGAGATTCTTTGAACATACTTTGCTTCTTTCCCAATTTAGCACCTGAGGCATAAATTAAGTCAATTCTGTAACTATTATCAAGAGAGCAATATTAATAACAATTAAACCTTATCTCTATATTTATATAGTAGATAATTAGGTAGAAAATTACGTACTTGAATACTTGAAGAAGTCGCGAGATGCGCTACTTTATTAAATGCAAGGCCAAGAAGGCAGAAAGCAGGTTAAATCAAGATGTTTCCTCTCTTGAAAGCTTTTTAATAATTAAAATTATAGTAACAAAGTATACGTTGAATTGTCAGCTTCAGTTCTGACTAAATGAACGTCTGCAAAGAAATTTATAAGGCAAACACTTCATCAAAAATAAATGCTCAAGTATTGTTCTTCTTTGCTATTATGTTTTCATATAAGAAAGTATTTTTTTATATTTCTCATGTGTTTTCATTATTTGAAGCCATCGTAGCGGTGCCCCATGGCATTATCTATAAACACGATTGGTTGTGGGTTCGACTCCCACTCATTTTCATATCTTAGCTATAATAATTAAAGCGAGGCTTTTTGGGCAGATAGCGGAAGAGAGAGTGTCTCAACATTCTATTTTTTCGTCTACCCAACTAAAACGCGTAGCCCGTTTTTCACTTGTTTAATTCAATTTTAATTATCCAGCCGGTCGTGGCGCAGTTGGACGGTGTCTACCTGTATACGCGATCCCTTATGGGCTCGACTCGCACACCGGGAAGTAATTAATAAAAATAATATTTAATATTTACTATTTTTAAAGTGTTATTCCACATTTAGGATTAGAAAACATTTTAGAAAAAACGTATAAAAATTTGAACGCAGCGGGATTCGAACCCGCACCTCTTGGATCCATCCAGCCTCGGTCCACGGTATCCAAGAGGCGCGGGTTCGAATCCCGCTGCGTTCAAATTTTTAAATTTTTTATACATTTTTTCTAAAAATAATGTTTAAATTATTTTCGTTTTGTCACTCTAAGACAAAGTGCGGCGTTTTTAGTTCGGCCACGCAACACCCAATGTCTCGAATTCAGCGTAGCGTAGTACAGAGTGTCTTGACACTAGGTTCTTACCCTGTTATGTGGGCGCATGAAGCTGAAAAACAACTTAATGTTACGTGTAATTCAATGTAGCACTTTTCTAATCAGTCCCAGTGGTAAAGGTAATGTAATTTAAAAATAAATATGACTAGAATTATATGCAGCTCAATTCTTTCCAACTACACTACGATCGCGAACTAAATATAAAATTAAAAAATTAAAATATTAAGAAAAAGTATAAAAAGTAGAGTAACTGTAGAGCTGCTATACTAACTACAAAAGGCCGCATAGCAGAAGACGGAATCGGATCGGATCGGAAGAGTCGACAGAAAGTATCTAGTGTTAAGACACTCCGTACTTCGCTTTCCACTGAATTCGAGACATTGCGTGTTGAGTGGTGGAACTCAACGCCGCACTAATTGAATTCTTCGGATGTCATATTTATCGTCATCTATTGTAAATTTAAATGTTCTTAAAGATACTGGTCAAGTGCGACTAGCGCAATTATAAAAAAGGACAAAAAAATATCTGTTGTATGCGAGCCTCACTTAATTTTTTATTATATTTTAAAGTAAATATTTTCTCTGATTATTTCAAATATCTTCCTGTTGCCGTTATTAATATCGAGCAAAAAATCACGTTTGTTTTATAGGGTAGCTAAAGTATTTTTGTAATGAGATTTTTTCGTTTTTAGTCGTTTTAGTGGAATTACAATATTTACGGAAATTTCAGCTATCTTATTACTATGGTTCATGAGACTGCCTGGTGACAGATAAACAGACAGACAGACGGATTGACAGCGAAATCTTAGTAATACTTCGCTGTTTATTACTTTATGGTTATCTTTTAAATATTTTAAATTTTTCAGCTGGCCAATTCTGGGACTGTATCTTGACTTTAACATGATCATTAAAAATAGAAATACAGTTGATTTTTTACTATACAATTATCTCCCATACGGCATATAGAATAAGCAAAAAACATACTGTAAAGAAATTTCGTTTACGTTATTTTCAATTTTTAAAAATAGTTAAAAAATATAACTTTCACCTAAAAAAATATAAAATTACAAACATAAAATTATAACGTTAATTTTAGTGTATCGTCTTAAATAACGTTTTGATCAATTCTGTCTTATCACGTGTACAGTACACGTCTTATGGGAATGTGCGTCACAATTGCAATTCAAACGATGTCCACATATTGTTAGTAAATCTTCTCCCTTGAGCATTCTTATCCTTTTGTAGACCAATCAGTAAGCAACTTTAGTCTCGAACCTAGAAGAAGAATGCTTGACCTATTTTTAGTATTTGTAAAATGTTGATTTGTTCTAAAGATTTTTGCTTCACGTTTATACTTGTGCATAAGTAGAAAGCAACTGTTTTTCAACATATTCCGTTCTCTATACAAATTTGAGCAATGCATATTGAATGACTGAACTTAACGCCGCGTTTTGTTTTGTCAGTGCCGGAAAATAAAATATATATTTTTTAATAATTCCACTGTAAGGAATACGAACTTAAAACCTACGCATTTATTAGCAGATAAGACCACAGTGTGCCACGATGGTATAATGCCATATAACTATTTCAAAAATAATTTATTTGTTACAAAAATTATTGAGTATCTTTATTCTTAACGTAATCTGAAACTGGGGCGTAGGCGTAAAAACTCAAAATAGATTATGTCTGTATAATCTGTGTTATGGAGATATTGGGAAGTTTTCTTTTATAATAAACTAGCTATCTGCTAATGCAAATCCCGTTCAAATCGGTACAGATATTGCATAGAGGAACAGAAAAAAAACTTTTAAAAAATGGTATATTAGTGTACGTACCGTGTATACATACATGTAAATTTAATAAAAAAGGGGCTACATTAATATTACAAACAAACACTCTAATTTTATTTATACATTGTATAAAACTATTTTCACATAAACTGACTAAATTATTATAATTTATTTTGACTAAATTTGAAATATAATTGGTGAATTATAAATTACATATTCAAAATAAACTATCTGGTAATTGTAATAGCAGAGTATCGCTTTGAGCACGTTCCATTAAAATATGTAGTACCAAATATAGTAGATAATTAAATCTAGTCGTGTTTTAAATACAAACAAACTTGCCTAGCTTTTATTATCCTAGTATTATCAGTATATAAAATAGTTTAACTTTGTTTGATTATTTATGATAGAAACACGTTAGTATACAGGTGTAACTGTAAACGAGGTTATCTGTCGGTTTTCATTCATTTACCACATTATTCGCATATCTCCGCTCTGGTAAGGCAAAATGCGTTGTTAAATTCCGCCACGCAACACTAGGTTCTCTCTGATTATTCTATTATGCGAAATGACGCGTGAAGTTAAAAAAGTCAGTGTAGGTAGAATAACATTTTAATATAAATTTTACAATAGCAAAGCTTGTAATAATAAAAATGTTTGTTTACAATTCTAAATATATGAATGGGAAAGGTAATTGCCTGTTCCATTAACTTGACGGGCCAAGCTAAAATTTGACACATTAATTAGCTACTAACGTAATGTAACCTTAACACATTACAATTTAGATATAATTACTGAAAACATTCGTTTTAAAATGAAATTAAGCATTTCATATGAAATATAAACATTGTTTATAAATAATTTGTAATTTAAAATTAAAAGAGGATGGTCGTGGTGTAGTAGGACAGCACATCTGACTGTAAACGCAATCGGTTGTGGGTTCAAGCCCCACTCGAGGAAATGATTATATTCAAATTATTGTCATTTACTCGCCCTATTGAGACAAACTGCGGCGTTGAGTTCCACAACTAACCAGCAATGTCTCGAATTCACCGGAAAGCGGAGTACAGAGTGGAGATTTTCATGGTACATATGTAGGTGGTAAAAGCTAATACAGAATTTCTCTAGGGATCCAATTTAAATATGCAATAGTAAATAGATTCGATTGCACAGAGTTGAAGTATAATTGAATAAATATTGATAGAATTCGAAGCTTATCTGCCTGCTAGCTTTGTTAACGATCTCGGAATTTGCAGTTATTTAACAGCTGAGTTATCACGTTTATGACGCAATGGAGCTTTTAGTATGAATTATGTTTGTGATAAATTAATAATATTAAAATAATTTTTAGTGTATAACAAATTAAAACGATTAAAATTCAGTTCGCTACTCAACACCCAATGCCTCGGTTTCGGGCGTAAAGCAGTCGACGGAGTGTCTTGACACTAGGTTGTCTCTGGCAATAACCATCTATTTAGTCAAAGATTAGAACCGTTGATGAGAAATTAAAAATTACAATTTATTAAGTTCTACTATTCTACTATGTAGGAAACATTAAACTTAAAACTTAGAAAAACAATCCTTCCTGTAAGTGTTTTTAATGTTAGATTAGGCACATTTTATTTATACACAAGCTATGTGATAAAGATATCTGGTCGATATTGCATACGAAAGGAATAAAATAAATTGCATGCAATAGTAAAATATATGCAAATAAAAAATAAACATATTAGAACAAATAGAAATCTATGCAAATTTTATTGAATAATTATGCGTGACTGAACATGCAACATTTAGTTATAATGTTATTATTAAAACTCACGATAATCTCATATGCTTTATGTAACAAACTTGCTCTATTTTTCGAAATTATAGGATTACCTAGCCAATTGTCGAAGGTTTAGAACTATGGGGTTTCCCAATAAGAATGATATGTTTTGAAATTGATATAAAACATGTAATATATGTTCGAATTTCGTGCTCAATGGCTTTATTTGATAGGCTATTTATGAATCAAACAAAATATCATAAACAAAATTCAAATGACCGCCACAACTTTTTTTTGCACTGGTGAATACGATCGGTCCAATTTTCGATGACTCGGTGCAGCATTTCGGCTGGTGTGGCCGCTATAGTCGCTCGAATGTTGCGTTCAAGGTCTTGAATCGTAGCTGGTTTATTGGCATACACTTGAGATTTTACATACCCACACAAAAAATAGTCCAAGGGTGTTAAATCGCATGATATTGGTGGCCAATTCCAGGTCAGGTCAGGTGGCCAAAATAAATGTCATCCGCATCGATTTCATACACTTCAGGAAAAAAAATCGTTCAACATGTCACGATAACGGTCGCCATTGACAGTAACAGTACGGCCCTCGACGTTTTTGAAAAAGCACGGGCCAATAATTCCACCGTACCATAATCCGCACCAAACAGTCAATTTTTCCACCACTCGTGGATTTGACTCACTCCAGTAACGACAATTCTGTTTTTACTATTTTTAACATAAATAAGTGTGTGTAACAAAACGTATAAGAATTTCGACGCAGCTGGTAGTAGAACGCATGGCTTAGCGGTCAGAGCGCTTGGACGGTATCCAAGAGGCGCGGGTTCGAATCCCGCTGCGTTCAAATTTTTATACGTTTTTTCTAAAATGTTGAAAATTCTGTTTGTTCACATAACCATTGAACACGAAATGCTCTTTGAGTAGAGACAATACTTCTCGAATTTTGATAGAAAATTTGAACAATTTTCAAACGTTGAGGTAACGTTAACTTACTTATGATTAAATGGCAAACATTACTGAACACAAAACAACACAAATGTTAAATGTTATACAACCAAGATGGTGGTTGTGAGCTATCATCCCTATTGGGAAACACTGTATATTATGTTTTGCTATAATTTTTATATTTTATTTAATTTAGCTTCAAGCTTAGTCCCTCATAGCAGGGTTAGCAGAGAGAAACTAGTGTGTGGACACTCCGTTGTCTGCATTTCGATTGTACAAGAGACTTTACATGGTCAGACTGGGAACTCAACGCCGCCTTTCGTCTCACAAGAGCGGAAAAATAAAAGTAAATTAAATATAATTGAATTGCTTCACAATGGAGCTTTAAATAAATAGGACACCTTTCGGACTATTAACGCTGATAGCTTGTGGGTTCGATTTTCACTTGATGTAATAAACTATATTTGAATTATTTTCATTTGAAATATCAGTCTACAAAACTGGTCTACTAGGTCTTCATTGACTACCAATTTGATATTAAATCTAAAGATATTCATTATTTCTATAGACTTTGCCTGTTTAATGTGGTAAAGAAATTAGTATGTCAACTATAAAAAATATTTTTTGTCATACTATTAGGTTATTACCTGTTTATTTTTAAATATTCCAACGTGAAGTCCGAATATAAATATATAAGAATTTTACGTTTTGAAGTTCTAATCATCTTTTTATTTCAAAATATTTTCTTAGTGCCCCAAAATATAAAGCGTTTAGTAATATTTAAAAGATTTTGCAGTTTAAAGTATACGAGTAACCCAGTCAAAGTATGAAAAGCTTTCGCTAACGTTGTTTACTCCAGGGAGCTTTCCTCAAGTAATATTTAAAGACCCGGCATTCGAGCAATGCTTGTAATTTCTAGTATACATACTATGGCTTTAAAATGTTATTTTTAAGTAATAAGTAATTTCACATTTAATTATATAGTAATAAGATCTTTGATTTTTAAATATTTTAAATGAAACTATTTTGAACGGATTAATCGCGTCTATTTTGGTATTTGAAAATCCGACGTTTCGAATACTTTTCAGCATTCCGTGGCCACAGGTAGGTTTAATTAGAATATTTAGGAATATTAAAGTCCTGGCATCTGTGATTTTTCTATAAAACATTTAAACTCAACAAATTAACGATGTCTTGTTGCAACCTCCATAACTTATAAAGCTCATAGTTCTTATAAAGAGCCAGTTGAATGAATTCAACCGGAGCTTGCTTTGTGTACTGAACATAACTCTGAAGAAAATCGCCTTACAAACAAACAGGTGTTCAAGAAAACTATTACTAAGCAAGAAAAATAGTAATTTATCTTTTGATAATTTACTAATAATAAACAAACATAAATGTACATAAAAAGACTTTATAACACTCTGGTGTATATGTAGGGGATATTTTACTCTATATGCTAAGAACAAAGGCTTATAAAGGCGAATTTTGTAAACCTGCAAAGATAATTTCGTAGATTTTTTTTATCTGCAGTTAATGTAATCCTGAAAAAAAAAATAAAAAAAAAGAAGAAGTAAAAATGTCTTTCGGTGAAGTTAATATAGATTTTATTTAAGTTTTACGCATTTTCCCAATTTTTTTTATGTAATTTACAGGGATGTAAATGCGTTCAATTTCCAAGAAGGTACTATTCAGAAACAATAATGTTTTTACCTTGATTTTATAATGTGAATTCAATTTAAATATCAACTAGAGTCTTAATAAACTAAACTATTTATTTTAAGACAAATATTAAACTATTTTTTCATGTTTTTACTCATTACACTAGCACGATAAGCAAGTAGAAATTAAATCTGTTTAACATTGGGTAAGTATTAACCAAACCGACCACCTAATTTATTATCATCATATATAATATTTTACGCCCTTAAAGCATTTAAAATTAAAAATGTTTTATACGATATAATTCTTTTTTTTTGACAAAACGCCAACATTTTTCACTTAAGTTTAAACGGTCGACCTAAATATGAATAAATGGGATAAATGGTTGCAATAAATCAGGAAGCTAAGTAACAGCGGCAACTTGCCGACTCACGATTCGACAAACGCTAACAGAATGTAAGTAGGTCACTCTATTGGCGACCCGAATCTTTTAATAAGTTTACCGAATCGGTGAACATCTATGATGACACGCTGAGAAAATGCTAAAATATAATAGAGATTTTAAATTTTTCTTCCTGAAGTACCGTTTCTAAGGAAAATTGTATTTACATTTAAAATTTAAATAATTATATCTACCACATAATGTATAATAAATGGGACGATTAAATATATGCTGTTAGGATTTATTGAAAGAGACTTACGTACGTTTTAGTTCTTGTGGGTTTCTACAAATTAAGTATTTTTTTAATAAAAATATACTGCGGCGTTTAGTTCCGCCGTGTTTTGGACTTGGTAGAATAAGTGGGTACTGAGGTCGCTATCTGTAAAAGTACTGAAATACAATACTCATAAGTGAATCTAATTATGAAAAAAATATAAATGATTTTTTATAATGTTATAAATAAAAAAAAAACCTAAAATAAAATATCTCAACAAATAGTGCAGACGATATGGCCCGTATGGGTTAATACTGTGTTAATATTAATAATAAAATATATATGTATATATAATTACGTATATATGTTGTTATAAAAATAAAATATAGTTGCGTAGTTTTAGGATAAAATAGAAACCTCGCTAACTCGAACCAAAATAAGCTGTAAATGTATGTCCACATCGAAAAAATGTGTTTTGGAAAAAATGTAGTTGAAAAAATCAAGAAAAATAAGTTATCGACTTTAATTTTTTTCAAAATGAGGACTGTGATTAAACCATTGTTCTTTAGAACCATTGTTCTTTTTTTTAAATTTTACTTCTCTATAGCAAGCTTTACATGGATGGACTGTTAATCTCTCTGATGACGTAATATTCGACAATTAGAGGTACTACTACAGCTTCTTTTACTCGGTAACTACGAAATTCAATTAGTTTTTTAGTACAGAATTCTATCTACAGATCGATATTCATTTGGTTAATAAACGAAGACTTTCGTCTTATGAAAGCGTTCTTAAAGGCCTATTTTATATGTTTTTTTAACATTAAAACTACCGTATATTTATTTATTTAATATTTTTAACATAAACCTCAGTGTGAAATTTTGTTTGTTAGCTACATAGTAAAAAATATAATATTAGTTACAAACATTAAAATTGTAGCTCTAATAATTTAAGCATGGTCAGACATCTGCAGATCAAAAGGTCACGAGATTAACGAGCTATTTTGGGCCGTGACCTGTTGGCACTATTTTTGTTCGGTGCATTCAGTTTTAGAAAAAAATAAATATTTATTTGCCTGTATATTGACTTTGTAATTTATTCTAGCCGCTTTAAAATATTTATTTAGTTATTGAGTATTCGAGACCGGTCGGCCGCAGTGGGACAGTAAACGCGATTGGTAGCGGGTTCGATACCTGCGCGGTGAAAAGATTATATTTTAAAAATTATATACATTTCTTCACTCTAGTAAGATATAGCGCAGTCTAGCGAATTCTCCACTCAACAAACAAAATATCTCGATTTAAGGCGGAAAGCAATTGACGAAGTGTTTTGACACTGGGTTGTCGGACCCGGGAGCGGGATAAAACGTGAAGCTGTATTTATTTAAAATATGTGGAGGCATCAATGCGATGAAAATTCAACACAAACATATATGCTGAAGTTTTGTTGTATTGGCAAAGTTAGAAATATATAGATACCTATGTATATTCAATAAATAAACCATAACAATATTTATTTTAAGAGAATAATACTTTTCTACGGAATTTGTTAAACACGTTTCACTAACACAATGACGTCATCGTAGTGACTTCTAATGGAGTGTCTTAACACTACGTTTTCTCTTAAACTATAAACGATAAAGTGTGAATAATAACCATAGTCTACATTTGTATATATTTTTAGGTCTTTCTTTGTAATTACATAAGGTGAAGGAAAATAAGCTAAACTTTACTTAAACTAGGCCATCAGAGTATACGGTGTTATAAGGTTAAGACATTATATTGACCTATAAGTAACGAACATATGATACTGATAGCAACATAGCAAGAATAATTGATTTTTATTACAAAAAAAATAGTTCATTGAAATATTTTACTCCCATCTATTGTAAATGTGTATAACAAAAATAAACATCGATTTTTAAATGAATTATTACAAAAAGGAATTAAATTATTTAATCGATCGATAAAATTAATTTAAAAAATCTTTAAATAAAACCACTTTAAATAGATTTCGAACACTACTGCAGATTCCCATGGACACAGGTAGATTGTAACTATGGACAAGTGTGTTGGAAACGTTAGGTTTCCAAAAATATAGTTTAGTTTATAGAATAAACTCGATTAATCCGTTTAAAATAGTTTTACTTAAAGTTAAATCGATTATTAATATATCGACACAATCGTATTCAACATATCCTCTTTATATTGTAAATATAGTAGTACACATATTCCAATTTGCGGCCCCTGCCGGGATTATAATATGTATATCCTGCGCAGCAACGCAATCAGCGAAACGGAATTCAAACTATATTATGATGACATACTACTTTCTATATGATAATATAAAAAAATTATACCTCAATTTAATACTTATAAAAATTTAATCAACATTTATGATATGAACACATTGTTATTAAAATTTGAACGCAATGGGATTTGAACCCGGAAATACATTAATCTCTTAGAAAAAGATTATCTCGTTACACTCGTGTTGGCGAGAATATCAGGTTTATGCAGTAAAAACAGATAGACATATTAAAGTGTTTGAAAATTATGCTTTACTAAAATGAAATGCACAAGGGCAATGCCAATAAAAGTGATCTCAGGCAGGCACGATGTACAAAACAAATAAGAAGAAAAGAAAAAAAATCTACTTTTACTCTATTACTCAGGCCATCGCTGCTCAGTGAAACGTCTGACTGTAAACGCGATTGGGTGTCGGTACGATCCCCACTTGGAAGAATTATTACATTTAAAAATATATTTTTTCACTTTTCCGCTCTGGTAAGACAAAGCACGGCGTTGAGTTTGCCACCCAGCACGCAATGTCTAGATATTCAGTCAGCGGATTGTCTTGACACTAGGTTGTGTCTCGTAAATAGCTAAAAGTCAACTTATAAATTTTTTAATTTCCACTACTTGTACAGTAAAAGATTTACTAAAGCAGTGAATGCGAGCACAATAGTGTCTCAAGTTTTTTTTCACCTCTTGAGCGGATATTAAACAGGAATTGGATTCTAAAAAGGAAAATGTTCTTCAAGGTAGGAGAGAGTGTCAATAAAAAATATTTTATTATCATTCTATTCGGACGACAGTCATAGGTAATTCTTATAGCAAAAATCTATAAACACATACAAAAAGCCGTTTCAAGTTTTCAGCCATTTTTTACGCAGTGTCAATACCTTATATGTTGAATAACAGTAGTATATATATATATATATATATATATATATATATATATATATATAAATATATATATATATATATATATAAATATATATATATATATATATATATATATATATATATATATAATCATTCCCCCAGACCCCGAGTTTATATGGAACTAATTCCGTTAATGGTCCCACGCTATCCCACTGCACCACTGCTTTTAAAAATTTTAACATTCCAATCAAAAGCACTAATCCATTTAATTACTAACATTTTGATATAAAAAAATTATCAATGCACTATACTAAATCAACTTATATGCCCACATATATGTATGTATGTAAAATATTCGCTAAAAAAACTCGTCGACGTCGGCATAAAACTGTTCAAACAAAAACAGATTGATAAAAGTATCAGTATTTATACAAAAGCTTTTACGCATCATCACGATATTACCATACGGTTGGAATACGTAGATTCGTTTTATACAATAACTGCATATTGTTATAAGAATACTATACATACATATATATATATATAAATATATATATATATATATATATATATATATATATATATATATATATATATATATATATATATATATATATAATGCTATCTCAGTCCACTTGTGACCGCGGACTACTGTAAAGTTCGAAACGACAGGTTTTCAATAATATTGTTTCGCATAAATTACTAAAATATAGGCGATAAATCCTTTTAATATAGTTGAATTTAAAATGTGTAAAAATCTCAAAAATCTAAAAACTTTATATTTTATAAATATTTTAGTTTTTTTGAAAAAGATTATCTACTAAAATATACTATATATATTTCTTAATACTAAGAGCCAAAAGATTATCTCAGATCAAATATTCATTCAACATAAGTAGGCGTACACCCGTTAGTCATAACTCAATCAACGATTCCTACAATATTATGTAATAAACATTAAAATGTTAACATAATATTTGCGATACAAAACAAAGTTATTAGATTAACATGTATTCGACAAGTTCTTATGTTGTTTGAACGAATGTCGAACTTTCAGTTGTAGGCGTATGTTTTGAATACGACATCAGTCATGCCGAAGCGCGTAGGTGGATGTATTATATATAAATCCTAAATCTCTTCTAATTCACTGTTAGCTTTGATATTTCTATAATACATTGTATTAATGGACCATTATTTATGCCTTTATAGGCATTATAATGATATTTTTTGCTATATTTCTAATATATTTTCTGGTTTACTTCATAATCCTAAAAATCATTGCACTCATATTAGTTTTACTTTATTTTATTTACTTGGGGGCCTTCCGTAAGTTACGTCACACGTTAAGGGGAGGGAGGGATCGACAAAGTGTCGTTGACGGCGGTCACAATAGGGACCAACCGTGACAAGGACGGGGGAAGGGTCATAATTTCATGAAATTCGTGTGACGTACTTTATGGAGGGCCCCTCAGTTCTTGTAATTGCAAGCATATTAAAAATTCTTTTCTTATATTCGTTTTGCAATATGTAAGAAACTTTTACTGACGCGCTAACAAATGTGAGAGTTCTATGGAAAAGATAACTTTAATTAATTATTATATAGCCGCGAATTCGATATGAAATTTTAAGATAATTCTACACTAAGAAATATTTTGTTATGTAATTATATTTAAATATTATTTATTTTCTAACTTTGTTCTATCACTACACAAAGACATTCTCTTTGAAAATTTTTAAGCTATAAGAATATTCAAATATAGATATTAAAATGAAAATCTCAAACTTTTAATGATTTTACATAAAGAAAACCATTGTAATCGGATCAATCGCGTATATTTTTGTATGGCTCCCCCTCAGCTTACATAGGTCCGCCACTCCTGAAGTGTCCGAAACGAGAGATTTTAAAACGTATTTTCTACAATTGTTAAAAAAAAATACGCGATTAATCCTATGAGAACAACTGTTTTGTATCTGTATTTTTTTATTTACTGTATAAATTAAATTCGTTTAAGTCGTTTAAATAGATGTGATGTTAAGCCAATAAATGTTTAAGTAATGTGTAGAAACTTGATTGATTTTTGAATTACACAATATGTTAAAAAATATTTTATATCTTAAGATACAGAGGAAATATACAGTATATTTCCTTTAAAAATAAAAAAATTATTTCCAAAAAAAATGATTTTAAATAGCGCAACAAGGTTTTAAGCCTGTCAGTGGGAAGGTTAGTTATTTTAATTATTTAACACTGATTAGTTATTTTAATTATCACCTCTATATTATTCCAGCGCACAAGCACCAGTCTATGGGGCGAATGGATGGGAGTGATGCATGGAGACGAAATGGAGTACGTGTTCGGTCATCCTCTCAACATGTCGCTGCAGTATCACAATCGGGAACGCGAACTTGCCGCCCACATAATGCAGTCGTTTACAAGATTCGCTTTAACTGGGTAAGTACTGAGTATTATTGCCTTCCTTGTTAAAAGTTAGCTTTTATTGTAGACTAGTCTGTGCCCGCGGCTTCATTGATTTTATGTCTCTTGACTTATTTCTTTTTAACAGTTGTTGAATTGTAAACTCAGACATATTACGATACTTCCAGCTTATGTCATTATCTACAAAGTTAAAATAACATTTCCCCGAGCAAGATATAAAATATAATCAGTCCTTCATTATTACTTAAAGATTGATTTTGTGAACAGATTTATTTTCAAACAGAATAAAACAGAACTGTTTGATCTGGTTCTTGCTGCTGAATTTACTAACCGCACAGTACGTAATAGACTAAAATACCATCCCTATCATCTGGATACGTGGCGTTCTACTACTGTGCGGTTTTGTAGGAATGTCCTCCACGTGCCACACAACTGTGGAATGATCTACCTGCGGCCGTGTTTCCAGGTCGTTACGACATAAACATCTTCAAAAAGCGCGCTTATTCCTATATACCTTGAAGGCCAGCAACGCTCCTGTAGCTCCTCTGGTGTTACCGTGGGCGGCGATATTCATTTACCATCATGTGACCCGCACGCTCGTTTGCCTTGCCTGTCCTATAAAAAAATATTTATCACCATTAAATAAATATTTCGTAAATATAATATAAAAAACGTTCAGCGTGATGTCACCGTGGCGGTGTGGGTCAGCATAAGACTATAAGCGCGATTGGTTGATGGTTCGATTCCCACTCGAGGAAATGATTATATTGAAAATTTATTTTCATTTCTCCGCTCGGGAAGGCAGCGTTCGCTACTCAACACACAATGTTATGATTTCGCGCGAAACCAGTCAACGGAGTGTCTTGACACTAGGTTGTCTCTCACTATAGTTTTATTACCCCACGATAAAGCGGGAAGCTGCTTTTTTGAGAACGTTACATTTTTTGTTGTCAATGCGTGTAAACTAATAATTTCTCAGTATTGAAAGCTGTTTTTGTCATGTTAAAACTTGTTTCATATCCATTACATCGCTCGATAACAATTTTTTGTCTCAATTTGTCGGTATGTTTAAAGTATTGCGAAATTTTGCAAAATATTGGCCGTAAACGCCAAGTACGGAGTGTCTTGACACTAGGTAGTTCCTGTCTACACTGCTATGCGGGCTGAAGCGTAAAACTGTCAAAAAAACAAACAAATACGCCCACTTTACCATAAGAAATATCTCAGCTGCACTTCATGTCAGTTCAATTTAATAATATTGTTAATTGCTTTGTAACTTTAGAAAAGGAATCAAATATTTTATATATTAATATATAATTCGACTTGGTTACGATATTTCTTTCCATGTATTAATCTTGTTATGTCATCTTTAATTTTTACATATACATGTATATATATATATATATATATATATATATATATATATACATATATATATATATATATATATATATATATATATATATATATATATATATATATATATATATATATTTATAATGAGGCCTGTCGTGGCGCAGTGTGACAGCATCTGACTGTAAACGCGACCGATTGTGGGTTTGATCCCCACTCAGGGGAGCGAATATATTTAAATTATTTTCACTTCCTCGCTCTGGTAAAGACAAAGTGCAGCGTTGAGTTCCATCACTCAATACGTAATGTTTGGTGGAAAGCGAAGTACGGAGTGTTTTGTCAATAGGTACTTTTTGTCTACCCTGCTATGCGGGATAAGAAGCTTGAAACTTTTTGACAAAAAATTACTTGATTTTGGGCTACAAAAGGTTTTTGGATTTGTTTATGGTTTCATTGCTTGATATTTTTAGAGACTAATCTCAGAATTTTATTTTAAATATTACGAACAAAAAAAAATAACAGTTATTACATATATATATATATATATATATATATATATATATATATATATATATATATATATATATATATTAAGTATAATTTTATTTCCCATAAACTAAACGTATATCAATATTATTATAGCAAGCCCCACAAGCCTGACAAGAAGTGGCCACTGTACTCGCGGTCATCGCCACACTACTACACATACACCGCCGACGGCACGAGCGGCCCGGCCGGTCCGCGTGGACCCCGCGCCTCGGCTTGCGCCTTTTGGAATGACTTCCTGAATAAACTTAATGGTAGGTATAGTAACTTCTTTGGTTTCGATCTTTTTTTAACATTTTAATCAAATTTGGCCAGTAATTATTTAATCATTAGAACTAGGCTTTTTGTATGTAGAATATCACTGATATTGTTGGCCCTGAAAGGGCCGTAAAAACTCGTTTAATATGTATTAAAATAAAAAATGAATATATTCTTCACTTTCATTGTACTTTCTTATAGCACTCTTATGCTTGACACGAAATTTATCAGTATTATCAGTAAACGAAAATATTTTACATCCAGACTTGACATTATGTTTTACTCTAGAAATTTTTTTTTTTACTTTTCATTCAAATACTTTGATTACCGTAGTGTTAAACAACTAGTAGATAGTTTTTAGCTCTCCTTAGTGAGTAGCTTAATAGGTATGTTTAATGAAGTAAATATTAATTAATTATATTTAATAAATTGCCCAATGTATTTAAATTCTGACATCTTAAGTTAATAAATTATGTTAATTACAGTAATTAATGAAGCGTAATGTCTTAGTGACTTAGATGTTGATATGCAATAAATTTCAATTAATGTTCCTAAAGTGTTCTACATATAAATGTACATATATTTATATATATGCATATACACAAATAAATTATATTTTCTTATGACTAAATTTGAAAATGACTCATTGTCCATTTATTCTCTTTATAAACTCAGTTTTTTGCTTAGATCTTTTTTTAATATACAACATAAATAGGTACATATTTAATTATTAACATATTTTGTGATAAGGTTATACATAGAAATATTTATAAATTTATGTGTGTATGTTCGAAGAAAATCGTTATTTATCATTCATACTCGTCATTAATTTTTTTATAGCAATGAATCAGATAAACGACCGGTTCAATTAGAGTCCAAGTACAATTTTGCATAGTATAAAAAGAAATGACGTTTGTTACTCTCAATAAAGCTCGAAAACGTCTGGGCCATATCGACTTTCAAATATTTGTAAATCCAAAGAAGACTAAATCTAATAAATCAAGAATAAAGAGGTATGCAGGGATCGTAGCGCTTTGCGCTCCGTCCTTTCGAACTCCCCTGCAAGGGATAAAGCGTGAAGGTAAAAAAGAAAACAATAACGATATATGCGATAGGCAAACCAGAAAATAAAGGATTCAACATAAATTATTGTATTTCTCTTTACACGCGATGTAGATCACATACTACGAACAATGTATATTATATATATATTTAAATATGCTGTCTGCATAATGTATTATTTTGGAAGAAATTTAGTTGTTGGTTTTCATATATAATAAGGTAATGTAATAATTATTTCTTGTTATTTTTACAGAATTGGAACACGTACCTTGTGATGGGGCAGTCACTGGGCCATACTCAAGCGTAGCGGGGACTACCTTACCTATAGTACTGCTAACTACGCTAGCGATTACAGTGGCGCTATAAACAGCCAATAAATTAAATTTATTTAATATCAATATTATAAAAATCTTATAGAAATTATTAAAGAATGGCACGGGAACTTTGTAATTAGGTATTGACACTGCAAATGCTATTATTAAGAGTCTTGTTATAGTTTTATTTTATAGTCCCATAGCGAGGATGTAATAGCAAAAATTACATTATATATTATAATATAATAAGAAAAACATATTTTATAATCTCTGTATTTACTTGTAAGGAATGTAGCGCTTAAGTGAGTAGCTGTCACGATGTTCCTCTACCTGTAGATCGTAGGTAATGTGGACTGTGGCCAGGGCCGGAATACAAGAGCAGAGCCACGAAATGTGTTTTAATAAATTAAAACGAATCCAAAAAAATATCAGAAAAAAAATTATAAACGGAGACGATGGAGTTTTAACCCAAGCCTCCCCTAAATCTGGTCCTGAGTATGACGTTTAGTTCGGGATTTCCCCGTTCGTTTAACTGTGTGTTAGGTTAACTAGAGTTTACATCGGCTTTAACTATTGAAGCGATGCTCAGCTTTTAAGGCATTGGAATTAATCACTAAACATATCAATGTGTGCCTCTGCTTGGATAGCAATCGATACATATCTTGAATAGGGCGATTTTAGAATTTTATATTATATATGTATTTATAGGAGTGTACGCTGTGACGAATTTTTATCTATATATATTTACTATTTAGGGCGCTATCGATTCGTACCACTCGAGGTGCGACGTACCACTACTTATGATATCCAATTCTTATGACTTCAAAACAAATAATTCTATATTTTGTAAATAAATCCTTCTATATTAGGTCGCTGTATCGAAATGATACAATTTTCTATGTACGTATGGGACAGATATATTGTACCTTAGAAGTAGTTCTATATATTTAAACAAGTAACGCATTTTACACGAGGTAACGCACTGCCGTGCAAAACTATTCTGTAGTGACCTGTAGTATTTCAAGAGAACATTAAAGTAAACAGTATACCATTCCAATTTAATATGACAGTAAATGATTTTTATTTAGAAAAAAATATATATATTTATAAAAAAGAACAAAACTATGAATTTTTGGTTTATATTTTTTTAATGTGGGTTTTACTTCTACCAGCATAATACAGCAATCGATAATATGTAACAAGAATTATAAAACATATTTTATTCATAGACAATTTTAATTATAAATATCTGAGTACGAGTCGTAAATTCGTAATTCTTGTGCAGTATTCTGTAGCAAATACATGCTTTAAGGGAAAAACATCTTATGAATTTAATAATATTAAAAACATGGTAAATGCGCGAAATGAGAGTCGTATGAAATTAGTATTAGCCAGTTGCATAGCGTTTTTGAAAAAAAAATAGAAAATCCAAAAAAAATACCTTCATTTAATTTGAATTTTATAAAAAGTAAATTATTCTTTATTTAATTTTTTTTTATTTATTTCATGATATTTTAATTATAAATTTTATACGACTCGATCTGTTTTAGCTATAGATATTTATATGCGGTTATACCTTGGACAAGTTTAATTAAATAGAATGGTTTTGCACAACACTTATGTGCCATTTGGTGTTGCCATGTTTTATTTAAAACGTATTATGTTATGCAAGGGAACTATTAAATTGGTGTGCACGCAAAAATTGGAGAGAAATACTTAAAAAGATAAATATATGTAAAAAAATTATTTATCAAAATACATTTTGAAAATATTAACTTCAACTAAATTATTTTTTTAATTGTCAATACTTTACTATGTAGCATGTAATATATATGTCGAAATTATAAAATATATGAAAGAAATATTTACATTTCTCACTAATGATCAAAATATGAACATTTTTTGTGTATATGATATCAACATTT
Organism: Dryadula phaetusa; assembly: GCA_032432895.1. NCBI lineage: Eukaryota > Metazoa > Arthropoda > Insecta > Lepidoptera > Nymphalidae > Dryadula > Dryadula phaetusa. The sequence continues at coordinate 3,461,798 of JAOYRS010000029.1, forward strand.
AGATGATTTTAATTAATTTTCTGATTCAGAGCTAACCTATTTAATAGTTCGCTTATGTGTATTAGAAAAAATATAGTAGTCCACGTCTTGTTAAGCGTTATAAGCACGTTGTAGTGTAATTTACACTGGCATCTGTACACTGAATTGTATTTCAAGAAAGTCCTTCTCAACTAACATAGTTATGATACAAGGCACCATCTCGCTTTTTTGTCGAATTAAGCACAATTTGAGAAGTTGTATGGGATAGCTTTAATTAGTTGTAAATTAATGATGAAAAATAAATATTTAGTAACTGGCAACATTGAAATAATATAGTTCATTCATTTAAAACTAAATAAATAACTACTTATTACACCACATTACCATAACTATCTTTTTATTTACAATCGAGTATGTATGTGTAGTTTTATTTTGTATAGGCCTAAAGTAATTTTAACAAATGTTGACATATTATATTTTTCAATATATAATCTGTGAATAATATAATAATTGTAAGAAAAATTGTTGGCGTTTATAGTTAATCTGTTGCGTTATGTGATTTTAACTAGTTTCTTGTATTCTTTAACTCGTTTTATATTAAATTACAAAATAATTAAATTGCATAATATAGAATATAATATAATACTCAGATGTTAATTAATTTCCTTGTGATTTTTGCACATTCCAATGGTGATCGCATTTCGGTGTATTGTTTAGAACTTTTAGTATACATACATAGGTCTCTATATAAATAGTAAGGTAGCTGTAGAAACATCTCAAATAGTATAAACATAACTATATAATAAAAAAAACTTTATATTAAATAATTTTTCATGTAAAATCAAAATTAATTTATATATTTTCCCAATAATCTATTATTTGTCTAATAAAGTACATTATCCGTATACAAAGAAATCAATAGTATCTTATAATGATAATAAATGTGTAGTTCCTTAGAAAGTGTATTGTTTGTTAGAATTTAAATGATTCATGTTATTTGTGTGCTTTTATATGCAAGAATTGATGTTGACACTGTTAGAATGGCGTAGGTATAGCTTAAGGCGAACTGTGACCTATATCTTTAATATTCCTTCATATTGTCATTTGTTTCGTGATTTTAATTAGGAATAATTTTAATTTTTTAAAGTTTAAGATTCTTTAATTATGGAAATTCTTTGTTCACTAAATTCTATTATCAAACCGTAATAGTACAATTTATGTGTATATTTATTTTGTTCTTTTTTTAATAATTTAATCACAATATATAAAAAATGAACAAAAATGAACATTATACAGTATAAACACTTGCTTATTTTAAAATTTGTAATTATTTATGATTTATTTGTACACGTCACAGATAAAGTAAGCATCGTGCGTCGTAAAACGTGTATTCCTTCAAGTCTAATCCATATTCTTTTAATTATACTTATTTAAAATATAAAATTATATATTTTACTATATTATAATTAATTATGAATAAATAACTCTGTCTTTAAATCCGTATGTAGATAATGCTTAAATTAGGTGCTATGTAATGTATACTTATCGGTGTGCATATTAATCTGAAATGCAAATGACATTGACAATATCTGAATAACAATTTTGGATTTCAATGTACGCTGACGATCTGTGTTTTATTAGAACTTGGTCCACGTGGTTCCGACTATTTATAAGGAAAAAAAAATAATAATAATAAATTATTATTTCATATTTTTAGTCAAATTTAATACTAGCAAATGTAACTCATTATTTTAACTTTTATTGAAATTAATAATTTAATAGGAAAGTAATGAAGATTTCAACCTCGTTTTGCTGTGACAATTTAATTTTGAAAAAAAAAATACCGCTTCTAAGTAAATTTAAAATGTTCGCTTATATAACATTTTCCGGAACAGAAAAGTGGGCCAAGTTTAAAATGAAATAATTTCCTCTATTTCTTTGTTACTAGCAAATTCTATTCTATAAAGGAAATAGGTAGTATTCAATTATATCATTGTTTGATAGTGTACAGTCATCGCCATATTTATATAGCCTTGTTAAAGTAAGTGAACTTAGCTCCTATTAACTGGTTAAATTAGATGACACTCTATATAGGTGTTTAAATAATATTATTGTTAGTGTTTGAACTATAATACATTTTATTGTAAATTATATATGATTTGTTAAATATAATATGGCGTTGACTGTACACGCGCACTTTACACCATCGTAGGTGAAGCAAACATTTTTATCAGAATATTTTAGTATAGCTATAATTGTTTGCTTTAAATATCAAATAACATATCTTTATTCAGACAATTATTCAATAAATTTTAATTAAATATTTTAGTTTTATTTATCAACCTGTATACAATTAAACTTACTACATGAAAATATATTAAAAATATATATATTTTTACAACACCTTAAATTATTTTTTATCTTCACGCTTTACCAGCATAGCAGGATAGACAGGAAGAGATTCCGCATAGCATATATCAAGTGTCAAGACACTCAGTACTCCGTTTTCTGAATTCGAGACATTGTGTGTTGAGTGGCGGAGCGCGACACCGCTCTGTCTTACTAGAGTGAAGAAATAAAAACATTTTAAAAAGAATAATTCCCGCGAGTGGAAATAAATCTACAACCGATTGCGCTTACAGTCAAATAATGTCCCTAGCATATACGTACGCAATACCTAATATTAATTCTATATAGTCATAACGTTTTAAAATACAAATATTAATAATACATCTACAAGTAGTACGGGTACTATTCATGGCGTGGGCCTCTCCATATAATAACACGTTAATAAGCTTGACCTTCAATTCTTTTAGTCATTGGAAGATATCCTGTTTTGTCAAGAGAGTTTACGCCAACGTTATTTACAGGGTAGTGACTGTGGAGGAGGCGAAAGAAGAGTCGGTTAGGGCCTGACTGTAAACACTATTAGTTCTGAATTATATTCTCATTCGAGGAATATATATATATATATATATATATATATATATATAAATTCGAATTCAGCCCTAGTGGCTGAAATTCCATTCCATTTCCATTAAAATATCCTACTATGCGTATAAAGCGAGAAGCTGTATTTTTTTCTTCTCCCCTTTTTTAAAACGTAAGTATGCTATCTACTCGTGTCTCATTTTTCTTGATTAAAGTAATTGCACTCATTTATATTAATGTACGGAGCAAACCTATTTTCATTATCTTTTACGTTATAGTAAGGAAGAATTAATAATAAGAAAAAAGAATTACTCATATTTTATTGTTTGCTCGCATTTGACTTAACTCCTGACTTATCAGCAAATTCATCGAGTCATTGGAATCTTATAAAACACGGTAGTGTTAGACTAGAAGTTCGTTTTGAGTCAGCTCTCACTCAAACTATTAACTGTATTGTTTATGCAGAATTTGATAATGTAATAGAAATAGATAAGCATCGTAATATATCAGTAGATTATAGTAGCTAAGATGTTTTTATGTTTCAATAAATATATTAATTATTTAAAATATTTCCTTGTTTCTTTTGTTACTTACATCTTATTCAACCCTCATACATTTAAAAATATGGTATCATGAATAAATTCTACATTGTTAATGAGTCTGAGGTACTGAAGACATGTGTTTACTGCTTAAACCATGGATACCATAGAAATAAAACAATACTTAAGTAAAATTGATGAAAGCATTGCTGATAACGTGTATGCAGCTAATCGTTTACCGATATACGTTCATACTCCTATGTACGTCATTAGTAACTTAGATACAGACAGCAAACCCGGCTCACACTGGGTAGCCATGCATATAGATGGGAATGGATTTGGTCAGTACTTTGACTCGTATGGCCGACCACCTCAAGGATATCATAGGACTTACCTGGAGAATAATTCTAAGATGTGGAATTATAATACAGATCGTATTCAAAATGATTTTACTAACGTTTGCGGAGAATATTGCATCCTGTACCTATACTTTAAGTATCATGGTAAATCGATGAAAGATTTTGTGGACTTGTTTGACAGTAATACTATTTGTAATGATGTTACAGTAAGCAATTTATTTGATTGGATTTTTAAAAACGAATAAAAATATGATAACATATATCAAATTCCTGTGGTTTTTTTTTCTTGGTATCGACAGTCCCTCATTCACCAAGCACTGCGTCATACTTTCAATTACAATGCATAGATAAGTCCATTGTCATTAAAGAATGGGCGAGTGAGCGACGGACGACTAACGACCTAATGAGGTGATTAGATAACGAACTAGGGGGCATTACAACGCTGAGGCTAACTTTGTTTGTAGTTAAGTTAGCGAAAAACGGATTAGCGCATTCGATCGGGCGTGGCCGAAAACATACGATTTGACACCAAACTTTTTTTTTTTTTTTTTTTTTTTTTTTTTTTTTTTTAGGTCGGGGAAGCCCACAAGTTGACGAAATGACCTTTTTTTCGCCGGTTCTAACTCAGTCCGAAGGACATCAAAGATTCGACGATTCGGCGAATCCTTACTACTCCTGCATTACGCCACACATCCACCTTAGCAACTATATTTCCGTGACGTGAAGCTCCTGAGTGTGCCAAGATAGTGCTGGCCAACATTCGCTGCCATGTGAACCGGCCGGATTATGCACTTGTATATCTGCCCCTTGAGCTTGGGCGATATTCTGCGGTCGCAGACCACGCCTGTAACCACACGCCATTAGGCCCAAGCAGAGTCGATAGTGTTCGACATATGGTTAAAAAGGTCAGTAAGCACGAGGACACCAAAAGAGCCCAATGATTTCCACGTTTAGATCGGAATGTCGTCAGGTCATCAGGTCATGCGTCGAAGACAATTCCGAGTTTCATTCATTTCAGATTCTATTGTTTCTTTTGGAAAAACGTGTTCACGACAGCCAAGTCAGACACAATACAGGTTCTTAGAATATTTTCTTCCTCTGTATTGCGACGATCATAACCATAACCGCCATGAACAGGTTCATAGGTTTCCGGAGCCCTACCTACGTTATTGTTCAAATCACCCCAACTATAATTACTTCAGCAGTCGGTATAGCAGGTAGAACCTCTTCAAACTGCTTCGAGAATGATTCCTTATCGTCCACGCTACAGTTAGTAATTAAGTTAGTAATTACACCCTCAATCAGTACCTTAAACCGCATTAGGCGGTCGCAGCGACGGTCAACTTCAATTATACTTTATTATACTCTGGATATATATTACAATTATATTACAATAATTATATTCTTAGTTAAATATATTTAAAGAGTCATACTCGTATAATATTAAATCTAGTTATTTCTGCGAGCAACCTTAATCTCCACCAACCATTTTATTTACAGTGGTCACGATTTTTAGTATTGTTTATTTCTTAAGTCGGTTTTTCTGTTATTTAAAATAAAAAAGCAGAATTTTCTCGTATAGCAGGGTAGTCGGACACAGCCTAGTGTCTAGACAATCCGTGGACTAATAGAATTTTTTTCGTAACTAATAATTTCCACCAATATTCTAGGCGCAGCATGCAAATCCCAAAAATTAATTAAGTATAAAAAGTATGAGAGGAGTGAATAGAAGTGTACAGACAAAAAAATCCACAACAGTAAACCATAAATATATAACCATAAATATATACTTTATTGAGATTAAACGATTTGTTACATAAATCTGGTTGTAAATATTAACTACGGAATAAGTTTACGAAATAAAATGTAGTTATATGAGTAATTCTTTTTTCTTATTATTAATTCTTCCTTACTATAACGTAAAAGATAATGAAAATAGGTTTGCTCCGTACATTAATATAAATGAGTGCAATTACTTTAATCAAGAAAAATGAGACACGAGTAGATAGCATACTTACGTTTTAAAAAAGGGGAGAAGAAAAAAATACAGCTTCTCGCTTTATACGCATAGTAGGATATTTTAATGGAAATGGAATGGAATTTCAGCCACTAGGGCTGAATTCGAATTTATATATATATATATATAAATTTATATATATAAATTATATAAATTTATATATATAATTTATATATATAAATTATATATATAAATAATTTATATATATAAATTATATATATAAATTTATATAATTTATATATATAAATTTATATATATATATATAAATTCGAATTCAGCCCTAGTGGCTGAAATTCCATTCCATTTCCATTAAAATATCCTACTATGCGTATAAAGCGAGAAGCTGTATTTTTTTCTTCTCCCCTTTTTTAAAACGTAAGTATGCTATCTACTCGTGTCTCATTTTTCTTGATTAAAGTAATTGCACTCATTTATATTAATGTACGGAGCAAACCTATTTTCATTATCTTTTACGTTATAGTAAGGAAGAATTAATAATAAGAAAAAAGAATTACTCATATAGCTACATTTTATTTCGTAAACTTATTCCGTAGTTAATATTTACAACCAGATTTATGTAACAAATCGTTTAATCTCAATAAAGTATATATTTATGGTTATATATTTATGGTTTACTGTTGTGGATTTTTTTGTCTGTACACTTCTATTCACTCCTCTCATACTTTTTATACTTAATTAATTTTTGGGATTTGCATGCTGCGCCTAGAATATTGGTGGAAATTATTAGTTACGAAAAAAATTCTATTAGTCCACGGATTGTCTAGACACTAGGCTGTGTCCGACTACCCTGCTATACGAGAAAATTCTGCTTTTTTATTTTAAATAACAGAAAAACCGACTTAAGAAATAAACAATACTAAAAATCGTGACCACTGTAAATAAAATGGTTGGTGGAGATTAAGGTTGCTCGCAGAAATAACTAGATTTAATATTATACGAGTATGACTCTTTAAATATATTTAACTAAGAATATAATTATTGTAATATAATTGTAATATATATCCAGAGTATAATAAAGTATAATTGAAGTTGACCGTCGCTGCGACCGCCTAATGCGGTTTAAGGTACTGATTGAGGGTGTAATTACTAACTTAATTACTAACTGTAGCGTGGACGATAAGGAATCATTCTCGAAGCAGTTTGAAGAGGTTCTACCTGCTATACCGACTGCTGAAGTAATTATAGTTGGGGTGATTTGAACAATAACGTAGGTAGGGCTCCGGAAACCTATGAACCTGTTCATGGCGGTTATGGTTATGATCGTCGCAATACAGAGGAAGAAAATATTCTAAGAACCTGTATTGTGTCTGACTTGGCTGTCGTGAACACGTTTTTCCAAAAGAAACAATAGAATCTGAAATGAATGAAACTCGGAATTGTCTTCGACGCATGACCTGATGACCTGACGACATTCCGATCTAAACGTGGAAATCATTGGGCTCTTTTGGTGTCCTCGTGCTTACTGACCTTTTTAACCATATGTCGAACACTATCGACTCTGCTTGGGCCTAATGGCGTGTGGTTACAGGTGTGGTCTGCGACCGCAGAATATCGCCCAAGCTCAAGGGGCAGATATACAAGTGCATAATCCGGCCGGTTCACATGGCAGCGAATGTTGGCCAGCACTATCTTGGCACACTCAGGAGCTTCACGTCACGGAAATATAGTTGCTAAGGTGGATGTGTGGCGTAATGCAGGAGTAGTAAGGATTCGCCGATTCTAACTCAGTCCTTCGGACTGAGTTAGAATCGTCGAATCTTTGATGTCCTTCGGACTGAGTTAGAACCGGCGAAAAAAAGGTCATTTCGTCAACTTGTGGGCTTCCCCGACCTAAAAAAAAAAAAAAAAAAAATAAAAAAAAAAAAAAGTTTGGTGTCAAATCGTATGTTTTCGGCCACGCCCGATCGAATGCGCTAATCCGTTTTTCGCTAACTTAACTACAAACAAAGTTAGCCTCAGCGTTGTAATGCCCCCTAGTTCGTTATCTAATCACCTCATTAGGTCGTTAGTCGTCCGTCGCTCACTCGCCCATTCTTTAATGACAATGGACTTATCTATGCATTGTAATTGAAAGTATGACGCAGTGCTTGGTGAATGAGGGACTGTCGATACCAAGAAAAAAAAAAACCACAGGAATTTGATATATGTTATCATATTTTTATTCGTTTTTAAAAATCCAATCAAATAAATTGCTTACTGTAACATCATTACAAATAGTATTACTGTCAAACAAGTCCACAAAATCTTTCATCGATTTACCATGATACTTAAAGTATAGGTACAGGATGCAATATTCTCCGCAAACGTTAGTAAAATCATTTTGAATACGATCTGTATTATAATTCCACATCTTAGAATTATTCTCCAGGTAAGTCCTATGATATCCTTGAGGTGGTCGGCCATACGAGTCAAAGTACTGACCAAATCCATTCCCATCTATATGCATGGCTACCCAGTGTGAGCCGGGTTTGCTGTCTGTATCTAAGTTACTAATGACGTACATAGGAGTATGAACGTATATCGGTAAACGATTAGCTGCATACACGTTATCAGCAATGCTTTCATCAATTTTACTTAAGTATTGTTTTATTTCTATGGTATCCATGGTTTAAGCAGTAAACACATGTCTTCAGTACCTCAGACTCATTAACAATGTAGAATTTATTCATGATACCATATTTTTAAATGTATGAGGGTTGAATAAGATGTAAGTAACAAAAGAAACAAGGAAATATTTTAAATAATTAATATATTTATTGAAACATAAAAACATCTTAGCTACTATAATCTACTGATATATTACGATGCTTATCTATTTCTATTACATTATCAAATTCTGCATAAACAATACAGTTAATAGTTTGAGTGAGAGCTGACTCAAAACGAACTTCTAGTCTAACACTACCGTGTTTTATAAGATTCCAATGACTCGATGAATTTGCTGATAAGTCAGGAGTTAAGTCAAATGCGAGCAAACAATAACCTTTGGCATATTCTTCCCTAGATATCCCATTACCTTCATTAAGAAAATGTATACCTGTCCCAGAGAACAATGTATGGTATGCGCTAGCAAAAATATCATTATCAAACGATGGTTGTAATGATTTTGAAGGGATTTGATGCCCATCAATATATAAGCAAAACGTATTGTTGTCATAGTTTTCAAAGTTGAATGGATTTTTATTGAGAGTTCCATTGAACGCGGCATTATTAACAAATCCGACTATACATCTTTTTGGTACTTGTCCCAGGAATATATTATCAAGGGTCTTTCCTTGAACGCCTGACGGTATCGTTAAAACTTTAACTTCAGCTCGCGTAATGGGATATTTAGCTGTGGTAGATGCTAATACTTTTTGATGTGCGAGTAATACACTTGGATTGATCCGAGCTCTACGAACAATCAACGTTGCATCTGTAATACATACTTTAAATTTTAAATCTAGCGACGCTGCCATTAGGTTGAAACTTTCTCTTGACCGAACTAACTTAACACACATGTCAACACCGTTAATTAAAAATTTATCTTGATTAAATATATCGCCATGTAGATGCCCAATCATTTCAATTTCTTTACTCTCCCTTGCCATAAGCTCCCTCTTAACAAACCCTTCATTCTTTACGTCAGTGTCATTCATTTTTCCAGCTGTATCTTCATACCAAACACCACAACTTAGGTGAGATTTTTTGGCTGCTGGCCCATAGTTCAACAAGTTTTCGATATAGGCACGATATGCGTATGTATTATTTGGTGGTGAAACAAGTTTCTGATTTAAGTAAACATTAAATAATCATTAATAGTAATGGAATGCAACTAATTCATTAACTAACTAATTTCTTATCGATATTTGATGAGTACTGTTCTGCTGCTGGCCCATAGTTCAACAAGTTTTCGATATAGACACGATATGCGTATGTATTATTTGGTGGTGAAACAAGTTTCTGATTTAAGTAAATATTAAATAATCATTAACTAACTAATTTCTTATCGATATTTGAAGAGTACTGTTCCGCTGTTATCAAGTTTTACCAGCCTATATAAGTTGAAGCTTCGGTAAACAAAGCTAACAGTCAGTTGTATAGTGTCTTAGAGTCTGATTTAAGTGCAGTGTTTAAGTGTTGTGTGTTAGTGATCTACACCATAATGGAGGTAAGTTTATTATTCTTTATATTGCTTATAGTAATTGATTTTGGTGTGATTTATTTTTACTTCCATTGGTACATACTATGTGTAATAGTTTGTTTTTGCATTGTTTGCAGAGTTCATATAGTTATCTTGATGAGAAAAATACACTTAAAAATTACTACTTCAATAATTCTGAAGATGAAGAAAATGATTCCAAAGATTTGATTATAGCCACACCCAATTTAAAAAGACCTTTGGACAATTTGGATAGCTTTTTTCAAAAATCCAAAATAAAAAAAAGTAAATTATCATCAACAGTGTCCAGGAGCACTAAGAGTGGAAATTCGTGTATTTTTACAAATCAAGATGATGGATGTAGTAACACCAACCTCATAAAAATAGAAATATACAACTTGAAAAATATATCAAAAATACCAATACAAGAACAATGGAAACATGCAGAGTATCGAGTAAAGTATTACTCGAATGAAAATAATAAAATTTTTCAGAACGCTAAAAAGATAATTTTTAATATAACAAAAGAAATAGCAGAAACTGAGAACTCCAAGAACTATCATTTTGACAATAACAAATAACATAAGTGCATCATTATCTAATTAATAGTTTACTAATTAGTCAGTACTTTCTACAGTAATAATTAAGTAACGATCATAGCTAAGAAGTAGTGTTAAGCGTTCGAACGTAGTATAAAAACGTTCACCAGCATTTGATGTCATGTCATACACTGACAAAACTTGAACAAGTTCAAATCAAAGGACATACAATGGAGTCGTATTTAAATGGAGTCAACATCGATGAAGAGCTTTACAAAATTTGTAATGAAATAGAGACGACCATGGCATTTGACCCTTTATTTGATGATGAACTTCTAAGAGTATTTAACCAGACTGAGGAAAACATTATGTAAGTTATTTTTTTTTAATTTAATTTTGTATAAAAATATGATGTTATGAAACATAAGTTTTCTTTATTTTTAATATTTGTTTTGTTTGTTATTACAGTCAACAAGCTGGCGGATCTCGAAAGAGAAAAACGCACGCTGAAAACAACTCTTTGAACGCGAAGAAACTAAGAATGGATCCATCGACGTCACGCTCAGAACATCACCATGTATTAGAGAATATAAGTTATTGTAATATTTGTCAAATTTCCGTAAGTAAAAAGTATTTTACGAATCATCTTAAAAGTAATCGTCACAAAAATAATGTTTCTCAATCACATAAATCCTTGCAAAACGTAAATATTATCGAATCTGCTTTTGGACAAAGAATAATATCATACAAAATAAAAAATAAAACAAATTCTTTTCAAACTCCAGAAATATTTTTAAATTCAATAAAAGATGATTTATTTATATTGATTAATGATTCAATAAGTAAATACATAATTTTTAAAGTTAATTTTGTATTACACGCTGATTTCATACAAGAAACAAAAAATATTTCAAACTCATTTGATTTTCAATCATGTAACTATATTATATTTCAAGGTGATGATTTAAATATTTTCTTTTCATCTTTACGTGACAATTTTGTTAACAAAATTAGCTCATTCGAGAAAAAAGATAGTGGTTGGACTTTAAGTTTTATTAGATCGTTAGATATGAACGTGAATAAATTTAATCCTTTACGTGGTTCTTCATATATTGAAACACCGCGAGACATTATTACAAAAAGAGCGATCATTAATGTTAAAAATAGAGATGTGTTATGTCTGAAATGGGCTTTACTGTCTGCTTTATATCCAGTAAATAAGAATCCAGATCGCGTAACATCTTACAGTATACATTCCAATAAATTAAAGTTTGACGGTGTTTCTTTTCCAGTCAAGTTATCAGATATATCAAAAGTGGAAAAGTTAAATAATATTAGTATTAATGTTTTCGGTTTAGAATTTGATAAAATAAAAAAACGTCATTGCGTGGTAGGTCCATTATATTTTACGAAATGTCGTAAAAATATACACGTTAACTTATTATTACTTAATAATGAAACAAATAATCATTATTGTTATATAAAAAATATGTCTCGTTTAGTTAATCACCAAATTTCTAGTCATAAGCATGCAATTCATATTTGCGATGGTTGCTTACTACATTTTCCAAGTCAGATAATGTTAACAGAACACCAACAGCACGATTGCTTTCATATTAAAACAGAACTTCCTAGTCCCGAAAAAACGTTGAAAGATTGGTTTGGACAGACAGTTTCAAATGATAAGTTAAAATTTGATAAGTTTAATAAAAAATTAATAATACCGTTTGTTGTATATGCAGATTTCGAGGCTTTGCTAATACCAATTCAATCATGTTCTAACGATCCATCAAAATCTCACACAAGTAATATTCAAAGACATGAAGTGTACAGTTTCGGTTATTACATAAAATGTTCCTATGATGATAACTTATCAAAGTATGAGACTTACAGTGGTCCAAATAGCGCACAAGAATTTATGACTCGTATAAAGACTTAAAAAATATATGTACCAAAAATTCTATCGAGGTCGCTCCTAAACCATTAACATGTAATGATTATGTTCAGATTTCAAAATCAAAAACTTGTTTCATTTGTGAGACTGATTTGAATGGTGAACATGAATTAAATTACAATTCACAAACTGGTGATTTCCGGGGTGTTGTACATAAAATATGTAATGCAAAATTTCAAATACCAAACTATATCCCGGTCATTTTACATAACCTTAGTCATTATGACTCTCACTTTATTGTTCACGCTCTTAATTTTGTTGATGGTGACGTTGAAGTTATCCTTCAAACAAAAGAAAAATATATTTCATTTTCGAAGACATTACAAATAAATAACAAAATAGTTAAATTGAGATTTATAGATTCTATTAAATTTTTACCATGCAGTCTAGCTAAATTAGCAGATAATTTAACTGAAGAAGAATTTGTTTCTTTGAAGCATAACTTTCCCTTAAAAAAAGACTTTAATCTTGTGAGACAAAAGGGTATATATCCTTATGAATTTATGACATCTTTTGATTGCTTACTTCTTACTTCACTCCCTGATAAAGATAAGTTTTACAGTTCGCTGTCATATTCTCATATTTCAGATAATGATTACAATCACGCTAAGAAAGTTTGGCAAAACTTTAACTGTAAAAACATGTCCGATTATTCAAACTTATATCTTAAAACTGATGTATTACTACTAACTGATATATTTGACTGAAAATTTTAGAATTCTTTGTCTACAAACGTATGGTTTAGATCCAACTCATTATTACACTGCTCCAGGTTTAAGTTGGGATGCAATGTTAAAAATGACAAAAATAGAACTGGAATTACTTACAGATATAGAAAAAGTAGCTTTTATTACGAAAGGTATACGAGGGGGAATATCTCAATGTAGCAAACGACATGCAAAGGCCAATAATCCATATATGGAAGATTATGATAAAAACGTAAAAACTTCCTATCTCATGTATTTTGATGCTAATAACCTTTACGGGTGGGCAATGTCTCAATATTTACCTACGGGAGGGTTTGAATGGGTTAATACAAACATAGATTACAATGTCTCAAATGATAATCCAGAATATGGTTTTATTCTAGAGGTAGACTTAGAGTACCCGATAGATATTCATGACTTACATTCTGACTTACCTTTATGTCCTGAAAAAATATCTAAAGGCAATACGAAAGACATCAAACTCGTTCCAAATTTATGTGACAAAACTAAATATATCATTCATTACAAAAATTTACAGCAATGTTTAAGACTAGGTATGAAATTAAAAAAGATTCATAGAATATTGAAGTTCAAACAAAGTTTATGGTTAAAACAATATATAGATTTAAATACAAATTTACGGACGAAAGCTAAAACAGATTTTGAAAAAGATTTTTATAAATTAATGAACAATTCTGTATTCGGTAAAACAATGGAGAATGTAGAAAAACGTGTAAATGTAAAATTATTGACCCACTGGGAAAATCGAGGTAAAAGTCTCGGTGCTCAGGATTTGATTGCAAAACCAGAATTTCATAGTTTATCAATATTTTCGGAAAATTTGGTTGCAATTCAGTTAAAAAGAACAAAAGCACTTCATAACAAACCAATATATTTAGGTTTTTGTATACTAGATATTTCTAAAACTCTAATGTATGATTTTCATTATGACTACATGCTAAGAAAGTTTCCTAATAATATTAAATTATTGTACACCGATACTGATAGTTTAGTTTACGAAATTTTTACTAATAACTTTTATGAAGACATTAAACCAGATTTAGCAGAACGATTTGATACATTAAATAACAAATATGAATATCAACACGTGAATAAAAAGAAATTAGGGGTTTTTAAAGACGAAAATTCCGGAAAAATATTTAGAGAGTTTGTAGGGTTACGATCTAAAATGTATGCCATGGACATTGACAATAAGTTTTTAGCAAAAGCTAAAGGTGTTAATAAAAGTGTTACGAAAAGTTTTGAAATTGATGATTATAAGTCATGTCTTTATAATAAAGATGATAAATTTTGTAGTATGCCACGGTTTAGGTCCATTAAACACAATATATTTACTCAACAAATTAATAAAAAGTGTCTCTCCTACAATGATACCAAACGTTATATAGCACCTAATAATATTGATACACTCGCTTGGGGTCATTTCAAAATATGTAAAGACGATTAATTTAAGAAAATAATGTAAACTGTTTTGTATGTCAAAAAAAATATTTTTATTTAATTGTAAGAAATGTTATTATTTAAGAAGAAATGTCAATTGTATATTTAATTTTAATTATAAGTGACATTGTCAAACTGTATATTACTTGATGTAGAATATTTTATTGTTTATTATTAAGTTTTTTTTTCTTTGTACTTTCTGTCTTTATTTTGTATTTTGTAACTTGTCTTAATAATATTTTGTATGTTTGAAATATATTTTAATATTTACAGCAAAAACTTTTAGTCTTTTCTTAGACCTTTTACCGAACACACGTAAAGTTACAATGTTTCATTTAACACATCCATTTACTGCAATAGTCGCCGGTCCTAGTGGATGCGGGAAATCTATTTTTGTTACTAACTTCATTAAATACGCTAAGGAAATATGTGATACACATTTTAACCAAATAACTTGGTGCTACGATGAAATGCAACCTTTGTATAATTTAAGCAGTGTAAACTATTACCAAGGAATACCCGATCTTAGTATGTTTGATGGAAAAGATCCTCATCTAATAATTATCGATGATTTAATGAGAGAATCAGATGGACGCGTGGTTGATATCTTCACGAAAGGGAGTCACCATAGAAATTTAAGTGTATTTTACATAACACAAAATTTATTTCATCAAGGCAAGGGTCAGAGAGATATATCTTTGAATTCATCTTACATAGTATATTTTAAAAATCCTCGTGATAAGACACAAATAAAATACTTAGCTCGACAAGTGTCCCCAGAAAATCCAAAGTTTATAGAAGATTCCTACAAAGATGCAACAAATGAACCACATGGATATTTATTGATAGATTTGAAACAGGATACCAATGATATATGTCGTTTTAAAACTAAAATATTTCCGTCAGATGGAAACTGTATAGTTTACATTCCAACGAAGGGCTTTAAGTATGCTATAAATCAACAAATTACTGTCATTCATAAATGATGCATCAACGACTAAAGACGCATAAAGATTTACTAACAGCTTTACATACTCTTAAACCGAGATATCAAAGAGCCCTTTTAAAATCGTGTAGTGAAAAAGAAATTAATTGTATTTGTGAGTGTATTCATAACGTTCTCCAGGGAAAGATTGAACTAAAGGATAAAGAAAAAAATAAATTAGGCAAATATAAAAATATACTTCGAAAATTGGTCCGTAAAGGTGCCACGAATTTGTTTCGGAAAAATCTGATTATACAGAAAGGTGGTGCTTTTCTTCCTATTATATTAGGTTCAGTTCTTAGCGGATTAGTAAGTTCTCTTCTTTAAAATGGAAAATGCTAAAAAAATGTTGCTTGTCGAGCCAAGCGTGATAGAAAAACTGAAACAATCAAGTGCAGGCGATACTACCTTGTCTCGATTAGATTCTGAAATGAATAATATTTTGAAAAGGAATGTTGATGATCGTGAGAAATATATTTTATATTTACAAATACTCCGAAGATATCTTACCTTTACCAAAGAAGATCGTCAACCTTATCAGATACCAATAATTTCTGATGACATTAATACATTTGATGATTTAATAAAGAGTTACAAAACCAAAGCCTTGGATAATAAAACTGCAGTCTCAAGTGACACATCAGACAAAGAACTACTGCTTAGCCAAAATATTATTCCTGAGAAAAATCAATATACGACTACTCAAATTCTCGAGCTTATTCCAAAAACATATGCAAAGAAAGGCATTTTGTTAATGAATTTGTTGTCTTCCAATGAAAATAAAATTAAGTAGGATAGTGATGGAACTGTGATTATAGACGATAATAAAATTGATGGAAGTAATATTGTAGATTTGGTAAACGACTCACTGAGACCATTAAAAAAAAGTGATCCAATAGGGTGGGAAACTTTTGCAAAAGCTTTAAAAGATATTCGTGTCCCATTAACTTATATTGGAAATCCAAAACGATGTGAGTATATAAGTGGTATACAGTCACAGTCAAATGTTGTAACATCTGAAGAGGAGTTCACTACACCTACGAATGAGTCACGGCACAAAAGAAAACTGAAGAATAAATTAGATTGGGAAAAATGGGAACCGTACTAGAAATACATAACCTATATTATGATCCAGCCCACCCCGCGGGTTATAGCAGTATTGAAAAACTAACAAAAGCTATGAAGGGTAAAATGAGTAGAGAAGAAGTAAAAAAATGGTTGCAAGCACAGGAAACTTATACTGTACACAAACCTGTACAGAGAAAGTTTCCTAGGAATAGATATATTTTATCAAATATAAATGAATTGTGGCAAGCTGATTTGAGTGATATGAGAACTTATTCACGTCATAATGAAGGTTTTAATTATATTTTATGTGTTATAGATGTATTCAGTAAATATGCCTATGTCCGACCCATGAAAAATAAAAATTCAACAAATATTAAAGATTCTTTCGAAAGTATATTTCTTGAAGCTGACATAACCCCAACACATATAAAGATATACAGCGATACATAAAATCTAAAAATATTAATTATTATACAACAAACAATCCAGATATTAAAGCAAGTATCGTAGAAAGATTTCAGAGAACACTAAAGATGAAAATGTAGCGTTACTTTACTCACAAAAATACTTACAAATATATCGATGTTTTACAAGATTTAGTTCATTCTTATAACCATAGTTTTCACTCTAGTATTAAGATGTGTCCATGTGAAGTTAATTCTAATAATATTATGACGGTATGGTCGAATTTGTATGATGCTATAAAAAATAACGTTTCATCGAGCAGTACATTACCAAAGTTACATGTTGGTGATTACGTTAGGATAACTAAAACCAAACATATATTTCAAAAAGGATACGAGTCTAACTGGAGTGATGAAATATTTATTGTAACTTCGATATTAGATAGAAGTCCTTGGCCTGTATACACCATAAAAGATCTAAAAGGTGAAAATATAGAAGGTACATTTTATGGAAAAGAATTACAGAAAGTACATTATGACCCCACTCTATATTATAAAATAGATAAAATATTACGTTCTCGTTATACTGGTAACAGAAAGGAAGTGTTCGTGAAGTGGAAAGGTTATCCTGATAAATTTAATAGTTGGATTCCATCTTCCTACTTGAAAGAAATATGAACAAAGAAAGTTTTTATTTAACTTTACTTAGCAACAGTTCTATGGAATATTTTCCAGATAACAAAACTACAATTTTTTCCACTAAATTACCTAAACCTATAGTTTTGGAAGGAGAGTGGTCAGTAGGAGTGGTTGAATTTCAATATCCGTGCACCATGTTTACTGTTCAAGACCATGAGAATATTGTCTATATTACGAAATGGATGCAAATGCCAGGTGAAACAAAACCATCTCTTACATACTACAAGACACATATTCCTGCAACTAACTATGATAACATTAATCATATTTTGAAGGCATTAAACAATATCAAAGAAAAAGTTAGATTCCGTTACGATGAAATTTCAAAGTTTGTATCGGTTTCAATATTAGATGAGATGATCAAATCAATAACATTATCACCTAAGTTATGTTTACAGTTGGGGTTTGAGCCTAATCGAAACCTTAGAGAAAAGAATACGGGAAAATGTCCTGCTAATTTGCATTTAGGCTTACCTTCACAATTATTTGTTTACTCTGATATTGTAGAACCCCAGATTGTAGGAGATGTAATGACTCCTCTTCTGCGAATCATATCGTTAGATCCTTCAAAATACATATACGGAGCAAATAAAATGCATGTATTCTCTCCGCCTCATTATATACCTGTAATGCGAAGAGAATTCGATACTATTGAAATAGATATAAGGACAAGCACTGGTCAAAAGATACCATTCCAGTTCGGAACAGTGTGCATAAAACTATACTTCAAAAAAATATACAATGTATTTGAAACATAATCACAATATGAAATGTCCCTACGAAGATTATTATTCCCATCAAGCTGGATCTGGTATTGGGGTAATTTACAAAGGAACACCATATCAAAGAGGACATGGAATAGGAAGTTTTCTAGGAGGCTTATTCAGATCAGTTTTGCCATTGTTATCTAGTGGTGCAAGAGCCATTGGTAAAGAAGCCTTAAGCACTGGAGTAGGTGTTTTATCTGATATGTTTAAGGCACAACCAATAGATGATTCAATTAAAACACGTTTGAAAGAAGCTACGACTAACTTAAAACGGAAAGTAGATAGTAAAATAGATAGAATTAATATGTCTGGCTCAGGGTATAAAACAAAGCGAAAAAGATTGTCTTCCTCCATTCCAACGTTAACCACGAAAGTGAATGCTTCAAGAAAATTAAAAAATAAGTTGAGAAATATTGACGATATATTTTCGAAATAATTATGTCTTTTTTACATACTCATTCTTGTGAATGTATCAAGTCGGAGTTAGATTTGTTTGCACTACCATCAACCCAGACGAGTATTGAAAGTGGAGCATGGGTTCATTACAAACCTATTTCATCTTTGGCTGACGATGGACCTTTAGAGTTTCAAGTCCCTGGTGCAGGAGATGATTACATAGATTTATCCCATACTTTGATTCATATAAAGGCAAAAATAGTGAATCAAGATAATTCCAAGTTAGCAGCTGCTACAGTTGTGGCTCCAGTTAATAATTGGTTGCATTCAATATTCAGTCAACTTGATGTTTACTTAAATCAGAAACTTGTTTCACCACCAAATAATACATACGCATATCGTGCCTATATCGAAAACTTGTTGAACTATGGGCCAGCAGCCAAAAAATCTCACCTAAGTTGTGGTGTTTGGTATGAAGATACAGCTGGAAAAATGAATGAGGTTTGTTAAGAGGGAGCTTATGGCAAGGGAGAGTAAAGAAATTGAAATGATTGGGCATCTACATGGCGATATATTTAATCAAGATAAATTTTTAATTAACGGTGTTGACATGTGTGTTAAGTTAGTTCGGTCAAGAGAAAGTTTCAACCTAATGGCAGCGTCGCTAGATTTAAAATTTAAAGTATGTATTACAGATGCAACGTTGATTGTTCGTAGAGCTCGGATCAATCCAAGTGTATTACTCGCACATCAAAAAGTATTAGCATCTACCACAGCTAAATATCCCATTACGCGAGCTGAAGTTAAAGTTTTAACGATACCGTCAGGCGTTCAAGGAAAGACCCTTGATAATATATTCCTGGGACAAGTACCAAAAAGATGTATAGTCGGATTTGTTAATAATGCCGCGTTCAATGGAACTCTCAATAAAAATCCATTCAACTTTGAAAACTATGACATCAATACGTTTTGCTTATATATTGATGGGCATCAAATCCCTTCAAAATCATTACAACTATCGTTTGATAATGATATTTTTGCTAGCGCATACCATACATTGTTCTCTGGGACAGGTATACATTTTCTTAATGAAGGTAATGGGATATCTAGGGAAGAATATGCCAAAGGTTATTGTTTGCTCGCATTTGACTTAACTCCTGACTTATCAGCAAATTCATCGAGTCATTGGAATCTTATAAAACACGGTAGTGTTAGACTAGAAGTTCGTTTTGAGTCAGCTCTCACTCAAACTATTAACTGTATTGTTTATGCAGAATTTGATAATGTAATAGAAATAGATAAGCATCGTAATATATCAGTAGATTATAGTAGCTAAGATGTTTTTATGTTTCAATAAATATATTAATTATTTAAAATATTTCCTTGTTTCTTTTGTTACTTACATCTTATTCAACCCTCATACATTTAAAAATATGGTATCATGAATAAATTCTACATTGTTAATGAGTCTGAGGTACTGAAGACATGTGTTTACTGCTTAAACCATGGATACCATAGAAATAAAACAATACTTAAGTAAAATTGATGAAAGCATTGCTGATAACGTGTATGCAGCTAATCGTTTACCGATATACGTTCATACTCCTATGTACGTCATTAGTAACTTAGATACAGACAGCAAACCCGGCTCACACTGGGTAGCCATGCATATAGATGGGACTGGATTTGGTCAGTACTTTGACTCGTATGGCCGACCACCTCAAGGATATCATAGGACTTACCTGGAGAATAATTCTAAGATGTGGAATTATAATACAGATCGTATTCAAAATGATTTTACTAACGTTTGCGGAGAATATTGCATCCTGTACCTATACTTTAAGTATCATGGTAAATCGATGAAAGATTTTGTGGACTTGTTTGACAGTAATACTATTTGTAATGATGTTACAGTAAGCAATTTATTTGATTGGATTTTTAAAAACGAATAAAAATATGATAACATATATCAAATTCCTGTGGTTTTTTTTTTCTTGGTATCGATAGTCCCTCATTCACCAAGCACTGCGTCATATTTTCAATTACAATGCATAGATAAGTCCATTGTCATTAAAGAATGGGCGAGTGAGCGACGGACGACTAACGACCTAATGAGGTGATTAGATAACGAACTAGGGGGCATTACAACGCTGAGGCTAACTTTGTTTGTAGTTAAGTTAGCGAAAAACGGATTAGCGCATTCGATCGGGCGTGGCCGAAAACATACGATTTGACACCAAACTTTTTTTTTTTTTTTTTTTTTTTTTTTTTTTTTAGGTCGGGGAAGCCCACAAGTTGACGAAATGACCTTTTTTTCGCCGGTTCTAACTCAGTCCGAAGGACATCAAAGATTCGACGAACCTGAACCAGACCCTGGCTAAGCTGGATGAAATGCCAGAAAGAAAAAGAAGAAGTATAATTATTGTAATATACTAATTTTATATAAGTGATACTTTTTAGATCTTTTATTTTCTATCTTATTAAATATTAAGAATATTAATGAAAGAAAAGACTTCGTATCACTATTAATAAAACTATGCGAATGGAAAGTGTTATTTGAAGAATTATTTCTTTATAACAGTGCATAAAAAAATGCACTTAAAATTTATTCAAAACAATAATAAACACATTACAAAAAACCGGCCGGTCGTGGCGCAGTGGGACAGTATCTGACTGTAAATGTAATCGTTGTGGATTTGATTGCCACCCGGTGATATGGTTAAATTTTATATAAATTCCATTCCCTTGCTCTGGTGAGACTAGGCGTGACGTTGAGTTTCTCGCAATGTCTCGAATTCAGTGGCAAGTGGAGTACAGAGTTTCTTTATCTTAGGTACTCCCTGCTATCCGGGATCGAAGCGTGAAACTAAAAAATAAAAAAAAGTTATAAACATTTTGATTCATATATAATATATTAGTATTTATATAGCATTATTTATACCAAGTAATTAATTACAGAGGTAATTTATGGATAAAAACACTAGAGTATGTTATTAACGCTCTAAGAGATCTGTTTATCTGTGAAAGAAATTTCTAATTAGAATATATTGAATTTTCACTGAAGGCATAGTTCAACAAGTGGTTTCCTAAAATTAAACACGTAAAGGGTTCAAAGTTTCAAACGAAGTTAGTACACAAACTTTTTATTAGTTTATTGAATTGCTTCAAAACTGTAAGTATTACACGCGATTTAAATGTTGATGTTAGAAAAAATATTAGATATAAATATCTTACTTCTTCTTACCTTTAGGCATTTGTTCATACTTAATAAATGTATGGTGTTTAGAGACTCCCTTCTGCTTTCTCCTGTCAAGTTCATAATTTTATTTTCGCCATAGAATTGGTATACACATATAATAAACGATTATGTAAATATTTCATATTTATCTGTATTTATTTATGTATTAAATTTAATATTCTAGTTATTATTTTTTTTAACTAAATTGCACTTTCACAACACTGTAGTGTATGTCACTTTTTCTTGTCTACATATCTGATATATATTATTTTAGTCTAATAAAGAATAAAGAATATATTACTTTAAGTCTGGTAGTCAACAGTGGAAGACTTGCGAGCAGTGACCCATGCCAGCCTTACATAACATCAACAATTGTGTAAGGCTGCAACATTTCATCCGCCGCGAGCACCAGGGCGCATCATGCTGGGGCGTCCCCCTGAGGCGACGTGCACCAGTGCGTCCCCGCTGGTGTGAGAAGTGGCGAAGAAGGTGGCGTTGGGGACCGCCATCCAGCGCGCCATGTCCGTAACGGCGGGAAGTGGAGAACGGAGCTACAAATAGCTACGTGGAATGTAAGAGGAGGGATGCAACAGAAGATGAATGAATTATAAGTTGTGATGAATGAAAGAGATGTAGATGTTGCTTGTGTGACTGAGACTAAAAGAAGGGGCAGTAGCATAACCGATTTGCCGGGCAACCGAGTCGCCTTCTGGGTGGGAGTTCCAAAAAGTGAACGAGGGTGTCAAGGTGTAGGTGTGTTATTGTCCTCTCGATTGGTGAGTGCAATAATAAAGCGTGAAGCTAAAAAAAAAGTCTCAACCAAGTCACAGACTTGGTACAAAATACGCATATATTTTAAGGAAGAAATTCACACGTAATTATTTTGAAAATTAATAAATAAAAAAAATTTAAAAATACAAAAATAATGTTTTTGTATGGCTGACGCTCAATATACAGCGCTTGCTCAAATGCCAATATTATGTTTGCTAAAGAAAGTTGTTTTCAAACATTTCAAATATAATTTAAAATTCTTTACCAAGAGTTAACTTGCTATGCTGATCTAAAGAGCAAATTGCATGCATTTTGACTTTATTAAAACAAACAAAACTAGTTAGGTCATACCAACGCAATTGAAGCATCTGACGGTATTACGATGGTTGCGGGTTCGATATCCATTTGTGAATATTTACATTTATATGGAAAAAAATAGTTTTGCTTATTGGACACTATAGATCAGTCGTAGGCTAACATTTTTAACAGAGGGCCAGGAATTATCGAAAAATATACTTTATATGAAAATTTTTAATCATACATAATTAATTATATTACTTCACCACACCTCCTCTTCGCAATCTACATAAAATAAAGTACTGCACAGCAAGTCCTAATTCCTTTACTTACGCGTTTTTTTCTGCATACTTCTCATACTTTAGGATTGTATACTATTTATTTCTAAAAACTAAAAAAGTTTAATACGATGATAATGTAATGGCCACTGGAAGGAATACAAATGAGTTCAATTATATTGAAATTAGTTTAAATTTTTACTTTTATGATGAAAACAATTTCTAGAATATTGTGCATACATTTTGCTAGAAAAAGATAAAAAATTTTAACGCGTGTTTTGAATTAAGAATACGTTCATTTAAACTTCATTCATTCGTATAATTTTCTTGTTTATTTTGTGTAGTATATATTAAATTTTAAAATGAGTAACTTCTAATTTTAAAGATATTTTAATACAAAATATTATGGAACTATTCACTTTTTTCGCATCACGCTTCTCAGATAAAATACCTCGCATAGCAGGGGAGACAGAAAGTATCTGGTGTAAAGACACTCCACACAAAGAAAAGTGAAGTACTCACTTTCCACCGAACTCGAGACATTGGGCGTTGAGTGGTGATCTCAGTGCCGCAATTTGGCTTACCAGAGCGAGGGAGTGAAAAAAATTAAATATAATAACTCCCCCGAATGGGAATCGAACCCACAACTCAATCTCAATTTAATAATAATTATGGAACATTATTATTTTTATCTAGAGCAATTAACACATATTTGGTATCATATATTTACCTAATAAGCAGAAAGGCCGGAAAGGGAGAAAGGGAACGTCTTCACAATAAGATATCTACATATATAGGAAAGGAAGCTGTTTCTTTATTTAATAATTTATGAAGCAGATAAGTCGATTCTCACTTACAATACATACATACACGGAATATTATAATAACGTTTTCAATTCGAAATAAAACCACCTATCAATATAAACTAATTTATTAGGTGGCTGGGATTAACCAGTTTTCACCGATTGACTAGACATATTTAAGTATATAGGTACGAGTAATTCTACAATAAACAATGATAGGACACGAGCATACGTTTAATATTACATAATAACATTACTACCTGAAGTTTTTATTATAATTATCAATACTGTTATTTCAAAAACGAAATTTAACCGTAAATTCTAAGATTTTTTGCTTTCGTTGCCAGTTTCATAGTTTAAATATCGTTGAGGCCGCAGATCAGATCGGCGTGCTCATAGTGTTCCAAGGGGAGTGGAGTGAAGGCGAGAGTGATTGAATTCTGGTACCGCCCGCTCGAGACCAGCCGAACCACGGTGTCCTCACAGGCGACTAGGATTGGACGATGGGCTGGAAATAGAATAATTTAGTAACGTCGTCTTTTAACAGCATAATATATCTTAATACGAGATTCTCTCTGTTTATAATAATATGCTTCTTTGATATTCATCTAGTGTGAAAATTAGAAAGGAAATTTATATACATTGATAAGCTTCAATAAAAACTAAAAATCAAAACGTAACAAAAAATTGACTAAAATACGTATATGTCCAATTTTCTTGATGAATTATTGGGTCGGAATAAAAGAATTTGTGTTCAATATACCATTGACTGGCCTTGCGATTTATTTGTCATCATCATAAGGGAGAAACTGTAGACGTTTAAAAGCAAATGGTAAGTTTGATGGAATCATCGTTACATGCAGGATTAAGGCATCCTCTGCCTTGTTATATTGATGGTCATTGCCTTATACATTATTCTCTACTAGTTTCGTTCTGTTGAGGTTGATTGTTGTCATACAACGACTCATATTATATGTAATCCCAATGATTTTATAACCTCCGTGGGGATAGCTGATTTCGCCATCCTAATTTATAAAATTGTCAATTGACAATGGAAATATTCTTTCATCTCTCTTTTGATGCCTTACTATTTGAACAATAGTTTGTCTTATCTCTTATACCTACAGCAATCTCTCATGTTAAACGGTTATATTTTAATATTCTTTAAGTAGTAGAAATTTAAAAATCTCTTTACAGAGATGCTAATGACATCAATAAGAAATAAATTGTAACAAACGTATAAGAATTTCGACGCAGCTTGTAGTAAAACGCATGGCTTAGTGGTCAGAGCGCTTGGAAGGTATCCAAGAGGCGCAGGTTCGAATCCCGCTGCGATCAAATTTTTGTATGATTTTTCAAAAAATAGATATCTTTGTTTGTTGCGTTAAAAAAAACCTAAAAAAGATATATTATAAAAACTACCAAAAAGTTTTATTTCAGTTGCCTTTTATTTCTGGAAAGCGAAAAAGATGTACAAGAATTATAAAGAAAATAATTGTATCAACCTGATTGACCCTTTATAAAAATTTAATCCTTTAGTTATTTTTGAAGTTTTTAAAAATCTTACGAAATACTAATTTGAAATCATTATGATTGACGTAAACGTACATGTAAGCTAAATAAAATCTTTTACACAATATGTTAATGTGAAACTCATAGCAGTGTCTAATACATTATTCTAAAAAATATCGATTTTATGCACTTCCATACTATCTTTGGCAAATTTTCCTAAAAAACGCTTTTATTTTGTATATCACGCTTTTATCTTGCATAGCAAGGTACTAGAAAGAAAGTACTTAGTGTCAAGACACTCTGTATTTTGCTTTACGCCGAATTCGAGACATTGCATGATGACTGGTGAAACTCAAAGTCGCGCTTATATAAAGATTATGTCGAGTAAATGAAAATACAAAGCAATAAAGTACTCAGCTGGCTGTTATTGTATGATACATTTGAAACAATGGCTCTACAATGAAATACCATTTGAATTGCACTTAAACACCAACTGAAACACGTTCACATTTCACTCTGTACACTTGTCATCTATAATGTGAAGTACAGTTACTGAAGCTTTTGTACACACATTCTATTCTAGGCTTTCATACAATTCCAACGAGTTATCAGTTGAACTTTTGTAGAAATACCAATAATGGTGTTAAACTAAAATTAATAAAAATGCAATATGTTATGAGTTCGAATTCAATAAAATAGTATTTAAAATATTATTATATAACAATATTTAAATTATTTGTATTTTTACGCTCTGGTAAGGCAAAGCGAAGCGTTGAGTTACGCCACTTCATTGTGGGTTTGTAATGTTCAAAAAGCAACAAACGTAGAGTCGTGACACTGATCCTTTTTATTATCTGTCTATAAAACGTGAAGTTGTTTTAATTGAAATTTAATTTAAGTGTAAATGAAGTAAGGAAATTTGACTTATAGGAAATTTTCCTTAAATTTTTAAGGAAATCATCAATATATTATAAAATAGACAATTTTTTAGATTTTATTACTTTATTTAATTACAAATTGTTTTACAAAAATATTAAAAAAATAGAACGAAATAGGATCTGAATGTTTAACCCGTATTCATATTTGATATGCTAGCTACTGCTTCTATTACTCACCATTCTTTCTAGAACGGGTTGGCAAAACTTTAGCATGCAAAGATATCTATGAAAAAATGATATTTAACGAGACAGAAGTTATAATTGTATCATTTATTTGCTATTTAGAAATCTGAAATCATTATAGGTAATACATATAATAGTTTTAATTTAATAAATTTATTTCAGCCGATAGAAATATTTGTAGCATAATACAATACATTAACAAGCAAGGAATTTTTAAAACTTTTCTTCCATAAACAAAAAAAAGGAAAGCGTTTTAGTAGAAAAGATCTTGATTTATAAATTACCTCCTTTTACATCGATGATGGCCGTTAAAAAAATGTTCAAGTAAGTACCTAATCGACCCGGACAAGAGTCAAAGGGCATTTTCAATTTCGTCCGAAAAATTGACTCCATTTTTATGTACAATGACATGATTCGATTGCAAGTGATTCACGTTCGAGAGCTTTTATCGTCTATCTTCGGTGAAACTCTCTGAATACGAAAATTAGATAACATTTTTGAGCATTATTGAATTACTTAAGCTTTTCTTGTAAATTTTGCTGCAAACTTTGCAATAATTTGAGAATATCAGGGCGCAGTGGACCTGCGTCTAGATGTAAACGTGATTAATGGATGGTGGAGTGGGTTTGATTCTCATTTGAGGAAATAGTTATATTAAAAAAAATATTTTTATTCCTCTGGTCTGGTAAGACAAAGTGTCGAAAAGAGTTTGTGGCTCAACAAATAATATTTAAATTTGATGTGAAAAGCAGCGAACGATGTTTTGATAATTATGTGTTTTTTTAGCTTCACGCTTTTTTCGCGCATAGCACGGTAGAAAGAACCT
The DNA here is from genome assembly GCA_032432895.1 of Dryadula phaetusa. NCBI lineage: Eukaryota > Metazoa > Arthropoda > Insecta > Lepidoptera > Nymphalidae > Dryadula > Dryadula phaetusa. The sequence continues at coordinate 3,489,611 of JAOYRS010000029.1, forward strand.
AGTGTCAAGTCACTCCGTACTCGCTTTTCACCGAATTCAACACTAAACGCCGCATTTTTTCGAATAAGAGCGGGGAAGTGAAAATAATTTAAATATTATGAATCCCTCAAGTGGAAATCGAATCCAAGTTGAACGCGTTCACAGTCAAGACTCTATCCTAGTGCGCCACGACTAACCCCAACTATTTTAAAATAATAAAAATATTTTTAATAATAAAATTATAACAAGAATCATTACAAATCAAATCCTTTGAAAGGTAGTGTCTAAACAATGTTGAAGTAGATGTTATACGAGAGTTTATATATATGTCGTATATACATACAAATACTTTACTAAATACATCAATTTCATATTGTGGTTATTATTTCTCAAACTTCTAATATTAACTTATTCATATTGGTTTCTCAATAACAGTTTATAAGTTATCTATTAATAAAGTTATAGCCTGAGTTACTTACCTTTATTTGTCTTGTAATTCAATTCGTATGTCGTGGGATAGCTAGAGGCCGAGGTCAGATGTCTGACTGTAAACGCTATTGGTTGAGGGTTTTTAACGCATCCCACCTCTATAACAAATACTAAAATAAAACTATATAAATAACTATTCAAATACTACTACGGCGCATGATACTTCTCGCGGTTAGCACCCATTATCGTCGTGTACGCAATAACTAAAGATCTTTTAGAGATTTAGAGCCAACAGTGTCAAGAAATATTTAAACCTACCTATCTTTAAAATTGATATAAAACTTTCAGAAGAGATTATAGAAAGAGAATGTAGTACGTTAGATATTCCAGCTACACCTTCAGCTACACCTCCAGCTTTTTCCAAGGAAAGGCGAAAATGTGTCTTATTTAATCCTCTGTTATAAGTATCCTTTGCTGGTAGTCATAACAGAAGGGAAAATAGCTTAATGCCCCTCCCCGTCATATGCCGTGAATTCACCGGAACATCTAACGTATATATTACTTACAATGCCTTTGCAAACGAACAATTATTAGTTATTTGTTCCGTCCGTGTAAGGATCCCTCAATGAGGTTTATACTTAATACGCTTTTAAATACATATCTCGATACTTAAAATCACTCACGATATTTCTTTACGTACTTTTTACGTTTATTATGTTAAGAATATATTATAATTATATATTTGAATTGATTTGTGAGACCATTATATATCATAGATTGATTCTTTAGACCATTATATGTTGGTTCTTTACACTATTTTATGTCGAAGATTTTGAAATCATTATATATCGTATATTGTTTCGTCAGACCAAGGTATGTCGTAGATTAGTTTGTGAGACTATTGTTTGTCGTTGATTGGTTTGTAAGACCAATATAAACCGTGGTTTGGTTTGTGAAACCAATATAAGTTGATGATACGTCGATTGGCCTGCCAGACCAATATTACTTGCAAGTTAGCATGTCAGTTCAGCGTACAACCGCTAGGCGGCCGATTACAGCATTTTGTGACGTTTTGTGTAAGGAGGCAACTAAAACATACTTCGAAACGCACGAGACATAATAGCGTCACACAACAATTTATCCCACATTAGGGGTGTAAAACAATATAGAAATAGGAGGATCTACGTCCATCGCGGTACAGGTATCGCATGTGCAACGCAAGACAGCATCAGAGAAGACAAATCGCAGCACCGACATCAGTTATCAGTAAGCTATAAAGCTCACCGAACTCCGACAGTCGCATATCACAAGTAATATCAACATCCAACGCCGCTACAGATTCGTTACAACCAACCATCATCGCCATAGCGGTTCACCTAAGCTAATAGCAGCCACAGCGGCGTCAAGCAATATTGGGTGCCTCCACCGAAATTAGTTATCAGTAAGCTGTAACATTGAATCCCGACGATCATGTCGCAAGTTATATCAACATCCGACGCCGTACAAGCATCGGTTACTACAATGTGAGACTGCGGCAGACTCGATACCAACAACCAACATCGCCATAGCAGTTCACCAAAGTCAATTATAACAGTCTCAGTGACGCTAAGCAACGTTGGGTTGCGCCACCGACATCAGTTATCAGTAACCTGTAACGCTCACTGAACCCCGACAGTCGTTTAACGCAAGTACATGACGGATCTCCTATATGTTTAAGAATATTATATAAATATAACGATAAAAAGCTTTATTCGATCAACACATCATATTTTATATATTATGTAATGTACGCATTGTTTATTAGTTATTGTACGCAGTGTTTATTCAAATATTTTATAATACTTAGTAAATACATATAACAATATGTTCATACAACACTATTCAAAGATGGCGGCAGACGCTTTAGTATATTTATTATACAAATTACATATATTACATTCACTCCAATGTATTATACTTCTATTAGTCCAAATAAAATATTAACAATCTTCTAAAGCGGCCTTTTCCGCACATGGCGCTCACACCCAAACCTCATTCTTTTTTTAAAAAGTCAGTTGCATCATTCTAGTCTGCCAGTAATTCATTCAGCTAAAATTATATTTAATAAAAATAAAATTATTAATTATGTTATTCTTATCCAAAAGTATTATATAAAGTAATATTTGAGGTTATTATTAAATTATTTATATAATATATGTTATATATCTACATACATATTTATGAACTCGCCAATTTACACGCAATCTCGAGTCGATTAAAAGCGATTCGATTCGAGTAAAAGGAGTGTCTTGATACCATGTTTCTGACTACTATACGGGATTATGCGTGAAGCTATTTCATTATATATTATGCGTGAAGCTATTCATTATAAAACAGCCTGCTGAAGCCACGTTGAATTAATTGGGAATTTATCAGTAATTTATGGACAACTTATTAAATTATTTAAACATCATATTTACTATTTTTAAAGTGTTATTCCACACGTAGGATTAGAAAACATTTTTGAAAAAACGTATAAAAATTTGAACGCAGCGGGATTCGAACCCGCGCTTCTTCATGGTACCCAACGACGGTATCCAATAGGCGCGGGTTTGAATCATGCTGCGTTCAAATTTTTATACGTTTTTTTCAGAAATGTTTTTTAAACATCATTATAATTGAGAATTTTTTTAATTTATATGAAAGCGATAAAATTTGTCTAAGCCTTGTGAACCCATTAAAGACACGACAAAAATCGTCCACCATAGCGAGACAGACACCATATTATTAAAATGAAAAATAAAAACCTATTCCATTTCAATATTCTAAATGTTTCTTGTTTCTTTTAGTTTAGTTTAGTTCATGCATAGTGTGTCGTGTTTTTTATAGGCAGTCGGTTTTTATATGGTTATATTTTTATTGAAAATTTACCTTCGTTTGAGTCGAGTCCACATATGCTATCGTAGAGCTCCATTTTGGTGTGATCGAGGCCACTAGCGCCGCCGATGTCCGCATAGTCGACGAGGCCGCGCTTTGTGCACTGAACAAAGTGTACACATGAGTTAATTAACTCGTATAGGCTTACTTGTTAGTACTGTTCTACTTGGTGAAGGCTTATGATTAATAATGTCCTTCAATTTATATATATATATATATATATATATATATATATATATATATATATATATACATATATATATAAACCTCTCACTCACCATAAACTTGGTTAGTTTTAATCCTCAACCGAAGCAATAAATATATTGACAAAAAGCGGCGGTAAGTTCCGCCACACAAGATATGATATCTCATACTAGTATGATATATTATGGGAGGCGAATCTTGATAATGGATAATCTCTGACATCTTCGGTATATATAAAAATGCGTAAAGACACAAAAAAACAATACGTTCATTAATATCTATATATGTATTTTAGAAATACTGATTTACAGTACAAAATATATTAGAGCGTAGGCCGTTAAGCTCTTTTTTTCTAATTAAAAAATTGATCTTTTTTTAATAATAATAAGGAATTAATTATTATTAAGGGATGACGAAATTTTCCACGCAAAGATTTTCTAATCCCCTCAAACATATCGTGTTACAGCATCAGAATCTTTTTTATGATTTATGACTGTTATAATTATTTTAGATTTCTTCCCAAATTTATAAAAAGTTATATTCATTTCAATATTGAATTAATAATGCTTTAATATCACATTGGTTGTGTCTCATTGTAAGTTTCAGTTTCAATTAATATGAGGTATTATTCAGTACTTGATTATTACAGAAGGCCACTTGCCTTCTGTATGTAACATTAAATTGATAGACAAAGTGCAATTAAATATAATATATAATAACAACGACCAATATGTGATAAATGTTTGTAATAAGGGTATATAAAAATGCAGGAAAGTCGAATAATAAAAAGAAACTTTGATTTTTATAGAAAAATATCAACAAATAAATAATATAATAAGGCCATTGTGACTTCGTGAAACAGCATCTGACTGTCAATTTTCGCAAGACGACATCATTTGTGGGTTTTATTCTCCTTTGGGGGAATGAGTAAATTTAAAAGAATATTTTCATATCTCCGCTCAGCCCACAGTGTCGATTTCGAGCTAAAAGCCGCCATCAGAGAGTCTTGAAACTAAGTTGTACAATATTACCCTGCTATGGGGGAAAAACTGTGAAGTAAGCCTGAATAATAATATTTTTATTTATTAACGTGAATGAGAGAGGTCGTGTCAAATTTGCTATGTAATATATATTATAAATTATGCTATTCATAAAAATTACAATATATAAATAATATCAATCGATATATAATATTATGCAGGACTTCGAGAGTTCACTTTTATATTTAAATCAATCTGTACTTGGACTAAGATGTTACCTTGATAAATATGATTAGCGAAAATTGACTTAAGATCAATTCCGCTTATAAATTTATAGATATTACAATGTATCTATTAAATAACTGTTTTTTTTATTAAGACGTTGTATCAGCAAGAATAAATTATCGTCGAAGTATGTAAAAATTTACTTACTGAATGAAATACGGATGTATTTCAGCATTAAGTTTTCTTTAAGATATTTTTTTAAGATATTTATATAAAAGCAGTAAGAGATCTTTCACGATTTCAAGGGAAATGAGAAAAGAACGGATATTTGAAATCTACATTTTTCATAATATAGTAACACTTACATGGTGTATAGTTCCAGTTTCCATATCAAGCAGACTGCCCCTCTTTATAACTTGTCCTACATTAAGATCCAATACACGAACGCTTGCTGGTGACACGGCAAGAAGTGAGCAATTGCTGGTTTCACCATGATTCCGCAGTGTGTAGACACCCTCGGAGCCGAACAGCATGATGTTACAGGCTGTTCAAGACAAATATTAATTCAAAACTTTAATTAAAAATTAGGAGGCTATGTTTTTTGAAAAGTTTACAATTTGATTTTATATTATGATAAATATTTGTGTTGACTGTTATGTATCGTTTTATTTATTTAGCAAAATTCAATTCGAGGCTGATTGTAAATGCGTTGGGTAACGCAAATGCGGTTATGGGTTCAATTCCATTTGAGGGAATGATAATCATTTAAATTATTTTCATTTCTTCGCCCTGATAAGAAAAAAACAAAACGTGGCATTGAATTCCACCACTCAATAGAAGCAGAGAGTGTAGTACGTAATTTTTTGACAGTGCACAAAATGTTAAATTCTTTGAAATAAAAAATGAACCATGTAACTTCTTATTTTAAATAAAATAATTTGACTTTTATTCGACCTTAAGTCAACTCAGTACTTATAACCCGTTTCTTAGGTATTAAATACAATTCAAACATTGCACACATTTCTGGTAACATAAACAACAATAATTTCTCTATTAAGAGTGAAAGGAAAAGGAAAATAGGAATAAAGTCAGTGGACAATTACGACTTCGCAAACAAACACTAATTGTTAGTCTACCAATATTTGTCGAGTAAATATAAAAGACGGGATGGGACGTGTTTATTTACTGTTCAAGAATTCCATGCTTTAGTAAAATCAGAAGAGAATGCTTTGCATAATATCTTTGTGTATCTTTGTGAATCAGATACATTTCTAGTAATATTAAAATATAAATAGTATTGCTTTAGTGTTGTGGGTAAGTTTATTGAAGTTAAATATAGGCATATACTTTTTTATCCCGTATAGCAGTGTAGACAGTAAGTAACTAATATCAAGACAATATGTACTCGGCTCTCCGCCGAATTTGAGACATTGCGTGTTGAATTGGTGGCGGAATTCAACGCCGCGTTTTGTCTTACCACAGTGAGGAAGTGAAAATAATTTAAATATAAATAATAATTCCCCCAAGTGGGAATCAAATCAAATGTAATAGTAATAGAAAATTCCTATCGCTATTTATTGCAGAGTAATCATTAATCACAAGAACAAAAATACGGATAAAACCCAAACGTTAACGTCAGGTGTCACGTAAACCACAGGCTCGTTATTGAATTATTGTGCTGCGATTCTGTTAATGCAATTTTGTATAGATATGATAGAAGTATCATTTTATTTATTCAGCATTTTGACCTCGAAATTGTGTTATTACTTAAATATATTTTGGGACTAGATATTCCGTTTACGCAACAATGGGTTGCCTTAGCAACGTGTATGTCAAATATATGGTAGTGTACGATGCACTTATTTTATGAATTTAATGTATTTAATATAGTAGTTATAATAAAACCATTATTACTATGACATTTGATAACTTTCTTTTGACAGGTCTCTTCTAATTCCTGCCATTCCTATGCGTCATTTGTTTATGACTTTCATAAATTTCCTGCCATAAACTTTATATTGTCTTGTTTTTTTAAACAAACACAAATACAGATACAAAAATTAAAATAACGTTTGTGCTTGTATTATTACATACGTAAAAAGTGATCTTTATTTACAATTTTACAGGACTTGGTTAAATAAAACTAAATTAGATAAAGTTTGTGCAAAATACATATGGCGCCTAACGGAAGAATGTGAAATAGAAATAAAGATGGCGCGTAACATAAAATGTTGCAATTTTTTGACATTGACAATATAAAATTAATTTCTCATCCATCGATAAGGAAGTTACATATCAATAATTTTTAAACAGACATTTATTTTCTAATGTATCTTTTTGTAGTATTCAAGTTTTGTGTTAACTATAATTGAAAATATCTTTATAAAGTACAATTATTAAATGATTCCTAATTTAACAAATATACATTAATTATTCGGAATTCAAAATAATAAAAAATAAACTTTAAAATTATGTGCATATGTATGTATGTTTTCGTTTTCTAACTGTGTGTAATATATTTTGAAATTATTATTTTTATGTTATCATTACAGATAATTTATTTTAACTAGATTAACAGTAGTTTTAATGAATAGTTGTTAGTATTCATAAAATTATTTGAGGTTGACCTGAAATAACTTAAAAATAAAGATAAATAACTGAAATAACTTAACAAGGAAGTTTACAATTACAACCTTTTGTAATTTCAAAATTTCTCAAATCCATCGATAAAGATGTTTCACTTAAAAAGGTTTCATTTTAAAAATAAAGAGGCGCGTAACGGAAAAACGTTAGGATTTTCTGTAGCATCAATTGTTTCCCATATATCAGTACAGAATTTGTTTTTTCTATATAAATTGTAAATGTGCCAAATTTTATCTCTACGTTCGTGTATTTTTTGTAACAATGATTACAAATGTTTTTCATTATATGTTAATATATAAATTTTGTACTAAAAAGTTAGTAAACTAATTAAAATTTAATTTAATATAATTTTAAGAGTCAGTGACAGTTCGTATGAGAAAACACTGAAGAGTTGATAAGTCTGGCTTGTTTATATTAATTTCGATCGATCGATGTAGGTCATGTTCTTATATAATTAAATTTTACTTTATACTACATAGTAATGTAGATAGGAAATGAATCTAGATTAAAAACAGACATTTCTTAACGTTTCATTAAAATTTCAGATATTGTGTAGTGGTGGAAATTAACACCGCGTTTTATCTTACCAAGTGAAATAATTATATATAAAATATTACCATTATCTCAAATGGAGATAAAATCCACAATAATTGCGTATAGCGTTGGAGTACCATAGCACCATGATGACGTCATAAAAAGAAACTTTTGAATTTATATAAGAACACTAAAAATGTGACAGTATGACGTCACATTATTATTTCAGGGCTCAGTGGGATTGCAAATTCAAAACTTTGGAAGATTGTATTACGTTACAATATATACTGCTATATTCAGTGTGTAAACAAATAAACTGTGAATATTTTTAAGTTTAACATATAAATAAATTCAGGTTATCAGTGACATCTTATAGCATGGGATAGTTTCTAATCATTTTCCAGGTGATATAGTATATGAGAAAATAAGTAATCAAAAAACGTACACGTTTTAAACAATTTTTAGAATATGTCGCGTATGGTATACATTATTTTTTATATTTCGCCCTAAAATTGCATTTTGAAAGCTAAAAAGTGATAAAATAAAAAAAAACCATTCTTCTGGGTGGAAAGACAGTCAAACGGCATGCACTCACTCTACTAAAACCTTGAAATAAGGTTTTAAAACCGTATTTGCTTTTAAAAATGTTAATTTCAGTACTTACGTCTCGCATTCCTCAGATGTCGTATAGTCAGAGCAAATCCTTTGCCCCTAGCAGGTACACGATATTGCACTAGAGCTGCATTTTGCCGCGACACTAGCTTCCGTTGAGGTCGCTTATCGCAGGACTCCACCACTCTATCATCGTCCCAGGCGTCAGCTGGCCATACTTGGCCGTTCAATTCCCAACCATCTACCCACTAAAAACAAATGGAGTTATTTTTCCGTTAAGGTGATAAATTGAAAAAAAAAAACAATCGAAAAACTGAACTGAACTGAATAAAATACGGTACACGATCATAGTCCAATTCGAATATTAAAATAATCTAAAAGTGTATAATTGACTTACATTGTTATTTACAAAACTTTGTTGCATTAAAAGAGTTTTTAGTTTACATTTAATGAAAGATTACATTTAGAGGTATTTTCTTATTCGTTTAGAAATTTTATTTCGGTTTTATATATATGGTTGGCAAATGGTTAAATAAAACCAAATCCTCAGTACTAGTGCTATCCAAATACAACGCTCTGTTGATTTAAATTTATTTCATTTAAAATTGGATTGTATTTATATCAAATTCTTAGTTCTAAGAAGCTAGTAAAAATAAATGTTAATAAAGAAATGCATTAGAGAGAGAGAATTATTTATGTTTTTTATTATTTTTATGCTTTTATTTGTGTAATTAGTGTTGTGCAGCGTCGTGTTGTCTTGAGTTGTGAAGTCAACGCTGCCCTTTGTGTTAATATAGAGGAGAAATGAATATAAATTTTAAATATAATTCGATGCCCATTTCTCCGAATGGGCATCCCACAACTAATGTCATTTATAGTCAAATATTATGCCATGATGGCCGATGTGATTGGACAAAATAGTTGTTTCCTTACTTCTCCTACTACTTCCCATATATACATACCAAATATGTGAATTCAGTGCAGTAAAAAAAAATTACGTAATAATATTAAATATTAATATTTTATTAAATATAATATATTATATTTATAATATATTATTATTTTACTGTAGAATTGAAGACTTTACAAAAAAACCTGTAATTATTTTAAATATAATTAAAAAAAAGATTAGTAAATGTATTAGAAACATAGCATATAAGGAATAACAATATCAGTGTTACAAAACTTTATAATATTTGATAAGATTATGTTCTGTCATCCGCAATAAACTCCATGAAGAAATAATTATTATGAAGTTATCTGCAATCTAGTTAGTGTTATAACAATTTGTCCTTTCTTAATTGGAAATCATCTATCTCGAAGAAGACAACTCCTCAATTTTGATTACGTTGTTTGTATTAAAATATGAAAATTGTATTAAATATTAAAATAAATTTTGGTATAAACGTTGCAAATATTTAAATGAGATGGTGATTGGGAAGCAGTTTAGAAATAAAGTTCAACTTCTAGTAAGAAAGAAAGAAAAACAAATATAAGGTGTATCTTACTGGTAAGTAAAAGATCACTTTCATATCTAATTTTTTGTTTACTTATTTTACACTTTACCGCACGGTAGGGTACCTACTGTTAAGACTCTTCATTGACTGCTATCTACCCAAAATCAAAATATATAGAGTGCGAGCTAAACGCCTCAGTATACCTTGCCAGAGAGAAGAAATTAGAAATTACAATAACTTTAATTAATTTAATAATTCCCATGAGTGAGAATCGAATCCAAAACTGATCGTATTTAACATTTGTTGTTGTTGGTTTTTAATCTACATCAAAATGTGTATTTTAAACTAATTGACTACATCAATCGACACATATGCAGGTAACATTATTGCTTCGATAACCAATGATATATTATTGTTTTGTAACATTTTAATATATATTTCTTATAACTAAGCTAATGTTAAAGGAGAAAAAGGGTTTATAATTAAAATCAATTTAAAAATAGACAAAAAATGGCGCAGTGGGGCATTATCTGACCGTAAACGCGATTGGTTGTGGGTTCGATTTCCATGCGGGGAAGTATTATATTTAAATTCTTTTCACTTCTTCGCTGTGGTAAGACAAATTACGGCATTGAAGTCCACCACTCAACATGCAATGTCTCAAATTCGATGGAAAGCGAAGTACGGAGTTCCTTGGCACTAGGTACTTTCTGTCTACCCTGCTATGCGGGATGAAAAGCGTGAAACAAAGGTACAACTTACTTAATTTTAACAAATATATTAACTGTTATCATTATCAGTAATATAATCAACACGTAAACAATGATTCTTGGTTCAAGTCTCCTTTACATTATGAAAGCAGATTTAAAATTCTTAAAAAAACATATATTTTTATTCGATAACGTTTAAAATACGAAAATAAGTGAGTTATAGAAAATTGATTCGTTATACGAAAAGTTTCATATATCAATCGATCAAAGAGAAGCACTTCAAAAATTAACATGAAACTATATAAAAATCTGTACGAGCAAAATTTACACACAAACTTCCAGCCACAGCATGCTTCAAGAGAAAAACTTTTTTTATCAGCCCATTTGTAGCGAAATTACGCTAGCTTTTACATTTTAAATATGTTTAAATTATGTTTTAAAATTTGGTACAATAATTTTTTTAGTAAGTAAGTAACTTTGTTTAGCTTCACGCTTTTATGCCGCATAGGAAGGTAGGCTGAAAGTACCTAGTGTCAACACACTCCGTACTTCGCTTTCCACAGAATTTGAGATATAACGTGAGTGGTGATACTTAACGACGCTCTTTGTCTAGAAAATAATTTAAATATAATCACTCTCCCGAGTGGGGATCGAACCCACAACCGATCGCGTTTACAGTCAGACGCTGTCACACTGCGCCACGACCAGCCTCAATCTCTCCTAATTTCTTGTATATTAATAATAAAATATATATATATATATATATATATATATATATATATATATATATATATATATATATATATAAGATTTTTTTTATGTTTTTACTTATTACACTGTTGAAAACTACACTTTTTATGCTCATAAGTAAAACCATCTGTCTATTAGTGACACGATGATTAAAATATTTAAAATATTAAATATATTTTTTAAAAAAATATCTATTAAAACTGGCAACTTGTATGTTTTAAAAATAATATTTTAATAGGCTGATAAAAATGATGTTATATATAATATATATAATATATAAGATATAATATATAAAAAAAACATTAAATCAATTCCACAATAACTGTACTACCTACCTATATTTCCTTACGAGTAATTTACCTATATCTATCAAACTACTGGACAGATTTTAACAAAACTTTTACTGTTCTCTAAATTGAAGTATATCTAGCTTAAGAAACAGTTTTATATTACTTTCAGTTTTAGAGAAATTTGTAGACAAACATACAAACATACACTGATTAAATTCAGCACAGGTCTTTAAAAACCAAAATGGATCATTATAATTAATTATTATTCAAATCCTTAGGGAACAGTAGGTTTTACATACATATCAATCTGATAACCTCTTTTTTTGATTACAGCTAAAGATATTATAAAATCAAAAACTATAGTTCTAATACTAAGCATCATAACATAAAACTAATAATTTTACGAAAATATCATAAAATTAAAAGCTTTTAACATTTTCTGAGAGCGTTAAGTTTTAGCACTTACCGCGACTAAGCCACCATTATCGCAGGGCACGTCTAAGTAGTTGAATATGACCTGGATCCGCTTATCGGGTTCGGCTATCATGTAGATACCACACACTGTCGGCTCGTCAGACGGCGATTTAAAGAAAAGCTCTCCTTCTTCAGATGTTACTAAGAAACAATCTGTTAAAGAGAAAATGAATATAAACTTATTTATAATTACAAACATTGCATATAAAATAAATATTTTTCTTTCTATCTTCATGCTTTTATTCCGCATAGTAGGGTAGACAGAACCTAGTGTCAAGATACTTTGTACTCCGCTTTTTGTACTGTACACGTAAAGTTTCGGGCATTGCGAGTTTGGTGGTGGAGCTCAAAGCCTTGCTTTGTCTTACCAGAGGGAGGTAATAAAAATAATTTAAATATAATCATTTCCCCCAGTGGGAATCGGACCAATAATCAGTCAGAGAGTTCTACAAATATTTGAAAAATGAACATTTACACTTTCAGTCATGCATTGATGCAAATTAACACTTTTAGCAGAGCACTAGTCGAGAATTTACTTAAAATGATAAGTAATCGAGAATTAACGGCATGAATTTTAGTTGAAATTATGGAAACGAAAATGTTAACAGCCGACGTAAAATTCGCACGCACGTGCAAGCAACAAGTAGTTAGGTTTCAAAATTGAAAAGGAGGCATAGTAAAAGTTAACCTCTTTATAATAATTGGCTAGATTTGCTTATCAAAGCATTTTATACAATTTTTTTTAGTGTCAATACACTCCGTACTCTGCTTATCGGCAAATTGCCTGCTGAGTAGGGGAATTCAACGTCGCGCTTTGTCTTACCAACGCGAAGAAACGATAATAGTTTATAATTATTTCCTGGAGTGAGAATTGAACCCACAACCGATCGCGTCGACAGTCAGACGCTGTCCCACTGCGCCACGATCAGCTATCCATATACTATATTAGAATTTACAATTGTAATTAATGGGATGTGATTTATTATAAATATACAAATGAATAAACAGATTTACTATATTAATATTAACATAAGTAAATAAATTTATTACGAACACAATGATATTTAGTGATTCATACCTTCATTAGGGTCGATGATGCGATGTGTGGGAAGTGGGAAACGTCGTACTCTGGAAAACCAGGAAGGCGCCTGACTCCGTTGCTCTCTCCAACCCTGGACAAATAATATGTGATTTATTAAAAATATATATAATCTTATCTTTTTGGCACAAAAAAATTCATCCGTTTTACTTATGAACTACTTCGAGTTGGTATTACCACATTTTGAAGTGAAATTTGTCCAACTGTCAACTGTCAACTGTCAAGTGCGTACAGTTGTTGATCGAACTATCAATGCAAGATCTTACTTGATCTGTGTCTGATCTTATGGACGTAAAAAAAGTAAGTAGCAGCTAATTATTAAGTTAAAATGTATTGCTTAAACAACATGGGTTTTTATCTTTTACTGCTGCGTCTACGTCGCTTCAAATATACGAGATGTAAAAATTATTTTTTTCATACATACTTTGGAAGATATTTTAATAAATGAGTTGTTTTGATACCGTATATTTAAAATATCTTCAATAGCCAGAAATGGATTAGCTGAAAATTGTCTTATGAAAATAAATGTTATACTGCTCTTCTCTATCACTGTTCTGAATATTTGCCTATCAACTGCCAAAATTTACTGGTTATTTAATTTTTATATCTCAAAATATAATATCATATTCAAAATTAATTATATATTACATTATATTAGATCTATGATGAAAGGGATAGTTCTACGTAAACCGATGAGAGCCATTATCGCAGATCCAACTTATCTTGCAGTAATATCTTCTAGAACACCTACAAGGGCACCGAAAGCCCTCTCCAACACACTCTTGTTGAGTTGATGATTATTTTAGATTGTATACTCAATCTATACGCGATTTTATATTAATTTTCTAGACGTACGTTGTTATAATTAAATGGCATGGCATGTTTAAACGTAAAATTATGAACGTGGGTTTGTTCGTATTGAATCAAAACATATAAGATACGTTCTTAAAGATTTAAGTTTAAGACTAAAATGACAGTGACAAAAGCTTCTCGATAATTAATATATAGCCGCAAATCAGTGATAATTGAGTAAGGAGAGCTTTGGTTAATATCTGTCTGACTATTCTGCTCGTCGAATAAAGATCAAATCTATTAAGGATTAAATTTTTTGCATAATAGTAATCGTATCGTATCGTCAGCCAATTGCAGTCCACTGCTGGACATAGGCCTCCCCAAGTTTGCGCCAAACATCCCGGTCCTCCGCAACCCTCATCCAGCCTGCTCCGGCAACCTTGCGTATGTCGTCAGTCCAGCGGGCCAGAGGGCGTCCTACACTACGTTTGCCAAGACGCGGTCTCCACTCCAGGACTCGTCTGCTCCAACGGCCATCGGTCCTGCGACAGACGTGACCGGCCCATTGCCACTTCAGCTTACTGATTTTGCGAGCTACGTCGGTTACTTTAGTTCTCTCACGGATAACCTCATTCCTGATTTTATCCTTGAGAGAGACCCCGAGCATAGCTCGCTCCATAGCTCGCTGAGCGACTTTAAATCTGTGGACCAGCCCTACTGTCAGTGTCCACGTCTCGGCAGCGTATGTCATTACAGGTAGGACACATTGCTCAAAAACCTTCGTCTTTAGGCTTTGCGGAATTGCTGACGTAAGGACTCGACGGAGCTTGCCAAATGCCGCCCAACCCAACTGAATCCTCCTATCCGCTTCCTTCTCGAAGTTGTGTCGGCCAAGTTGTATTGTCTGGCCTAGGTAAGTGTAGTCCTGTACAACTTCAAGAAGAACGCCTTCGACCCGCACTGGTCTCGGCATGACGTTTCTGTTGAACATAACTTTTGTTTTGTCCAAGTTCATACCAAGACCAACACGTCGGGAGGACTCATTTAGGTCGTTCAGCATTTGATTTAGCTCTTCCAGTGTCTCTGCAAAGATGACTATATCGTCGGCAAAACGAAGATGAGAGATATACTCTCCATTGACGTTGACGCCTCGTCCAATCCAATCCAGGGTTTTAAAGACGTCCTCCATCGCGTTGGTGAACAGTTTCGGGGATATCACGTCCCCCTGTCGCACCCCACGATGGAGCCGAATAGGTCTTGTCCGCTGATCTTGGATTTGGACGGTCATCGTCACAGCGCTGTAGAGACATCTCATCACCTCGATATATCGCCAGTCGATTTGACATCTCTGCAGGGACTCCAAAACAGCCCAGGTTTCGATCGGTCTTCTTTATAATCTGCCGAACAGTATGTATGTGGTCTATGGTGCTGTAGCCTTTTCGAAACCCGGCTTGCTCCGGAGGTTGGTATTCGTCGAGCTTGATGGCGAGACGATTCGTGACGACTCTTGAAAACAACTTGTAAATGTGGCTCAGGATAATAGTAAAAATAGAGTTAATAAATTTTAGATACAACCTAGTGTCTAGACACTCCGGTGACTACCCGAATTTGAGACTGCGTATTGATTCGTGACCTCAACGCCGCGCCTAGTCTTACTATAGCGGAGAAATAAAATTAATTTTCAGTATAATCATTCCTTCGAGAAAAATCGAAACCATATCTGAACGCGTGTACAGACGTTGTACGTAGCAGACGCCACGATGCGCCTAGTGCACCTCGATGACCTGAAGGTATTTTTATTGTGTCAGTGGGTTTTTTCAATTTATGGTCATATAAAAACATTTATATAAAAATTAAGAATCTTATATGCACGATTGAGTCTCCAGCCAGCTGCTATCAGCTTTATCTATATCACAAATAAAAAGGAAACTATCATAAAATCTAAATAGCATGTAGTATCCAGCGAAATATATTCTTTCCTAAGTAACTTGTATTGTAAGGGTTCAACAATTGTACGTGGTGAGCGTGTGAATAGGATTGTGGAAATATCATTTTATAGGCTAATGGAAGTGCATAGTATCCTTGTTATATATATATATATATATATATATATATATATATATATATATATATATATATATATACATCGAAACTGGTAAGGTGTTATTATTCTATATGGTATGGTAAGTATGTAAAATTTATATCGATAAAATACTTTAATTTTTGTAATTGGCACTAACCTAAAATTTTTCCCCCCAAGCTTGTGTGGTACAGATTGCTAAGTTCACATTTGCACGTTCTATGTTACTTGACAAATCACTTATGCTATTCTTTATATTTATGTGTGATAAAATATCGATTTAACATATTTTAATTGTAATAACATTACAAAAATTTAATTGAGTATGTATTTAACAAAGTTTATTAATAAATAATTCTATTTGTGGAAGTCGCAGTTATCAACCATTTCGTGTTGAGTCTACAATTGTATATTTCCCAAATGCCACATGGCATAATACGGCAGTATAATCATGTCATAATCGTATCTGTTGTCATCATAATCGTGTATGAAATACTGATTGTCTACGATATTTAGCTAATAATTTGCTACGAAGTAATTTGTTTTTAAAACTATTTGTTTATTATTTATTTATTATTTAAAACTATTTGTTTATTATTTATTTTAAGACTTATGTCCAGGAATATAGTTCATGTGGGTGTGTTAATCTTTATTCACGTCATTCAAATGTTCTTCATAAGGTCTTCCAGTAAAGACAAGGTTTCTAAAGTCTAAAGCAACTAAGTCTTTTCAAATCTAAACATAACACTTTTATATATTCACTATGGAATTTAATTATTAGTTTTATATAAATCTATATTCTGAAGAGATTTCCATTATGACTGCCTCGCAAGGGATACAGCGTAAAGCTGTGTGTATTTTTTTTGGGTACTACAAGAATTCATTTTATAAAATATATTTAATAAAAATCGATTCTAATTTGGTTAGACAGAGAGATGAGCTTGGATAATGAAAAGTTCACGAAAGTCTCAACTTCAGGCTGCAAAGTTCCTCCCATATAATAAATAAATTCTTTTAGCATTCTTTTATTTTAAACAATTATATAAATAATTTAAAATAAAAGAATGTTAGTTATATACTTATTAACAGTAGTAACATGAAGGCGTGAATAGTAAATTAATTAAATGTACATTAAATTGTTATCATTTACGTAACAGTCTATATAAAGCTAGCTCTTGATATGTGTAAACAAATCTTGTTGATAAATTAAATATGGAAATAATACGAAAATATTATTATATTAATGTTTACTTACGTTTTTGTATGAATGCTTATATTTCCAATTCACAGAATTTCAAAGATTTTGAATAACGTTTTTAGCTTTATTAATAAATATAGGACGCTTGCGATAAGGAGTAAAATCAAGTAATATCTTTTTTAAATAACTATTTTATTTTAGAGCAAATATTAGCTCTACATTACATAATGCGGTGTTAAGTTACGTCTAAAAACACACTCTAATTTGGTCTCAAAATATGTTGACACTACTCTAGTAATCTTTGCTACTAAAATATGCAGGTGATATGTAAGCCAAAACAAATATAAAGCGCTGTTCAATACAGTACTATAAAGTCCAGCTGTCTACTAATATGTTTTTGTTACTGGTGATAATTGTTCGGAAATTGAGTTCACGATCGACGTTTAGTATTGAAGCTGCTGGCGTGCTAGGTTATTGGGGAACACATATTTTTGGATATATTGAAAATATTGAATGTTGCATTATAGTGGTTTTATTTATAACTAAATTTGGCACTTATGGGAAAAGTTATGGTTTAATAACGATTTGTATTAAATTTATATGTGTTTAAACACTAACATCTTAGTGATGTAAATAATAAGTCTTAGTGATGTAAATAATATTTTAATTTCAACATATGTACTCTTCTTCACTCTACCTACATTCTGTTAATTCTCTACAACACTACACTAGAGCATTTTGTTTCATCTCTATTACATTAAAACCTTTACGGGTAAGGCCAATAAATAATTTAAGAGTAACAATTCAAGAGGAGTTAATCAGTCTTACGATATCATCTGTGATTGTAATTTTAGATCCGATTTGGTTAGACATAGTTAATACAGCTTAAATTATGAGGGAAAATTCAAAGTAATCAATAACGAATGAGAATCACTGGACTCGAGACCTCTTTGGAGGGGCTTCTCCAGTTCCTCATACAGACTAAAGCGATGTTCGGCTCATAGAGAAGCCTCTTATAGTCTTCATGGATGCTTTTGATTTTCTTTGTTTTCTTTTCTTACGATATATTAAGTGTTCCCTTAATATACATATGCAAATATTGTATTTTCAGTGGTGGGTAGAAAGCTCACCATACCAGAAACTATCCCGTGAACTGTTAGACGTCGTGCCAGTCTGTGACAATGGTGTCGTATTAATTAGTAAATAAATATTTTTATATCCTAGGGAAAAGAATCAAAATAATAATATTAAATTTAGTAAGCCTATTAGTAATTACGGTAAAGAACCTAAATTTTTGTGATAATTTTATTAATTTACAGATAATATTTTCATACATTTAGTAGTCAATCAACAAGTAGGCACTCTTAAAGAACGCGTATTACTTTAAAATTTTAAGTTCTGTTCATGAATCCGCATTTAAAATGTACAACAACCTTTAAAGAGAAGGGATTAGAGGGAATTTCACAGTAGAGTTAAATGATATGTCATAATGTACGAACTTGCATACATTTTTAAAATCACTCAGATCCTTTTAGTGTTCTACGTATTGTATAAATTATTGTTGGTAGGTGAAATAATTTTATATGTTAGATGTGGAAATACTTAATAATATATATAGAATTATTTTTCTTTTTTGAAATCTGATATTTTGTTTATATATATATATATACGCTTTTACATTTATCCCAATTAAAATTCCCTGAGTTAAGACTTCAGTACTTGTTATAATGATTACTTATTTTTTATATAACTTATTTCTATAATAAAAAACTATCAAATTTTGTAATCTAAGTACTGTCTCAAGCTATTATCCCATGGGATTATGCATGGAAGGGAATAGGGAGCATGCCTATATAGGTACTTATATATGTTGGTTTACGAGGAAACCCGGCTAGTAGGTTATATAGCTTGTAACTCGCAGAATGTTCAAACGCATTCATGATATCGCGCATATATATTAATGTCCAATAATTTTTGAGTAATGAGAAAATGTATGAACATATTTGTAGACATACAGACATACAACTATGATGGCCTCATACGTTTAATACGTAAAGGTCGCGTGCTTTTTTTACGTAAAGGTCACGTGCTTTTTTTTGAATAGTAGTATGACAAACAGATATTTAACAAGTATGATAAATTACATCGTTATAAAAATTCAGCTAGAGAAAATATGCAAAAGACAAAATACTTTTAAAAAGTCTTAAAACATGAAATAAACAAAATTATTTTGACAACCCACTATATCGTGTATGACATACACTTTTGTATAAGTTTTTAACACCACTAATACATATTTCTTATGCGACGTCTGTTTCGAACGTTCATTCGAAACGTTCGTTCGTTCGTTCGTCTATTTTAGAAAAAAAATGTTTAACCAAAAGGATTCTTACAAGTGAAAGTCAAACCGACAACCAATCTACGGAGCTGTTTTACCTTTTTACGAGAACAACACAAGGTGCTTCAATCTTAAACTTTTGCTTACACGCTTAATTAACTTAGTAAAGTTGTTTTCTCGTGGAACGAACATATTCGAACGAACATATTCTAATTCTTTATAATACGTGAAATGCTCTTGAAATAACAAAGGAAGGAAATAAGTATTCATTGTTTATTAAATTAGTTTTACATCTTTTGTAATATGAGTGGTGAATTTATTAAAAAAATATATTAAACTTTTACCAAAGTTCTGATTAGACTTCGGAAAGCTGAGCTTAGATTTTCATACTATTACATTTACGTTAGAAAGTGAAATCATTCAAATAATAATATCGATAACTAGTGAATGCTCGCAACTCCGCTTGCGTGGAATTGTCTCCTTTTGTAATTTTGTCGAATAAAATAATTTATTTTTATTAAAATAACAAAATAGTAAATTTTAAAGAGGGATACAATATTGAAAATTGCATATAAATCAGCTTAGCCGTTTCAGAGATTAGCGTGCCAGACGCACACGCAACCAGACAGGGTAACAAACGTATAAAGAACTAAGATTCAACGTTTTGGGCTCTATTACATTTATAAATGTCCCCAATATTTTTTTCTTACATATAATTAATGTACAGACACCGAGCAGTTCCATTTTTATTATATGTATAGATATGAAGATACTTTTATATAAAAACTTTAATGAATTATGATTTTTTATATATTTACATCTACGCGAGATACTTTTAGCTTAAAGCTATCTAAAATAACGAAGCTAATGTAATACATTCGCCTTTTAAGTAAGTTTGAATAATTATAGCTTCAAGTAAAAAAGTATTTTGGAGGCATGTGCATATATATTTAACTACTATTTATATAGATATTTAACTACTATTTACTATTAAGAAAAACACAAATACCTTTATTAATATATAATGGAAAAATTATAGATACTTTTTAAAGAAAATGGTACAAACGTAAGTGTACAAAATTTGGTTTTGTTGAATTTTATACTGAAATGATTTAAGAATTCATCAAGTTAACTGATTTCACCGCTCTGGTAAAACAAAGTGCGGCGTCAAATCCACCACTCGATATGCAATATTCAATTTCGGGCGGAAACAAATCAACGGAGTGTCTTGACACTAGGCTGTTTTAATGTGTGATGCTGTATGATCTATGATCTCTTTTTACGAAAATCATGCAGACGGAGGTGTATGAAATGTGAAAGTGTAAAATGTTAGTAAGTTAGTTAATACCCACACTACCATGTGCATGAAATACACTTTGGTATAAAAAAACGTCGGTACATGAAGTTAAGGTAATGCGTATTTAGTGAAATTTGAAAAACTATTTCTATTTTATCAACGGGACCCTCCGTTCATTTTTTTACTATGAATAAAAAGACTTGACTCAAAAATTTTAAATTCAGCGGAAAACTGAGTACGGAGTGTCTTAAGATACTTCCTGTCTACCCTGCTATATGGGACAAAATCGTGAAGCAAAAAAAATTAAGGAAAGGCATGTACAGTGTAGAATTATGCAGCTTTGCTAGGACTAACTCCTTAATTAATATCCTCAAGCCAGCTACACCCTCGGGACGTCGTTGGTGAGATTATTAGCGATGAAATATGTGACACTCCTATGTAAGATAACGAGGGTTCATTCATGTAGTGCCACAAACAATTAAGAGTACAGTAACCTCGGTATTATTTTTATAAAATAAAAATCTATTATATAGTTATTAAATAATATTCAAGTATTGATACTAGGGTGTCTCTGACTATCCTACTAAGCGGGATAAAGCGTGAAGCTAATAAAAAAATGTTCAAAGAGTCGAAGAGAATTTAAAGTCAAAACACAGTGTTTGCCCATTTGTGACCGAATTTGAATTAAATATATAAAAAAAGAACTATAAAAAGAACTATATAAGAAAACTGGCCTAATTTTCCAAAATCAATGGAACATCAACACGAAAATCAGCACGAAAATGTCTTGGAGATAATAGAGAAGAAGGTGGAGAATAAAAATGAGATATTACATTATAGAGTTAAAGCTTAACATATAAATGAAAACGTCGTAAGTGTCGTACTTAAGGGTAAATGCCTTTTATGTATTTACTTATTTCTATATTTAAAAAATACTCGAAGTAGAAACCTCTTTTTTTAGCTTTATCAAGACACTTCGTATACTTCGCTGAATTCGACACATTGCATGTTGAGTGGCGGAACTCAACGCCGTGCTTTTCTTTATTTCTTCGCTCTTGTCAGAGCGAAGAAATAAAGAAAATTTAAATATAATCATTCTCCCGAGTGTGAAACGAGCCCAAAAATGATCGCATTTGTAATCAGACGCTGTTCCACTACGCCACGACCGACCATTTCAAGTCAATGTAATAATTATAATGAAAAATTAAAATATAGGATTGTGCGATTAAATATTAGATTGCTAGTTTTAAATAGTAAGTTAGTACTAACAGTCAACATAAACGATGCTCGACATCTTTTGAACAATATTATTTTGCCAAAGAGCTCTTATGATAATAAAAAATATGAAAGAAAACGTATCGTTCAGTCTATCTGACGCCATAAAATATTTATAATATCATATTTTACTATAAAACACATACAGTCCCAGTGAGATTCATAAATTCTTCAAGAAGGAATATTTTTACAATACCTTTGACTTTGATATTGAATTGTTACGCTTTGTGATTATAAATAGGTGATATCTGTTACTATACAACAAGATCAACTTTATTCATATGAATTTCTAAATTAAATATAAATCTATTATATTAAGAATGTAAGAAAAAAGAAAGACTTGACAGGGAAAATAAATTAAGTATAATCACTCCCCCGAGTTGAACCCACAACCGATCGCATTTAAAGTCAGAACCTGTCCCACTGCGCCATGACCGGTATCAAGAAAGATCTTAGTGTCAACATATTCCATTAACCTACTTTCTGTACACATTCAAGACAACGTATTGACAGGCGGAACTCAACGCATATTCTTTTACCACAGCGAAGTAATGAAAATAATTGAAATATAATCATTCCCCCGAATGGGAATCGAACCCCAACCAACACGTTTACAATCTGGACGGTGCTGTATTACGCATACGATGGTATAATTATTATAATAAATCATTTTAAATAGCTCAAGAATTTTCCATCATTTATATTTCATCTCAACCTTTGTCATCAATGGCCACTTAAGCTTTACGATGTTTTTTATCGGACAACCATCGCCCACTCTAGGCAAGGAGCTTATAAGCTCTATTGAATTTTCTATTATTCACCGTCTACTGCTAAAACTGCGTAATAAACGATTTAAAAATGACTTAGATAATTATTGAAAATATAATTTTATATAGAAAATATAACAGCTTTTCTTTATACAACTTAAGCATCCTTAATAAGCAATATTTTTAATTAAATAATATCTTCTTAATTCATTTTAAACATTTATAATAAGAATTTATTTATAAAAGCAAAAAAATTTTAATCCCTTGATCCTGGTTACCTTGGCAACGATATCAGAGTGATACTATGAAAATACTGTATTGTCATCGAATATTGGCGTGCGTAAGTTGTTAGTCAAGACGAGGGTCAAAATAGCGTTGCAAGATTTTGTTATATAAGTTGATTGATAGATAGAGATAAAAAAGTGAAGCTAATATTAGCTATCGACAATTTTTTTTTAACTTCACTCTTTTATCCCTCATAGCAGGGTATACAGAAAGTATCTAGTATCAAGACACTCCGTGCTTCGCTTTCTACTGAATTCAAGACATAACGTGTTCAGGGGTGAAACTTAACACCGCACTTTGTCTTAGCAAAGCGAGGAAGTGAAAATAATTTAAACATTATCACCGAGTAGGAATCGAACCAAAAACCGGTCGCGTTTGTAGTCAGACGTTGTCCTTCTGCGCCATTATTGGCCTCAATTACTTTTTTGGTTTGTCTAGATTATTTTTTTCTATTTGTTCATCATATCTACTGTATTTCGAGCAACAGAAAATATATTTTGACAAACACAGCAGAATAATGTACTCTTAGTTCTTTAAACTGCGTATTTTTTCTGATTATATTAAACCAAAATAATTGAATATGATTTTAAATTTGTTTAAAAAAATATCTCTCTTATATTGTCACCAAATTATACCAAATTAAATGCTAGTATAGTCCCGTTTTAGGTGTGAATAAACTGCAAAATAAATAAAACTGCTAACTATAAAATAAATAAATATGCTAACTTTTCAGTAATTCCATTTTAAAGTTCAATTTTGTCTTTAGAAAAGATTTATAAGGCCGATTGTTACGTAGTGGGACAGACCGACTGTAAACGCGGTTGTGGGTTTGATTCGCTTTAGGGAGAATGATTATATTTGAATTCTTTTTATTTTCTCACTCTACAAATCGACTTACCAACGCATTAACAATAGAAAAAACAAAGAATATTTTTTTAGCTTTACGCCCGTATAACGCATAGCAGAATAGCCAAAAAGTACCTAATGTCAAGATACGCCGTACTCCGCTTTGGTAATAATTGAGTCGAGTGGGAATCGAACCCACAACCGACCGCGTTTACAGTCAGATGTTGTCCAACTGCGCTATAAACCAAAAAATACATAAATATTTTATAACTAATGTGGTATACGTATGTCCTTAAATTGTTTTTATTTTGTGAAGTAGTCGAATCATTTAAATAGAATTCAAAGATTAAATTTATAAGTAATTAATTTGTAGCGTCACTTTTATTTAAGCTGTGTCGAAAATTCTATTTTGATTGAATAAAAATAAATCACTGCATTTCCTTATATTTTATAAACTTTACACAAAAGTCATAGCTTGTTAGTGTACTATTGAAAGGCGGATCGTCCAGCTTGTTATGTAGCATTGTTTTTTTTTTATAAATGAATGTATGAAACGTATATGCAAATTTTAATCTTTTTAACATTTAGACGTCGATTTTTAATGATTTATTAACAATTTGTTAAATAATTTGATTTGAATATTTAAAATGTTTTGTTTATTAATTGTTTTTGTAGTTTAAATAATAAAAATAAAATAATATGAAATATATTGTTTTATGACATATATAAACTATTTACTTAATAGTCAATCTAAAATGTTTAAAGTATAATAAAATAATAAGAACATTGAGTTGATTAAGAATAAGTTACATAAAGATTGATATTATTCTTATGTAAGTTTTAATTGAAAATTTAAAAATAAAAAATTAAGTTAGTTTTTTTGAATAGTAACTAAATTTCTCTCAGTTAGTTCGTGGTAACAGGTAGACTGAGGTGGCATTCGCCTGTCAACTGATATATATCATATGTATCAACTGATACAAAAATTAATTATATTAATCTATCCCCATCTGTTATTTAATCGAAAATCGCTAAAATCAAATATCTGTTATTTATTTACTTCCTTTTAAAGTGTTATTGTGCACTTAGGATTAGAAAACAATTTTGAAAAAACGTATTAAAATTTGACCGCAGCGGGATTCGAACCAGCGCCTCTTCGATACCGTTCAAGCGCTCTAACAGATAAGCTATGCGTTCTACTACCAGCTGCATCGAAATTCTTATATATTTGTTACAAATTTATGTCATTAGCAGCTCTGGAGAGAGATTTTTACTTCTTAAAGATTATTAAGAATTAATTGTTTAACAAGAGAGATTGCTATTTTATTTTAATATTTACAACTTTTTAAAGTGTTATACCACACGTTTATCGTTTTTTCAAAAATATTTTCTAATCCTTAGTGTGGAACTGGAAAATACTTTAAAAAGTAGTAAATATTAAAATAAAATAGCAATCTCTCTTGTTAAACGATTATTTCTCAATAATATTTAAGTAGGAGAAAATTGTAAATCTCTCTACAACATAAATAAGTTTTAATAATCGTATAAGAAATTCGATGCTCGACGATTCGAACTGCTAGTAGAATGCATGGCTTAGCGGTCAGACTCAGGTCAGGTCAGCTTAGTGGACGGAATCCAAGAGCCTCGGGTTCAAATCCAGATGCGTCCAAATTTTTATACATTTTTTAAAAAAGATATCATTATTTTGATTAAAATAATAAAAAAAATATAAAAAAAAAACCATAGTTAAATAAAATCTACTTAGTAAAATTAAATGCAAACAAGATAAATAATATTTTTATAATTCTTTTATTAAATAAAAAAAATGCTTGTGGCTGGAAAAAGAAGTTACACCGAGCGTTTTTGTCGAGTTACAGAGAGTAGAGTCCTGACCTGTGTCCGGAATTTAGTGCCCAAGTGCAACCTGTAAGAGTTTTTTTAAAATTTGAATATATATGAAGCTATCTAACCATAAACGCTTCTGGTTGTAGGTTCGATCCCCACTCAGAGGAATATAATATAATTATATAGGCTGGTCGTGGCGCAGAGGGACAGCATTTGATTGTGAACGCGATCAGTAGTAGGTTAGATCCCCACTCGGGGGAGTGGTCATATTTAAGTTATTTTCACTTCCTTCGCGCTGGTAAGACAAAACTGTGACGTTGCGTTCTGAGTTCCTCCACTCAACGGGATATACGGGATATACGGGATAAAAGCTTCAAGCTAAAAACAAAATCTCATTTCTCGTTCTGATAAGACAAAGTGTAGCATTTACTTCACCACTCAATACGCAATGTCTTGATTTAGGAAGAAAAGCAATTAACGGAGTGTCTTGACACCAGGTTCTCTCTACCTAACTAATTTAGTAAAAACTAATGACAATCAATATAAAGTTATATTTTATGTGACGAATTTCATATTCTAATACAGTATCAAATAAGCTATAGTATACACAATCAATCTAATAGATACTAGCCAACACGTATATATATGCACATATATAGATTACTTACCAGTTACACAAAGGTTGCTAGTTTATTTCCTAAAGGGAAAAGTGTACTAAATTTTCTGAAACTATATTACAATGCCACTAATATCCCTTTATCAATATCACAAGAAAAACTAATCTGTACAAACAAAATTAAATTCACGCATACGGATATTTGTTTTAATGTATTAAATTTAACTAGAAAATAACGCTATTTTAGTTCCTTATTTGTTATCCACTTCATTTCCTATAGTTAAAAATGTAGCAAACGGGTAAGCTCTCCGAGCCTTTATAAATAACAAATGCTTTGTAAGTTCATAAAGAATTTTAAAGTAGATCTTATTATAGATGACGTAGTAATTAAATTTTGAAATCCTTCATAGTTGACAAAATACTAGAATTCTAGGTTTTAAAGGCTGGAAGGCCAAATTATAGGCTTAGTTAGTGATATTTATGCTTTTATGTCATTACCTTCAGGTTATCGGAATTCGTAATGGGTTCAATTCCAACAAAAATAATAAGATATTAGCATATTTAAATTTATCATTTTCCCGTTCTTGTTTGACAAAACATAGCGTGGTTTTGCCACTCAACACGCAGTCTTGGTTTCAGATGAAAATTGGTAAAAAGAGTGCCTTGACACTATATTATTTCTAACTACCCTGCTATGCGAAGACAACAGTGCAAGTTAAAAATAATTCACTATTTATATTAATCCTGAATCGCATATTATTTATGAAAATACATGCATTTTAAAAACCGAAATTCAACCCATATAACATACAACCATATATAAAGAAAATAAAACATAATAAAATATTTGATGTTTGTGATTTTTACACTTTTGAAATGAATCTATTTTAAACGGATTATTTACGTATATTTTGGTATTCGAAAATATATTTTTGAAAATCCGACGTTTCAAATTTTTTTCAATAGTCCGTGGTCATAAGTAGACTAATAATACTCGTATATAATTATATATAAATATTTTATGTATTTATTTATAATTGAAATTTTAAATAACATATCTACAATCCGTATGATTATGGAACTTCTTACCTCTGAGAGTCAAACAAGCTAAAATATTACGAACTTTTTAAAAAAAGGCTAAAAGATTTTTATTTAACACAGATATAAATCTATCACATTTTTCTTCTTTTCTATTTACCAGAATGTATGTACAATAACGAGTATTTCTCTTTACTTTATTGCTATTAAAACGATTGTTCCTTGTTATTTTAAATTAAAACTTCAGTATCAGTATTATCGGTTTCAAAGACTTCATTTTAATTTGCTATTACATTTCAAAGCGTCAACGACATCTATTTAATTCCAATAGTCCAATTAATCTTGGGAAATAACAGGAAATAACAAAACACTTCACAATTGACACTGTTAAATTGTCTTAGTTATGCAAATTTTGTATTGAAATTAACATAAAGCTGTACGGCAAGGAACACGGCGTTGAGTTACGCCACTCAACACATATTATCTCGAATTCAGTTGAAAAGTAGATATAAGTGTGCTCTTGTCACACAGCGTTTGTCACTTTTATTCATCGTCCATTTCCAAGTTATTCCATTTTCAAATGAATAAATAAACAAAGCGGAATACAAATTCACATGAAATGTATTCAGTTCACTATAATAATATTTTATAGACAAATTCAAAACATTATTTATTCAAACAGGTTATTGCCAGCACTTAAATAACATAAAAGTGTCAGTATTGTCAGTCATTGCAGTAAAAATAAAAAGTGTATAAGTAAGTTTAGGTTCTTTTTTCGGTTCTATGTGGGAAAGGCGTGAAGGTTTAAAAGATATAATCAATAAAATCCTATGAATATAATTATTTGTTTTTTAAAAAGAGGTACAATCAGTTTTTTTTGCTTTTAGTGTTTCTTATTAGAGATACTTTCAAAATTTAGTTTCAATCTAGGAATTAATTTAATATTTATCATATTACATTTTATTGAATTCTATGAACAGGTTTATAAAAATGATTGTATATTACTGATTATAGTATCACAATCTGTTTTTAGTTAGACCAAGATTATTTGTAGGCAGGATAAGGAACATTATCTAGTAAAGGTTTCAAAGTCAAGACCAACCAAAGGAGCAACTATAGCAGCCTTTTTGTGATTTCTGACAACATATCAACTGTTTTTGATGTTATATTCTCTATGATTAAGATGTCATTTGATTGAGAAATATCTTAATTTTACTCATCATGAACAGATCTTATAATAGTAACTTCTAGTTTTATCCCGCATATCAAGGAACGACCTAGTGTCAAGAGATTGAACATTGCGTGTCTAGTGCTGAACTTAACGCTATGCTTTATTTGACCATAGCGGAGAAATGAAAATAATTTCAATGAATAATTATTCCTTCGCATGGGAATCGAACCCTCAACCAATCGGGTTACAGCCAGGCACTGGACCAAAGCGCCACGGTGGCCTTAATTATAATGTTACGTAAAAAAACCCTTTTTAATTTATTATTTTTATTTGAAAGCCTGCTAATATTTTTTTATGTGTATATGATACTCCTACACTTTCTCGTATAATGTAATATACACGTTGCTATGGCAACGGTTTTACGGTTAACAAGTTTACTAGTTCCAATTAAAATGACTAAATTAAACATACATACAAATACCACTCATAACGTGTATATTTCATTTCAGTTGTAATGTTTTGTTCTATTTAAATACTATCTTATCAGAATATTAAAAGGTGTTATGAAGTAATTTTATGATCTGAATTCTTGATGTGCTCTCCGAAACAAGAGATTATATAATCATGTACCCAGTATTTGTGATTTTTCCAACAGAGTCATTCCACTTAACTTAGTTAATACAAATTTTTATTTTTACTACAATGACTGACAATACTGACACTTATATGTTATTTAGGTGCTTGCTATAATCTTTTTGAATGGTAAATAATGTTTTGATTTTGTCTATATAAAATATTGTTATAGTGAACTGTATGCATGCTTGTGAATTTGTATTGCGCTATGGTTATTTATTCATTTGAAAATAGAATTAATTGGAAATGGACGATGAATAAAAATGACAAATGGAGATCATTTTCAACTATATAGTAAAATTAATCATTTTTTTTAATACAAAAAATATATTTTAAAAATACTCAAATATATATTTTTAACATAAATGAATAAATAAAAAAAACCATTTATTTCAGCCACTAGCAGAATCAAGTTGTCATATTTTTAACTATAGGTTAGTACAAAGATCAATAAAATAAATAAAAAATGCCTCGTATAGTTGCGTGTTTTCTCTCTTTTAACTTTGCAACACGTAGACGTGTTAATTTACTTTTCTTAGCACGTTTATATATACTAGATGTCCCATCGACAAACGCGTTGCTTTAGTAACGTGTAATTTTTTAATTTCTTTTACCTTCACGCTTTTACCCCGCATAGTAGAGTAAACAGAAAGTACCTAGTGTAAAGACACTCCGTACTTCCCTTTCTACTGAATTCGAGACATTGCGTGTTGAGTGGTGGAATTCAACGCCGCACTTTGTCTTACCAGAGCGAGGAAGTGGCAATAATTTTAAATGTAATCACTTCCCAGAGTGGGGATTGGACCCACAACCGGTCGTGTTTACAATCAGACGCTTTCACACTGCGCCAATAGCGGCCTCAGTAACGTGTATGTCACTTTATATAAACGTGAATGTCCAACACATGGTAGTGTGGGTTACATATATTTTATTATTTTAGTATATTTTTATGTATTATTTTTAAAGAATAATAGCATTCTGCACTAGTTTTCTATAATTATTACAAACTATATAACTATGAAGTATAATTGTGCCAAATTTCACACTCTTCAGTTTGTGTAATTTACGTAAAATGGTTCAAATATTTTGTTTCTCGTATTAATAAAGATAGATTTGCACCGAAGTATAACAGTTTTATATCGTCTTTATAAGCAAAAGCTTGTGGTAATAGTTCTACTAAGCGATTGTTTTTTTTTACGCTTTTATCCCGTATATTAGGGCAGACAAAGTGTAGGTACTTTCTGTCTACCCTGCTAAGACATTCCGTACTTCACTTTCCACTTAATTCGAGACATTGCGTGTTGAGTGGTGGAACTCAACGCCGCACTTTTGTCTTTTACCAGAGCGAGGAAGTGAAAATAATTTAAATATAATCACTTCTTCGAGTGGGGATCGACCCACAACCGATTGCGTTTACAGTCAAACGCTGTTTCACTGCGCTACGACCAGCTGCAAAGGCGATTGTAAATAGATATGAATAGTCTTTCAATGTATGTAGTTTTCTGTAACATTTTGTTTTTAAAATTGAAAGAGTTGATCAAAAAATTCTCTTACACATAGATTCTGCTTCAACTATTATTTTTACCTAACTTGATCAATATACATTTTTATTTTTACTAAAATTGTTAAAATTGACGTCAATACAATAAGTTATTTAAGTAGGATATGTATAATAAGAAAAAAACGTAAATAATTAAAAGCTTTCATTTGCCATTCAAACAACTAAGCTCTTTCTGGCTTAATTTGTTTTTGAATAGCAATGGAAGATTAAATGTTTCTTTTGTGTTCATATTCGAAACAATAAATCGAATGTGTGGGGTCAAATTAAAGAATACATAATACTCATAAGCAATTTGCTCGAAATAAAGCTGTTAAATTGTTATACAGTTGTAGTACTAAAACAGCGTCTGACTGTATACGCGATCGGTTGTACAATCGATTTCTTCTCAGGGGAACGATTATATATGAAATTGACCGGTAAATCAAAGGGCGGCGTTGAGCTCCGTCACGCAATTTGTAATGTCAAGAAATTTCTGTCCAGATTTAAATTTTCTGTATTTTTTCTGCTAATCGAAAAAAATGATGGTTTTTAGTTTTGCCTTTACGGTACCTCAATCAATTATTTTATGAAACTTTACTAATAGTAAGGTACAGTAACATTCTTTTACTATCCAGATGATAGAATGCTTTGCCATTTTTAACCCTTTAAAAGAAGACAAGGCAAAAGTTATTTAAACTGTGCAACATAAGTGACACGGCTAATTTTCCACTATGAGTTAGTAAGCATTGCTCTACTAAATAATATTTTGACAGAGTGATCAATAAGTTTCAACACACTTTTATGAGCTTGACCTGTATGTATTACACGTACATTTAATCAATCAATTTATATTATAAAGCCGTGGTAAATTTATTTTGGCTAATTTCATGTTGTTCGCTTTCCTTAAAGATTTGCACGTCGTATTTAAATCCGATGGCAATACACTTCACTCTGTGATTATGATTCTTTGCCCTTCCCAGAATAAGTAGAATAACTTAAAAATCGCGCAATGCATGCACAAATGGACACCATGTGACTGTAAATGTGGATGTATGTAGGTTTAAATTCTACTCAAGGAAATTATATATTTAAAATTTGTTTTAAGAGCGCTAATCTCTCGGTTTCGTGTATGAAGCAGTCAATGAAGTGCCTTGACACTCGGTTGTATCTGACTACTTTACTATGCTTAATAAAGTACGAAGGTGCTTTTTTATTTACTATTGAAACTAATTTGTTATACATCCTTAAAATTCTTAGTCCTTGTTACTATAAGCTCATTATAGTACAATTATTTTTATCACGTATTAAATAACAAAGATTTTTTATGACACATTATGCTTTCTGTTATTTAAACCGTTTCAATAAAAGTGTTATCTTATTTTTGCGTCTACTAAATGTAAAATTCATGTGCACGTTTCTTTTCTAGGAACTGGTAATTTTTATATGACTAGAAACATTATATTTTCAGCAAGCTATACGATATACTATATAAGCTGCATGACAGAGTGCCTACTCTGCACTAAGTGAGTGAGTGACGTGACGATTTTGGTATGGACATCCCTTTCACCAAAACTCATTATTCAATTTCGGAATTCAACGCCCCGCTTGTACCTATTACAGTGCAATTGAGAAGAAATATTAAATAAATCGTTTCCCCCGAATGGTATTCGAATCTACAAACATCGAAGCGGTCTCATTTAAATCACCGCTAAATAGATTCTGGGGATTAACCAAAACAAACAGACAAAAATTGTACACAAATTTTTCTTATTTTTATAGATTTATGCATTGTAATGATAAGTTTTGAGTGTTTAAAATTTTAATAATTCATGTATGTTTCATTTATTATATTTTAAACATCTTAATTATTAACGCTCTAAATAAATCAAAAAGCAACAGAGTGTCTTATCACCGTCTACCTAGTAGAGTAAAGCGTGAAACTACTGGTTAATCCTATAAGTTTATAAAATCACATTTGTTAGTATAGATTATTATGTTATATACTCACATAGGCCTCTATACTAAGGTGTATTAATGGAACTTTTTAAATGTGTTTTAGTAGGGAAAGGAGCTCGGATGCGTATTTTAAAAGAGCTCCTTATGTTTACATTTTTGTTACAAGTTTTTGACACAACTCCAAGCTCCTCTGTGCGTCTGGCACCATCGTCATCGAGCGTCTTTTCATTATATTATTTATCTTAGCATAGAAGAATATCAACCAAGATTTTTTAGCAATTAAAACCATATATAGACATGTAAAATTTAATATATCAAGTTGTTCTTTTTAGTTTGACTGTTCTTTTTAGTTTCTTTGAATGCTATAAAAATAATAATAACACTATAATCTGCTATTTAATCACCGGCGACGTTTCCATCATAAGTTGTTACTGCACTAATGCTTGATCATACTGAATTTGTTTTAATATGAGGTAGTTCTCATAGAAAAGAAATTTGTTTTTTTTTTATATTATTGCGTAAGGAAAATATACTCGTAAGTGTAACTAATCCTTATTAATAAATAAAGACTTTAATTAATTTACCTAAAAGCAGCCCCACATAATTTCCGTATAGCAGGATAGGCAGAGGGAATATCGTATGAAGTCCGTTATCCACTCTTTGGCCGAATTCGAGGCGTTGCATTTTGAGCGCCGGAACCGCAGTATTTATATTTATTTTTTTAAATACATTATAACTAAATATTAACATTTTCATGAGGCCAGTCGTGGCGCAGTATGACAGCGTCTGACTGTAAGTGCGACCGGTTGTGGGTTCGATCCCCACTCGGGGAAGTGATTATATTTAAATTATTTTCACTAAATTATTAACGGAATTTCAGTTATAGTTTAAAAATATTTTTTATTTAAATCTGGTGACATAAAATGCGATTGGCTTCGGCTATTTAAAAAATGATGGCCTGGAAAGAAAACTGGAAGAGATCTTTCTGGTTAGATCGTATCTGTAAAGTGTGTGTGAAGATATAACATTTAGAAACATTAATTAAATAAGATATTTTTAATAAAAAATATTTTAACTAAAAATATTTTGATACAAAATTAAGGAAAAAATGTATTTTATTTACTATGAAATAATTATAAAAGTAGCAAAGTGTCCATTCAAAAGAGTTCATTACTTTATTATATATGTAGTTGTGTTTCTGTACATTATATATGTAAATATTTAATAATACCTACTAAAATATCTCGAACAATTCTACAGTACTCAAGTAGTTTAAATGTATAGAGATCATATCGCATATGAAAATAGAAGAAGGCTTTAAATGGCAAAACTAACGACGTATATTTATTTAACATATGAGGCTCTTAGTATATTTATATAAATAAATAAGATTGGAGTATCTGTTTGTAATAATTAAATAACTGCTTTTAAATAAATGTATATGTTTGGTATACATGGTAAACGATCAGAATTTTTTTTATGTTTTTATCTGTCAGTCTGTTTGTTTCAGCTAATCTATGAAACGGCTGGACTGATTTTGACGAGATTCTCATTAGCAGATAGCTGAGCTTTTAAGGTAAAGTTTATTTTAAAACTATAAAATAAAGATCAGGCACATTCGATTTCACGCGGACGATGTCGCGGTATCAGTTCGTCAATAATCTAACACGTCTTATAACAAAACAAATTTAAAATAACCAAAGATATCGTTGAAATTTATTTGCTTATTAGATTTATTTATATTGTTAAATAATTAAAGATTTATACGTATTTATATATGTACAGCTTCCTACTTTTTCCACACACTCCGTTCTCCGCTTTAGCAATATTAATATATTATCATAAGTATGTATGTACATTAATTAATGTGAAAGTAAATAAACTGGATTATACATTTTTTTATAAATATTGATATATTTCTTTAAGTCATGTTAAAAAACGCTATTTGAAAAATATTTCAAATTGCTTGTTACAAAAACCTTTCCTTATTATTAATATACTAAAGAAATAGTCAATAGTTGTAGATATTTTTAAACAAAAGCCAATGTTCTTTCTTAGATATATTTTTTATAAGTTCCTTAAGAATATAATAAATCTTAAGCAATAAAAAAATATTTAAAATGATAGAGTATAGAAACGAGTGTCATAAAATATTATAATTATGATATAATAAGATCTTTGATTTTTATACATTTTAAATGAAACTATTATAACTGGATTAATCACGTATATTTTTGTATTCGAAAATACATTTGGGATACCTGACGTTTCGAACACTTTACAGTAGTCCGCACAAGTAATAAAATATACGCGATTTATCCGGTTAAAATAGTTTCATTTAAAATTTTACAAATTTATTTTATTTGTAATTTTACAAATAAAATTACATTATAGCATTTTTTTCTATAATTTATTTAATTATTTCTAATTTTGTTTATAAATATATAAATTCAAAACTTACCGGCAAAAGTAGAGCTTCTATACAATTGCAAACTAAAACGGCAGCTACGATGTAAATAATCGCTTTCATAATGACAAGCTAAATCTTTTATACGATACGAAAGTTCACAGATTTCGAATTTCAAAAATCCAGTGTGCCGTGACGTCGACTTCCAGCGAATAGTGAATGGGGAGGCCTTCCCGTTAGCTTTATAAGCGAACACAATGTTCTGCGCAGATGCGCCTCGACTTAATTTATTTAAACATACGCAAATTAAACTTATTTTTTTTTATATCAAAAACATATATTTGACACTTTAATTAAAAGTCTATGCGTTGAGAGATCTTTTTACGTTATGTTTCAAATTTAACAAGAAATATTATCGAGCGCACGAGCGATCTTATCTGTTTTGTGTACGTTTGTATGTATATAAGTATTATGCTTTGACAAATATTTACTATGTTTGTACTGTTGTGATTTTATTAATAAATATAGTATATATTTAGATAGTAACGTCTTATATCTATGGAATTTTATGAAATTATGTAAAAAATAAATACATAACTTAATTTTACACCGTAAAAATTGAGGCCGATCGTGGTGTATTGCGACAGCGTCTGACTGTTGAGGCGATCGGTTGTGTGTTCGAGCCCCACTCGAGGGAATGTTTATATTTAAATTATTTTGATTTCCTCGCTCTGGTAAGACATAACGTGACTTTATGTTCCGCCACTCAACACGCAATATCTCGAATTTGACGGAAAGCGGAGTACAGGGTATCTTGACACTACTTCCTGTCTACCCTGGTATAAGGGATACAAGTGTGAAGCTAAAAAAAAGAAGAACAAAGTATACACATCCGTTCATCTAGTCAGTTACTACGTAAAAGTGATTTTTTCATATAAGTGTTGAATTTGATCCCACAGCTCTTGCGTAGGTGGCGTAGACTGGGCATATTGTCATGCGAGTTGAAAAAAAAATTGTAAATACGTCTCATGTTTTAACCATTACAAACATTATCTAACACTTTTAACAACCTTTGAGATAAAAGTACAATATATATCTAATGCTATTATCAAGAAAATTATTGTTATTCTACCTTTCTCTATATAAATTTAAATTATCTCTAAATTTTATAATTGTCTATTCTTATAATTTTCATATATATACATATATAGATCATTACCCGAATGTATGGAATAATAGTATAAACAAAGTTGTCAGTAGCTTATTTTATTAGGAATTATATATATATATATATATATATATATATATATATATATATATATATATATATATATATATATATATATATATACGTTTTAATAAAGCTAAGTGTGTTTCTTTGCACTATACATTTCTGCTTATAATTTTGAACATCAAATTAATTCATTTCCGTCGTTTTTTTTTTGTAAACATGTAACGGATTAGATCAAGTGATTATATGCACTATTGGTTTTAGATTCCGCACGTATTCGAGGAAATAGTTTTATTTAAAATACTTTAATTTCTCCGCTCTGGTAACACAGACTGTGGCGTTGAGTTCCGCCACTCAACACACAATGTCTCGATTTTGTGCACAATGCAGTGAAATGTATCTTACGCTTCAGCTATAAAAACAAATATAAGGATTGATTTTAAAGAACAAATATGAAGAAATGAAAATGAATTAATTTTAATTTATTTACTTTATAAAGCAAAAAAAAATCCGATATATATAAGCCAAAATATGTGATTGACTAACAATTCATATACTACAATATTACATTTAATTATTATATTAACGTGGGATTTATGTCCACGAAAGAATAATGACAGGAATTTTCCCTGCATTCCACCAAGGGATCACAATGGAAATTCTTTTAACGAAAAATAAGGTCGTGGTGTCGAGGTCATTACCCGAATGTATGGAGTAATAGTATAAACAAAGTCGCCAAATACCATTTCACCTAATCTTTGTTTGGGTTCCATCCTTTTAGCCATGGAACTTATTTTATTAGGAATTAGAGAATTAAATTTATTGTATTTTTTGTTTCTTCTATTGTTGATATTCTACAGCTTTACGCTTTATCCCGCATAGCCACATGATTTTTTTGAATTATTTTTTATTAATTTTTGTAAAACAGTAGAATTGTTACATATCAATTTAATAATTAATATTGGAAAAGCCAAATATTTTAAACATGTATATAAATATTTACTATTTTTAAAGTGTTATTCCACACTTAGGATTAGAAGCGTTCAAATTTTTATACGTTTTTTCAAAAATGTATATAAATAGTACACACATAATATTCAGATATTAAAATTTCTCATTACAAATATAAAATACTCGATCTTCTTTCGATTCTCATCCATTGTATTTAAATGAAATTTGCGATTAAAATTGAATTTTATTTATAATTAGCTCCAGTAGAACTTTAGGAAAATCTTCTTTTAATATTTTCTTACATTGCAAATTTTAGACTTCTACATACTATCACTTTAGGTTTTACGTTATCTCGTAGATACTTCATTTAACTTATCAATAAGTATGTATAAATTAAAACTGTCAAAACCGTCACGTGACGAGATATTAAAAAAAAGCATTTATAAAAAAAAAAAACATATTTAAGGAGCAGTTTAATGCCACATAAAAAGCTATCTAAAGGAGTTTCAAGGGAATTTCGTAGTGTGCTAACTTACCAGATTCAACAAAGGGGCTTAAAGCTTAAGTAGTATAATCCTCGTTGTATAGGATCAAATCGTATAATTGTAACGTATTTCATTAATTTTGGATCAACATTGCCCGGTGAATGGACGTGAAAGCTGTTTAATGTATCTATCTAATCTAGTGTCTTATAATTATGTTGACATTTCTTTTGTCTTCTTAGTAAGAAGTACAGGCCGGTCGTGCAGTGGGAACGCGACCAATTGTGGATTCGAATACCAGTCAAGGGAATGTTTATACTTAAATTATTTTCATTTCTTTTCTCTGACGGAGACAAAACGCAGCATTGAGTGCCGGAGTACTTCATTTTCCACCGAATTCGTGACACTGCGTGTTGAGTAGTGGCACTCAACGCCGCACTTTGTCTTTTACCAGAGCGAGGAAGTGAAAATAATTTAAATATAACCATCGAACCCATAACCGATCGCGTTTACAGTTAGACGCTGTCCCACTGCACCACGACCGGCTCAATATATGTATTATAATATAATTGGGCATTTTTAAGTATTTCTAATGATTTTTTTTATGTTTTCTTCATGTAAATATGACTCTCTACCTATAATACACTAACCCTGGCCGATCGCGACGTTGTAGGACAGCGTCTGAATCGATATGTTGTGATTTCAATTCCACTCGATTCGTTTACTTGTTCTGGTTAGACAATGCGCAGCATGGAGTTTCTCAAGACATGCAATGTTTAAATTCAGCGGAAAGTGGAGTATTATAGTCTCCTGACATGGGTACTTCTTGTCTACCTTCTACTATACGGGTTATAGGATTGGACAAAATTGAATGAATTTTGATTGAAAAAAAAATTAAAAATAATAAACATGTTTGATTTTGTCTTGCATTTAGATGTATTATTAGATTTATTATTCTAGATTTATTATTATATAATTCTAGATTTATTATTAAATTTCAAAGATTGCTTACAAAGTATGTGTGTTTATTTATTTATTGGCATTTTTACCGTTGGTTGTTCCGTTTACTCTGGCATTTTTACCACTAAATCAATAAGTAAAAAACTTTACCAAATTTAACTCCTGTACACTATACATGATAAATTATTACGCTTTAAATGCATGAAACGCTCGTTTTTGCTGTTTTTATTTTGCGTGAGTTGTAATGAATCCTTTTGCTGTAGCCGCTGTAGAAAATAAAGTAGGTCTCAGAGCCGGTTAAAGTTCTGAATTAATTACGACGGGTGCATACTAAAGTAGGCTGTGTTTTGTAGGTGTTATGCGATATTGTAGAGGAAAAACAGTGCTTTAAAGAGATAACATATATAGATTAGTACAGTTTCTTTATCATATTGTATATT
The DNA here is from genome assembly GCA_032432895.1 of Dryadula phaetusa. Taxonomy (NCBI): domain Eukaryota; kingdom Metazoa; phylum Arthropoda; class Insecta; order Lepidoptera; family Nymphalidae; genus Dryadula; species Dryadula phaetusa. The sequence goes on from JAOYRS010000029.1 coordinate 3,529,061, forward strand.
GAGAGGCGGAAATCTATGCAATATTTAGCTGACGTAGTTCACTAAAATATTTAAATATAAATCCATTTGCAATATAAATACGAAGTTTGTAATATGGTAAGGCAGCGGGAGCAGATAAAGTTACTGCAGAGATGATGAAATATGATGGGCCACGCATCTTTTAAATTTTATGCTGGTAATAGGGAGAAGTGCCAGATGATTGGCACAATTAACGTGTTGTATAAAGGCAAAGTTTCACCTCTGTGACAATTTGCCTTTATAAAAAGTGTATGTGTCTGTATATACAGATTGTGCAAGATATGGGGCTGTCAGTTTGATTAACTTGGGCAGTAACTATGTTAAACTCCTGGCGAGAAGAATGCAAGAGAAATCCGAAGGGCTTTTGTGGGAGACCTAAGGAGGATTTAGATCTGGAAGAGGCTACATGGATCAGGTCTTTTCTCTTCGCATAATCAAAGAAATGTTTTTGGCTGTAAAGCAGAAAATTTTCTATGCGTTTGTGGACTTAGAAAAAGTATTTAATAAGATTTTAAGAAAGAATTTATGGGAGATGCTATTGCGGTAAAAATTCTTTGTCGAGATCACTCAGCCTGTGAGTAGCAGCTGGCATGTCGTCTCAGTTTGATATTCAAACAGAGTTGCACCATGTTAGCTTAGATGCTCAATTTATATTTAGATAGATGTCTCCAAAGTGTCAAACAATGTGACATAGGGGTGAAAATAGGTGATTTGTCCATTAATTGCCTGTTGTACGCAGATGATGCAGTGCTTATTGCAACATCAGAATGCAAGTAACAAGCATTGGTCACTATTCTGAAAGAGTGGTGTGAAAGTAATCGGCTAAACCTGGATGCGAGTAAAAGTAAGGTTCTGGTATTTGAAGAAGGTGGAGATAGATGGAATGCAAGATTAGGGGTTAAAGAAAGATTTTAGAACTAGTGAATTAGGTGTAATATCTAGGAAGTATGTTTAGTAAAGATGGAATATGAGAAATTAATGTAGAAAGGCGTATTGCTGCCGGAAACAGGGTAGGATTGGGTAACACGGTGCTCTGGCTGCATTAATGCGACGGCATTACGTTAGCGTACCTGCACATCTTGCTGTTTACAACACAACACTGTTGCCTTGTTGTATACGACAGGAAAAAGTGGATGTTCAATAGAAGAATGAAAGAAAGATATGTGGAATCAGTTTAGTTGATCATATATGCACTAAAGTGATTTGCAAAATGGCAGGCGTAAGCGTGAATGTAAGTATGAAGAATGCGCCATAGTAGGAATGAAGAGGAATAGGTTAATTTCTGCATGTACCAACAAAATTAAACAAATTACATAGGTCTGTATGTACCACAACATTTGAATATAGAACAATGTCAAATTCCATAAGTTTTGAATTGATTCACTTCAATTCCAGGAGTGCGATATATTGTTATAATATTTAAGTCAGTCTTAAAAATTTGTAATATAATATTATAACTACTACACCTACACAATTACGTTAACTATATGAAATACAGTTAATTTGTCAGCAAAATATTCTAAAAGTGTTCACAATAAAGAAATATTGAAATGAGCGATCGTCAGTAGCGGATTATTAATATTAATTAACTTATTCTTCTCTGCATAAAAATATCGTTGATTAGTATGTATTTAGAATTTCTATGTGGATATGTGAATTTCTAGAGACTGTTAGCTTGTAAATAATACTTATTACAAAGTAGGATTGCAAATATTTTTTTTTGCTTCACGCTTTTTATCCCGCATTGTAAGGTAGACAAGAAATACCTAGTGTCAAGGACACTCCATACTTCGCTCTCCGTTGATTTCGAGACAGCGTGTTAAGTGGCAGATAAATATCACAAACAAAACAACGTCAAATATATTTATTCCCTCGAGTGGAGATCGAATCCGCAACCGATGGCGTTTACAATGAGACGTTGTCCCACAGCGCCACGACTGATCTCAAATTTAGAAAAAAAATATTTTAAAATATTTCTCAAACATTATTATAAAAATTAAGATCCGCTATACTGCTCCGTCCTTCGTCTGACTCAATGTTATAAAAAGGGGTTGATATATAATTGTTCTCCCTCGCATTATTAGATAAAACGCAGTCTTGAGTTCACCCCTCAGTGTCACGATTTTTGCAGGGTAGTGAAAGAAAACATAGTGTATTGACACTATGTTATCCCTTACTGCCCTGCTATGCGGAATAAAGCGTGAACCTGTGTTTTTTTAATAGATAGTGATGTAGAATGACAAATATTTGAATCTATAACGGTGGCGATATGGGTGTTGTCTAGTGTGGGATACTTCCGATTTAAGGCGGAGTTCATACTATCGATTTAACATTTTTATATTATTTTTATATTTAAGCATTCAGTATTAATTACATATAATATAAGATACAGGAGATGTTTACGTAAGATTGGGAGAGTTTTCATTATTGCAGCTAGTGGCGTGGTCGAGGCAAAGCATGCTGAGATTTAAGTGGGACAAAAGTGGTTCTAGTTCTCTATCAGTTCTCTATCGTTATAAGTAAAGGATGTCAGAAAAATAAAAAAAAAATATAATTTCGAAACACTCTGAACTCGCTAGAAACGGAGAGAATATAGTTACGATTAGTAAAAGAAAAGGAAGTAACAAATATATTTTTTTAATAAATGTATGTAGTTATGGTACAAAATAATTGCGTGTGTACGTTTATCGTCAGTTGTTTAATCACACGTAAGCAAATACCTTGGCAATTCTTCCACTGGCCTACATAGTTTGTAGGACATAATTCATATCTTATATACACTCCATATGACGTATCGAAACTACTGTTTTATAATATTTAGTAACTTAAGACGTCCGTTTATTATTATGATTCTGTAATTTTATTGTATACTTTTTATACATGTATAAAGAAAATGATGGGTTTGTTCGACAAGTTTTTGACATTTTTGTCTGAAATTGCAATATTACCTATTGTGTGGTGGAATTTAACGCCGTGCTTTGTCCTACCAGGGCGAAAAAAATTAACTATATACAATCCTTTCCCCGAGCGGGACATCGAATCCATCAGCAATCGTATGTAAGTCAAACGCTTATTTACTGTGCCACGACGGTCTATTTATGCTATATTTAATAAATATATGATTCTTTATACTTATACAATAGCAACATTACATTAATGTTAATACCCAATTACATTGATGCACTAAATATCTACTATCAAATGTTAAAAAAAAACAAATAATATTTTGTTTTACATCTTGTTTATGGAAAATTTTGATATCTTTCTGTTTCAAGGTTGCAGTCATTATACTATGATTTAATATATGAATCTCATGTAGGTATGTAAAATAATATATTTTTCGATATACCGAAGTATTTGACATTATAAATACGTTGCTTCAGTATGATTTTATCACTGTCATTGTTAGTAATATTATTTATTAATATAGAATCCTATAAATCAATTTCTGTGACCCCATTCACCTTGGGCGGCAGATGTGCAGTTAATCTTATGCACAGTATTAATGTGATTTCTCTTTTAATACATATTTGATCAAAAATTCCAAGAAATATATTTGTGTTAGTTGTTACTAATGTTTTTTTCATTTTTCCAGCATTATAATAAATTAGAATTTTATTTTCAATTTTGTTATGAGTACCTAAGTAAGGCTAGTTAATGAAGGTAGTCCTTGAAAATTAGGCAACTTAATACTGTAGAGTCACTTGAGATCTTGACTATATTTTATTTAAATACGCTAATAATATAAAAACCTTAAGAGAACTTATTATTAAAATTAAAGAAAATCTTTTTTTCTTTAATCTTAATTGTTTTATTTTTTTTTAAATATTTTTTCCAGGGCAGCCAGATAGAATTTCATATATTATTCTATATTTTATACATCAATTGAGATGTCACAGAACTCGAGTTATAGAGTTTACGACTCAGGTGAATTTTGACTCAACTTAAAGAGCTAGAGGTTCATATTTATACATTTTGAGTTGGAGAGGTACACATCGTTGGCAAATTCTTAAATTCGATACCTACTTTTATACGATCTATCAAGATAATTAATATTAAATAATCGAATTGTACAATACAACAATGCTATGCTTGAGATACAGAGGTCCAATTTAATTTTTGAAGTTATGGAGTGAATGTACCAAAATTGATGCAGGCTTGCAGAGATTGAATCATCGACTAAATGATTGTTGAAATTTTAAGGACAGGACATTTGGTTTTAGTTTTCTATTAAAAAAAGACTGAGATAAGACTAACTGAAAAAAAGACTGAGATAAATTTAGTGAAAATCAAGTGCTATGAATTCGCTAGTAAACAATATTTTCAATCTTCTAAATATAAAACACTTAAGTGGTTAAGGTAGTAAAATGAACACACATAAAGCTGAAAACAAGTCGTTAATCGCGATGGGAATAAAGTGTCCATTAGTTGTAATTGTGGACATTAAATATCTTATATTTTTTATTATTTACGTATTGAAAATTCATGAAAATAATAGTAATTTCGAACATAAAAACTACTTTACGAAAAAGAAAGCCAACCACAGTTTACATGTTATTTTAAAATAACAAGTTAATTTATAAGCACCTTAGAATCCTCCTGTTAAAAGATTACAGATCATAGCGTTAATGCAAATGTAACAGAAAAAAGCAGCAAACACAACAATAGAAAAACCACAGAAGATTGGTCCCGTGTGTGTGTGATAGTGTGAAAGTGTGTGTGCGTGATCGCGTGAGTACGTGCGTACGTGCTTGCGTGCGTGTAGGTATGTTTTTACTACAGATATTTTGCTATCTATTACATGATTGTTGTTGATGTTTCTTATTTTTGCATTTCACATTAAATTTGCATTTTGTCATAAATAATTTTTTTTGTTTGGCGTTTGTCTGTGTGTGTGTGTGTATATCTGTGTGTGTAAGTGTGTATGTGTGTATAGTGTATATCACAATTTTAATTGTGTTAGCATAATTATCTTTCAACGAAATTAGAGAGCGGCGTTAATTCATTGGATTTCGAATCTAATAGTAATTTTGAACTTTTGACTTATTTATCTTTGTGATGGTGTCACGAGCATATTCACAAATTTGTTACATTTTTAGTTTGTTTTATTCTAATCAGACTGAAATTATATTTATATTTTAATATATTTTTTCAATTCCCCATTTATATGACACGTTAACCTAAAATTGACTATACAAGCAATAAAATATGTAATACAAAATATATTTATTACTAAACATAGCGTGCCAATACAAAAAAAACACTTATTTAAAAAAAAATATTACATAATCAATAAATATTATAAATAATATCTCTATTGGGATACAAAACTTGTGCAAAATACAAGAATATTCCAGTTACAATATCGTAAAGAGCACTAAATAACCTTACAAACACATCAAGCTGAAACGATAGGAGCGGGACTTTGAAAATGAAATCCATTATACGGTAAATCTAATGTATAATCTGCTTGCACTTCACCTGGTCTCGAATTAAAGTCTACTAATTGCTGGTTAAACGGTGTGCTTAAAGAAGCCACGTTCATTTGAGATGAGACATCAGCAGCGTTTATATGTATAGGGTATAACATCGATTCTTTTGACATTCTTATATTTTCTCGTTTATCTTGATTTTTTTCTTTACTTTCTTCCATACTAATTTTATCTCTTTTTAAATCACCAATTCTTTTTAGAGCTTGCGCTTGTACTGGATCTAGTGGATCATGCCAATCATCACGACTTCTTCTATCAAAATGTTCGTAAGGAGGGTAAGAGTGATAGAAACCATAGCTCACCGGACTTGCAGCAATCTGGAACAAAACATCTGTTAACTGGTTATCTTCTGATGTTATTAGTAAATGTGCTATATATACGGCTTGTGATATAAATAGTTAGATTATCGAAATATTTAAAAATAGATTATTAATTAGTATAAGGATTATTGTATAAAGCATTGCTCTAATTGACTAAATATCATACCTTCCCTCTCTCACGATACCCATCATAGGTGTCAACCTAAAAGAGAATGTTTGTATTTAAAGTGTTAGTATGTGGCAATACATGTTTAATATTGTTAAATTTACCAAATTAATTTATTCTCGTGACAGTTAAAATAATGTGTAAACTCAATTAGCCCGTTCCGGGCGGTGGCCATTTAATTACATTCAAATGTGTCGGTGTGAATGGAAGCCCAATAATTTGTATGCTCAACAAATATTTAAGGTAGATCCCCGTAATTTGCTTAGATAAATGTAAATTTTCAACACTATTACACGAATCATTACATCGAATAATATTTTTAATATATAATTTGTATTTGTATTATAGAACGTAAAATATGTTTGTTTGTACAATAATATTATTCAAATTAATTAGGATAAAATATCAGATTAAGATGGTTTTTAGTTTATATGATGCATTATATATAATTTAATGGTGTTATAATTATTTTTGAGGGGAGGGGTTGAATAGGATAATTTATAATTATATTTTTTTACTTATTGTCATATTTACCTTTTTTAATCCTTGTATTGAAGCAAGTATCAGAGCCATTTTAGCTAGAAGTAAAGCTTTTCCACCTAAAACTGCTAAAAACTGGAAGCCCATAGGAACAAGGACCATACCGATGGAAACGATCCCAAACATCATCATCGTCATCATGTGGAACCGACGTCGACCTCTGTATTCGACTAAAAATAAAAAAAAATACTCATGGTAGTATAGATTTCTGCAGTTTTAAAGATAATTAAAAATAATTGGACTTTTTAAAGTTATACTTTGTCATTTTTATGCTGCTATTCAGGTAAGCACGCGGCGTTGAGTTACGCCATTTAATATGTGAATTATATAGAATTCGGGAGAAAATTCGAGGACGAAGTGCTCTCCACCTACTCTACTGTACACGATAACACCTGAGATTGTTTACTATATTTATGCATATTCTATAACCTGGTAATTTGTTGAATAATCATGTGCTAAAAAAGGTTCTCAGAATTTAAAACGGCTTATGCAATAAAAGTACAGTTTCTTGGCAGAAATAAAGATACCTATTATCGAAACAAAAAAAATGGATATATTTATTTATTAGCATATATACGTTTTTTTTATTTACTTTACGTAAACACAAATTAATTGAATAATTTAAAATAGGCTTAATAATACTAAATTTGGCTAACAAAGTTTGTCATTTCACAATAAACGTTTTATATAGAACTTGAGACATCACAACAATTATCAAAAGCGGTATTTACTCAGCGGAAAATTAATTCGAGGAACTCGAGGTACAATAATTAGAAGCGAATTATGTTCTAATAGGTAAACCAAGGCGTGTGAGCTCATCATATTCATCTTTTACGAACGAAATACCAAGCCTTGATTATATATGTGATTATGTTTTAAGTATATAATTCTTTTTCTTTTGTGTAGGCGTATGGTAAAACGTGGCTTTGAGTTTGCCTGTCAGAACGCAATGTATCGATTTTAGAGCGGAAAGCAAGCAATGGAGTGTTTTGACACTAAATTGTCTCTGACTAACCTGCTACATCTGAAGCTTTTTTTTATTTATTGGACTTTTTGTAATTTTTAAGTAAATTATAAACTTGATTTTATACTAAAAATAAATGCCAGAAATCGCTTACGAGATATAGAATCGTATATTCTTTATAGAGTTGCAAATTTGCTTAATCGAGTGTCTTTTATCTACTTTCCGGAAATGAATTGAGTTTAACAAGCGCGAGGCTATTACTCGTTCAATTAGCTGTTGAAAATCATCCACTGAGCGAAGTAAAATAGATTTATAAGTTGAAAATTTAAATTATTTCACAAGCATGTATATTATTTATATAATAAATTTAAAGGAAACCCTTTATTTAAAAGAAAAAAATATTTTGAAGACAACTTTATACTCGCATTATCTTATTCTTATTATAATTTAATCTTAAAGAATTTAGGACCGAAATAAATAATTAATACGCAATCTTTCCACTATTTTTTATCTAAAACGTAAAAAAACAAATAAGTCACTAACATATTTTTTAATTCTCTTCATTCCAATATAAGATATATCATGAAATCAATATCAAACTTAACTTTTTATCTCACGACAACATTATATTATAAATATCCTCTATATTATTTAAATAATAGTTGCATGCCAGCTTTTTTTAGCTTTACGCTTTTATCCTGCATAGCAAGGTAGACAGGAAGTATCACTTGACACTAGTCAAGACACTCGTCGTACTTCGCTTTATAGTTTTAACTAAATTCGAGACATTGTGTGTTGAGTGGCGGAACGCAACGCCGCACTTTATCTTACCATAGCGAGGAAGTGAAAATTATTTAAATTTAATCACTCCCTCGAGTGGGAATCCAACCCACAACCGATCGCGTTTACAGTCGGATGCTGTCCCACTGCGCCTCGACCGTTCTGCTGTAGAAATCAAACTCATAACCAAAACCATTTACAATCTTATACCACGCTACGATGGCCTTCTAACTGGTCTGCTATAAAAAAAAGATTATTACTGAAAAAGCTCCTGTAAATTTGTCATAATATAATAAAGGTTTCTACATAATCGTACCTTTATCAACAGCTTTGTCGTCATCGAAGTCGAATTTGATAACGTGTGTCCGGAGCACTTTTGCCAAACGTTTTATTGCGAGGTTTTTCCATTCCCCTTCTTCCAGTTCCTTTTCTGACCATGCACTATAAAATTGAAATATCAATATTAATTATAATATTTTATTGCACCAACAAAAATGTACAGCTTACTGTAAAATTTTGGTATATTAATCAATGTGCAATGGCGGCCTTATTGCTAAAAGCGATTATTTACAGGTTTCTAATCAGATATCGATATGAGATTCATTATTAAATGAATAATAGACCAGTTGTGCAAACAAACAATATGAGGAAAAAAATGATTTCTATATGTCAATGAATTAATTTTACTTAGTGATAATTTAAATTTGAAATATTTTAATTACAGATAATTACTATTGTATTCTACATTTTTAATTAAATGCTTAAAAAATAAAGTAGAACATGTTTAGGTGATTTTGAGCGCTTCGAGAAGATGAGTGATGAAAGAATGGTAAGAAAGATATATAAAGCAACAGTGACCGGTACGAGAGCTCAGGGGAGACCTCCAGTTGAGTTTCGAAAACACATTATTGATGATACTTTAAGATTATGTAAAAAATCCCATAATGTCATACATGAAGAAATTACTGACTGTGGGCGAGGCGAAATAAATATATATGGATTAGTGCTCCGTTTTCAAAAAAATATATAAAAAATAAAAAAATCCCGGTTGAAGTAATGGTCAGAGAGAACTCGGCGTAAAGAGATTCAGTTCTCTACGTTGACATTCATATTATATACACTATACACATATAGCTAATTAATTATAAGTAATAATATTACATTTTAATATTATGATAAATCCGCATTAGAAATGACCATATAATATAACACATGTTAAGGAATAAGCTAGGAAAATTCACTGAAACATGACTTCCTGCTGAACTTTCTACTCTCTTACACAAATTGCCAGTAGGTGATGCAAACTAATGGATCAAAAATATTATATACAAGTTTACTTTATTGCAGTGAAGGTGCATACAGTAAGCGTGTCCGATTGTAAATGAGATGTTTGAGGGTTTGATCTCCGTATAGAGAATTAAAAAAAAAGAATATTTTCATCTTCTTAGTGTGATAAGATAAAATGCGGCGTTGGGTTCCGCGATTACTACACGCAATGTCACATAATTAGCATAGTTTAGCAAAGTATGTCTTAACGATACGTTCTCTCTGCCTTTGCCCAAAAGAAGCCTAAGGATTTTTAGATTATGAAAATAAACATCTATTTTAAACATATTTTACTAACAAGACAAATAATATCACAAAAAATTGAAATTTCGTATATCAAATAACAGAACTAAACGCCGCACATTATCTGTCTAGAACGGAGAAGTAAAAATAACTAAAAGGGAATAGCTTCCCTGATTTAAATTTTAAAATAAATATCATTTAGAGAAAAAGGCAAAATATATGTACATTTAATAAAATGCTTAAGCATTCCATATCAGGGGATTATAAGGTAATATCGGGTGAAATTAAAATCGGAATTATTGATACATTGATAAGAGTATAAGACTAGTCGTATATCATAACATGTTACATATCGCCTACTTTTCAATATGGATTGGATCGTTTCCCGAGTATTACACTCATATTTCAATTTACGCGATTCCGATACACTTATGTTTTATTGGTAATAACTTGAAATGAATTGAATGACTATACAATATTATTAAAATATGTTTCGAATTACAACTTTACATTAGTGCCACTTAGCAGGGTAGCAGGGTGTTATATGGCGAGGCTAAACGCCGCACTTTGTATTATAGTGAGAAAATGGACATTAACAACAGAGTTACAACTTTTTTTTTAGTGGTTAGTGATAATGCACTAAGCTTGAAGTGATCGGTTTGATTCTCATTCAATGTAAAGTCTTATTATGAGTACAAGTCGATTTTTAAAAAAAAAAAGTCATTTATTTATATGTATTTATAATTCTATCTAAAGATTTATATATTTATTACACACTACAGAATAATTAATAAGTAAACTATAAAATATTATTATTATTTTATAAAATCTGTATGCATTGTACTGATATATTAGATAATAATTTTCTACTTGACTAACGTCATATCCTGTATAATCTACTACTTCAACATCAAATTAGCGATTAGATTACCCGAACAAGCCTCGCAGCCTGGTGTTAAAAGCATTTTGTCTTCTAAAAGATCGCGTGATTTTATGCACTTATGAACTTATTTTTTTTAACTTGGCTTATATTTTTAAAGAATGAATCAATTTTGTATGCTATCTACTAAAATTTAAACCATGTTATAAAGAATATTTAAAAATAATTTTGCAAAAAAAAAAAACATTTTTCGTCTTTTTGTTTTTAATAAATATTACTTTTCATGTAAAAAGTCTAATATATTATAGATATTTAAAAGAAGTTTTAAAAACATTTAGTTAATAAACTTAGTTTCTTATTTTTCCTTAGTAGTAATAAAAAAACATATTTAATCTTTTTTTTAGCTTCACACTTTTATCCGGCATAGCACGGTAGAGAGAAAGACACATCCATAGGTCGCTTTCCACCGAAGTCGAGACATTGCGTGTTGAATGGTGAAACTCAACGCCGCGATTTATCTTATTAGATTGAGGAAGTGAAAATAATTTTAAATATAATCACTCCCCCACACATTCCACTCAGTGAGAATCGAACCCACAACCGACCCCGTTAACAGTCATACGCTGTCCCACAACACCATAACTATAAATTATATAAATTAGCTATAATAAAACAATAATTACTATAGACTATAATATTTACTATTTTTAAAGTGTTATTCCACACTTAGGATTAGAAAACATCTTTGAAAAAACGTATAAAAGTTTGAACGCAGCAGGAAGAGGCGCGGGTTCGAATCCCGCTGCGTTCAAAGATATACGTTTTTTCAAAGATGTACTATAGACTAATTCTACACAAATTGAATTCCAAGAAAATTATAAGCTAAATTTAAATGACACTAAAAGTTACCTATATATTCATTATAATAATACAAATATGATAAAAACGTATAAAGAAGCATATTTATTCTACCTACTAAAACGTTTCGTCACATCAACGAAACCGGAGCGCTTACGCAATTGTATTTGAAACCCACTTGTTTGACGTTGACAAATTATTTCGCGTGCATTCACCTAAACCTCTATAAAGTATTATTGATTGGCCATACTATGCTCGAAAAGTTGATATAAAAATCTAAATTTAGATGATATCTTGGATTTTTCAAAGAGTCGACTATTAAAACGATGGTCGTATATTCGATTCCTATTTGATCTAAATATATTTATTGACAAAATATTTTCTTATTCATAACCTGGCTAAGTGTGGTATTTTCTTAACTCTATTTTTATATGAAAAAAATAAATAAAAATGTAACAATAATTTATATACATATGTATATATTCTTAAGATTAAGAATTGATTCTATTTTACGATTTTTAAAGTATAATTCCACGCTTAGGATTAGAAAATATTTTTAAAAAACAACAAAAACAAAAATTTGAACGCAGCAGGATGGTTTCCAAGAGGCGCGGGTTGGAATCCCGCTGCGTTCAAATTTTATACGTATTTCATAAATGTTTTCTAAGAATTGATTCCTTATTTTGACATAGTTCAAAATAGCTGAGCTCATATATAGACAAATAAAGAAACTAAGACATTACAATAAAAAAAATACATTGCCCGCAATAAATTTACAAAATTTTATGACGCTAGTATCTACTAATACTAATTTTTTTTAAGACAAAAATTTTGTGGAAAGCGAATTCTTGACACTAGGTACTAGTGTCAAGAATTCGGTTTCCACAAAATTCGAGATATTGCGTGTTGAGTGATGGAACTCAACGCCGCACCTTGTCTTACCAAAGCGAGAAAATGAAAATAATTTTAAATATAATTACTGCTCCGAGGGGAGGTCGAACCCACAACCGGTCGGCGTTTACAGTCGGATGCTATCACACTGCGCCACAAATTTATAAAAAAATATAAAATATTATATTTTAATTTCATTATACATATTAAAAGATTTCACACTTTATCCCGCATAGCAGGATAGTCAGAGAAAACATAAGTGTCAAGACACTCCGTTTATTGCTTTCCAACCAAAATCAAGACATTGCGTGTTGAGTGAACACAACACCACACCACCACCAGAGCGGAGAAATGAATATAAATTTAAAATATAATCTTTCCTCCGGATGGGTATCGAAGCCACAACCAATTGCGTTCAGAGTCATATCATCATTATATTATAAAAATATTTTAGTATAAAAATGTATATGACCAAAAACACTTTATAAATATATTTACTAACTCATTTCAATCACATTAGAGTGGACAGCTTTTATCAGACGGTAAAAAGATTTTCACAAAGTTGTTCTGCCTACGCAGTGTATTTCACTTATAATAATGTTACCGCCGATTTATATTCATCACTTGCTTTTCCTTTTAATATTTTTATACTCTATTGTTACTACGTCACAAGTTAACATGATTTCATTTTTTACTCGTCTAACGCTTTTTAATATGCTTTTAGTAGTTTCATTCCATAATATATGGCCACCGTAACGAGTTGAGACACGGTCTGACTGTAAGCGCGATTGGTTATGGGTTCATTTCCCACCAAGTGAAACGATTGTATATAAAAATTACTTTCATTTTAACGTTCTGGTGAAATCAACGTAAGTTGTCTCTACTATGCAAAATAATGCGTGAAGGTAAAAAAAGTATATAAAAGAAACATATAAGTACACCAGACAACGAACTTCTAAAAACATTTTTTATCGTTGCAGATTTATAGAAAATATAATTTTCTATTTGTTAGCTGTAAAATATTTTTGTTTGACATTTATATGGGAAAATAAATTCATTCTAGCTGTTTTCCGTACAATTAATATATATATTTTCACCTTGTAAGCCCTCCTTGGATTTCTACAAATATTTCAAAATCTGAATAAAGCCGAAGTAATATTCCACTAAGATCATGTCTTATCTATAGCAAAGTTTCCAAAACTTGTGCCATCAAAGTAAAGTACGTCTGAATTAATTGAGTGTTGGTTTGAATAATCACAGATTATCTAATAGCGGTTAAACTCATTTAAATTTAGTATAACCTTCTAATGGCGGTACGTTAAAAGGAGTATTTAAACTGTCCAAGCAAAACCATATTTATAGAAAGTAAACCAAGAAAGTACAAAGTTTCCAGCCTCTTAGTACTTCGCTTTCCATGAAATTCGAGTGTTGAGTGGTAAGCTCAATGTCATATTTTGTCATACCAGAGCGAGAAGGTGAAAATAATTTAAATATTATCATTCCTCCGAGTGAGAATCGAACCCATAATCGATCGCATTTACAGTCAGACACTATCCCGCTGGCCACTAGCTTACAAAAATCATATACAAAATATATGTTCTTAGAATAATTCATATTAAGCTGTAAATTTAATATTTCAGAAACATATACGAAATTGAATGTTGGAATTTTTCTAAGCACTCTAACGAATTAAGCCTTACGTTCTTCATCGAGCTATGTTGAAATTCTTATACGCTTTAACTTTCAACTTACCTCGTTTCAACTTTTTTTGTACTTAGTATGTATTTACGGCTACAATTTTATAAAATTTGTCATATAATACACTCATATACAAGTATACATTGATGCCTGTCGTGGCTCAGTGGGTTCGATTTCCCCTCGGGGGAATAATTATATTTAAATTATTGTCATTTCTTCGAACTGGTAAAATAGAAGCGCGGCATTTGCATTGGTTCCGCCACACAAACCGCAATGTCTCGAATTCAGCAGAATGTGGAGTAAGGAGTGATTTGACACTAGGTCCCTGTCTACCCTGCTAAGCAGAATAAAAGCGTGAAGCCAAATATGTGTATATATATATATATATATATATATATATATATATATATATATATATATATATATATATATACAAGTATACTAAAAAATAGACAAAGAAAATTTGCCGTATTTATTACTATCGTACAAGTCACTTACTTACTATAAAACATAAAATTAAACAAACCTCGTGGAGTTTTCCTCTACAACGTTTCCAGATTGATCAACCAGTTCAAACCTAACCAGGTTTACTCCGTCCGCAATTGGCACTACGTCGGGACTAAGACTGCGATCCAAAACTCTTAGCGATTTACGTTTCATGCAGTTGACGAATTTCGGAAAATATTCCTTTTGGTCGATGACATCTTTAACAGCGATAAACTAAATAAGAAAAATTAAAAATCAATACTTTGCTTTTAGGTATATTTTTTTATCTTCACGCTTTTATCCTGCCTTAGTACCGCTACCCACCTAATTTAAACATATCATGTTAAGTGGCGGAAGTCAACGCCGCATTTTGTCTTACCAGTGCGAGGAACTGTAATAGTTTTAGTATAATCAATCCCCCCAGAGGGAGTTGAACCCACAACCGGTCAGACTGCGCCACGAGCGGCTTCATATGTAGACCTCTATTATTACTAGCAAGCCTGAATAGTTGTGGGTTCGATGTCTAATTTGGGGAATATTAAAATAATGTCATTTCCCCGCTCTGTTATGATAAATATTGATGTGCAGTGTACTCATTAAATACAGGTATATCTATCTATTAAATGCATAATGAGCAAAACCATGTCTAAGAATTTCCGTATAAAACAAAATCAATATTCTTTCAAATGTCAGGTTAGAATAACCTTATACTTATTTATTTATATATAATTTGTTTATATATATTTTATAAAAGTTACAAATGTCGACTTGTACAATGCAATCTTAAGGCTAAAAAAAGTTCTCTTTAGTCATATATGAAATTTTGAATTGTGAATTTAAATTTATGCATTAATAAATATTATATACAGCCTAAATAACAATTTGTAATATTATAGTAATTAATTGACAATATATAATATTTCGTTCTTAAATATTTAAAAAAAAACTCGCATACTTTTGTCATAGGTCATTGTGTTTTTATATTACAAGTAAAAAAAAGGGTAAAAACAGAAAGGTCCATTTACATTTTATTTGCACACGGTTACAATATTAAATTACTGTGTCAGACTCAAGCCACTTGGAGGTAAATTGTTTTCCTTACTACAAAAATAAAGATTCTTAACATATATTAGATTTAAATTATTTTTTTTACTGTGTGACAGTTAAAAATGCTAACATATTTAAATAACACAACGAAAAGTGTACAGTCGAGAGGCAAACTTAATTCTTACTGTATATTTATTATGATGGGAAATAAGAAATAATACAGATTTCAACGACACTTACAAAAATAACTAGAAATATAATATTTCTAGATTTTTTAAAATGGTTTAGTAATGTTATTGATATAATCAGTTTCTGAATCGCCCCTAAGATTTAAAAGATAAATCAGAGGCAATACGCGGTGCAATTCAAACAGATGGCGGTAGTTTGATATAAATATTTTTTTGTATCAACGGACAAATAAATGACCTTTTAAATTAATTTAATTTAAAATAAACTAATCATTTTGGAGGATTTTCAAAAAATTCTGTGTTATTCCCCTAATGTTTCATATAATCTTCAGGCAAAATTTCAAGAGATTTCTACGCCAATTAGTTTCAATTAAACTAAACGTCGCGCGTCGTCTGTTAGACATTCGGAAAGTAACGAAAGGGTTTTACACACGTTTAACCGCAGGATTTTTTTTGATAAATGATATAAACATTGCAATAATAAAACTTATTGTAAGCGCTTTTTATCTACATCTAGTTATAATTCAATTGTTATAAAAAAATATTGTTGTAAAAAATTAAAGCAACATACATTTGGCTTCAAAATATCATTACCAAAGTCTTTTTAGACACACAAAGCGATTCGTTTCATTAGCTTCATTGAATATATGAATTATTCACCCTCGTCGCATTAATTGACTCTGCCTTCGTATGTTATGTAAATACATTTTTTTATGAAAATCGGTATGATTAAATAAACGTTGAAATAAAATGAATGAATTATTTAAAATTGATTTAATTGAGTCGATTAGTCGGAGAGTTTAGTTAAAATATTTCGTTATTCAGTTTTCGACCATTTTCAAATTATTTTTGGGGTATATTTTTATTTATTATACAATACAATGTGTATACAAAGGTGTAAAACAAAACGCACCGTTGGATTTTGCTGATAAAATGGGCAGATAGTAAAAAAAAATAATTCTTTTCGCTATTTCAAATAAAACGATAGATCGATATAGACTAGAAAAATAAAATACAGATTTACCTTCTTAGAACAGTCTTTCCAAATGATCCTCATAACATCTGTACCTTCGAGCCACAAATCCGCAATAAGCTTACTCCAATAGGTATTCGTATCATTTTGCGCGTAGCAAGACGCTACTGTTAGGACTGTAATGGCGAGTGTGAATTTCATTTTAAACGTTTTTCTAGTCACGTAATTCATTTCAAGAATATAAGTGCCATCTCCTCTCAAATCTGAAAAGTAATATTTTATGATTTCTCAGAGAGTTCTTGAATATGTCCAATATGATTTTTAATTTTGTTGTTTGAGACCATCGTGGCTCAATGGTATAAAACGTGATTATTTCCGGGTTCGATGTCCAGATGTACAAATTACTCTGATTTCTATGCTCTGGTAAGATAAAGTTCGGTGTTGATTTCCGTCACTCATCACAGATTTTTTTGATTTTAGGCGGTACGTGAACAAAATTTAATGACGCTAAGTTCTACTAAGTCCAGTTAAGCAGAAATAAAATATAAAGTTGCTTATCTTGAATTGTCTAGAACAATATTTGTAATATAAAATAATAATATTCTGTATTTGGAATATATTTGTTAATTTATTAAAATTTTGTAACATGAATAATTTTAAAATTTAAATTCGAAAATACTCAATTAAATTGTATATTCTTAGACTACAGTTGAAATTCAGTATGAAAGTATGAATACGGCTTGTTGAACGATATCGATAAATAACTCGATGTGATGAACGATTCCAGTAAGTATATATGATGCTAAGAGCATATGAATGAACATTTTATACAATTATTTTAATAAGATCATATAATTATTTTAAATAAAACTATTTTAAACGAACTAATCGTGTATATCTTGGTATTAGAAAGTGCATTTAAAAATTTGACGTTTGAAACAGTTTACAGTAATCCATGGTAACAGGTAGATTGATAGAGATATTTTAATGCCCGAGCTTTTTAAAATTACTGTAAGAGTTTATTTTTTTTAAAATATTCTTTAGTATTTTGGTACTTACCTAAAAACAAACGAAATGCATTTCAGTACAAAGAATTTAATAAAACTTGTATTCTGTTTAAATATTAAAATTTTACACTTTTCGAATATAATTAAAAATATATGAGTAATTAATACAATAATCGATTTAGTACAATCGCACTAGCATTATCGAACAGTAAACTTGAAATAAAAATTAGTTCCTAGGACATCTATTTTATAGGCAGCGTATAAGAAAGCAGGTTATTTTCTACATGGCTACCAAATGATGTTAATAAAAGCCTACACATGGTTATGTATGCACGACTGTGACGGTCAATTCCTCTACACAGTTATTACCCCTTTACTCAGTTCATATAATGTTAGTGTTTGCAACGGTATATTGACATATGTTCTATATGAAATGTTTTAGGAATGGCAGCCAGTTGGGATTTTCTGATTATTAATTACACGATAAGGTTCAAAATTCAACTTAAAACTTATTAAAAACCTTAAGTTACAAAGATTGACCACCATTGTGGCTCAGTGGGTAATATCTGAGTAAAGTTAGAAATTACTTCGAGAAGTTGTTTTTATTGGATAAAGCGACATGAATTTCTTCAAAGTGAAGAAAATCCTCATTCTATTTCTAGATCTTTTTCACTTCTTCTTCTCTTATATTTCAGCTTACCATTTTTTTTATCGTTACGCTTTTATCTCGCATAGCAGCGTAGACAGGCAGTGCCTAGTTTCAATACACTCCGTACGCCATTTTCTTGCTTAATTCGAGTTTTTGTGTGTTGAGTGGCAGACCTCAACGCCCCGCTTTGTCTTACTAGAGCGAGGAATATTATATAAATATTATTCACACATTTTATATAATACAAAAATAATTGTCCCACATTATCCCGAGTGGAAATCGAACCCACAATCGGTCAAACGCTGTCTCACTGTCCCAAAATCAACCCCAAACTGAAAATTCCTAGTTTAGTTACACAAATTGCTCTTAGAATTTATATTAAGACGCATAAGATTTCAGTTTCGGTAGAAATATAGAACAAAGTGCGGTGGACGAGAAAAAATAATTATACATACCTATAATAAATATAACTGCCAGCAGTATATCCGAAAAGCATATATAGGGATTAGTAAATGACGCGATGTTGTTTTAATGATGTTGATTCATGCGCCTTTATCAGTATTGAATTTAAATAATATGAAATATTTTATTATATTTATAACAAAGAAGATTATTAAAGCTTTTATATATGAATGAAAAAGGCAGCTGGGAAAATTCCGTGAAACTCAAGTTTTGTACTGTAATATATTATGATCATCGTGGCACAGTGGGGCTGTAGCTGTAAACGTGATAGGTTTTAGGTTTAATTCTAATTCGGGAAAGGATTGTAATTAAATTACCTTTTTCCGCTCTGGTAAGACAAGCCTACATTTTAATTTCACGCTAAAAATAGGCAGCCGAGTTTCAAATAAGATTTTTTCTCTAACTACATACTATAGCTGTATATTACAAGCGTTATATAAATGTAATAGTAATTATTTTTAATAAAAATATTCATGTCACGCACATTCCTTACGTTATACTTACACAAATTCATCACATCAAAACAAGTCGCTTTAATATCCGCACGGCAGGTGGCAAATTGTGGTGACGAAGTCGGCCAACGAGAAAATATTAGATGACATTATGTATTTATAAGAAGTAAAATGAATAACGTTTATCAAAATTATAACTTTAATATATTTTTGGATATATCTCTTTATGAAGCGTCCGTGAGACATGACAGATTTTTTTTATATTTAGATATTTTTTACGATCGGCTGGAAATTAAAATGAAAAATGGAATGCTATGAAACTACGTACTCTCTGATAAGCTAGTAACTGTGTTGCAGAGAAATGAGCAGTGCCTGAAACTTGTAACCTAAGAGCAGGCTTAATTAAATTCAGACTTATCATGAATAGCAGGGCAGTCTGAGGCAACTTTGTGTACAGAGTCCGTCAGCTTTCCGTTTAAAATCGACAAACGACTTGCCAGAGCGGAGAAATAGAAATAAATTATAAATATAATAATTTGAATTGGGACCATCGAACCCACAACTAATCGCGTTTAAAGTCAGAAGCTGTCCTACTGCACCACAATGGTGTCAATTATTTCTTAAAACAATATTTGAATACACGACCATACAGTAATCAATGTAAAATAAGTAATAGTTAATTTTTATGATATTCCTTTTAATTAATACAACATTTTCACATACATAATTATGAGAAAACTGTTCTCTATATATTCTACTGTTTCATATTTTCTAAAAATACCAAATAACTTCAAAATTATACAATTTCTTTCTTAGTTGCCTTGTAATAGGACACTTTAGAGTTTAGGCCCTTTCATTGCAAAGATTTTGTTAATGGAAGTTAAATAACATATTATACAAACGCATTTCATTATTTGATGCGATGAGGCACGGCGTTGAGTTCCGCCGCATAACACGCAATGATTTAAATTCGGGTAGAACGCAGCGTACGGAGTGTTTTGATAGTGGTTGTTTCTAACTACCCTGTTAAGTGGGATAGATTCTAAGGCGGCTATTTTAACTAAGTATTAAAAATGATATAGTATCTACTATTTTTAAAGTGTTATTCCACACTTAGGATTAGAAAACATTTTTGAAAAAACGTATAAAAATTTGAACGCAGCGGGCGCGGGTTCGAATCCCGCTGCGTTCAAAATTTTTATACGTTTTTTCAAATATGATATAGTATCTATTTGTATTTTTAAATAGCATAGAAGTGATGTATGATTGTTTTGAGACGAGACATTAACGCATTTAAATATGTCATTCCTATGATATACAATACTTATATGAAGCATTTAATATTAAAATATTGTATTAATCTTTTTTTTATTATTTATGCACCGTTTATTTTAAACTATATTGAATTTGTGTGTTGGTCCGTAGTTTTTATCAGAACTGTGTAGCTAAACAATAAGGTATTTAATATTATTTTATTAATTTAATAATAGGAACGTCAAAAATAACGTAATTTCATATTAACAACGTCAAAAACATTTATTGTTAATTTTCTTTGATCACGTGAGCAATTGCGGGAAACAGCTAGTACAGTTGTATTTTAAAGTCTAGCCCTGTCGGGTGGACATATAACATTTAGATTGACATTTTATTTTTTAAATAATTATAGCGATATCGATCTGTTAGTTTATTCTTTATATTTAAATAGCTTATTGAGGGTAAGTTAAAGTGACGCTTTTATCCTACATAGCATGGGTAGACAGGATATACCTAGTGTTAAAACACTCTGTACTCCGCTTTCCGCGGAACTCGAGATATGCCGTATTGAGTGGTGTAAGTCAACGCCGCGCTGTCTCTCCACGGCGAGGCAATGAAAATAAATTAAAAACTAATAACCATTCCCCTGAGTGGGAATTTAATCCACGACCTCTGTTTTTTTAACTATTTTCTAAATATATATATCCGCTCCTCTTTTCTAAATATACCTTTATATAGCTAGCATTTATTACTAAAAGTTGCAAGTTAAATATCATTATAGATAAACGAATGAGTTATGTGAAGAAAATGTTGTCGAAGAACATCAATTAACTAATGGACGTACTATACTGTACCCACTCCCGTTAAAAGGCAACCTTTCTATAATATAAAGCAAACCATTTTAATGTTCAACTGTTGCAAGCACTATATGCTATGATTATAATTGTAAGGATACCCGCGTATATATATTAAAGAAAGATATATATTAAAGAAAGGAAAAATTGATAAAATAAACGCGTTTTATTTTATCAATTTTTCCTTTCTTTAACTTTATTGGAATATTTTAAATTACCATAAAACGAATGGTCTTTTTACAGCTTTACGCTTTTATCTCTCATAGCAGAGTAGTCAGAGACAACTTAGTGTTAAGACACTCCGTTGAATGTATTCCGCCCTACATTAGGATCTTGCGTGTTGAGAATCGAACTCAACGCCACACTTTGTCTACTAGAGTGAAGAAATGAAAATATTATATTGAACCAAGAAATGAACCTACCACCGATCGCGTCTACAGTCAGACATTATCCAACTGTGCCACGATGGCCTCGTATTTTGTTTTCTTAATTTAATTCACTCAAAATATATGTTAAAAATAGTTTTTTTTTCAGCACATCTTACAATTTTTATATGGTTTACTTTGTTCACAAGTTTAATTTTTTTTTGTTAATTTGTTATGTATATAATAAAATACATTATTTCTATGTAAATATAACTTAATATTTGTATAAAAGAACAAAAATACTTAACGGTTTTACATGCATACGTAACACTGTCTCGATCTAAGTATAAGGAGTTACCAGTACTGGGTTTATAGCCTATGTCTTAGACTTCTTAGGACCCAAGAAGGTAGGAACTAGTGACGAAGGGTGGATTTTCATAAATGCACCAGAATGGCATCAAAAACTACCAAAATATTTAGAATAATATAAATGATATATTTTGACATTGGAATGATATGCCTGTTTTGGTACCTTTTATTCATAATAGATTTTTATAATATTTATCTTATTTTATTAAATAATTGTAGTTATTATGCAGTAATTAATTTTTTAATATGTATAATTTAGAAGAGTAACTCGATAAAAATCGTGATATATGGACACATAGCTAATGTTATACAACTACTTCATTTTGGCTTAAATAAAAAAAATGTTTTCATTAAACTACACGAATTTTTAATAAGCATTTTTAAATGCTACATGAAAGCTAAAGTTTGGACGAGCTCTTGCAAATATGCAGTTATTTGTACTGAACTACCTTCGATATTAATGTTCAGTAATTCTAATTGACGAAAAATTTCTCTGTAAAATGATTAAAATACAAAGTAATCCTCAAATATAAAATACTCATGGGGTGTTCGTGGTATAGTAACATAGCATCTAACTCTAAGCGCGATTGGTCGTGGGTGCGATGTCCACACAAAAATTATATTTAAAATTTATTTTTATTTCTTTCGTCCTCTTAACACAAAACGTGTTGATGCAATGTTTTGATTTCGAGCTATCAACAGAGTGTCTTGACACTAGGTTGTCTCTGACTATCTTGCTATTCAGGATAAACCGTGAAGTCGATTGTTATAAAATACTCATGTAACAACTATTTATTATGATATCAAAGATGAGTAAATAGTAAAGAATATATTTAAATAAAACGTAATCGTGTGCTAAAATAAAACAATAGAATATGGTCAGCAGTTTTGCAAGTCTTCATAAAGAAAAAGCACAATCCGAATCTTTGTATAGCAAAATGCGACAGTAGCCTTATTGTCATGATATAAGCCAGTACGTACGTACATATTAAAAATATGGATAATATTTGGTGACTGTGAAAAGTTTCAGTTTACAAAAGCGAACGTAAGTGTTTAGAATGCTATTTTAATTATAGTTTATAATCTAATGTTATTTTCAACTACTTTTAAAGAAATTGAATACTTCATTTTTACTCTACTATAGTCATTAGAATTTTAATTACTTGTATAATATTTTTTTTACTAAATGATTTTTTTTAATTATTTGAATATCACTTTTTATAAAGTAGATAGTAATTTATTTTATATTATTCAAATAACAAATGGCCGATTGCATAGTAGTTGCTACTTATATATTATAACCGTTATTATTGGAAATGTGTCTTATTTTGAATCGAATGAAATCCTGCCTTCATTAAAATTGCGGAAAAATTTAAAATTATTTTTTTCTTATAAAATTGGAGTCGCCGTACGTTTGTAACGTGACGTGTAACGTATTTTAATATTTATTTAAATTATTAAAATAAAAAATTAAATTAAATTACCGACTTTCGGGAAATCCTAAGTACTTACATATATATCCTATTTTAGTATCCGTCACTCACTCGATGAATAATGAATCTGTTCTAAATATATATATTGCCTACAAATCATTTTAAGCAATATACAAAAATATAATAATTACTATTTCGTAATATAATTACCATTTGATCTTTCTTTTGAGAAATATCTCTATATACTCGTAAATCAAAGTTACAAATATTGATCAGTTTGGCGAGCAAAGATTAGCTCTAACTGAGTTTAAGATTAGCTCTAACTGAGCTTTAGCTCTAATTTCTACTACAGCTTCACGTTTCCCGCACATAGTAGAGTAGTCAGAGGAAATTTAGCAATAAGACACTCCGTTGGCTGCTTTTTAAACGAATTCAAGTCATTGCGTGTTAATTGACGGAACTCAACGCCATGTTTTGTCCTATCAGAGCACCAAAATTAAAATAATTTTAATATACTCATTCTCTCGAACCCATAACCTATCACGTTTATAGTCAGACGCTGTTTCCGCTGTCTAGAAAATTATATGAATTATAATAAGCATATTCCCAATAAAATTGAACCCTCTCACAAAATACACTCTAACTTCTACAAATTGACTAAGGACTTTCATTACAAATCCTATATATGTAACAAACATATTGTCAAAATAAGGCGTGTCAAACTATAAGAGTAATATTTTTCTAACATATAACATATCCTCGCCATTTGCTATAATGAACCTCTGAATAAGCAATCATACTTTGTTATTTGATGACTTCTATAATTCATAAGTACGTCTTGTGACCCTTTTCTTACAATGACCTGTCTCGTACTACAATTTTATAATTATTTAAAATTATTAGTACTAACTTGTAACCACATATTTTGCGAAGAATTAGAACCTAGTGATAAGTCACTCCTTTATGCATTGTTATTTTCTTCTCGCGCATAGTAATCAACGAAGAGTCTTGACACTAGGTTGTCTCTGACTGCCCTACTTTGCGGAATATAGTGTGAAGCTGATCTTTTGCCCGTTAACACAAATTATGTTTATATGACAAATAATTATTTATTCGTAAGCAGTATCTAGAAAATTAAATAAGCACTGTTTAACTTGATTTAATTTTTTTTTTCAGAAAGTTTTTTTTTATTTTTTATTTATTTTTTTATATAACTAGAAATTAAAATTACTTATTTTAATTAAAATAAATTTATATCCGTTTTTATCTTTGCTTTCTACTTATTTATTAATTCCAACTCATTAGATGATGGATAAAAATACAGAAGAAAAGAAAATAGTCGGTCTCCTTCCTCTGGGACTGGCCGAGACGAATGCTACTGGTAATGTAAACTTTATTTTATATACTATGTACATACTTGTACTAATGCATATTATAAGTATGACTAAGATTTTTAAATATAGCCTAACAAAATCTGCAAAAAAGTGTATTAAGTGCATCACTATTTATATTAACAATATCCTTCAAGTATATATGATACTAGATTAATTTATGTTTTAGAGAGAACAAGTCCAAAATGCTATTCCTTGTTTCAAACGGTACTGGCAATCATGTTTTTAATCATGTCCATTGTCGTTTTCTATCTTTTGATCTTAAGGCTGCTGGATAGAGATGGTAAGTAGATGCAATTTAGTACATATGATATGTATTATTTAACATTGCATAAAATGAGTTATGAATATATTATTTTGTATTTTCAAGATACGAAAATAATTCTAATATCTGAATTACAAGACTCCCAGAACACATCAATCACAGAAAATGACAAAGGAGTATTAGAAATACACAAATCAATTTTACACATAAATAAAAGAAATAAAAGGGATACAGCGACTTCATCTAAACATAATTTTAATCATGTTAAATTTAAAGACAATCAAATACAAAAAGCTAAGAAATTGATAGCTGAACACGATGTTTTGTGTAATGAAGAAAATCATAAAGACGTATGCCGCGAGCTGGTATTGAAAATTAAATCTTTAACAGAGAATAATTTCTCCAATCACCAAGAGGATAATAAAGGACATATAAATAATTTAGTAAACAAAGAGATTGTGCCCAATGAAAAGAATAAACGGCACATGAGTGTTATTCCAACAGATGTATCAAAAAGAGATGCAAATCCTCTTCATATAAATAACTTGTTAAGACCAATGAAAAGCTTGATACCCCTGAACCCTGATCACGACAATAACTATGGTATATATGAACACGCAAGCTTACCTCATCCCATGCCATATCCACGTGATGTTACTAATCCACAACTATCAGATGATTGTTTATTGTCGCGCCTAATGAGACATAACTACCCTCATTTGCAAGGTAATTATAAATTTATTTTCTTATTAAATATATTTAATTTGTAGGTAGGCTGAAATTAAAATATCAATTCGCTCGTAATTTTTGATGAAATAAAAATTTTGGTTTTAATAAAAAAGCGTATTGGATTATCCAGATTAGAGTAATAGTTGTAATAATTTTTGTTTTCTTTTGCTCGACTTATGCTTATTAATTATTTATTATTACTTTTAATAGGTTTATATGATGTTCCCCATCAAGAATATCCTTTACTTCCTGCTTATCCCAGGTCAGTAGTGTCTTATTATAATGGAAAATATCAATCATTTAGATATACCAAAAACATTTTTAGTCTTTAACGAACTCTTACATATTTCAGGCAAATACCTAGTTTCCCGTACCATCAGGCGAGGGAAGTAGAAGAACACAAACATAAACCACATCCGCAAGACATAGAAATAGCCATGAATTTCATGGTGCCAAAGTAATTGAATATGATTTAAATTTTTAACTAAGTATTATGTATGAAAAAATTGTTTTTTGTCTATTTCACTTTTGTTTTAACAATAACGTTATTAGAAAACATTTTTGAAAAAACGTATAAAAATTTGAACGCAGCGGGATTCGAACCCGTGTCTCTTGGATACCGTTCAAGCGTTTTGACCGCTAAGCCATGCGTTCTAGTACTAGCTACGTTGAAATTCTTATACGTTTTGTTACAACTTATTTATGTTGTTAACATCTCTGTAGAGAGATTTTTACAAATTTCTACTACTTAAAGATTACTAAGAAATAATCGTTTAACAAAAGAGATTGCTATTTTATTTTAATATTTATTATTTTTTAAGTGTTATTCCACACTTAGGATTAGAATTTTATACGTTTTTTCAAAAATGTTTTCTAATCCTAAGTGTAGAATAACACTTTAAAAATAGTAAATAATTACGTTATTATTTTGATTAACAAATGTGATTATAATGGTAAATCTATCTTGACATCATACTATATTTAGGTAATTGCAAATTCTTATTAATCTTACAATTTACCAATAATTACATTTTTTCTACTAAGCAGACATGAAATTAGTTCCAAGGAAGCGACAACAACAAATTCATCATTCAATGAAATAGAATGCCCATTAGGAACTATATCCTGCGATAATGGACACAAATGCATTAGTGAAAGAAACTGGTGCGATGGCAACGTTGATTGTGGTGACGTAAGCGATGAATCCAGATGTAGTTGTAAGTCTCGAGTTGATGAATCAAGGATTTGTGACGGGTATTTTGACTGTCCATTTGGCGAAGACGAAATGGGATGCTACGGTGAATATTACATAGTTATAATACTTCTTTACCTTATATATTTTAAGAACATTAACAATTGCACAACACTTTTTCGCCTAAAGCAGGATAGACAGATATAAACCTATAGTAAAGAAACTCCGTAATCCACTATCTACCTGAATTCAAGACAAATAATTTAAATACAATTATTACCCAGAGTCGACTAACTTCCAAATATCACGTGGGCAGTCAATCGCTATCCTACTGCAGTACAATTTTATATATTTTTCATAAAAAAAACCGTTAAACAAAAGATACTTAGAAGTTAATACGAAGTTTATGACATTATTTTACTCGCAGGTTGCAGTGAAGATACATTCAGTTGTGAAGATATCCACATGAACTCCCAAAGTACATGTTTTTCTAAAGAACAAAGGTGTAATAATATCCCTGACTGCCCAAATAGTAAAGATGAAATTGATTGCAGTATGTTAGCTCCAAGCTTACACAAAAAACCTGTAAGTAATAATACTTTCACTTTATAAACTACATTTTTGAGGGAGGCATGGATGAAATTTACCATTTTTAAGTAAAAAAACACAAATAATATTATATATTTTATATGGAATAGTTGTTATACATAGTAATTACATTTATCTGTCTACTCTTATATTCAGTTGGAACCATCTCAAATAGCATAAATATTAATATAAAAAAATAGTTAAAGATATTTTAAATTACTTTTTTAATTATGTATTTCAGCTGTTTTCAGTATCAAACACAGAAGGATACTTACATAGAAATTTCAAAGGAAATTGGTATGCTGTGTGTTCTAATCCTTATATGTGGGCTCATGATGCGTGTCGTCGCGAAACTGGGCTTATAATTAGGTGAACTGATTTATTTTTTTCTATGTCAGTGTCGATCAATTTTTTTTTATAAATTAATATATTTTTTTATTTAAAATTTAAAACATGAATTATGAATTCTTTCCTATTAATGGAGCAGAACACTCACTATACAATCACAGTGTTTATAAAATTGCATATAATATTATATTAATATGTTTTTAATTACGACAAAATCAAACGGAATGTTTGACATTTATCTCTCTCTAACTTACTATGCAGGACAAAGCATATAGCTGCTAATTATTAGTTATCATATATTAATTTAAATATAAATGTAGCCTCTTCGGAAAAAAATTATCTTTACACACTTTATTTCTAGCTTCCCACTTGTATTCTCAATAGCAGGGTAGATAAAATACTTTCTGTCTACCCTGTTATTCGAGATACAAACGACATCTATTGTCAATTTTCGTGCTCCGCTTTCCACCGAATTTGAGACACTGCGTATTGAGTGGTGGAGCTCAACGATGCGCTTTGTCTTAACTAAACGAGAAAATGAAAATTATTTAAATATACTCGTTCCCTAGAGTGGGAATCGAACCCCCTACCGATCGTGTTTGCAGTCAAGCGCTATCATACCGCGCCAAGACCGGCCTTTATTCTCTTACACATAATTTCTGTTAATTTTAATGACCTATACATTACAGACCACCCTTCATCCATGTGCTTCAAATAGATCCTTTAATCAAAGTGAACTATATAAGCACAGCACCAGGAGGTCTCATACATACAAGTAACACGTGTATGAACTCGTCTGCCGTGTACGTCACTTGTCCCGACCTATTGTGTGGTACGAGAGTGCTTACCGCTTCACAGCTACTAAGAGAGGTAACAGTTGTAGTTACCTTGTTAGAACTAAAGTAGTTCAGAGTTTATGATAATATTAAATTATGTTGTTTGGTGAGCTTATTGTATGAAAACTTTTGATAGTAAATTATGATACTTTGTAATATAATTTCTGTGAATTATGATTGTTTTTGGTCAAAACTCCATTAAAGCGCATATTATCTAAGCCCGGCATGAGAAAAACAAAAATATAACCACCATAATCAGAAAAAAAGCAAATGCTTATTGTTGATGAAAAAATCCTAAATATTAATAAATTATCCTAAATATTAATAAAGGCGTATAACAAACGCCCAAGAAAACAAATCTCTTAAAGAGATATATAATTACTCGTATAATCACTGCAAACGCTTATTAAATATATGTAATTATATTATTGTATCAGTCACGTACCACTTCATGTAATCTCTGAGTGCGATTGTTATACCTGTCTTCATTAAAACATTGATTTTTTTTACAATATATCTACTAATATCTACTTTATCGCCTATTAAAATGAATTTTGATATTAAGTTTATATTATCATCTCTACATTGAAATTTATGACATTTTTATTATAGAATGCTGCAATAGAGAGCCATTTGTATGGTCGGAACAAACGATTTCTTCAAAGGCCATATCCTTTGACTTTTTACGATCGAACCAAAAGATACGTAACAAATAACAGCATAAGACCTGAACGTTTTTAAATTATTTAGGTAAGAGCACATCTAATAAAGTTAAAGCTTATCTATTTATAGCATCTATTCTAGAATCTTAGGTAAAAGAATGAACAGAAAGTATATACAAAAATAAATTAAAATGTAGTTTAAGAAAAATATTGAGATATAAGACAAAGTCTTCATAAGCATAATGAGGCCGGTCATGGCGCAGTGGGACAGCGTCTGACTGTAAAAGCGATCGGTTGTGGGTTCAATCCCCACTCGGAGGAGTGATTATATTTAAAATTATTTTCACTTCCTCGCTCTGGTGAGACAAAGTGTGGCGTTGAGTTCCACCACACAACAAGCAATGTCTCGAATTCGGTGCAAAGTGAAGTATGGAGTGTCTTGACAATTGGTACTTTCTGTCTACCCTACGCTCGCTACGCGAGATAAAAGCATGAAGCTAAAAAAATAAGTACTTTTAGCGATATATTTAGCTTGCCTTGTGTATATGAGACAAATGAAGATTAATCCTCTTCCTCTTGACAGATTGATTGTTACTACTGATTTTTATTACTATTTAATAAATGCTGTATTATTATAAATCCAATACGGCAGCTATTATAAGATGGCGGATTACATTTTGATCATAATTACCGCTATAGGGGTAACAGGGCATGATTTGTAAAATAATAATAAAGTAAAAAATTAGAAAGTATATACTTAAATATAAAAAAAATAAAAAAATAAATATTAGATTGTGTTATTGACTAAGTAAAAGCGTAAAAATACCTGAATAAATAGGAAATAGAACGAGATTAGAGAACGATAGCGTTTTCTCAAATTATTTTTCCTTTCCAATTATTTTTGACCTTTTAGATAACGAACTCGAAATTTTATTATGTCAATATTGAAAACATCATATAAGGAATTAGCGTGTCTTTTAAATATTCAGATTCTTGAGCCTAAATACTCCGATAGCAAATTGATTTACTATATATATGTTTTTCTTCTAACAGATGATATACGTAATAAACGAGCGGAAAGCAGAGTCGTAGGTGGGAAACCTAGTCAGCCAGCTGCGTGGCCGTGGATGGTCGCATTGTATAGAGATGGCATGTTTCATTGCGGGGGCGTGATCATAAATCAGAATTGGATTATGTCGGCTGCTCATTGTGTTCATAAGTAATCTATTTTTTTTATTTACTCGCATCCCTTAAACAGTCGAAATAGATGTAAATAAATCAATAACTTTTTTTAGCTTAATATAAATTCTAATTGTTATTATTATTTTCACAAATTTATTTATATTTTTTAATACTTATAAGTTAAAATTAGAACAGAGGAGTACGAAATTTGGCACAGTCATAGTTTATATAGAGGAGTGCAGAGTGAAAATATTTTTCAAAAATAATACGTAAAAATAGATTAAATTCATAAAATAAATGTAACGCACTCTACCACTTGTTTGGCATACACGTTTATATAAATTGACATATACGTGGCTAAGGAAATGTCTAGTTAAATTTAATTGTATTATAAATCTTGATTAGTTATTATTTTTTTTAATAATTTTTGTGTATTAGAAATATGTAAAAATTGCTCTACAAAGATGCTAACAACTAAAATAAGTTGCGACAAGCGTATAAAAATTTTAACACAGCCAAATGTCAAACATAACTTAGCTGTCAGAGCCCTTGGACGATTTTCAAGAGGCGCGGGTTCAAATCCGGTTGCGATCAAATTTATATATTTTTTTTATATTTTCTGATTCTACGTATGGAATATATAATTATTTAACTATATATAATTCTATATTATATATAGAAAATACTTTATAATTAGCAAAATAGATTATAGATATTTTCTTGAAGTACTATAGTTTAATATTAAACTCATTTTAATATGACTTACTAATAATGGTTATAATATTTAGATTCTGGCAACATTACTACGAAGTTCAAGTTGGAATGTTGAGACGCTTTTCTTTTTCACCACAAGAACAAAATCATAGGGTAACCCATATTATAGTAAATCAAAATTACGATCAAGACGACATGAAGAACGATCTGTCTCTATTGCGAGTTAAGCCGGGTATACAATTCAGTCGGTGGGTAAGGCCAATATGCTTGCCGAGCCCTGAAGTAGCGGGCAATGACTTCATGTGGGGACCAAAGGCGGGCACAATTTGTACTGCTGTAGGATGGGGAGCTACCGTTGAGAAAGGGCCGGATCGTAAGTAAAAGCTTATTTAATGTCCATATTATGTAAAGGTCGGCAAAATGCAATTTTATAGTTTTATAGGACTGAAGAAATAAAATTTTGATAATTTTATAAAAATATTTATTTAGCTGAGGCCGTTCGTGGCAGAGTGGGACAGCGTCTGACTGTATTTGGGATCCCCACTCGGGGGAGTAATTATAATTATTTTTCTATCATTCCCTAACTCTGGTAAGACAAAGCGCGGCTTTGAGTTCCGCCACTCAACATGACTCGAATTCGGTGGAAAGTGGAGCACAGAATATCTTGACACTAGGTACTTCATTTTTACCCTAGGCACATAAAAGTGTGAAGGTAAAAAAATATATTTCCTTTATAATTTGTCTATTTATATATTGTCAAAATATGATTGTCATTTATATATCGTTTTTAATAATTTAAAATGCTTAATAACTATTCTAAATTCACCAACATAGTTTATTTAACATTATACTCATACAACATTCCTTTACGTACATTAGAATCGTATTTTCTTAAAAAAATCAGAAGTCTAAATATTTAGTTTGAATATAATCTATTTAAATTTTCTCTTATGTCAACTTATGGTTCAATTAAGTGCAACAAAATCTGTTTAAACTCAGTTGTCTACTCTAAAGGTTTTCTTAATGTTATATAAGATTAATCTTTTAATAATAAATGGCGTACTTTGTAGATAAAAACGTAGCTTTTTTGTAATAAAAATATAGCTATATTTTTAAGTATGTAGTTCAATTTTAATAATTGTTTGTTATACTCAATAGAACTATTTACAAAATTTTTCATAATCATTATTTTTCAATCAATTTTTTTGATTTTAGTGATTTGTACAAAATACAGTAAATACTGATTTATTTTAAAAGTGTATTATATATTTTTAAACGATTAAACAACTAATCTAAAACGATGATAATTGTTGTAATTATTTTTTTGTGATTTTAAATTATTAAAATTATTTTATCTCTATCAGCCTAGATTCTTTTTAACTATATACAGAATGGATCAAAAGTTCCTTCACATTTAAAACAATAATTTAGAAGATACTAGTTATGTAAGGTAAATCTGTATTTTTATTTTAAAAGTACACAAAAAGTATATTTTTTTATTTATTAATAATAACAGCAACCATATGTGACCCTTGACTATTTTGACAGTGCTATAATCTGGAGCAGAGATTTTCAATGACAACCTCACAAGTGTTTCGTGGAATTTTTTGCATTTCCGTTTCAATATTTCTATTTAATTCCCCTACCCCTAGGTATCCCCAAAAAATCCATTGGGTAAGTTTGCAACGAATACTATAGAAAAATTATTAGCACGAGAAGCAAGTATTAAAACTTATATAGAATCTAAATTGGGTCAAAACACAATAGCTTCTTCAGTAAAGTCAAATGAATTTGTCAACAAAATCAATAGCTCCTCTATGGCTATAGTTCCTGTATCATTTGGATTTTGTACGAATTTACTAATGTAATTCTTTGTGAAAAATATGAAACAAAGGTGTTCTGTGCAAACCTACAGCGTAAGACCACTTTAGCGGTCTAGGGTTCTTTGACCTAAGTGTGAAATAGTAGTTTAAAAAATAGTAAAATATATATTACCATGTCGATTAGATACAACAAAATTTATCGGACAAATAAAAATATTTTTATTTACTATTTTTTTTTAAAGTGTTATTCCACACTTAGGATTAGAAAACATTTTTGAAAAAACGTATAAAAATTTTTTAACGCAGCGGGATTCGAACCCGCGCCTCTTAGACGGTATCCAAGAGGCGAGGGTTCGAATCCAGCGGCAGCGGCGCGGGTGCGTTCAAAATTTTTATACGTTTTTTCTAAAATATTTTTTATTAATGACATACAATTTACAGCTGATCATATGCGAGAAGTCGAAGTTCCGATTTGGGAACATTGCAAACACGAAGAAGATCAAGCTGGAAAAGAAATATGTGCAGGTCTTGCAGAAGGCGGAAAAGATGCATGTCAAGTAATACATAATTTCGTTGTTTTTATCATGAATAATTGAAAAAATAAATAAGTAAAAGAAATACATTTTACTAAATGTAATAATATTATTTAAAAACAATAAATGTTCAGGGTGATAGTGGCGGACCGCTTCTGTGTAGAAATCCTGCAAATGGGCAACAATGGTATGTCGCTGGAATAGTAAGCCATGGTGATGGATGTGCTAGGAAAGGTGAACCTGGTGTTTATACGCGAGTTAGTCTTTTTGTCCAATGGATAAGATATCACACATGTAAGTATTTGATACACGACGAAAGTAAGATATTATTATATAATAATGCTATAATTATTTCTAGTCATTATTTATTTTTATAATTGATAATTATAGAATATTTTTGTTTACAGCGACAAGTACATTACCTTTAATTCAACCAAAACAGGAATGTCCAGGATTTAGATGTGATTCCGGGATTTCTAAGTGCTTACCAAAGAAACGTATGTGTGATAAAATAATAGACTGTCTTGATGGAGAAGACGAGTTTAGTTGTGATAGCGAGAATTTACCTGAGGATATCACAACGAATACTATAGAAAATTTATTAGCACGAGAAGCAAGTGTTAAAACTGATATAGAATCTAAATCGGGTCAAAACACAAGCGCTTCTTTAATAAAGTCAAATGAATTTGTCAATAAAATTAATAGCTCAGATAAAAATAATTTAGATTCTAAGGAGAAAGTTATAAAAAAAAGTGATTCAAATCATATTTTGACAAGTGAAAGTAGAAAAGCTAATAAAATTTCTAGTATAAATGAAAACAAAATTAAAGAAGAATACGACATCATCAGGAAATATGATAATATAAATAATATTAATATTGATCATAGTAATGAAGAAATTAAAAATAATATAACAATAATTAGTGTTAATGACTATATAGGTAATGATCAAGAACCTATTTCATCGGAAGGTGTTATGGAATTTCATATAAGTAATGGGATTGCTCCAAATACGACTGTGACTTCGGCACCGGTACTTGTAAATACACCTAAGAGCGATATACTTAAATTAGGAGACAAACATAATTCTGAACAAATATTAAAATTGAATAATTCAAATTCTCAAAATATGAATAAAAATATACAAAAAAATAAACCGATTTTAGTTAATAATAATCTGGAAGAAGATTTGAAGCATCCTTCGACAATAGAAATATTGAACACAAGTTCGCAAGAAATTTTTGATGAAAACGTAACGGCCGATCCAGTTTTTAATGGGGTATTTGAGCCATCTGGAACGTTAGAAAATTCAAAAGAAACATCTTCTATGTTTGGAGGAAACAACAGTAAATTAGAGAGTAACGAATTTATAATAACTACAGAACAAATATTGCCTTTTACATCCCCACCATCTTTAGCTAATCAATGGGATGATAAAAAAACTACTACAAATCATAATTTTGATGAAGTGAAAGATAAACAAACAAATCACGAATTAACACTCAACACATTTACCAACGTTGATAATGTAAGCTCAGAATTACCAGATAAAAATGTAAGTGACAACAAAAATAATTCAGATAAAGAACAGGGGCTCATTATTGAACTGTTACCTCATTTGAATCAACTTGACAAAGAAATGATGCAAACAACACCAGCAAGTACTGCTATTACACAAGAAGACCAAGACATGTCTGAGACTAACATAGATCATAAACTAAACTTTGATCAATCATTAAATACCAAAGATGATATAAACAGAATAGAAGATCTTATTACGCTTTCAGAACTTCAACCAGCAAAAATCAGAAAAAAACATCGCATTCCTGCAGATTTCCAATGTAGACGGTAAATAACTTTTAAAAATAATAAGATCTATGATTTTTGTGGTTTTTATACATTTTTTAATGAAACAATTTTAAACGGATTAATCGAAGAAACATTTTTGGAGCCTGAGACGTTTCAAACACTTTACAGTAGTCCGTCCGTTACCGGTAAATTCTACCTGTGACTCCTGAAACTTGTGCAATATACGCGATTAATCCGTTTAAAATAGTTTAATATAAAAAGCTTTTTAAAACGATATTACAAAAGCGTTAATTTTTATCATACAGTTTCGGATTCGGACATATGATGGAGAATAGTGTCTTAACACTAATTTCACTGGGATTTTTGCCTGCTTTGCTATATGGAATAATATAATAAAACATATTCACATATTTTGCTTGTTTTTATATTTAATAATACCATAAATGTGACATTTGAAAAAATAATAACATTTTTTATTCAGAATATACCAAACCGTGCCTTACATAACTCGTTGTGATCAAAAAGCAGATTGCGAAGATGGAACTGATGAACTGGATTGTAACTGTTTTGATTATTTAACATCATTTGATAGCAAACTTATATGTGACGGTAACTTTGATTGTGCAGATGGTCAGGATGAAATCGACTGTTGTAAGTATTTTTTTTGATAGTTAGTAAAACGCAGAGTACAAGCACGGATGAGACATTAATATTATAATTTGATTTACTATCGTTATTGAAATGATAAACGCAGGTATATATAATTTGGTTATTATTGTAGATAGTTGTGATGAAGATCAGTTTCTTTGTAAGCACAGTGAAATATGTTTAGCTTCTAAATACGTTTGTGATGGAATTCCACAGTGTCCTTTAGGAGAAGATGAACTGGATTGTTGTGAGTTACATTTACTTTCATAATAATAATACAATTCAATTAAAAAAAGTAAAAATTTCTTTAGATTGCGTATTATATATTTCTTTGATTTTTCAGATACTTTATCTAATGGAATAAATATACTTTATGATCTAAGTGGTAGACCAGAGGTTAATTTAGAAGGTTTCGTTACAGAAAGGCACAATAGTAAATGGCACGTAATGTGTAGAGACGACATGTCTATTCTTCAACAAGAGGAAACTGCCTCTCATATTTGTCGATATTTAGGATTTAGGTATGTTCAATTCATTTGAAAATATTATAAATATGTATCATTTATAAAAATAAAAATAATGATTTAGTTTAAAGCCTCTTAATGTTTTGTCCTGCATAGCAGGTTAGTCTGAGATAATAAAGTATCCTGAAACTCTGTTGACTACACTCCGCCCTAAATCGGGACAGTGCGTATTATATGCTGAACTAAACGCCGCGCTTTATCTTACCAGAGTGGCAAACATCATTAGAATTACATCTTCCAGAATATTAATTATCTTATTTTCATTATTTGTTACATTATTTTTAATTTTAACTAATATTCTATGTTTAACAACGCTATAAACTTTACAGCTCAGCAAATAGATATTTTATAAAACATATAAATATGAAAAACAATCTTGATATTATAGACGATAGAAATAAAAGGGATCTCGATTTAAAGGTGCCTGTACACTTTGCATATAAATCTAGTGAAAAAGATAAATTGAGGACCATTACAAATCCAGAATTAATAAAGGAAGAATGTGTTCCTAACATAACTAAGACGTGTATGGCGCTGTATATCTTTTGTGATCACTCCTTATATACTAATTTTAATATAAATCAAGGACTACGTAATAAGAAAGAAGTAAGCAACAAGTCTAATAATCATTGGCCATGGATAGCAAAATTGTATATTGATGGAAAATATAAATGCACCGGTATTTTGATAGATTTATCCTGGGCTCTGTTTAACCATTATTGTATGCAAGGTGCTACGTAAGTATTGTCCCTATATACGTAAAATTTTACTTAATTATATTGCTAGGATTTCTTTGGCTTCTATGCGAAATGCAGAATGTCTATGAAAATAATAGATTAGAAATTCAAAAATACAATATAACGCATTATCTTTTCATTTCAGATTAAGCCATCATTACGTTTCAGTACTTCTTGGGTCACACAAAACGCTGGATTCTACGATAGGCCCCTACGAACAAGTATACCAGGTCGATGCTAGTAAGGATCTATATAGGAATAAAGTCATGTTATTACATTTGAAACAAAGAGCTGCGTATTCAGTAATGGTGAAACCTATGGTTGTTATGTCATCGTAAGTGATTGTTGAATAATGAGTGTACCTATAGAAAATTAAACTGGAAATTAAAAATATTTTATTGTATATGCTATGGTTAGTCCTAGTAAAATGAAATAAATATTCATTAATAAATAATTATTGCTTAGGTTTCTGTCGTTACAAATTCAATGGCAGAGAATGAGAGAGCGAGCAATGGAGGGATTTTTTCGTTCCTTACGTTCTTTGTATTTTGAAGATGCTTGTGACTATACTACCATTTTGTACAAGCTAGCTGCTCACGCTTACTTCTCGAAACGAAATAAAAGAAATAAAAAATTATTCTAAACTGATTTTGTTACATGAACTATATTCTTAAAATATAATTACTTATTTTATTTTTATTAATATATCCACATTGTACAGTGAAATAGATTTGTAAAATAAAAATATTTTTTTTTCTATTATTTAATATTTTAGATTGTTGTCATCATAATACTAATTTTGTACAGAAATAATTTAATTATAAATCCTCCTTTGAATTTTAGATATTCAGATGACAACAAAAGTAAAAAATGTTTAGCAGTCGGACAAGATAAGCTTAATAAAACTTTTAGTGTTTTTCTAAAGGAAATCGACGATTGCGATTTAAATCATCGATGTTTTGTTCGTCAAGAGAACTCCAGTACCTGCCATGTAAGTCATTTATTATATTAAAATACTTTAATTTAAGCACACAATTAATTTTTTTACTATAAATATTTTATATTACAATAAAAACAAAATTGAAAAATCTTTACTGTGCACATGCACAAAAAAGGGTAATACTACAGATATAAGAAATTAGTCTATGGTACATATTAGAAACTGATTACCAAGAAGAACATTTTTTTTTAAAAAGTTTTTTTTTTTTTTAAAAATTCTTTTTAACTTTCAATATAGTATAATGTTGTTTAATAATATGCTCATACATACTTGTATTAAAGAAAATATAGTTTTGGGGCAAATAAAGTATTGTAAATTATAATACCAGAATATTATAAGCTATACATTGTACATACATAGAGAAATAAAGAGGAGAGGCTTAGTGTTTCTCTTTCGATTCGAAACTGACATTTTTTGCGGAGGAGCACACACCTAATAAGACTGGCATCTAAAAATAATAATGTGTCACTACAAAACTGCACATGGAAGTAATCATTATGTCTTGCCATCGGTAAATGTATGAATATAAAAACATTTTTAAAAATCTTTACTAAATACAACAAAACCATGCATGCATTTCATACTGCAGAAATCGTAAAATTTTGTTTTTTGTAGCAATTATTACATAATATTTTGTAATAATCGCTTTTTTATAAACACGTGTAATCAAAAGAGCAAAAAAAAATACAAAATTTTAAACAAACATTGTATATGTTTATAAATCAAAATATGAAATTAGTAAGTATTTTCAAAGTATTATAGAATTATGTGTCAGCAATAAGGTTAGAAAAAAATACACATTTTTTTAAACAAAACATACACGTTGTGGAAATCGTTCAACAGACTTGAGCTTGGACGGTTTTTAGGACTTCATTTGACAATAGTTGTTTTAATAGTTTTCTTAATATAACTAAATAGAAAAAAAATATATTGCAGCCTCACTTTAAAAATAACTTTTGTACCGTACATTCGTATATTTGATTTCATTTAATATTCTATCATATTTCTTGCAAGCATCTTCACCTTATTTACATATAAACCTGCGTTGTGTATGTATATGTTCATACATTTTGAATGGAGCAAACACAGATCCTCATTCTAAATTCAATTAATTCCCGTTTCATAAATAGAAAAGCCAAATTCATCATCATTGCACAGTGTGTAACTGTATAATATGAGTTCGATTCCCAACCAGGAATTGGTCCAAAAAATGTAGTAGCAGGTAAGCAGAAATTCGGTCTCGAAAAGTATCAAGCAGAAAAGGAGGGCGGATTATATTTTGTTCTCTTTAATTACCTACGTATGCAAGAAAAAGGGTAGCATTAAAGATAGACGTACGAAGCCAGTATTAATTTAGTATATATAAAAATATACATCTAAAGAGTTTCACTCTTTATCTTAAATAGCAGTGTAGTAAGAGATCCTAGTGGTGAGACACTCTGTTCACCGCGTTTTGATCAAAATCAAGACATTGCGTTGAGTTTATATACAGTAATATCTTCATTGTTAATTATCTGAAACCTTTTACAGTCTCACTCACAACGCCAATGGGCAGGTATAATAAGCTGTCATACAAAACAAGGATGGTATCCAGCAGCATCGTTTATACAGATGACCGGTGACTGTTCTTTGGAAGAGAAGATTATTGCCACTGAAATTGGAAATCTGAAACATGAAATAAAGCACTATGAAGGTGTGGTATATATATAGTGTATATATAAATATTTTATAATAAATATGAATGTAAAATAATGACTTAATAACTTATGTTACTCACGATAGTTTTATAGAAAAATCTGTGCTGAGAATATTAGATATTGACCTTTGTTGAAAAAACGTATAAAAATTTGAACGCAGCGGGAATTGTAATTTTTATACGTTTTTTCATAAATGTTTTCTAATCCTAAGTGTGGAATAACACTTTAAAAATAGTAAATATTAAGATATTGACCTATGTCCAGCAGTGGACGTTTTCCGGCTGATGATGTTTCAGTTACCTAACAAACGAAATGATAACCTGAAACTTGATTTATGACAAATTATAAAGTGACAACCGTATTGTCTTTCAAATATTACTTACTATCTATCTACTAATACATTCTTAAATCAATTTGATAGGTTAACTTCTAGACATATTTAGTCATCTGCCATCGTATATAATGGTAGAACTCAATTACATTATTAATAATAATTTATATATATTATAAAAATATTTTTATTATTAAAAAAACACATATGTTACTTCACATCTTGCTGTGTATAATAAGAAAGATAAAAACAAAATTAAAATCAATATTTATATCATATCCTTTCCCAGAAAAACACTTATCAGATTCTATGGAGGAAAACTTATTTGACGATTGCGAAGGAGTCCGGTGTCAAAGGGGTTCGTGTATTAAGTTGCGATCCGTCTGCGACGGGGTCACAGATTGTGAAGATGGCGCTGATGAATTCAAGGAATCCTGTAAAAAGAAATACGATATTTGTAGTCGAGATCCGCATTATCGAGGCTGCGGTAAAAATTTTCTGTTTGCTTAATTTGAGAACGTTTTGGTAAATAATATTTGAGAGTTCCATTAAAAGAAGGCAATATTTTTGGTGCTCTTACATAGGATTGTGTTAATTTTTATCAATATTCTAACTTAAGAAGTATGGACGGCGATATAAATTACATTTTATTTAAATGACAAATGTATATAAACAGAGTGCAGAAATTCTTTTCCAATACTCAATGTACGAAATCATATGAAAACGCGACAAAACGGGATATTTTACAGTAGAAATAACAGAAGAAATAGTATGACAAGATAAATAATTTAAACGTAAATTAGATGACAACTATTTTTTTGGCTTCACGCTTTTTATCCCGCATAGCAGGGTAGACAGATAGTACCTAGTTTTAAGGAACTCCGTACTTCCACCAAACTCCAGACATTGCATGTTTAGTGGTGGAACTCAACGCCACATTTTGTCTTAACAGAGCGAGGATGTGAAAATAATTTTAAATATAATCACTCCCCCGAGTGGGGATCGAATCCACAACAGATCGCGCTTACAGTCAGACACTGTCCCAATGCGCCACGACTGGCTTCTTATATTAACATATTATTTATAATAATATATTATATTTTCAACAGAATGCCCTGTTGGTCAATTAAAGTGTCACAATGGCTTATGTATTCAAAAGGAGCTATTCAAAGATGGCAAAGACGATTGTGGCGATGGTACAGACGAGCCGAAACAGACGACTTGCTCTGACTATTTGAGGCGGGTGATGCCTTCGAGGCTGTGCGATGGGATCTTACACTGTCATGATAGGAGCGATGAAGACCCAATGTTCTGTAAATGTTTTGCTAAGAAAAGTTACAAGTGAGATACATATATATTTTTTTAATCGAATAATATATTTTTTGATGTAGAGAACCTTTAAAATTAATGTAGCTTATGTAACAATTTAAAAAGTACCTCTGCCTTTGGTATTAAAATTAAAGTGGTTTTTGTAAAAAACTAAAAAAATATTCACTTGGTGAATATTTTTTTAGTTTTTTGTGTGGTACTAGAATGCATTCTATGAGTATATTAAAATTAAATTGATCCTTTTGGGCTGGGATAGGTCACAACAAGATTATATCCGTCTCTTCTTCATGGAATAGCTAAATTATAGTTAATTTTTCAATTAACAAAAACATACGAATTTAGATTAAGTCACTACCATTCTGAGGGTGCGGTGTTGCTTGGTCTTAACGGTATTGTTTGTATTTTCTTTAAATTATTTATTGCACTGGTTGTCACCCTCATTATAACATCACCCACTTCTACAGGTTGGCTGGAAGAAATCTCTTCTAGAGACAAGTTCGTTGCGGACTTTATTACTGTAATGTTTTCTTTTCTTTTTATGTATTCTGTTAAGTGCGATAAAGGATATATATAATTTTAGGTGTTCTGGCATGTCTAATAACGAAGACTACTGCGTAGCTATGGACATGGTGTGTGACGGTGTGCGTGACTGTCCTAATGGAGAGGACGAACATGCTTGCATAGGATTAAACGCTCCGCAAGGGACACCGTAAGTATCTAAATTCCTTTATGAAAACTGTTTACTCTATTACTTAAATTCTAATACGACTTATATAACACAATAAATATGTAATGTGTATTTTAGGATTAAAACAATGGTACTGCCAACGCTTTTTTACTGATTATTTTCATTTACTCGCTCTGGTAAGACAAAGCGCGGCGTTAAGTTCCGCCGCACAATACGGAATATCTCGATTTCAGGGGATAAAGCGCAAAGGAAAGCTACTTATATATAAAATATTTCTATCTTGCTATTCGGGATAAAAGCGTTAAACTAAAATAAAAACATATATGTATTCCCTTTTCGAATAATTACATACAATTAACAACGCATACTAACAAAATTTGTATACATAACACAAGTAAATTCAATCGTTTCAGGCACGGCATTGGAGAAGTAATTATTCGATCGCACGGTGTCTGGTACTCGAAATGCTATCCCACACAAAACCATACAAAATCAGAATTAGAATCGATTTGTCGGGAACTCGGCTTCATATCGGGACATGCGAAACAGCTTCCATCACTAAAACTGACACATCCCCATAATAATATCATGATTGAGACATTTTCTGATGTTACACTAAACAATAACACTATGATAAAGCTAAGGAATAGTCATGCGCCTATCGCTCGAGCGGTTGCCGATGAAAAAGAAAATTGCTATCCAGTTTTTGTCGAATGCCTTTAAAATCGATTTGGCATTTTAATATTATATATGGTAATAATTAATTTAAATATTGAAATTATATTAAGTTTGATATACAAATTGAGTTTTATTTTTATGTATCTTATAAAATTTGGTAATACACACTGACATTATGCTATTTTTAGTATGTACGTGGTTGACGGCCATAATTTAATTATGTTTAGCAAATATGAACGGAGCTAATATAAATTTAACATATTAACCCGATATTGGTTTAAAATAATATATAAATATACGAATAAAACGATCACTTATTAGAACTATTGTGCGGAAGGAATATGAAATATAGCAATCGTATAATGTTTATGGCGGAAACCTCAATATTTTTTTATCATAAGGCATTTGAAATATATTAAACTAGCTGCCCGTTCCAGATACGTTCGTGTGGACATTTGAGTTTTATATTTTGAAATAAACTAACTATTCTTTTCTTAATACTTTTTAAATTTGTTAGTGTGAAAATTATATTCATTTATTGACTTTTTATGCCATACAATTTTATGAAATTAAAATCGTTTATCGCTTCAATAGTTTATTTCTGTATATTTTTTATTTTTAACACATGTTTTTTTTACAGTTGAACTTTTTTAAAACAGTATAGTTAAATAGTTAAATGAACCAAAAATGGGCTATTTAATTTATTTTATTTATTTTCATTTATTATATTCATTTTATTAAGGAAATACGTATTTTACACAATTATTGGAAATTAAATTGATGATTGATTGAATGATTAATTGATTAATAATATTAGTAATCACTACTAATTTGTAGATAATATATGTTATCTGCGGCGCCATCCACTTTCTTGCGTAAAATTGTAAAGTTACATCGATTGTTATGCCAGCAACGCCATCTTTTGTCGAATCTCAAGAAACTTTAAATATAATAATCATTGCTAAAGTGTTTTAATAACAACCGCTAGATGTAAGACTCAATTAAGCTTAACCGTTCATTTTAATCCTTACAATAATTTAATGTTATATCACATGTAATTTTATAAGATAATTTTTTTAAGGAATTTCAATGGCATACAGGAAATGAATCTATTGCATTGGTAAGACACAGTGTGGCGTTGACCTCCACCGCTCAACACGCACTCACTTCTCAAATTCTGGCGGTAGGTGGGAAACTGAGAGCCTTGACACTCACGGCTGTATGGAATAAAGAGTTAAGAAGCAAGAAAATATAACTATAATAGTTATATTATTTTAAGTGTTTAAAATTGTAGTTACAATTTCGTGCATGTTGTTAAGACAACGCGTGTTTTACTCGTCATCTTGTTTTAATAAATATACAATCGACTTTTTCAATTCTTTATGAAGAATTGCCTATATTTTTCAGAAACATCAAATACCAATAAAGAAATAAAACGAAAATATTACG
Organism: Dryadula phaetusa; assembly: GCA_032432895.1. Lineage (NCBI taxonomy): Eukaryota > Metazoa > Arthropoda > Insecta > Lepidoptera > Nymphalidae > Dryadula > Dryadula phaetusa. Next base: position 3,573,929 of record JAOYRS010000029.1, read on the forward strand.
CCATTATAATTTTTTTCTAAAAAAAAGCTTTTAACAATCATCTTAATAAGTGGTCGTGACGCAGTGGGACAGCGTCTGACTGTAACGCAATCGGTTGTGGGTTCGATCTCCACTCGGGGGAGAGATTATATTTCAAGTAAGACAAAGTGCGGCGTTGAGTTCCACCACTCAACACGCAATGTCTCGAATTCGGTGGAAAGCGAAGTGCGGAGTGACTTGACACTAGGTACTTTCTGCCTACCTGCTACGCGGGATAAAAGCGTGAAGCTAAAAAAAATCTTAATAAATATATTTTTTTATCTATTACAAGAATTTTTTTTTCATAAGACCAAAATCATTAAAGGCTCGTCATTAAATTCAATAACCGACTCGGGTCAAGAATGTCACCTCTTGTATCACTTAATGTGCATGAAACAATCAAGAAATATATTATGATTCATACATTTTACTTAGCATTAGAAAAGAATTATGCCACCAAAAAGGAATGACGAATTTACATAATATACCTTTTTAGATAAAACAAACGATTAGAACTGGTCCGATTGGAAACCTGTTCCAGTTTCTCGTACATAATAGCCAAACTCTATTATAATAAATGACAAATATATACTGTTTCTCCTTTCGGAGTCAATAAAATTTGATATCTGTCTGATTACTCTATTAAAATTGCAATCAAAAAAAAACTTTTCATCTCATTATTATTTTTTATATCTGAAACACTTAAAATATAGCTTTTTAAAAAGTTTACATTTAATTTTATCATTCAATTTCACATAATTATTGAAAGTATTAAAGAAATGTATTCGAGCTGTATGAAAAGGCTTTTATTCTTCTACTTTTATGTATACCATATATGGTAAATAAATCAAAACGTCTTGACTGGTGTACGTTATAACCGATGATCAATATTATGACTCCGACAATTAATATCCGTTCGTCTGAATATTATTCGTGTGATTAACCTTATTAATAGAATATACATTAATAATATGTGAATTAATAAAACATCGAGATAGATGCCCAATGTCTAAAATAAAAACATAAATTATAATGAAACTCTACACTCGCTGGATATAAAACGATCGACGCCGTTGAGTCTACTGCGAATAGCATTATCAGAAAATTTACTTCAGATTTGAATAATAAATTGTATTATGTAAATTGTGACACCAATGCCGCTCAGTGGTATGTGCTTCCAACTGCATTGATAGACATGGGTACAAATCAAATGTATAGATGGAGTGTTTGGTTTTTAAATATCAGCTTTATTTAAAATGGGCGAATATTTACTAGTTTTAGGAGAATTTCGAGGTTATCTTAGTATATCAATAAACTACAGTATACATGTATTAAGAAAGCTTACGTACGTACGTAAGAATATTTAAAAGAGACATTTCACAATAAATGTATTTCCTGAAATCCTATGTTTCTCTATGGTATGTTTAGATTTTGCGATTTTAAATGATACTATTTCTGCCGTATTATTCGCATTTATTTTGATATTTGAAAACGCGGTCCGGAATAATAACTTTTCCAATGATCTTAGTTACATGTGAATCGTGGACTTTAAAATGACAGTTTACACAAATGTGTTTTCCAACACAACAATGAATGTGTCTAATCTGATTAAAATAGTTAATTAAGTTAAAAAAATGTTTTTTTATTAATATAATATCAATTAGAATTCTTTACTTACTAATAACTTGTCACATATTTAAGTAATGTTCTTCAGATATTAGTCAGTCTTATAGCATTTGTGCAACTCCAGCTATTGTTCCTATTAAATACGGCACTACTATTTAATTTATGATATTGTAAATTTAACACGTTATACCGTTATATTATAACAGTTATGTCCCAATTAAACATTTTATATATATATATATATATATATATATATATATATATATATATATATATATATATATATATATATTGTTTTATATAAAATATCATATACTATTCTCATTTCCTCACTCTGTTAAGATAAAACGCGGCGTTGTTTTTCGCCACCCAACACGCAATGTCTCTAATTCAGAGTATATCACTATATAATACAAAATGTATAATGTATAATGTATAATATATAATAAGTAATATATAATATATAAGAATAATATAACAAAAAAAATGATTTACCCTTCATATTATTATGTTCAAGAACTTAGCTTAGACATTATTTAGACTTTAGAACAGTAAAAAGTACCGAACATATATATTTATATACAAAAGCTTCACTGTCCATTTAGATGAGAACCAAATTAACATGTTTCATAAATTTTCCTTTACTTTTTTATGATCATTGAATGAAGACATATAAATTCAGTACATCCATTGTATGATAATATCGGTCATAAATCAGAATTTTAATTCGTTCCTTTTAATTTGCACCGATCCATGTATTTTAAAGTTAGCAGGGACAGTTTTGACGGCTACCGTATTTACTGCCGTATTCCCGTTGCGAGTATGTTCTGTGTACAGCGAATACACTGTTATTTAGTTGCACGCGATAAAATTGTTAGAAATGTAAAATACTTGATTGTTTTTATGTGTTTATAATACATTATTGAGAACATATACACATATCAATTGTGTGTTGGAATTCCGCATGGGGAAATGTTTGTAAATCCTTGAAGATTATATAGATAGATTCTCTCAACTCAAGTTTCGCGCTTTATCTCGTATAACAGGAAACTCTGTTGACTGCTTTCCGCCAGAAATTGAGACATGCGTGTTGAGTGGCAGAACTCAACGTCGCCTTTGAATTCGCGTTTGAATTTGGCAGAAAGCGGAGTACACAGTGTCTTGACATTACGTACTTTCTATCTATCCTTCTATGCGGGATAAAATCGTTAAGCAAAAAATATTACAATGCACTGTAAGTAATCTAAATATAGGAGTTTAACTCCTATAAGTTAGCTTAGTGATTTTAAAATACAGATTTACACTATAAATTTATTCTCCTTTTTTATATTTATACAACGCGTTGCAGTGAAAAAAACCATTAAAACCTTAAAAAAATAATAAATAATAAACTAATTTCATTTTAAATCCGTTTATTGTGTCCAATTAATTTAGAGATATGAATAAGAATATCAGTATATTGAGAAACAAAGAAATGGATTTAAAAATATAATTTAAAAAGAAAATTCCTTAACAATCAAAATGCTTACATCAATTCGAGGAACATTCCTTGTTAAGCCAGCGTAATGTTCTTCGTATCCATGGTTTCGGTGCGTACCTACATAACTTCGTAAACTATATATAAATATAAATATTTTAATACGTAAATTCACATTCAATATTATTATTAGTTATTCAGTTTAGTCGTCAATTTTGTTTTGAAAATACAACAAAAAAAATTTACAAAATTAATTTCGGCATCAATCAGCAATTTCCATTGCTCTTATAAGGACATTGCCTTAGTCGCCTTGAAACGATACTTGGTTCCTGGGTAAGTTAATTTATTGGATATCTCAAGAACGTTCTCTTCCGAGCCAATTCAATTGTTTCTAAAATATTTATGATGTCCCGATGATATCACGATTGTCCGCCGTTGGTAAATCACGGTCAAAATTATTACGCCTCAAAAATAATTAATGTAAGAAATTTTACGCGGAATTCACAAAACGACTTGTAAATAAATATTAAAACGATATAATTGCGGACATAAAGGACTTACCGCCTTTGAGGAAACCGAAATTTTCTTAAAGTCGACGCTTCACACACCGCTAGTGATATACGTATGGGTTGCCTTTTTGCTCAGTCCTTCATACCAAGGTCCATCGAAGTCAATCCATCGGCTTTTTATTTCATGCACGTAGGTAACTGTTTTGCTGATGGTTATCGCCAAAAATAACCTTTAATTACCGCGTAGTTTGAGCTGCCCTGACCTTTCACACAAATATTTCATGTATAGAAGTGAGAAATGCTCGGACTTAGTCATCAATATATTACTTCTTAAACACGGAAGTTAATATATTAAACACCTTAAAAAGAAACCAACTGGCTGACTTGATTATAGCTGCAAAGGTGAATATTTATTTTCATCTATAAGTACCCTTAAAGTTAAAAAAATATAATAAAATATTACATACAATATTTAAAAGTGGTTAAAATAAATATATACATTAAAATATAACTACTAAATGAGCAATCACCGGAGTGTCTTCACTCTACCTGCCTCTGTCTCTAATTACCCTGCTATGAAGGATGAAGTGAGAAGCCAAAAAAAATAAGGTTACAAGCATACTAAATTTATTTTACATTGCAAAGTTCTTTGCAAACTGTTTCATGTGATCTTCCCTTTATTATATATAGCTTTCAATAGTTTACCATTGATCTAAGCAAATACACAAATTATACTACACACAAATATTTAATCTAGATTCGAATACACAACCCTCGCTTAAAAGTCGCTTAACGTAACTATAAATTTAAAATTTACATAATAATTACAAGCTATTTATTATTAAATACACGCGCGAGTGGAATGCAGAATCGGAAGAGATATTTAACATAATAAAACTACTGAAGAATATTAAAAAAATTAAAAGGTTTTAATAAGTTTTTACAATTTTATCTTCATAGCGAATTCTAATTACTGGTTAAATATGACATTGATTTTCTACTACTTCTTTTCTCTAATAATAGTTTAATATTATAAAAATATCGCTACGTTCTAATAGTATCTAGTGTCAAGTCACTCCGTACCTCGCTTGCCACCGAATTCGAGACATTGCGTGTTGAATGGTGGAACTTAACGCCGTACTTCGGCTTTCCAGAGCGAGGAGTGAAAATAATTTTAAATATAATCACTCCCCCGAGTGGGAATCGAACCCACAATCGATCGTGTTTATAGTCAGACGCTGTCAACTCAATACAATATACCTTATTTTTTTGAGAAAATTGATGGAAGAAGTCTTTTGACACTGAGTTCTCTCTATCCAGCTGCGGAAAAATTATAGAAATGCTATATATATATATAGACCTAAACATAGTTTGAACCATCTCCCATCAAAATAAATTCGAGTCATACCAACTGTGCCACTATGTCGTTGAGTTAAACAAATGAAAATCATAAAAATAATGTCTTGATTAAACACAAAAAAAATATTCTGAAGGGACAAAACTTATACAAAGCACATATTATTACAATATGAAATATAAAAAACAACAACGCCTTTGAACTTTACCGGTACACGTTTAATCGCTTGTACTAGATGTAAACGCGTCTTCTGATAATAATTACATCGCAAATGTTCTTTAAATATAGTCACTGGGTCGTTTTTGAAAGGTCATCTTGGTTGGAAATTATTCTTCATACACTACTTTTTTATACAAAACGTATGCATTTAAACGATTTGGGAGGATTACTAAATATTTGAAAAATTTTAATATAAAAATTTTTGACAAATATATAATATGAAAAATAATAAAAACTTCTCCAAAATAAACGTAAGAGTTGGATGTAGAAGGCATAGCTCAGTGGAAACACACAGCGCTTAGACGGTTTCCAAATGTCGCCGGTTCGAAGTCAACCGCCACTTAACATGCAATGTCTGGATTTGGCGGTAACCGCCGCAGCAGGGGCGTATGGAGTGTCTTGACACTAGGTATTTTCTGTTTACCCTGCTATTCGGAATAAAAGCGTGAAGAAAAAAAAATAAAGTAAAAATATTCAAATTATGAGTGATTCATTTCTCAACCTTTCGTTCGAATAAGCCTTTCACCGACTAATAGAAAAATGTAACACAACGACTTATTTACTTTAAAAAAACTTGATATGGCTAAGGAAACTATTGACATCTCCAATTGTTATTTGAAGTCACGACTATGGCTTGCGATTATACTTTAACTTGCACACGTGTCCGGTTCCAATGACTACACAATATTTTAATAGCATGATGATAATGTTAGATAAGCAGCATAAGGAGAAAATATTTTTCTATATTATAGAAAAATTAGCTCAACGGCTTATCCCGCATGTCAGGATAGTCCGAGACAACCTAGTGTCCAAACACTCTGTTGACTGCTTTCCGCCCGAAATCAAGTTTCGCGAAATCAAGATCCGCGTTTTGACCAGAGCCAGATATGGTAATATTTTTTTAAAATATTTATATTCTACTGAGTGGAAATCGAACCTAAAACCAATCGTGTTTACAGTCATACGCTGTCCCGCTGCACCACAATGGCCTGTTTCTGTGGTTTTTTTATATATTGTTTGTATAATAAAATTATTTTGTAAATATTTTTATATTTATGTAGCATTTCTACTACAAGCAAAGAGATAAAAACACCCCAATTTTTAGGGAAACACTATCAGACCCCCAATTAGTACTATTTGTACGTAAATATTAGTAATTATATTTACGTACGTTAGTAATAACACACTAACAGTCTATGGATATACGACAAAATTAAAAAAAATAATAATTTATTAATAATTTGAACCCAATACCATTTTAGTACTAACTATTCTTAGAAGACATTATAAATACATCGAAGACGATATATGTATCAATATGAATCATAATTTAATCACTAAAGACTTCCAAAATAGAATTTTAAATAGATAAATGTAAATATGAATATACAAACTGCGTAGTACTATGATATCCTTTTAAACAACTGTTTTATAACTTTATTGATTCGTTTATTAATTAATTCCATTCTATAAATATAATTTTATATTGTGATACATAATTATTTATATATAACAGAAAACTTAAAAGCTCTCCGCTCCGGTAAGAAAAAGCGTAGTTATTGGTTTGTACTGAAAATAATCGGGGAGAGATAAGATGGGAGTAAGTTAGGGAGTTCTGTTTTGCTGTAGCCATGGCTACAGTGGGAAAGCATCTAGAGTGTCTTAACACTATGTTCTCTTTACTTAACTGAGTCGCTATATGCTCGAAGAAATGAAGCTTTCAATTTACAGTTAATTTCGTTTGCGTGGACTTAACTCTTTTTATAAGTACTATTTCTATTTACTACCTGTTAATATTGAAAGTACTTTAAATTAATATAACTGACTTTTATGCTTCAATTGAAGTAAAATAAAACACTAAATATTAAGGGAAGGTTACCAAAATACTATAGGCCAAACTGCATTTAATTTGGTTTGACAAACAGACAAACAAATAGAAATTCTTAAATATCATCGTTTTAGATTATATTACATTTAAAAAATGCTTCCCACAATGGTTTTCCTCATAAATCTTCCAGCAACCAGTTAAATTTTTATTATTCATATATATTTTATATTTTCCACATACATAATTGAAATAAGGCATAAAAATTGTAAACATCATAATATGTAAAAACGTACGTTCTCGTATTTGGGCAATAAGTAGTCTTTAAAATATTACTCAATGGAAATTTTACGCTTTAAAGTCATATTTTATCTTTTTTTTATCAATATTGAGTCTTAACGCAACCAGGAAGATTTTAAGCTGTGCTAGCTATAAAACTGTCACTCATTACTTGCTGCGGAAAAATCTATTATCTGTTATTTATATTATAAAGGAGGCCGGTCGTGGTACAGTGGGACAACGTCTGATCGTTGAGATGGGAAAGGGATGGCATAAACGCGGTCGGTTGTGGATTCAATTCAACAAACAAAGTGCGACGTTGAGTTCCGCGAATAGGATTTAAGACATTGCACGTTAGTGGCGTAAACACTACGCTGCGCTTTTTCATACCAGAGCGAAGAAATGAAAATAATTTTTAAACAAAAAATCTAGAAATATAAGGGTTTTTATTTCATATTATTTTATTATTTATTATAAATAAAAATAAAGTGATATTCATACTATATAAAAATGTATTTAGAAGACGCATTAAAATAAGTTACATTTTTACAAATACGTTTCGACGTACGTACGTTGACTACCTAGTTAAGGCAAAGCGTTTGGTGGTTTAAATTTTTATACAATTATTAAAATATTTTACTAAGTAAATTTATTACTTCTTTATTTTAAACAATATCTTGTGTAATATTTCATTCGTACTTTCCTTACAATTGAATGCATTGCGCGGTTGGTATATAAAAGTAGTTAGTTATTTTTCCGAGAAAACATTCTCAAATCAATATAATGAACCCATTCTAACTGTATATACATTACTACTGCGCCATGAAGTCTTTTTACATAAATACGTCTAATTAATGATTTTTAGAATGCTACAAAAAATCAAGGATTCTGATCTTTATATTAAAGTACCCCTCTTGACCTATTGGCATATTTTGCGAAGTTTTTGTGCCTGTAGTACAAAAACTAATCATTTGTATTTGTTAATCAAAAATATTATGTTTTTATTTCTTATTCCTATACAACATATACGTTTCCTTATAATATGTTGGTGTGATGGCTCTTAGGATTCTCTAGTGCTTCCTTAATAAAATAATATAACTGAATGCTTTTGTACTGAAGCTGTATTTAAAAGTACAAATTGCAGAATCATATTTCATACAAAACACTTTTTATTTAGCTACACGCTTTTATCCCCCATAGCAGGGTAGACAGAAAGTACCTAGTGTCAAGACACTCCGTGCTTCGTTTTCCACCGAATTCGAGACATTGCGTATTGAGTCGTGGCGCTCACCGCTGCAGTTTGTCTTACCAGACTAACGAAGTGAAAATAATTTAAATATAATCACTCCTCCGAGTGGGAATCAAACCCACAACCGATTGCGTTTACAGTCAGACGCTATCCCACCGGGCAATGGCCGCCCTCAATGATTATTTTTACCATTATGTTAGTTTCTCCGTATATATAGTAAGTAAAAAAAAAATATATCACTCCAACAAATAAATACAGAACTCTTCTATAACACATGTTAAATTCAATAGTTACCTTTTTATTATATACTTGTTAAGCCTCAAACAAATCACGTTGTTATCGAATTTACACTTTTTTAAAACATCTTTTTCAGCGTTATATAATTAATAATAGCATAAGCAAGTAACAACGTAACAACGTGTTCATATTTTTTACAGAGGAGCTACTTTATTTTATCGTAACTATGATTTTTATAGCACATAAGAAAAACAGCTTTATGCTTTATCTCGCATGGCAGGGTAATCAGAGGTAACCTAGTGACAAGGCACTTCTTTCATTGCTATAAGCGCGAAATTGATATGTTCCGTGTTACGCGGCGAACTCCACGCCGCACTTTGTCTTACCAGAGCAGATAAATGAAAATAAATTTGAAATAAAATCATTTCCTCGAGTGAAAATCGTATCCAAAATCATCGCGTTTATAGTAAGTCGCTTTCCCACTGCGCTATGACGCCACTTTTTTTAGTTTACAATAAAATAAATTATTAAAAATTATATTATTGGTATCTAATGTTACAAAACAATACTAGTTACTTTATATAGAATCATTATTAGCAAATAAATTTCTCGTTTAAACTTCTTGTTAGTTTAAAAAAAAGCTTTAGCATAGTAGTAAATGCAAAGAAACAAGGTCAATTTTTTGAATTAATAAATAGGACAGAAGCACTAAATCTCCCACCTAATGATAAAGTATGTTTGTATTTTAAAAGATATTCGCACATCGTTGAGTTCTGCCAGTTAAACACTAACGGAGTAACAAAATACTTGGTTCTCTGGACAATTTAATTGGTTTATATGTTTTTTTTTAAACTAAGGGTATATTATAAACGTATTCAGCTAACGTGTTACAGTCCTCAGTCCATGCAATATCTGTAAAACAAGTAAAATTAAAACATGTATTAATTCAATGTATAAAAACGAAACGAGTAAATATAGTACGTCGAGAATAACTTTATTCTAATCGAAACACAAATGATCAACCTACGTATAGATAAAAAAAAGCAAACAATAGATATCTACAAGCCATTTCGGATTCTACACAACATTTTATTGTTAAATATTTTATTAATATACTATTTTAAAAAAGACATGACTCAGATGGACTGAGATCATTTACTGTTTTACTATCTCGTTTGAATGTACGAACATATAGAATATGTATAGAAACTGTTAAAAAGCAGATGAATTATAGATAATGCGCTTGAACTATTGACCTAGGCACGGCTGTCATAAAAATTGTAATCCACTGACAAGAATAAGCTTTAAGCGAGATATATATAATAAATAAGATATATTAATATTTTTTATAATATATATATATATATATATATATATATATATATATATATATATATATATATATATAAGTTTTAAATTATTTTAAAAGTATGTAGATACGAGTAAGCGACCAAGCAAATTGAAGTGAAAGTGAGAGAAAGTCTTGCAACTTTTTTGTTGATCTTGTCAACTGTCAACTTGAGCGTTGATATCGGGTAAATTATTTTAAAAGTTCGAATGTAATTTATTATTAATTTTTAATAAGTCTTATATGTTTATGCATTAAAGTGCATACGATAGTAAGTTCGGTAAAGATTTGCTAATCAAATTATACTTATAATATGTTAATTTTTTTGGTATAGTAAGCAAAAGCGCAGCAGTCATTGCACGTACTAACAAATACGACAAATTAACGGTGGTATATTCCCGTATCTAAACGGAAACATTGTAAACATAGTGATAAATCTTTAGACTACGTTGTTCCAAGACAAATACAGAAAAAATGATTATAAGAATCAGAGTATCGTGATGTTGTAGAACTATCTATGAAGGTTAAGGTTGTGTTAACAAAAACAAATTGTCCTTATAAATAGGTGTTTATTCCACACAAGAGAAAGTACTCTTTTACAACCTTTAAATTTTACTTTGTCGTTATTAAAATGTTAAAAATATTGAATTCTGATAAGTATTATATATATATATATATATATATATATATATATATATATATATATATATATATATATATATATATATATATATATATTTATTTATTTTTTCATTATATAGATAATTTGAATATATATTTTTATATATTTATTTATTTATTTATTTATATATATATTTTTATATTTCCTCGCTCTGGAAGTATAAAACGCAGCATTTAGTTTGGCATCTCAACACACATAGTCTCCAATTTCGGCGAAAAGCAGAGTACTGATTGTTTTGACACTAGATATTTCCTGTTTATTTTGCTCTGTGGTATAAAAACGTAAAGAAATTCCAACTACTAGAACTAGAAAAAGAAAAACAGTCAATACAAATATTACTTGAACATCTCACATAAATAAATGAGCAATAATTAAATCATAACAAAAAATAGTTTTATTGTTTTACGCTTTTAGTGTATCACTATCTTATGGGTGGCATCAAACGGCTAAAATAGTTAGTGAGTCACGTTTTTAATTTATTCGGAAGGGAACATCATTCATTATGACTGAGTCACCTCTCACTCCCTTTTTATCGAATTTATGGCGGTGACACCAACACTTTGGCGACTGACCAGTACTTCACTGGCTTTCCAAAATAATAAAAAAATATAGTTTATATAAAAAGATAAGAAAATTTTATTAAATATAGTTCTTAGGATATATTTATTGTGGCTAGACTAAATAAGTTTTATTGAAAGTATGCCATAGAACATATATTACGTAACGTAATACGTAATTACGGTTTCGATTTACCCCTACAATGAAGATCTACCTTAACATCAGTTTCAATTGTATCCACTTTTACGTAATTTTTTTTGTTCTTTTCCCAATAACTTAAGTGAAGAGCACAGATTTTAGATACAGGAATCAAGCACATTTTTATCTATTCAGTTAAAGATATCTATATCCTTAATTATTGTACTTAGTGGAGTTTGTATCTATAATTCTCTTATAAAACTAGACGAGTACTAACGATACCATAACGATAAAATATTATAAATATATTTAATATACACAAATAATATACAAATTTTATTCATAAAATACATTTCTTAAGCTTAAAGTACAATAGTATAAAAAATTCTTACTAAAATGATTCATTTAAATTAGTTATCAATTACATAATACAACATAATTTACAAACAAACAAATCTTGCATAGGCCTAATTTATTATATATTTTAAGGATACATGTATTTACAAATAAATGTTATAACCTAGTTGACGTTGAAGTAGTTAGAGACGACCTATTGTCCAGATACTCCGTAGACTGTTTTCCCGAAATAGAGACATGAGGTGCTGAGTGGCGTACTGAACGTCGCGATTTGTCTTACCAGAACAGAGAAATTAACATATACTTCTTAAATATAATTTTAAAATTAACATTTATATATTTTTTAACTGTTACCAACATCATTTTAAGTAAAAACAAAAGTTCATACAAACTAAATTTAAACATAAATCACTGTTGTCTCGAACAATTAGAATTTAAGTACTAAGATAACGATATATGATAGGCCTTATTTATTGTAATTGATTTCATCATTACGATCATAAATCATTTTTGATGCGGAACCCAAAAAATTGTTTTTAAATATTACGCATATAGGTATTGCCGTTGTCTGCGGTAGGTATCGCCGTATCGGCTCGACGACGAACAAACCATTGAAGGCTAACAAGGTGCTAAAGTAAACTTATACAAAAACGTACAAAAAAAACCATGTTTTTAGCATTTCTTTAATTCAAATTTTATATTATATGTATGTAAGTGTAATAAAATATACATATTGTTTTCTTTTGTGCCTATTAACATATTCATAGTTTGTACGAAAAATATTTTCTTTATTGTCTTGTTTTAAAATAGCAAGATTTTATAGTATTTTGGAGTTCAAAGTTATTTAAAAGAGGTGTTCTTATTTAGTCTGTCGATATATAAAATGTGAAATAAGGTCATATAAGGTCTCTCGGCGCAGAGGGACAGCATATGACTATAAGCACGTTTGGTTGGTATTCGATTTCCAATCTGGGGATTAGTTAAATTTAAAGTAACTCCATTTCTCCACTCTGGTAAGATAAATCGCGAGAATGAGTTCCGCCACTAAACACGCAATGTCTTGATTTTGGGAAAAGTAGTGAGTGTCTTGACACTGGATTTTCACATATTACCTTACCGTGTAGGATATAGCAATACTTACCACTATGAATGAGAGCATAACACTGAATAATGTGGTAAATTTGTATCAATTAGATTAAGTATTAAAAATATTAACATATAAGTAAGTAAGTGAGGTACAGATCGTCGTGAAACTTTGGGGTAATAAGTTACTGTGAACACGATGGTTATGAATTCGATGCCCAGGTGGTAGAATTATCAAGACAAAACTCAGGGTTAAGTTACGTCACTCAATATTTCGAGTCTTTAATTCGGATGTAAAGTGGAAAACGGAGATTTTAAATTAATCATAATTAATAATAATCTTTTAAGAATAAGCTATATGATTAAAAAGTTTAGTGTTAAAAGCAGTTACACGTTGTATATTAATAAATATTGTATATTTTATATTTGAATAAAATGTTATACTAGAAGATAGAAAAAAATGAATTAAACAACTACGATATACAAACAAACACGTGCGTATTTTTACGTAATACATTTATAATAATAGCAACATTCTTATAATATTTGAAATGACAATGCTATTTTTTGATAGTAAAAATTCTCTCTAAATTCATGGAATCTATAAAAAAAACTGATTAACTATAAATAACAAATTATAGTATTCTGATGAGCCCACGTTTTTAAGTGTTATGTAACATTTACGCTTATACCAAGGTTAAAATTGAGCTAAACGAAACAGGAATTTTGATAAGAATAATCACTTTTATACAAATAATATACTAAGAAAAGTTAGGACGATTTTTCTTTGCAACATTTTATTTTTAGTACATGTTATAGTAACATTGTTAAATGTTAAAATGTACATTTGATATTTATTTGTTAATAATAGATTTATTAAGGATAAATTATTCCTTTATTCCTGATTTAAATTCTGGGAAAAATCACGTATTTTAGTTATCATAGTATTTTTTTAAAATTCAGTTGTATAATATACAATATACTATCTAAGTAATAGAAAACTTTACTGTATGCTTTTTTTAGCTTCACGCAGCAGGATAAACAGAAAGTACCTATTGTCATAACACTCCGTACTTTACTTACCACCGAATTCGAGACAATGAACTGGAATTCAACGCCGTGCTTTATCTTACCAAAATGAGAAAGTGAAAATCAAATAAATATAATTATTCCCCCGAATGGTAATTGAACTCACAACCGATTGCGTTCACAGTGAGACGCTGTCACACTACGCCACGACTGGCATCATATTTTTTATGCTTTAATATTGATAATTATGACTAAAAACTTTGTGGTACACAAAACTCTCAAATACGATGTTTAAATATTTACCAACTCGTAGTATTTATCAAAAACTTGAAACAAGTGAAGCCACGGGAAAACCAAGTATAGAAACGCTTAAGGAAAAATATATGTCAAACATGAGTCAATTCTCGAAAAATTATCATCTAGAACAAGATTTTAATTAACGCCAGGTAATAATTTAAAGTTTCAAATGTCAGCATTACAAAGTAAAATGGGAGAGCTTTATCATACACACGCTGCCACTCTGTCTGCAATATCAGCGGATTTACATAACACCCGTGACGACGCAACGTGACCGGCCACTAACAGAACGGATCGTAAATCTCAATGGCAAATAAACGATACAATACTATTTCAATACACGCTTATATTACTTAATATAATATAAAATAAACGTATATATGTACATATCTATATATATGAATACCTTTATAAACACCAAGTCCACGATTAATAGAGAATAATTAATTAGAGAGGTCAAGGAACTTTAATATTTTATTCATAATTTCATATAGCTTTGCGAGTAAAATGATATTCATTTTACTTGTAATATTCGATAATCGAGCAGGAGGCGGTACTCAGCGGGGGTTTGTATATGATATTTATTTCAAACGGTTTCAAAATCTGCGAAAATAGCTCCTATTGTATTTAGTTAAATGCCAAAATAGGGTCCAATTATTAAATAGCAAAAAGTTTTTACTTGATGTAATATAACTTAATTTAAAGTAAATTAATCATATATATATCTTTATTATTTCTAATGTGACATATATAAATTGTAATTTTATTTAATAGGTACATTATACTGTTTTAACATAAAGGTAAGTATTTATGTAATTTTTAAGTAATTTTGCTGTCTATATAAGTAAGTTTAATTAAAACATTTCCCTGTGAGGGGAAGGGTAGAATACAAACCCCCTCTGTTACTATAGCGTCCCATAAGAATCCCATGGCAAAAACGATCCGCCAAATATCTGATGCACATCATCAGATATTTCCGGTTCGATGTCATGTACGCCAGCATTATTATTCCCATCCATCCTTTCCCTCAGAGTTTGACTGTCGGAGGCTAGTAGCTATACTATCCCCTCTCACTTCGATCCCAAAGCCTAATGTTGTGGATAAGAGAAGGTAACTTAACATCAGATAGCTTTACTGCTCATTTGCCTTCTTTTTCTATAAGATAATAACTAACCAACTAACTAAAATAACTAAAGGTTAACTAAATTATGCCAACTTTTAGTTACACTAACATTTAAACACGCAGTTTCTCTAGCTTTTACCTAAAGTTCATTTTATTTTAATACTAATATAAACACTTTTACTGCTCGTATTTAGGAGATGTAAAATCTAAAATTGTACTGTTATATGACAACCATGTATTTAAATAGAAAGATGTTAACTTCTAAATGAGGCAAAACTTCGAATTTATTGCACCGTTTTAAAGATTGCCTAACGGTAGTGAAAACGACGGCCATTAGTTAAGAGAAACTGTAAACACATTATATGTAGATGTTATAAATGAATTTAAATTATTTTTTGTAACTTTCGATTGTCTTTGTAATAAATTAAACGTGTTGTTGTATGTTTTTTTCTAAAAGGCGATGCCGCTTTTTAATCTGTTGTTTATATCGAAATTGACATAATAATTAATTATACAAAGATAATCAAAATTGTTTATTAATTCTAAAACAAATGATTCCATTTCTTTCCAAATGTGTAGAAAGTTGATAATCGATATTGATTTATATTTGGTTTTTAAAACCTTTTGTGTAGCATTTTATGAATTATTGATATACACATCCAATAAAATACTACTATTATGTAATTGTAGAATTTTAAGGGATGAAAAAGGGGTTTAAAATTTGCATTTGAACGTCAGTTTTTTATTATAGGGACATTATAATTTATTTTTAGATTACTGGTTGTAAATATATTTCTAAATATTTCTTCCTGTGCGGTAGAATACAATTCCCCTCCACTGCTGGGAAGTATATATCCCATATGAGGCGGGTATCTCAGCAATTTGGTGATAGGAGCTAATCGTCTGACTATTATCATAACAAAAACGATCCACCAAATATTTAATTGTGTGTGAAAAAAACTATATATGTTATAAAAATCTTGTCTAGCAATATATATTAAAATATTTAAGAATTTAATTAAATTTGTTTTTGCTAAGAGGTTTAAGGAATTTTCTGTCAATAAGTTCAAGTTAAGCATAAAATGCATAATTTTTTTCTCATTCTTGAGGAGAAAACGTAAAGGCTTAAATATATTGATATTTTTGGCTCCTTATTGATGTATATAATACTAAAAAAATAAAAACATTGTAATGACAAAAATATTAAAATAAATACACGATACTTCTACTATATATACTATTGTCATAGTATTTGCTCATTTTAAAAGGACATTTTAAATAACACTATTTTAATTTAGTTGAAATAGTTTGATTTCAAGTATCCACCAGAATCAAGAAAGATGATGCCTTACAACGTAATAAAAGTATTACACGAACAAATCACAGAGTTGTCATCATTCCTTTTCGTCTCTAAAAATCCATTTCCGCCAGAATTTATGTTGTAAAATATGCACTTAATTACGTAAAACTTATTATGTACGATAAAATGCGTATTATATATCTTATAAAAATTTACCCTTTTGATATTATCTCAATCACGTATGACATTATCGCCGTGGGTTATTTCCGAGCTATTTAGTTACCTTAAAATGATTTCCGTATTTCCTGTTTTCAATTAACATAAAAATATAAAAAAATGTGAAGCAGAGGAAGGGTTATATATATATATATATATATATATATATATATATATATATATATATATATATTTATAATGTTTTATTATTGTTTATAAATATTTCTGTGTGAACTCAACTCTCACTCGAACTTTTAAATTCATTTTCATTTCTCCACCTAATCTAAAATATTTAGTGTTTCGATTTTGGATAGAAATCGGTCAACATACTATTCATTCCATAGACACTCGAACTTGATACTGCGCTTTGCCACACCAGAGTAGAGAAACGAACTGAATATTATTACAATAGGAATAAGTTGAGCCAGTCGTCATAACACCATTACGTTTTTATTGTGTGGCCGTCAAATTCTGACATGTTGATGTCTTTTACCTGTATATGGAGATGAAAGAAAATATTGACTTCAAAAATGTTTGTAAGTCATAATCGTTACTGTATGTTTACTTAACTTTGTGTGATACATGTGCGGATTGACGCACGGTACGCTTCAAAAATTAACATATAGAAACAAATGTTTTTGGCTATAATCTCGGGTGTAGTCATATTTCTTAGTATAATTTGCGATCTGATTCTAACGAAATGTTGAAGATGGAAAATTAAAATAAAATTTTCCTCAGTCTTAAACAAAATTAACAAGAATTATCATTCTGGTGAAATTTTAAGTAATGTTATTTAATAATTTCATAACAATGTTTTTAATTGATATATTATATATGTATGTAGATATTTAATTTATACTTGTTATACATGTAGAATATATGGAATATTATCTATATATTTATAACTGAAAGAAAAATTTGACCTCCTTTTACGAAAATTTTGACGTAGGCGTACGAAATTTGTCAAAGGTAAAATGACATGGAGAAGAAGTTCAGAAAATTAATATTATAATAATATATACATTAAATTAATAAAAAAAACGTAATTATTGAGACCGGTCGTGGCGCTTTAGGACAGCGTCAGACTATAAAAGTGATCGATTGGATTGGGAATGATTTCTTTTCCTAGCTTTGGTAAGCGAAGAGTTCCGCCAACGTTGAAATTGGCGTACGTATTATCTTGACACAAGATACTTCCTGAAGTTAGAAAAACAAAAATAAAAAAAACTTACACTTACACTTTCGTCAAAAGTGACATATATATCTGTATTTTGCCAGGCCTTAGCGTATTTTGCGTAACAAAGCCTTGAGTTGTTAATGTTCTTATGTATATTATTAGGTAGATAAATTGTAAAAGTATCACCCCTAAGTAAACCACCAAACAGATCATTATAGATAATTACTACAGCGATTTGAAATAAAATATAATAGCTGCTCTTTTTTACACGTGCATAAAATTATATATAAACGGTTTAAAATATTTCCAAATCTATGTGGAATAATTATATTTACTGATTAATTTACATTCTAATACCTAAAACGATAACTAATAAAACAATCTTAAGTAAACAGTAAACTGATTATAATATATTGTGAAGTTAAAAGATCATTTCTCGCATAAACATTTTATGGTTTCCGGTGTGAAAATGTATCGCATAAAATTAAACCTTGACTTATAAGATTTTATATTTTGAATATAAATATATTATATGTAATTTGACATGTGTAAAGTGACAAACGTAGGACAAGAGAAAAACAATCTGGTTTTCAGAGGAATAATAGCTTCTCACTTTTATTCCGCAAGGCACAGTGGACAGGAAGTACCTGGTGACAAGACACTCCGTACCCCGCTTTAACGAATTGGAAACATTGCGTGTTGAGTAGTGGAATTTAACGCCGCACTTTGTCTTACCAGAGCGAGGAAATGAAAATAATTTCAATATAATCACTAGCCCGAGTGGGAATCGAACCCACAACGTTTACATTTAGACGCTCGCAGTCCCAGTGGGCCACAACCTACTTGGAACCTGAGTTCAGGTCAGCTACTTTGACACTATCAGTGAAATTAATGTGCGTTTTATGGTTTTTCTAGCTTTTATCCCTCATACTAGGATAGACAGGACAGAACATAGTGTCAGGATTTTCCGTAATCCTGGTGGAACCCAACGCCGGACATTATCGTACCAAAGTGAAAAATAAAATAATTTAGATATATTGTTTTTCCTGAATTTTTATAGTAGATTAATTAAATACAGATTTTGCATTGCACAATATATATATATATATATATATATATGAACTGTGTATTATAAAGGAATATATCCTTAATATAATTACGTAATTTAATAAAAATGTATAAACAAGCCGATACATGACTAAGAAATTCTATGAATTTATTTCATTATTTGATGCTGATGTAGATATACATGGTTGGAAAAGTTATATTTTCTGTCACAAAAAAAGCAAAAGAACGGATGTACATTTAAATAATACAATATACATATTCATTACATAGTTTAATACAAAATAAGAAATGAAAAATTAAATAAAAATTGGATTAAAGAACAAATAAACATAATTTTGAATTTTTTTTATCTTCACTCTATTATCCCATTTAGCAGGGTAGACACCAAGTACCTAGTGTCAAGACACTCCATACTTCGCTCTGTTAAAAATTCGTCACATTGCGTGTTGAGTAGTGAAACTCAAGGCCGTGATTTTTCTTACGATAGCGAAAAAAATATTAATTTTAGAGGAAAAAAATATTTTTTATGTATATTAAATAAATTTACAATATTAATATAATTGAATTAAAATATATATGGTGTTTATCAAATTTAATCAATGTTGAAACAACAAACTATACGTTTATTTAAGCAAAAAGAAATACGTATCAATGCACTTGTTCCTTATCCTCTTTGTCTGACAACATTCATGATACGAAAATAAATATGAATTTAAAATACCTTTTTAAAAATAAGCTTTTTCATAATGTATTCTATTCTACAAATTAAGCCCTATCATTTCATAGCCATATTGAGTGGGTAGGGCCAAAATTGTTTTTTGCGGCGGCCATTTTATGATTAAAAACAAATTTGATTATATGTCATTTTTTTATTTATATATATCACGCCTTTTTATCCCGCATAGCTTTGTAGACATTTCTGGCTACCCTGCTATGAAAGATAAAAAGCGTATAGGTACTTTCGTACCTAGTGTCAATACACTTCTTATTTCGCTTTCCGCCGAACTCGAGATTTTGCGTGTTGAGTGAGTTTGTTGTTATCATCAAAATGAAGTCATAATCCAAATTTCAATGATTCAGTGACTGGTGATTCAACGATTCAGAAATTGGGTTGAACTTGGGTTGCAGGATATTGATTATATTATCGTGCTCCTGAGCGAGATCGCCAAGCTCTTCGAGCGAGTCGTAGCGAGGAGGCTACAAAAGCACCTGGAGGAGACAGGTCCGGATCTCTCGGACCTCCAGTATGGTTTTCGCCGTGGCCGTTCCACGGTGGATGCCATACTCAAGGTGAAGTCCCATGCGCAGGAAGCGGTGGCCCGCGGCGACGGAGTGTTGGCGGTGTCTATTGACATCGCTAACGCGTTCAACTCCTTGCCCTGGCCCTGCATCAAGGAGGCACTTGTCTATCACCGTGTGCCTCCATACCTGCGCCGCGTCATCGGGGCTTACCTGTCCGGGAGGTGCGTGACCTTTCCGGCTCCAGGTGGCTGGGTGGAGTGGGAGGTATCTTGCGGTGTTCCTCAGGGATCGGTTCTGGGTCCGATCCTGTGGAACATCGGCTACGACTGGGTGCTGCGTGGCAGCACCCTACGAGGAGTGAGGGTCTTCTGCTACGCCGATGACACCCTCGTATTGGCACAGCAGAAGACCTTTCGGGAGGCGGCAGTCCTCGCAACGGCCGGAGTGGCCGACGTAGTCGGCCGGATCAGAAGATTGGGGCTGGAGGTTGCCCTGAACAAGTCCGAGGCGTTATATTTTCATGCTCCGCGAAAGGGCCCACCATCCGATGCCCACATAATCGTCGGTGGCGTCAAAATCGACGTCAAGCGGAGTATGAAATACCTCGGACTTGTTCTAGACGGCCGATGGAACTTCAGGGGCCACTTCACCATCTTGGCCCCGAAGTTGTTGAAGACAGCGGCGGCCTTGGCGCGCCTTTTGCCCAACATCAACGGGTCAAACGCCTCGAGCCGTCGGCTGTTCACCGGAGTGGTCAGGTCGATGGCCCTCTACGGTGCCCCCGTGTGGGCGGACGCCCTGAATCGGCAAAACATCGCCCTGCTGCGGCGCGCGCAGAGGGTGATGGCCATCCGGGCGATACGGGGGTACCAGACCATCTCCGGTGAGGTGGCGTGTGCGCTGGCTGGAGTCCTGCCATGGGACCTGGACGCGCAAGCCCTGGCGTCGGTCTATTGCCGGCGTCTTGGCACAACGTCTGGGGAACTGGTAGAGCCAGCGCCACAGGAGGAGGTGCGGGAAGCCGCAGTACAAGAGTGGGAGTCCCGGCTGGCAACACCATCCGCCGGCCTGAGGACTATCGAGGCAGTTCGTCCGGTGTTCCGCCAGTGGTTGGCGAGACGTCACGGCGTCCTGACCTACCGCATGACGCAGGTCCTCACGGGGCACGGTTGCTTCGGGAGGTACCTGTGTCGTGTGGCGGGGAGGGAGCCCGAAGCTCGCTGCCACCACTGCGGCGACTGCCTCGAGGAGACGGCCCAGCACACGTTGGAGGAGTGTGCAGCCTGGGCGTCTCAACGCCGCGCTCTGCGCGGCGTCATAGGGGACGATCTCTCCCTGCCAGCCGTGGTGAAGGCCATGGTGGCTTGCGAGAGGTCGTGGGACGCGGTCGGAGCCTTCTGCGAGGCGGTGGTGCTCGCGAAGGAGGCGGCGGAACGGGAGAGGGAGGCCTCATCCGAACTCTCCATCCGCCGCAAACGACCGGGTCGCCGGAGGGCGGCACACGACCGCCGCCTTCCGCCCTAATCGGCCAGAGGGCGGTCAGCTTGGGGAAGCTGATCGCCTACTCACCTGGCCCGAGTAGGCGCGCGCGGTCGCTCCCGCGCGCTACTCTGAGCAGGCCGTCGAGGGTGGCCCACCGCCCTTGACTCCGCGACGTGCCTAGCCGGCTCCCGCCGCCGGGACTTACGGAAGGATCGGGGTGTGCCCGAGGTCCCGGCAAGTGGCGGTCGAGGAGGAGCACCGTGAGGTTTTAGTGGGTAAACGGGGCGGCCTACATCTGCCAATCCGGAGTCCCACATAACCTGTCCCGAGTCCCCGATCGGGAAGGTATCCGTAACGCGATTTCCTCACGTAAAAAAAAAAAAAAAAAATAATAAAAAAAGGATATTGATTATATGTCGAGACACACTAACTAACTAACACGAACACAAATTAAATAAAAGGTTGTAATTATCATTGACGTTGGACACGTGTAAAAATATTCAAATAGATGCAATAAATTAACAAATTCTTTTAAATAGCAATACAATTCTTTCATATATTCGTAGATAGGTATAATTGAAGATAATTAAAGCTTGTTAAATATGACGATGACAGAGACCTCTAAATTTAAAAGTTCATTATATCTTTTTATAGTAACATTATAAATCTGCATCAAGTAAATTCAAGATTAAAAATCTGGTTTTGTTTGATAACAGTACAAAAACTTGATGTGTTTTGTAATCGATGCATCAATTTATGATGTTACTCAACTAATTAGAGCTTTAGAATCGCCAGGAACTAATGACGTATAATTTATGTACCTATAATTTACATATTTGATTAGGGTGTAAATGAGAAAGATTTTGTTTCAACCTTGAAATATCTATATATTTTTCTTAATTACTATAATACAACAATATTAATGATTCGGTATAATGGGGGATGACCTTTTAGATTGAATTTCCTCGAGGTGATTGTAAAATTTAGTTTTTGATATATATTAATTGCAGCATCTTATTAAAAGCTCTTATATAATTAGGAAGACTAAATCTCACGATAAAATTATATATAGATTTCAAAAAGAAAAAAAGATGGCTATAATAAATCATGGAATAAGAAGAAAAAATATAGTCTATCCCATTATTTATTTTCATTAAAAGTTTATACGTATTTAGAAATGGTGACATTAATTGCGACAGTATTTTGTCGACTACAGTAGTCGACAAAACTTCTTTAGGCTTATAGTTTATTCAGGTTGTTATGGCGAGCAAAAAGTCCTGAGTAGTAGAACCCACCACCTTACAATTTACATTTAAAATCTATTCAATTGCCTGAGCTAATAACAAATCTTCTCCTAGTACGAAGACTAGAGAGCTAAGGAAAAAATCCCACAAAGACTAGAGAACTAAGGAAAAAGTCTCTTTTAATTGACGTTACCACACGATGTCATTAACACGACTAACTCGTATACTGGTACTCACGTTTTATTCGTGATGTTTTGAAGATATTAAGGTAAAGTGCCAACTTTAGGCAAACTTCAGTTCCAAATTTATAAAGACGATAAGGAAAAAACAATTAAAGTTTATTGATACGAACTTAATTAGAGAACTATAAAAGAGTCCAAATTGAATGAATATAATCCCACCAATATGCATATACTTGCAATATTTAGATAATATCAAAAGTTTTGTAAACAGCAAAAAACAACAGGATTCATCGTCATTCGCCTTCGGATTCGCACCAAAGAAGAAAGATAAATTGACGTTACTATGAGCTTTTCGTAATAAAAAAAATATTTAATTAATATTTATTTAAATTAGTTTCGTACGTAAAGTCTGATATATGGACACTGTATTTCTAATGTATAAATTATCATTTCTCATTCTTCTGGTTTATAACTTTGATTCAAAATATGATGAAGTACAATTAAATTTTACATATTTTGTAAATATTTTATGTTATTAAGATTATTGTACAGAATAAATTATGAGTCGTATGGTTACTGTTTTTGCTCATAGAGGGATCATTTGTTAAAATTGTAATAAACGTCTATTATAGTGGCTTCACGCTTTTCACGTATGGCGAGCAGTTAGAAAGAACCCAGTGCCAAAGTTCTATTTTTACTCTATTTTTTGTTGAAAATCGTGACATTAAGTGACACTCTACACGTTAGCTGCAACTCATTGTCTTGTTATGTCTTTTTTTAATTACACACTGTTAACTCACATAGCAAGGTAGACAGGTAGAACATAGCGTCAAGACACTCCGCGTTCCGCCGAATTCAAGACATTATGTGTTGAGTGGCGAAATCCAACACTGCGCTTAATCCTAACAGAACGAGGATATGAAAATAGTTTAAATATAATCACTCATCCAAGCGGAGATCGAACCGACAACCAATATATTTTCATTCAAATGCTGTTCCACTGCGTCATGAAGACTATTCTTTGATTATCCTGCTAAACCAAAATCTGTGAACCTGAAAAAAATAGCAAGTTTTATTATAAAGAAATAATATATATTTATTCATATAAAATGCAATGTTCAATTGCTCAATAATGTAAGGCATTTTAAACGACATCCGGTTTTGAGCTTTCCGTTATTGCTATTGATACCTAAGAGAAGGTTAAGGTTAACAAATTATTTTTTCTTTCATCATGCTACTCTATAATTTAACAGTTTAAACCACAGTCAAATTAATAAATATTTACATTAAAATATAATAACCTTTTCTGTCTGTCCGTTCTTTGGTTGTACAAATCAAAAACTACCTTCATATTATTACTAGTGCTCTTCTTCAAATCAAATACGATTTTTTCCAAGAAAAATCGCATTTTATTATTTTTAACCTAACAGGTACAATTAGGTATATGCTTTTACTTGCACGCATACGGGCATATTATGAAACTTCATATAACCCATATAGCAAATTACGGAATTAAACGCTGCACTCTATATATAAATACTTTCTCCAACGAAATTTGATAAGAGGCTTATCGTGATGCAGTATGATTTAGTTTAACTGCTAACGCAATCGCTTGTGGGTTCAGTTTCAACTTGGGGAAATGATTATATTTAAATTATTTCTATTTCCTTGTTCTGGTAAGACAAAGCATGACGTTAAGTTCTACCACTTAACATCTGATGTCTTGAATTTTGATGGCAAGCGGAGTACGTAGTATCGTGACCCTAGTTACTTCCTGTCTACCTTGCTATGTGGGATAAAAATGTGATGTTTGAACTTTCAGTTATTGAATTAGTTAGTACAGAAATCTCCTAACTAGATACTTTACTATAGCGTTCTGATAAATTATATGATATTCTTTTATTTAATTTATATCATCTGTGTCTAATATGACCGACTTTGTGTTAAACGACGTTTCAAATTAATATAAAAACCATAACAGATAACGGTCGGCCATTTGTCACGCTGATTAGAATAAAGATGTTCTTTAAGCATAATATTATAGAAAGTATATGAAAAATTAAGATTAATCTTAATTAAATTTGTTTATCATTTTATAATAAAACTCAATTTCCGCTTGCACTGCAAGTAAATGAACTAATTTTATGAATAACTAGCGAATTTATGCAAATTTATTTGCGTGGACTGAACCTTTGCTACTACTATTACTTCTCATTATCCTCCTTTGATATTGTAAATTTTTATAGCAATTTTGTCGAACAGAATTTCAGAACGATTTTGACATAAATTAAATTTAAATGATAAGTATTAAGGGAGGATTAGAGAAATCCAATAGTTAATACAGCGCAAAAAAAGGTTTAGCCACACAAACCAACAAACAAAAACAAAAGTATATCTCTAAAAATAGTTTTTTTTTCATGTATCTTAAATTACTCACATATTGTTATATGTTCTATACATATAACAATATATGGAAATGACATATTGTACTATTTTTGAGGGTTATTCCACACTTAAGATAATAAAAAGAAAACATTTTTAAAACTACGCAGCTATATGTATAACGTATGGCCTAGCGATTAGAGTTCTTGGAAGATTTCCAAGAGGTGAGGATTGGGATATAGCATTTTTACTTGTTACATATAAATTACATGTCGATCGGTACAACTCGACTCTATTTAGGAACTAGTCTTATGTTAAAGCACCAATAGCAAGGTAATAAAAAATAATCGGATCGTATAAAGTGAGTCAAAATTACGTTGCAAGATAAATAAATAAGTTAAATTAGCAAAATAATAAAACCTTATTTAAAATTATACATGCTGTTACAGTTAACGGAAAACTACAAAATTCTAATTAATATACAAAAAATAACCCTTAATATTAAATGTACAATTTTATATTTTCAAGTATAGTATGATTCGGATGCTAGTTAAGCTATTAAACATGTTCCTTTTTATAAATATTATTAAAAACCCAACCACTGAAACACCTTGACATGACGGCCATGATTGAAAAGTTCACATAATATTTCATTTACTAATTAGATATTGTGCGCAATAAACAAACATAAAGAGGCCGCATCCAAAATGATAACGAGTTGAAAATTAATTCCTGTCATTTATATAAATTAATGTAATTTTTAACATTGTAGCGGTCGTTTTTTATAACTACTAGTGTTTATTTATAAAATAAAAAAAACAGCTACACGCTTTATCCTGAAAAGCAGGGTGGTCAGAGACACCCTAGTGTCAAGACACTACATTGATTGCTTAATTTTTTGTTAGCTTAATGCTATATTCTTAATGGCCTCGTTAGAGGCAACCGTGGATAAATTAATTGTTTTAAGTTCTTACTTGAATTCATTCTTTGCTGTATTTTTTTGCTCCTATAAAGAAAAAAAAGTTTGTATATTATAAAGGTATAATAAAATATTTTATATAATAAAATATTTTATATAATAATTTTATATAATAAAATATTTTATATAATAAAATATTTTCTATAATTAAAAATTATATATATATTTTTTTATTTCAATCATCTTCCTTTGTTAACAAGTGGCAAATAAATCTATTTAACTCTGCGTTTCTTATTCGGTTCCTAAATTTATCATTCATTATACCCTAATGGCATAACATACATGTAACCTGCCCTCAGGTTACATTTAGAGGTAGAGAGGTAGATTATAAGTTAATATTTCACCAATAGGGTAAATATGAATTTATACTTTACAAATTTTCGTCTCTTCTCTAGGAAAAATTGAACATAAGAAATAAAAAAAACAATATATTATATAACTACGATATCTATATGACAAACCGTTTATAATATTATGGTAATTATTAAATTAATATTTAATCATTCATACTAATGTCTTTAATATTGAATTAATTTTGTCCGCAAGTGCTAATTGAGGTTACTCAAAATATAAACAAATGATTGTGTCATCTTACATATTAAAAGGTTAATATAGAATTATTTAGTATTTAGATGACACCTTGGATATTGCCTTTAGGCTATTCCTATGTTATTAAAATACATTATGTTTATTTATGAATTGTAAAGTTTCCTGTCAATTAATTGTTAAAAGTTATAATCTTATATAAAAAATATTGTTAAAATACTACTTATAAATTCAAGGGTTAAAAAATCTGATATTGTCTTATTATTTTAATAACTTATATTATTATCTACTATCTAAAATAAAAAAAACGAATATATAAATATAAGGTATTAGAGACATCTTTAAGTAATGTAATTGCAATTATCGTTCTAGCTCTTTAATGCAAAGTATTTACTCTAATACATTTTAAATTTATTTAAAAAATAGCAAGAATGTAGACAATGTAGTATCAAGACACTCACACTCAGTGTTATGATTTCATCGTTAATGAAGTAGAAAACATAACGCCACAGTAAGACAAAGGCCTTACTGTGGAAAGAGAAAATAAATTTTAATTATAATCATTTCCTCAAATCGAACCCACAACCAATCACATTTACAATCAGACGCTGCGCCACTGCGCTACAATGGTCTAGTAAATATGTCAATAAAAATAAAATTAATAACTGTTAAAACAAGTTATGGACGCAATTATTAGTTAGTAAATTATGAATGCCAATGATAACGGTGACAGTGAACCGAAATGCTAAGGTCACTGTTCAAAAGTTCAGTATGTCGCTTATCCGTTCTCATATTAATGCATATGATCCACCTCCTTTTCGCTGGGAAATGACTTATACTCAGACTACCCGTGTGCAAGGCAGAACGTGTAGCTTAGCTTATGATGTCGATACTAGACTAAAAGCCAGTGAAAATCATTTCCAGCAATATGAGACGTGGCAGGATCGCTTAAAGACTTGTTCGTCTGTTTTTACAAGCTTTTATTTAGCTTTCCGTGTTAGCTAGCTAGTAAAGAGTGTGTAAAATTTTGCGAGCTTATTTTGAACCGCCTCCCGATGTTCCCTTTTGAGCTTCCCAATTGTGCTTAAATTTACAGTAGATGTTCAGTTCATGTTTAAATTTAGAGTAGTTCTGATAACATTCAATGTGGCCCCCGTAAAAAATGTCTTGAATGGCTTGAAGAGTATTTGTGACTTCATTTTTTTTTGTTTTATACTGTTTTCCTGACGAGGTAGTCAGAGACAACGGAGCGCCAAACACTGCAGTTCCATAACCCTCTTCATATTGTTTTAAAATTTTTTATCAAAACATTAATAAGCTATATTTTTCGTACTTGGACTGTGGTGGTGAGATTGATCAAAGGTTTAAAATTAAAATATAAAAATATATCTATTAAAAGCGTATTTGCAAAACAAAAGCCAGAGTTGAGATACGCTATTCAAAGCACGTACGCAATGTCTTGAATTCGTATGAATATAAAGAATAATATTGGAAAATATGCCTTGACACTAGGTTTTCTCTCTGGCTGCTATGTCAAATTAAAAATAATACTTAAAAAATATTTTTAAATAGATAGAATGTATTTAACACACAGTTATGAATAAAAAGAAAGGAACAGTCGGCTTTAAGTTCTGCATAGAAAAATTTTTGCGTTGTTTTGATGATTATTACTAGGTATAAAAAATTACATTATAAAATCAACGTTTAGAGGGACAGTTCAAATATTTAAGCAATGACTGTATATTATAATATGTATATAAATTGAAAATCAAGGACATATTTAAATTAATATATTATAAAATATACTATACAAATAGTAAATGTATCATTATATTGACATCACACATAAAATACGTAAAGAAATATCAAAGTAATGATTTTTATATATAAGCAGCTTTGCGCTTTATCCCTCGAGGCAGGATAGTCAGAGACAACCAAAAAATTAGGGTCAAAATAGTTCGTCGACTGCTTTGTGCCTGAAATCGAAATATTCCGTATTAAGAGGTAAGCTTTACGCTGCGCTTTGTCTTACCAGATGAAAGTTTTTTTTTTAAATTATAGTGTAAATAAAAATTATTTTTGTAAGATGGTGGAGCAATGTAACAGCATCTCAGTGTAAATGCGATTCATAAAATTTAATTTATTTTATTAAAGTTTATTTCAATATATTTAATTAAAACTTATTCTCATTTCTCTGGCCTGATCAACACGCAAAGTCAGAAAGCAGTGAACGGAGTATCTTGACACTGAATTGTCTCTAAATATCGTATAAAACTGCAAAAATAATACAACACAAATTAAAACAAATTCATAACTTCATGACAGTCTTTAATTTGCATTATCTCCAGATTTATAATCAATTTTTTTTTAAAAAAACTAGCTTGAGGCGCCAATGACGACAAACGTTTTGATTTACGACAATAGCACTTAAATGCGTCACAAAGGAATTGTAATAATTAAATAAAAAAAAATGGCGCTTTAGACTAACTCCGCGATATGTTTTGTTCGACGCACAACCGCCTCACAAATGTTTTCTTCTATAAATGCTTTATTGCGTCACTTGAAGCATTTGGCAATTTTTACATAACACTTTTGATTTTATTTTTAATTGTTTGCTTGAACAATGTTTTGTTATAAGTTTTCCTTGGTGTTGCTTGTGTCCATCGTGGGGCAGAAGAACAGTGCCTGTGTGTAACGATTGGTTGTGGGTTCGAATCCCCACTTGGGAATAACTTTATATTTATTTGTATCTCGACTTCGGGCGGAAAACAGTCAGCGGAGTGTCTTGACTTTAGGTTGTCTAATGTATGATATGATTATTTAGCAACTAGAAATTAATTTAATATTATTTTCAAACAATACTATCGACCTCTGAGCAAATTAAATCCATACAAGCTTTACACGAGTATAGCAAAACGTGACAGAACACGTGCAATTCTTCATATTGGTTTAGTGTGTAAGCTCTAATTGATTTCGTTCTTCGACCAAAAGTATTAGAATAAATACATTTATACTATAAAAAGAACAATAAAAAAGTTTGTCTGTAAATTGATATATATTCACAAAAAAAATATTTGGGGCTTTGAAAAGATACTCATATTTATATTAAAATTTTATGTATCTGGTGTCTGTTTATACACGCCCAGTTTTGATACTATCGTTAATATTTTTTTTCATATTGAAATAGATTAATTTTCATATATACTGTATTCTAGTAAGAATACCTTACAATTTCACCTGTCTTTATTTATTTTTTTCTTTATTATCTCTACATTTTGCTATATGATTTGCTTGGTAATCTGTACTCATTAATAGATCTAATGTCAATAAGATAAACCTTATGTCAGGATAACCAGGATTACTATTATTAATTATTTTAAGCAAATTAAATTTCCATTTTAACAATTTTCTTCTTTCATAATTCTAAATAATTTAATAATTCTAAAATAAAATTAGCCTAAGTCACTCCTTATTACATTCGTCATTGAAAAATCGTGAGTCCCAATTTAAAAAAGTGGAAAAGAAAAATTTTATTAATCAAAATTAACTCAAGTTAGAATCGAATCCTTGACCATCTTGTCCCTGTATTTACGCCTTACGATCGTATTAAATAATAACAGAAATCAATAAAATTCGATGTAATAATGTATTTTTTTAAACGCAACAGGATTTGAATTCGCACCTATAGGAAAACAAGTATTTTATTCTAAGTAGTACAATTACTTTCTAATGTACATACTTTATATACGACTTTTTAAACCTTTTTAATACATTAATTGTATTTATTTTCCAGTATTTACGTTTCGATCACGCCACATCCATACAACTTAAGCCTATAGAAGATCTATTACATGTGTTTGCCCAGACATTATCACAAGGCTGTCTGTTTGCTTAAAGGCGTCAATATCAAATAAATTCATATAAAAACGTATTAACAATATTACTATATGCACTTTCATAATTATAACTTATTATAAATGTAACATACGCACAGTAAATCCATTTATATTATCTACAAATAACAACCATCTTCATTAAAGCTGTATACAACAGTCGTATTAAATGTTGAAATAATCAACCAGAACTGATCTTAGGGATATTAAGCGGAAAGTAAATGTGATTGGATTGTCTAAATAAATTTAATATCGTGTTATTAATGACGCACTTTAAGGATAAATGTGTAAAAATAATCAAAGTACGTATTGTTTGTATTGGTAATGTAATATAATGTAAAATTCATTACGTTTTATGACATTTCTCGTTTATAATTACAGCTTGGCTGTTCTTATTTATTTAGCTTCACACTTTTATTTTGCATAGCAGATATTTTATACTTCGCTTTCCGCTGAATTCGATACATTGCATGATGAGTGGCGAAACTCAACGCCGCGCTTTGTCTTATTTGAGATTAGAAGAATCTCCCGAATGGGAATCGAACCCACAACCGGTCGCGTTTACATTCAGACTAATACACACAGTACAGTAAAAAGCAGCTTAACTCTTTATCTCACATAGCAGGTTAATCAGAGACAACATAGTGTTAAGACTTTGACGTTTGTTCTATCACCAAAACAAGACCTAGGTAATAGTTATAAGTATCATAATATATAGTTATTGTATCATCACCATCACGAACTGAAAATATTATAATAATTAACTAATTAAAATATTATTAATAATTAAAATATTATTCACATTGAGTGGCAGAATTCAACTTGAGTTCCACTACTCAAAGCCAAATGTCTCTAATTCGGTATAAAGCGAAGTACAGAGCGTCTTTACACTAGGTACTTTCTGTCTACCCTTCTATGCGGGAAAAAAACGTGAAGTTAAGAAAAAATCAAATTCGTACTTATTTATTCTTATAAAAACAAAATATAAAAACAACAAAAAAAAACAAAAAAACAATTAACTTACAAAAAACCTAGAGCTTTAATTAAACACATAAATAATATTCAAGATCCTTTTAAAATACGTCAAAGACAAGTCTCAATTCTAACAATTCATTTCGAAAAGAACTCAGTAAATAAAAAAAAATGCAAATTTTTCTGTGTTTTGACGCAAAAGATGGCCCATATTATGTTTTCGCAAACAGTAACTCTTACTTTGAAGCAAAATAAACATTGCTGAGTACATGAGCGCTGATTCTTTAACTTAACATACAAGTGCTATGTAGTAAAAAGCAAATAAGACGCCGAATAATGTAAAATCTAGTAGTTTTTTTGCGTGCTCTGGGTGTAGGATGTTATTATTTCTTTCATGGTTTTACGTTAGATTGTTTAGTGTTTTATGTTAACAGATAATATAATTAATAAAATCTTTGTTTTTTCCTATTTTTACACATTTTAAATGAAACTTTTTTAAATTTATTAATTGCGTATATTTTGATATTAAAAAATACATTTTTGGAAACCTGATGTTTCGAACATTTTACAATAGTCCGTGCAGTCTACCTGTGACCACAGACTACTGTAAAGTTTTGAAAAGTAAAGTTCGAAACGTCATATTATTAAAAACATATTTTCGAATAACAAAATATACACGATTAAGCCGTTTAAAATAGTTTCAAGATAGTATAATTGTTTTTAATTCCAATGTTTTACTTTGCACATTAGGTAACCCAGTGTCAAGACATTTCATTCTCTGTTTTCCACCGAGAGGCATTGTGTGTTGTGTGGTGAACTCAACGCCGCGTTTTGTATCGCTAGCACGTCTCCGAAAATTATCCCATACTGAAAATTTGAATCGAACCCACAACTAATCGTATTTACAAGTACAGTCAAACGCTGACCCACGAAGCTATGAAGGCCTAATATTTTGAATTTTATATAATTTTTTTTGCACATATAATATTTATTTCTAAAAGTCTTCTTATTTAGTGGTAGAGTAGGTATATATGTATGTACATTAAAATTTCAAATAAAATGCTTTTCATATTTAATTATGAAGTATTCCAAACAGTAATATGAGATTGTCTCGTCTAGTTAAATATTTGCAGACACAAAGTGCTGCTGGCTGATAAATTTTATTAATAAATTAATAATGATAAGAAAATAAAGCATAATTTTCTTTTAAATCTAGTTAATTTTTGTATAATTTTTATTATACTAGTTTTTTATATAAAAACGAAGTTTCCAACACTTGAAATTAGTTTTACTTTATTAGTTTTGATAACTAAAATTATTTCTATTTCTCAGCTCTGATAAGACAAAGTGGTTAAAATATTCGCTTGAAATTGCTTCATTTAAAAAAAGGCATCAATTCTCCCATTTATTATAACATATTAAACCTTAGAACAAAAACAGAAATTTATCACTAAGCCAATGATAAATATTTAAAAGAAAACCATACCGCATTTTGGTTTTGCATACAAATTCAGGTCACACGCGTGAATTATACGTAGGTATTACAAAAGAGGCACGACTTCAGTACTTCGACCTTCTTTCCGCGGAAGTTTGAAATTATTTTACGATCAATTTATGCCTTCGCAGACCCGTTATCTTTATATCAAAACATCAAATGAGGATATATAGTGACATTCTTTTTTTTAAATTTGTAACTCCATTACAGCATATTAATAAAGTATAGGGATGGCATCAAACAGGGTACGTTTTTTTTATATTTTTGATATATACTATAAGATAAACCGGTTAAAAATTAAAAAAATGTATAAGATTGCATTAATAAATAAAGTAAGTAGTGTAATGCGTTATCTTTTATTTTCTCGACTGACTCTATTTTATCTAGAAGTAAACGATATTTTGGCAACAGAATTGAAAATAATTTATAAGGATAAAATAAATATACTATAAACATTACTGTTCTCAAAATAAGATCACAAGTCTTGCATAAAAGCTATCGTGACAGTGTCTGACTGTAAACTCTGATTGTAGGTTCAAGTTCCATTCGGGACAATAAACAAAAATAATTTATTTGTATTCCTCTGCCCTGGTAAGACAAAGCCCAAAGCGCGGTGTTCAGTTCCATCATTTTACATGCAATGTTTCGAATTTTTAAGGAAAGTTGCGGTGCTACTAGGTTCTGCTAACTATCCTTCTATGCGAGAATAGGTACATATTATGCACTACACGTCGAAAATGTATAATTATAATTTGTTGAGACCGGTCGTTGTGTGTTCGATTCCCACTCGGCGAAGTGAATGTATTTAAATTACTTTCATTTCCTTGATCTGGTCTAAGTTCGGCGTTGAGTTCCACCACTCAACACACAATGTTTCGAATTCGGTGGAAGTACGAAGTGCCTTGACACTAGGTAATTTTTGTCTACCCAGCTATGCAGGGCAAAAGCGTCAAATAAAAGAAATCGATTATGTGGTGGAACTCAATGCCACGTTTAATTATACCATATATTTAATTTGTACAGCATATTTTAACTTGCAGGCATTTATTTTGATATTTCTGAGCGTGATTTTTATTTGATATTGATATTTTTTTAAATTTTTTTTTGAATACGTATATATATAAGTACAATCGCTTTCACAAATGCTATTTGAACCAACAAACCTTGAGTTTACGTAAAGATCTCATTAGATCCCAGCAGGTGATGCACTTTAAAGTAACTTTAATGATGAGCTTTACAATACAATTGTAAATTATTATCATTAAGATTAGCTAATGATAGCTTATCTACAATTCTATTGTGAGCACAGTTCCATCCGGAAATGCATAATAACTTAGGTGATATCGAAGGTTGCGAACAATAAATAAGGAAAATCAAACCCTAGGATGTGTCACGGTCTGCCCACATAGTATGAAATTTTATTACTCTAAGGTTATTACAGGCAACCCTGAACTTCTTTTACGTAGATTAGACTCATGACCATATATACTTGTATGTATTTTTCAATTTGTTTTGATTTTATTTTATATTATAATTTTTTTTTGCTTCTTGCTTTCAGGCTGCATAGCAGGGTAATCAGAAAGTGGGAAAGGGTCAAGACACTCCGTACTTCGCTCTCATCAAATTTAATACATTGCTTATTAAATGGCGGAACTCGACGCCGGACTTTGTCTTACCAGAGCGAGGAAGTGAAAATAATTTAAATATAATCACTCTCCCGAGTGGGAATTGAAACCACAACCGGTCGCGTTTACAGTCGGGCGCTATCCTACTGCGCCACAACTGGCCACGATTTATATTATTATAATTATTATAT
Organism: Dryadula phaetusa; assembly: GCA_032432895.1. Classification (NCBI taxonomy): domain Eukaryota; kingdom Metazoa; phylum Arthropoda; class Insecta; order Lepidoptera; family Nymphalidae; genus Dryadula; species Dryadula phaetusa. The sequence goes on from JAOYRS010000029.1 coordinate 3,609,334, forward strand.
TGAATATTAAAAAGAAACGCAGTTATTTTTTATAATTCTTGTTTTATTGTTTCTAACATCACGAGTTGTCATCCGCAATTAAGTTGCGTGGATTTTATATTTACTTCCAAAGCTCTCGGTTGCCTCGTTTCTTAGAAATTTTGACAAAAATATCTAATATTCCTCTACACTCTCAAGTATTCATGCATACAGAATTTCAGCGAAAACGCCTGGTTTTGTTGACTCTGTGCTATTCGTACGCTAATCTGGGTGGTCAGAAACAACCTAGTGATAATACACACTGCCTACTGAGTGGCGGACTCAACGGAGTAATGAAAATAAATTTTAAATATAGTCATTTCCCCAAATGGGAATCGAACCCACTACCAATCGCCAGTTTTATTGTGTATAAAAAATTTGCGTTATATTAAGTTATGAAGTTTCTAATAAATTTTATAACAATTATTTAATAAAAAGATTTTTGTGTGACATTATCTTAAAAGAAATTAACAATAGGCAAATAGTAAATTGAAAAAGGGAAAATTACTTGAAAGTCATGACACATTTCTTTTAATTTACACGATGATATTTTTTATTTTTTTTGATTGCTTGACCTTTAAAATACATTATTAATATTTCTGGAAGAAAGTTACATATCAATTGAAGACTTTTAATGACACGAAACTTATTTATAAGACAATGTACGGTGTTGAGTTCCGCCACTTAACACGCATATCTTATTCTACACGTCTTGAATTCAGTGGAAAGCGATGTCCAGAGTCTTGATACTAGGTACTTTTTGTCTACCCTGCTATGCGGGATAAAAAGATGTACCTGGCGACCCTTTTTCCAGTTTTGCTAATAACTCACCTACCACACGGTGTTACGCGTCCACACTAAATAAGTACTTAGTAACTTTATTAAAAATAAAAATCTCATATGGTTCAGTGGAACAGCGTATGAATTTAAACGCGTTTTGTCGTAGATTCGATTCCGCTCAATTGAATGATTTAATTTAAATTATTGTCGCTCTTAAACACTGGAGCTCTGGACACGCTATGTGTCGACACTAGATTTTCTCTGACTTCCCTTCTATAGAACGAGAATGGATAAAGCAACAAAGCGAGATGAAAAAGATATCTAATAAATATTTTAATATATTTGAAAGGATACTCGATACTTATAAATAATAAATTGAGTCCTCAACAATTTCTAATCGTTTCTAATTAATATAGCAATAACACTCATTTGTAATATTACCGTTAGAATTTATGTTGTGGCATTGCATACATACATCAATATCATGGCGCAGTGAGACAGCGTTTGACTGTAAACACTATCGGTTTTGGGTTCGATTCCCATTCTGAAGAAATCGGAAGAATATTTAAAATATCAATTATACTCTAGTAAGACAAAGCGTGGCGTTTCTCAACTCATCACGCACTGTCTCAGTTTTGGACTATCAATAGAGTGTCTTGAAAGTAGGTTGCCTCTGACTACCCTGTTATGCGGGATAAGGTATAAAGTTGGCATCGGTGTATTTTTCAATTATAAATGGTTTAAATTTATTATATGTACTTAAGGTTTAAAAAAAAAGTAAAACGAATTTTTATATTAATTTTGAATATCACTGTTATAATTAATTTGTAATATTATTACCAAAGAAACATTTATTATTTTTAAAAGTGTATCTTATTTGATTGAGAATAAATTCCTTGTGAAATATTTTTATTGCGTTGGCGAGTAATATTTTTATAATATCAATCTAATGTTCTTGCCAGGCTGACAAAAATAGAATAGATAGAAAATAGATAGATAAGTAAGGCGTGTTTTTTTCCTGTTTTACGTAATGTTTTATGGAATAAAAAAATATTTATTTATAACATAACAGTAAGATATAACTTTCAATAACAAAAGTTTTAAAATTTCTTCCTGTGAGGGGAAAGGATACAATACAACTCCCTTCCTCTGCTGGGTAGCGTCCCGTAATATGAGGGTATCCCAGTAGGAAGTTAATCCGCCATGCTCGCGACCACTATCATGACAAAAACGATCCACTAATTATCTGATAATGTGTTCCGGATCGATGTCATTTAAGCCAGCTTTCCCTACTCCCATCCTTTTCCTCAAAGTGTAGAAGTTCTGACAGTTCTGGCTGCCGAGGCCATTACACAAACTGCGTTCACTTACATCCCAAGGCCGGCAACGCATCCACAACTCTAATGTTTTGTATGTCCATAGGCGAAGGTGTGCTTTTTCTATAAAAAAAATACTTGTTCTAAATATCAATAAATAAAATGTACAATAACTGACATCTTAAACCCAGTACATATTACTAAATATACTTGAAATTAAAAATGATGGTGAAGATAAATGGGTAATAAAGCAATATTTTTTAGCTTCAAGTTTTTTCAGACATAGAAGTGTAAACAGAACGTACTTCGTTTTCAGACATTGGTTGTTGAGTTGCGGAACACAACGCCGCAAATAAAACGAATATTAAGGTTTATTAATTAAAAAAAATACACATAAATCGAAAATTCTACAGTATCAATCCTTTATCTTGATGATGATTTATTTTAGCCATAAATGGAATACAGAGGGCGTTATATATTTATAATTGTTTGACACTGGGACGGACACATAGCATATCATAAATGCCTCTGTAAACCTTAATATCAGTCCTGATTACATCACACATTACCATTTTTATTGACCGACATTACAGCCACATCGGGCTTATATATAGAGGTGCGTGGAAGCCTAAAGGGAAAATCGTTTTATCTCTATATCGTGTTCAAATGTGCCCTTTAGTTATTTATATATAATATTTACTTAATAATTTTCTATTAAATTAATTTTTTTTGTGTTTTGTGTTGTGTCTAAAAGCAATACGCGCAGGTAGGTGAATTATAATAATAATAAAATGATTATTTTTAAATCGATATTAAAAGCAGCATTATAGGCAGTAAAGTATTTACGTCTTTTGTAGTGACTATGCATCTTTTTAATAGGAGAGTTCTATAGGAGAGTTAAAATAAAGAAACACTTATTACCAAGACGGAAAAATAATTCATATATATATATATATATATATATATATATATATATATATATATATATATATATATATATATATATATATATATATATATATATATATATATAAATTTTTATTAAATACTTATAATTACAAACAAATTATAAATAAACAAATATATATAATACTGGCTAAATAATTAAATTGAAGGCTTCATATAGCAATTATGTTATTTGCTACGGTCTATTAATGTAATGTTAAGTTGGAATTTAACACTAAATTTAAACTTTTCTTTTCTACCTAAAGATTGTTTATACTATAATATTTATGTTTTTTCATACCGTTGATATTTCGTTGTTGATTCAGTAAAAAAAATGAAGAAGATTATCGTGGCACAATGGGACAGCGTCAGACTGTAGATGCAATTGGTAGTCGGTTCAATACCCCATTAAGGGAAATGATTATATATAAAATTTATTGTCATATCTTATCTCTGGCAACAGAGCGATTTGAGTTCGTCATTCAACACGTAATGTGCCGATTTCCGGTGGTGGCCAGTTAACGGAGTGCCTTTATACTGGAGTGCCTAAATAAAAAAAATGAACAATGTATTTGAAAACTAAATATTTTTTCTTATCTTGGTCTTCTAGTATTCTCGTATACAGAAAGAATTCATTTAAACGTATCTATTTAATTACATATATTCTATTAGATTTAACAATAGTAGTTCTTAAGTAATAAATTACGTTTTTTTTATAAAGTCGTGAGCATTTTGTTTTTTTCATAATATATGTACTGAAAAAACGTAAAGGTCACGTATGGAATATATTTAAAAATTCCATCACAATAATTACTGTTCTCTACAGTTTTTATCATAACTTCCCCGACTATTTGTTAGGTTAAGCTTTATTACGTATATTTTGATTCTAAATGTGATATATGAACTTAGGTATAGTAAAAATTGTGTAGTGTGGCCTATATGTAAGGCCGGTCGTGTTGCAGTGTGGCAGCATCTAACTGTAAACGAAAGCGGTTAAGACTTCAATTCCTGCTCGGGTGAATGATTATTTATATTTAAATTATTTCCATTTCCTTGCTCTGTTAATACAAAGTGCGGTGTTGAGTTCCGCCAATCAACACGCAATGTTCTGAATTCAGTAATATATACATATATATATATATATATATATATATATATATATACATATATATATATATATATATATATATATATATATATATATATATATATATATAAAATTCAACATTAATACACGTATCTTTCGCATGAGTGTCCTACTCATATTTAGCTGTCAGCTTTTTGCCGTTATACCGACCGGCGACCTATGACACGGAACGCATCTTGAACAAGTGTTTTTACAACGTACGATGTTAGTCATTGATATACTACGAATAATTTGTACCACAATACGGTCACCTACAAATCATTGTTACGTTTATTGGTTATAAATGACGCCAGTGGCGCAATTCAGCTGTATTTATTGTAAATGAATATATAACCATGATATTCGTATATTCTTATTCTATGTAAAACAATTTTAAAAGATTTAAAAGCTACCTTGGCGCAGTGGAACAGCATCTAGCTATCCTCGCGATTACTTGTGTGTTCAATTCCCATTTTGTGAAATAATTATTTTAAATTTATTTTAAAAAAACATCAATTAATACTTAATATGTCAGTTTAGACTGATTCTTGTTTTGCTATTGATAATTAAAAAAAAACATTTAAAAAAACGAATCTTCTTCATTGTTTTATAAGACAAAGAAACACAAAAACAAAAACATTGATGAAATTTAATTATTTCCAATTAATAACTGAATTATTCAAAGCCGAACTCAATTAGGCTTCTGGTCTCATTAAAACAATCATACTACCTTTACATTGTATTTATTTCCCTATAAAAACGGGCAATCAGAATCATTTCGTATAAAAATAATGTGTGTAGCCAATAATTCGTTAATTAGGTATCAATTAAAAAATGTTGTAAGCGTTTCGCATTATCGATGTCTTACATGTAAAGGTTTTAAACGACCCAATAAGCGTTCAATACCGAATTAATTAACCTTTGAATTAACGGTAGCTAACGGTTTTTGTATTTTTTTTTGTATATATATAAGTTTTATGTGAAGGGATAATGTATATAATTTATCAGCAAAATCATGGTGCTGAAGAAAACATGACACATATCATAATTTTGAGTATGCAGGTTTGAATTCAGTGAGGTATTTCTTTATTTACTGCTAAGGAGACTTAGTACATATTTTTATTAAAATATATATTTTTTATATACATTAGTTAACGATCTAATCCTAAGCATTGTGTTTAACGTTAGTTAGTTAAAAATAGTGTTTAATTTTAACAACATTTCTCTTCAAGTAAACTTTGAGTTCGGTATATTTCTTAATTTAGAAGGAAATAAACAGTCACTTTTTTCAAATTATATTATACTTCTTTTGGCTAATATTCTTGAAACGTGTGTTAATGTACTTTCTTGTTTTTGGACAAGGTATTTTAATAAACATAATAAAAGAATCTTTTTAATCGAACAATAAAAAAAATAACAATATAACAAGTAATTTTATTCGAAGAAGTCAATATGTTATTATCTTAAACCAAAATTGTAGGTCAAATAAACCACGCGTTGAAAATTGATAGTAAATAAAATCTTCGAAAGCTCACGTCCGGTCAATGACCTCATTAAAACTGACTCATTATTTATCAAAATTTGCAATTTAGAGCATGCTCGAGTTACTTGAATTAATGTTATAGTAATGTACAAGAGACGTCAAAGTTGATTTGTTTAAATTAATAAATTGGATTCATGAATCAAATTGGGTTTCCATGAATCAAAATGAGATATCGTAAAGAATTTTTCTTTGTGTAGTTTGTATAAGGAAAGTAGTTTTGGATTTAAAAAAACACATATGTGTTTCTTGTGTTTCACATTTATTGTGGACAGTAGTTAGTTGGTCAAGAACTAGTTAAGAAAACAAGGAGGTACCTAGGTAAAAAGTCTCATCATATGTATGTGTAACAATATTGGCAGCTTCATATACTATCTCGCAGAGCAGAGTAGTCAGGGAATAAAGTGTGAAGACACTGCGTTCTATGTTTTCCATATGAATTCGAAATATTGTGTGCCATGAGGCAAAAGCAAGGACGCGCTTTTTATTACCAGAAAAAAAATTAAATTGATTTAAATATAATTATTCCTCCAACTCCAACCCATGATTAATCGCGTTTACCGTCAGGAGCTGCCCTAATAATAATGTTAATCATCTATATAAATATTAAAGATATGAATATTTCTTGAATATTTTTTATGAATTATAATGACAGTAAATATGCTTTACAAGGAATCTTAAACTGATCATAGAACAAAATGCTTAGAAAATTATTACTAAACAAATTAAAAATAAAGGGTTAGCGGGACAGCGTCTGTCTGTAAGCGGTTATGGGTTTGATTGCCACTCGGGGGATTGATTATATTTAAATTATTTTTATATTCTTGCTCTGGTAAGGCAAAGAGCGGCGTTGATTTTCACCACTCAACACTTAGAGTCTTGAATTCGGCGAAAAGCGAAGTACGGAGTATCTTCACACTAGGTACATCTACCTACCCTGCAATACGGGATACAATGAAAAGCGTGAAAATAAGACTGATTGGCTGACAGACTGACAGTGGTGACTTACTAAAGCTTATTTATTAGGAAAAACGCCTCACAAGATAATCAAACTTCTTGCTCTGTGCAGTTTTTAATAATATGAACAATAAAATTTTTAGACTTCGAAACTTATCTCGATCGCTGAAAAGCTTTCAGTTTTAATTCAACAGTTATTGAGTAAATCCGTTATAAAATAAGTTAAAAAGATTTTATTGCATAGAAGCTTATTCAGTAATGTTAAACATCACAACTACAGTTTAGTACATTTAGTTTAAATTTAACATTACTTTTTATTCATGTTTGAGTATAATTTATAAAAGGAAAAAAATAGAAGAATTTTGTAATTTAAGCTCCGATCTTTAAAATTAAACGTGTAACATATTTTATGATTTACATAAATTCTCGCAAAATGAAATAGGCTACAAGTATCTAGTGTCAAGTCACTTTGTTTGTCAATTTTTCCCCTTTTGTCAAGTGGCGGTACTCAACGCCGCGCTTTGCATTATTAGCTCAATGAAAATATTTTAAATAAATAAATAAAATCTTTATTTTCTATAGTGACTTTATGATACTATAGCGCAATACAATAAGAGAGCGAAGAAAGAAAACCATTCCATAACATAAACATCGAACCCACAACCAACCGCGGTTACATTGAGACGGTGTCCCACTGCGATACGATGCTCTTTATATAATTTTCTATATAGATAAGTAAAATATTTAATTTACGATAAAAATAGTTTTTTTTTACATATAATTTATTTACTCCACAGTTTTAGTGTGTAATGTAAACAGTTCTTCCTTATTTATCAATTCGTATAATTCATATCATTATAATTGCATACTTAGAACTAAGTGAGTTTGGAAAAAAAAAATTATTTTATTTTATGAGATGCATTAAGAAAAGTCATTTTTATGACACATCATTCTAAGCTTTCCGCTTAAGCAAATAATAACGTAAAAGGAACAAGGAAACTAACATATGTTTCCCCCGAGTGGGATTTCAAACTGCAACTATTCTATATTATTTTTCAATCATTTGACGTCAAAATTAATAAAATTTATCCTCTTAATTAATATTATTATATACTTTGTGAATAATTAACAGTGATTTAACGTAGGTACTATGTAATACTTTGATTAAATAATGACGATTTAAACAACATAGCGTTACTGAAAATTGTTTAGGATATTTTTTTTTAGCTTGACGCTTTTATCCTGCATAGTAGAGTAGACAGGCAGTACCTAGTGTCAAACACTCCGCATTTCGCTTTTCTTCGAATTCAAGACGTACATAAGATAAATTCGATTCGATGTTACCAACATGATTTCAGAATAAATTATGTTTATAAAAGTATACGTTGATCTTCCTGGCGGTATACTAGCGCATGCCAAGAGTCTTCCTTGATATCCTCGCTAATCAGTCCATTAGCTCTCATTTGCTTCATATGTATATGTTGAAGTTGTATTGACTTAAATTATCACATATGATTGTGGATTCCATTATTATATTATATTTAAATTGTATAATTATAAAATTTAGGATATTTTATTCAGAAGACCAGAAATTTAGTATGGAGTGGTGGTACTTATAATCGCGTTTTGTCTTACGAAAACGAATACATGAAAATAATGATTAAAACATCTCCTACGAGTTGAGTTCACATCCATTCGCGTTTTCAGTCAGACGCTGTCCCACTGCGCTATGACGGTCTCAAGTATCTAGAAAATATTATTTTAAATGTTTCAATGAATATCGAAAGTAAAGCTTGTATTAGCTTACAAACGAAAGTGGTATTTAGTTACTTATGAATGTTACTTATTCGTCAAAAATTGACACTTATAAGACGGATGTGGCGCAGTGTGACAGCGTCTGACTGTAAACGCGATGGGTTGTGGGTTCGATCCCCACTCGGAGGGGTGATTATATTTAAATTATGTTTACTTCCTCGCTCTGGTAAGACAAGTAGGTGTCGAATTCAATGGAAAGCCAAGTACGGAGTATCTTGACACTAGGAACTTTCTGTCTACCCTGCTATGAGGGATAAAAGCGTGAAGCACTTAATTTGTCACAGCATTTAAATATTTATAATCTGTATAAATTTATTTTTCTTTTACTAATGATTTTTGCTACACGGTAGTAAGTTAGTGGTATTAAAATGAAATGAAATAAAAATAAATTTATTTTTAAATAAAAAAAAAAACATTATGCATATTTAGCTCGGTCATTGGCATTAGTGTCATACTCGTACATATCACAAGAGCCCTGTCACCTAGTGAAAGTTTCATACTTAGAAATACACTTTACATATAATTGACATATAGAAAGTGCATATCAAAACCGCTATCTGATTAAGAATTTATTTAAACTAAATATCGATTACGTTCAAAATTTACAACGAAAATCCTTACTGACAAGAAAATTCAACTTATTAGTGGTATCGGTTGATAGTGTAACTCAAATCAGGACAAAAAAGGTGTTTTAGAAAATTATCCTTGACTCTCTATTGTCGTGGTAAATACTATATAGTGATCGAATTCAAACGTGACTAGATTACAAAAAACTTGGACAGATAGTAATATGTGAGGCCGATCGTGGCGTAGTGGGACAGCGTCTGAATGTAAATGCGATCAGTCGTAGGTTCGTTTCCCACTCGGGGGAGTGATTATATTTAGATTATTTCTACTACCTCGCTCTGGTTCTTACCAGGGCAAATACAAAGTGCGGCGTTGAGTTTCACCACTGAACACACAATATCTCAGATCTGATGGAAAGCAAAGTACGGATTGTCTTGATACTAGGCACTACTAAAAAATAAGTTGGTCAAAATATCAAAAGCGGATTTTCTTACATTGAAAATCACAATATTCTTCATTTAAATATGTTATAACAAGTACTTTTGTATCATCAAGCAACATGTCAGTATTGTCAGTCCTACAGGACCAGCTACCACCTGCTCGAAAGGCAGTTCTGTTGAGGAGAGCCGATGAGAAACTCAATTGTTGCTTTTTTAAATTATAGTTTTTGTGTTACAATGAGTTCCTGATAATAAATAACTTCTCGAGTGAGCACTAACAACATTTAATTCCACACTTTATAGAGTAATACACATTTTTCAATAATTTATTTTAAATATTGATTTAAAATTTCTGATATGAAATGATTCGTGAAATTTTATTGTACATAGGTATACCTTGTGCTATAAAATCCAACCCAAATAACGTATTAAAAAGTGTCAAGTAATCAATTTATATTTTAGAAAAGTCATCATGTATTACCTACTAACATAAACCTCTTATCACTCCATATAATAATTGACGTGACCAACAATATCCAATAGATATTTAAAACGAAAGTCGTTCTAAGAAATAATGTGAACATTATTTATCTGGTACGGGTTAAGCTTTCAAATGACATCTACTTGAAAGTGTTCTTGGAATATTTTGCATACGATTTTCTATTTACTATTTACTAAAACTGCATAACTAATGAGTCCCGTTAAACTGGAAGTTCAGAAAGTTCAAAACTACTTGTTACTTTTGAAACGAAATAAACAATATCATTAATAAAAAAAAAAATCTTTATTATCTATTAAGGCCGGTCGTAGCGCTGTGGGACAGCATCTGACTATATACGTGATAGGTTATGGGTTCGATCCGCATTCAGAAGAATAATTATATTTAAAATATTTACATTTCTTCCTTTTGGTAAGACAACGCGGCGTTAGATGCCACCACTCAACACGTAATCTCTATAACTCTGTAAAAGGCGGAGTACAGAGTGTCTTGACAGATATTTCCTGTCTAGCCTGCTATGTAGGATTGATAAAAGCTTGAAGCCAAAAAACTTATACTAATATGTCTTGGTCTGTCTAGAACTATCGTTATTTTGTTTATAGCATGTATTTTGATAGTAATTTTAGGATATTTTCAAATTTAATTTGGTAGAAAGGAGAGTTCCTATTGCATGAAACAATAATTGCATTTTAAAGAGCCCCTTAGCCTGCACTCGGATCACAATCTAATAACTAACAATAGTGAAGTGATTTTCTGTTTTAAATAGTTTTAAAGTGTTGTGATTTCTTTTAAATGGGACGTTGTACAAAAATAATCATAATGTGTTATTCAAGTAGTAGATTTATTAACATATACTATACAAACCCTATAATAATACCGTATTAGTATTATAAATGACTAGAAAAAACATAGAAATACTTAACATGATTTTTTAAACTAAATTAAATTAAGTTTTTCACTGAGTTATAGCCAGTCATATGATAGAAGTCAAAGGGACATGGTACTAGAGGTCATCATGGCGTAGTAGGAAACCGTCGAAATATAAGCGCGATTTGTTGTGGGTCTGATCCATATAAGAAGAAATTATTATATATAAATTAAGTTTCCTTTCTATTCTATTGTGAACAAAGAAAAAGTGCAGCGTTGAATTCGCCACTCAATAGTTCCGCATGACTCAATTTTTGACGAATAACAGCCAAGTGCCTTGACAATGGGTTGTCATATCTGACTACCCTGCTATATGAGATAAAGATTGAATATTAAACAGTTTTTGTAATTTCAGTTCTAATTTAATATTGAATTGTAATTTGTTTCAGCTTTTGAACTAAAACAATGTTTTAAAAGCTAAAGCTAGGGGGAATCTCGTTATATTTCTAATAACTTTTTTAAATATATGAAATATTTTTTATTATATATTTTATAAAATTAGATGGATATTGGATGGGATATATGCAGATTACATTATATATTTTGTTAATGATATTAGATATTTAATTTTAAACGTAACAAGTATTTTTGAACTGTTTTTCCTGAACTTCCAGTTTAACGGGACTCATTAACTATAATTAATATTCCTAAAACACTTTCAAAACTATCCGGCTATAAATTTCTCTTATAACTCTTCAAGAAGCTAATGTTTGTACTTTTTAAATTATTATTATCAACAATTCAAATGACACTAGGTACTTTTTGTCTACTCTGCTATGGGTATAAAAGCGTGAAGCTAAACAAAACTATTCAAAAGAAAATTGTCTTTATTCATACCTTGAAAGGTCACATATATAAAAATTTATAGTATTAGCAACATATTAATATATATAATATATCAATATGAATAATATATTAGTAACACATCAATACAAAAATGAATGAGACAATATTCAAATTAATCTGCATTTTTATAATGATACAATAAATATTGTTTAATATCAAATTACAAAACGGCGATATTATTTTATTAGGGCACGTATCGCTTACAAATAACATCCTCGTTCCTCGAAATGTAACTTGAAGCTTTCAGAAAGCTTTAGTATAAATCTTTCATCTGGTGAAAGAGATTTGATGGGGTAAATAACCTCGATTACTTCAATGTATTTAAATATCCATATTTATTATTATTATGGAAAAATATAATAATTTTAACAAAAACTTATTTATACATTTATTTCATGTTCTTAACTCATTAACCTACTTGGCCTATTAAATTTTATAGTAGAAAGCTAGTCTTTAGAAATTAAATATAAGGTTTTTATTTTTATTTTTACAACATTAATAACATATATGGAGATTTTAACTGCAGGTTTTATGGCTTGATTATATTGTCCATGGTTTAGTGTATGACATATAGTAAAATCATTGTTTAGTCTGAGATAAGGTTGCCATATTAAATAAATGTGACCATTTTGAATTTTAAACAAATTTTAAATATAATATTGTGATAAATATGAATTGCATATGATAATTTACGAAATATAGGAACCATCGCGGTGCAATGGAACACCCTCTAACTGTAAATGCGATTGGTTGTGTGTTTCTACTCGGAGTATTGTTATTTAAAATTTATTTTAATATTTGCGCCTTTGTAACATAAAGCGTGAAACTAAAAAAATATGTGAAATATAACTAAATTAATTTATTATCTAACTTATTATCAACTACAACGACTTCTGTAATAGCCACCAATTTGTCACCAAAACAGAAATCTAATAAGGTGCCAGTTTTCTAAACACATTTAATTATAAGCATATAATTTTGATAAACACCATATATCTCGAGTTAGTTTTCACAGAATTGATTAATAAATTCATTAGCCTCAATCATGAGACGGAGTGGCGGCGGCGAGTTTTTATTTCTGCGAAACCATCAGTGATATGTTTGCGCTACTTTTTTATACCAAGCAGGTAAAAGGTTATTAATAATCTTATATTCTTCATTGTCTTTCCAAATAATGTCTATAAAAAATCTTCAACTGTATAACTATATATGTATGTATGTACGTAAAATTTGGGAAAAATTAAAATCCTACCCATAAAGATCATTTTGTTTAAATTTAATAGGTATATATGTGTATATATATATATATATATATATATATATATATATATATATATATATAAAATGTTTAGTTGTAAGACGTTAATAATATATTAGAAGATGTTAACACGATATTGAAGTGATGAATTACTTCCTACTAATAGTATAGCTGTTTGATAATTTTGTATTGTATTTAGAAATTTCAGGGCTCTGCACTTTGCCGTGACGGCACAGTGGGACTGTTAATGCTAATGGCTTTATATATTGAATACGAGTTCAATTTTCACTTATGAAATGATTATATATTAAAAAATATTATAAATTCACCTTTTGATAAGATTTTCAATGAAATTTCTTGACACTTGGTTATCTCTAAATACAATAAATATAAGGGATTTGTTTTTTCTTTTAATTTTCTATGAAAATTCTTAAAAAATTATTTTAACAATCATAATATAATGTAGCAAATATATAAACATCGTATATTAATCGATTTTTTACAATATTTGAAAAAGATTTTAGCAGGATGTAATGTGTTATTCGTGAGTAAACAGTATAAATTCAAATAGATGTGAGTACTTCAACGCGTATTGACCGTGAATGCATGATATCTATACAACTTAAGTATATTATGAGATATTTAAATTTATATTTTGTTATGAATATGATAGATATATAATATTAAGAAGAAAAAGATATCTCAATACTATGGAAAAGCTGTGGTGGGCATTTAAATTAAATCGCGGCGTTGACCTCCGTTATTTTTTCCTAATTTTAAAGAAACGTCAAGAGCTATTAGCTTGCGGATCTCAACGCAGTGCTTTTTCCAATAAAGCATTAATATGTTAAATTACACAACTATCACGTACATAACACAACGCTGCGATGACACAACTCAATACTAATATTTGAAAACATTATGATTACGAACAAAGATAAAATGATTTAATAATATAAAACGCTTGATATCTTTATATCATACGTATCGTATTGTAAATCTTTATATTCATTTATAGGGAACGTAAAGAGGCATTAACTTGAATCGGATTCATTGATCATTTCCTGATGCGAGTCATGCACTTAATCCACCTGTTTTGACATTTTAAATTATTGGCAATGAGAGAAGTTTATATGTAAACGTAAAATACTAACTGCGTTCCTCGAATACAAAAGAACCGGTGGATTCAATGATGCGTGTTCTTTGTTTGACAAATATTTGTCTTATATTTCGTTTTGTGGCGTGGCTTGTTTTGATATGATTTCGTTTAATGTCACTCTGGGCTCAATTGTGATGAACTTTAACAGGCTCCAGGTTGTGTGTTCGTATACGAGCCCTAGTAGTACTATGTATAATTATGTATATAATACATATATGCCCTATATGTGTATATGCCCTAGTAGTTCAGGTATAATTGTCCCTTTTGTCAGAATAAGCAAAGTACGAAGTTGTGTTAGTAATATAGATTTTGTTTAATTTTATAATATATTCATAAAAATTCTAATAGAGGCCGGTTGTAGCGCAGTGGGACAGTGTCCGACTCCAAACCCGATTGGTTGTGAGTTTGATTCCCACTCGGGGGAAAGATTATTTCTCGCTCTGGTAAGACAAAACCGGGCGTGAAGTTTCACCACTCAGCCCGCAATATCTTGAATTTTGACGGTAAGCGGAATACGGAGTGTCTGACACTTCCAGTCTACCCTGCTGTGCGCGGGATAAACGCGTGAAGCTAAAAAAAATATTCTTTATCTGTATCTTATCAGAAATCATAAGAAGTACCATGAATATTTTAAAATATTTCTTTTTTATTCAATTTTAACCATATTGTATTTAAATGTAATTAAGCTATTCATTTAAGGTCACGGAACTGGCTTTGAGTTTCGAGAAATTCGTATTTTCATAATTTCGCTATCTTACGATTTACGTCATACTATAGATGAGGTAGGTATCTAAAATAGGTAGGTATCATTATACATATAACCACATAAATACCCTAAAATTTTAATATTTAAAAATAAAAAAAATAATTATTAAAAATTTAAAATATTTCCACCAATTATAAATAGGTTTATGCACTTTTAGATGTCTTTACCTTTTTAAAAGATTTTATTGTATGATATATAATAAAACCAATCACCGCATTTATGAATCACTTTGAAAATAGAAAAAAATTGGCAAATTATACCTTATTTAGAAATAATAAAGTTGATTTTGAGGCAATTATATAAATTATTTTAGTTTGTTCTCAAAGCAAATTCCCCATTACAATTTTATTTGAAAAAAAAAATTATTATGTCAATTTCGCTGATGAAATTTTGTGTTGAATCCATTACCTATGATATAAAATAAAAGATATTAATATGCAAATTATAAAACTCCGAGCAAAAATCCACCTCAGGTGGTAAACCGGATCAGTTGGTAACAGACAAGATGTCTCCTAATACAAGTCATTTTGCCTTTGAAAATCAGTTTTTAGATTTTAATTGTAAAACTGGATTGGTCTGTCTCATTCTTGAATCTTTTATTCCTTTTCTGATGTTACTAATTTAACATCTATGAATAAAGCTGATTTTTTTTCAAAGTGTCGCAAGACAGAATGTATACTTCGCATAGCACGCATACCTACGAACCCATCTTCCCATATACTGCATTGCCATAAAATAAAGTAGCCTTTGAGTCATAAACGGTTGTTCTTTCCTTGTTTTTAGCCGCCTATAATTTTACTTAAAGACCACTTCCGTTCCGACCAATATCTGTCAACATATTTCCACCTTTGGCTCAGACGTATCACAAGAACTCGATTTCATTGACAACCATCGGCTGCCGAATAATGAGTTTTAAATTATTACTGCAGATAAAAAGTGACTGGAAGACGGCCGGTTAACCTTTATTTATTTCGTAACTGAAGACACTATATGCGACGCTTGTATATAGTACAAGCATGTAATTCAGTGGAATTTTTATGGAGATCTGAAATTTATCACCAAAACGATTTCAGGTTGAAACAAAGTTTGTCGGTCAATTTTATTAGGGGTTCGACGCAGTGTAACGGTGGCGACCATCTGAAGCGGCGGGTGGTGGCGTCGGACAGTCTCCATGGCAACTCGGTGACAAGTATTTAAGCGCGTGCTGGCTATTAAGGCACACAGATTGCTATAGACCGGAGAGCGCGCGGCACGCAGTGCAGCGGACCACCGGCGAATTTGAAATTTGACGTTTCGTAAATATAAGTGGGAACTTTTGTTACGAATCTCAAACATAAATCGTGTTTTCAATTTCAGTTAAAAGTGTAGTGAAAAATTAATTAAAAATGATTACCCTAGTGTTTGTTTTGGGAAGTCTCCTCGTAGCAACAGAGGGTTGCGGAGTTGGCAAGCAGATGCTAAGTAAGTACAAATTTTATTTATTAATTTACCAATGCATATATTATATATAAGCATTTATTACAACTTAATAATAATTTGTATATTATATTTCATGAAAATTAATTTAAAAAATATTTAGAATTCAATGATAATTTAGTTGATTTGTAATTTAATAAAAGATACGATTAAACAGAAATACGAACGCTTTAAAATATTTTAAAAATAACTAAGTACGTAATAAAAATATAAATTATTTCATACATAATACAATAAACTGTCAGAAGCGCTATAAATTATAACGCCGCCACCAAGTCTAGATTCCGCGAGAGAATTATTAACAAAGGTGGCTCTTTTACATACACGTATTGAACAAGATCGTAAAATTTTATTGACAAAGACACCTATGAAACACGCACCGGTTTTATAAATCAAACTGATTCCAAGGATTATGAAATCATATACAGAATTGTAATTTTACCTTGACACTTGGTTTTGGACGTCCAAGATCAAGAAGACTATTATAATAGTCATCTAGAGAAATTATGAGATTTTATCATCGTTATATTCCATAAATATAAATTTATTCGCATATAATGAATTTTTTATCATAATTTTGTTGAATATTATAGCGAAAAACACTTCGCGAAGCTTAAGTATAAAATAATTCTGATTTTAATTTTTGGATTTTTTTTCCTGTTTTAGGATCAGGAGGGTTGACGGCGTATGAGAAGCAAACGATAGTGGATGCACACAATCGTCTCCGACAGTCCGTAGCTTTGGGACAAGTATCTAGTCAACCTCCAGCGGCCAATATGATGGAAATGGTTAGTAGATGATAAAAATATAGAACTACTTAGTGTATTTTATTACCTCGAATATATAATTAATGGAATATATAAAAAATATATAATGACCACCAAATATGGTATAAAATCTTTTAACACATTCTGTGACATTATTTGAAAATGTGTAAATTGATGCTGCTTGTTAAACAACTTTAATACAGATTTTATACACGTGTCAACACAGAAGTTAATTTTGTGAGCATTTAAAAACATTTCTGTTAATATTGGCCACATTCAACCAAATTTAAATATGCATATAAAGTTGCTTAAATTTTTATATCACCACGTGCACTTCTCGCCAAGTATGTCAATGAATCCATGATGTTAAGCATTCGAAAGTGCAAGGGTTTCATTTGGGTAGCTTAACGGGACATTATGAAAATGTATTTTTTTATTACTGCTTATAAAACACGACACTATTTAAAAAGTAGATTTGTATTAATATAATTTTTGTACGTATCGTAAAACTCGGATACAAAAAAGAGAGAAATGTTAATAAATCAAAAACGAAGGTACAACCGTCTATACAAGTGACATTGACCTCGCGAAGGTTCAGCGTCCTACAAGCGTGTAGTCTAGCAACTCGTTTTCCTTTCATTTTTATTTTACATATAGATACTAATTTAGTTAATTTTCTTTAGGTGTGGGATGATGAGTTAGCAGCAACGGCTCAGCGTTGGGCTGACCAGTGCACCACTGCCCACGATCGCGCCGCCCAGCGCGACGTAGGTCGTTTCCCTGTGGGGCAAAATCTTGCAGCCACATGGACTACTCGCCCGCCATCTGAACAGGCAGATTCCGAACCCGACTTCATGAAACAAATCAACGCTTGGTTCGATGAAGTCCGTATCTACGGATTTAAGCCTATCAATGGTGGACATGGAACAGGACATTATTCCCAGGTAAATTACTATCGAAGGCCCACTCAAAGATCAAATAATATTTTAATCAATATATTAACTTTTATAAGTGATATGATATATTTATCTATATATTATTTATAGATCTTAAAAGCTGTTTTCCATTTATTAATATTATTTTTTATGTTTTAGCTGGTATGGGGAGAGACTTCTCATGTTGGTTGTGGATATACTTTCTACTACGATAACACCCGAGGATACACCAAACTGTATGTTTGCAATTACGGCCCTGGTGGTAATGTCATCGGGTCAAATCCATATGAGAAGGGACGTCCATCTTGCAGCGCCTATGGGCTGTCTGATTCCAGAAAATACTCTGGACTTTGTTGTAAGTATTGTTTGTTCTACTACATTATACATTAAAAATATATATTATATGCCTTCTGCTAGTTTATTTTTGACAAAATTTACTAACTGTATTTCTTTTGCTTTAGCTGCCAGTTATAGCGCGACATCAACCTACCAGACGGTGGATAACAACAACAATGGATACATCTCGAACGTCATTCCCGACAGCACAGTGGAGGCTCCTGGCTTCAACTTCCAATTTTACAAGCAATTCGATAACCAGTATCAATATCAATACCAGCAGCCTGAAACATTCTACCAAGCGGAAACGTCGACCTTCAGACCCCTCATCAGCATATTCAAAACTGCATCAAATTTATTTGCAAAACCAAAATCAACGGGCTTTCGAATTGGAACCGTCTATGTTTAGGCAATTTACGATAACGTAAAATTTAACAACAGTATTTTATCACTATTTTGACAGAGTGACTTGACTGATTAAATATTCGAGCCAGATTGATGCGTTCGGAACAATATAGAGAATATTCCTTGGTTTTACAAGGAGCTTTAGAACTAAACCAGTTGTGTATATGAACTTTGAACAGTTTGAAGGTCTGATAGTTTTTTCCACAAAAAAAAACAATGTGCTGTTATGAATGACCTTCTAGTATTAGCTTAGCGTGAAGTATGTTGTTATTTAGATAATTTATATTATAATAATAAACATTTCCATATTAATTTATTTTTTATTCATTGTTAAGTTATAATTGTCACATAAAATTTTAAAAACTAATACAAAATTTGTATTAATAACTAGTTTTTATTTAGGATGCCCTTAAATGCTCAATATGTACATATTATATTCCACATTCTTCAAATAAAAATTCTCAATATAAAAAAAAAAACATTAAGCTCAATATTGAGTCATTTAAAATATATATATTTCTCAGTTATTATTTCGGTATATTTAAATTACTATTTTTTATTTTATTCTAATATATAAAGTGGCTATAAGATCATTTACTACTTTTTTTAGTACTTTTCCCAGGTTAATGCCAGCGCTTTTACTGTTTTATGAATACTGCATATACCTACACATCTTTATTTAAAGTTCTCAACTTAGTTATCTATAAAATCGAGTAGCAAAATAGTTAAAAGTATACAGTAAAATAAAACTACATAAAAATTAATTTCATTACAGTATATATATCATAATAATACATGATTTTTTTACCAAATTTATACGAGCAAAAAAACGTTAAATTTGGTACAATTTTTATTTGAAAGAGAAGTGCAAAAAAATATTTTTTTTATAACTTCCCAACTTCACTGTTTATACCGCATAGAAAGGTAGTCATAGAGAAACTAGTGTCAAGATACTGCATTCGCAGCTTTCCATTCACGGACACTGGATGATAAATGGCGTTACTCGACCAAGTAAATATAATCATTTTTTCGAGTGGGAATCGAATACATTAACTATATTATAATTATATAACATTTTATAAATTTAATATGCTTAAATATTAAAACACTGAAGTTAAAAATGAATATATTTACGTTGTTAAAGTGAGCTTTTATAGTAAAAAAATGTATGTACATATAAATGTTCACATCTCAATATGTATGCACTTTTAAAAAAGACAATAAACTTATTTATTATACACAAACAAAAATAAAAACGAACTTTTACATATAACGTGACACTTTGCACTTTACATATAATAAATAGTAAAATATTTTACTGATAAAACAAAAACAAGTTGTTACGAGCGTTGTTTCAACTCAATATACAACCTATTGTATTAAAATGCACGTCAGACGTTTACGAGAGTCAGAATACTTAACTATGGTATACATTATTGCAAGCTTAAAACGATCGTTACTATGTGCATATTTTGTATCGGTAATTTCATACAAAGAATTGTATGAAATTCAACATTCCTAGAGAAATATTATACCTACTTCTTTTACGAGGCCGGTCGTGGTGAAGTGGGGCAGCGTCTGACTGATGACACTATCGGGTATGGGTTCGTTACCACTTGGAGGAATGATTATATTTAAATTATTTTCACTTCCTCGCTCGGGTACGACAAAGTGCGGCAATGAGTTACACTACTCAACACGTAATATCTCGAATTCGGTGGAATGTGAAGAACGGGGTATCCTGACACTAGATTTTGTCTGTCTTCTTCCCTGCAATGCGTGGTGAAGGCGTGAAGCTGCCTACCTACATACAATATACGTAAAAAAAAAAATATTTCACGCAATGTTTTAAATTTAAGTCACGAGTGGCGAGCGAAGTGTCTGGACACTAGGCTCTCTCAGACTGCTAAAAGTGACTATTTATTTTTTTTCTTACATAACCAATCTTATCTTAAGAAGCAATCGTGGTGTAGCAGAATAGCTAAGAAACAATTACCGTTAATCATATGTTTACATTTAATTAAAGCTAATTTGCATAGCAAATATATTTATGGCATACTTTTAGTCAGATCCTTAGATTACACAGCGGCGTTTAATGGCTCGCAGTAGTGACTTTAAAGAAGGTATATTTGTTTTAAAGAGTAAATATTAAAACTCGATAATAACTATATTAGAATAATTCGAATATCGCCTTGACAACAGGAGGCCTTGACCTCTTCGTGTCCTCTTCGAACACTTAATTACGTAAAAAGTTTCGACAAACACTGCCTAAGGTGTCAAAGTCAATGTCTTCCTAATCATATGAGACATAAATAATATGAAACCTTAAAAGCTTTGTAAACACAATAAATAATAACGTGTTATCAATTAGATGGGCAGATAGTACTTTGCCTTGGATATAATGTTACTGTATTGTTATAATGGGTGATGTAAAATGATATTGAACTAAAATATTTGTTTTGAAGCCTTATCTTGTTTCAGAAGAATGAGGAGTGTCTCTAAACCTGTTCTTTGGGAAAAGTATGACGTTTAATCTGAAATGATTTCCATTTCCTTACTCTGGTAAGACAAACCGCGGCGTTGAGTTCCGCAACTCAACACGTAATGGTCTTGAATTCCGCGGAAAGCAGAGTATCTTGACACTAGGTACTTCCTGTCTATCTTACTGGTCAATTAGTCATTTAATCAACTTTTAAAAAACAGTTATATTTCGTGGAAAAATCTTCACATGACACTCGATCTAAAATTGTTATACAAAATTTATAACTTCCTTTTTAATTATTTTATTAAGAGTGACTCAATTTATTACGGTTTAGTTACATAGTTTTTGATTTATCGTGAGCGATTTAAAGATGTTTTTCGTTTACATATTAGATAATATGAATATAAAATCTATTAATTCTTATATTAATAGTATTTAAATATCGTTAGCGATTTTTTTATTTGCCCGATCTTGTTAGATAAAATGCGGCGTTCAATTTCATTAATCTATACACAATGTCTCAAATTTGTACGGAAAGCGGAGAATCGAATGCCCACTAAGCTTTCCCTACTGTAAAATTTCTTATTTTACTTTTACAAATGTTGTCGTTATACGCGGTAAAGTATATACATTTATATGAGACTAAGAAAAATATAATATATATAATCAATTCCAATAAAAATTCACTAAATACTAAAAATAAATAGTTAATGTTGATAATTGTGATGAATATTTACAATTTGATTTGGTTATTTATGTTAAAATGACGTGTTGTATGTCCCCCTGCCTGTATTTGGTATTTTGGTTTCTTTATCGTAAACCCTTACAATTTGGCTGCCTGGAAGCGATCACTTTAATAAGTGATAAGAAGCTGGAAGACTGTGTATTTTATTGTGTATTTTTAATCTATGTCCTGTGTATTTTATCAATGAAGTTTTTATCTATATATCTATCTATTTGTCTTCTATTTGACAAATAATATAATCTATTTGACAAATAATATAAAATGTTGCAATGCTATTTTCACTTTCTTATTATCTGGTTTGCTTAAAAACTGCACACGTGTCCGGATTTGAACTAGACTATATATATTTTTATATTTTCTATAATAAACATTACAATGTATAGCGCTGACTTATTGACTATACAGATGACACCTTTATTAAACCTTCAAGACTAGAGGCGTTGTTGGCACTTAAAATATATGTAGCCTTTTCAATGTAGTTATTGTAATGTAGTGTGAGTAATACCTATATATTTTATTAATTTTGTATATTTTTAATAAATTATTATAAAAAAATATTGATTCTTAGCATTTTTGAAAAAAAAAGGTTCCAATGTTTTTGTTTCTTGTAATAATGTAATGATATTTGTAATATGATAATATATTGCGGGATAAAAGGAATATATTTCAAAAATATAATATTATACCTATATTTTTTTACAGCTTCACGCTTTGTCTCGCATGGCAGGGTAGTTAGAGGTAACGTAGTGTCAAGATATGCTTTCCACCTGAAATTGCTATAGTACGAGCTGAGTGGCAAGCTCTACGCCGTGCTTTGTCCTACCAGAGCAGAGGCTTGAAAATAATTTTATATATAAAGATTCCTCAAATGGTAATCAAACCCACAACTAACCGCATTTACAGTCAGACGATGTCCCACTGCACCACGATGACCTTAATTAAGAGATATTTCACAACAATATAAATTCTCAATGAAATAGCAACAGCGAAAGGGCAATATGTTAATTAGATGAAAATTATGACCATATTTGTGAGTGAAAAACTGACACATACACGCTAATGACTCGAATTTTTACGTCTTTACGTATAAAAAAAGGTATACATGTCTGTACATTTATATTTTTTAATAATTAAATTTAGATACGTATGTACGGAATAATACAATATGGAATAATACAGTTACATACAATTTATTCAACAGATGTTGCTAAGCTTATTTGTGAGCATTTCGTAATGTCAACGTCAAAGTCAAATAGATTTATTCAAAATAAGAAGTTATATGCTTCATGTTTTGAACGTCAAATAATTTATGACCAGTACACTAAAGTTAATGCCCGTAATCAATGCCTATATACTCACACTAGTCTAAATACTAGGGTATTGTTGACACGTAAAAAGTATGTAACCATAGCAACAGTTATGTTAAATACTTATTTAGTATTTATTGTTTGTATTTAATGAATTTCTAATATATTATTAAAAAAAATTGACTGTCTTTTCTTCTTCTCCCTATAAAATACAGATGTGCCACATTTTATATTCCGTTTAATTTTGATAAAAAAGGACTTATTGTTTTTTCTAAATATATAAAAATAATTTTAAATTGTTTCCTTTTTTGCTTCACGCTTTTATTCCGTTCCGAATTCAAGACATTGCGTGTTGAGTGGAGGAACTCAATGTCTAACATTGTCTTACCAGAGCGAGGAAGTGAATTATTAAAGTTTAAATTCTTTAAACATATTATAAAAGGTACTTTCTGTCTACTCTGCTATGCGTAATAAAAAAGAGTGAAGCTAAAAAAAATAAAAAACAATAAAAATGCATAGCGCGAAGCGAATTATATACACATCTGGCTCTTATCTAATATATATATATATATATATATATATATATATATATATATATATATATATATATATATAATTTTAACTTGTAAAATAAAAGTACAATAAGCAAAGAAAAAAATATTCAAAACTCCTTTTTCAATAATTTTTTGCCTAATACTTATTATTTAATAATTGTAATTACTTATTATGAAATAATTGTAATAGATTCATAGGATATTTAAGTAGTATAGCGTATGGTTGTAAACGTGATTGATCGTAGGTTCAATTTCCACTTAGGAGAATGGTTATATTTAAATTATTTTTATTTCTGCAGATATGATACGAAGCCCAAATCGCAATGACTCGAATACGAGTCGAAAGCAGCAAGCAGAGATCTTTTGATTAGTTAGTTTTAATTTAAGTATAATATTTTTAAACTAAAATCTGAACACATTATCAGTTATCGTATTAAGTTATCGTATAAAAATATCGACAATATTTTGTATAAACATCCTTGTCTCTTGACAATCTTGACATTGACTTCTTTCTGACTACCCTCAGAAACGTAGAGCTGTAAAAAATATCAAATTATATAGCTAATATGAAATTATACAACAGTTTTAGTATTAAGTCCTCTAAATCAAATTTAATATTTGAGTTCAACGTGTTTTGAACGCTTATATCTTATTTCGACATTAAATTTACCTAGGAAAATGAATATTTAGATGTTTTACACGTGATTTAAATAAAAACGTGATACACGTGCATTAATTGACACTATACATGCCAAAAAAATACAAAACCCGCGCCCACGTTTTTACTTATATATTTTGTGCGTAAAATAAACATATATTTTGTCGAATTAATACTAGAAAAGTTCTCCTAAGTTTTTAGATAAGAAGTTTTTAGAGTGTCACTTGAGAACAATACAATATAGATAAATATAATTATCTTTTTCTTATGTGAGCAACGTGAATGAAGTGTCTTCACGTTAGATTGCCTCTAACTAAACATAAACATAAACATGAACATGAACATGAACATGAACATGAACATGAACATGAACATGAACATGAACATGAACATGAACATGAACATGAACATGAACATGAACATGAACATGAACATGAACATGAACATGAACATGAACATGAACATGAACATGAACATGAACATGAACATGAACATGAACATGAACATGAACATGAACATGAACATGAACATGAACATGAACATGAACATGAACATGAACATGAACATGAACATGAACATGAACATGAACATGAACATGAACATGAACATGAACATGAACATGAACATGAACATGAACATGAACATGAACATGAACATGAACATGAACATGAACATGAACATGAACATGAACATGAACATGAACATGAACATGAACATGAACATGAACATGAACATGAACATGAACATGAACATGAACATGAACATGAACATGAACATGAACATGAACATGAACATGAACATGAACATGAACATGAACATGAACATGAACATGAACATGAACATGAACATGAACATGAACATGAACATGAACATGAACATGAACATGAACATGAACATGAACATGAACATGAACATGAACATGAACATGAACATGAACATGAACATGAACATGAACATGAACATGAACATGAACATGAACATGAACATGAACATGAACATGAACATGAACATGAACATGAACATGAACATGAACATGAACATGAACATGAACATGAACATGAACATGAACATGAACATGAACATGAACATGAACATGAACATGAACATGAACATGAACATGAACATGAACATGAACATGAACATGAACATGAACATGAACATGAACATGAACATGAACATGAACATGAACATGAACATGAACATGAACATGAACATGAACATGAACATGAACATGAACATGAACATGAACATGAACATGAACATGAACATGAACATGAACATGAACATGAACATGAACATGAACATGAACATGAACATGAACATGAACATGAACATGAACATGAACATGAACATGAACATGAACATGAACATGAACATGAACATGAACATGAACATGAACATAAACATAAATAATGGCTCAGGCTCAGGCTCAGGCTCAGGCTCAGGCTCAGGCTCAGGCTCAGGCTCAGGCTCAGGCTCAGGCTCAGGCTCAGGCTCAGGCTCAGGCTCAGGCTCAGGCTCAGGCTCAGGCTCAGGCTCAGGCTCAGGCTCAGGCTCAGGCACAGGCTCAGGCTCAGGCTCAGGCTCAGGCACAGGCACAGGCACAGGCACAGGTACAGGCATAAACATAAACTTGTAGTATATGGACCGTGGACGTGAACGTGAAAGTGAATGTAAATGTGGGATAAGTGTAAAACAAAGAAACGAATAATATTTAATTCGTGGTAATTAAAATGTATTATTTTGAAAACTATTAACTTTCTATATTTCTCTCCCTATGGATTCTATAAACATTAACACAAAGTAATTAACACAAAGCTACAATGACTTTTCACTAAATTCTGACAGGGTAGTTAGAGGCAATCTAACGTCAAGACACTTCATTCACGTAGCTCACTTTCCACTCGAAATTAATATATTGCGTGCTTGTAGCGTAACTCAACACTGCAGGTTTGTCTTACCAGATCCTAAATATAAAAGTAATTTAAATATTCACCCGTGTGGACTTCCAGCCTACAACGAATCGCGTTTACAGTCTAACACTGTACCACTACACCATTATGGTTATTTTTATGTGTATAATTTCTTAATAAAATTTTACTTTCTTTTGCCTGCGGTTAAAAAGGAGTCAAATTTTTTTCATATTTTTTTAAATAAATTTAAGTAATGAACGGCATCTTAATTTTTTGTATAATACTAACATATTACGAGGACAGCTTCAATAATTTTAAATACAACGCCATCTATTGTAAAATGCTTACACTTAAAGGAACTGTTAGGACATATACATTTTCTTAGTAATATTGCTGAACAACAGGTGGCAGTGTATTCAAGTTAAGTTTTTAATAAAATAAATCCTTATTTTAAATTAAACTACTTTAAATGGATTAATCGCATATATTTTGACGCTTCAAACTTTCGCTAACTGTTGGTTTGCTACAAGTAAGTGTCAAGGGTCATTAATTACTTTAATAACAGTCATTAATTACATAATTAAAAATGTCTCATTAGATAGTTATAGATACAAATTTAAATAAAGATTTTTTTTAAATATATTTATTCTCTTTTTTACGTACAGACATAATCATTGATTCAAATAGCAGAGTAGACGGAAATTACCTTGAGTGAAGACACCCGTACTTCGCTTCCCACCAAGTTAGAGTCATCTTAAGTGGCGGAACTCAACTCAGTAGTCCGTGGTCACAGAACACACAGTCTTATAAAATGTTTGAAAGGCCAAATTTCCAAAAATATATTTTCAAATACCAAAATATACGCGATTAATCCGCTTAAAATTGTTTTATTTAATATGTGTAAAATCGCAAAAATTGTATTATTAAACATTTTTGAAAAAACGTATAAAAATTTGAACGCAGCGGGATAATAATTAATAATAATAATTTTTATAGGTTTTTTCAAAAATGTTTTCTAATCCTGAGTGTGGAATAACACTTTAAAAATAGTAAATAATTATATTATTAATTATTGTTGATTGTACGCATTTTAGCCTGCGACAACTTTTGTGTTATTTTGCAATATTTGCAGTTCTCATAAAAATTTGAAGAGGCCCTTAGCGTTCTTCTACACTCTCCCAAGACCATCAGAAAAGAAGCGTTGTCTAAAACATAATCAGTAGCCTGATCGTATATTTATTTGCTACAATTCTGTTTAATTTCAATGGAATTGTTAAAAAAGAAAACTATATTGTATTTATTTGTAAAAGAGACTCACGCGTATAAGACAAAAAACTCAAAAATATCTTACAAGAGTACATGTACAATATACATACAGAGAATGCTAAAAAATATTCCATTGATAAGCAATCTCTTGGAATTCGAAAAATAACCGCTGCTTGTTTTCCCCTCTAGTGGAAAAAGAACTTTGGAACTTGGAACTCAACCCCGCACTATGTTTTATCAGAGCTGAGAAATTGGCAGTTTCCACTGGTCTTAAAGGAATTCACTGGTTTGAATTGCTAATAAAATAAATTAACGTGAAATGTTTCAAAGTTTCATTTCGTAATAGTACAGAAGGGACTTGTATAGAATCAGATGAAAATCAAATTCCACTCGCAATATCATAATGCTTATGTGGTTTTGTTAAACAAAATGTCAAGTATAAAAACTTAACGTGCATGGTAGACTATCTGACGGGTAGTATTTAAAATCAATGAAAATCTGAAATGAAGGTATATAACCAGATTAATTCAGTTCTTTCAGGAAATTGTTATTAAATAAACTAGCCAATATATGGAAAATATGGAAGTAGAGCAAAATATATGTTATTATATAAAAAACTATTTGTCACACGCTGGACGGTGGGTGTAATATTTATTTTAGTTTAACGCTAGCATTATAGTCAAAAAATGGTATATACTGCAAAGGTGAGTATGAGAGGTAGGGGGAGAAACCTCAGTTGACATTCGAGAACACAATTTCGATGATACTGGAGGAAGGTCACGTTAAAAGCCCTAGAACAGCGCTAAGGGTATATATGAAGAGATTAATTATTGTGGATGAGCTAAAAAATTAACGTAACGTTTGTTGCTGGGTTTTCTCTTACAATCTTCTGCTAGTGTATTTATATTGCATTATTATAAAAAAGTAGTGAATCTCTAAAATCATCCTTAGTAGTATTAGTGTAAATAAATTACGTGTAAAAATAACTTGTTAGTAGAAAAATGATATGTACTAAACACTATTTGCCAAGAATTCTCGTTACGTCTAAAACAAAATTATTTTACAACTAACCTCTAAACTTAAAGAGATTCTATAACACGGAATCAGTAAAAACTGACAGCCAAAGGCGAACAGATGGAAGACCAAACTAATTTTAGTTCTATTTAGTTTTTACTGTTTTGCTTCAGAACCCTAAACTTTAAAATATAATTTTGCGCATGACTTTAGCACGTAGCATCCAAAAGCCAAACAGGAAATTCATCTTATGATGGATGAATATTATGAAGTTTGTTTTATTAAGTTATTTAAGGTAAATATTGAGTTCATACTTTATATTATTATTTATATATATATTTTAGCTTCACGCTTTATCCCGCAAAATAGAAAAGCCAAAGAACACTCCATTCTAATTTAAATACGTTGCCTGTTGTTTAGTGGAACTTAACGTCTGGTTTTTCCTTATCAGAGCGGCGAAATAAAAATATTTTAAATAAAATCATGCCTCTGAGTCGGAATTGAAACCAAACCCATCGTTTTTACAGTCAGATGCTGCGACGGCGCGACGATGGCCTCAAAGCTAAATATAATTTATATTTAAGTATAATTAACATCAATATTATATTACGGGAAAGTGATTCATAACGATAATGCTTATATTTGATTATTTAAATGTTGTTTAAAAATAAAGCTTCAGACGAACAGTATACAACGAATTGGTTTAATTAAAATCTATAATGGTTTCCGGTAACGTTTATACAGATAATATCTTACTGTTAAGAAATTCTATTATTATAAAATAAAATATTTAATGTGAGAATTATCATTATTGTTTTATGCAATAAAATTATCTAATAGATAACACCGACGGGCGTCTACGTGTAAAAAATCATGGCGTTCAATTTCGCCATACAATACACAATGTCTAAAATTACAGTGGAGTACGGAGTATCTTGACATTAGATTCTCTCTGCCTACCCAGAGATGCGAGAGAAAAAGCTGTCTTATTTTTATTATAATTACCTATCTAACTAAATAAATATAAAAAATATTTTCTAACCTCTAAAATAACTTTGACAATATCAATAAAGAGAAGTATAAGTGACAATGAATAATATCTAGGTAATATTTGTATCGATACGTTACAAGAACGGGATATCGCGAAATGTGGAGCAATAACTTGTGATAAATAGCACTCTCGATAAATTAGTGCATTTATTGTCTTATCTATAATTATTTTTATTACATTTCTTACGAGAACAATACGGTATTATGTTAAAAAATATGATATATTATTATAATACTTATTGATAGGGAAAA
Source organism: Dryadula phaetusa (assembly GCA_032432895.1). Classification (NCBI taxonomy): domain Eukaryota; kingdom Metazoa; phylum Arthropoda; class Insecta; order Lepidoptera; family Nymphalidae; genus Dryadula; species Dryadula phaetusa. The sequence goes on from JAOYRS010000029.1 coordinate 3,639,453, forward strand.
GGCGGACATTGTTCTAAAGTGCATTGACCTTAATGTCGATGTATCAATGGAAATCCCAAAGCGCAAAGTTTCTTGTTGAGTTGACAAAATCCATACTATTTCTAATAGGAGGTAAATCATAATATTCGTTGTTTTTCATATTCTTTTATCTATTATAGCCACCAGACCATCGGAGCGCAGTGTGTCAACGTCTGATTGTAAAAGGGATTGGTTGTGAATTCTATTCCAGCTCGGGGAAAACCGGAGAAGATAAACGACGACGCACGACGAAAGCACGATGTTTAGTTGGTCATTCAACATCTCGATTCCGGGCGTAAAGTAGTGAAAGAAGTACCTTGACACTGGGTTCTCATATTTATATAACAGCATTGTAAGAGAAAACGTTCGTTCGTTACTTTCCGTATACCTCAATTTGAAACATTGCATGTTCATAGGTTGTCTTACTAGTCCGGCAAAATGAAAATTATATAAATAACGTCAAGTGACATAGGAGTAAAAGTTAATGATTTGATAGTTAACTGTCTGTTGTATGATGCAGTGCTAATTGTGTCATCAGAATGCGAGTTACAAGCATTGGTCACTACTCTGAAAGAAGGGTGTGAAAGTAATGGTCTAAACCTGAATGCGAGTAAAACTAAGATTCTTGTATTTGAAAGAGACGAAGAAAGAACGGAATGCAAGATTATGGTAGATAGAAAGATATTAGAACAACTGAATGAGGTAATATATCTGGGAAGTATGTTTAGTAGAGATGGAAGATACGAAATGGATGCGGAAAGGCGTATTATTATTATTAGTATTGAGGCGACAGCAAAACGTCAGCGTACCTGCACGTCTTGCCGTTCACAATACAGTACTGATACCGACGTTGTTATACGGCAGCGAAACGTGGGTCAAAAAAAGAATAAATGAATGCTGTAGAGATGAGATCTCTTCGTCGAATATGAAAAGTCAGTTTAGCTGACCGTATAAGCATAATGGCAGGAGATACGCAGAATGGCAGGTGTAAGCGCGAATGTCATAGTAAGAATGAAGAAGAACTCTCAACGTGCCCAAACCACCTGAGCAAGGTGTTTGGACACGTTGAGAGAATGAGTGATGAAAGAATGGTAAGTAAGATTTACGAAGCCAAGGTGAGTGGTACGAGAGGTTGGGGGAGACCTCGGTTGACCTTCAAAAACACAGTATCGAAGATACTGAAGGAAGGTCACGAAAAAAGCATGAGGACTCCCCGAAGGGCATGTATGAAGAGGCTAATGACTGTGGACGAGGCGAAAGAGGTATGAAGGTACCGTAGCGTTTGGCGCTCCATACTCTCTGACTTCCTCGTTAGGAATAAAGCGTGAAGTTAAAAAAAAAAGTATAAAAAAGATAAGAGCGCGAATGAAACCCACAACCAATTGAGTTTACAGTTAGTCACTGTACCCTTGTATATTTTATTAATATTGCTTTGCATTATTTTCATCTGTGCTTAGGTTTGGAAAAACTAATTATACTCATTCTGATCCAAAGAAAGCAGGTACAATAATCTAATTAGGTGAAATTGACGTACCAAGGCGAAGAGTAAAAGAAAATAATTAATTATTAAAACCTTTTTTTATTATTAATATAAACGTTCCTCCTTGTGCATTTGTAATAAATCGAATCCACAATCTAAATTACTTAAAGCTAAGTAATGACGTACTTATTGTCGTTTATATTTTTATAAGTTCTCAATTTATCCCTATCGGGGTAGTCAGCAAGAATTAAGCGGGAACCCTCAACTTCCCTGCGTACTCTTTAGCCTCGTCCATAGTCAATACCGTCATCAAACATGATACAATTGTCTTTAAAGTGTCCTCATGGTTTTATGTGAATTTCCTTCAGTATCATTCGATTGACAGATTCGACAATAATCGATTATAATATTTAAAAATCGTTCATTCAATCCATCTATAATCGATTATAGAATAACTATTTAAGTCACTGATTTTAGTATTTCTAAACTATTTAGATGCACTAACGTTTGCTTTGTTAAGTACATCCTGTGAGTGGGCCTGAGGCATCGTAGCATGCAGCTGGAATCTTGTGATCGCAAATGCTTCATGTGTAAGCTACATGCCAATAGTTGTAATCTAATTGTGTTCTATAGATAAGTTTAAATTGTAGTTATATGGAGTACTGAGAAAATAAATAGAGTATAATTCCTAAAATATTATATATTGATATTGAATGGTTTCGATATTTTAAGTGGTTATTGTAAGTTTGAAAAAAACAATCTCACGCTTTATCCCTCATAGAAGGGCAGTCAGAACCGAAAATTGAAAATATTTTATAAATAAACCAAAATTACTTAAAGTCACTACTAGAATACGTTTATTCTGGTTAGAATAATAAAAAAATAAGATATGAATAAAGCACAAATGATGTTTTGTAAAAAACTGTACTTATTTTCTCATAAAAAAGGGCTTATAAAGTATTATGTTATATATTGTTTTAGAGTTTTATCCAGCCTAGCAGGGTTTTTAATAAGTATAATTTCTAAGAAGATTGACGGAATTGCATCACGGCGGTAGTGGCAGCGTCTGCCTGTACATATACAAGTATCTAATAAGTCTAAAAAACTATTTCGAATTCGAGCGCACAGTAAAGGCTTGACATTAGGTTTTCTCTATCTACCCTCTTTTGTGGGAATAATTGTAAGCTGCTTCATTACTTTAAATAAGATCATTTCCGTCTTCTCGTCAACGAATCAAAATTTTGCACGTGTTATTCTAAAAGGCTAAGGTTCAAATGGCAATATTTGAAATTTAATTCCGTTTTCCTATATAGCTATGAATAATAAATAAATTATTAACAATATCTCTTTGTGTAAATATCTCTAACACGATACAAAGTAAACAGTAATAATAACCTAGAAAATAAATTATATTTAATGTTCATTAATATGAATTCAAAATATTAAAATATTTACCATATAATTTGTCATATACAGTTTTCATATATTATTTCATGATATTCAAAGGTATATTTACTTTCACGTGAAGTGTTTACACAAAATATTGCAACATTGTACGCGACAATCAGTCAATGATTTGATTGGGCTCTATTAGTGACACAGTTTATTTGTTCGTGAAAATTCGTTATGCAAATTAAGAGAAAAATAAAAAACGGTTAGTGTCCATGGCTTTGAGCGTGTTTTTATTAAAAGGATTTTTTATATATTGAAAAAGTTGAACAAATTTTCAGGTTTTCAGTATGAAAACGCGTAATACAAAAGTACACGAAAGGTGTTTTGATTGGATGTTATATATATTTTTAAATAACTTAAATATAATAGTAGAATAAGAAAATCGCATGATCGTTCTTAAAAAAAGATAATGTAATACTAGCTTATACTTGAGACACAAACAAATATATGATACATGGTGTCTCATAAATCCTTTGAACTAAAAGAATATTAAAAAAACTATATGTAATATTATTTTTTTTATTTATTGTTTCCTAATTTATATTAAAAAGGAATTTATTTAAAAAAGTCACTTCATCTAAATGTGCTTCATTTTGTTCTTGGCACTCCTGTAAACGACGACTAAAATTTTCTATCACTGCACAGCAAGTACGCTTTGTACGCGATTTCTGGCCGGATATTTTCTTTTTGTTCATCAATTGACCGTGGATTTGTTTCATAGACTTTAGACTTAAGGTAACCCCATAAGTAAAGTCCATTGGATTTCAATCCAGGCTCCGTGGTGGAATGTCTTGTCTTAGAGATATCACTTTAATTTTGTCGCATACCAAAATAATTAGGGAGTTACTAAGTCTCCAGACTCTTTATTCTTTAGTTTTCGCTCTAATGCATGTTAAATAACGGAACTCAACACTGCGCTTTGTCTTAACAGAACGGAGAAATGGAAGTAATTGAAATATAATGGCTTCTCATTATTATTCTCATAGTCAGACATTGACACACACCAAACAAACAATGAATATATTGTTAAAAAAGATTAATTGGCGTCACATGAAAAATATTGTTTCAGACGATTTCCAATGGATTAAAAAATAAATTTAGTTCAGTTATAAAAAATGTTAGATTGATCAATTAAAGGTTATGTCCTGCGGCATGCGTGTTTTGTGAGGTTACAACAAAATTGTTTTTACTATATACTTTTATTAATAAGTTAAATATTTCTATTTTATTTCTTCTTTACTTAATAACATTTTCATGTTCTTTTTGTTTATAATAATATGACGCCATCTTGGTGCAATAGCAGTGTGTCTCATAATAAACAAGATAGCTAGGCTCCATTCCCAATTGTTGTAATAATTAATTATATTTAATTAATTCTGTTCTTTACAGTCTAGTAAGACTAAGTGCATCAAAGTGTTTATCGGAATGATGAGTATTGGTTTTTTTTACTGATCGGTTTATGTACTTGAATTATCGAAATTATAATGTAATGTTTTTAAAAGAGTTTCATTTAAAATGTGTAAAAATCGCAAAAATCTAAGATCACATTCCCATAAATTTATTAAATTTCTATAATATTTACAATAGCTAGAACCCTGTAAGTTATCATAAAAGTCAATCTCATTTCCTATCACTTATATACCAAGTCCAGATTATACTAAAAAATGAAATGTAAAAAATCAATACAATAAGAATATTGAAACCAGTTATTATATTTTATCTTTATATTTATTATATTTTGTCGATACAAAAAAAATAGAAGGCAGAAAGACCTACATATCATATATTAAGATATGACATCATAAACGTGTGAATAATTTATTAGTTAGTCACAAATTTAGGATAACATCTTATTAGATATTTTATTATAGTTCATTACAATGAAAATGTGTAAACGTTTTAAATGAAACTACCGGCTCGCTCGCGGCTTCGCCCCCGCGAACTCACTATACTATAGTTATTTCTTTCTTTTACGTACACGTTTTCTAGTCTAAATCACACACTTTGCAAAAATAGTAATACTCCATATAAAACATATTTGTAAGATTTCATATACATATGCGAGAGTCCTTAAACCTTTATAATCATCTTGGACAGATTGTATAGACATGTGATTTCAAACATCCACTTATGATGTCACAATCCACATGTGATTTCACTTATTCGCATATGATATCAAGGTCCACATGTGATTTCACTCATCCACACATGCCACCATGGTCCACATGTGATTTCATTTTTCTACACATGCCCCCATGGTGCACATATGATTTTACTCTTCCATATATGATATCATGGTCCACATGTGATTTTACTCATCCACTTATGACATCATGGTCCACATGTGATTTCATCCATCCACATATGACATCATGGTTTACGTGTAATTTTACTCATCCACATATGGCATCATGGTCCACATGTGTATTGACCCATCCACATATGACATCATGGTCCACATGTGATTTTAGTCCTTCACATATGACACCACGACCCACATATGATTTCACCAATCCACACATACTACCATAGTCCACATGTGATTAATTCGTCCACATACGACATCATGGTCCACATGTGATTTCATCCTTCCACATATGCCACCATGGTGTACATGTGATTTTACTCGTCCATATATGACATCATGGTCCACATGTGATTGCACCCATCCACAAATGACATCATGGTACCCATGTGATTTTACCCATCCACATATTGCACCACGGTTCACATGTAATTTCACTAATCCACACATAATATCATGGTCCACATATGATTTCTCTCCTCTACGCATGACACTATGGTCCACATATGATTTCACTCATCCACACATTAAATCATGGTCCACATGTGATATGAACAATCCACACATTCCATCATGGTTCACATGTGATTTTACTCGTCCACATACGATATTATGATCCACATGTGATTTAACGCATCCATATATAGCACCTTGGTCCATATGTGACTTTATTTATCCACATAAGACACCATGGTCCATAAGTGATTCTACTCGTGTACATATGAAAAAAAATGTGGACCATCCACATGAGATTTCACCCACGCGCATATGACGTCACTGTCCAAAAGTGACTTCATTTGACCACATGCAATTTCAAGAGTTAACGTACGAGTTTACTACTCGCCATCGTGGTGCAGAGGAACTAAGTACAGAGCCCCCGACTACAAACGCAATTGCTTGTATGTTCCATCACACTCGTGGTAAAGATTATATTATAGTTTTTTCTTATTTTGGCATTCTAACTTAAATCACAAACATTTCTCAATTTATTTTAAATTAAATTTAAATTATTGATAAATATTTCAATTGTAAAATTAACTTTTCAACTCTTTTATTTTATAGTAGCGGCCAGCTCACCGCTTTTATTTTGTTTTTGCATCAACCTCTTATTTTTCGTCCCTCGTTCTCCCTTAGATCAGAGACTTTGTGCGTAATGTAATTTAAGATATCCATAACATACATTATAGATTGTCAAAATATTATATTAAATGAAATTTTAAATTAAAATTAGTTCTATATAAGTAATAATTAACTGAAAAAATCTAAAAGAGCAGATACTTATATTTATTCACGTTTGATATCTCCAATACCCCGGCTACAAAATAGAGCATAATTTTGTGCGTCACGTCGAGGTTGCTGTGTTTGTGAGGGGGGACCTGAGATTTCATCGCCTTGCCAATTTTGAAGGTCGGAACCTGTCTACCATACCGTAGTGATTCAGATGATCGCGTCCGAATCTACGCATGCTTGTACAGGTCCCATAGTGGTAATGCAGAAACTATATATGAATGAAGAATGAAATAGTGAGAAGCTCGAGAGATACCCGTCCGGAACACATCAGTTCTAGGAACTCTGGAAGGCTGCACTGGGCAATTTCAGCCAGTGTTCGCTTCCGCCGTTGCGCAACAAGAATTACACCTTGGTCCACACAGCGAAAGAGAAAATCTACCTCCTGGGCGCTCTCTTCGTCTCAAACTCGGCTTTGGATGACAGAGGAACTATTCCGCGACCATTCCGCGGTGCCAGAACTCGATGTCCGACATTATGTTCAGCCAAAAAGCTATTCGGCGAGCTCTATTTTCTCTGGACATCCACAAGTCGAGTGGGATGGCATTTCTCCCTTAGTGGTCCGTGTATGTGCTCCTGATTTGTCACCGGTGCTAACGCGTTTAACGCGTTTATTTCGGTACTCTTATTCACTCGGCGTAGTCCTTGATTCATGGAAGAGCGCCCTAATCCACCCGATCCCGAAAAAAGGCGATGGTTCCAATCCGACTAACTACAGGCCTATGGATATCACCTCTCTGCTCTCCAAAGTAATGGAGAACATATTAAACGGTCAAATCCTGGGGTATCTAGAAGATCAACGGTTGCTCAGCGACCGCCAATATGGCTTCCGCCATGTTCAGTCAACCGGTGATCTTTTAGTGTACTTAACCCACCGCTGGGTTGCTGCTATTGAAAGTAAGAGAAAGGGTCTGCCAGTTGGTCTGGACATGGCGAAAGCCTTTGATCGAGTATAGCACAGAGCGCTCCTTGCTAAACTTCCATCGTAAGGGCTTCCCGAGAAATTATGCAAGTGGATCGCCAGCTTCCTCACTGGGCGTAGCATAAAGGTCGTTTTCGACGGTTTTTGCTCTCAATCAATGCCCGTGAACGCTGGCGTCCTCCGGGGCTGTGTGCTGTCCCCCACACTGTTCCTTCTGCATATCAATGATTTGTTAGAGGATCCTAGCATTCATTGTTATGCAGACAACAGCACGGTGGACACCGTCTACACCAGCCTTTCTCGGGAAAACGTCAACAAGTACCGAAAAAAACTTGTCTTCGGTCGAGGCATCCCTTGAGAATGTCTCTTCCTGGGTCGAAAAGAACTTGGTTCAGGTCATAGCGCAGTGTACAGCGCCCGACAGTAAACGCGATCGTTTGTTGGTTCCATCCCTACTCAGGGGAGTGATTATGTTTAAATTAATTTCGCTGTGGTGAAGACAAAGAGTGGCGTTGAGTTCCATCCCTCAACACGCAATATCTCGAATTCGGTGTAGAGCGAAATACAGAGTGTGTTGGCACTAGGTAATCTGTCTATCCTGCTATGCGGGATAAAAGCGTGAAGCTAAAAAAAAGTTATCATAATCCTGCTGCTAGACTCTTCAGCTTAATTATTACAAATTTTACGTTATAACTACATGCTTTCTATCGTTAATGATTGATTATATTTGTATGATGATTCTTTTTATTAATTTCAAATTAATATTACTTTACGATACCAGATATCGTGTTGTTTTGTTAAGAAGAATAAGCGAGAGTTTACGGGAGAATATTTAATCTCCCGTAAACATTTAGTACACAAATTAGTTTAAAAAATATATTAAAACTAAACAGTAAGCAAAAAAAGGGTAAATTTAAAAGAAATCAAATAAATGTGACTACAAAGTGTCGATGGTGCTTACTCTATGGATTGATAAAATATTAATATTTAAAATCAATTATTGATGTCTTTTGTTTTTTTTTTCAAATGTGGGATAGAAAGATTTTGCAAGCCGTCGACGTAATTAGACGGAATTAGACTTTTTATTTTTCATACAGGAACTACATTGAGTATCAGGATAAAATTATCCAATGTGCTGCTCCAAGCTATTACATAATTATATTTGCAAATAATCATTCCTATCTATCCTTTGATTATCAGTATAAAATTAAATTTATGAATTTTAGTTTTTATAACTATACCGATACGAAAATAAAATTATTTTATATGTACCGCTATGTAAACAAACAAACAGACAGACAGACAGACAAGCAAAAAGTCTATTGAGTAGTTTTATAGCTTCAGTTACCTATATATATATATATATACATATATATACGTTGTATGTATATATATATACGTTGTTGTTATATTTAAAATAGTTTGATACTGAATAACAATTAAATAAACCAGTAAGACCGAAATTTAGTATAGTTACAATTTATACGGATTGGAAACGCTTCCTGCGCCTCGATGTCAATTTTTTTTACAATAATGTAGCTTAATTAGCTTAACGCTTTATCCCTTCCTATAGCCAGAGAGCGCGAAGCGCCAAATTTTCGCCAAAACCCTGCATACTTCTTTCGCCTCGTCGACAGTCATAAATCTCTTCATGTACACCCTTCGGGTGATCCTCATGATTTTACGTGACCTTCCTCCGGTATCATCTATACTGTGTTTTCAAAGGTCAAGCAAAGTTCATCCCGATCTCTCGTACCGTATTGTTATATAAATATGTTGAATTAAAATAAATTCTACACACACAGCCTTATTATATGTTATACTATTGTTAAAAATACTCGTTGCCTTGGCTACAAGTATTTTACGTATCAATTAATACATATACAACATAAAATAAAAAAAGTTTACCGACATTAAATGATTCCGTACACTTTTCGTGTGCATGGAAGCCATGAAATTAGGAACCAAAAATAATTACCAAGTCGAAAGCGTGGATTACTGTTACGCACGCGAAGAGTTCTTATTATTTTGTAGTTAGAGGCATAATTAAACGTACATTATACGTTGGTATTAGGCAAGAATTGGTATGAAAGGTACGATTTTCTTGTGTTAAATATAGTTTTTGTTTATTTTTATAAAGTTGAAAATAACAAGCGAATTAGATGAAATCAGAATTAATGATAATGCGTGAGTATGTTAATTGCGTGACTCAAAACAATGTTTGTGTTTACCGTTTCAGATTGCACATCTATCCGTTGGGGTGTAAAACACGCGTTGTCTTAGCAACGTGTATGCAAAAGAGAAAAAATGACGTATGATAGTGTGCGTTGTGTAAATATTTATTTTCTTTAAATAAAATATATTTTAATGCATTATCATTAAATATGTAACTATATTTTTAGCTTCACGCTTTTAATTCGTATTGCAGAGTAGACAGGAAATACCCTGTCTCTCTGTCTTGTCCTTGGTTGTCGTGTTAAGTGGCGGAACTGAACAAAGTACTTTGTCTAACCAGAACGAGAAAATTAAAATAATTCAATTATAATCATTCCCTCGAGTAGGAATCGAATTCACAACCGTTTGCGCTTACAATCAGACGACGTAAACTCAATCGGTTGTGGATTACATTACGAGAACACCCAATATGAACAGATAGATATACTTAAATGTCTAAAGTATATTACATAAATCCTATACCTAATCACTTTCATGTAATTGGCCTGAAAGTTTTATTTGCCTAAGAAAAGGTCGATTGCGACTAATAAGAAGAAAATTTGTTCTTATCAGGAACCGTGTAATTTAAAAAGTGAAACGTACTCTTATATAAAATTAGCCAGCTTTCTATAAGAAGGACGAAGTATTTCCTAATTAAGTTTCTTACTTCACAAGTGAACGTCTGCGTTATTGCAACACATATTTAATTTATATGGTTTCATGAGTTAGTAACAGAATTTTTTAAAACTGAAAATGATTACTTACTTGCTAACTAATTGATTTCTTTTTACTTTGGCACTTTTATCCCGCATAGCAGGGTTGACAGGAAATATCTAGTGTTCAGATTTCCGCCGATTCGTAACATTGCTTGTTGTGTGGCGGAACTCAACACCGCGTTTTTTCGTCTTCACAGAGTGAAGATTTTTTTATCTTCACACATCATACCTGGCGTGATAGTCAGAGGGAACGGAGCGCCAAACGCTACGTTTCCGATTGAAATAGAATTCAAACCTACAACAAATCGTTTGATGTAAACACTTAAATAATTATAAATTTTATTATACTATTTTACTATTTTTAAAGTGTTATTCCAAACTTAGGATTAGAAAATATTTTTGAAAAAACGTCTTGGAAAACGTCTAAGCACTCTAACCGCTAAGCCATGCGTTCTATTACCAGCTGCGTTGAAATTCTTATACGTTTGTTACAACTTACTAACAACATAATTTGTCTTGTTAAACGATTATTTCCTAATAATCTTTAAGTAACAATTTTTTTTTTAATTTCTCTACAGATATGCTGACAACATAAATAAGTTGTAACAAATTAGCTTACAAATTGCTTTCAATTGATTCCAATATTCGCAATTCCAGTATTCGCTTGTTCGAATCCCACTGCGTTCAAATATTTGTTTTTTCAAAAATATTTTTTAAAATTTGTACTTTTCAAAAAAATACTATACTGATAAAAATACATAAATGAAAAACTATCTGATGTTTATGATTTTTTTCTCGCGTTATTTGAGGTCAAATTTTAGCCATCTTTTTCCAGCATTGCAAAGAAGTCAGTAAGGGATTGGTATTAAAAAGAGAGGAAATGATACTCTGTCCTTAACAAATACAATATTAGCTAAATAATTGATTCATAAATAGAAATTGTTGCTGATAAAGTTAAAATCATTGACTTTTGATTTTCAAAGAGACACAGATAATCAAAATTTCTTATTATACAGAACACGAATATTATTTGTGTTAACTAAATGTAATAAGCCATTGCGTTTTGTTACACAGTATTGGTTACTGAGTTTGGTGTTTTGGTATTTAAAAATACGATTTTGAAAACTTGACATATGTACTTTAGTGCGAATCAGTAGTGAGTCTATTTGTGACCATACACTATACAATAGTCCTTGGTCACGGATAATATTCGAAACGTGGTTTTTAAAAATATATATTTTCCAAAATATACGTGATAAATTCATTTAAAATAATTTAATTTAAAACAATATTTTACAATATTTTATTAATCAGGACAATATTTATATCAAAGGCATTTCAAAATTGCACTTTCTCTCCTGTTTTATCTAGCTTCATAATTAGTTAGATTACTTATATTAATAAATATCAATCCAAGTTTTAGATCAAATATTAAACTTAAACATTATATACGCAAATTTTTTTATGAACAGTGTATACTGATAGCCGTGCCGTGACGTTGGCCACACGTCATTCACATGGGCTTTAATACACGAACATCCTACACACTTTTAATATTATACATATTATTTATATTCAAATATTGATGTATTCATTTATACATAGGTTTTAGAATAAAATAAAACAAATAATCATTATATATAATTTTAATATATTCTTTTTAATTATATGTTATTAATATAGATAGATATGTTTAATACATTCGAGTATATCTGATTTATTTTCGTATACTTATATATTAGTTTAAGTACGACGTTGACTATTGTAGTAATAGGACTTCCTTTATCAAATGTAATTTTTCAAGTTTCAAAGAAGATCTTATGGCAGAGATTGTGTTAATTTAAAATTTATATTTTGTTAAAAATCCATAAAATAAATTTTATATTGTAGCACTGGTTCATTCAAATGCCTAAACGATCTATGGATGGTGCTCGTTTCCGTAATTGTGACCGTATCCATAATTATAATTGTATGGAACCTGTAAAAAGATACAAAAATCCCTTTAAAAATATTTAAATATTATATTTTTCAGATTTAAATTTTATATTTATTACATTTAAATAAGTAATGCAAAAATAACAGACATTATCAAAGTTGAAGTTGGTGCAGAATGTATATAGTTTATACTGTTTAATATGTAGCTCAACATACGTTATACATATATGGCTGACATATCGATAGACAAATGAGAACTAGTAATAGAGGAGCTCTTTTGCAACAAAGTTTAATGACTGGAGGTAAAATCTGAAAGCTTGTTTTTTATAACGTTTTTTTTTCTTCACGCTTTTATCCCGTATAACAGAGAAGACAGGAAGTGCCTAGGGTGCAGACACTCCATACTCTGCTTTCTGCCAAATTCAACGCAGCGCTTTGTCTTGCTAGTGCGAGAAAAAGGAATGATTTTAAATATAATCTCGAACCCACAACCGATCGCGTATACAGTCCGACGCTGTTCTACGATTGGCCTCAAAGCGGTTTATAGGGTTCATAGCTTTAAAATGTTTACTTTTTCAAAAAATAGCTTTTTTGATATTTTGTCCTATCAAAAAATTCGAGTAAATTAAGTTTACCCACAGATTTAATATTAATTCAACATTAGTACTCACATAATATACGGTGGGCACTACTAAAGGTGGACACAGACTCGGATTAACGAAGCACCAAAGGAAACGTTTCGGTCTCGAATATACCTGAAACAAGTAAAAAACAATATATAAATTACTTTCAGGTATATTGGTTAGCCACCGCTGGGGTTCAATTAGTAAGTAATTGCTTATACGATCTTTCATGCGAATCTCACCCACACTCTCTATCTGCTTAAACTAAGCTATTCAATATTAATACGATACCTTTTTAATATCACAATCATGGCAAGCTTCCTCTGCGTCGCTGAAAAATAAACAAGTATTTAAGCTCCTATTATATTTGTGAAGATTTTTGAGCGGGAGATTATGTCTTGAGTAACTTGGTAATCAAATGACTTGTAGAAATATATTATATAAATATATTACATAAATGGATACTTTTTAATTTTACACGTTAAAAAATTATAAAATATTCAATCTCGACAAAAAATAAAGATCGTATAAAGAGTACACAATCTATCGTGAGGAGAAGTGAGTGAGTAAAAAAATATTTATCTTGTAGTACACAAGGCATAACATATATATATTTTTTTCATTTTATATGATATTTCCATTTTTATTATTTCTATATATTCATAAATATATTGAAATAAATATTTTTAAAATACCTTGCCGGTGCTAATTCCGCCATAACTGCAAAGATAAAAATGAAGAAAAACAGAACAATTGCTTTCGACATCTTGTTTGCAGGACTGTACTGAAAAAATAAAAATGCTTCAGATGAACACCAAAATGACAGTATTTCATATATTCATTAAAAAAAATACTTCACTAAAAATCGATTTTATTAATAATATTTCTTACTGTAAATGTATCACGCGTAAACTATTGAACGCTTGATAACCACACTGTTCGCGCACTTGAAGTATCTCAATTGTAACTTACTGTGTTGAGAACGAGCCCTTATAAATATATACTTATCAAGTCTGACTTGCTGTGGGTCAAGCACTATTAAAAAGTCATCAAAAGTGTTTCCCGTCTATCTTTAATACGCCAATCAATCAATCAAAAAAATTTCAAATAGGAAATTCCTATACTATTATTTTGCGATGAAAATAAACTGTTTTTTTTGAAAACATTTACATTGTACAGATACATATTTTACTTTTTTACTATATTGTAGATATTAATTAAATTAAAGATAAAGACAAAATTATTCTGTATACTGTAGTGATAATAAATGTCCGTGTGTTCATGTTAAATTTTTCGCTTATAAAATTATTAAAATAACTTTTAATAAGATTTTTGATTTTCGCGATTTTTATACATTTTAAATGAAACTATTTTAACTAGATTAATCGCGTATATTTTGGTATTCGAAAATACATTTTGGACACCTGACGTTTCGAACACTTTACAATAGTCCGTGGTCATAGGTAGACTGAGGTGGCATTCGTCTGTCAGTTGATACAAAAAATTTTTTGTCCAAAATGTATTTTCGAATACCAAAATATACTGCGATTAATTCGGTTAAAATAGTTTCATTTAAAAATAACTTTTTTTATAATACTGTACGGTGGATCGTGCAACTTTGTCTGTGTCATAAACGGAATACATTTTCAACGTTTTTCTAGCTCCGTAGCTTGACCTTTTACAGCCTTTAACCTTTTCAGGACCCTGCCTTCCATAATCAGAAGATTTTTTCAAATCCATTCCGTATTTTCAAAGATTAACGCGTTTAAAAAAATAAAGAAAGTTTGTCATATTATTAAACATAATACTATTGTAATCGCTTGAACTGATCGTTCTTATTTAATCAAAAAATGTCTGATCATCAAAGATTATTTAGTCGTTTTTGACCAATGTCCAATGAACTTTTAAAGTGAAAATGTATGTGATTTATTGTGTTTCAAAATATATTATTATTTTTGTAAATTTTTGTGAAAAATATGATTGTGGATTTTTTTTAGCTTCACGCTTTTTATCCCGCATAACAGGGTAGACCGAAAGTACCTAGTGTCAAGACACTCTGTTCTTCACTTTCCACTGAATTAGAGACATTGCGTGTTTTTACTTGATGAACTGTACCATAAATCTTATAATTTCGTCATATCCACAGGTATGTAGAAGCAGTTTTCACTGTAACTTTTTAGGAAATATATGAAGTTTTGTATACTAGCAATAGAAACGTAAAACATATTTTGTGTTATTTTTACGGCGTTTTATGATATTTTTTTAAGTTTTCTCAAATTTTTTTAAATTAATTCTATTATAAAACCTATTAAATTATGCTCAGGCGTAATGAACTCAAACTCAAAAGAGTACTAACCAACTGCATCTAAAGATAAAGAAAATTTAGTCGTTGTAAGAAGAGCCTAAAGTAGAACAATTGTACCATGCTTAAAGAAGCCAATTTGTCAAGCATCTAGCATCTTATTATGAAGGGAAATAAGGCAAAGTAAAAGATGACCAAAAAAGATAAAAGATTGAAAAAAGCTAGAAATTTTGAGGATATAATATTACTATGGAAAGGGTTGATTTACTCGCTTATGAGCTACGAAATTTTACTTATATAACATTCATAAACAGAAGTTTGCTTTGCGAATCACATTGGACCTCACATTTTACAATTCGACGCATTAAACAGTCTGATTCCGAGAAGACCGGGAGAAATACTTCTATTATTTTTATTATTTGCTTCCACTTGCTGCTGAAAAATCGAGCATGAAATTTTGTTGTCATCGGACGTTAGTTGGAGCATAATGCAACATTTTATCTAAACAGAGCTGGCAAGCATTTATAATTTAATTAATAAATTTCGTCGAATAGGTCATATGACCAATGACTATTATATTAACCAGAAAAATGTAGGTAATTTTTTGAAGTTCCTTGATTCATATATGTACATATAATATTTATTTATAATATACCGGTACCAAAATAGCTATTCCTATATTAAAATGCTATAATTCAAGTATTATTATATAAACATCATTTGTTCCTGTGGAGTACCTTATTATATGATACACATATTAATTTCAATACAACGATGACATAAAGCAATCATGCGGAAATTGAAGTACGAAGTATCTTGACACTGGGTTATCTCTACTTACTCTACTTTACGGAAAAAACTTTATTAACTAATTACACCAGAGGCGTGTGTCAATAGACACTTAAGATATATATTAATCAGTTAAACATTGTGCAAGAGAAGATAACACTTTCCTATTTTTCGCAATTAAATTGTACACAACGAAGTTAAGTATACAAAAATATTTTAGTTGACTGAAATATTGTCTTACACCTTGTAGAAATTCATTAATTACCTGTATAGCCAGTAGTACACAAGTATATGGATAATGAGTAGAATAGAGTATCTTTATATCTTTCATGGTACGGGGAGTATATTAAGGTATAAAATACACCATTAAGTCGAATAATGAAACCTTTTTAAAATGCATACATGCGCACCACACTATAACTGAGCCGGTGGACTATAGTAAAAAAACACCTTCACCCTTTATCCCGCATAGAAAGGTAGTCAGAGACAACCTGCGTTGACTGATTATCGCCCAATATCGATACATTACGTACTTGTTGAGTGGCAAACTAAATCAAATACTGTAAATTGTTTGAAATGTTAAATTTTCTAAAATATATCTTCAAATATCAAAATATTAATTCAGTTATAATAGTGTCATTTGAAAAGACAATATAAAAATACATACTTAAAATCTAAAATATGTTAGTAATGTTGGTACATGAGTATCAACATTTATCTCACGTACCAGCAAACAGGGAAACATAAATAACGAGTGAAACAATTTACCTACAGTGAGGTATTCTTACAGCTGTTTAGTTTGTTCAACACACCAGCTGATGGCGCGTGATACGAATCCCTGTATATTACTGATAGGAGATGCTGCTAATATCAAAATATTATGTAAAAACGTTACTTTTTCAGCTTAACGTATAGCAGGTTAATCAGAAATCCTTCTTCCGAGATAATCTGTGCTCTGATTTCGGTTAAATTTTAATTTTGCATATATTATCGACGGAACTTAACACCGTGTATAGTTCTACAAAAAAGCAACATTTTTTATCCTGAAATTTAATGAAATCCTGACGCTTTATTTTTGACTAAATAATCAGGGAGAACGGAGCGCTAACCGCTACCCGCATACTTAAAAGCAATAGTGAAAAAAAAATTACAAATGATATTATTTTAAACGGAATAATCACGTATAATTTGGTATTTAAAAAAATGCTTTTGGAAACCGGACGTTTTGAAGAATTCACAGTAGTCCGTGGTCACAGGTAGACTGAGGTGGCATTATTGTGTTAATTGATATAAAATGTATTTAATTTTAAGCTTCAATAATACATAACAATTGCCTCATGGGAAACGGAAACTTTGTCTGTCCTTATTTAAATATATTCAAATCTATAACTACGTCGCGGCATTGCGTTCCACCACTCAACACGCAATGTCTCGAATTCGGCAGACAGCGTCTTGACAGTAGGTACTTTCTGTCTACATAGCAGCTATTTATCTCACATAAATGCTTGAAGACAGTAAAAAATAATAAAAAAAAATTTTATTTGCTAAAAAAAAGTAATCCAATCCCTTAGCCTTATATAATTATATAAGGCTAAGGGATTGGTTTACTTTTTTTAGCTTCACGCTTTTATCCCGCATAGCAAGGTAGGCAGAAAGTACCTAATGTTAAGACAGTCCGTACTTCGCTTTCCACCTAATTCAAGACATTGTGGTTGAGTGGTGGAACTCAACGCCGCACTTTATTTTTTACCAGAGCGATGAAGTTTAACTAATTTAAATATAATCACTATTCCAAGTGAGGATCGAACCCACAACTGATCGCGTTTACAGTCATACACTGTTCCACTGCGGCACGATCTGCCTCATTGATACACTTGTTATAAGTTTAACTTCTTAAGTATTCTTAACTAAGCGTAGGTTGTCAATATTTTGGTTAACACAGAGATCAGAATAATAATAATCATATTTATTTATTGCCAGAATAAAAAAAAGAAGTAAAGAGCAAAGATATTTTATTCTCAAATACTCAACTTCTCAAGTACTTCTTAGTTAAATTATTTAAATATTTTTATATTAAACCTTATTTATATATTTGAGGGACATTTTAATTCAAAGACTATTTTTTTGCAGTTTCATTTTTTCTGTATTAAAGGTTATAAAGAACCTAGTTTTAATATATTTGCTTTGCTTTCGTTACGCTGTATGAAACTAAGGCGGAAAAATAAAACAATTTCTTCTCAATAGAACCCACAGTCACGTTGACAGTCAGATGCTTGTCTACTGTTACATGACCTTGAAAGATGAATTTATATATTGTTCTTTTATTGAATAGTGGTATTTTATATGCGTGTACCTTTACATATGCTTGTTAAAACGTACAACATATGTTCCGTGTTGAAATTTTTCCCGTCCATTCAATAGCGTCAAATGCAGAAAAGAAAATAATTTGCTTTTAACAAAGTTTAAAGAAACTGAAAATTCTGTGAAACAGAAAAATTAACCGAAGAAAATTCTTCTAAACCCGTTTGGAATATTTAAATAACAATCTTAAACCTTATTTTTGTTTTAATGTTATTAGATTAACTTACGTATACATATATCGTAGCAAAATGATAATATAAAATATCGATATAAACCTTTATAAGTCTTTCGTTACTCACCTATATACCTACATATGTATATATGTAAGAAATTACAATAACGATTATATTTTTATAATTATTATTATTTTTAAATTTACTTTTTTATTTCAAAGCAGGGTAGACAGAAAGAATATTATCAAGGCATTCCTTACATCACTTTCCACAGATTGTGAGGCATTGCGTGTTGAGTGATGAACTCAACGCTGCACTTTGTCTTGCCAGAGTGAAGAGCGAAAATAATTAAAATATAATCACTCCCTCGAATGGGAATCAAACCTACAACCGATCGCACTTACAATCAGACGCTGTTCCACTGCGCCACAACCGGCCTCAATTATATTAATAATAAATAATAATAATAGTAATAATGATCATATTAATAATAATAAACATCTTTAGGTTTATTATGTTGCATCTGTATATACATATAAGAAAACTGTAGGATGGCCCATTTAATATAGTCTAAAAAAAGAACTAGTTGGGTATTTTTTTATATAAGTAGCAGAATCAATATTATTTTTGAAATTTTTATCAGTCTGTCTGTTATTTGCTTTCACGTTTTTGATATATAGCTATTAGTCCTCGGTAATATACACGATGTAGTTTATTTTGGACTTCTAAGCCCTTGTGTGGAATTCTAAAGGCCCATCTAATCTTTATTAGATAACATCTTAGGCAAAGTTGTTGAACATGATGAGCTATTATTGTGAACATAAAAACGAATGTTTGGAGTATATGGAACCACAGCAGCCCTAAAAAAAAGTCTTCAGACACATAATTTTAAACCCAAGAACTTCGAACCAGAAGACCAGAAAGACTGGTTTACTTTACTAGCATAACTTTTATTAACAACTTATGATTTTTATGTATGAAATAATATTTTTCATGTATGAAATAAAATTGTAGAAATAGTAAAATAAATAGCCTAAAATTCTCTCTTTCCAAATGATTATTTCTTAATAAGCTTTGGGTAGCAGAAATTGTAAAAATCTCTACAAACATGCTAACAACGTTAATAAATTGTAACAAAAACGTATAAGAATTACGACGCAACCAGTAGTAGAATGCATGGCTCAGCGGTCAGAGTGCTTGGACGATTTCCAAGAGACACGGGTTTGAATCCCGCTGCGTTCAATTTTTTATAAGTTTCTTAAAAATGTTTTCAAATTCTAAGTGTGGAATAACAGTTTAAAAATAGTAAAATAATTAAATTTTAATATTTCATCGGTCCATAGAGTGAGTCACCGTATATATATTGTAGTCAAATATTTTTTGGAATTTTTTTAACTTGGGTAAGTTAATGAAAACTCTTCTGAAAATAATACAATATTTTAAGGGTTTTTGTTCGTTACGTGTTACGTTTTATATTTTCATAAACTAAATTGTTTACTAAATGTTTATGGGAGAGTAAATTCATACAGTGGAAGGGACACAGCGACAACAGGTATTGTAAAATAATTATTACAATACCTGTAATTTACAATTAGTAATAACAAAAATAGTCATCTTATAAAGATAATCAATCATTAACAATTCAGAGCATGCAGTTACAATGTAAAATCTGTATTAATTAAGCTAAAAGACAAGCTAAGAAAAAATTTAGTTTGTAACGATTTTGGTTTCTAATAAGTTTATTATACTTCATTTATATTGCTTTTCATCCGAAATTATTCTTAATTTTGTGTGCCTTAACAAATATTATGAGAAGTAAAAGTTATGAAGATTACAATCCCTAACGAAAAATATTTTCGATAACTTTAAAGATGTCTTTATAAAAATTAAACTGCAGATAGCTGTACTTAAGCTAAATATAGTATGTTTCTTCAGAATTTTTGCAATATTATAAATGATAGAAAATATATAATGGTATTTAAATAGTGTATCTTAAATTCTATTAAAGTTTTTCTCCTCTTTTTTTTAGCTTCACACTTTTATCCCGCATAGCAGGGTAGACAGAAAGTACCTAGTGTCAAGACACTCCTTACTTCTTTTTAATTTTATCAACTAATTATAACTTATATATAATTAATTTTAATTTATGAGTTCAATTCTTATTATATTTTAACAATCAATAATGTAGATACGTTATGAATATCATTAGATGAAATAAGGCCGCACAAATTTCAAATTAATTTAATATACTATGTTTACTATGTAATCTTACAATAAAATATAAAGACTGTTGGGTGAAGACGGGGGAAAGCAGACCCTACTCAAGGAAAATAAAGCCGACGCCGTGGTAGCGCTTTATATATTATTGGTCTTCAGGCTCAGTATGACTTGTGATTTTGACCATGCACCATGCGACTGCTCCATATGCTGAGTTGGTATTCAGCTGTAATTGCAAGTAACGGGGAGCAATTGCGTCGTGGATGCGAGCCTCGTATGTGCGCACGATATCTAAGTAAGGCAACAAATGCAGTTTAACCGATTTCCTAGGCCTTTGTATTCTGTCGAACACAGTCGCAGAAGTTTTAATGGGTAAAAATTCTATAAATTTATATCTATTCTATAAATCTACTTATGTACGTTTGAAAGATTTCTCCTGTGTATTAATAAAACAGTTTTTATAAGAAAATTGGCTGAGATATATATATATATATATATATATATATATATATATATATATATATATATATATATATATGATATACATGACTATGTATATATATTTTTATGATTTTAGTCTCTCTTATTGACCCGGCTACTCTCTGGATGGCTGGACTTGCAATGGTTGCCTTATCACTAGTAAATTGTTTTAAATAAAAAGTATTTAGATGTGTCTTCTAACATTTTTTTTTTATTTTTATAGCTTAATATAAAGGTACTTCGTTCTCCACTACGCTTACATTTGACATTGCGTATTGAGTGGTGTAATCAAACGCTACGCTTTTCCTTAACTAAACCTTAACTAAAAATGTAACAAATTAAATATAATCATATCCTTTTAGTAAGAATCTAATATAGAACCATAATATATTTACACACATTCATGAATATAACATCACATTGTTTAAATGACCGAAAATTCTGAAAATCAAACATAATTAACATGAAAACCGTGCTCTATTTTTCTTGCAGTGGTGAAGTTGGTCTTTCAATTAGGCGGGTTGAGGTTTTTGTACCGGATCTGGCAATGTTTGCGCGCCGAGGACGGTGCCTATGTGTAATTGTAGCATTTCGGTGAATTAAACAAAACTTTTGACAATTCTCTGTCTGTTTCATATACTTGTGTGGTGTATGGCGTATTTATATTGTAATTATTTTAATTGAATTGTAATTATATTAATTAATAAAAATAAGAAGCCTATCTGAAATATATATATATATATATATATATATATATATGGTTTCTTTTTTTATTTTTTTTAGGTTTACGCTTTTCCTACAAAGCAGGTTAGTTAAAGAGAACCAAGACACTCCGTTCTATATTTCAGTTTTTACTAAATATATTATACAGCTTTCTCCTTATTACTAAATATAGCTTCCTCCTTATTACTAATATTTGACTAGTATTTTGGTAAATTATAGTAATAAATTTATGATTTAATACAAATTTTGCTAATATAATAATAGAGGCCGGTCGTAGAGCAGTGGACTTTAAACAAGATCAGTTGTGGGTTCAATTCCCACTGGGGGTATTGATTAAACTTTAAATTATTAGCACTTCCACGCTCAGGTAAGACAAAGTGCGGCGTAGAATTCCGCCACTCCACACTAATGATAATAATAATAATCAAAATGTCTGGAAATTATTATTTTTATTAAATATTAAAAAATAGTTTTAAAAAATAAATTAAAAACAAATTATATTAAAATAAAACAAAATGACTATAATTTTTATAGTTTATACAATTTCATGAATACAGCTACATAAAAATATACGTCACATTTAAAAATCCTACAAATCCCACCGAATCCACGCTCAGAATCCAACTCAAAAAGGTAATAAGGCAATTTCGATGAAAATCCCTTAAGTAATAATGTGTCGAAAACGTTTTCTAAATTTACACATATTGTGTTCGCAATCGGCAATGTCGCAGATGATCGGAATACCGAATGACTAAGAAATAGCTTACAATGCCATGATTTTATCTCCATATACCAAATATGATAACAGTCAGTCTTGGAGAGATGTGAATCACAATAAAAAAGAGATTTCGCGTATTAAATAATAATCTTACTTATATTGATGTACAATTTGTAGCTATTTTTTAGCTTTAATCCAATAGACTGGGTAAACAGGAAATATCTAGTGTCAAGGCACTCCATATTCCGCTTTTTACAGAACCTAAGACATTGTGTGTAGAGAGGTGGAATTCAGTGCCGCGCCTTCTATTACCAGAGCGAGGAAATGAATGAGAATGGGAAACGAACCCTGAACTAATCGCATCTACAAGCAGATGCTGTTCCACTATGCCACGATTATTTTGTAATGTATTTATTACAGAATTTCAATAGGAGGTATAATTGTTGACTTGACCACTTACTTTTTGATGCATAAATATTCTATTACGTATTTATATTGAGTATTTTTTTCGAATGTTGGCCCTACCAGCGCTGACAGCGTCATCGGATTTTTAGGGAGGCCAAGCTAGAAGAGCTCTGATCTTGGCGTGGAGATATCGAGAGGAAACCATCAACTTAGAACACAGTGTCTCAAGGGTGCCTCCTGTGAGGCACGGACCTCGGCTTGTGTACACCGTTTGTAGTGGGGGATTTGCCTCTCCGGAACAAGCCTATTGACATCAAGCGGTAATTATATTGATTAAGAACAAAATATTAAAGAAACTACTCTGAACTTATCATTTTCTAATAGATATTAAGATTATTTAGGTAGTTAAGTATTCAAAAATTAAATATATTTTTATTGGTATTAATTTTTTTTATATATTTTTCAAAAACAATCACCGACTTTAACTTTATATTTCATTATACAACAAGCAATAATAAAAAAGTTTATAACCACGTAACTCCATCTTACTCTGCTCGCATAAAGAAAGCCCTTTTGGTAGAATAATAATAACCTAAAATAAGAAACAAAAGAAACAGTACGTACGGTCAGTACAAAATAACGTACTAAAGATGATAAGCTAACATTGTTATACATTAAAGCACTTATACGATAATGTTTCTTTGGTAAATTGAGTTTTGAAAAGCAAAATAATTTTCAGATAGAACACTGCGAGTGTAGAACATGGAGTAAATTTATTATTTGAACGGCGGTCCGCGGACAAAGGATTTAGCTTTGTTGAATTATGCAAATAAATTCACCATTCTGTAACATTTGTTGAAAATGTCTTTATTTCGGGTGATTTCTTAAAAGGCCCTCAAGACTAATCCCGCTTTAGGCTGTTGAATGTTCTAAGTGAAACGAATGTTTACTCGTACACCTGCCCGAATTCCGACGATTATGTAATGATGCTTGAAAGCTTTTAGATTTCACTAATAAAAAGTGGGATTTAAAAGCGTTCCCTTAGAATCCTAATTTATAATTATGTTCAAAATTATAGTAATTATTTTTTAAAATATTTTCTAACTAAGTGACCAATCTAAATAAAAAGGATTTACTTTTGACAGTTAACTGTTCTTTACAGTATATTACAGAAAAATATGTATAAATGTATATGACTATGATATATATTAAGATATACATTTATATAAAAATAATTAATATCAAATATAGAGATGATAAATTGAGTCCATTTGTGGACTGTGCCAGTCGGGGGCTGTCGTTTGACTGTTGACGCGCCTGCTTGTGGGTTCGATTCCCACTTAGAAGAATGATTATATATCTAATTTATTTTTACTTTCATTTCTTTGCTCTGATAAGACACGCGATATTAATCTCGCCACTCAACACGCAATGTTTCGCTTTCGGGAGGAAGGCATTCAACGAAGTGTCTTGACGCTAAGTCGTCTCTGACTTACCTGTTATCCGAGATAGTTAAAGATATTTCAGGTATGTCGTAGTACTGAATTATAGACAGATAGACAATACTATAAGTTACTAGCCATTTTAATTTAGGTATTAGAGTTTGCAATATTTTAAATATAGTTAATAATTTATTATTTTAAAATTAAAAATAGTAAATATATATATATATATATATATATATATATATATATATATATATATATATATATATATATATATATATATATATATATATATATATATATATATATATATATATGTTAATACGTGAGCACTTTGCGGATTTTGAAAATACTAGGAATTCATTGATATAACGAGTTTTTAATTTTATTGTTCAAAACTGCTGTCTTGGTAAGTTTTTTTTCTTATTCTATAGAAACTTATTGAATGGCGTCCCTTTGTCTTTCCAGTATAATAGCTAAGGTCTTTAGGAAAATACTCATCTCACAAAGTCTACAACTATGTTATTCAAATTTTTGTCCTATCTTAGAGTAGACTTGATATTTTTTCATTTTGAGTAAAACCGTAAAAATATATTTAATTTTATACAAAAAATAATTAATATAGTATATATCTTTTAACTATCATTTTAATTTTCCTGTTTTATTTTCATTATAATGTATTTAGAATCATATATTCATGCAATGATTTATTTTATGTCGTTTATCTTTTATCCATTTCTCATCATCATTCTATGTTTTCTAAATTATCCAGATGAAACTCAACGTTATTATTAAAATAATACAAATTTTAAATAAGTTTCAACTAATTATATATCCTAAGGATTTTAAAAATCTTTCGCCATTTTTCACCGGTATCGCATAGGTATGTACATGTAGGTCTACAGTTGCCTGAACATTATAATATTTGTATTGCATCTTCTTTATAGTCGTTCACTCTTGATGATAGTGTGAGTGATCGTTGTTGATGTTGCATTTTTATTGGTTACACGTGCTAAGCGCCTCCACTCGTTGCATCATCAGCGTCTCTCTTTTACTATCTCTCCTATCCGCCTCACAACGGCAGAGGGGAAACGGTGCTAGGGTAATGGTCGTTCTGACTGTAGATTCTGCCTCCACCCTTGGTGTGTTCTTATGGTAGGCCTAGGTCCTGATATTGGTCTCAGTATTGTCCTGAGATGAGGTATGAGGAGTTGACTTGGGACAGGTAGGGTAATGAGGTAAGCTGCCCAGCCAGATGAGACACCTGGTTCTCTAGGGAAGACCCAGCTTAGATAGCCAGCGACAATGGCAGCAGTTCAGGAGTCGACTGTGGACTATGGAGTATTGTGTTGCATCTTTTATAAGGTCCGTCCAACGCATATGACATTGACTGCACGACCACTTGCCGTCGATTTAACCTTGAACAAGAATTCGCCCCATAAAGGTCATTTCTGACAATGTGATAGAAATATATCATATAGAAAGGTAATAATAAATTAATAAGTACAACTAAATCTAACTTAAGTATCAAAGTATCCATATAGTTATAAGACACGTTATAATATTCGATAAATTACAACGGTTTTTACAGGAATGAATAAATTATTTAAAATGACTTTTGATCAAAATAAAAAAAATTGTATGTAATTACAATCAGTTCCTGAGTGGACTCTCGAAATGGAAATTATTGGAACACAATGCCCCTGAAGATGTTGGTTATTTTCTTGTTATTTTATTGGTTATTTTTTATTATTAGTTATTATTTTTTCTTACAAAATGTCATTTAATACATAAACACTTTTATTAAGAGTTTTCCTATATTATACCTGTGGCAAAGTATCCGTATACAATTCCTATCGGCTTACCTTTTATATATAAATATAATTATTAAATAAACTAAGAAAATTCACCATTCGCCCTAGTAGTATACATATTGATTATATCATTATTATGCTATGCAAATTTATCGTATGTTAATATGATAAACTTTGAAGGATAGGCATGAAACTTTAACACGCTGTATAAAATAGTTTATTGAATCCCAATTAGGGATTAAATAATATATTTTATTTAGCATATGATAATAGTCCTTATGTGTTGTTTATTAGTTAACAAAATATGTATAGACTGTAAAAAACATTGATTGGAGTTTGATTTTCACTCGGGGGGGAATATATAACATTTAAAGCGCGACGTTGTGCTCACCATTCAACACAATATTTCTCGATATCAGACGGAAAGCAGTCGATGGAGTGTCTAGACACTAGCTTGCCTCTGCTTACTTTGCCTCTGTGTATGTCGTAAAAGGGTAAAGCTAGTTTTGAAATCCTACGAAATAAATCAACCAGAATGAAACGAATACCTGAAGGTAAGTGGTAAGTAAATACAATAGTGCGATCTAGTAGACGTCTTTAGATCTGTTTTCATAGCGATTGAGATTCGCTAACCGGCATCCTGTCGATAGCTGAGTAAACCATACCATGATTATACTAACATTTTAACCATATTATCTATATTCAATTTTTAACCATATTATCTATATTCATTGTACCCAATACCCATGTATATTTACGGAAGCTCTTATTTTTAAGTCTAGTGTAAAATTATCAAATTCTAAATGAATATGAATGAGTGAATATATATAGCGTAATTTAATTTACCTGACGTCTTTTACCTGACTAACAAAAGCATATGTCCGTTTCTTTACTCCCTTGTAACGGCTAAACCGATATTGATAAATGATAAGTTGCTAAATTCGTTTTAAGAGCCCAAGTGACCTTAAATATATAAAATAATTAAATAATTAAAATCAGGTTTTAAAAACGCGGAGATTAAAAAATATTTTTTTTAATTATTAGCTTATTTCTTTATTCGAATGTACATTTTTGAATTCCGAAATTAGTCTGTGACTACGGTCTACTATAACGTGTTTAAAACGGCAAATTTTCAAAAGTATATTTTTGAATCCCAAAATATACAAATAATCCGTTTATAATTTAAATTATTAATTAAGAATAGTTTTAAATTATTTTATAAAGATTAAAATATTCTTAGAGTTTGTGTTATAGAGTATCTTTGTTGTTAGCTTTACAAGTTAATTAAAAATATATACAATAATAAATTCAAATTAAAAAAAAATATTACCGTTTTTCACTTAAATATTTGAATTATAGAAGGTACAAAAACGAATATTATAAAATAAGTGAGGCTGATCGTGTGCTATGAGACTTACTATTTACAGCGCCGTTTTCAGCCGCATCCTTTTTCTTATAATATTATTTTTACCAATTCTGAGGAGAATGTGACATAAAAAGGTACGTATACTACTTAAACAAACACAAAGAAAGCCGAAATAACATAAAATAATAATAAGTTATATAAATATTATATATATATATATATATATATATATATATATATATATATATATATATAACCACTGCGTTTTTGATAATTTATAAAATAAAAAAAAGCTATATATATATCACAGATACATAATGAGACAGACTTCTATGCAGAACTTCAACTTCATCTCTATGCAGAATCACTTAAAACTGCAAACGTTTTCTAAAGACTGACTTCTTTATACCAGAATAAAAAAGTAATATAGAGAAAAATAATGTAGTCTGCCGATAGTCTGCCTGTTTTATTAGTGTTTGGCGGAGGGACAGTTTCAAATCTAGACAAATTATTTAAATCCAAGTGACTTTTAGTAAAAAGCGGTTACTTTAATATTACAAATAGACACTTTTTACTATGTATACTCGGTGCATATGCTAGAACAATATTTTCTAAATTTTTTGTCCGTCTGTCTGCTTATTTGTACCGTATAACCTATGAAACACCTAACCTATGCTTGATAGAACTTGACGTAACTTTCACTAGCAAATAAGTTAGACTACTATTATTTTATTTTTTTAAAATAAAGATCCAAAGATTTCCAGGCCGACGAAGTCGCGGGCACAACTAGTTCGCAACAAAACTATATATGTTGAAACAGTTCGAAGATTTTAATTTGCGAGCATTGTACCACTTAAAAATTTTAAAGACCTTGCAACAAAAAGAGTCAGCAGCGTGTGTAACTCGTCAAAATACATTTTATCGCGAAAGAGCTTTCTTAAACATAAAATATATGAATACAAAAAACCATATATTTTATCATTACTTGAAAAAAGTATAGTTAGTCCGAATTCTTTTGTATCAAATACTGTCACCAGATCACAGAGCATCGCTCAGTCTGATAGTTCAGCAAACTTTGTTCTACCACCCTGATTTCAATTCATATGAGAAATTAATGTCTGTCATTTGATAACGAATTCGATTCTTGATAGCGGGCGGGTGAGATTTGTATCATACATTGATTAAACAGCTGATACTTACAACTTTAAATATAGAAGTAACTATTATTTTACCTTTGTATTATAAATTAAAATATTATTTTAACATAATTTGGGAATAGTGTTATTACCATTCAAGTTGTTACGAAGATTTTAAATGAAAGTATTTTAAACAGTTTTTTTTATTTTTTTTAGCTTCACGCTTTTACCCCGCATGGCAGGGTAGACAGAAAGTACCTAGTGTCAAGACACTCCGTACTTCGCTTTCCACCGAATTCGAGACATCGCGTGTTGAGCGTCCACCACTCAACACGCAATGTCTCAACGCCGCACTTTGTCTTTTACCAGAGCGAGGAAGTGAAAATAATTTAAATATAATCACTCCCCCGAGTGGGGATCGACCCCACAACCGATCGCGATTACAGTCAGACGCTGTCCCACTGCGCCACGACAGCTTTAACCTTCTCTTCCTCCTCTTTAAACAGATTATTCGCGTACATATTGATTTATCGCATATATATGTATTTGAAAATTATTTTTTGAAAACTCAACATTTCGAACACTTTATAGTTGGTAAACTCAATATTTTCGAATACCAAAATATAGGCGATTAATTCTTTAAAAATAACTTAATTTAAAATGTGTAAAAATCGCGAAAATCAAAGATCTTATTGTGTTATGAAGATACTTTTGTGTGTGAAATTAACCACTTGAAGAATATCAGAAACTAACTCTCTTTGTTCTTAAAAATAAATTATATATTTACGTAATTAATCTATCTATTTTAGATTATAGTTTATTTTTTTAATAAGAAATTGATATTGAGATGTTTTATTTTTATATCAGCGGAGATAGAGCCAAGATATTTAGTTAGCTATTAACCAGAAATCAGAACATTCATTACTCAGTAGTTAATTGTAGGTAATTCAGACTAGTTTCAGAAAAATATTGTTGCAATAACAAGGCACATCTAGTATGCAACTAGACGCCTACTACACAGACGCCTAAGATGACGCGATCAGCAGATTAATCCGACTGGCAAACGTAATATCACTAAATAATATAATTTAAAAATGGTAATCTCTCATATACATAAGAATACAATCCAGACTCTGTCAGCGTATAAGATCTAAACGCGGCACGAAAAGGATAGCAAAATAATTACTGTCACAATCAAAATATCCTGGTAACTGAGTTTAAATAAGAATCTGAGGCGATGTCTTATGAAATGTTTAAAAATACATTAATAATATAATATAATATAATATAATATATTATTAATAATATAACTTTAAAAATATAATCTTAAAAAAGACACGAATATAATTTAGTGTGGCAAACACCATGTACTGCCAAAATAAACATTCAATATTAAGAGTGTAGAAAAGAGTGAGTAAGGCTTCCCATAACAATCGCGTTTACAGTCAGACACTGTCCCACTGCGCTGATAGCTCGATGGAAATAAGATTACTATTTTTTTCCTCTCCGTTCACACCGAATAGAAATTATGTTCCTTGATTGTCATTATGTTGTTTTTCTATACTCGTTAATTCTTTGAAAATAAATTCGCGGTTCTCGATCTACTTTTTCTAATTAGGATCTCTTGTTAATATATCTATCCTATATGTTGCTCTTAACAAATAAGTATTTCCCTATAGCCTGATTGTTCTGTGAAATGTGGTACAAATGAAGAAAAATAATGTACTTGTCATTATGCTATATGTTTGTTATAAGACTGTAAAATAATAAAAATGTATAATATAAAAATCCAAGCGGGAAAGTCACATAATATAAAGAAAGATTTATTATAACTAGATTACATTGTTATAAATATTGTTTTTGTCTTAATTTATTAATAGCTATTTATACTATATGTAAGACATTAAAAAATGTATGTCTGTACATTGTAAATATTTACGAGTAAAAAACTTACTTAGGATGATCGAAGGATTAGAATAAAATATTTGGTTTAAATTTTTTTTAACTAAGTTTTTTTTATCTGCTTACATTTATTTTTAAAGAAATGTATAAAAATTTTGCTCGCAGCGAAACCGCACCTCTTGAAAATCGTCCAATCTTTAACAGCTAAGCCATGCGCTTTACATCAACTTGCATAGAAATCATGCCTTCATAATAATACTTACGCCTAGCGATTATTACATAGAAATAACGTTCGGACAGAAGAAGTTTGTAAAAATCCCTCTACAGAAATGCTAACAATAACAATAAGTTGTAACAAACGCTTAGGCGTATTAACGAAAAATATATTTTATTCTGAGTGTATATCTGTTTAATTTTAGAATTTAAAAGCATAAATTAGAAGTAGCGTCACAAATTTGCCTCCAGCTTTCAATAAGAACACTTAGATGGCAGTGGTATCGCAATTGTTATTGAGGGGTTATTGAGTCCACGCAGACGAAGTTGCGGATATCAACTAGTATGACGATAGTATAGTTGGAAAGTACATTTAATGACTTTTTGTACAGCTTGACCCACAGACAACCGGATTTGATAAGTGATATTATATATTATGTCCTTTCCTTATAATGAGTTACTTTGATTGCAGTAAAAGTGTGGATAGCCAACATTCGACAGTTTGATACACTTACGGTAATAATTATTAAGAATAAAATCATTTTTAAATTCATATTTCTAATAATTATATGAGAAATTACTGTTTCGGTGTATACTTGTGTTTATCTAACGTAAAAATGTTTTTTTTTGTTTTTCAGTACTCTCCTGCAAACAATATGTCGAAAGCTATAATTATATTTTTCTTAATATTTATCTTCGCAGTTGTAGCGAAATTAACACCGGCAAGGTATTTTTACAAAGTTTTTATATCTTAATACTAATTATTGAATTATTATATATTACATTTTAGAAAAAACGTATAAAAATTTGAACGCAGCGGGATTCGAACCCGCGCCTCTTGGATACCGTCCAAGCGCTCTGACCGCTAAGCCATGCGTTCTACTACCAGCTGCGTCGAAATTCTTATACGTTTTGTTACAACTTATCTATGTTGTTAGCATCTCTGTAGAGAGATTTTTACAAATTTCTACTACTTAAAGATTATTGAGAAATAATCGTTTAAGAATTTCGACGCAGCTGGTAGTAGAACGCATGGCTTAGCGGTCAGAGCGCTTGGACGGTATCCAAGAGGCGCGGGTTCGAATCCCGCTGCGTTCAAATTTTTATACGTTTTTTCTAAAATGTTTTCTAATCCTAAGTGTGGAATAACACTTTAAAAATAGTAAATATTATATATTACTTTTATTCGTTAGACTTGTAACTTTTTATTTTCCTTGTAACACGTATCAATAGATTATAATACTCTAACAGTATCTAACTATGTATTTCTTTTAGTTTTATTAATATTGATATCAGAATGCTAAAGATTTAAAAAAATATTTTTTAAAAAAAATAGTTTTTAGCAGGGTGGTAATGGATACTATCTCTTTTGTCGAAATACTCGGTTCTCAGTTTATTCCATTCCATTATCTTTGATGACGTAATTAGTATTGCAATATTAGTATTATATTTTTTAAAGACATCAATCAGATCAGACACCGGTCGAGACGCAGAGGGACAGCGTCTGACTGTATACACGATCGGCTCTAGGTTCGGTTTCCACTCGGAGGAGTGATTATATTTAAATTATTTTCATTTACTCGCTTAAATAACACAAAGTGCGGCGTTAAGTTCCGCCAGTCATCAAGCAAGATCTTATATTAGGTCTTAACACTAGGTACTTACTGTTTACCCTACTATGCAGTATCCTGAAAAGCGAAAAGCTAAAAAAAAGAAAATCAATCTGATGGTTAGAATATATGTTCATAAATATCAAATAATAAAACGCTCGAATTTATTTTTCAGCGACGCAGATGTTTCCTGTGATGACTGTGACGTTCAAAAGGTATCATATTAACATTTAATATTACAAATATTATATTTAAGAAAGTAACTAAGAATTATTAAATATAAAAAAAAACACTTCGGATGAAATGTAGAGGACGAATAGTGAAACCCGTCCTGTACTAACTGAGCACCAGCGGTGTCAAAACCAATATGCCTAAAAATTATTAATATAATCTTTTATTTATTTCAGATACATTCTAGGCCAAAACGTTTCCTTTGGTGTTTCATAAATCCGAACCTCTGTCCGCCTCTATACGTATATCATGTAAGTATTACTGTTTTATTTACCTCTATAATATTTATTTATTGATTTATTTGATATGTCAGCAATATATGGCTATAATTCATATAACCGGTTATTTGTTCTTTGCTCTAGTTCTAGAATTAACATCAGTAACAGTTATATATACAATATTAGCAGATTATCCGGTAAATTACAACAAAGAGTGTATTAAACACTGAAAGTAAATTGATTAAGTATAAAGTTTTTAAATTGACATAAAAAATGTAGAAGATGATAATTATAATAGCCATAATATAACTATTAATAATATAAATATAAATTAACAATATATGATGAAGAAAAAGAAGAATAAAATCATAAAAATAATATATACAATAACGCCAATACAATAACGTCGTGGCGCAGTGGGACAGCGTCTGACTGTAAACGGGATCGGTTGTGGGTGCCATCTCCCGCCATTCAAAACGCAATGTCTCAAATTCGGTTAAAGGCGAAGTACGAAGTGTCTTGACACTTGGTACTTGCTGTCTACCCTGCTATGCGGGATTAAAAAGTGAAGTTAGAAAAATAATACGTTATACAAATTTTAAAAAATACTCAATTAGCTAGCTATTACTTAAACTATGTTGCATTATTCTATCAAAGTGGATTAGTGCATCGTAGAAGATGTTAATGTTAGAGTCAAGTAAATCGTTATAAAAATTTTAATATATGCCTGATCGGTGATAATTTACTAAGATTACATTCCTATTGATTATGACTTTCTTATTGAAAACAAAGGTAGACTTAGACCTTAGAACACAGACTACTGTAAAGTGTTCGAAACGTCAGGTTTCCGTTCAGTTAACATGTGAGTAAAATATAAAACAGAAAATATGAATAATCTTAAAGGAAGATTGGCACAATGGCGCAATGGGACACCTTCTCATTGTAAACGCGATTGGCCGTGGGATCGATTCCCTAACGGGAAAATTAATTTAAAATTATTTACATTTCTCCATCGATATGTGAAACGTATGAAGTTATAGTCGGAATATATGAAGTTATAGAGGGAATTAATTAATTTAAAATTATTTACATTTCTCTATTCTAGTAATGTTCTAGCAATACAAAGCGTGACGTACGTAGTTCGTCACTCAACACGCAATGTATCGATTTCATGAAGACAGCAGTTAACGGAGTGTGTTTTTAACACTAGGTTGTCTCTGACTACCCGTATGTTAAAAAAATCTCA
This sequence comes from Dryadula phaetusa, assembly GCA_032432895.1. Classification (NCBI taxonomy): domain Eukaryota; kingdom Metazoa; phylum Arthropoda; class Insecta; order Lepidoptera; family Nymphalidae; genus Dryadula; species Dryadula phaetusa. The sequence goes on from JAOYRS010000029.1 coordinate 3,673,754, forward strand.
AATGGTTTTATTATTTTTATTTTACAGGTTCCAACCAATTATAATCAGGGATACGCTCACAATTATGGAAATGTCCACCACTAGAAGATCTTTAAGAGATTTGGATGAATTGGTGTTAACATATAAATTATATACTTCTTAAACAAAAAAAACGATTTAAAAATTATAACAATCTGTTATAATCTTTCTTGTCTCTTCTGAACAACAAACGAGCTCCTACTGCAACAATATATACATTGCATAAATATAAATATAAGGACATACATCTACATGTAATGTTTAAGTGAGAATATCATGAAATTTTATATAATTGAAATTAATAAATGGATTTTTTTAAATATTTATTATCTAAATTCACAAATACTTGTTTGGTTTAATTTAAGACTAAGCTATTACATATAACAACAAGTAGACAAAGAAACTGTTGTGTCAACATACTAAAATCTTAACTTCCCTCCCAAATTTAAAACATACCGTGTTGAGGGATCTCAAGGCGGAAGTTCAATCTTTTTTGAGTGGATCACAAACGTACAACCATTTATCTTCGCATTTATAATCAAAATTTGTTTTACTACCCCGCAATCGTTCCGAATTCTAATGATTTTATTGTATTATATCATTTTAAATATGTAGCAGTATACAGTGGATTTATTATAAACATTTTTTTTGTAAATATATTATAAATATTTAGACTCTTTTCTTCGACGTATTCAAGAGTTAAATATGAACAATTTTTGTATTATGAAAAGTGTGTAAAACAATACCTGAATTGAAATTCTTATGTCTCCATATATCTGAGATGGCCGGTGGCCGCCACCAACTGTGAGCACTGTTCGTAAATAATATGCGTATTTAATATTTAATTTCTTTTCAAAATCTAAAATTCGTATTATTTTCTGGAAACTAGCCTTAAAATTAGTTATCATGAAACATAATTCCATAAACTGTAAAGGCAGCTACATACCTGAGAGTACATGTAGTATTAAAAATCTATTGTTTTAAAAATCTGTATCTCCTTGTGACTTTATAATATGCACTTGTTCTTGATGAAAATATAATAAGTGAAATGCATTCAACACTTAATAAGGCAAGGCAAGTAAAGGTTCACTCACACGCCACTAGCTGGAGCCCTTGAAACAGTCCTTGATTCAAGGTTTTTCTGACTGCCCTGCTATGTGCTATAAAACGTCAAAATGCTTTCTTTATTTTCATAATTTTTGAGATAAATATGACACCTGAAATTTTAAATTTAATGTAACTTAAAAAACATTTTTAAATTTAATATAATTTTATATATGAATGGTGCATTATTTGCGAAGTGTATCCATAAGACTTATTAATATTTTTCATACTTTATTATATTAATTATTGAGGTCATCGTGACGCAGCAGTACAGAATCTGAAACTCTAAACGTGATCGGTTGTGGGTTCGACGTGTGGGAACTCGGAGGAATAATTAAATTTAAATTATTTTATTTAGTCACTCTAGTAAGACAAAGGGCGGCGTTATGTTTCGCTACTCAATACGCAATAATCCGAATTCAAATATTCGAAGGAATAAAATAAATAAAATAATAATATTGAAAACGGAGACTATTACAAGCCATAGCCAAAGCCTGCTTAATGAGGCTTTAGCCCTATTAACGCGACGGCAGAGACCGAAAGCGACCTGCGATTGCGAGCGGCATTCAGATACTTCGTTTGCCGCGGTACTACTTGTAACGATACGTATTATATATAAATGTACAAATAATTTAATAATAACAATTAATATTATTTTATATAGTATTTATAGGTAGGTAGTAATAACATAATTAATAATTTTATTTTTATTAAATATAATTTTGGCTGAATGAATTACTGGTAGTCTAGAATGATACAATGGATTTTGGGAAAAAAAGAAAAAAGATGGAGGATTGGCGGGAGCGTCATGTGCGGAAAAGGACGCTTGAGAATATTGTTAATATTTAATTTGGAACAATAGAAATATAATACATTAGAAGTGAATATAATAACAATATTTAATATCGGAAATACATAGGAATATGATTATTATTGTTTTTATGGTATTCGTGGTCGGTAAGATTTACATTCCTATAATATGAAGAATTTGTTGGTAAGTTCTTTTTCCATTTTTAGTAGAAAAGTGTAAATAAATGAATATAATATTATTATTAATATAGTAAATTAATTATATTATACATATTAGACGTTTAGAATGTGCATTCTAAGAGATATATGAAATTTGTAATATAAATATACCAAAGCGTCTGCCGCCATCTTTGAATAGTGTTGTATGAACATATTATTATATGTATTTACTGAATATTATAAAATATTTTTAATATTATACTAAGCTCTGCAAACAATAACTAATAAATCATAATTAATATTATATCATGTATTGAACGAATTAAGCATTTTATGGTTATATTTATACAATATTCTTAAACATATAGGAGATCCGTCATGTACTCGCGTTACGCGACTGTCGGGGTTCGGTGAGCGTTACAGCTTACTGATAACTGATGTCGACGGCGCAACCCAACGTTGCTGGGCGTAACTGAGGCTGCTATAGTTGACTTTGGTGAGCTTCTATGGCGATGTTGGTTAGTGGTATCGAGTCTGCTGCTGTCTCGCGTTGCGTGAGCGATGCTTGTACGGCGTCGGACGTTGATATAACTTGCGACACGCGATCGTCGGGGTTCGGTGAGTGTTACAGCTTATTGATAACTGATGTCGGTGGAGCAATCTAATGTTGCTTGATGCCACTGAGGCTGCTATAGTCGGCTTAGGTGAACCGCTATGGCGATGTTGGTTGGTTGTATCTAGTCTGTTGCTGTCTCGCGTTGCGTAAGCGATGCTTGTGTGGCGTTGGATGTTGATATTGCTTGTGACATGCGACTGTCGGGGTTCGGTGAGCTTTATAGCTTACTGATAACTGATGTCGATGGCGCGGCTTGTATCTTCTCTGATGCTGTCTTGTGTTGTACATGCGATACCTGTACGGCGACGGACATAGATTCTACTGTTTCTATGTTGTTTTACACCCCTGGTGTAGGATGAATGGTTGTGTGATGCTATTATGTCTCGTGTGTTTCGAAGTATGTTTTAGTTGCCTCCTTACGAGGAGAGCTATACTATTATGTCACGAAATGCTGTAGTACGTAATGGTGTTCGACTGTTTGTCTAGCGCCTTGTTTAGTGGTAGAACGCATAACCGAGTTTAATTGTTGGTTATGACAAACGACTGCTACGTATGTGCTGTACGTTAATATAAAACAAACGGCCGTCTAGCGGTTGTGCGTCTGAACTGATATGCGAACCGGAAAGTAATATTGGTCTGGCAGGCCAATCGACGTATCATCATCATGTATTGGTCTCACAAACCAATCCACGGCTTATATTGGTCTTACAAACCAATCAACGACATACAGTGGTCTAAAGAACCAATCTACGATATATAATTGTCTAAAGAACCAATCTACGACATATAATGGTCTAAAGAACCAATCTACGACATATAATAGTCTCACAAACCAATCAACGACATTCAATGGTCTAAAGAACCAATCTACGATATATAATGGTCTAAAGAACCAATCTACGACTCATAATGGTCTAAAGAACCAAACTACGACATATAATGGTCTAAAGAACCAATCTACGACATATAATGGTCTAAAAAACCAATCTACGACATATAATGGTCTCACAAATCAATCAACGATATTCAATGGTCTAAAGAACCAATCTACGATATATAATGGTCTCACAAACCAATTAAAATATATAATTATAACATATGTTTAATATATTTTAACGTAAAAAGTACGTAAAGAAGTACCATAAGTAATTTTAAGTATCGAGATATGTATTTAAAAGTGTATTAAGCGTATTAACCTCATTGAGGGATGCTTACACGGACGGAACAAATAACTAATAATTGTTCGTTTGCAAAGGCATTGTAAGTAACATATACGTCCGATGTTCCGTTGCGTCTCGGAGGGTTCACTCTGAGGTCGGTCGGGTCCGCCAATCGGTTGGAATTCACGGCATATGGCGGGGTGGGGCCATTAAGCTATTTTCCCTTCTGTTATGACTATCAGCAAAGGATACTTATAATAGAGGGTTAAATAAGACGCATCTTCGGCTTTCCTTGGAAAAGCTGGAGGTAGTTACAACGGAATGTCTAACGTACTAAAATCTCTTACTATGATCTCTTCTGAAAGTTTTATATCCTTTTTAAGATAATAGGTAGTTATTAACATTTCTTGACACTGTTGCCTCTGAATCTCTAAAAGTTCTTGAGTTATTGCGAACATAACGATATTGGGTCCTAACCGCGAGTCGTATCATGAGCTAAGGTATGTTTTATAATTATAGTATTTATATATATTATATATGGGGGGGGGGGGGAGATGAATGTTACATACTGCCACATTGCAGCGATGGGATACCACGTTTGTTAATATAATTTTTGTTTGTTTATAAATGTCATTTGAATAAAATTGACGTTTACCAATAATATTAAAATATTTAGAAAAATCTGCTAGTCCGTAGTACGGAGTGTTTTGACACTAGGTACTTTCTGTCTACCTTGCTATGCAGAATAAAAGAACAAGAACAATTTCGCGTCTACGTGTCCCCTCTTGCTTGTCTTGTATTATTGTTTCTGCCGCTCACCGCTGACGCCAAGACGCGTCGCGCTAGCGTAGCCAGAGGGTTAAATATCTTTCACTCAACTATATCTTCATACGTTTCACATATCGATTGCGGTGGTGGCACGACACATATTGCTTCTTTTTATTTGTATCAATTTAGTTGTTAAAATTGACGCCGGTCTTGACACAGTGGGACGCCGAATGTAAACGTAAAGTTGTGAGTTTGATTTCCGACAGTTAAAATTTATTTTTGTTTCTTCGCTTTAGTAAGATAAAGCGCAGCGTAGAGTTCAGCCCGTCAACACGCAATAAACCAAATTTGGCGAAAAGCAGAGTATTTAGCCTCTTGATACTTTCTTGATATTTGCTTTTTAGCTTATATATATATATATATATATATATATATATATATATATATATATATATATATAACTAACCGTATATACAGTATGCTTATTAAACAGATTGCAATTTGCTCTGCTACTATTTGATTAAGTAAACTAAATAAGGTACATTTACTTGTAATTTACTACTGAGAAAATTTGTTAATACGTAGTTTAAGTAGCGTTTACGCTGAATATTATGAAATAAGTGGTAAAACTATTAAGTCAGTAGTTTCACCAAATGAAAATGTATTATATTGTAAATAATCATTGGATGAAAAGTAAAAGGATTTTTGTCAAGCAAAAATCCGAATTATTTAATTTTCATATACGTCTTCTTGCTTCTTTAATTGCCAGTATATCACAATTCAAAACATGTAAACGATCAATAGAAAATCCAAAGAGACTAATCAGTAAAAAAGAGATAAACATACTTTATCTCTGTTTTACTGATTAGTCTCTTTGGATTGGAGATTTGTACAAATAAATATTTATGGATATACATACAACATAAAAGGGTTATTTATGATCAATATTTTGCAAAGGTGTCAGCTTATATTTTTTTTTTTTAAATTTAATATATTATATAAAAAATGAATGTAAAGGAGATTACATATATACGAGATGAAGTAATCTGGTACAGGAGAAAACGATAAGGTGTAAAGTTCATCCAAAACAAATTCATACAGTGAGTGGTCTCTGAATTGATTTTGATTTTGAATGCATGTGTACATGGAAGGCCGAGGTGCACGCATCAAACAGTTGATATAATCCTTCGTTTATCAAATTTTACAATTTAAAACTAAATGTACTTTGGGATATTAGGTTGGATGGAAGCATAGTACGTAGGATATTGTGCTCCTATTTAAAAGAGATAACAAATTTCTAATTTTAAAGATTAAAAGTATTTATTTCAGATTGTTCATAATAAATAACGAAGACACTTTGAATACACAAGTTTATAATAAAAAAGTAGAAGAAAAAAAAAGTGAATTTCTTAAAAAAAGAACATATTTTTAAAAAACGTATAAAAATATGAACACAGCGAGATATGAACCTGCGCATCTTGGAGACCGTCTGTTGGAATCTCTCTACAGAGATGCTAACAGCGTAAATAAGTTATAACAAAACGTAAGCGGTAGAAAACATGGCTTACCGGTCCTAGCTCTTGGACGGTTTTCAAGAGGCGCGAGTTCAAGACCTGCGTTCAAAATTTTATACGTTTTATAAAAAAATCTATACCTAAGAGTGGAATAACATTTTAAAAATAGTAAAATATAGTAGTACCTTTTGATGTATCTGGGTAGTAAAGAACGATAATTCAATGGCCTTAAAGGTAGCCACATTATTTATTAATACAAAGAAATATACAGTACTTGGGAATTCATGGCAGCAAGAAGAGTTATTATCATAACAGTATGCTATTATTGATTCACGTTTGGAATTTCCAAAAGTTTATAGTTTATCAGTACTGGCTCCCAACATATAAAAGAATAGCTATTGTGGCTTAGTGGCGTAATCGGCACTAAGTTGTGTAAAATATTGACCTAATATTATTATTTTTTTACAGCTTCATTTGACAGGAAGTACCTAGTATCAAGATACTCTGTTTTCCGATTTCCGTCGAATTCGAGACATTAGGCGTGGAGTGGTGGAACTCAACGCCGCGCTTTGTCTTACCAGAACGAGGAAATTAATTTAATTGAAATGTAATTATTCTCCCAAGTCGGAATCGAAGCCACATCTGATCGTGTTTACAGTGAGACATGATAGCACTGCGCCACGACCGGCCTCATGAATACTACTTGCATTCCGAGATATTTGATGCAATATTTACGCTATAATATTTACTCCTATAAAAATATTAAATGTTACAAATTTCATATTTTTAAATCATAAAAATTCTATTATATTAGAAGAAAAAAAGCAATATTCATAAATACGTTGTCGACAATGACAAAACTGCTCGCCACAGAACAGAATAACAGACTTTTAATAAGGCAAATTATTATTGAGGTCATTTTGAATACAGCCTTGAACTTAAGTTACCTGCTTAATTATATTTTTAAATCTTTAAATATTTTCTTATTATTTATTATTATAGAAGCATTTATAATGTGCCGCCTTATATTAGTAAACATATATTATATTTTGTGTCAATTAAAAAGCATATGATACTGATATGATATATTGTTAAGGACAATGCGCTTACGCTTCTCTCTAGCAGAGGGGTGGTACGACAGCGGGAGTCGTATGTGCCAGTTAATGTGTTAACATTGAAAGAACGAACATGCATTTAATTTTCTAGCTATCTACAAATGTATATGAGTGCATATTTTTTTGCCAGCTTCATGCTTTATCAACCAATACACCCTGTATTGTAGTAAGGGACGAACTCAGTGTCAAAACACTATTCTACATCACTACTATTCAGTATTAGTGATACTGAATGGTATTGATACATTAAGTGTTGAGTGACGTACTCAACGCCACTCTTTGTCTTGTCTGGGAGTAGAAATGCAAATATATTTTAAATATAATTATTCCTCGGAGTGGGAGTCGAACTCACACCCAATCATCGTGTTTACTGTAATGCGATGTCCCTCTGTGATGTTATGGCCTTATTGGTGCAAATTTAATGTTTCAATTTAAAATATTACCTGGAACTAGAAACCAGTCTTAAAATAGTTATCTATAAACCATATTAAGTTAACCGTAAAGCTCAACAAACAGGATTGGCACATAGTATATTCTCTCTTGCTAAATAATTATTTTTTAGAAATAATTTTTGATAGCAGAAATTTGTCAAATTCCTCCTCAGAGATGCTAACAACAGAAATATTTTTTAATCTTAAGTGTGGAATTAAATTTTACAAATAGTAAAATTAAATTTAAAATAAATATATTTTTTATTACATTTGAAACTATGACCAAAAATAAAATATACATTTTTTTTATTTTATTAATATTTATAGTTTACTAGAAATAAAATTTTATAAAGTAAATAATAAGCTGAAAAAATTCAAGCAGCCGCAGGCTCTGAGCGTAACAAATTCAGGAGCATGTCCATCTTGAATGTTGCTTTCTTGAAAGTAGCATAATGAAGAGGGTCGTTGGTCCCATGTACTGTGTTAGCTGGCATAAATAGAGTTAATGAAGCTGCTAGTCAATCGCTTTATCAATTTGCTAGAACAATATAAGTAAAAAAAGCAAAGTGAAGTACGGAGTGTCTTAACACTGGACACTTTCTATCTACTGCTTTGCTGTATAAAAGCGAGAAACTAAAAAAAGAAAAAAAAAGTGAAATAAGCAGATTCACATTTTATCATCTACATTTTCGTTTGACATGATGTGTATGGAGTGACCGGCTAAAGCAGGAAAATAATTTGAACTAGCGGCCCGCTTGCGGCTACGCCTGCTGAAATTATATAACTGTAGTGAGTTTTGTATGTATTACTTATTTGCAAATGCTCCTTAACACATTGAGCGCACTTTTCCCTTGATAACACTAACAGGGACACGTTCATAGATAATGTATAAAATAATATTTATCAATTTATCATGATAGTAGTACTGTGCCAAAATCGTGAATCGTTCTCTCCGAAATCAAGAGGCCATTTGGCGTCAGTGACGATTTACTAAATTTCAGTAAAATAGCAAGGTAGACAGAAAGTACCTCGTGTCAAAACACTACTTGTACTTCGCTTTCCACCTATTTTGAGATATTGCGTGTTGAATCGAACTCAACGTCGCACTTTGACTTAACACAGCGAGGAAGTGAAAATAATTTATATATAATCACTCCCCTGAGTGGGGATCGAACCCACAACGGGTCGCGTTTTCAGTCAGACGCTGTCCTACTGCACCACGACCGGCCTCTTGTTTAAGTATTTTCTAATATATATTTTGCTCCACAGTCCATAATATATAACAAAATTTAAAATGCACAATTAAAATTTCTAATCACTTTATACATGATAATATAAATCGCACCTATTACCAATTGCGTATTTTTTTAAATTAACGCTTTTGTTTAGAATTAAGGAAGTTTTAAACTACATAGGTCAATCAAAGTTAATTTTCTAAACTAAAAATTAAGTAATTAAAAGGGTTTTCTAAGAACTGTATGTACATTTCATGTTATTCTTATAGTTACTTTATAGTTCTTGGAGCGACGAGTCACGGTTTTTCCCTTGGAGTATTGATCCAATACTATCATTTAGGGAGAAAGGCAATAAACATCAATGCAACGCTTATTTTGCTGAATTATATAGGAGTTGGGAACAAGCAGTAACATCCCTACTGTATTGGTTTTATAATTTAATATAACTGACCGGCGCCGCAATATGAAATATACTTCGGATTTATAAAATATTTTCTACTTTCAAAGATTATTTAATTGAATGAATCAAAATGTAACCAATTTAAAGATCGGCCCAAGTTTTCTCGGCCCTTTCTAAAGCCTGATATTGTGTAACGAAGCGCAATGGCTCATTTTATTTGCATAAATTTGGTTACCACAATTAATATTCGTTTTCTGTATAATTAGAAATTTTGATTATCTGTGTCTCATTGAAAATCAAAAGTGAATGATTTTATCTTTAATAGAATATGTAACAATTTTAATATTTGAATATATTTTTTAGCCAAACTAAGCGATTTTTTTAATATTATAATTTGATAATATAAGGTTAGAATATCACTAACATACACTCTAATTATATTACTACAATATTTCTGTATTTCTATTAAGTTACGAAGTTTTATATTTTTACCTACATACAATAAATTTAGTACAAATTTTAAATTGGTTTGTTTGAATAAAATATTATGGTAACCTCAAAATTTATTTTGGTGATGTTTCTCTTATTTTCAATTATTTCTGAGAAAAAATTAACTTTTTCCTGAATAGAGGACGACGAGGCTACGTAAGAAGTAAGAAAATCTTCGGAAGACACGTATGAATAGGTTAATAACAGTGGACAAGGTGGAAAAAATGTGACCGTAGTGTTTTACGTTCCGATCTGTGCGTCTTCCGGCTAGAGATAAAATTTTCTTATTCCTAACTAAGGGCTACTCAAAGAGGCAAAATAAAATTTTATTACGACTGTATCTACCATAATTATTTTTAAAGCTTCACATCTTTTATCCCGTATAGTAGGGAAGACAGAAATTACCTAGTGGTAAGACACTCCGTATTCCACTTTCCAACAAATTCAGGAGATTGCGTGCTAAATGGTGTAGCTAAACACCACACTTTGTCTTATACTTTTATTTATATAATTTAAATATAATTACTCCCCTCAGTGGGAATCGAACCCACAAGCGATCGTGTTTACAGTTAGACGCTGTCTTACTGCACCGCGACCTACCTCAAGAGCCAGAGTCTAAATACTAAGTCAAAATTTTAATCAATTTAAGCAAGCTTTTTTTATATAAAATCAATAATTAGTTTAACAAAATATAGTCATAAAAAAATCAAATTATGTCAAGTTGGAGTTTGTTGATGAGTTTCATTTCTTAATTACTATAAACGGAATAATTGCGTATTTTTGTATTCGGAAATATTCTACCAATAGATTGTAGACTTGTGACCACGGCTACAGTATAGTGTTCGAAATGTCAAGATTTCAAAAATATATTTTAAATACGAAAATATACGCATTTAATCGGTTTAAATATTTTTTATTTAAAATGTTATGTGATAAAATGTGAAAATCCAAGTTTTTTTAAATTTTACTCTATTTAATCAAGTTTAATATTATCTATTCTATAATAATATAGAAAATAAATCTGTCTAATTGAAATATGTAATTCGAAGTAATATGGCGAAGCACACAAAGTAATAAACAACGCAAAAGAAGCTGCGTACTACTTGTTTTTATGATATAAATAGTAACTTTTAATTTCATTTTATTAAGTAGAGACTACCAGGAATATAAAATTCAATTACTTGTTACTTGAAAATGTACAAGATACTATATTTATATAGCATTTCATTTATCCATTTATGAACGTAGAAAACTAATTAAAAAACTATTCGTTTTCTTACTTTCATTTTACTGTCATATTTGTTATTCGCGACTAAATTTTAAATTATTATATATTTATTTGAATTTTTTCCAACAAAATAATAGCTGATTTTGAAATTATAATAGATTTTTTTAATATTATCTTAACTTATTAATGGATTTTAACTTAGCATGGCAACACAGCATACTTGTAATTTCCCCTAAACATCTTGTGGCTTGGAACAATTATTAAGTATTTTGTAGATCTGGTTTCACAACTGCTATATTCATTTAACCAGTCTATATTGTTTATTATACAAAAATTTCCGAATACGATCTTTTACCATACCAAAATCGTAAGGTAGATAATAAACAATTCATTTTAAGGTGAATTTCAGGTGTAAGGTTGGGATCAATTAAAGACGTCTTGTTGGTACCAGGTTCTGATTTATTCTGATCATACATACACTTAACTTACACCTGAGAAATGTCGCAGGCTACCACACTACACCTCCCACGGTATTTAAAGAAAAAAAAATTGTAAATATATTTTTTTCGATAACAATTAGCTGATTTATTACATTCATTTTTGGGAATAAGTTTTATTTTATATAACGTTTTTAAAAAATGACAGACAGAAATACATACAGAATAAAAAACCTAGGTTAGGTATACTTAATTTAAACAGAAAAGAAAAAAAATAACTATTTAAAGTCTAAAGTAATATTAATAATATCTTATAATCTAGAAGTTCCTTATTATTTAAGTATTAATAAAATTAGAGTATATTTTGGTCATTCCTCAGTATTAGTACGTAGGTACGTATATATCTATGTATCTATGTATTTCCTTATAAGAGAAACATCTCTTTCGTAGCCTTTTTAAAGTACATATATGGTGTATATACAATTTTATTTTTAAGGCGTCTTTTAAAAAGTCATATCCCTGATTAGTCGCGATTTAATTTTTTTCCTTTTAATTACATATTCTCCTTTCAGGCGCCCCATAGGCCTTTTTTATTTATTTTTATTTTATTATTTTATTTTATTTATATTATTATTTATTTTTATTTGATTGGGTGGCCCGGACCACTCCCAATATTTTTTATTTTATTTATTTGGTTAACCACTTTTTTTTTTATTTATTAATTAGTACCCTTTGTGCACAATATTTCACACAGACGAACTCGCGTACAGCATGATCAAGAAATGTGCCGGTATTTTTATTTTTATTCTCTTTAAAAAAATAAATAACCATAGTATTCCTTATTCCCATCATCTTACAATGAAGCATATCGATATATTAGAATAACTAACGTTAGGGCCCAACACATAGCTAAGCTAATATCCGACAGCCAATTTCATACAGTCATACCAATAAAACCAGCGAATTAGATCGACATAGTTAATTAATCCTTACATATATATTCACACACCTTATCTTACATTTAAAACTTTCTATAACCATACTCATATAACCCTTTCTTTCCTTATATCTATTAAAAATCTTTCATTTTATAACCCTGCCAAAAACTTACTCCTTTACTTGAGAACATTTCTATAGCTCTTATATACTACATACTGGCTTCTCGAGCACAATACGATAAGTAATATAACCAGTGCCTGTACATATGTAATTAAAGTAGCACTTAGTTACATATTTATTTTTATTCCAATAAATTCTCACACGCAACACTCCATATGTACCAAGGAAATTTAACTTGTCCACGATAATTCATCGGTTGATCTATCCGACTACAAATAGCCAAGCTAAGCTTCAAAGGCACATTTTCCAAAACAACAACGTCAAACCATACCATCTACATAATCATACCACTCCCACACAATAACGTAAATATACGCCATCTCTCTACTTTACCATACCTTTCAATTTCCATTCTATAATATAATTTAATCCATATTAAAAAAAATCTTTTAATTTTTATACTTTCCTTTTATATCCGACATAATATATTTGCTTCAAAGTCATAGTATTGACAACATTTAGTTATTATTCCATTATCGTTTTTTTTTTCATTATCCGTGTTTTTTTTTATTTCATGCACTTTTTTCCTTTAAAATAATAACAAGTAAATAAAATTTAATTATCAATATTAACTGTTAACTATTTGATTATTTTAAGTAAAATTAAATGCGAAAAAATATTTTTTTTTCAATTCTAACACTAAAGCCGTATAATAAAAAAATATCAAAACAACATAAATGTAAAAATAATGGCTAAGGCAAGCCAGGAGACAACAATGGTATCTACAAATAATTGCATCAGCTTTTAATCTGAATCCTCAATATCATATTAGTTTACAAATTCCACGCCTTATCCATAAAACCTCGCGTCAACGTTTTTATAAAATTTGAGCTGCACCATGTATGGGAACCAAGATTTACATTTCGAAGAATATGTACATATGGACCGTGCTATGTCATCATATTGAGAATAAAGTTATCTTGTTTACAATAATTGCAACATTAATTTACTCAAAATTTTGTATTTAGATTCCGATAGATATATTTTTATTATTTTATTATGCATTTATACTAATTTATGATTTAATAAAAAAATATCATAACAATATTTATTCCTATTTATTATAATTAAAATTTAATTTTGCATCGTGGTCGAACAAAAATTAAAATCTTAATCATATTTTGACATCTTATCTTATTCATATTTTAATATTTCATTATTTATTTATTTTTTGATAACATTAGTGTCCTTAATTTTTTTTAAATCTTCTTCTTAAAACAAAATTTACTCACTCACATTTTCATTACTGCGAAACTGGCCACTCGGTGTAGTTTTTCTTTATCTTCATTATTTCATTTACTTCACATTTGAAAAATGTACACGGCGTTTTCCTTGGATAACTTGTTTTGTAGAATATGCTTTTGCATGCTGCGGTAATTTTTAAATTCAATAAATTCCAACATTCTTCCTCAAGAAATATCTTCAAAAGATCAATAACATTTTGTTTTTGATCTGCTCTCCATTTTTTTTTATTTACCTTTCTTTTTCTTTTTCTTCTTTGTGTCTTCCTGGGCTGCCTTTTATATAATCTTTGAAAAATTATTCATTTTTGAAGTTTTAATAATTGTTATTTTCTTGCTTTTACGTTTTGATTTTTACATGTCAATCCGAGAGATTTTTAATTTGGGAATTTTACCCATAAAATATTTTTTCATTTTATTTTTATTTCCTTTTCAATTTTTTTTCTTCATTTAATAATAATATTTATTCGGTGGCTGGCCGGTGCACGCGCCGCAGGCTAGCGCGCGCACACCGACTGGCAGGGTCGCCATGTAAGGTTGGGATCAATTAAAGACGTCTTGTTGGTACCAGGTTCTGATTTATTCTGATCATACATACACTTAACTTACACTTGAGAAATGTCGCAGGCTACCACACTACACAGGCATATTTTATTATATTTTAGCTTAATTCAAACATTTTATAAAACTATTATAAATCAGCATATAAGCAGGGTTGACAGGAAGTATCTAGTGTCAAAACACTCTGTACTCCGCTTTCCATCGAATTCGAGACATTGCGTGTTGAGTGGCGGAACTCAACGTCGCGCTTTGCCCTACCAGAGCGAGAAAGTGAAAATAACTGCAATATAATCATATCCTAGAGGGGGAATCGAACCCACAACGGATCGCCTTTACAGTCAAACGCTGTCCAACTTAGCCACGACTGGCCATTGGTAGTTACTGTTTCAATATAATCCTTGTAAACAAGTAAACAGACTTGGACTTGCATTATCAGGCACCTAGTTGTTATGAATGGAAATTACTACAAACAAGTATCAATATCACAAGCACCGACCTGGTAATATACGACAGTAATCACATTCTTAATAGATACATATATATATAAATAGTTACATATATATATATATATATATATATATATATATATATATATATATATATATATAAAGTTTCACCACTCAACACTCAATGTTACGAATTCGGCGCGTACGAGTGTTCTCACACTAGGTGCAACATCCTGTCTACCCTGCTTTGCTTTAGGATAAAAGCGTGAGGCTAAAAAAGACAAGAAATAAAGTCGTATTATGACAACATATACATTTTTATTAAAAGAACAAAAAAAAATAAAATGTGAAATAACTTTTAGTTCGGAGATACAAATAAGATAGTTTTAACTTGATTATCGATGCATTTTTCCTAAAAAAAAAATTAAAAACCATAGACATCGAAACAAATAATAAGAAGCAAATCAATGTCCTGCTGGCTTAAATAATACTTACGCAGTGGTACAACGTCGGCCTGTAAACGCGAACAGTTGTGGGTTCGATTATATTTAAATTATTTGCATTTCCTCGCTCTAGTAAGACAAAGTGCGGCGTTGAGTTCCACCACTCTACACGCGATGTCTCGAATTCGATGGAAAGCGAAGTACGGAGTATTTTGACCCTAGGTACTTTATGGCTTCTCTGCTATGCGAGATAAAAAGTCTGAAACTAAAAAAATATAATTAAGCTTAATTAAATTAAAAAACTAAATTAATTAAATTAAAAATTAATTAAATTAAAAACATTTAATAAAATTTTCGCGATTTTTACACATTTTAAATGAAACTATTTTACTATTTACTATTTTTAAAGTGTTATTCCACACTTAGGATTAGAAAACATTTTTGAAAAAACGTATAAAAATTTGAACGCAGCGGGATTCGAAGATACCGTCCAAGCGCTCTGACCGCTAAGCCATGCGTTCTACTACCAGCTACGTCGAAATTCTTATACGTTTTTGTTACAACTTATTTATGTTGTTAGTATCTCTGTAGAGAGATTTTTACAAATTTCTACTACTTAAAGATTATTAAGAAATAGTCGTTTAACAAGAGAGATTGCTATTTTATTTTAATATTTACTATTTTTAAAGTGTTATTCCACATTTAGGATTAGAAAACATTTTTGAAAAAACGTATAAAAATTTTATAAAAATTTTATACAAATTTTATAAAGATTTTTATACGTTTTTTCATTTAAAAACGCAAGTTATTAATTATTATTACATTACGTTACTTAATGTAGTACTTGATGTTAATTCTCTTTCTGCTAAACATTCAGTGAATATATTAATTCAAAAAAAATTGAAAATGCATAACGAATGAATACACTTGTAATATTAAACTCTTTTCAGATTTGGGTTAGTAGGTATGTTCGTAATTTTCCTAGAAAATCTGACAAAATATCGTTGCTAGTCTTTCTTTTATTGATTAATTTACACGATGCCTTAGCCATGTGTATGGCAATTACTATTAACGTGTGTGTCAAAACACATGGTAGTGTGTGTTACATTTATTTTATTAATTTAATATCTTTTTATGCATTATTTTATAAAATATTCCTATATATAAACAATAACTGTGCCGAATTTTATACTCCTCAGTTCGCGTTATTTTTGTAAAAAGGAGTACAAAGATAACTTTTCATTTTTTAATATATCGATATACATAAATCAGAGAAAAACGTCAGTAAAATCGTTTTAATTTAAAATCGTAAAAATTATATTAATTTAAAATTTTATGAAACGTTTATTTTTAAATGCTTATTTAATTTAAATAGTATTATTATACTTTCGTACAAATATGAATATCATTTATATGTAATGTACGCATAAATTGTGTTATATACACAATAATATAAGTAAGTAGTAATATTTAGTATAATAAGTATTATTTTTTTTATATGAAAACTGCACAGTCTTCATTACAAATTTCAAAAATCAAAATACATAAATGGGCCCTGGCACAAGTTTATATATATATATATATATATATATATATATATATATATATATATATATATATATAAACTACCTCATTTGTATCTCCGGACTATAAGCTATTACATATATCTAATTATTTTTTATTGTTCTTTTAATAAAAATGTACATGTTATTAAAACAACAAACATGTTGTTACAATACGAATTTATTTTTTTATTTGTTTTTGTATTCCGCTTTGCGCCGAATTCGTAACATTGTGTGTTGAGTGGCGGAACTGACGCCGCGTTTTGTCTTACATCCCAAATGGCAACCGATCGTGTTCACAGTCAGACGCTGTCCCATTGCGCCACGATCGGAATAGGATGTTACTGCGCAGAAATTAGGAGATTTCTTGGGAAATATTGTGATACTTCTGTAATAATATTTATTAACATTGTTCTTTTTTAAGAATTTTAGTAAATTAACATTGTATGCAACCAAAGTGACCTCAGTTCAATTACGAATCCACCAGTGGGGACACGATGGGCTGCTCCAATATCAATATCGATTTGTGTTATTAAATTTAATACCTTTTTTGCTTTACATGGCCTGCAATGAGTTTACATCATATTTTCTAACGTTCAGACAATAAAAAACAGATTTTATTTAGCAGTTAAGTTTTATTAATTGACCTGAAGTAGTTTTTACATGAGGGCAAATAACTTTATTTTTTATTTAATATTCAACATACAGAATTCTAGTTACAGCCTTATTATATTTACATCAAACACTTTTAGAGACTATTTGTTATTATTAACAGTATTTTAGCATCATCATTCTTATGACTAGCATATTATTGCAATTTTATGTCGGCTCTGGGCTCAATTTTTCTTATGGGCTGGATCGGCGCCTCCTGTGGCGGCGGCGAGGGCTTGTTACTTGATCTAACCACAACATTTCCTGGGTTAATTTCAAATCCATTGTTATTGTAGCCGTTTCCATAATTGTAGCCATATCCATTATAAGGATTATATTGCACGTTGTTATATGGAACCTGTTAATAAAACCAATAAATATTTAAATTTTCTAAAGAGATTGCTAGCACGATTGGTTGTGTGTTCCAGTAAGGGGACTAAGCGCGTCATTGAGTTCCGCCACTCAACATAGACATAGAAAACTCAAAACTCAAAATATATATAATGTTTGTATACAAGCAGTCGCCAGTGTCTTGATACGAAGGGTAAAAAAAGGAGTACTTACATAATATACGGTGGGCACCACTAAAGGTGGACAAAGACTTGGATTGATGAAGCACCAAAGGAAACGTTTTGGTCTCGAATGTACCTGCAAAAAAAAAGATATTTAATCATATATATTTAGACATATCGCATTTGACAACGATAGGTTGAATTTTAACCCAACCGTAGTTATGTTGTTATTTAAGGAATGTTAGTTTCTCAATAAACTTAAATCTCTCTACTTTAACTTGTCCGCTTAAACCAAAGTACTAAATGTTAATACGATACCTTTTGAACATCACAGTCAGCGCAGGCAACATCCGTGTCGCTGAAAACAAACACGTTTTATAATGTTACTTATACAAAAATATATTAAGTGAGCTTTAATAATCAAATAAATTATCAGTAATAAATAATTAAAGGAGTGTATTGACACTAGACTTGGAAAAATATGAAAATTACATTCCCTCATGCCCTTATAAGGCGTTTGAAAGCATATTTCATATTATATATATATATATATATATATATATATATATATATATATATATATACATATATGGTAAGATAAAGTGTCGCATTCGGCAGAAAGTAGAGTACGGACTACTTCCTGTCTATCCTGCAAAATAGAATTAGTGTGAGGTTGAAAAAAAAACTATACCTCGTCGGTGCTAATTCCACCACAGTGGCGAAGGTGAAAATGAAGAAAAATATATAAATAGCTTTCCACATCTTTAAAGGGCTTTAATAAAAACAAATAAATATTACAAATATAAAATTGTATCAAATATTCTTATATTCGGTTTCAACGTAAATATTCCTCACTGTATATTTTATATTAAGTTTAAAATGAGTAAGACACTATTTAACTACACCGTTCGTCCACTTAAAATAGCTTATTGAAATGAAAACGGGACTATAAGTAATAATACTTATCAAACCTATCTCACTGTGGGTCAAGAATAATTAAACGTCATATCAAAATATCAAAATATAAGTGCAAGACACTTTTATATTGATCAAGTAATACAAATATACTTCGCCATGAGGTGGCAATACGAAAGTAAGCAAAAAATATTTTCAACGTGAATAAATTTGAAGGCATAGATAATGACTAATATAGTCCTTTAATTATGGCATTTGAACGTGCATGTAACACACAAATCACTTCGCCAATGTATTTACATGGAATGTTAGCCAAATACGAGTTATGAAAGATAGTCTGTTAGTCACTATAATATTGTGACAAGTGTATTTATTTATCGATATTATAATATATTAATGGAAAGCACATTTGATGACATTTAATTATTCTTGACCCACAGTGAGACGGGTTTGATAAGTATTATTATTTATAATCTCGGTTCCATTTCAATAAGTTATTTTAAGTGGATGAACAGTGTAGAGGGAAATATATACGTTGAAATCGAATATTAGAATATTTAATACAATTTTGGATATTTAGTAAATATTTTTTATTTATTTATTTAATAGGAAGCCAACATAATGTACAATGATCTAAAATTTTTCTTAACATTAAAAGTTTTACAATATAAGATATGTAGCTACAAAGTACATTACAATTATAGGCTAACTCAGCATGCACTGTAATAAAACATCAAAAAAAAAAAACTTTTTTCACACTCACTCCATGTTTACAAATATATAAATTTAAATCATTCTACATGCATTATATAAAAACATGTTAAAAATAAAAGTAAAAGCAAATATAAAAAAATAAACTTTAAACTAAACAACTTGTTAAAAAAAATATAACAAAGCAACTTAAAGAAAATTTAGTAAAAACTATTATATGTATAAAATTATAATTACTAAAATTTGTAAATAAAAAAAAATACTCAAAAATAAAAATAAAAATAAAAATAAAACGATCATTTAAGCTAAATAAAAACAATAAAAAAAACAACATTATGCTTGTCTAATAAAGTCTAAACCAATCTAAGATTCAAATTAAAAAGTAAATAGAGAAAAAAATAAAACAACTAAGTAGGTAGTTTAAAAACAAAATTAAAAAAAAAAGATCAGATAATAAAAACAATAAAAAATATATAATAAAATAGAACTCTTTTGTAAAAGGTATATGGACTATTCCGCAGATATCTCTACAACAAGTATTTTACGTTAAAATTTTAAAATTATTTTTTATTTTTGTTTTATAAGATTTTAAATTATCGTTATATATATCAATACCAATTTTTTTAGAAATATTATTATAAGTTCTTAAAGCCCTATTTAAAGGCGCCGTTATTCCTAAATTTTTTCTTGCGAAACGACATTTGAAAGTTGGTGTATTTGTGTGCCTCGCGTTAGGTCTCGGTACTACTATTTTAAATTCTTTAAGTAATTGAGGGCAATCAATGTTACCTGATATTATTTTATGTAAAAAGCATAAGTCCAGCATATCTCTACGAGTTTTAAGCGTTATAATATTGTAATGTTTTAATAAAGCACCATAATTATTAAGCATAATCGTGTTTCAATCTTTGAATTTTACAAATTTTAGCAACCTCTTTTGAATTCCTTCTATCCTGTCTGTATGAACTTGATAAAAGGGAATATTCTAATTTACTTCTTTTAAATGCATTAAATAATGTTATTATAGAATCTGATTTTTTAAAGGCTTTTGTACTTCTTTTTATAAATCCCAATATTTTTAATGATTTACTGACCAGTTCGACTATATGTGGTATAAAGCTCATTTTAGAGTCAACAGTTATACCTAAATCTTTTATTTGGTTAATTCTATTTAAAATAAATTCATTTATCTTGTAGTCATAAATAATATTGGATGTTTTTCTGCTGAAGGTTAAGATGTAACATTTGCTTTGATTTAAATTCATATGATTTTCCCTACACCACTTTGCAAGTCTGTCTAAGTCTAACTGTAGCAATTCCGAATCCTGTAAACTATTTATATTCCTATACATTTTCAGGTCATCTGCATAAAGTTGAATTTTGCTATGATGAAAACAGTTTACTACATCATTTATAAAAATACCAAATAATATGGGACCCAGACAAGAACCTTGGGGAACTCCAGAGGTTGCCGAAAACGTATACGATTCATATCCACCCATGACCACATTCATTTCCCTTTGTTGTAGGTAATTATGCAACAGTTTAAGCAAGTTTTCATTAAATCCATATCCGTGAAGTTTTTTCATTAATATATTGTGATCTACGACATCAAACGCTTTAGCCAAATCGGTATAGATGCAATCAACCTGATAATTATTATCCATAGAATTTGAAATATTATTGACAAATGTGGCCAAGTTAGACATTGTGGACCTGTTTTTAACAAACCTGTGTTGATGATGTGTTATCAGTGATTTCATTGGCCAAGTTAAAAAAGGAGACAGTAATGACTCAAATATTTTTGAAAATATAGATAGAATTGATACAGGTCTGTAGTTTTTTATATCTTTCCTGTCCCCGCTTTTAAAAATTGGGACTACCCGCGCCTTCTTCCATAAACTTGGAAATTTGCCTTCATCTATTGAATTTTGATAAATTATTGAAAGTGGATCTACTAAAGCTGATGCACACTGCTTGACAAAAATTGGAGGAACATTATCTGGACCTGTACCTTTATTGACATTTACTGATTTTAGTTTATTTAATATTTCGTTCTTATTAATAATTATTTTAGTTATTTGTGAATATTGACTTGAATTATATATCAAAGTTGAGATTTCGCAATGTGTAGAATCGTAATTACTATAAATACTTGAAAAATGTTTGGCAAATTGATCACAAATACTTTTCCCATCATTATAATTATAATTATCCATTGTCATCAAGGGTAGTCACATTTGTGGTTTCGAAGATTCTTTTGATAAGAGTAAAAGAACTTTGGATTTATTTTAATGTTGTTTTCTATGTTTTCAATATATCTCTTATAGTCCGTATCAATAATATCCCTGCACCTGTCCCTAAGTAATTTAAATTCAATTTCATCTAATGGGTTACAATACTTCTTGCTTAATAGTCTATATTTGTTTTTTTCTTTTAGTCTCCTTATAAGTTGACGTGAATACCACACTGGATATTTAGTTTGATTTTTAACAACTTTTTTTGGAACATAAAGTTCTATAACTTTTCTCAATTCCTCATAGAATATTATGACCATATCATCGATATTGTTACAATTAAAAAATATTCTTTCCCAATTTATGTGACCTAATTTTTCTTTAATAACTTCATAGTCAGCATTAAAATAAGCATATTTAATTTTGTTCTTAGGTGTTATTAAAATTTCAGTCGTATCTTCAATTTCAATATTAAATTCCAAGGGAGGGTGATATTTGTCAATAGAACATATATATGTATCACTGTCTTGAACATTAATGTTCGTCATGTTAGTAAAAACCAAATCCAAAATTTTCCCATAGTTATTTTTAATCACCGTTAACCTGGGATAGATTTGTCAAATCCATGAAATCCTTTAATAATGCATTAGCTATAAAATTCGTTCTTAATACTATAAATTTTTTTGAATTATCTTCTTCACGAGCCCATTGTATGGATGGAATATTAAAATCACCAATTATTATTGTAAAATTTTGTTTAATAACAACTTTTTCTACGTTTTTTACGAAAACATCTAGAGTTTCACATTTTAGGGGCGATGGAATATATACTGCGCATATTGATATAGTAGAATTTCCTATTAATATATTAACCCATAGGTCCTCAATTTTAGTTTCCCAAGTGGTCATGCGATAGCTATTAATTTTTTTTGTGACTGCTATTAATACACCCCCATCATCCAATTTGGATGTATTACTTGATTCTCTGTCTCGTCTATATACATTATATCTATTATCTATAAATTCACTACTATACACACTTTTATTTAACCATGTCTCTGTGAAGACTATAACATCAAAATCCGTATTCAGTAAAGCACTGTAAATTTCATTTGTTTTAGTCCTAATACCTCTTACATTCTGATAAAAAACTTTCAAATTATTAACCATAAAAGAACAAAACTTAAAACTAACAATAAAGTAAAAAAAAACAATATAATAATATGTAAATATAATTTAGTGTAAAATTACTCTAAAGTTTTTAAAAAGTCTTTTGATTTCACGCGTATTACGTCACTTGCAATGGATTTCCTCAAAAATATATTTCCGTTTCGGGACCAAACAAAACGATAGTGTTTTTCTTTTGCAAATTTTCGAGATGCTGCATATATATCTTTGGACGTAGTAGTAAGATTTTCGGAAATATATACTGGTAGTTTTTCTCCCGATATTCCTAAATGCGACGTATTTAATTTATTATTAGAATTACTTCTATTGAAGTTTATCACACTTGCTAAAAAACGATCTCGCAGAATAGGCGTTGAAAATTTAACTAGTACTGTTCGAGGACAGGCAGAACTTTTATTTAATTTAGCCAATCTCGTGCATTTAGTTATACATCCCTCATCAATCGGTAAATTTATCGTCTGACCTATTTGTTCTACGGTTTTAAGTAGGTTCTCGTTCCTAAATTCTGGTATGCAATGTAATTCGATGTTACTTGCTCTTGTTTCTTTTTCCAGTAAGTTAATCGTATCGTTATGAGAATCAATTATTTCTCTTAATTCATTATTAGATTTCTTGAGAGTACAAATTTCTGTTTTTGCCTCTTCTAATTCTTGTCTCATTGTATCATACAAATTCGAGAAAAATTCCATGGAATCTTTAATAGCTTGGAGTCCACTTAATTCCTCTCTAATTTTCTTTAATTCTGCACTTACCGTTTGAGTTATTATGTTTTGAACTTCGTTTCTGATCGCTAACAAGAAATCGTCATTACTCACGAAGGAATCACCTTGTAATCCAGTTAGGGAATGAGATATTGTAGTTGTCGATGGTACAAACGAAACTATATTATTGTCAGAACTGCTTTGTTTATTAATTGGCGTATTTACGTTGCTACCTCCTTTACGTGTGTTTAGCACACAAGATGGACATATCCAATTTGCTCGTGATATTGCGCTGTTATTATTCGAAGACACGCATTCCACATGAAGTAGTAATTGACATTTGTTACATTTAATTCTTTTCTGTGTTACTAACACAGTATTTTTACAAATTGAACATTCATTTGTCATTATGTTTATTATAAAATGTTGAAAAAAAAAATAAAAAAAAAAAAATTAAAAAAACTAAAGACGCAATCACTCGGGATCGATCGTTGTCATCGAGCACTTTAAGCCGGGCCTCAGAACGTTGGACCACAGTAATAGTTAAGCAAGGGGATAAATTATCAGTATCGGTTCATAATACATCACTTTAATCATAAATAAGTCAACTTTGCAAAGTGGGTAGAAGTGATTTGCAACTGTTAATTAACACTTCCACTATATATTTTTCACTGTAAACACTGCTTTTAAACACACTTAAGATCTTTATTTTACTTTGAAATTGTCACCTGTTTCTAAACTTTACACTTGAGACATTAATTATTACAATTTTAACAGTTTAATAGCGAAATTAATTTTTTTGTACACGGAGTGAAACAAACAGACGTTCGTTCGGCGCGCGCGCCCGTTGTTCAGTCGATATAACATTTATTTGTTTTAGTAGAGTAGAGAGTAGAGTAGAGTAGAGTAAAGGTGATGTCGAAAGCTATATGTATATTTTTCGTCATTTTTACCTTCGCCACTGTGGTAAATTAGTACCGTCAAGGTTTAGTTTTTTTAGCTTCACACTTTTATTCTGCATTGCAGGGTAGACAGGAAGTTCCTAATATAAAGACACTCCATACTCAGCTTCCCGCCGCCGGAGAGAATCAAAATAATTATGAACCGGAGAGAATAAAAAAACGATTATGAACGAACAAAATATGATTTGTTTTAAATCAAAATAATTTAAAACAAATCATTCCGTCTGGGAGTGGGAATCGGATCCAACCGATCGTGCTTATAGTCAGACACTGCGTTACTTGGCCACAACCGGCCTGTTATAAAAAAGTATGTGTTTTTAAATGATTTTTATATATTTTATTTAAACAAAAACGATTTCAATAATATTATCAAAAAATAAAAAAGCTTTAAAATGCCTGTTTTCTTATATTAAAGCCAGATTATAAAAACTTGAAATTTTGTTCATATATGTCTAAATCCAGTGTCGATACACTCCGTTATCCATTTATTATTGATGACTTCTTTGATTAGTAAAGTTCACTTAATGATATTGCTTTGAGATATCTTCTCTTACTTATATATACCTATATATTTTTGTATATGTAACATTAGAAAGTGTGTTTGTTTTCAGCGACACGGATGTTGCCTGCGCTGACTGATTCAAAACGTATCGTATTAACATTTGATACTTTAGTTTAAGCGGACAAGTTAAAGTAGAGAGATTTAAGTTTATTGAGAAACTAACATTCAAATTCAAATATTAAATTTATTAGGGTTGGGACAACGTGAAAACGATTGATGGTACTAAAATTCTGTTAATAATAACAAATAGTCGATAGAAGAGTTTGGAGTAAATATAATAAGGCTGTAACTAGCTTTTAATTCGGTATGTTGTCTTCACATTACACAGAAGGTATTGCCGTAGAGGATTTCGTTGAGGATCTGAAGAAAGAAAGAAAAGAGCTTTGTAAAGCAGGCTGGGAGCCAAACTTGGCAACGTCTATGAAGGCTACTTATTACCATTCACGAATGCATCTCACTTCTTCTTCTTACTTTAAGCTATTATATACATGTATGATTAAAGATTTTATTGTTCCTTTAATAAAAAGTACATGTTGTTAGAATAAGACGTTATTGCTTAGAAATGATGAATGTGATTTCTAGGGAAGTGTTATAATATTTCTATAGTAAATTTATTGAAATTATTCTTGTTTAAGAACTGTATAGCAATTTTAGTAAATTAACACTGTTTGCAACCAAAGCGACCTTCGGATTAATTACGAATCCACTGGGGGTGCGAATAGACTAGTTCTGAGATCACGTTGATCAACTTTTCTACAGATGAGAAATTAATGCCTCTTTAGATTACAGGTTTTCAGACTCTCAGAGAACAGGTTGATGATAAAAACAGATTTTATTTAACTGTTACCTATTTTCTGAGTATGCTGACCGGCACGTCCCAATGTGATGTACTCCATTCTTCAGAATGTCCAGAACGTCATACGCCTCTGCCAGGCATTGGTTGCACTGCGTTGGTTCCACGTTCCTACGTCCTCGTACGCGAGGAACACCAACAACCAATGCAGTATCTGTATCAAATGCCAGGATAAGCATATCACTGTGATCTATGGTTTCACAGTGTAGTATGATTATACTTATACTTTACACTCATAGAGTACAGTATAGTTAACTGTACCATACGAAACGAGCTCTTTCATTTGATACCTATATATATATATAAACAAGAGATCCAAAGTAAGTTTGTAAATTCATACAACATGATTAATAAATTTATACAACAGTATGTTGTGTTCATACACGTATGGAATTTCCAAGATATATATAGTATGTCATTTACATATCATTTTATAAAAGCTGAAAGTTTATCAGTGCATGCTCCCAACACAGATAAGAACGGATGATAATTATAACACACATAGGCCTGTATATAAATACTAGCGGTCATAAAAAATTCTAGATCAAAATGTTGTATCCAATAATAAATATATCGAAGAGTTTTATGGCGAAAATCATCTGCGATATCTATTTAAATATTTAATAATTGTTCAATTCAAAGTGATCCTATTTGTTGTGATTGTTTTAAGCTAATATTTTGCAACAATATCATGAGAAAATTAATTAATTTATTAATTTATAAAAATGTTAATTTTTTAAATGTATAAAAATGATCTGCTATGGGAAATTAGCAGATCTATTTATCAAGTAATTTTTTTAGAGTATAAAAGGTAAAACTATAACTCACCTGCATGCGAAGAGAAATCACATTCTTTTCTGCAGAATGATCTGATAAGTTCACGAATATAGCAAATATATAGACAGACAGAAAAAAAATGAAAAAAAAGTTTGCAAATGTACCGTGTATTTTAAAGTTATTTACATACACTTCAATGTTATTTATTTATCATCGTCATAAATATTTAAAGTTTTATTTTAGTATTCCATATATTTCACGGTTCCTACGCCTTAACCGGTGACCATCTCTGAGCAATTACCTAAGGTTACTCAGAGATGGATCTCGGCCAGCGCGTCGAATTAAAATGTATTGTTATGTGTAAGGGGCCTCTGCGTATTAGACCTGTATCTTTGAATCAGAAAATAGCGCCAGAATACATAACAATAATATCCTAAAGACATCCCATTTGCTAGCAAAAGGCAAACAAAACAGATGTTTAAATTATACTTTTAAGAATTATCATTGCACTAAGATTCAGCAAGTTTGAATAATTCAATGTTTACATATTGGGATATTTGTTTTTTTATTATTTAATTAGCGGGCTGTCTCACCTTGCTCTTTTGATTGAGAAGCACGAACTTGAGCCATAGTACACCCTTAACAAGCAATGCCTTGTGGTTCTTCAGTCGTTTTTTTCACATTGTTTCGAATTTTTCTTGCATTACGATTTTGACAGAAAAAATGCCATCGCCTTGGTCGTGGTATTGTTAATGATTCTTCAAAGAGAACACAAATTATTGATGGATTTGTTATTCCATGTCAGATTATTTTTTGTTATACCACGTTTTATAGTGACTGCATGGAAATGCCGTGGTTCTGAGCTCTCTCCGCACCAATTTTCCAAATGACCAAATCTGTCGGTTCACATATATTATATTTAAAAGTCCACATTATTTAAATAAAATTGCTGTCGTTTAGTTCATGGCGCCATCCTGATTTTTAAAATCCTCAAAAGCTTAAGGAGGAATAACACCAAGACCTCTCGTATTTTCAATAAGAATCTAAGTATAAAATCTATATTATAAAAAAATATACTATTTAATTATATTTATAGTTCACTATTTTTTTCATAGTGGCCTGCACATAAAAGATAAATATATAAAATGCTGTCGCGGACTTTTATCATAAAATATTTAAGACAATTCCTGCCTTACATCAACTTTGTGTAACTTCAACGATTTAGTCAGCGCACGCCTAGATAGCTTCCAGAGGGCATATTTTTTCCCGACTATTGATATGTATCTATCTGTTATTTTGATGTATAATCTATAATACTGTAAAGTTTCATCAAAATCCATTCAATATTTTTTTTATTGTGAACAATTAACAAACGTACATACATACTTACAAACATTCGCATTTATAATATTAATAGGATTATTAAGACATGTATATTTCCAGTTTCGGCAAGTTTTACTGGATCATAATGATGAGTGAATGAATAATTTGTGGCTACCTAAACCACGAATTACTATAACTAAGTATTTTTACTATTTTAGGTGTATGAGAGTTTTACGTAATCTAAAGTAATCACTTTGACTGAAATAGACATAGCCCTCCTATTTTGCATACTGATGGACTATATGAATTATAATATTTTTAAATTTATTTTTATTCGTTTTATCTTTTCCATATTGTTTCTTTAGAATATTTAAATCAATTTTTGAAGCATTTCTACAATTCTATTAAAGATATGTAGGTCCTAGTGAATATTCAGAAATAAAATTTAGTATCATTGATTAAGACCGTATATTAATTCATGCGGAGTTTAATTGGTAGTATAATATACAGAGGTAACGTTGCTGCATAAACTTAATAAGTCTAGTAAGTTTGATCTTCATATGATTTAAAATATCCCTAAATAATCCCTTGAAATAGCGTTGAATGACTTGCCGGTACGTTGGTTTTATAAATAAAAAGTCTTGTAATAAAATATATAAAATCAAGAAACAAATGAATAAATGTGTCATTCGATAGTTCATGTTTTTTGTTGAAATTTCAAAATTAAAATTATAAAAGTCTGACGCGATCGGTTGTGGGTTCGATCCCCACTCGGGGGAGTGATTATATCTAAATTATTTTCACTTCTTCGTTCTGGTAAGACAGAGTGCGGCGTTGAGTTCCATCACTCAACACGCAGTGTCTCGAATTCGGTGGAAAGCGAAGTACGGAGTATCTTGACACTAGGTACTTTCTGCCTACCATGCTACGCGGGATAAAAGCGTGAAACTAAATATATTTATATATATATATATATATATATATATATATATATATATATATATATATATATATATATATACTGGCCATTCTTTAAGTTTTATTTTGTGTAAGTAATGGAATGAGGAAAAAAATGTATAAATAAACAAATATCAATCAAATAACACTTAATTTTATATAGAGCTCTAAATAATCCATTTTTTCAGATATAGAAAGAAGTATGTTTGGAAAGTAACCTTATATAACCCCAACGTTGCAACTTTGAAAATAACTTCATTCTTTTTCGATTTAATTTAAAGAATGCCAGAGTTGGCAAAACAAAATAAATTTTAAATACATTCACAATCACTCCCCGAGTAAGCTTCGAACCCATAACTGATCGTGTTTACAGTCATGCGCCTCGATACAAGTTCATTTTATTTTGTTAAGTGTGTGTGAAGTGATAAAAGAATGGTAAGGAAGATTTATAAGGCAAAGGTAAGTGGTATATGAAGAAGTTGATGACTGTAGACGAAATAAGAGAGGTATGCAGGGAACGTAACGATTGGCGCTCCGTCCTTTCTGACTACCCTGCTAGGGATGAAGCGTGAAGCTAAAAAAAAGTAGCAGTGGCACACTCGCGACTTCACTGACTTGAACAAAATGATATATCTATTTTGATTTTGCAAGCCGACTACAATATTACAATATATGCCACGGTTGTAGACTTCAACGACCAAAAAATTAAAACCTAAATACTCATTTAGGTTATTATAAATTCTTACAAAATATTGGCACTCGCCAAGGTCGGAACTGAAATATGTTTATAATAATATAAAATATTTTGTAAGAATTTATAATATCCTTTTTTTTCTTATAACTGTTGACATTATACTCGTATAAACAACTAAAATTTGTCTTTAAATATAACTTACAGGTTAAACTAAATATAGTGAGAACGTTTAAAATATTTTCTTTGAAATTAATAAGAAATAGGAATAACGTTTTACCGTTCTATTTGATTAATAAAGGCCGTGTAAATCAACTAATATAATCAAAACATTGCAATGACTGGAAAAGTTCCTTTATCGAATTTCAATATCGCTTGTGCCGTGTTTCCGTGCAATTGGTAACTTTGATTGTTCCAGATCTTTACTCTCAATTTGCTTCTTCAACATTATAAGTGCTGAAAATAACAACATACCGTAACTTTGATTGTATTTTAGTAAAGGAAAACTATGTTTTTATTAATACTATACCAACATAATGATTAAAATAAATTTTATCAATAGACAAACGACAGTAAAAGCGCGGTGTTGAGTTCGCCGAACAACATAATGTCTAGATTTCGGACGGAAAGTAGTCAAGGAAGTGTCTTGATACTAGGTTGTCTCTGCATTGCTATGTGATATAAAGCGTGAAGCTGCTTCTTTTTATATAGGCTAACTTACACATGCAGACATATGTCATGTCATATAATTATATATAGTTGTGGATTAAATCCCATTTAGGAAAGTATTATGAAAATAAAAAAATCTATTCAATTGCCTGACTTGGTTAGTAAATGTGTACCGTCGAGGTTTATCGGACAATAATATATTAGAATACAAACAAATAATTATTTTGATATGATGGGATAATATAGTGTTCCATAAGTCCTTTGAAATATATTTGGAATATAATTCAAATGACACCCAGGAATGGTGCGTGGGGCGCGAGGGAAGCACCAACGGTCTTTTGGAATTTAATCGCTATGGAGCGTTTTACCATAGCAGACCGTGCTTATTGTGTGGGTGAGTATTCGGCCACCATTGCGCGGCGTAAATTCAAATTGTATCGCAATTTACGCACGATTAATGACTGTCGTAGTGTTCAAACGATTAAGAATGGGGTTCAAAGGTTTAGTAGGTGGCTACCTACCAAACCTTTGAGCCCCTTTGAGTCTCCTGGCTGTACGTGTCATAAACAACAATTGGGTTGACAAAGGACATCACAGACGGAAAAATCTTACTCAATCCATTCGTAAGCGTTCCAGTGCATTGAATATACCCAGATGGACGTTACAGCGCATTTCAAAGAATGATAAGAAATTTCATCCATACTAAATTCAGTGAGTACAGGAATTAAAAGACGCTGATCCTACCAATAGAGTTAATTTCGTAAAAGAAATGATGAACCGCTTTACTTCGATTAATAATGTGTTATTTTCCGATAAGGCTCACTTTTACATCAACGGCCATGTCAATCGGCAAAATTGTCGCTTCTGGAGTAGGGTAAACCCACGTTTTACACGTAGTCTTAAAGTCACAGTTTGGCAGCTATCTCAGCGCATGGCATTATAGGCCCATACCTTTTTAAGAATGAACATGGCCGTGCGGTTACTGTTACTTCGGAGCGGTATGTGGCAATGATCGAGGATTTCTTATACAAGTTTCAATACCCCGCCGATACCTCCAACTCTACTATGCCCGTCAACTTTTCCCTAACAAAATGATACCTCGATGAGGAGACAGTGACTGTGACCATCGCATAGCCTGGATATGAGTCCAATGCACTTTTTCTTGTGAAGTTACTTTAAGTCTAAAGTCTAGAAAACAAATCTGCGATCCCTTGATAAATATCCGGCGAGAAATTTCAAGCATTTCAGAGCGTACTCGCCGTGCAGTGATAGAAAATTTTAGTCGTCGTTTACAAGAGTGCCAAGAACAAAATGGAGTACATTTACATGAAGTGATTTTAAAAAAATAATTCCCTTTCGATGTAAATTATTAAACAATGAATAAAAATTTAATATTATACATAGTTAACATTTTTGAAAAAAATTAAATGCAGCGGGATCCAAATCCGCGCCTCTTGTACCAAATTTTCCTACCAAATTCTTATAAGTTTTGTTACAACTTATTTATATTGTTAGCGTATAATGAAGAGAGATTTTTACAAATTTCTACTACTAAAGGTTATTATGAAACAATAGTTTAACAAGAGAGATTGCTATTTATTTATTATTTTTAAAGTTAAGTTATTCCACACTTAGGAATAGAACAGTTTTGAAAAAACGTTTAATTTTTTTTTATAATTTTTTTACACGGCTTGGTGGTCAGAGCGCTTGGACTGTATTCAAGACGGACGGGTTTGAATCTTGATGAGTTCAAATTTTTATACGTCTTTTCAAAAATGTTTTCTAATCCTACGTGTGGAGTAACAATTTAAAAATAGTGAATATTATACAGTATTTTTTTTTTTTCAGTAAATAGGACTTAGGTGATACCCTGTATTAATTATAACAATAATATTATTGAACATACAGTATTTATTTTCGTTGCGGTTTGTAAGCAATACACAAGGTTAGCTCAAAAAGAGCAAAAAGAAATATAAATTAATAAAACATGATACATTGTAGCTAAAATTAAACACGAGATCAGCTTCATCAAAGTAGTTAAAAAGTTTAAAGTGCAAGCGCTAAGGAGTAACAGAAAATTATAAAAACTTAATATAATTTAAATAAAATAAACTCACTCATTTATTGTAAGTTTCCACAAAGTTCGTCCGTTAATTAAAACTATTTCGCTTCAAATTTCTCAACGTAAATATTTTAATAGAAACCCATTGGTACCAACATTTAATATTCATTGTCCACAGATGCAAAATGAAAATTAGACATTCAAGAGACAAAAGGCAAGAAGCCATCTAAGACTGGGTAGGATGCGGAATAAAAAAGGTATATTCTATTTCTATTCGCCCGCCGCATTCGATTTCAATTTCTGGATAATCGAGATCTTGCTCAATTGAACACTCGATTACTCGTTTACGAGGACACCCTCGTTTGAGTTTGCGAAGTTTGATTGCGTTTGCATTGCGCAAGGATATTATCTCGGGATAAAATTAATGCTTAGGTTATGTACTACCTGTTTTATATGGTGATAACTACCGGAATTTGCTAATAAGATTTTGGTACTAGTACTTCTTAGATTATTGTCAGTTAAAACTCAATTTATTTTATGAGCAGATTGTAGTGATTTTCTTTTCTTTTTAGATGAGATTTTCTATATGAAATAGTAACAAGTAAGTAGTAGGTATAAGTAGGTTACACATACTAGATTTCTTCATGATTTTAAAAACAAAAAATAATGACACGAATGTAACGTCAGTTTAATATTTTTATTATATTTTTTATTATTCTTATTGGTGTAACACCAATCAATCACTCCATATTTTCTTACAACTTTTTCCATATACTGAAAGCTTAAGCTTGGTACTAAATTTCCCTTACATAAAATTTAACCTAAAGTTTTCCTTCGTAGAATTTCATTTCTCAAGCCCAATTCGAACTCTTGACCGTGTTTAATAATAAGACGTTAGCAACATTAACAACAATTGCAAAGGTCGTTTAAGATGTCATATATACAAGACAAAATTGCTAACTTCGTTAAAAGAACTTTTAGGTTATCCCAAGATATAATGAACTGCCTAACTGGCGGCCTATTATTCAGTCTAGAGTGCTCTGCTGTGCTCAAGTAGCAAGTAGAGGGTTGAAATTTGTCTAATTAACAAACCACTGCCTTGATATTTTTGGAACTAAATTCATAAGATATTTCTCCTGAGAATTCTAAGACGTACAAAAGTTACGCTTAAATATTATATATTATTTCTATTCACGCTTTTCACATTTTAAAAGGTGAAAGAAAAATATAAAGTTTTATCCATTACTAGAAATACTTCTTCTACTACTATATTATTAATGAAAAAAAGTTTATGAAAATATTTTTATATAGTGCTTACATTCGTCCTTATGTATGACGCATGGCTTCACAGTCAAAACGCTTGGACGTTGTCCAATAGTGGCGGATTCTAATCCTGCTGCATTCAAATTGAAATACGTTATTTAAAATATGTTTTGTAATCTTTATTGTAATCAATACACTTTAAAATAGTAAAATATTTAACAAAAGAGCGTAATTTCTTGTCAGACGATTACTTCTTAGATATTATCTTCATGTAACTAACAACATAAATAAGTTGTAACAAACATATATGAATTTTGACGCAACGGTGTAGAAAGCATAGCCTGTCGGTAAAAACGCATAGACGGTTTCCAAGAGTCGAGGGTTCGAATCCCGATGCAATTCAATTGTTATATGTTTTTTAAAAAAATATTTCTAATACTTAGTGTAAAATAGAATTATGAAATAATAAAATAATGTTAACACTTTTATAATAAATTGAATAAATAATTATTTGATGATAGTAAATAAATTTAATTATAAACGTCGACCAACGAGGTGAAAACAAGACTGATTTTTCCAAGGAACTCGCTTGTTTTCCTTGTTTACGGTTTGTCACGTTGGACTGGCCCAATTTCAATAATTTATGTTTGGTGACATTTCAACATTGGGTAAAGCCAAGGTGGCGCTGTTAAAACGTGTTTAGCTATAACGATCTACTGCGTATTATAATTACGAACTATAATAGAGATATTTTAGTATTTAATATAAAAATTGATTATTTATTCTTTAAATTTTTTATCTTCCTAGTTTTAGTTTATTTCTATTTATTATTAGCGGAGTACGGTGTGTTATATTAAGAACGACCGTCGTAAGGAGTTAAAAGATGGAGATGATGACGTTTTTAATTAGGTTCAAATAAGGTTAACGTAAACCGATCGTGGCGCAATGTGACAGCGTCTGACTGTAAGCACCATGGGTTGCGGGTTCGATCCCTACTCGGGGGAGTGATTATATTTAAAATTATCTTTACTTCCTTGCTCTGGTAAAACAAAGTGCAGCGTTGAACACTCAACACGCCATGTCTCGAATTCGGTGAAAAGCGAAGGTGTGTCTATGGTGTCCTTTGAAACTAGGCACTTTCTCTCTACCCTACAATGTGGAATTAAAACGTGAAGCTAAAAATGTACTTACTGATTTTATAAATATCTTTATGTAACACAGTTAAGTCAACAATTAGAATTAAGCAAAAAGAAAATTTCAGATACTTGCTCCTTTCTATTTATTACTTAAACAGACATGGGCAGGGAAAATATTACGAAAAAAATGTCATACGTGTTCAATTCGACAACTATACAATATTTGCATTGTTTGAATGTTTTATTGAAAGCCAGGATAGCGAGAATATAATTTTAATGTAAACTAATTGTTATTTGAATATCTTATGAAAGGTAACTCTAAGGAAATTAATTATCTGTTATCTAATTAACTAACTAACCTTAGAATAGCTTTACTAAATCCGTTCATTCTACGCCCGAGTAGAGTAATAATGTCTCCGAAAAACGTAAAAGATCTGGGCTAGACGAACCTACGTAAGTACTTTTCCTAGTTCTGTCTGAAGCAAACTGAATTTTTAATTACATTACAGATTTTTCACTCAACGCCTACGATCATTAAAGTTTTTCGACAAACTTAACAGCTTTGTTTGTAAAGATAACTTTTTGAAATAACATCAATAAATTAGAAAAAAACTTTATTGTTATATATGTATGTAGAAATACTTTACTAAATACTACAATTAAATTTTAAAACAAATCAGCTTTACTTACAGTTAATAATACATTCGGAGTGGCGAAGTCAACGCCGTGCTTTGTCTTAACAGAGCAGAGTAAAATAATATTAAAATATAAGCCATGGATTCTTGTAGAAAATATTAAAAGTTACAATATTTAAAAATCTAATATTATCTAATATACGCTTTTATCCCGCGTATCAGCGTAAATAGGAAGTGCATATTGTCAAGACACTCCGTACTCAGTTTTCCGCCGAATTCGAGATATTATGTTTTAAGGGGCAGAACTCAACACCACGCTTACCAGAGCAAGGAAATGGGAATAATTTAATTATAATATAAAACCCGATAACCGTCAAACGCTGTCCCACTACGCCACGATCGGCCTATAAAATAACACTACGTAATGAAGCATACATAAAACAACAAATAGTAGTTTTACTCATTTACTAACAATTTTTATTTATTTACTGAGCTATAGAATGAACAGAAAAAATATTTATATTAAAATTTTCATAGTTCAAAATACAAAAATAACCCTATACACTATACACTATACACTATATACTGTACACTATAAATGAGATAATGAATTAAATTCCTTAATTCTTTCCTTAATTCACAACAAAATAAAATTTTTACGTATTTGCTGTTGTACATGCAAATATATATTTTTTCCAAAATTTGAACCCACAATCATCTCTTTATTACACAATAGCTACTTTTTTAGCTTCATGTCTCGTATATTAAAGTAGTCAGAGAGGAACTAGTGTCAAGACACTTTGTTGTCTGATTTCCACCTGATATTCAGCATTACGCGTTAAGTGGCAAACTCAACAACGCTCTTAGTCTATATTTCTTCTTTGCCAGAGCGGAGAAACGACAATATTCAAAATGTATTCATATAACTATTTATCTGACATATTCAAATCGCTTTCTCATCAAGTTAATGAACTAGGCGACAAATCTGAAATTGTTTTAATATTTAATAAGTAAAACCTTTTACGGTCGTGGGATAGATTTAGCACTTCCGTTTGAATAATTTATGTGACTGTTTTTGAGGCATAGGGTATTCATACTAAAGCTAGGCTAAGACCTATTTAGGTTCAATTTGTTCTAGAATGTAATTAAATGATTTTACCTACGATAACAATTAAATTTGATACGCTTATTTTTCTTTTTGTAATATATTTTGTTTAT
This sequence comes from Dryadula phaetusa, assembly GCA_032432895.1. Taxonomy (NCBI): domain Eukaryota; kingdom Metazoa; phylum Arthropoda; class Insecta; order Lepidoptera; family Nymphalidae; genus Dryadula; species Dryadula phaetusa. The sequence goes on from JAOYRS010000029.1 coordinate 3,710,633, forward strand.
TTTTGCCTTATATAATGTGGAGTTCTGAAAATATATTTTATTTCATAAGAAATCGCTTATTGTGGTTCAGTGAGTTCAGTGTCTAATTGTTATTTAAAATCATGGAACTCAATTTTTTGGACAGTATTTATATTTAAAACACCCCGAGGGTCACGGTAGACGATATGATACCTTTATACTGTAATGATTCAAAAAACCCAAATTTTAGAGAGTGTAGTCTATTATAATTATTATTTTCAATTTATACCACTAATGCCAAGTGTTAAAATATAAAAGACATTTTTTTGCAGCGAAATCTTTAATAAAAATAATAAAAAAATAATAATAATTTTAAACAAAATATTCCCTAAGAAAAATAAGAAAAATACTTTCATAATATATAAATTTAAGTTTTATTTTACTATGTTACAAATTTGTTCACAATAATACCCACTAATAGTGTATAAAAATCAAAAATTTTAATAATTTTGATTTTTTTATTTGAATATCTTTAATGTTATATTAAGCACGTTCGTAGTAATGAGTTAAAAGATGGAGATAATGATGTTTTTAAGTAGCTTTAAATTAGGTTAAAGCTAGCGGATCGTGGCGCAGTGTGATCGGTTGTCGGTTCGATCCGCACTTGTGGGAGTGATTATACTTAAAATTATTTTCACTTTCTTGCTCTAGTAAGACAAAGTACGGCGTTGAGTTCCATCTCTCAACACGCCATGCCTCGAATTCGTCAACTAGGTACTTTCTGCGTACCCTGCAATGCAGAATAAAAAGCGTGTAAGTAAAATTTATATTATCATATTAATGATTTCATAAATGATCTTAGAAGTGAAATACTTGTTCGAAATTGTAAACCTGTAAAATATTACCTTAAAAGAATTGCTGAGTTTCTTGTGCGAGTTCTTTTCAGATCTAAGACTTAACTTTAGTGAACCGGTGGTAATTCATTAGATGTTCAAAAAATGAAGCATGTATTAGAGATCTTTGAATTTCGATTCGATTTTGCCACCCTTTAAATGAAACTTTTTTATACGGATTAATCGTGTATATTTTGTATAATAATTTTCATTTTTGGAAACTCGAAAATATACGCGATTAAGCCATTTAAAATAGTTTCAATTAAAATGAAGAAAAAGAATCAAACATCTTATTTTATATAATTTTTTGGCTTTGATATTAAATGAATAGGATTGGATTTTATATATATAATAATAATATTCTGCTTATCAAGCCATTTGTCAATTAATTATACTAGTATTGACAGTATAACAATACTAAAGCGCAAGGTCAATATGAACGTTGCTAGTCTTCAATATATAAAAACATTTTCAGCTAAAAAAACATTCAATAAATATTCCATACTAAATAGATCTAAGTGGTAATTAATGGTTAAAGGCCGTGCCAATTCCATTGTGTAAAGTTCAAGAATCTTCGTACAAAGACTAGCAAAGTAGTGGAAGTATTTATGAAAGAGAATTTACAATGTCTGTCGTTTGCTTCATTCACTGGTGGGTTTTTTGAGCTACGAAAATTAGGTCGATTCATATGAATTTTTTGATAGTATTTGAATTATAACTTAGAGCGAGCTTTTGAATAGAAGTATAGAGTATAGCAGTAAAGAATATTAACATTTTCTATCGGGAATTTCTATAAGCAGTGGAATTGTGAGTATTAAATTATATTTGTATTTATTGTATTATTGGAATTTTTTCCCCTTTGACACATTATATGAAATTTAGCATAAAGAACAGAAAAGATTATCGTCAAGTTCACTTTTATTTATAATAAAGATGAGTGAGGCAAAAAAAGTATTAAATTATTAAACATGGTTATACGTGTGTTGTGCTGGATAAGATCGTGAGAAATAAATCTTAAAAAAGTTGTCGAGGCCATCATGGCGCAGAGGGGCTGCTGAATGTAAACGCCGGTCAGGACGTTCGTGGGCTCGATTCTTCCTAGAAGGAATGTTTATTATTAAAATATATTATCATTTCTCCGTTTTTGTATAATAAAATGAGGCGTTGATTTCACCATTCACTGTTCGATCTTAACACTAGGTTTCCTTTGACTACTTCGCTATGCGGGACACTTGACTACTTTTGCAAGGAGATTTTCTTTAGAACGTAGGTGCTCGTTAATACAGGATGTCGTGAAATCAAACCCTTAAGTAGTTGTAGGGTTGAAAGTTTGAGTGAAACTTCTTTATTACTGTTTACTAATTATTTCTTTTTAAAACTTGGAACAACACTAAAACGAGATATTGCAAATTTCGACCGCTAAGAACTTGTTTTTGGAATTAAAAAAATTGTTTGAAAAGTTACAAGTATACAAACTTTAATTCGGTCTTTATTTTAGAAAAGTACTTCAAATATCACGACAAATTTCCAAAATCCAAAATAATTTATTTCTGCTTCAGTGATTGGCGCACAAATGAACAAACAGTCAGACTCACAAATACATAATGAATTTTGTTCTAAATAACTTCATGTTAATAATTGATTTTTTACTCTTTTTATTTTCTACCTATTTTATATAATTGAAACATATTTAATATTTACTATTTTTAAAGTGTTATTCCACACTTAGGATTAGAAAACATCTTAGAAAAAACGTATAAAAATTTGAACGCAGCGGGATTCGAACCCACGCCTCTTGGATACCGTCCAAGCGCTCTGACCGCTAAGCCATGCGTTCTACTACCAACTGCGTCGAAATTCTTATACGTTTCGTTACAACTTATTTATGTTGTTAGCATCTCTGAAGAGAGATTTTTACAAATTTCTATTACTTAAAGATTATTAAGAAATAATCGTTTAACAAGAGAGATTGCTATTTTATTTTAATATTTACTATTTTTAAAGTGTTATTCCACACTTAGGATTAGAAAACATCTTAGAAAAAACGTATAAAAATTTGAACGCAGCTTTTTCTAAGATGTTGAAACATATTTTTTATAATTTGTTTTTTTCATAACTTTATTATCATAAATTTATACATTTTATCAAAGAATAATTTAAACGAAACCCGAGAGAGCGGAACTTGTTTCAATAGAACGCTGGAAGCGTTATATGAACAAAATCAAAAAATATACATTTTTTTTATGTGCCAACCAATAAACTTTCAAATATACTAAATTATATTTTTACTACATTCACCTGCAGGATAAAATTTTACGATTTAAATATTTTAATTAAGTCTGTTTGTCTGTGTATTAATCCTTGTAATAATTTTTGATTTGATATTTTTCAGTAATTTTAAATATTATATTCCAATACATACATATATACCCAACCGATTTGAAGTAGTTCATAAGTGAATGATGGATTCATATAGAATTTTACAAAATTCTTACTTAATGATGGATTTTCACCATTTTTGCTTTATCTGAGCCAATTTTTTTTTAAGTTTTCTATAATTTAACATAAAGTAATAGTGAAATATAAATAATATAAAAATTTCAACAAGTTGTCATTATGTAAAAAATAATCGAATAAAGAATAAAAAAATCTTTTTTTACAACTTGACAATGAGCGATTTTTTTTCCCGAATATCACGATAGGCACCGTAAACTTAGTGCCAAACTCCACCCACTGTCCACCCAAATTCGAGACATTGCGTTATGCTTTAATTTAACAAACAATCATCGCGTTTACAGTCAAACGGTGTCTCACTATGTAACAACGGTTTCCAGTAAATGAATGTTTTATTAAAGTACACAAAACAGATTTGTATTAAAAAATACGACAGAACTATCCTTGATCGCACATATATATATATATATATATATATATATATATATATATATATATATATATATATATATATATAAATTAACCTTTAAAAAACTGTTTTTTTTTTCAACTATTTACACAATTTGCCTTGTTTGCACAAACGAATGCTACGCTACGCCAGAATACTTTTTCATTCAGTTTGTAATACGTTCTTTTTTTTGTTTATTTTCTATGTAACCTAGCTTTAAAGCTCGTCGATTCGTTTTACTTTACCTAAAATTAATCTGCCTCACCCACAAAAGGGTTGTTGGCAATTTTGTTTATACAACATTTTTTTTATTCTATTTAGCTAACGCTTATTATAAAATACTATAAAATACTTCGCGTCATATTTATACTTATAGTATACATATGACGCGCAGTTAACATCTAATATGATGTCATTATACTTTGCTATAAGTTCGCAGTTCAAATGCTGTTGTGGGTTTACTTTGAATATTCAACTATTATTTTCAATTTCATTAAAATATATGCCGGTATAATATAGAGGCCGCTAGGCCGGCCGGCGTTTAGTTCTGGTGCTTAACAGGAATGTCTTGAATGCGGCGGAAAGTAAAGGACCAAAGTGTTTTGGTACTAGGTATTTCCTGTCTAACTTGCTATGCAGGATAAGAGCATGAAGTTAGAAATAAAGGAAAAAAATGTAATAGGTTGTTCGGTTGATTCTCATTTGGGGGAATGATTTAATTGAATTACACATTTATAAATAGATTTGACTAGAAACTATGAAAAACATTTTTTATATATAGTAGGCCAATGGTATAAAATATTTTTTAAAGGAAGATACATGTTGTTCATTTTTTATATAATTTTAATCAAGGTCTATTCATTCGCTGAAAAATTAAAATAATTCTAGGAAAAATAGAAAAAAACTATCTTGAAAAATATTTTATTTCCACACAAAAATTATTGCATGGATTACGTACAAAAAATTGGTACAACAGAAAGGTCACCGTTCAACGTATCTTTTATCACTGAAAAGTCAAAAGCTTTTGAGCGGTAGAAAATAGAAAGCTGTATAAAAATTCACTTCCTATTACATTATACTAGGTTGTAATAATGCAATCTATAAACGTATGGAAGAATTAGAGTCTAATATAAAGCTTAAATGTTTATTACAAAACACAAATTTGATAAGTTTCAACATTTTTTAACTTACTTTTTACAAAGATATAGGATCATTACCGGTCAGTGGGATAGCAGTAGTAAATGCAATTGGTTGTGAATTCGATCTTCACTCAAATTATTATATTTATAAAATATTTTCATTTCTCTGCTCTTATCTTAAAGTATTATAGATAATATTTCTTAAAATAATATCTCAAAACGCGCAAATTTGAGTTCGCTACTCATCACGCACCGTCTCAGCGGAAAGCAGTCAACGGAGTATCTCGAGACTAGGGTGTAAAACGTGAAGTTGTAAAAAAGAACAAAGTAATATTGCCTGGCTCTTCTTTTACTTAATACAAAATTTTACAAATTAAAAAAGATGTAGTCCTACATAGTAACTATTGTAACTTCTTGCTTAGTCTATTTCAAAAACGGTATAGCTGATACTACTGTAAGACTTAGATATCTTTAATTTAAATACGAACAGAAAAACAGTATTTTAATTTTTAATATAAATATTAAATTAATAATAAAAAAAATAATAAATAAAGTAATTTAAATTAATAACACACACTATTACGCGGGGTGCACGTTTAAATATAAAGTGACATACACATTGCTATGCCAACGCGTTGTAAACGCGTCAACGGGGACTCTAGGCTATGTTAAATACCTCAAATTTGTAACGACAGCTCATATTATATAGACATTTGATAATTTCATGTAAATAAGATGACAGTATCAACAGTTGCTCCCGTCTAATCTGTTAGTTTTGGGACTTATCGAGTAAAACCTTTAATAGTTTAGGTGCTTATACAAGATTAATAGCGAGCGATTTGGAGCGAACAGCTTGAAATCCTGAATAATGTTTAAATTAGTAATGTGCTTCGACCCCTTATTGGATGATAATTTTATTAGACCGGTATATAATAAGCTTGCTGTTCATAATGTAAATACACTAAATTGTTGCAGTTGGCAATCATGGAGTACAGGTGAAAGTGTTGTGGCAATGTATTAAAAGTGGCTAGAAAGCGTAGAATACATTTTCTTACAAAAATATAGTTCAAATAATAAGATCTTTAGTTTTCCCCATTTATACACATTTTAAATGGCGGTAGATTGGTATAATTCATTTTTGTATCAATTGACAGATGAACGGTAAGGTGCTCGAAACGTCGAGTTATTAAAATTAAAAAAAAAATAGTTCCCGCAAACCCAAAATTCTCATTATTAGTCATAAAACTAAAAGCAAGCATATCAATTTATGTACATAGGAACTGGAAGCAAAAAACAGCCGTTTCATTTCACCCTTTCCGTTAACGAAATTGGATGAAGTAATTGAATAAAGAATCGTTTTGATTGGTGATAATTTCGTTACGATTATACCTAACGAATTATAATAAGAATCATAATGATCTATATTAATATGGTAATATTAACACATTTAATATAGAATGTCTCAGTTTTTGGATAGACGGAGAACGGAGTGTCTTGACACTTGGTGTTATTCTGAGAATGGGAAAAAAGTGTAATACTGAAAACAAATGTCCAAGAAGCTCATTTTCGGCATTCTTTCCGTGTAATAAGGAAATTCTTGGAAGAAAGGCAACAATTGTCGGTAAGCTGTAACGCTCACCGAACCCCGACAATCGGGTGTCACAAGTTATATCAACGTCCGACGCCGTATAAGCATTGCTTACACAACGCGAGACAGCAGCAGACTCGATACAACCAACTAGCATCGCCATAGCAGTTCACTAAAGTAAATTATAGCAGCCTCAGTGACGCCAAGCAACGTTAGGTTGCGCCACCGACATCAGTTATCAGTAAGCTGTAACGCTCACTGAACCCCGACAGTCGCGTAACGCGAGTACATGACGGATCGCCTATATGTTTAAGAATATTATATAAATATAACAATGATCACCATAAAAAGCTTTATTCGTTCAATATATACATACATTATTATATTAATTATGATTTATAATTATTGTTTGCAGAACATGCATATAACAATAAGTTCATACAACACTATTCAAACATATCAGTAGACGCTTTAGTATATTTTTATTAAAAATTTCATATACATATCTCTTAGATGTATATTCTAAAGTTTTAATATTTTTAATAAAATTTATTTTATTTAATTTATAATAGTTTATTATCTATTTAAGAGAAAGAACTTACCAATAATTTGTTCATATCATACAAAAACAAATCTTACCGACCATAAATACCACAAAAACAATATAAACTATATTTCTGTGTATTTCCAATATTAAATATTGTTATTACATTCACTTTTAACGTATCATATTTCTATTATTTCAATTTAAATACTAACAAACTTCTAAAGCGTCATTTTACGCACATGACGCTCCATCCAATCCTTTTTTTTTTAAAATCCAATTGCATCATTCTAGACTGCCCGTAATTAATTAGTCGAACATTACATTAAATAAAAATTAAATTATTATTTATGTACTACTACCTAAAAAATATTATATAAAATAATATTTGATTTTATTATTAAATTATTTGTATAAAATATGTTATGTCTTCATATATATTTATGTATAGTACGTATCGTTACAATTACCACCCAAACACTAAAAAAGACGTAAAATATACTTGGAAGTCTTACATAATTCAACTTCACGACTGCAAAGAACACCCTACTCGTGCTATGCTTCTCCTATGGGACTTGCGGGTACACAAATACATTTCTACGTGCATTATATTCAATTTTTAATACGAGGGCGCCAATAACAGTGTTGTTCTTATCATTAATCTCCGAAGATATCCTAACAAATCTTTTTCTGTAACATCGAGATTGATGCTACTACATATCGTCATGAATTAAAGATATGCTCCCTTTTTGGTGATAAACTTTCTGTAAACAAAACTGAGGCTCAGATCAACTGTGAATTAGTTATGATGTAAATAGGTATAGCGTAATAAGTGATAATTTTTGATTTAAATCCTGTCCGATTACTTAAATTACTTATTTTAGTATCTTTAAGCCAAGTGTGAGAAAAAAAATAAGCGTTCTTTTTTCAGCTTCACATTTTACTTCACATAGAAGGCATTCAAAGAGAAGGCCTCGTCTTAAAAAACCTCAAGGTGTGGCTTGAAGCACACACACATTGAATTTGGTTGCAATTACAGTGAAATGGTCAAAAACTGTTGTACTGAGAAATAATGAACTCAAATATTAGTAGGTGGGAAATACACCCCTGAAGCATAACTTCATTTAACTGTCTACTTTAAAAGGCGTCTATTATAAAATAACTGGTCCAAAGTAAACATGGCGTGGATTAAAATCGAACATTGAACATTATGGCAATAAATCAAACTGGTACTAGCTTTTCGTTGATTTTCCAATTTCCCGTGTTGCAACGTAGAGGCAAATAGGAATGCGTACCCAAATCACATTCAGATGAACAACGCTGAACGTGCAGTTTTAACTGACGGACGAGATTGAACTACAATTAAGTTAGTAAAAAACTTTTTCTTTCATAGTAGACAAGTATTTTATTTTGTTGAAATTGATGAATAATCGATTTAAAGTCACAAAGCTTACAACTCGTAGGCGTTAAAGTGTACGTATATATAAAGCTTTTTTATTCCCTTTGGTACTTCTGATAATATTATATAGTTAATGCAAAGTTGACATAATTAACTCAATGAACGGTAAGAACTTCTAGTAATAGCTAATGTATGAAGTTAGATAGTTTCTAAGCGGGTTTTAATTTACATAATAAAAATATTTTCGTACCCTGAATGTATAAGTAACTTTGAAATTGAAAATATTGAAATAACCACAGTATTAGAAAATTGTAAAAAAATGCTATCATAGCAAATAGTAGTCAATAGATTAACCGCAGAGGAAAGTGGAAGAGGTCAGGCGACAGGCAGGCCCTGACTGGCCTTCGATAAATCTGGCAGTTGGTGTTGAAGAAGATAGCAAATAGCCAACGAAACCTTAAATATGAAAAAGATTTAAAATAGATACTAAAAATATCATATCATTTTGAATTTGTTCCTTTTTAATTTAAAGAAATTTATTCAGAATTATTCAAAAATTCTATATTATATTTTAATTTTTAATAATTGCTTAGCCAGATTGTAGTTAGTCAGGATTAGGTGGTATGCGACAGTTTTGGATTCGATTTCCGTTCAAAGAAATATTTTCCGTTACATAATTTTATTTCCGGAAATGTTTTCCACATACGAATATGTATGTACATAGTGCGTAATAGTGTCATATGATTGCTTTCACTGTTTTACATGAAAAAAAAACAACAAACGCTTTTGTCGAGATTAAAAAGCAGATTGAATTTTAGATCAAATTTAGACCGAAACAAAGCAAGTTGATTGAGGTGAGTCAATTAGTGTCTGTTCGTGGACGTATTTGATAAACAGACGAGACGTAAAGCGTAGTTTCAAAGGTATGTTACAAATGGTAATGAATAACAATGAATATTTAATACTGCAATATTTGTATTCGTCAGTTTCTCAGTATTTTTATTACAATGTTTATATTTCAATATGAAAACAATACAACTTATTTAAATAATTTTATAAAAGATAATATACTAGAGGGCGGACAACGCACGGCTTTAAATTCCGTCATTGGGCACAATGTCTTGATTTCAGATCGTATGTGGAACAGTTTTAGCATTTTGAATCAAGGTTTATTTGGAAGAAGTTCACGCTAAGTCCGACTTTAGGCAAATTATTATTCTAAGTTAAAATAAAACAGGATATTCTAAATTATAACAAGATATTCATAGGCATACATCATAATATTTAACTTGGCTAGCATTTCGCATTTATGATTTTGAAGGCATATCATTACTGTATATACAAAAAATATTAATAGCTTACCTATCCACTTATTCAAAGTAAAATTTATCATTTTAAAAATATCATTTCGCATGCATATCTCTTGATACGTCATAACTTAACTTGGAAACCCGCGCCGGTTGAAATTGTCCTGAATGTAGTCGTCATTCCTTTAAAACCACAAAAAATGATCATACTCCTATACGCAACGATTCGAATATGAGAAAAAGTAAAAGTCCAGCTCTGCATTGCCCACCTTCCCAGGATAACCATAGATAATGCCAATGTGTGCTAGAAAACAGAAGCGAAAATCTTATTAAAATAATTTGCGATCTCGGAAAACGAGTTGATTGTCATCTGAAAGAAACCGATACACTGCATGGCTCGCTCGCAATTATAAGTTCTCCACGTCCATTTTTTATAATTGTACAATTGCTTTCAAAAAGGTTACCCGATGAGCTTCTTGTTGCGTCTATTAAATACAATAAAGGAAAATCCCTAGATAGTAAATTGAATATTGCACTGTTAAGATTTCTTGTACACTGATCTTTGTCTGCGAACATCTTTCTCACACCAACATGATCATTATGCAGCTAGACAAAAAGGCAAAAGAAGCTGGATAAGTTTGTCTGGATTCGGAATGGCTAGATTTTTTTGAGGAAAAGCGATGATATCAATTACATTCTAGTAACTAAATTGAATATGTTAAAGAAGATCTAATAATTTGTATTTATTATAATTTTTACTTAACTCTCGTTCTTGGCAGTGTGGCAATTACCAAATGTTCTTTTAATATTCGATCTTAGAATCAAAACACATAGCTTTCTTCAAGGTATACTATGTATTAGTAAAGATATAGTCGTTCTTACAGAAATGTGGCTTAACGAATCTGTGTTTAACAGTGAGCTGTTCGATGAAAGATATGTAATTTATAGAAGTAGTGCTGAGTCAATTGATAAAAAAGAAGGTGTTCTTGTAGCAATTTCGCGCCGAATACATACTAAACGAATGTTTTGTTGGGATTCAAAATTGAAGACCTCTGGGTCACTATTGATATTCCGATGTGTTATCGGAATATCAATAGCGACCCAGAGGTACAGGACACCTTGTGTCGTGTTGCTCTTTGTGCAGTGTATTTACCTCCTCCAGTGCACAGTTTTTTGCTAACACACTTTATTCATAGTTGTAGCACTGTACTTGAAAATTGTGATTATCATTGTATTTTAGACGACTTTAATTTTGCGAATATTGACTGGAGTTTATTGGGAGTACCCACGAATATAAGGTACCAAAACTGTGTTAACCTCTAATAAATTTAATAAATCTATATGAAGCAAACATAATACCGCATAACGCATAACAGTGTATTCAATAGGTCTGAAAGAATAATGGATCTGCTTTCGAATTTTTCAACTTGCACAGTCCGTCTAAGTCACACATCACTCTGTAACGTTGACCAGCTACACCCTCCTCTAGATATAGATATCTCACTTATCAGTGAACTAAAACTACCGTTTAATCACGTTACCTTCACATTAAAATTCCAAAAAGCTGACTTTCTAAATATATATAAAGAGCTTTAAAAATGATTTGATACACATATTTTGAGATGATGGTGTCAATGCTATCCTTTTCAAATTTCATAATACTATTGGTGCCATAATTGAAAAGTATCTGCCTAAAAAATTGCGATTCCCATACTGGTTTGATCATAACTAAAAACGACGCTTAAAAGAAAAATATAATCTCAAGGGCCGCGTTCAAAAATATTAAAATCCTATAGATGAATTAGAATTGAAGTTATTAAATTCACGATGCATATATTTATCTACGGATTGCTATAAAAAATATATTAGTGAATCAGAAAAAATATCTCTAAGAATCCTAAATTTTTCTGGAACTACATTAAAGCTAAGCGTGTCGGTACAAGTTCTTATCCAGTGTATATCACTGATAAATTAGTGACTACCTCAAACTGTAAACAGATGTGCGAAATGTTTGCTTCACATTTTAAATCTGTATACATTAATAATTCTCATCAAAACTTTATGCATGGGGATGTCATAGAACATACAAACTAAAAATAGCAATCAATATTTAACGCTGCCAATTATAGACACTGAGACTCTATTGATAAAGCTAAAAAGTGTTGACGAGAATAAGGCTCTGATGGAATTCCATTGATCTATAAAAAAATGTGCAATATACTTAATTCAACCTTTTGTTAATTATAACATTCCTTTACAAACGGGAATATTTCCAACAGAATGGAAAAAGGCAAGAAAGAGTAGTCCCAATCCATAAGGCAAACAACGTTGAATAATTCTCTTACTTTCCAAAATATCAAATCCTACGCTACCGTCTCATTTTCGTCCCATTTCAATCCTTCCTATCCAAACTTCTTGAATCCATCGCCTACTAGCAAATCTCCAAATATTGTTCAAACTGTGCCTATTTAATATATTGGACTAGCCATGGAAAATAAGCTTATGACCGTGCTTATTTTGGTTGCTCATTGCTTTCTTTTCCAGGGCTAATATCTCCAGTTCAGCTATGGAATGATTTTCTTCCTATCTTCAGGGACGTCAGCACTCGGTTTGTTTGTCTCAGAACTCCGACTGGCATCCCTTAGCGGCTGGCGTGCCTTAATGCAATATTCTTTCTCTTATGTCAAGCTATAATCATTGGCTGCACTCATCAGTTAGCCAAACTTAATTACAAAAATATATTTAACTTCACCAATTCTGTTAAAGATCTAGATGTCATTATCGACAACAAATGAACTAGAAGCGACTGTGCTAATGATATCTCTCGCAAAATCTACGGATCCTTGCACCAGTGCACACTAAGATATAGCTCGGCGAACCTCGGTAGTGAAAAGAATGTGCATATTATTTCGGGAATTATTTCTTAAAAATAAATTAAAATCTTACTCAAAAATTATATCACATAAATTTGTGAAGTACCAGGCCATAAGTGTTATGCAGCTGTACTTGAATGTTGAAAGAGGCTAGCAACAATGTAGATGAAGATAGTGTGCGGAACTTCAACGTCAACTTAACTTTGACGTCACTATCAAAGTTATCCCTGCCATAACTGCCACAATCAAGTCATCGTGCTATCATCGGTTACTTGTCAATCCCTTTCGTAGTGTCAACTGTCAAATGTCACAAAAATAGTCTCTGGTTCGTTACAATATAATTTTATCAAGGTTGCCATAACTTAAAAATTAAAAAAAAAATTGTTGGGTATAAAATTTAACCGACTTATTTATCAACGTTATAAAATGCCGAAACTAAACAGAGCGCCTCCTTCTACACCACAAATTGAAGTGCAGCGCTGTCACTCCAATCCCAATATTACTGAAACCACGCAGGAACTTGAATTTGTAAATTTAACAAAAAGAACAAAGCGCCCTCGATCTGAATCTGCCCCCACGAACGAACTAAGTGATTTCAAACAGGAAATGCGAGAGATGCTTGCCAAATGGAACGAAGTCCAGGAAACCACTCTAAAAAAATTGATGTCCCAAATTACCACTGAATTGTCTGAAAATAAGGCACGAAATGAAAGTATAAAAAAAATTAAAGGAGAAATAGAAGAGTCCACTAGCCTCATTAACATAAAATATGAAGAAATGAAATCCAAGATAGAAAAAATGGAAAGAGAGAGATCAGAAAAGTGCTATTTTGGTTGGTAAGAAAAATTATAGATGCCCAGGATAGCCAACGATCTACTACCTTCGAATTAAAAAATGTGCCATGCAAAAAGGATGAGGCCAACGATGATCTGTTAAAAATCATAAGTGGTACTGGTAATGCTCTGAACGTACGTATCGATTTAGCTGTAGTGCGTGATGTGTAGAGTTCAATCTAAGCAAGGGCCCACCAAGCAAATAATAGTCGAATTATCTTCTGTAACCAAGAAATATAAAATCTCGCACGCTGCATGCCAATTTAATAAAGAGAAACAAAATAGAACAAAACTGAATAGTGATCTAATTGGATTACCAGGTGAATGTATATATTTCTGATCGTCTAACACCTTCTTCAAGGCAAATTTTTCATCGGGCAAGAAAATTTGCTGGAGCTTACATTTTTAACTTTTGTTAGTCTTCACATGGAAAAATATTTCTTAGGAGAAAAGAAGGGGATAAAGCAATACGAGTCATTTCCGAGAAAACTCTTACTGAATTATTTGAAAAGCAAATAATTCAGTAAGAAACAATTTTCCTAAATATCATAATCACAAGTACCAGACGAGTTTACAAATACCAGACTAAATGCATGATATAATTAAGTGTCTTATAATTTTTGTAACTGGTTACTGTACATACTTTGAGTCAGTAAACATTATTATTATTATTATTATTATTATTTATATCTTCTTCTTATTATATATTACGGTGATCTTGCTGCTTGGGTATGAATAAAGAAACTTGAACGGATACTTAATTCCTATATACGCTTTATCTATAACCTGCGCAAGTATGAACTTATTTCATCTTATAAAAAGCATCTTGGTTGGGTTTCGGTGGCTAATCGCAGGACGTCTAGGATGTTTTGCTTAATTTACTCCCTTCTTTTTGATCCCAATTCTCCATGTTACCTTTCCTCAGACTTCTCCTACCTGTTCTCTCTTCATAATAAATCCTTAAAATCCCAGTCAAACCTCGTACTCTCTAAACCTATACATATACATACTGAACCGATTTGCTGTCACAGGAGCCAGGTTCTGGAACGACTTACCGGAGTTCTTAAGAAGAGCTCCTTCACGTGCGAGGTACTAGATTAGTTATATATATATAGACTTGAGTAGGGCTTTTTCATAACATATTGTTAAAAAAAATATCTTCGTGAGGTATTTTTGGTATTTTTTTGCAATGCATAAAGTCTTACTTTGAAAATCGATCAATATCCGTAGTAGTAAATGGATTTTATTCTGACTGGCGGAAAGTAACTTCTGGTGTACCATAGGGATCTCACTTAGGTCCTATTATGTTCACTATATTTGTTAATGATATACCAACTGTAATCAAGTCTTCTTAAACTTTTATGTATGCAGATGACCTAAAAATAAGTAAAGTTAACCGAGATGATATTGTTAAATGGTGTTTGTACAATAAAATGAACCTCAACTCAGAAAAGTGTTTTTTTGTAAGATATGGTCGAAGAAGAAATTTAATTACTTTCCAGAATTCTATCTCTCGGAATAACATCATCAAATTGAAGAGATCCGTGAGTTAGGTGTATTTTTTGATAAATAATTGACTTTCGTGCCTCACATTGTACAAATAATAAGGCGAGCCTCAAAGATGCTAGGAATTGTATTTAGAAACATTGGAGGCTTACGTGATAACAGGGATACTATTGACCAACTTTCTTGTGCGCAGTGTCTTAGAATATTGTTCAGTGGTGTGAAGACCCCATTATGCAACTTATTCCCTACAAATAGAACGTTTACAAAAAAATTCGTAAAATACCTAATATTTTCCAATGGAATTTCAAAGAAAAGAATATATCATCTTATTGTAATCAATTAAAGCATTTCCGTAGATGAATATAGAATGTGGTAAGATATATTTACTGTCTCTAAAATTTTAACAAATCTAATAGATTGCCCTCAATAACTGAATAAGCTTAATAAGCGTGTACCTATGAGGCACCCCCGTAATAAAATCACTCCCCTCTATCCCCCTCCCCGAAAACCGTGTTTGAATCCAATTCCGCTGTTCCAAAACCCTACAGGTTTTTTAATGATTACAGTGACATAGTGTAAATTAATGTGGACTAATAAAATTCAAAACACTGAACTCCAATCAAATTAAAACTTTATATGTATACTCGTATTTATTGTCTGAAGATATTTATTTTCTCTTGTACTAAAATTCGCTATTAGGAATTAGGCTATTTTTGTTTTGTATATTTGCATGACGTATCCGCCTATAAGTGTTTGTTACATCTAGGTTAAGTTGTGTGTAAAGTATTTGTTTGTATGTACTCTTGAAGTAGTAAGTAAACAAATGTTAGATCAATGAAAAAAATATGCCAAATATTTTTTTTTATTGGCACTGTATAAGTAGTAGCCGCATGCTCGCGGCTTTATCTACGTGGACTATAAAAATTTAAATATTTTATATTTCCCTGTGTCATTAATGACACTCACAGTCATATGTTTATAGCCAATGTATTAAAGAATAGATAGTGTGAATCCGCCTTAACGAATTCAAGATGACATTTGGTGTCAGTAACACTTTTCTAAAGAAAATATATTAAATACAAACTAATTCAAACTGGCAGACCTAGTATTTAAACTTTCAACTATTAAGAATATTGAGGCCGGTCGTGACGCAGTGTGACAGCGTCTGACTGTAAACGCGACCGGTTGTGGGTTCGATCCCCACTTGGGGGAGTGATTATATTCAAATTATTTTCACTTCCTCGCTCTGGTAAAGACAAAATGCGGCGTTGAGCTCCACCACTCAACACACAATGTCTCGACTTTGGTGAAAAGTGAAGTACGGAGTGTCTTGACACTAGGTACTTTCTGTCTACCCTGCTATGCGGGATAAAAGCGTGAAGCTAAAAAAAAAACAAATATTAAGAATATTTCGTATTGAATGGCGTATATCAGCGGCACAGTATATCCACAGAATTAAATGAGCTTGCTATACTGCCATATAAAAATAGCAGTACTAGAAAAAAATTGTAATCTGTACTAGTTTAAATATATATTTTTTATTATTATAATTGAAATTTTGGTATTCATAGAATCTTCAATAAATTTAAACATAACTACATACTCGTAAAAGTGAACCAATTTTCAAAATTGGCCTTTTAATAATAAATAAAATGGTAAGTTACAGAACAATCTAAAGGAATAGTAGTTTTCCTAGCAAATAACTTCGGCTAAGGTACCGGCAATAATCCCCTTAAGTGAACACTTGCACAGAATTTAAGCTCTTCTAACTAGACAATTGATGCTCCAACTTTAATATGATGGTTTTACTTGAAGATAAAAATAATTGGACATATATCGTATTTTAATACTTAAAATTGCAATTTTAATTATTTCAGAATCAGATATATTGTTAATGAAAATTTAAGAACTAATTAATTCTGTGGCCAGGAAAAGAGTTTATGTTATTTTTGATAAATGTAACGTGCATGTGCATTATATATTTTTTTATCTTTTATATTAAACGTTATTTTAAACAATATTATTTTTATCGCATGTAGCACTGATCTGACTACCTGTTAGAGATAACCTTATGTTAAGACACTCTGTTGACTGTTTTCCGAACAAAAATCAAGATATTGCGTATTAAGAAATCAACTCAATGCCGCGTTTTATCTTACCGGAGCTAAGAAATAAGGATACATCCAAATGAGAATCGAACCCAGACTCATTCGCGTTAACAGTCAGATAACATACCACTAGGGTTAGAATTTTTTGCGTTAGGTTTGGATGTACTAAATATTTACAATTAATCAGTGGTAAAATCTGAGTTGCTAGATTACACTCCACAAGCTATACGTAAGTCTAGGAACTATTAAGCAATTCTCAGAACAAGGTCGCCTGGTCACTGAATTTCAATTACTTTTTTACAACTTTATATAATGAGAACTATATACCGCGATTACTACTGTTTTCTACTGACATTATGAAAATATTAGATATTCATTAGTTTTTCAATTATCTCTCGTCCACTCTTGTTTTAATTTTCTTTGTATAATATTAACTTTTATTATGACTGATTAGATCACCGTGGCACAGTGGAATAGTATCTGACTGTGAACGTGACTGGTTGTAGAAGTAAACTAAGAAACGATTAAACTTAAGTCAAATTATATTTAAGTTACATTAATTACTTAGCTGTGGTTAGATAAAGCGCGGCGTTGATTTCCGCCATTCAATACGCAAGCTCTCAATTTTTTGCGGAAAGTAGAGAACGGTGTGTTTTATCACTCGTTATAATAATAAGAAATTTATTTATTTATTAATAAATTGATTATGATTATATATATATATATATATATATATATATATATATATATATATATATATATACATATCTTTTAATAATTAGATCCTTACTTTAGCATAATTTCAAATATATTTGCCAAAACATACTTTCAAACAAATATGAATGCGTTCAAACAAACAGAAACACCGAAAATAAACAGTTACCTGTTGTATATTTTGCTTATTAAAAACTTTGAGGCTACAAGTTTTCTATATTATTTTCCCTTTAACATTTTCTCTAATTTGCCGCTTACGTTTAATAATAGTAACAATGCTCGAGTAGAGGCTCTTTTAAGTTTTCTTATTGTGATGTCAATTAGCTTTTGTAACCTTGTTAATATTAAGGTAAAAGCACAATTTCGCAAAATAAACTTAAGACACTATTTAAATACTGTTTATATGTAAAGTAAAAATTCTTACTTTATTGGTAATTAAGAATGAATTTTGGAGTGCGCCATCAAAATTCAAAGATCAATTAGTAGGGCGGAGTGCCTTTGATCTCAACAAGAGCCTCTGCCGGCTTCTTTAATTCGTCGGACACCAAACAGATTATCCACTTTTGTTCGCTGGCTTTAGCATATTTAACGAGAGTTTTTGGGCAATTTTTTTTAATATTTACGAAGGTAAGTAATGAAATTAGTTTGATATCTGTCTACCATTTGCCGCTAATTGCGATAAAGGCAGCGCTTTTGTAATTATTATAATGTTAATTTATGTTTTGTGTTACAATTAAGATTATATTTACTTAAAGAATAAAATAGTAAGATATTTTATTTCATAAAGATCTGTTAAGAAAAAGTGTTGTTAACACATAATATCACGAGATTCAGGCCGAGAGTAGGGAACGGAATGTATTGACACTGTGTTCTCTGTGCCTATCGTAGGATAGGATATGCAGGAAAAAGCGGTAAGCTGAAAGAGATAAATACATAAGCTGTGGAGATAATAAAAAGTATGAATGTTAAGTGTTGTACTAAGAAAAGTAATCCGCTTTCGTTTGTCCGTTTCTAAGAAGCTTTATGTCTTAAAGTGCTACAAGTACTAAAGCAAAATAAAACTAGAAGATCATAGATTAATAAATATTTATTGAAATATATTTTTAAATTCTTAATAACTCTATTTTTTAGGAATATCTTATATAAACTACAGAAAGATTAATCACTGTGAAACTATTGAAATTACTTCTTCATTTTTCTTCAAAATAAAAGCATTGTATGTTGGCAGAATTAATCACTGTACTCTAATCAAACAATGAAAAAGGTTAAATTTGAACTTTTTCCTATACTGGTCCAAAACTATAGTTATAATACAACTGTATCCACTACCACTCAAGACCTAAGCATGTATAGATATATGGATATCGTGCAATACGTCAATGTCTAATCTTAGTTATTACGACAAAACTTTGAGGTTCTAGAAAGTCTTTCATGTTAATATTTGGAAGGTTTTGGATTTCCACTGGAGCAGGCAGACCCTATGTAGAACTGAACTTATTCTGTAGTATTGAAATTCCAGAAATACATATCATCTCAGTCCATCTACGATTATAAATATATTAGTGGATTGTACTTAAAATGAAGAGCTAATGCTTATAAAACTAAAACTACTAATTTAAAAGCAAAAACTAATAAATTTAATTATATATTCTTTGTAGATGCGGTAAGTAAAATAAATTAGATAATTACAATTTTTGAATGTTGCCTACACCGAATATTTCATTTAAATCCATTTAAACAACACAAAATTCACGTTTCAAACATTCGATCCTGAATATCAACCAGTATTTTGTATGAAATTAGAATTTCGCGACGAATTTTGCAAGTTGGCACACCGTGAAATTGTATCTGGCTTGCAACTAGCGTCAGGCTGACGCTAAAATACTAAGCTACCCCGGACAGACGTCATAAGTTTCTAACCCTATAACAGAGACTATGACGTGAGTGAACTGAATATAGTCACAATGAATATATACATAGTACTTATGAATGCCCACCCCAGGTTAATGCATATTGCAAAGCAAAGCAAATGGAACGTATCTAAATAATTATGACTTATAATTAGGTTATACTGGTTTATTTTCCATACAGCATTATTATTTTTAATGCTTATGATGATTATTATTATATTAGTATTCTAGAATAGATAAAGAACTGACTTAGGTTCATATTAAATAATTGCTATTAATATTTCTCTTCCTTTATCATTTTACGAAACATATAAAGACGGAGAAGGATTGTCAAAGTAAAAGTCATGGTCAAATAACTTTATTTAAAGTAAGAAGTTACAAGCTTTATTTTTTGAACGTCAAATAATACACCACCAGTTCACTAAAGTTAATGTCTCAAACCTGAGAAGAACCGGTACAAAAGACTCAGGGGGATTTTCTCTTTTTTTTTTGAACGCCACTAATTAAAAATTAATAATTTTATATGAAAACATCCAAATTTATTTGTAATTATTAAATTAAAATACATTAAATTAACACAATAAATACTACATATTGCTCCGTTTTCCATATTTTTGTATAGAAAATTTTATGCTATTTATGATTTAAACAAAATATGGTTCAAATAACCGCCACGACTTTTTTTGCACTAGTGAATACGATCGATCCAATTTTCGATGACTCGGTGCAGCATTTCGGCTGGTATGGCCGCTATAGTCGCTCGAATGTTGCGTTCAAGGTCTTGAATCGTAGCTGGTGTATTGACATACTTGAGATTTAAAAAAACCCCCACAAAAAATAGTCCAAGGGTGTTTAATCGCCTGATATTGGTGGCCAATTGTGAGGACAGTTACAAGAAATAACCGACTCACCAAACTTATCACGAAATAAATCCATTGTGACGGTCGCAGTGTGGCATGTTGCACCATCTTGTTAAAAATAAATGTCGTCCGCATCGATTTCATACAATTCAGGAAAAAAAGTGAGCCTCATCTGAAAAGATGATTTTCCTATGAAATTCGGTGTCCGTTTCCATCATTTCAAGCGCCCAATCAGCAAATTCACGACGTAATCGATGGTCTGTTGGCTTGAGTTCTTGTGCCAACAACGTAAAATTCGCCAGGTTGTCATTCTGGATAAGCCCAATTCTTTTGCACGTCGTGGAACGGAAACATTTTGATTTTCTTCGGCACTGACTAATACGGCGGCAATATTTTCTTCACTACGGCCTGGCCGTTGTCTTGTTGGTGGTCTACTATCGTGCAAAGAATATTCACTTTCCAGTTTTTGGATTATGCGACGTATAGCGAGCTCAGACGGTGCACCATGACGACCATATTTACCACGAAATGCTCTTTGAGTAGAGACAATACTTCTCGAATTTTGATAGAAAATTTAGACAATTTCCAAACGTTGAGGTAACGTAAACTTATTTATGATTAAATGGCAAACATTACTGAACACAAAACAACACAAATGTCAAATGTCAAACAACCAAGATGGCGGCTGTGAGCTATCAAAATCCTATCATCCCTATTAGGAAACACTTTATACATAGCCAGTCGCCGCGCAGTGTGATAGCGTCTGACTGTAAACGCGATCGGCTATGGGTTTGTCCCCCTCTCGGGTGAGTGATTATATTTAAATTATTTTCACTTCCTCGCTCTGGTCTAGACAAAGAGCGGCGTTGAGTTCCACCACTCAACACGCAATGTCTGAAATTCGGTGGAAAGCGAAGTACGGAGTGTATTGACACTAGGTACTTTCTGTCTATACTCCTATACGGGATTTTTATCTTAATAGCTAAAAAAATATAAAAAGATGGTTTTAACCAAGCTCTAAAAATATTTGAAAACTTGAATTGTGACTAATAAACACACTGTCGCACAATTTATATTATTATATTAGACTTTTCCCAATTAGACTATAACATAAAACACTTTACAAGCAACACAAGTAATCTTATCTGCCCACCACGAACGTTACTTCACGAACTTCCTCTTAATTGGACTACGTAGTGGTACAATTATGTAAATTTAAAATCAAACCGCAACTTTTGTACTTATTTTGGAACAGCACTTCTTATAGCGATTAAAGTTTTAATCTAAAAGTTTTTATTGAAGTTAATTAACAAAACAGTTTTCCTATTTAGCTGAACCCAGTGTTCAAATATACAAAGTAGTTACGAGTAATATTGAGTAAGTTTCACAATTTATGTACGTGAGATGAATGCAAAGTGATTGACTGTTTAATGTTTATCAACTTCCTGGAATTCACTAATAAGCAAGCAATGTACAAGCGAAATGTAGAGTAGTCAGAAAGACCCTAAAGTCAAACCACTCCGTTATCCATTTCGAGTAAAATCAAAACATTGCGTAATGAGTGGCGGAACTCAACGCCATGGTTATATTATATGTTATATTAAAAGATCTATGTATGTATGTAACATATATGTATGTATGTATATATGTAACATATGTATGTATGTATGTATGTAAATATAAAAATATTAACTTGTTATTGTGCCACAGAAACTTCATTTTTGTGAAGTCAATATTAAAATATCAGTAGAATTGTTTTCAGAAAATGGTAAACGTAAAAGATTCTCAGATACAAAGTGATTGAAACGAAATCTCGCCTAGTAATGTGGACATCGCGTGACTGTATGTGGCGTGTTGGAACGAGTGGCGGAGCGATACAGCCGCAATGGAACTTGCCTTGCATTCTTCAGTCTTTACTGTCTGACCGTGACGACTGTACCACTGAACTATTATATCTACAGTTTAATGAGGGTAGACTATTTAGATTATTTTATACATGTGTTATATGTATTTACGAGCATTTTTTTAGCTTCACGCTTTAATCCCGCATAGCAGAGTAGATAGAAAGTAACTAGTATCAAGACTCTCCATACTCCGCCTTCCGCCGAATTCCAGACATTGCGTGTTGACATATATTTATAAATTATATGTAACAAACTTTATCAGAAAATGGAGTGTTTAACACAAACCTTTCTCACACAAAATTAAACTTTAAATAAAATGAATAATTAATAGGTGGGTTTACAAACTTAAGAAAAGATGTCATTCTTAGCTTTGCGTTATACATACCTTGTGTACCCAATTGTACGTGATATATGGTTAGTATTAATACTAATTCATAAGTGATTCGTTATACATGTCGTTCGTCTCAATATGAAATCAATCATAATTAGTCATTTCTAGACATTTAAACAATTATTTTTGTATGTAATAAACACGCTAATACTGCTGAAATTTATATATCCATAATTATTTTAATATTAATAAGAATAAATATTATTATAAAATGTTTTATGTATAGAAACTATTCTAAACCTTTAAATAATTATTACATAACATCAATCCTGATAAGTGTACAGGACGCTATCACCGTCTTAAAAGACAGTTCTGCTGACATTCGTTGACAAACACGAGCTGCTCTTAAAAATAATAATAATGCTTTGTTTAAAAAAAAAACATTTTTTTTGTGTTTTACCACTCTACTCTTTTTAAATAATCTAACCTAGTATAGGGAAGAATACCTCTTTTTCTTGAATAACAGATTGCTCCTCCGAGATTCAAACTGAATATAAATTTACAATAATGCTTTTTTTTGATTTATGTATCTTAAAATATAATTATTTATAAACATATAATGTGCACGGTATCTATATAGATATGGGTTTTTTCTACCTTATTTTACAGATAAAATATTAAAAAATAACGGCGAGATCTTATAGCTCGCACCGTCTAAAACTAATCAGATCTGTAGACTCTAGTTTCTAACCCTACATGCCCAGCCCTAATCTATAAGTACTAATTTTGCATTTAAGTAGCACCGAAATACTACAACGTTAGCCCGTAGCTCGTAGCATCGTTATCCAGCAGTTGATCTCGAAATCTACACTTTACTCAAATTGCGTTTTTTACAACAAATATTATTGTATAATATAAAAATAACACACATTGGATAAAGTTTTAAGTTCAAGCTGATATAACGAATTGCAAAACGTATGCAGCGGGATTCAAACACGCGCCTCTTAGAAACCATCGAAGCTCCGATCGCTATGCGTTCTAATCCATCTATGTTGGAATGCTAATACCTTTATTTATACGTTAGCATGTCTGTAAAGAGATTTTTAATTTTTGCAACCCAAAGTTTTGTTTCTTAAAAATAATCATTTGGCAATAGAGAATGCTATATTATAGTATAACATATCTCAACATCATATCATTATTTCGAAGAGTTAAGACACTCCATGCTCCGTTTTTCCCCCTTATTTGAAACGTGATTTTAAGGCAGTATCTATGTCACAAAATTATTATTATAAGTTTATAAATATAATTTTATTTGTAGAACATATTACATAAAAAATAGGGCCATAAAAACCATCTCTTCCAGACAACCTTTAGGGCGAAAAGAGGCAGTTATAATTGCGCGCAGGTAGGTGGTGAATGTAATTAATCTTAACACCGTTTTACTTTCATTTCTTACATACATATACAGTACTTATATAATATAATTTATACGCACACATAATAACACATGAAGGACGTACAAAAATATCTTAGATAAGGTATTTTTATTATTATTATTATTTAATAAATAATTATACTGAAAAAGAAAAATAAGTTCTGATAATAAGAGTACAAGTTCGATGTAAAGTTGACCTTATCACCTAAGGTAATCTCTAAAATGCAAGTCTTAACATACAAAAGATCAGTATACCCGTACACAATATGAATGGTAAACTAATAATCATCTGTCTGTACGTCTATTTGTCTGTATTAATTAAATTAAAGGGTCTAGAAAACAGGATGAGAATAAATATATCATAAGAAATAAAGATACACCTTATTTTATTTTTTATGTTCCTTAACAAAGGCAGTTATGAGGATGATAATCCTTAACCAAACAGTTTATTTTCCCGATACCTATTAAAGATACCTTTACAAAATTTAAACTGAAGATTGCTGTGCATAAGCTACCTATAATATATTTTTCACAATTTCCGCAAAATTATTTATGGTGAAAAACGGGAAGATGATGTTTCGAATATTTTTTCTATGCAAACCTCTGAATTGTACATATTAAATAATATACTATATTCATTCATTAACTATCATATGCAATAGTAACAAAGAAAATGATGATATTATTGAATTATCCCTGCAGAGTGGAACAGCTTCTGGCTGTAAACACGATTTCTTGTGGGTTCAATTCTCCCTTGGGGGAATTATTGTATTTAAAATTTATTTTTATTTCTCTGGTCTAATATGACAAAGCTAGGGTTGATTTCGCCACTCAATGCGCAATAAATGATTTCACGTAAACGCCATTGGTTGAAGGGGTAATTCCGACTCGGGCTAATGATTTCTCCGCTCTGGTAAGACAAAGCGCGGCGTTGAGTTGAGCAATTTTGGACGGAAAGCATAAGAAGGAGTGTCTTGGCACTAGGTTTTCTGTCACTACTCTGCTAAGTGAGATAAAGCGTGAAACCTCCAAAAACAATACTTCTTAGTAAGTTCCTATCTAAGATGTTAGTCAACATCTTTAAAAATTAATGTGGGCATCGCGTGTAAGTATTCGTCTTGTACCGGATCCCGGTACAATATTACTTATACACCCCTATTGGATCTCGCCAATGTAATTTCACCCAAATATAATTAAAATTCTAAATAGTAAAACGAAAACATGCATCCATACAAACTTTTTACTTGTTTGTAAACAACTTTAAAAGTTATTATTATATTTAATAAAATATGGTTTCATTATGAAATAAATAAAGAGTTAATTCATCTAAAACCTAAAAAAAACTAAAGTCAACAAGTAACAAAAACCATACAAAAATATATTAGGTTTTAAAATCCGTTCATAAAAAACGGCTACTATCTTTTTCACTTACAAATTTCAAGTTTGTACGCAAGAAATGACAAACTATGACATAGATATGGCAGAGTTCTTACCTTAATCTGGGCTTATTGCAAAATATTTTCAATATTTTATCATTATTTTTATCGTCATTGACTTCCGGTATATAAGTAGAATTAATAAAATTATGTGTAAACTTAATAGTCTCTTTACAGAAATCTTTCTTTTCTTATTAATTCTGTCTTTCTTCTATTAATTCTTTCGTATTAAGTATTTCTTAGAGTGAGTATTGTACCTACAAGTGACTGTCCTACAATCACTTGTAAGTACTTAAATAGGAAATAGGTAAATACTATCAACACCTGTACGACCTTACTTAAGCAGCTTTACACTTTATTCCAAGCAGCAAGGTCAGTCAAAAAAAAACTTAGTATCATAAACCTCTATAGGCTGGTCTGAAGGAACTTAACGCAGCGTTTATCATACCAGTACGGAAAAAATAATTAAATTCAATGATTTTCTTGAGTGGAAATGGAATCTACATCCAATTATATTTACAGACAAACTGCACGTAAATAGACTTATAAAGAAGCAACATGTTCATATTCTAATTGTATATAAAATTTTAATAAAAAGCGTAATTCAATACCCTCCGATCTTCTATTAGAAAGTACACATGTGTTATACACAAAAGATAAAAACCACACAAGACACAAGTATACCACGTATCGAAATGACTTTTATTTCAAAATAAAGTACTTACAACAAGGATTTAAGAGTAGAGTTCAGCAAACTGCAGAAATATTACTAAGGAAACATCTGTGCGCATCTTCCGAGTGTACACGACGTTCGTCGTTAGGGTTGTATATAAATTATGCAATAATCAAGCCTATATGTTATAGTGATTTATATTTAATATTGATTTAGTTTATCTGATTTATGTTATTATGTAGATTTTGTTAGTGTATGTTTTTTGTCCTTAAATGTAGTCACCACGGACGTGGCTTACAAGTTTCTATATATATATATATATATATATATATATATATATATATATATACATATATATATATATATATATATATATATATATATCCTTTTCATGTGTCGCAACTTTAGTATTTAAGCGGGTTATCTAAAAATATTATGAAAATAACTTTAGTAAATTGAACGATTTGTAAAAATGTATTGTCAGTTTGTTAAAATTAAATTGACTAAGAAAGTCAGAGGGCCTAGGATACGCTAAACTTACTGTATCTGTTATTGTCTCGTCGAATAAGTGTCAAGACACTCCGTTCTCCCCTTCTCGCCTAAACTCGGTATACCACGTGTTGTCTAGCACAAAACAACGCCGTGCTTTGTTTTCTTACAATAGAGTAATAAGAATAATTTATAAAATCCCCTGAGCAGGAATTCAACCCACAACCAATCGTGTTTATAGTCAAATGCTGTTCCATTGCTGTACGATAGCCTCGAATAAATATGTTTCAATTTAAATTTCCTTTAGTACCAACCCTACATCCTTATCTTACTTGCTGAAGTCTCGCGGCTCCGCTCAGGTGTAAATAGCAGCCGGATCGCCATTTCATACTTCACATATTTTAAACATGTGATTATCATAAATATGATAAATGTAGAGCCACGTTTATTGGAAAGTGTATTTAAATATTTTATAGTGCAAATGGTTATGACAATTATGTTTATATTTTGTAAGGCAGAATTATTGAAGCTATTGGTTTAAATGTGTTGATTAAATATTATTTTGTCGTTGATGACGTAGATATGAGTTAATTATGTAAATTTAATATTATTTAATGTCACTATGTTATTTTTTTCTTATTTTTTCGTTAACAAAAAAGTTTCATCTCCGAAATGTGTAATTTTAAGAAAACTTATAATTTGTTGATGGTGATATGAACACTAACACTTAAAATAGTATGTTAACAACAATCAGGACATGATTCAAATTTGGCTGTTAGCTTGTATAAATTAGGGAAATTACATTAAGTTACATTCTTTAAAAACGTATAAAAAATTGAGGACAGCGGGACTTGAACTTACGCCTGTTTGAAACCGTACAAGCGCTCTGACCGCTTAGCCTTGCGTTCTAATACTGCGTTGAAATTCTTATACGTTTTGTTACAACTTTTTTCCATTATAAGCATCTCTGTAGAGAGATTTTCAGAAATTTCTGCTTCCTTTGCTCATATAAAAATAAATTTATGCATAATTTTGAATTTTACTATTTTTAAAGTGTTATTATTTTTAAAATATTAGTGTGGATAAGGTTAGGATAAGGGAAATTTTTTGACAAAAAATGTATTTGTAAATTATTTGTTCTACTACCAGCTGCGTCGAAAGTAGTAGAACGCATAGCTTAGCGTTCAGAACGTTTGCACGGTATCCAAGAGGCGCGGGATCGATTCCCTCTGCGTTCAAAAAAATTTATACGTTTTTTTTTTAATATTTTTATATAAATTTATATATATATAAAAATAAATTAATTTGTAAATTAAATATTATTTAATAATATCACATTACTCATTTTAACATTTTAATAATTTTCCCATCGATAATAATTATTAAAAAAAACAATTTGTCATATGATTCGAGTTTCATGAAACTCTCAATTTTGTTAAAAAGTTTATGATGTCATAAAATGTCATATTGGCCTACACTATAAAACGTTGAAAACGTATAAATTAAGTATCTTTTTATGTTATTGTTATTATTATTTGGATCTTTTGGCACATTTTTAAACATAAATCAATGAATATTTATTTCTGAAATAACATTTAAAATAAAAAAGTTCAATTTCAACTTAGGAGAATATTTGAATTAGTTTTTTGGCGTCTTAAATAAACAAGAGCCTGTGGCCACAAAATTTTTCTAACACCAGCGAAAGTGAAAAACGGAGTACTAAGTTATGTCTGGATACTTCACTATGTGGTTTTCAGGATCAAGCATAATCTTAGCAAAATCTCAATAATATTATTTGTTCTAATAATCTTTCTAACCTAACAGAAACTCAGAATATCTAAGACTTTCTACCCATTACACTAAAATAAAAAAGAACGAACAAACGGCCGGTACATACAAAATTAAAACAAGCTTTTGTTAAAGTTTGCTTTGGCGTATAAATGTTAAATAAATCACATGCATCGCGATACGGAACACTAATTAGCTAGTACGTACGCGGCCGCAACAGATGAACAGGCATGGTGATCGGACCGTGTAATTACTCTAAACCTATATCGCTGTATATACTTCGTAATGTACATGTTAAAATTATTTTGTATATCTGTTTGTCATACGAGCATATATACTAGAAGCCCTGTGGACACATAAATTCATGTAACTGTAGAAACGTGTCTGTCTATTCACAAAAGCGTATGTTAAACGCGTAGTACTGTGTGTAGTATTATTTTTTTATTTAATATATTTATAATATATAATTATATTGATTATTCTATATAATTTTTCCAAGTTTCTTAAAATTGAATAATTTATGATTAACATTGTAAATTGATAAAATAATATGAAAGCGTTCTTTATTTGTTATGAACTTGTACATGAATCTGTTCAAAGTAAAAAATAGGAAACAAACCGACCGGTTACTTTTTTCACCGTGTTTGATATGGAAAAATTATTGGGGGACTTACGGTGGTTATGGATTCGATCACTACTATGAGGAATGAGTATATTCTAATAAATTTTTTTTTCATTGATGTGTCAAGTGTCAAGAACAAAATATTTTGGTTCACTGACTTAGTACCCTTTCTAATATGAATAAAAAGAATTAAGCTGTAATCTACTACATATAGAAAATAGTACAAAAAATATATTTAAATAATCTGTTAACTCAAAACTAAATTTTAAATAACGAAGACCCTAACTTTGTGCTTGCTTGAGGTTTAGGAGCTTACAATAATCCTCTTGCAGATAATCACTTGCAGCAAACGGCAAGTGGTCATTTTGTTCCTAAAACAAAAATAAGAAGAAATAAGAATAAAAAATAATCAAATTTTCTTATTTAAATTTCTGTCATATAGCATATGAGTAAAGTTGTGACGCAGTGGAACAGTGTCTGACTGTAAGTGCGATCGGCTGTGGGTTGGATTCCCACTCGGGGGAATGATTATATATAAACTATTGTAACATTTAAAACGTTCTCTTGGCTGCTTTCCGCTTTAAATCAAGGCATTGGGTGTACAGTGGCGGAACTTAACGCTGCACTAACAATTGTAGCATATATTAATTCATATAAATTACTGGTTGTATAATATACAACCAGTAAATTTACTGTGTACAAAATTAAAACCTGGAAAAAAATGTATAATATTTCTACTTATAAGTATAAAGTACCAACCACTCTACTAGTTCCTTGTGTGTTAGCGCTTATTATACTTGTACTCGTGACTCTAACAATGTCACTCATTAAAGACAAAATTAATTACTAACAGGAAACTGCAGGAGCCTTGTATGACTGTATACAATTAATAAATGCATTGACATTATAAATAGTTTCATTATAAAATATTTACAAAATAATTTTAATTATTATAATATTGCATGTGTTTACTTTATTGAGATTCTTTTAAGCGTCAACGTTTCTGTATAATTATCAATCCATCAACCAATTTCACTATGTTATTGTGGCCTACTTTGTATCTGACGATCTATTTGACAATTTGCCCACGTGTCTGGATCTAACTTTGTTACAATTTACTATACTTTCTTGGCGTAAACCTAATGTCGAAGACAATTAAGAAGACGATCGTAGGTAAAATATAATTTTTATATTTTAGGTTCTTTAAATATCTTACTTAAATTAATAACTTTATATAGATATTGAAATTAAAATAAGTATACGTACATGTACTGTTTTGATTTAAGAGCAATTTATATAATAGTAAATATTTAATAACGATTTTTATTTAAAAATGAATTTGAAATAAAATGTTTTTTTTTACATTAGATATTGGAAATATATTCAAGGATGAAGATAAAATTTGAAAAAGCCATACTAACAACAAGACCCAAAACAACAAAATATTTCACCTGTCCACTACTGTTTTTTTTTTTCAAATTATTAGAATATCAACGCCAAAATGCTAATTAACGTGGCGGAACGGCAGCAGGGAAATGAGCACGAGCCGCCAGGAATCATGGTCCGCTCCTATTAACTTTTATTATATACCATTTAAAAGTGTGTCATCCAAATTAGCTGGCTCTATTTGCAGAATCTTCGTTCTGACGACAGCCCGGTGAAGTTGAGGGCCATACTAATTGACTCTTAACTTTAATTTATTTTTCCGTAATAAAATCTTCGAGTAATAAAGCCCTTATATATAAGTTACAAGTTCTTTAATATTCAATTTGAAAAAGGTGAAGGTAACATTTATTTAAGTTCTATTTTATGATGAAAGCAATATTAGTATTTCTCAGTTTATTATGAAACAACAACAAAAATAAATAGCAAAAAAATTATCTATATAATTATTAAGTGATAGAAAAAATTTTTACGAAGGAAGTTTGTGCGTATGTAGGAATATAAAATTTGGCACAGTTTTAACTTATATAGAAAAGTGCAGAATGATAATTTTAACATATACTTTCATATACAGGTGACATATATGTATATCACAAATAACAAAGTATATAAACTACTGAGACAATACTTTCAAATATTTCATATATACTACAAAAGGAAGCCCAAATTTCGAAAATTTTGCCAGAAAAATCACACGAGAACCGCAACACAAAATTGTACTTAGGATTCTCATAACTCAGATGCTCAATTATTCAAAGACAGCTCCTAACTCCTTAGCCAACGAAAATTGAGGGTGTGGAAATCAAATAAAGAAACAAATTTTCCGCTTCAGATTTCCTAGTAAATATAACATATAAATTAAGTTGTATAGATGAATTTTATTTTCAATTGTACAACTGATTGTTTATAAATGCGATTGACATTGGTTCTATTCTCACTTTGAGTAATAATTATAAATTTATTTTTCTATTATGCTCTAGTAAGGCAAAGTTTGCGCGGTGTTAAGTTTCGCCATTCAACACGTAATGTCTCTAATTTGTTCGGAATGCGGAGAACGGTGTTTCTTCACACAAGTTTTCTCTCTTTGTTTTGCTAGTTGAATAAAAAAAAGATATTTGTTGATTATTTTTGGTTACTTCGTTTGAGTATTATTTAATCTTAATGGAAAAAGTTTCAAACTTAAAAACATTCAACGTCGTATTATATTTTATATCTTTTATATTGAGTTTAACAGGAACTTGTAAAACAATGGTAAAACAGGATTTTAAACTTTTAAGTGTATATATTATGAATACTTTGATTAACAAAATTATTTCTATATATATTTTAATACAGTATTATAAAAAATATTGTAATATATTGTAAGTAAGCAATACCTATTAAGTAAATTTAATGTAACAAAATCTTTGATTTTCGTAATCTTAACATATTTTAAATAAGGCAATTAAAAAACAGATGGCGATAGATTGATATAATTATTTTTTATCTCAACCCTAAGACAAGTGCTATCTCAGTCTACCTGCGACCACGGACTTTTGTAACGTGTTTGAAATGTCAGGTTTCCAAAAATAAATATAATTTTCGAATACCAAAATATCGCGTATATTTTGGTATAATTTATTAATCCGTTTAAAATAATTTCTTTTAAATTTAATACAGTTAAAAGAAATATCTATATAAAAAGACATTCTCCAAGCCCGTACTGAAACTAATCTTTGCAGTATTTACCGTTATACTAAATCTATATATATATATATACATCGAATGTATCGGTTAAGTTACGGAAGCATATAACAGTATATAATAAGTCGTCGATCACTAATTGTTGTTTAGAGACCAAGTGACAAATGTTGACGAATGAGGTGTCAGTCTCGTGAGCATTAAGTAATGTAAAAGTAGACTCACAAAATGACAAAGTGGTGTTTTAAGACGTTATACAATTTTTTGCAGTATCTTCAGAGGTTGTTTCCGCTTTGTTTTTTCCTTGTTCAATTATATGATTACTAAATAATGCGGGCTTTTAGCTTATTTACGCTTTTAGCTTTTTAGCTAGCTTAGCTTTTTAGCTTATATATATTTTATCTTATACATACGTTACTTACAATTTAGTTTGCGTAGGCTTTCGAATCTATCTATACTAAATTTAAGTCTAACATACAATCCCGTTTCATACCATCACTGTAAAAAAATCTGGAATTTCTTTCGTAAACACTATAATTCCTCAGGAACATATATGCATATGGAAATTTTAGTACTTAAGCTCCAGTAGTTTTGACTGAATTGTCAGTCATTATGTAAGTAATTTAAGAGTTTTATATGTAGTATATGTAGTATGTGTATGAACACATACACATAAGATTTGAAAAGTGCAACGTAACAGCCTATCGAAACTAGCCTATCAGCAACACTAGTGTATGTAACTAAGTAATCAGTCAACACTAACACCACTTTGTCAATTCGAATTACGAATTCGAGACATTGCAGGCTTACTGCGAAACTTAACACCGCATTTTGTCTTACTAATTCCCCTAAATGGGAATCGAACCCACAACCAATTAAGTTTGCCGTCATTAGGCTAGAAGAAGCTACAAAAGTTTGTTTATTGTTTGTAAATCATCTTAAACGAAACATTTCTGCAAAATAAAACCATTCTGTGTTTATTGGTTTGTGTTTAAAGTAACAAATTAACAGCGCAATCATCACGTAATTCAAAACTAATTAAGGAAGGGCAATGTAGGCGTGAACGCTTCTTCAGAGAATGGTATACACAAATACTTGTTTCTTGTAGTCGGAACGTTTTAACTGTATTGTTAGGTGAAATAGAAAATATACAGTGGGATAGCGGCTGGCTGTAAGAGCTATTTATTGTAGGTTCTGTTCCCAGTTGGGGAAATTATTATTGAAAGGAGTCAACGAGTATCATAACACTAGATCGTCCCCGACTACTCTACTATGTGAGAAAGATCGTGTTGGCCACAGATTGAATTTCGAGTCATTTTTAATAAGCTTTTTCATATATTTTTATTTATTGTTTTTTATCGTTTCAGACATATGTTTATAGCTTTTGTTGATGTTTTCTAAATAGCAGTTGTGCTTTTAAAATTTCTAATATTATTATACTAGGCATAAAAATAAAAAGTAATTTTCAACAGATATATAATTCGAAAGATTCTTAAATATTTTATTTGCCTTTTTTGTAACTCTATTAAATTTATTTTAATATAATTATTATATTTTACAATATAATTGAAAAACGTAGTAATTTTTAAAATAACAACGTAAATATATCCTTTTATATAAGTTACTTACTGAGTATACAAGAAGCCTTGTGATCTCAAGTTTTTAACAAATTCGCACATTCCGCGTTATGCAAATATAAATTTTCTTTCGCCTTCCATCTTCACGCCTATCAACCCATCTTAAGAACAAAATTATATTAGTTATATATTTTAGACCCTGCTAATTTTACTCTCTTCTTCAACTCAACAGCTAGCACAAATTATAATAGCAGGTATGAAAAAAGTGAATAAATTTAACCGAAAAAAGGTTGTTTAATTTTAACTAAATAAAATATATTTACTATTTTTAAAGTGTTATTCCACACTTAGGATTAGAAAACATTTTTTGAAAAAACGTATAAAAATTTTGAACGCAGCGGGATTCGAACCCGCGCCTCTTGGATACCGTCCAAGCGCTCTGACCGCTAAGCCATGCGTTCTACCACCAGCTGCGTCGAAATTCTTAAACGTTTTGTTACAACTTATCTATAAAATAGCAATTTGTCTTGTTAAAAGATTATTTCTTAATAATCTTTGAGTAGTAGAAATTTGTAAAAATCTCTCTACAGAGATGCTAAACAACATAAATAAGTTGTAACAAAACGTATAAGAATTTCGACGCAGCTGGTAGTAGAACGCATGGCTTAGCGGTTAGAGCGCTTGGACGGTATCCAAGAGGCGCGGGTTCGAATTCCGCTGCGTTCAAAATTTTTATATGTTTTTTCAAAAAATGTTAAATAAAATATTTTTAAATAATTATTTTGTCAGCAATATCATTTTTCAGGACTGGTAAGACAAAATGCGGTAATGTTTAGCCACCTAAAACAATATCTCTAAGAGAAAGTTAGAAATCATAATAATATAAAAAAATATTTAATATTCATAGTCAATGACAATCTAATATCAACACACTTCACTACTTTTTGACCAAAATCAAGACATAGCGTGTTAAGTGGTGAACCCAACGCCACGATTTGTCTAAAGAAGAAAAATTAAATTAAATACAATCATTTCCCCGAGAGGGAATCGACGCCACAACTGATATTTTTTACTGTCAGACTTTGAATATGTGTACATACATAGGCGGTGGCATCGATATGATACGACAACCAACACAAAGTTTCGTTTTCATATGGCAAATGGCGGAAGTAGTGTCTTGACATCAGCTTCTCTTTGACTATCATATTCAAAAAACATGTAAAAGTAAAATATTACAAAAAGTCTAAGGTAAAAACTTACAAGGTAAAAAAATAATAAAAAGTATTAAGGACGTAATGTAGCTTGACTTGAAAGTCTGGTTCATTTCCTGTTTTCATTTAGTTCTATGAAGAAAACTACTTGACATTTTAAAGCAATATTATATCAAAATGCATATTTAATTTGGCTATATGTTTTTATAATACATACAAATATAGTGTTTTTTTTTTATACAAAGCGCAGTTTTGAGTTTGATATTCAAAACAAAATGTCTCGAGTTTAGGAGGAAAGCAGATATCGGAGGCTCTGCACACTACGTAGTCTCATATTACCGTACTGGCATAAAAAATTAACATTTTTTTTAATACTATATAAAAAATGTAATAATTACTTGAAGACCGTATGACATTAATAATACCTACCTATATTTATATATAGATGTTCTATAACTTACTTTACCATTCATCACGCTTCAATTTCAAAATTAAAGTAGTCAAAACTAATTCCATTTTAAGTATACATGACTTATTTGATCAACGCTAAGACTATGATAAAGTTGGTAAGTGAAAGAAAAATCTTGAAAATATCAAGTCTGACATAAACCAGATTCACATTTTTCAACGTTATTTTAGTATACATTTATATATAATTTTCATGACATGGAAATAAAGTGACCGATGTCACTGGATTTTTCGTAGTAGAACTACATGGTTTCAGAGTTTGAATTCAAGTCATATTCTACTAATAAAATAATTGCTCTTTTAATTCATCACACAAAATACGCAGTGGAATCTGTTCAGACTGATCCGATCGTAAATTAAAATAATAAATTTACATATCTATAAAGTTAAGTAATGGAAAATATATAAAGTCAATAAGGTAATGAAATATTTAAGAACTCTTGAACATAGATAGTCACAAAAAATATATTTATTGAGACGTAAATAAAACTTAGGCAGCGGATTCAAACCCGCGCCTCTGGGAAATCGCCCAAGCATCGTGCCAATGCAGCCATGCGGTTAGCAATCAAGTGATCAAATTTTTACATGTTTTTTTTATTTTTATTCTTCTAATTGTATAACACTTTAAAATTAGTAATATATCATAATTTAAATATTTATTGAGTTCTACATGAATAATCCTTTCAATTTGCGTTTTAGACAATCACATAGACATATGTATGTATTTTAAAAAGTAATTTACATATTCTTTCAGTTACTTTTAATTTTCCCTGTTTTCTATAATACGATTTATAATTATTTATATTGTTATATTAAAGTAAAGAAAAAATCTATGAAAACCAAATCGGATACTTTTCAATTGAACTTGAGCATGTTCAAACAAAGAATCAGTTCAATTTATATTGAAGTGATAGTTGACATTGTAGACTACGTTCAATCACATGCAATATATTGATTCCTATCAAAAATGTAACCGTAAAGACCAAAGCCAAGTTCAATATTCAATACGCGCAGTAGAATTTCTCATTTTTTTTTCATGTAGTGGACATCAAAAGACATCAAAAGACAAGACAATTTTGGTTTTTTTTATATATAAATTACGTTTTATTTGGCTTAATCACTTTTTGAATTCAAATAATAATAATTATAGTAATAAATATATAAATAAAAAATAAATAAATATATAAGAAGTATAAAAATTATAAAACTTGAAGAAACAAATACTTCGCTAAATTGAAAATGTCAATATGTAAAATGGTTACATTTGGATGTAAACCACGTAGTTTGTACCTATATACAAAAAAAATATTGTGTGTTTTTATTCTAAGTAGATTTGAATTTAAATTATTTATATTTCAATAAGTTAAGCTGCTGTATTGTCTATTCTTTGGCTTGAACTTGACTTGATATGTTACTTCGTTTCTAGAAAGGAACGCGTAGCATTGCATGTGATACTTGAAGAATTTTCATATATTCTTTCAAGTGAATATGTCAACCGCAGTGGCCGAGGGTAAGAATTTTAGCCTAGACTTTTATTAAGAAAAATTCTAATTTTATCATTTACTGTTTCCGACCAAGGTATCGTTCATGGGGACTTTACGATTATTGCTTTGCTAATAAGTCTTTTAACCGTATAAAATTTATTCCTTAATATCTCTTTGTATCTAAAACGACACTAATGTTCTAAATTTTCATATTATAGCATTCCTATAGGTATTTTCTGAAATCTCATTAGGTAATCACTCAGTTAATGAAGGAAGAAGGAATATAATTAATTAACATACGTGTGTAGCGTATATGTTGATAGTTTAAACTAAAGTTTCATATTTTTTTTCTGTTTTAGCGCTAAATGATAACACCAGCGAGGTGTTGAGTTCGCCACTCATCACGCGATATATCAAGTGGGGGCAGAAAACGACTACCAGAGTGTCTTGAAAATATGTTTATATAAAAATAACTAAGTCCCCTATTAATAATAAGATGATAATAATTTTGTGTAACAGAACAAAGAATAGCCTAATGGCTGTTAACATCCGCCTGTCTGACTTGGCTAAAGCTAACCCAATTAAACAAAATAAGTAAATTTCTTAACAAGTAACAGAGTTTTTATTTCTATATAAATTACCTTGGTTAAGAAATTCAAAAGGAAAAACTAGAAAACATTTTTGTACAAGCCGTTCACTTAACGGTTAGAGCGCTTGGACGGTATCCAAGAGGCGCGGGTTCGAATCCCACTCACTGCGTTTAATTTTTATACATTTTACAATATGGAATAACACTTAAAAAATAGTAAATATTAGTATATTAAATATCTACTATTATAATGGCTTTAAATAATATCACTATTTGAAGTAATCTAACTTTGAACTAACTAATTTATCATACTAATATTATAAATGCGCAAGTTTATAAGAATAGAACTGAGATATAAAAATCTATTTTAATAATCTATATTTATCGTCTAAGTTAGAACTCGCAATGAAATAAGTTGTCAAAACCTGTTTAATATTACTATGGGCTGTATTTCATTCATTTGGGCAAGTATTTATATTTATAAATATTATGGGCAAGTTATCGTCGCATCAGACTTCAATGATTATTGTCTTGAGCTGTCGTGTGACCCAGTGATTTTTTTTGCAACTGAGTTTGCTGGAAAGTTGGGTCAAAATTTTCAGACGATTATAAGCTTAATTTCGGTTTAACAGAGACCAGAGAAGCG
Organism: Dryadula phaetusa; assembly: GCA_032432895.1. Taxonomy (NCBI): domain Eukaryota; kingdom Metazoa; phylum Arthropoda; class Insecta; order Lepidoptera; family Nymphalidae; genus Dryadula; species Dryadula phaetusa. The sequence goes on from JAOYRS010000029.1 coordinate 3,748,946, forward strand.
AGCGAATTAAGTTGGTGAACAAAAGAAGTTGGCGATGGAAAAGAATTGGCGAACGAAGCGAGTAGGAGTAATTTTCATAGTATAGCGTTCCTATAAGTATTTTCTGATTAAAAGAATCGGCGAACGAAGCAAGTAGGAGGTGGAGTCACTAGTTTTTATATATTAATTTACTCAATTAACAAAATCATCTGGTAATCGAATAGATATTGTATAAAAATAAAAAGACCTCGTAAACTTTTAGTGCATTCTTTAGCCCTTTCCTACAAAAACACCACAATATGTCCAATGAACTGAAGATAAATGTAAGTATTCCGTCAACCGTCGACTTGATAAATGACTAAGATCTCGAAACAAAATGCTTTACCTTAAACTAATCCTTAACCAAGCTATTAAGTTAGAATTTTGCTAATCTGAGTTTTTTTAAGGATAGATATTTTTTTATAAAAAGACTTTAAAATAAATTAATAGTTATTGTTCTAATAGAATTACAACCACACTATTTTGTAATATTTTTCATTCATTAATTCATTCATTCTTAAATTCTTTATCTTTGCACTATTTATAATGCGTACATGTGATCTAAATTAAACGTAAGGCTATAACTATCCCGACTGGAACACCCTTGTTAAGACGCTTTCATTAGCTAATTCAATCATATTTTCAATAATTGATGTTATTAATACATTGATGTTATTAACACATTATTATTAGGTCAACGTGTAACTAACTAAATAATAAAATTAAAGAATCTAAAAATTAAAGAACATGAAAATTGGCAATTATATGTATATTAAATGACAATACCATATTATGGTAAAATCAGGCTGGGCTGATGAGAGCCCAGAGAGATGGAGCATGGCTGATGGTACCTTGGACTTGGATTTCGAGATTCATATTTAAAACATACTATTAGTTTTCTAAACTATCAATTTATTTACATATATTTTATATTTCCTGTTCTAAGATTTAATAGAACATATTCTCATATCTAGATCCGATGGCAATACGTCCTAAACTATGTCCTTAATAAGATAATAAAAAATACAATAGATAGGTAATAAAAATAATATATAATTATAAAACAGTTTCTCATAAATTTGGCTTCCAACTTAGAGTTTCATTATATCATTCAAATATCATTTAAATTGAATACTTGGCCAATTTATTACTAGCGTTTCAGTCTAGTACCTTATTAGTAAATTTGAATTTGTATTTACTAATACATTAAAAACTTTTTGGTGGTATTTTCAAAAGAATTCATCACATTAATTTTGTATTCAGAGTTCATGTTGGTTTCTTACAAATTTCACTGACCTTTAATCTTGCTGTAAGATTGATGATTTAAATTGTAATAAGATCGTTTATAAGGGTCAAAAATTGAATAGATTCATTATTTAGAATACTTGAAAATAATCTTTTGAAAATACCCTGCGGCTCCTTACCATATTTTATTGAGATTAAAAACATCATAGTAAAAAACTTATATATTTTGTAATTGACCAAAATTTGTATTGGAAAATCATTATATATTTTTTATTCTTTTTTTCCTCACATATTTTAGCGGAGAGAGAATTTTCTGAATCACTCCGTTCACTTCATACAATCCAACAAATATATGATAATACCTCCTATTCATAAAGCGATTTTTGCTGAGAAATATGACACCTAATGACATGTCTTTAATTCGTCTAAGCAGTAAATAAAAAATAGGTAGTTTAAAAAGGGAATATAAATATAATATTTTCTTTCACGCAATTATTTTCTCGTTATCCTGATCGTTAAAGCTATGAAAATATTGTAATGTCAACGACTTTAGACACGTGCAAATATTCAAGCGTTTCGGAAGGCAACACGTGGGTTAAAATAGTTTTGCGAGATATTCTTACAAAGATTGTTTAATTATAATAAACTACGTATTATTTATTATAATAAAATTATTAAGCATTTAAACGTACATATATTAACTTTAATAAAAACGGAGTGTCTTGGCACTGGGAACTTTTTATCTACCACCCTGCTAAGCTTGATAAAAGCGTGAAGCTAAAGAAAGAAAGAAAGAAAAATATTAATTGTAACATACTAATGCGACTTACGAGATGTGCGATTTAGTGGAAATCGTCACGTAACGAAATGCTGTATGCGTGCATAATTCAAACTATGATAAAATGAGTAAACTATGATAAATTATTTTACTATTTTTAAAGTTTTATTCCGTACTTAGGATTAGAAAACATTTTTAAAAAACGTGTAAGAATTTGAACGACTAAAATAAGTTGTAACAAATCGTGTGAGAAATTCAACGCAGCTAATAGTAGAACGCATGACTTAGCGGTCAGAGCGCTTTTACCGTTTTTAAAGTAAATTTTTGAATTTAACATTTTATATTAATTGTTATAATAAAATTAATAAGCATTTAAATGCACCTCACTAGATATGATGTCATTGAGCTTAAATTTTCCTCGAGGGAAAATTTATTAAATTGATATAACAGCGCTATTAATTATAATTTATTTTCTGCCTATTTACAATAATAGGGAAAATATTTAAACAACAAAATATATAGTCGATCCAAACTCAAAAGTTACGAAACAACACGTAAAGTGAAACGATCTGTCTTATACATAAGTAAAACATCATATTATTATATTTTTATATTGGGCCAATTGTCTAGGGGCACATCCTTCACTTAAGCATATTAGGGTGGGCGTCAAACTTCGAACCCGGTGAGATAACAATGAAAACATTTCAGACGCGGTTCAAACAAACTTTTATAACGATAGTTCGCTTCAAAATTATGTACCTACCTACATTTTTGTGGTAACTTTTTATTACATTTTCTGGCAAATTCTTGTTTACAACTCACATATTACTCTGTTGCTGTAGAGCGAAATTGTCCTCATGGAATTTGTATTTATTTTCGGTTCAAATACAACTTTAAGATAGCTTAGTGTACGTATGTCTACCACTTTGTTAATCTAGTCTAAGTCTAAGTCTAGTCTAAATCTAGTCTAATAAAAAATACAATAAAGAAAAGTCGCTAAAGTAAAATATCTTCTATTTGTCAATAAAAATTAAGATTTTCAAATTAGTTATGTTTATATCCCCTTAATAGACATTTAATATACGTTAAAGATAATATACGTTAAAGATAATAATTGGACTGCGAATTGGATTGCGAATGTCTAACTATAAAGGCGATGTATTATGGATTCAATCCTCACTTGGGGGAACGAACATATCTAAAATATTTCCATTAACTTGCACTGGTATTATGAAGCGTAAAGATGAGCTCCACTGCACACTACGCAATAGCAAATATGGTCGAAAGAAAGCAGATTTTAATATTTTAAGACGTAGTTCTCTGTGACTACTACTATGCGAGAACAAGGCGTGAAGCTATAAATTTAGTATAAATACCAAGAAATTACAATATACATTTTAATTGTATTCTCAAAACCTCTTCTGTGGTACACTTTTGAGAGTTTAATCTATAATATTGTTATCGTTTAACCCATTCCAAATTAATTATTATAAGAAACAATTATTACTAAGAAATATATAAACGAAAATTTTAACACAGTTAAGCGCTTTTCATTTATTTTGTCAAGCGCTTATATTAATTTTGTGATCGTATATTAAACCAACGTCGAAAGTTATTATATTTTATTCATGCACTAATTGTTGTTTTGTGAATCCGCCCGTGTATTTTTGTTAAATATTTTACTTGAAATTTATCTAAATTATATAAAATGTTGATTAATTTTTTTTTTCATTCCATTAATAATATCTAATAATTTCATTCATAATAAGAAGTTAGATATTCAATTTTTGAACGTTTTACGTAACGTTTTACGATCGGTTCGCTAAAGTTAATATCAGATCTAAGAAGAACAATTTCAAAAAACTTAGGAGTATAGTTCAGTTAACTTAATTTGAGAAATAATACTGAGTGTCCTGAGTGACTCATAGTATTTATTAAATTAATTAGTTGTGTCTTCGATTCTCACTCAAAAATTCCACTTTAAATTATTTTAATTCCTGTAAAGACAAAGCGCGGCGTTGAATTCCGCAACTCAACATGCATTGTCTCAAAGCGGAGTATGAAGTATCTTGACAGTGGGTGTTACCGTCTATGTAGGATGAAAAGCGTGAAGCTAAAAAAAATTTTTAATAAGCACAAAATAATTTTAATTAATTATCGATAGTTAAAACTCTGACGCCTGTAAAATATAATTAGCCACCAGTCATATGTGTATTTTGTAAAGGGATTAGTCCTTTATTGGATGGGTTTTCATATTATAACATGATTACCGCAAATTATTTTAACTTCCTATTAAAATGTATTATCTAGACATGAACATAGATGCCGAGTAAGTTCATATATTTCACTTGACTATTCATATTTAATTCTTTTTCTGTCCTCCTTTCTAATATTTAAAACATTTTTAATTGGCTTAGTCCAACTATATACTACAAATAAAATGTTAAAAATAAGAGCTTCTCGTTTTATCTCTTGCGGGGTAGTTAGAACAAGCAAATGAGCTTGGCATATCTGGGATGTTTAGTAGAGATGGAGGATACGAAATGGATATGGAAAGTCGTATTGCTGCCAGTAACAAGGTTAACGGTGCTCTTGCTGCACATCTTGCCGTTGCAGCACAATGCAGTACTGATATCGACGTTGTTATAGGGCAGCGAAACGTGGGTGTGTCAAAAGAAGAATGAAAGAAAGCAGAATGCAGTAAAGATGCGCTCTCTTCATCGTATATGCCGAGTCAGTTTAGTTGACAGTATACGCAGCGAGGAAATATGGAGAATAGCAGGTATAAGCGCATATGTAATATTAAAAATTGAGTACGTTGAGAGAGGGAGTGATGAAAAAATGGTAAGAAAGATTTATGAAGAAAGGGGTATGCAGGTATCGTAGTGTTTGGCGCTCCGTCCTTTCTGACTACCCTGTATTTATATATTCTTTTATTAAATTGCTAATTATATTACACCAGCCGTAATGATTGTGGGTTGTAACGTTTATCTCCCCAGACAAAGAAAAACAGTCGAACACCACTACGTACTACAGCATTTCGTGACATAGTATAGCTCTTCTCGTAAGGAGAACTACTAACTACTTAGAAACGCACGAGACATAACCATTCATCCATCACCAGGGGTGTCAAACAACATAGAAATAGTTGATTGAGTTGATTCTGACATCAGTTATCAGTAAGCTATAAAGCTCACCGAACCCCGACAGTCGCATGTCACAAGTCGACATCCAACGCCATACAAGCATCGCTTACGCAACGTAAGACAGCAACAGACTCGATACAACCAACCGACATCGGTATAGCGGTTCACCTAAGCCAACTCAGTGACGGAAAGCAACATTGGATTGCTCTACCGACATCAGTTATCAATAAGCCGTAACACTCACCGAACCCCGACGGTCGCGTGTCGCAAGTTATATCAACGTCCGACGCCGTAAAAGCATCGCTAACTGCAACGTGACACAGCAGCAGACTCGATACCACCAACCAATGTCGCCATAGCAGTTCACTAAAGTAAATTATAGCAGCCTCAGTGACGCCAAGCAACGTTAGGTTGCGCCACCGACATCAGTAATCAGTAAGCTGTAACGCTCACTGAACCCCACAATCGCGTAACGCGAAAAACCATAAAAAGCTTTATTCGATCATTACATCATATTTTATTAATTATGATTTATTAGTTATTGTTCGCAGCGCTTAGTATAATATTCAAATATTTTATAATACTTAGTAAATGCATTATATGTAACAATGTTCATACAACACTATTCAAAGATGGCGGCAGACGCTTTAGTATATTTATATTACAAATTTCATATATGTCTTAGAATGTACATTCTAAGCATTTAATATCTTTAATATAATTATTTTACTTGATTAATAATGTTCATTTAATGGCACTTTTATATTAATAATAAAAAAAGAACTTACCAACAAATTCTTCATGCTGTACAAAAGCACATTCTTCATGCTGTACAAAAGCAAATACCGACAACGAATGACACGAAAGCAATAATAACCATATACCTATGTGTTTCCGATATTAAATATTGATATTACATTCACTCCAATGTATTATATTTCTATTAGTCCAAATTAAATATTAAAAATCTTCTAAAGCGCCCTTTTCCGCTCATGGCGCTCACACCCAATCCTCATTCTTTTTTTAAAAAATCAATTGCATCATTCCAGACTGCCAGTAATTAATTCAGCCAAAACTATATTTATAAAATAAAATTATTAATTATGCTATTACTATCTAAAAGTATTATATAAAATAATATTTGATGTTATTGTTAAATTATTTATATAAAATATATTATATATCTACATACATATTTATGTATGGTACGTATTGTTACAAGGTAAAATCGCAATTTAGGAGAATGATATATAATTTATTTTTGGCCCGTTTTGAAAAAGTAAAGTGCATCTATAGTACATGTCAAATAAATAGATAAAGATGATATCTCAAATTTGAAAAGTGGAAAAAAGGGCGGACGTTTAAAAATTGGAAAACTTTTACCTACCCTACTGTATAAATATAATTATTTTATACATAAATAAATAAAATAAATAAATCAGTACTTCATCATTAAACTGTAGTCAAAACATTCTGTCATTTCAAACCCTACGAATAACATATGATTACATAAATCGTGACAAAAAGCTTTAGTTAATAACTAGTTAAACGCGAGCCAATAATAAGTTCCATAATCCACTTATAAAAGAAAAAAAAATTGTAAATAGAAAACAGTAAGCTCAGGTTGATAATGCCAACATCGCGTGACTCGGAACGAATCGTAACTGATGCGTAATGGAACGGCATCATCACATTTACCGGGAAAACGCTTATAGCTAGCTATCTTAAAGAAATAGGCGAACCTGTAATTTTCTTTGACGTATATCTGATTATGCGTAAGGAAATAATAACTGGAATTATGTGTTGTTGTGACTTATTTTTGTCGTTTTGAAACGCATTTGTAATGGAATGATTTGGCTGTTTTTATACTATTTTGTATTATAAATATATAAACTTAGTATAACATATACGATTGTACACAAATTTTGAAAATTATTAAGTGAGTGGAAGGAAATCCAGGAGTCAACTTAAGCCAGCCAGAAAATGTAAATATTATAAATAAATTCCATGAACGAGAGTCAAACTAGTTACTTTTATGACAAATTAAACACTTCTCAACTGTGGCGTTTACATTCTTATCTTAAAAGGAATTGTCAAGAATCCAATTTCCCTTAAAACCTAGCAACAATATTTTACACAGTGTTGTTGAAGGAATGTATGTGACTGATAAGCAGTGATGTAAGAGTTTCATAGGCTTTGTTTAATTAATATTCATAACGCCATTTGCATATAGAAGCTCCATACATCATATAAATGAATGTCACGCGTGAAAATATGCGAATGCTAAGAAATTGAACAATATTCCATCGTGCGTTACTGTAAGTCTCGTATATGTATACATAAAGGGTAGTTCCTGTTTGTAAAGTTACACCAGAGCTTATTTCGATTCTATATATTATGTACAATACGAGTACGTGCTATGCGCCTGTGTACACACTGTGTACAATTTATGGATTTACATACACGGAATAAGTCGAGGCCATCATGGCTCACTGGGATAGTGTCTAACTGTAAACTGGTTGTGAGTTCGATTCCCACTCGATGGAATTACTAAATTATTGAATTTAAAATACATTTTCATTTCACCGTTCTAGTTGAGTACGTCACTCAACAAGCATTCTCGATTTTTGAGAGAAAGCCGTCGACGGAGTGTTTTTACTCTAGACTTTTGGCTACCCTGCTATATGGGATGCAGCGTAAGGTTTATTTTTAAGTGATAAATGCTACTAGAAATACACACAGAAAAGTATATAGTAAAGTACAGTAAAGTTTCTTTGAAATTCATATTCACATTATATAGTAGTATAGTATCTGACTGTAAATGAAATCGGTTATGGGTTCGCGGGAAAGTTCCGCCACTAACATGTAATGTCTCGAATTCGACTGAAAGCGGAATACGGAGTGTTTTGATACTAGGTACTCCTATATACCCTGCTATGAGGGATAAAAGCGTGGGGCTAAATAAAAATACTTATTAAAACAATTGTTAACCTTTAATATGGTTACTTCCTTAATCACTTTACATATTTTAATGTACTTATAAACCAAAATAGAGCATTTTAAAACTCTAGACTACTGTTATTCCCATACCTCGAGTATGTGTGTATTATTAGCAAAACTAGACAAAGTTTGTTAGTTTAGCACAACATTATATTCGGTCTAAAACTGTTTAAAATGAAATTATTTTAAACGGATCAGTAGCGTATATTTTTTTATTCGAAAGTATATTTTTGAATAAATTTAAAATACATTTTAGCGTTCGAAACACCGGGTTTTCAATAAATGTAATTAAGAATAACATAATATAAGCAGTTTCAATTAAAACTATCGTTTTTAATAATTATAATATGTTGAAACACAAATATCGCTTACCAACTAGACTTGTTAAAGTATTTAACTAACTGTTTTAACTGTTTTAGATACGAGATATTTTTTGTGTTTTCTTTTTAATGCAGTCTTATTTTAAGAAGAGAGACGAAACTGGTTTTATTCTACATATCACATATTCTTGTATATTAGACTTTATTCACGCTTCTATATGTTTCCTATCTAGTCGCTTTTATAATTTTAATTTACTTTATTTTTGAGGCATGTCGTGGCGCAGTAGGACAGCGTCTGACTGTAAACGCAATCAGTTGCGGGTTTGATCCCCACTCTAGAGGGAGTGATTATATTTAAATTATTTTCACTTCCTCGGTCTGATAAAGATAAAGTGCGACGTTGACTTTTGACCCTCAACACACAATGTCTCGAATTCAACGAAAAGCGAAGTATGGAGTACCTTGACACTAGGTACTTTCTATCTACCCTGCTATGCGGGATAAAAGTGTAAAGCTAAAAAAAATACTATATATCATTTTTTACCTTACATTATTTTGACTTAAAAATATACTTAAATAACTTTTACGATTGATATTCGAAGCCACAGTCACTGTTATTATTTGTACAATTCCAATACGCCACAAGAACGATGTTAAACATGAAAATACATAAAAAAAATGATACGTCTGTGAAAAAGATTGACCAGATTTCTAAACAAATTTTGTTCAGAAGCTTAGAATGAACATCGACTTTTCGGCGCTTTGATACTTTTACCGAGAAAACGTTACATAGAATTATGTAAATGTGCCTACTGGTTGGGTATGAAAATGATTTTTAAATAAGAACCAATTCTTCCGAAAAATCATAAAACATGATGATATTTTGATTCCTATTTTGCCCGGTCGTGGCGCAGTGTGACAGCATCTGACTGTAAGCGTGATCGGTTGTGGGTTCGATCCTCACTCGGGTAAGTGATTATATTTATTTTTTTTATTTCTTCGCTCTATTAAGACAAAGTGCAGCGTTGAGTTCCACCATTCAACACGCAATGTCTCGAATTTTGGTGGAAAGCGAAGTACAGAGTGTCTTGACATTAGGTACTTTCTGTCTACCCTGCTATGCGGGTGAAGCTATATAAAAAAAATGATAATATTCAACACCATCGAGAGCCTAATAAGAAGTGTGGGCTAAGAATGTGGGTTTGGGTTCAAATAATACGGAGCTGGTAGTGATTGATATGTGTAATATAAAGTGTATTGAAGTTAATGAAAATCTTTTTGATAGTTAACTTCATTACTAATATTATTTTTGCCAAAAGTTTGAACAGTACAGTGTATAAGAATAAAAAAATATACAAATACGCTGCACTAGAAGTGTTATTGAATAAGGTGTTATTTAAAAATAATAATAAATATTTTTATATATAATATAATTTTTGGTAGAAATTTTTTCAAATTATTTAAGTTTCCAACTCATTTTAATATAAGTTCTTTAAATAAGAAGTGAACCATCTTACCGTTTGTGTGCTTTTATAACTTAGAAAATGTTTTATAAGCAATTTAAAAGGACAATATACAATATACTTTAAATAACTATTACTTACTATGTAATAAAACATCACAATCGTTTGTAAAGTAAACAATTTATCTAACTACATTAACATCAGTCTGTTCAAGTAACACACAAAGTAAAGTAAATTTCATCCTGAAACATGCGCTACACAACGTAGATAAAAATATTAAATTATTATTTCTTTACTTTGAATTCTCTTTGATCTTAATTAACTCTACTGCGACTCTCGATTAAAGTTTGGCTTTTCTACAAAAATATATTCTATTTTTAAAATGGTGAAAAAAGTGTACGTGTATAATACGCGTTGCCTTAGCAACGGATGTGAGTAACTTATACAAACGCGTATGTTGAACACATTATAATGTGTGTAATGTTTATTTAATTATTTTAATGTTTTTCTTTATTATATTAATGAAATTATATATTAATGAAATTAAAATAATCTAGATGTTTATTTGCGTTACCTTAGTTTGTATGTTACTTTATGTAAACGAGTATTTCAAGCTTATGATAATGCGTTGCATTTATTTTATAAATTAATTATATTGTTTTAAAATTTATTAACATTTTTAAATCTTTCGTAAAAGGGAATACAAATATTTTTGTTACCGTATTAATATTGACTTATCAATAACATAACACAATAGATCACTTATATAATATACATATGTACTCATAGATAAGGTCACCTTAGCGCATTTGATACATTATTTTCAATAACTTTAATTAAGGCTTTTGTTTACAAGTACTTATATTAGTCAATTAGTAGAATTCGTTTTTTTATTATTTTTAAGTCTAGATACAGAATCACTCCGTACTCCACCGCAGATTGTAAATAACAATTACTCAATACTCAACATGAGATGAGGAGAATATCTACATTATAGATAAGGGTTTGTTATTTTTAACATATCATTTTTTTAGCTTTATGCATTTATCGCATAGCATAGAATCCCGCATACATAGATACTTCCTAGAAATTCGAGATATTGCATATTAAGTGGCGGAACTCACCGCGCGTTTTGTCTTACCAGAAAGAGGAAGTAAAAAAATTTAAATATAATCATTCCCTCGAGTAGGAACCGAATTGACAACCAATCGCCCTTACAGTCAGACGCTGTCCCACTACGTCAATTAGCCTCAACATATCATATAGCTACTATATATTTCATATACTATGTATGTATAATCTAGAATGTTCCTATAATGTGTTTGAATTTGTTTGTTGGAACTAGGAAGCAAACTTCGGGTTTACGTAAGCTTTGTGTAATCTTGACAATGGTCTTAGCTCTAGTAGACAAAGCCAATACATAAACTAGGAAACGAACAACTTCGTATTAATTTTGAAAGACCCTCTACGATGACAGGGTCTAGTGACAAATCACTTCATTTTCCCCATTTTCGCTTACATCCAGTAATTCTTCTTAAAAACACTATATTAGATCCATCTTAGTAAATATAATTAGTGGTAATGACACGAGGCAAAGTCTAAATGTAAATGCAATTTGTTGTGAGTTCTATTCCCACTCAGGAGGATAATTATATTTCAAGTTAAATGGTAATCAACGCTACGGTATGTCTTACAAAGTGCAGAGTTAAGTTCCGCTGTGGAAATACAACCCTTAATGCTATGCAGGTTTATTAACCTCTATGTATTCATAGAGCTGTTTTGCAAAGTAAATATGCTTTTACGCTTTTACGAAACGCACAGCACTACCCTACTCCCCTTTCTGCCGAATTCAAGACATTGACTGTTGAGTGGTCGAACTCATCTCCACGCTTTGTTCTTCAAAGCAAGAAAATGAAAATAATTTGAATATAATTATCAAGTGGTTATCGAACCTACAACTACAGTCGCTGTCCTACAACGCCACGACCAGCCCCTAATATTTTATTGTCAACACTCAATAAATTAAATTAATAGATTATCCCTATATTTTTCTATTTAAATTTTGTAAACACGTACAAAACACGCACGAAATCATTACTAATAACAAAAACACAAAAGCGCAATGACACATAAGGAAATGTTGCTAACAAATAGGTTTCAAAGCAATATCTTCAGAATTTAATCGACCCATTTCCGTCTGTGATTTGCGTCTCTAGCGTAGCGCTATGATAAATGAACTGCGATGGTTTATAAGTCGATGGTAAACAGTGCCTAATCAATCATGAAACAATAATGCGAAATAGCTATGTGAAACTGATTTACACGATTTTTTTCCATTATGTATTTCAATTATGGGTTTTATTCATTTTTTTTTTAAACTTAGTATTTGCAATTTTTTGCAGTGATTGTTTTTTTAATATAAAACTTTATTCACTTAACCTTTCATTTCAAATTTATACATAATTATTGTCTTAAATATTATATATTTTTGTTCATTTTATGCCATTTGATTTTGAGATTGTTCTAATTTCCATCAATGATAGTCTTTTTACATTATAATAAAAATTTAAATACAATTTTTAAATCTTTATCGTAATAGTTATCAACACGTAATACAACGGCTTAATCAATTATAACAACGCTTCGAATGCTATAGTTTAAATGTGTTTCTACTAAAAGTTTCATTGCTCCTCGCAAGGTAAGCCTAACTTAACGACAACACCCCTCGGTAGATATTCAAAGTCACGATTACAACTTCCTGTTCTAGTAGACAACTTCCGGTTATATTGTAATGTATATTTAAAATTACCTTATTTTGTAAAAAGGCGGCAATTGTATTGATTTTAATTGAATAAAAGATAACTATAGCAGGGTCAAATAGGTTAGGTGAGATTTTTTTATTCCAATATTTCAAGCGCCATGAAAAGATTTTTTCTGATTTATAGAAAAAGAAGACAAACGGGCCTCCTGTTGGTAAGTGGTTACCTTCGTCCATGGACATTCATATCTCTAAGAGCTATAGATATGTTGCTGGCCTTGAGAAATAGGTAGTGTAGTGGCCTCTGCAGCCAGAACTTTTGGAACCACTACACTCTGATCATCTTTTTATCAAGATAGTGGTCGCGGGCCAGTCGGAGGATTAAGTTTCTGTCACCAAATTATGGGACAGTACCCAGCAGTTGAGGGGAATTGTGTTCTATCCCGTCCCGGAAAAAAATATTATTTTCTCTTCTTTTTTTTAATTATTTCGATATGTTTACAGTCTTGACTTTACTCGGTTGCAAATGTAGTAATCGGAGTAACATTTAAAATTTTGTCCCAAAAGTTATATCTAATAGAAGAACTATTTTATATTATATATATTTTTACGATCCTGAGTTAGTGTAGGTTAGTAGGTTTTGTTAGAGAGTAGAGAAAAATATACCTATTTTCATGCTTATTTCGTAATGATTATTTTTTTAATTCCATAGATAAAATTAAGTTTAATAATAATATTGTAATAAATATATGTAGAAATTAATCATATGAAATAAAAATGTCATCTTTCATTTGTTAGAATGACTATAATCTTATAAGATATTGTTATAAGAACCTGTTAGTAGTTGCGTTTGCTATTATTATTAATAACATTATAATGGCATGCCACCTTACTTTGCTAGAAATTATGCTTCGATTTTATTGACAAATAATCAATAATTTATATTATATTATTTTTAAATTGAAGCTATTTTAGATTCGTGATTGGAAAAGGCACTTATGTTTTCAATCACTTATGTGCCTTTTACAATCACGTATTATTCCTTGGTTGAAACTTATGTTTCAACCAAAGAAAAAGTAAAGTAGATTGAATATTTTTTTCTATCCGTAATTTGGCTCATATATTAAGATTTTCAAGACACATATGTACTCCAAATTTTAAATACTAGATACTAAAATCATCACTTTCTGATCTGTAAATCAAAATTAACCAATTATAGATGGTCTACAAAATTGAATTTCAGATAGGTAGTTGGGTGCATACCAAGGAAATCTTAGAAACTGGTATGTTTTAGTCATTTTATTATAATTTTTCAATTATTTGAACTGATTAGGAACTTACTCACATAGTGTCTAATTAGTAATTTAATATTAATTTTATTTTTAATCAGTACTTGCGTACGAATAGTTTTTGTTCAAAAATGATATGAATGATATTTTATTTTGTTATAAAATATTCATAGGCATCTATCGTTATATTGATTTTAACTCCATTTCGGTTATTTAGCATAAAACAAACATTCCATACATAATTCTTTAACAGTTTTAATTTTCTGCAAAACATGTGAACGTGATAAAGCAATCGAAAACCCAATCAAAGCCTTTGATTTTATTTATATGTAGAAATACATGAATAATCCAAGCAAAAAGATTCACGTGAATACTAACAACTTATAACGACAATACTGTAAGTATTTTGTAATCCGTTTTATTTTGTTTTTTTTTTATGCGCGGACTTGAGTTGGCCACCCAACACACAATGTTTCAATTTCTATCAGAAAGCAGTTGATGGACTTTCTTGACACTACGTTACTTCTGACTACCCTGCTACAAGGAAAACAGCCTGATAAGGTAAATTTTTAAATACAAAAGTATTTAAAAACGCAAAAAAAAGCAGCAATGTTTTTAGTTATTTTCGATAGCCGAATAAAAGTTTGCGGAATTATTGAAATGGAATGGCGCATACGCTGATACATATAACAGTTTGTGTACGACATTTCTGATAGCGGTAGTGGAACGTTTTGCCATTTTAATATTGTTTTATTTTTTTTTTTTTAACACAAACTATTATGAATAAATTTTGAAAATATTTTTGAAGTGAAAAGTATAAAGACAACTTAAATTAATAGCAATAAATCTTAAAATTTGGAAATGTCAAATGTTCAAAAAAAAATTAAGTTGACTATTGTGTGTCACAAGTAGTATGTAAATTGTGTAGGACATGTGATAAATAGAACTAATTAATTCAACTTACATTGCTTAGTTAGTTGCCGAGTTAAGATTTTTTTAAAAATGAAAATATTAATATCACTAAAAGAAGGCTATGATGTAGTTTATAGTAAAATAATAGATTTTTGTTCCATACATTAGTAAAAAATAATTTTTCGAAGTAATTAGGTATCTAATACGTTATACATATATACTGGACTGAAATAATATTTTCTCTAGTTAGGTTTTAGGCATTATTGAGTCTACTACTAAGCGAACTTTGTTGTGAATTTATCCGCATTTTAAATATAAATATAACAATGTTACGTTTAGTTTCATTCTGAACTATATCGGTATTGTTTAGAATACTACAGAAACAATTTCAACATTTATTTAAATTTTCAATATTTGTTTATTAATAAAAAATAGCAGCTCCACTCTTTTCCTATTTACCAGGGTACTCAAAGTGGATCAAGTAGTAAGACATACTAATTGGCGGAATTGAACACCGCGCTTTGTATCACCAGAGCGGTAAAATTAAAATATTTAAAAAATATACAAATTTATTAAATAGGGTAATTAATAGCTGTCATGGCGATTTAAGCCATATAAACAAAGTTCAGAAATCAAATCGATAACCATCTTATTTAAAGCTACTAACCACAAAACCGTGTTAACAATACACCAACCGGAAGTGTTTTCGCACTTCCGTAAACACCTTTTGAAATCTGAAACATCATCGTGTACCCAATTATTCATTCAAATGACATTCAACAGCTCATTTATCCATAAACAGACAGTTATCGCGCAAATAGTGTCAAGGGTATCATTTAAGGCGGTCGAAAATGAACAATGGGCTGTAATCAATAAGGGCCGCCCGCCCATTGTGTTTCAAATGTGTGGGAATTAGCTATTTGCCTCGACGAAGACAAATTATATCGCCTCCTCGATTAATTACGCCGCTTAACTACGTTATCAATATACGAGATGGCTGATATTGTCAATATAGTAATTTGAAGTGCCAAGTGTATTGTAACAAAGGCGATAATATTACCAGCTCCTTGTAATGTTTAAAGTAAATTTAACATTAAATTTAACACATTTTATTTATATGCTAATATGGAAATAATTTTTTTTACACATTAAAAAATAAACAAAGCGCTTGATAAATTCGGAAGCGATAAGTGGAATGTCATAATTCTAGACTCTCATCGTCTGCTCTGCAGTAGGTGAGGGACTCTAAAGAAAAGAGAAGGAAACTTAAAAATAATTTGCACTTTGCAAAGTGGAAAATGTATGTCAAAATTCCTTTAACAAGTTTCTTGAACTGTAATTATTACTACACATATATATATATATATATATATATATATATATATATATATATATATATATATATATATAACGTATTAGGTAGCAACTTACTTCTAAAAGTGATTTTCTACTAGCATATGAAACAAGAATTTATTATTTTCTCTAAAATATTAATAAAATATTATTTAATTAGTTACGTTGATTAATTAACAAGTTTTATTGTCAATATTTTCATTTTTATAAAAAATCTTAACTCGGCATGCAACTAAATAATGTAAGTTAAATCAATTAGTTCTATTTACCACATGTCCTTCATTATATACATACTACTTGTGACACCTTATTTTTTTTTTGAAAATTTGACATTTTCTAATTTTAAGATTTATGTTTATTAATTGCAGTTGTTTTTATATCTTTCACTTCACAATATTTTTTTCATAATAATATAAATAAATAAAACAATACTAAAATTGCAAAAACGTTCCACAACCGCTATCAGAAATGTCGTACACAAAGTGTTGCATATATCCGCGTATGCGCCATTCCATTCCAATAATTCCGCAAACTTTTATTCGGCTATCGAAAATAACTGAAAACTTCGTTACTTACGCATTTTTAAATACTTTTAGTTTTTGTTTTAAGATTTTTTTTCAGTTTCACGCTTTATTTCGCATATCAGTGCAGTAAGAGATAATTTAGCATCAAAGCACTCCGTTGACTGCTTTCCGAAATCGTCACATTGCGTGTTGAGTAGAGAACACAGCACCAAGTTTATTCTCGCACCAAAGTGGAGAAATAAAAATAAATTGTAAATATATTCCACCGAATATATTCCACCGAATATATTCCACCGACTAGGAATCAAACCTAAAACCTATCGCGTTTACAATCAGACCCTGTCCCACTGCGACATAATTGTCAATACTTTAATAATTTATTTGTTTCTAATAATGCACCTATTACTTACAATAATAACAACTCAACTTTAAACCTTAATACATTTAAATTGCCGATGAGCTTTTTATTTTTTAAGAAAAAAAAACAGATTCAGTAATTAACAAGATGGTGATATACGAAATTAAAATTTCTTGAATAGCATACAGTATAAAAAAAGAAAAGAAATACAACCTATGGCCCCAGACGTATGCAAAACGATTAAAACGTTTGCTAAAATCTTAATCATATTTTTCTAATTTCAAAATATACTCGAATAAGTGGGTTAAACATTTTAATTTAGGTAAATTATTTAAAAAAAAATAGTCAAACAAAGTTATTTATAGCAAAAAAATACAGTGCCGAGACACTAGGTTCGGTGCTTTCTAAGTGTCAAAATATATATTTATATTTACAGTACTACAAGAATGTAGAAACATAATAAATAAACAGAAATAAGTAAAATAAGAAATAATAACAAAGTCTTTATAAAATCATTCGAAAAAAACGTCGGACACTAACAAAGTCCTTAACAATACCTTACGTAGGTATGCATATATGGCTTTAATACGATTACGTAAGAAATTCAGACAATAAATATATATAATTTTTTTGTCTCATGGATATTGCTGGTAAGCTTGTACAATTTTTACAACTTTTGTACAATTATTTTTTTTGATGGCTGATCGTGGTGCAATGGGACAACCTCTGACTGTAACTCACGGTATTCTACCCCGACCCCATTTATTATTGTTACCGTAAACTCATTACGACCATATACTCTTAATGAGAGTTTAAAATTCTGTGGGATGGTTCTTTCTAAGACGGAGATGATCATTAACTACGATGATACTATTTGGTGTTGAAACTTCTTCTTTTTAATACATATTCGATCACTAAGGCATTGAGAAATTTCAAGAACATTGTAAAATTCCACTCCTAAGGGATTGTATTTGGAGGTCAAAGTTTACAAGAAACTTCTTTCTTATTCTTCTACATTTTCTAGATTGTAGGACTATAAAACTTTCGTGGTAGTTTTTTTTAAATGTATATTATTGTAGTTTTAATGGTTCCATTAAGTGGTTATTTTTAAGCTGCGTATATTTTTCAAAGCGAAAAATGTATGTGCGATGTATAACAGTACTGTAATGTTCAAGAAACATTAAGGTATTCCATACAGTTGAGGTTCCCCTCACTCGCTCAGGGTGCAAAGTCTTGGAGTAGAGAACACAGTGAGAATGTGGGTATGAGGGGATCCCTTTTGCAGGCTGTCACTCGCCCTGTATTCAGTAAGAAGTAGAAGCTGGCTTGTCACCTCGATGTGATAATAATCAATTTTGTTTCAAATAGGATTAAGCCGTGTCAGCCTGGCTATTCATTTTGTATTTGGATAGAAAGAGGACGATTCAGTGGTTCTTGTTTCATCAAAATGTAGGGCATTCGTCACTATTCTATGAGACGACCTAAACTCTAAAAAATGGTATAAAATATAAATATATTTGGAATAAATAAATACTTATTCCAATAACAAAAGGTGATATTTTAAATGCTAATTGCCTATTTGATTTTTAGATTGTTTGGTAGCAGTATATTTTTTTTATAATTTATAAAAAAAGGGAAATGTTTATGATTTGTCAAAAATATAGCTAAAATGTAAAACAATATAGCTAAAATGTAAAAAAAATATAACTAAAAAATCATCATATCTACGAATGTAATAGAACGCACAACCAATCGCGTTTGCAGTCAGACGCTCTGTGCTCAGTTCTACTGCCTTGAAATCGCATATGAACACATGAAGTCATATGGACCAAAATCTTATGTGTGTGTATATATATATATATATATATATATATATATATATATATATATATATATAAATATATATATATATATATATATATATATATCACTATTCACCAAAAAGTAGTTTAAATTTGTATATTAATTATATAAATGCCTATAAATAAATATTTTAGAGGAAGTGTCTCGTAATAAATTAGTATTAATATTGTCTGAATGGATAATACTTGTACCAAGGGCTGATTTCAAGCAGCTATCGTCTTGAGACCTATAAAAAGAGATTGCTTTTACTTGAACGACGTTTTATTGACTTATTAACATCGATATCAGATCGTAACACTCGATTCTTTGATCTTCGTCAACATTTTTCTACTCGTTATTTTGTGAGCATAAAAGTAGTAAAATTGGTTTTTGTGACATTGAAATAAGATATTATTATTTAATTTAGTTTAATTTTCTTTATTATTATGTAAAGTGTATACAAACAATATATTTATTTATTATAGCTTCACGCTTTATCCTGCATAGCAGACAAGACATTCCTGTTGACTGTTTTCCACCGGAAATCGGGACATTGTGTGTTGAATGGCGAACTCAGCGCCACGCTTTATCTTACCAGAACGAGCGAGAGGGCATCGAGCCCACAACCGACCGTATTGACAGACGCTGTTACATTGCAAAATATTTTTCAATTTTTTTCTTTTGTCTACTATATTCAGATAAATATATTAATAGTTCGTCTAACCGAGTGTTCAATGCCAGTAAAGATTTTTAGTAATACTAAAAATGAGGTACTTCTCGTATTTGAAGAATCTTTTGTTATAAGATTTGATTATTGCGATTTTTACAAATTTTAAATGAGACTATTTTAAAAGGATATCCTCTGGTATTCGAAAATATATTTTTAAAAACCCTGACGTTCTCGATTGCGAGTATTAAAATATACTGAATTATTTCATTCAAAATAGTTTTATTTCATACGATCATTTATGCTCAAAAGTAAAAAAAGTTTATTAAATATTAATCTTTTATTTTCAAAGTCAGTAAAGTTTGCTTTTTTGTACTATATTTTTGTTAATAAATATATTTAATTTTTCAAGTTTTTGTTATTAAAATATTAATATATTATTATTAAAATAATTATATATTTTAAAACTTCAATTCAAAATAAATCTTATTACGCTTTAAACAATATACAAAATTAAGAAACTCTTCCTATATATGACAATGGACTTACTAAAACAAGCAATTACTTAGAGAACCGTGTCACAGTAGATAGAAAGCAAAAACAAACAACTCGATAGAAAGATGTTAGTAGCGATACGATTTGGAAGTACTTGCCCATTTTTCTAGTTAAATATATAATTCTACTATATTTTTAAAGTTTAAAAAATAAGCAGAAAGTTAACTAAAAAGACATTTACATATCTATTTCTCATGTGGTCATTAGGATAGCGTCTAACTGTAAACAGTATTGATTGTGTCACTCACGTAGCGTTAAATTACGCAAATTAACAAAAATGTATCGATTTCGGGAGGAAATTGGTAGAAGTGTCTTGACACTAAGTTATCCCAACTACCTTAATACTATAAAAGAAATAGTAAACATAAAAAGCGTAAAAGAAGAGAAGAGTCAAAAACAATTATTATCATGAAATCGACAAGCTAATCGCTTAAGATAGGTAGACTGATACGAAGCTGGGATACAATCTTATCCTATTAGATTTTATATTTAAAATATAAGCTTTTAGCAATATTTCATTGTTGAATACCGTCACTAAGAACACAATGTTTATAAAAAAATAATATTTGAATAAAGATGTTGATTTTCATATGCCAGATACGTCACATTAATAAATAATTACAATTTAGATTAAAATATATAACCATGTTAGGTGGCACCTTTCTCAATATAAAATTTTAGCAAGTTCATGTGCTCTCCTTCAATTTTTAAAATTTTTCTTCATATTCTCTCAGACAAAAAAAATGTGTAGACATAGTACTAGATTCTTAATATTTTTTTAACGCTACGATAAACTTTCACGCTTTATCTCGCGTAGCAGAGTAAACAGAGACAACCTAGTGTGGACACGTCTCGTTGACTGCTTTCCACCTGAAATCGAGACATTCCGAGTTGAGAGGTGAATTCAACGTCGCGTTTTCAGATTAGAGAAATGAAAATAAATCTGAACCTTTAAATCTAGTTATACCTCTGATTGAGAGACAAAACCACAACCAGTCGTATTTACAATCTGATGGTGTACCACTGCGCCAGGGTGGCCTTAATATTACGTCACATCTTATTAAAGACGTTAATATTATATTAACCAAGCTTAATCAGGCGTAGAATGCACGCGGTTCAATTTTGTTAGCCGCCACTATATAACGGTAGTCCCCGTTTTATATGAAACCGCAATACTGATACTGAACCTGTAATTAGTGATCTACTCAAGTAATTGTATGGAACTCGTTTTTCATTTAAACGTACATTTCTGGTATTTAAATAAATGTATGTATGTACGTATGTGTGAAAAAAACAAAAGTAAAAAGAAATTCTTAAACTAAAGCTACAATTTGAGAATTGAATAATTCTATTTATATATTTTAATTTAACTTTCAGCTTAAATTTTTTAAATAACTTTTCACAATGCTTTCCCAAGGCCATCATGGTGCTGCAGGAGACAATTTTACTGTAAATGCGATTGTTTGTGGGTTCCATTCCCACTCGGTGGAGTGATTATATTTAAACTGTCTGTCACTCAACGCGCAATGTCTTAAATTCGGGCGAAAAGCAGCGAACAAGCGAAATTTCTTGACATTGGTATTTCTCTAACTATTCCGCTACGCGGAATGAAGCGTGAAGCTACATTTTTAACTTTTACTGTAGATTATATAATAGTCTTATAATCCTGTTCATAATTTTGTATTTGTATTTTTTTTTATAATTTAACTAGAATACAAACTTTAAATGTTTTAAGCATAAATAGAAAGAATCGAAGAAGAAAGTGGCACTCCACTTTCCGCTCAATATTAAGATATGTCTGTTGAGTTACGGAACTCGACCATACTTTACAGCTTTACACTTTCTCCCGCATAGTATAGGGTAGTCAGACAAAACCTAATATCAAAACACTCTGTTAAACGATTTCCGTCCGATACATTATACTCATACAACTTAACTATTATTAAAACATATACAATAAATAAAATATAAATATAATTTATTCTTCAATATCATCTTACTATGATTTATATATGATTTATGGGCCGGTCACGTCTGTCGCAGGACCGATGGCCGTTGGAGCAGACGAGTCCTGGAGTGGAGACCGCGTCTTGGCAAACGTAGTGTAGGACGCCCTCTGGCCCGCTGGACTGACGACATACGCAAGGTTGCCGGAGCGGGCTGGATGAGGGTTGCGGAGGACCGGGATGTTTGGCGCAAACTTGGGGAGGCCTATGTCCAGCAGTGGACTGCAATTGGCTGACGATATATATATATATATATATATGATTTATAAATAACGTTCGATTTAATTGAGTGGACTTCAATACAAACTGAAACAAAACATTAGCATATGCACCCGGAAATAACGCTGCCATCTAAACGCGATTTATGCCATTCGCCAAACTGCTATTTTAATAAATAGATTGGGGAAATTATATAGAAGCATTGTTGTTTTATAAAATATTATTATTATAGTTGTTAAACTGTTTTTCATATTGAATTGCATTGTGTGGAAACGTTGGGTGGAACTCAACGCCTTTAATAATCTATATAAAATTGTACTTGGCAAAAAAGTACATAAGATATAAAAATATTAATAATGCAGATTAAAGCATATATATTGAAAATAAGTTAAAAACGGCACTTTCTGTTAATTCTCACTGGCGACTACTGACATTAATTATGACATTAATATTAATTAACAATAATTATGTTTAAGTATCCGAGTTTTGAATATTCATCTAGTTAAGATTTTTTTAGCTTCACGTTTATGTTAGCTTATCGGAATAGACAGAAAGTACCAAGTGAGTCACTCCGTACTTCGCTTTCAGCTGAATTCGAGACATTTAGGAGCGGAGTCAACACCGCACTTTATCTAACCAGAGCGAGGAAGTGAGAATAATCTAAATATCACTCCCCCGATTGGGAATCGAACCCATAAGCGATCAAGTTTATAGTCAGACGTTGTCACACTGCGCCACGACCGGCCTCTTAGTTAGGAATTAAGAATATATTATTACTATTATTATATTAAAACTTTAAATAAACAAAAACGTATACAGCAATATAAAATCAAAATATCCACTTAAATTACAAAAGAGCAAAGGACAAATGAAACGTATTCACTATTAGATCTTACACGACTTTGTCTGCAAAGTTTTATGCGCGTCTTGTTGCAACTTTGAAAATTACTTCAAAACACAATTCATCTTTGCATTACTATAAAGTCTCGGACATCCAGTTAGAGAACGAGAAACTTCGTTATACTATTTGTTTCCATTTGCCATCATAATGTATATTAAGAAGTATATTTAGATCTTATTTATATATTAATACGCGAAGAAAAAAAAGTTCTTTCGATCTATTTTTACGAGAATTAGGCGTATGAAAGTATAAAAACAAAGCGCGGCGTTGACTTCGCTACTTAACACGCAATGTCTCGATTTGAGGCAGAAAATCAGCAAAGTGTCTAGACACTAGGTGGTCTTTGACTACTTTAGCAATACAGGATAAAGCATGAAGCTG
Source organism: Dryadula phaetusa (assembly GCA_032432895.1). Taxonomy (NCBI): domain Eukaryota; kingdom Metazoa; phylum Arthropoda; class Insecta; order Lepidoptera; family Nymphalidae; genus Dryadula; species Dryadula phaetusa. The sequence continues at coordinate 3,772,681 of JAOYRS010000029.1, forward strand.
CGTTTGTTAGAAAAACCCACACTGCTATGTTGACATGTCGATGTTCATTTTTCCATGTATTTTACGTGTCTACAAGGATTCTAGTAATATAAAATTTACAAATCATGATTCCTTCAATTCTTACCAGGCTAAGTTTTCAATTGCTTAATTTATATTTGTAATTCATTTTATACAGCGAAGTAGCGAAGCGATATAATGAAATATAAAGAGAACAAGGAAAATATCTTTCCTGAGTTGGTTTAATTTATTCTTTATTGCAACCTCAATATAAATTTTTAATTAAAATTTTATTTGTTTATCAATTTTTATTTAATATTTGGATATTGTACAAAAGAGTAATCAGTATCTTTGATGTCAAAAAAAATTGATTTTATATTATCTAAAAAAACATTTTTGGGTAACAATACACGGTAACAATTTAGGTTATTAACTTTTCTACTTCAAACAAACTCTAAAGTTTAAGTTATTAAATTTTTCTTCTAATTACTAACATAATATGATCTCTCAAGGACATTTTAAAAGGCAAGTTTTACCTAAAAATTTATTTACTCGATTTTATACAAATTTAACGTGAAAGCAATAACCGGATATGACATTCAGATCCGGAAATAGATCAATCATAAAATCACACCTATCATATTGGACTGAACACATGAATGAATACATATCTGCTAATTTTGTGCACAGATATAATTTATTTAATGCCCTAGTAGTACTAACATAAAAATTATATGAAGTGAGTAAGTAAATACTTAATTTTTAAATAAAAAAAAGTAACAGACGTATGTTTCTGTGGATATTTAATAATAATAATATTCTTTACTGTTCACCGGGAAGCAATAAAAAAATTAAAACGAAAAACATAAAATAATTAAGCTGTACAAGACGCGACTTTATCGCTAAAACAGCAATCTCTTTCAGGCAACCTTAAGGCATTGTAAGTAAAAAATTGTAAGTATATATAATATATAATATAGTATATATAATTTTGAATATATATATATATATATATATATATATATATATATATATATATATATATATATATATATAGACTTATAATGTGAGTCTTCTTATGCCACGAGAAATCATTTTTTATGTATTTTGGAGATATATTCTCTTAAATATAATTTTATTCAACAAAAGCATGCACTTCTGCCTGGTCCTTTCAGTAGATTAAATTTTATTTTAACAACATGAAAGTCTGTTCTAATATTAATAAAAAATGAATTCAATTAAAACTTTTATTATTATAAAAAGCCCACTCGCGCTCCCCTAAACTTGTCTAGCTAATAAATAATAAATGTTATGCTAAAGTACTATTATGCAAATAAACAAGTATGTGAGCACTGTAGGTCTCCAAATTGAAAACCTGTAACGACAATTTAAGCTTGGTTGAGACTCCTTTGAAGGGTACACAATGTTTAATATGAGGGTAACATCGTTAAATTATTTATTTATACGACCCAATTTTATACTTACTAGTCGACAAAGTATTTAGGGGTTTTATCGAGACCGAATCAAGGGTCAACGGTTTACTGCATACCTACAATTGGATGGTGTTATGCAAGAATTTACTATTTTCTTAACTTTTTCTTTTTTATTGTTTGATGATATATTAAAATATATTATTTGCTCTTCTCCTAATAATTATATGTCGTAAAATGTTTACTTATAAATAAGAACTATTGAAAATTAAGCCAACCAGAAATTTTACAGGGTTGTTTTTAATAATAAATTTATATATTTTATAAATACAAAATTACTTTTCATCTTATTTTTATTGAAACTTTAAAAGGATTATGATTAAATCGCTTGTCAAAACGCTATATACAAAATACACTAAAATATCATCCCCAAAATTGAATATTTTTTTAATTATTGCCAATACTTCCAAAAATTATATAAAAAGTCATTGTATCATTTTGCATACTGTTGTCCACTAATAAGCATTATAATGAGCCGAAACATTGAATTGTAAACTTATACATACATAATGTAGCTATAGATTACATGGCCTTTACTGAAATGCTTGATATTTTAAATGTTTTTTTAAAATCATATAGTTTTTTTTAAGGTTCATACTTTATCCCTAATAGTAGAGTAGTTTGAGGGAACTCTGTGTTAAGACTGATAATATGTATTGAGTGATGGAACTGAACGCCGCGCTATGTCTTATCAGAGCAAGAAATTGAAAATTATTTGAAAACTATCATAGTCCTGAGTAGAAATCGAACTAGAACCGATCACGTTTACAGTCAGCGCTGTCCACGCCACGTTGGTCTTTAAATCATTCTTAAGTATCAAATAACAGGGTACGACCGAGATTGGCTCTTCAACAATTTTGATGTTTTTATTTTCTCGAATTCATTGAATATTTCACAAATTTGTTCGTAACTTCTGTTGATAGGTAACTGGGAAAGTTTAACAAAAATTAAAATATAAATGTAACAGTAACCTAAAATGAAAACGTACAATAAAATATAATAAAAATTCTTGAGTTGTATGTATCAATGAGTAATACTCAAGTTACTTCAAACACACTAAAGCCTTTGTACGTACGTACGTAATTAAGTAAAAAATCCTAATAGTCTGAATTTTTGTATACGACATATAAAAATCGACATTGATATCGTGCCAGCTTAACAGTTATTCGAAGTTAAAGGTCCCGAAAATCAGTTATCGTCTAATAACTCTCGCCCTATTGCTCGAAGGTCAATTTCGATATTTAACATAGTTATTGTTATGGTTAAATTATGTTTATTTTCTCATTCTGGTAAGACAATTGCAATTGAGTTGAAACACTCAGTCACTCTCACTGACACTAACAATGTCTGAATATTGGATGGAAATCTTCTGATATTAAAATTTCTCTGGGTGTTATAAAATAAGGTGAAGGGTTACATTGTTTGTAGAGCAAAAATTACAATCATAAGTTCGAACTCATCTTATTAACTAACAAAGAGTAACTTACAAAATATTTATATATAATATTACACGAAAAGCAAAAACGTTTTGGTAACAAATGTTCATTTTACTACTTACTCATATGCAGTCCCTATCGCAATATAACGACATGGAGATATTCTAAGCTAAAAATAATATAAAATTATTGTTTATATTAACTTGTCAAAGCAAATTTCATTTAAGAAGTTCCTAGCGTAACAAGGTAGGAAGTTTCTGCCCTCTGGGTAACTCGCCTTGAGTTCTATACCAATTAGTCTACACGTTGGATACTCGCTCTTTCTATAATATCACGTATGGGTATCATAAAATATATCCATTTTTATACAGCAGAAATTTATGTTATCGTAGAGGTTTATATATATATATATATATATATATATATATATATATATATATATATATATATATATATTAACTAAGTTAAACGGATTAATCGCATATAAATATATGCGATTAATACGTTTAAAATAGTTTCATGGTATTTGAAAATATATTTTTAGATACCAGAACATTTTACAGTAGTCTGTGGTCACAGGTAGACTGAGGTGGCATTCACTAGTTAGTTAATACAAAATTTAATCATATCAACTACCGCCATCTGTTTTTTAATTGCCTCGCGTACTGCCCTAGATTCTAACAGAATGAGCTGACTGTATTTTTGTCTCTAATACGGTGTACTTCAGAGTTTATTTTTTTATAAGTGGGCCCCAGGTAGTAGAGAGTTTCCATATTCTCTACTGAAAATAGGATGTTTTTGAATTTCAATTTCGCGGATCTTTCTAAGGACATATAACTTTGCCTGGCGAGGATATGTGGCTTGTCACACTTGAAGTGGTTGATTTTACTCAGTATATGGTCACAAACAGTTGATTGCAATACACGCCCATTCTTGACATCGAAAATGCGTTCCTTCGCCCTAACCTCGATGCTCCTGTTTGTTTAACCAATGTACGGTAATCTAGTCACAATCTAGTTTATATACACCTACATACTGCAAAGGAATATTAGTTTTTATAGGTCTCAAGCATTGGCTCGCTTTTTTCTCTTCTTAAGATGTTGTCAATCCTGTCTGTAACTCCCATCACATATGGTAGAAATGTTGGCTGTCTCCTCCTTATGAGTGGCTTGTCGGTCTTCATAAAACACAAGCGGGAAATTGGCAATTGGTTCTGATGAAGGGCACCCTTCACGTGTCGAAGGTCATCCCCTAGGTGTTCAACGTCGCAAAGATGGTAAGCTCTTCGAAACAAAGATTTTCCAACGCTAGATAACTGTGTAGGGTGGTATTGGGATTCGCCATTGGGATATCTATAGGTATGGGTAGGTTTTCTATATACTAATACTAATACATCAAGAACTTTATTATTACACACTAATACATCAAGAAAAGCTAAAGAATTATTTGCCTGTAATTCTATTATAAATTTTATATTGTCATTAATAGAATTGAAATGGCTTAGGAATATATAAATATTGTCCGTCAGTAAAATTGTGAAAGTTTCATCTACGTACCGTTAATATATCCCATGGAACAGAGCCAAGAGCCATCTCCTCGAAATCCTCCACGTGTATATCTGCTATTACAAGGGGTGCGGGTGAACCCATAGCAATGCCATCTACTTGCAAATAAAATATTTGATTGAACACTAAATATCCAGTTGTAAGATAGTGTTCTAAAAGTTCATGATATTCAATAGGTATCTTGTTTTCCTCTAGCTTCCGCTTCAGAATCCTGATGCAGTCCTTTATGGATATACTGGTAACAGCGACTGGACATCAAAACTGACCATGGTTTCTTTGTTAGCTAACTTAAGATCTTTCAGTCTACTAACAAAATGGTTAAAATCCCTGTGTAAAAATCGTGAAAATCGTGAATGTTAAATGAACGTTAAATCTCAACTTACAAGGTCACTCAAGCTTTTAACTCTTTACTTTGTTTTTTATAGTATTTGGTGGATTATTATTCTTCCAAATAATAATAAAAATGACCGATTAAATTGATTTTAAACTATCAAAATTTAAAATATCTTTATGTCTTATTATTTCTTATCTATATTTAATTATTATAAAAAATAGTAACTACACAGGTTTTGAAATGTTTAAAACTTATGTAATTACATAACCTATTTCAAATATCATCAGTAAATGTGTGATAAGGATATAAGTTATTATAACTAGTTACCTTTATAAAAAAGTTAAATCTACTTAACATTCAAGCCTAATATTTTAATTATAATTAGCTTCTCAGTTAGTCCATAAGCCTTGCTTTAAAAATCTACAAGAGTAACGATTCCCGTATCAAGCCTGAAATATTTCAGGATAATATATTGCCGACATCCATCTTCCCTAAAGCTTTCAACTGAAAAAATTGAACTTTGGTTCCGAACACTCAAAGATAAAAATACTATGTAAACCAAAAATAAAATATATAAAAATAAATATACAGTAACACTTTTCATTCAAAATTATATATCAAAAATGTTATAAAATAATTTTATAGTACACATTTTTGTTACTTCTACAGTCAACATAAGCTGGTTAGAACTTTAACTCAAACCTTTTTAGCTTACTATGCAAGCATATTTTAAAAAATAACTTCAAAGTAGATAGCACTATCCATACAATTGCCAAAATCTTAAAGACAATAACATTCAATTACCATACTTCCAGTAAAACCTTTAAAGAGTATATTCGTAATGTATGAAAAGCTCTCCAACAAACATTTAGATAACGATACAAGAAATTATATTAAATATTAACTCATCTCTTTACTGCGGGTCTTGTTTAGGTCTGGTAAATCCCATTAAAGCAATATTCGCACATTACCCGTTGAATGTAAAGAGGTACATTACCTGCGATGATGTTCTCGCTGACCTCCTAATATATTAAGCGAAATCCCAACTTTTTATGGCAAGTGAAATACGAGGAAACTCATTGCTTTTTACATTGTATTCATATCGCTCGGTCTCGTAATTCCAACTTGATAATCCAGGGTTTGTTTAATGAGCCAGCAGTTATCCAACAGAATTAACTTTGAGCTCGCGTTATTATGTCCTGATTTTTAACCTTTAAATGTTTTGTAGGATCAGTACCAAATGAGTACGAAATATAAAGTGAGGTTATACGTTCTCTCAATTTGCATGTTACTTTGTGTTTTATTATTTTATAATGCACTGGTGATTTAGTTTAACTGGCTCTGCTCAGTACCGACAATTTTTATACTAACTTATGTTATGAAAGCCTTTAAAATGTAAAGACAAAATGCAAAAGTTATTTTATTTACCCTTTTACTTGCTATCCTTGCGCAATTAAGACGTCTGTAGCACTTGTGGTACACTACATTAAGTAAACTTTAACATATTATAAACATAAATTTACTTTTGCAGGAACTAAAACAAACTTCTCAAATAAATCATGTCATTATATGACCTCTCTATCAGAAAAAAATATTTTTATTTTTTTTTAGCTTCACGCTTTTATCCTGCATAGCAAGGTAGACAGAAAGTACCTAGTGCCAAGACACTCTGCACCTCGATTTCCACCGAATTCGAGACATTGCGTATAGAGTGGTGGAACTCAACGCCGCTCTATGTCTTTACGAGAGCGGGGAAGTCAAAATAATTTAAATATAATCTCTCCCTCGAGTGAGGATCGAACCCACAAGCGATCGCGTTTACAGTCAGACGCCGCCTCACAGCGCCACGACAGGCCTCAAATATATTATGTATCGGATAATAAGATTGATATAAAGAAAAGAACTTTGAAATGCAGCACTTTATCATTCCATGAAATCTTTTTCAGTGGTTGCTAAGTGTTCATAACTAGGTCGGTATCCTCTTAAGAGTTCGCGCATCGACTCTAAGGAAATAAATGAGTTCTTAAACTTGCCCAACTTAACATAGCTAATTGATTGATAGTTCCCAAGGGATTCCCTTACAGGATGGCCGCATTCGTCTATGTTGCTTGTGTAGTAGCAGAACATTTTTAGTTTATTTGGCTTTAGTACTTAACACATAATGTTTAAAAGTACAAGATACTTATAAAAACAGCGTTGGATTTAATAGTATAACAAGGTGGTCAGAAATATACTAGTGTCATGACACGCAAAGTCAAATCATGAACTCAACGCCACGTTTTGTTTTACCAGAGCGGAGAAATGAAAATATATTTTTAAATATAATCATTAGATTTTGTTACTTAAAATAATACTAATTACGTAATTCGCAAAGTAAAATTTACTATATATGTAAACCATATACAATATATGTAATAAGCTTTGATTTTCGCGATTTTTATTTCACCTGTGGCCACTGACTACTGTAAAGTCACAGGTACAACATATGTATGTATACAGATATGACAAATTTCATATTCATCTATCCGCACCTTTTACGCTAAAAGTACAGTATTTCCCAATAAGGATGATAGGATTTTGATAGCTCACAGCTGCCATTTTGGTTGTTTAATATTTAACATTTGTGTTGTTTTGTGTTAAGTAATGTTTGCCATTTAATCATGAACAAGTTTACGTTATCTTAATGTTTGAATATTGTCCAAATTTTCTATCAAAATTCGACAAGTATTGTCTCTACTCAAAGAGCATTTCGTGCTAAATATGGTCGTCATGGTGCACCGTCTGAGCTCGCTATACGTCGCATAATCCAAAAACTGGAAAGTGAATATTCTTTGCACGATAGTAGACCACCAACACGACAACGGACAGGCCGTAGTGAAGAAAATATTGCCGCCGTCCAACCAGCGTCGAAGAAAATCAAAATATTTCCGTTCCACGACGTGCACAAGGATTGGGCTTATCCAGAATGACAACCTAGCGAATTTTACGTATGGATATTGGCCTACATCCATACAAGATTGTGTTGGCACAAGAATTCAAGCTAGCAGACCCTCGATTACGTCGTGAATTTGCTAATTGGGCGCTTGAAATGATGGAAACGGACACTGAATTTCATAGGAAAATCATCTTTTCAGATGAGGCTCACTTTTGGCTCAATGGTTATGTGAACAAACAGAATTGTCGTTACTGGAGTGAGTCAAATCCAAGAGTGGTTCATGAAACACCATTACTTCCTGAAAAATTGACTGTTTGGTGCGGATTATGGTACGGTGGAATCATTGGCCCGTACTTTTATAAAAACGACGAAGGCCGTACTGTTACTGTCAATGGCGACCGTCATCGTGACATGTTGAACGATTTTTTTTCCTGAAGTGTATGAAATCGATGCGGACGACATTTATTTTCAACAAGATGGTGCAACATGCCACACTGCGACCGTCACAATGGATTTATTGCGTAATAAGTTTGGTGAGTCGGTTATTTCTCGCAACGGTCCTCACAATTGGCCACCAAGATCATGCGATTTAACACCCTTGGACTATTTTTTGTGGGGGTATGTTAAATCTCAAGTGTATGCCAATAAACCAGCTACGATTCAAGACCTTGAACGCAACATTCGAGCGACTATAGCGGCCATACCAGCCGAAATGCTGCACCGAGTCATCGAAAATTGGAACGATCGTATTCACCAGTGCAAAAAAAGTCGTGGCGGTCATTTGAACGATATTTTGTTTAAATCATAAATAGCATAAAATTTCCTATCATCCCATCCATCCATCCCATTGAGCACGAAATTTGAACATATATTACATGTTTTATTTCAATTTCAAAACATATCGTTCTTTTTGGGAAACCCCATATTATCAACTTTTAATTCATATATAATCTTAATTAATATAATATTAAAAAAAATATTTATTTTTATTTAATGATAATAATTATTATAAATAGTTTTTATTAATTCAAGTATTTTGAAGTTACAATTTACTATGTAATTGGAATTCTGTGACGCTTAATTACTTTAGTAATGAAATAAAACCTCGAACATATTTTTATTGCCACTATATCATACAATATATTCGATAATAGGATAATAGAATTTCAGCATAACCAGTATATTTTTATTGCTTTATCATAGCACTTCACTGTGGTACTAAAACATTAATTTATTTTTGCAGGTGACACGTACATTTTGGCTTACTTCCAAAATTACAATGCTGTTTAACTCACCTCCAGGCTCTAAATCAACGTTGAATGTTGAACAATTATTTGTTTATTATAATTTAGGTATTTTTTAGATTTACGCACTATCCCACATAGCAAGATAGTCAGAGAGTACCAAGTGTCAAGATACTCTTTTGACAACTTTTCGTATGAAAGCAAGATGTTACATGTTGGGTGGTGAACTGAATACATATTTTTATAATTTTAAACTGAATATATATTTTTGACTTTTTTTATTCAATTTGTTTTTTTTTATTATTATAGTACTTAGCGTCACCTACACTGGAATTTACTAACGTTACGCTGTAATTGTAGATTAAAAGGACAATTCTAAAATATTTTTAATAAAAGGTACAAAATTTGAACACGGCAGGATTCAAACCCGTGCCTCTTGAAAAACGACGCGTCGAAATTCTTATACGTTTGTCACAACTTATGTTGTTAGCATCTTTGTACAGAATTTTTTACAAATTTCTGCTTCTCAAAGATTATTAATTGATAATTGTTTATCAAGAGAGATTGTTATTTTATTGTAATATTTTAATATTTTAAAGTGTTATTCCACACTTACGATCAGAAAACGTAGAAAAAATTTGAAAGTAAATTTGAACGCAGCGGGATTCGAACCCTTGTCTCTTGGAAACCGTCCAAGGGCTCTGACCTCTAAGCTTTCTACTCGGGCTGCATCGAATAAAACGTATAATAATTTTATTTTATTTTTTTTCAAAAATGTTTTCTAATCCTAAGTGTGGAATAACACTTTAAAAATAGTAAAATAAGACAAATTTAATTTAAGCTATTGTTTGTTTTTTTTTTTAATTTTTGTTAAGAACAATTTAGAGCAGTTATTATTAGGATTATTTTTATACAAGTTGTAGGTCTATGTTAGTATAGATTATAATTTTACACTATGTTAGTAGGTGGGATACCTACTAACATTATATCATTTTTAGTTGTATAGTTCAATAAAATTATGAATATTAGCTGTCTGTTATATATGTGAAGGGGGACGAAGTGTATTTAGTTAATTAGTTTTTTAAATACAATCTTTCCCCCGAATAGGAATGGAATTCACATCCATATATGTAACCATTGTGGAATCCATAAACATATTTCGAAGCGTAAAGAAAATATTTTTATATTGGCGATAATATTAGGGTAGCCTATTTTCCTAACAATATATATATATATTGCGTTGGGTGAACAAAAATCTTTTTTTAAACAGAGTAATGGTCATTAAAAAAAAACAATCAAGTTTAATTATTGCCAATTTCGTATTATACAATTACTAGGAATTTCAACTCAGGAATAAATATATTCAATTACGTATTCAAATATCAACTTAATTCAGAATTTAAATTTAGTAGGCAGAAAGTTTCAGACTTTAACAAACCTCTTTATAATGATGGCATGATACTTTTATTTTCGTGGCTCTATTTATTTTCTTAAATAAAAATTTGTTCAAATACTTCGAATTCCCTAACAATTTAATAAGCACGCTACCACTGTCACTGACCCATTAGGTAGTTTTCATATTTCAAGATATTATATATTCTAAACACAACAAAAATGATGAGGAGGTGCGGCAGTTTCCGGCCAAGTATTGCATAAAGTAAAACGCAAGGAAATATAGCCGGCATGCCGGGCAGCTTGCCACATGAAACCAAATTTCACTCTATTATTGCGTTTTAAGTTTATTTCATATGAAGAATATAAGTTTAACCGATTTTGAGGGTGCCAAAAAATGTATATCTTGAAATAATAATGCGATCCTTCGCATAGGACTTAAAGATATATTTTTTTAAATAAACTCTCCTGAGTTAGTTCTAATACGGATTGCATTAGAACTAACTGAGGAGAGTTTATTAAAGCATTTTTTAGTTTTTTCTGTACTCCGATTTCCGCTGAATTTGAAACACTGTGTGTTAAGTGGTGAAACTCAACGTTGCGCTTTATCTTACCAGACTATGGGATTGAAAATTATTTAAATATAATCATTCCTACGACTGGAAATTCGAGCCAAAACCAAAGTTTATTTAAATATCACTTGTAATATCAATAGTTATTATTTTGTTCGTAATTTTTGTTTACTTGCCAAAACAGACCGCGGAATAAAGATCTAAATCGTAGAGGCGTATGAAACCCGACACCATAAATTGCGTTAGTAGAAATGTAACTTACAAATTAATATAAAAAAAAACGCTGTACGCCTTTACAAAAACTGTTCAGATGGAGACATTTGAAATCTGATACAGCTTCACGCTTTATCCCGTAAAGCAGGGTAGTCAGAGACAACCTAGTGTTAAGACACTCCTTTGACTTTTTTCCACTCAAAGTCAAGAGCTTGCATGATGAGTGGCGAGCTCAACCCCGAGCTTTATCTTACCAGAGTGGACAAATGAAAATAATTTTTAATACAATCATTGCCTTCAGTGAAAACCGAACCCATATATAATGGCGCTTACAATCGAATGCTGTCCCACTGCACCACGATAGCCTCTGGAATGTAATACACAAATAGTTGAAATAGGGAACAAGTACGAGCAGACAGTTTTTTATAAACTTGGCTATTTAAATAAATTGAATTACTAAAATCACACGAAAAAGTCACATGACCAAGTAATATTCCCTTAGGACAATAAGGTACAACCGATAAACATACACATGTTAAAAATAGATTATATTCGAAGATATATATATTTTAGCTCTTTAATCTATTAAGATTAATTAACTTAAAAAACATATAATATAGTTATTAAAATATATCGACATCAACAACCTACCTGAAAATATCTATATTCTATATCTATATTAGCGTAATTCACTTTTCTACAATATTCCATACAAGCGTTGTACAATCCGTCCATTGTAATGAAGGTATCAGTCACATTACCGTTTCTTCACCACCGGTACCCTTTATTTATTTTATATTGTAATAGCTGTGTTCGAGACTTTTGCGCATGGAAAGTAATATTTCTTGATTTCTATTTTATGATTCTAAAATATTTTTTTTCCAATTTCATTTACTTCAAATTTTATCCATACTAACCAAATCTCATAAACCAGCCTTTTTAATTTCTGTATGTCCTTTTCCTAAGGCGTTGTATTCATTATTCAAGGGTAAACTGGACTGCTAAGGTTCCACATCAGGTACTATGGATATTCATTTTTTGTATGTCAACAATAATTGGCCAACGTGTTTGATCAACGTTGCCTAATACACTATATAAATATATAGGGACACCAAGGAATTAGATCTTCAAAATAAATTATGTGTTACCCAGAACTAATAGCTACATTATAAAGAAAGTTTCATTAAAATTCGTCTAGTAGTTTTTGCGTGAAAGGCGAAGAGCAGACAGACAGATGGACAAATGTAAAAAATCATATTTTTGATTTCTGCTACATATATAAGACCCCTATTAGATTTTTTAATGAACCCATATACAATTTTATTATACATATATTCAGATATACAGTTATGCAGATATATATATATATATATATATATATATATATATATATATATATATATATATAAACACAGATTGGTCCATCTGTAAAATCATTGTCTGAATCATGCGAATTACGAAGATATTTAAGGCAAATACAATATTTTGATGTCCATCACAATTATCGTTGTTTTATTAGCAGTTCTATAGAGATTATAGGAAGTGATAACGACTATTATTACTAAACCAAATGAAATCACTAATAGAAAATCAAAGGAGAAAGTAAATACGGATATGAAACAAGTGGCTCGATATCATTGTTTATATGTGCATAGTATAAAATACGTCTGCTGTGTTTTGAAAAATAAATACAAATTCGTTAAATAAATTTCAATGTTATCTTCCAATAAAAAGTGCAAATTTAAAGAAAATGTAACAACTATAAAACTTTTTGCTTAAATACGCTCTCCTGTAAAGTAATGATTTTGTAGATAGTCGGCTTTTCTTTATTGCCGTCGATATGGTAGTTATTTTTAAATTTCTTGTGAATATTTAAAATATTTATTGTTTCTAATTAATATTTATTAAAATAAACAATATCCAACGGAGTGTTCTGACACTAGGGTTATCTCTGATTATCATGACATGCTGGTAAAGAGTGAACTTTAACGCGAAGCTGGATAGTCAGAGAACCTATTGTCAAAGCACTCCATTCGCCACAATGTAATTTTTTTAGCTTCACACTTTTATTTCGTAAAACAGGATATTCAATAACCTAATAACTAATGAGAGTATTCCTATACTCCGTTTTCCGCCGAAGTACTGGCATATGTAAGTGACGGAACTCAACGCTGCGCTTTGTGTTAAACAAAGGGAAGAAATGACAATAACTTAAGTATCAAGTGAGAATCGCTACCACAAATAATCGCTGTAAGAGTCAGGTATTGTCCCACTGTGCACGACCGGCCTCTTATTGTAAAAAATACACTCACCCCCAATTATTTAAAGTACAATTCTTATTTTTTTCGAACTGACAATTGTCTAATTCGAAGTAACGAATCTAAAAATATAAATATATATTTGATAAATTGTAATCAGAATGTACCTAATAAACTAATCAAATACCACCAAGTACCAATTCAATTACATTGAACCTTCGTTACTAATCTTCAAAAGCTTATTGGAAGGCAATTACGTCCTAAGTTCCGCCTCTTTAGCAAGATACAGGAAAAAGCAATAAGATCTTATAACAGTTATTACCGTTGCGCGAACTTATAAGTAGTCGTCTCTTTATCTTCGATAATGTAATAAACTCGCAGCTTGCAATGAACCATGAAATAAATATAAGTATCTACTTGACATTATTGTAATTTGCGTACATAGTCGCGTTTATTTGTTTTTTGTTATATATTTTATATATGTATTTTTTTTTCATATTTCTAATATTTGTGTCCATATTCAAATTTTGTTAGTAACAGGACAACTGTATGTGAAGGCCTCACAATGAGCTGTCTTTTATTGTTTAAGTATTATATTATTATTCTTCACTTATCTAATTAAAGACCATCTATCTACCATGTGATATATTTTCGTTTTGTGGGTTTCTTGGTGGAGTTATGTGTTTCCCACTTTTTCACTTAGCGTGTCTAATTATTTTCATTTCTTCAATCTATCAAGGCAAAAGGCCTCTTAATACACAATTAAATTATTTTTAACCAGAGAACGGAGTGCTAAAACACTACTTTTTGAATAGAAATGTACAACTGTTATAAATGTGCTAGCTGTTATAAATGTCTTATTATTTTTTATTAATAAATAATTCTTTTAGCTTGCTTTTCGCTTTCCGCATTTTAATTTGTCGTAAACTAAAGTTACTAAATTATCGATTATCTGCCCCTTAATATAAATTTACTATGTTATCTGAAATCTAGTCTATCTTTGAAATTTTGCATTGTTCACCAGTTATATGAAGGAAAGCTGCATATGCAGTTTCAAACAGTTACGAATTTGGTTCCTTGATACGTACGCTCAGGTTTCAGCTTTTAAACATGAACAATACTAAAGTAAACACTGTAATATGATAAAATAGGAATATACTCCACTTTAATCATAAATTATTAAAATTAATCTGACGCAATTGCTTGACTAAACACAGTTTTTGTATGATAGCAAACACTTAAAATGTAATATTATATAATAATGTAAATATTAAATTTATAGTGATAATCATTTTCGTTAAGTTTTATTATAGAACCTGTCTACGTAACCCAGAAAAAATACGTAATTATAAACTAATCATTACAGCCATTATTTTAAGGTTAATCATACAAAAATATTATGCATGACACAATATTTTTTTACGATTACCATTAAATATATATATATATATATATATATATATATATATATATATATATATATATATATATATATATATATATAAATATATATTAACCTATATATATATATATATATATATATATATATATATATATATATATATATATATATAAACAAACTATGTATCACCTAAGTTAATTAACATGAAAACTGGTTTCTATATATTACTTATTTACTAATATTTAATATATTTGTAACTTTATTAATTTATTTAGGCGGGTCGTGGCACAGTGGGACGGCGTCTTACTAAAAACGCGATCGGTTGTGGGTTCGAATGGTTCGATTTGGTTCGGATCGATCCACACGGGGAATTCATTATATTTAAATTATTCTCATTTCCTCGCTCTGGTAAGACAAAGCGCGGCATTTAGTTCCGCTACTCAAAACAAAATGTCTAGAATTCAGTGGAAAGCGGAGTACGGAGTGTCTTATCACCAGGTACTTCTTGTCTACCCTGCTATGCGAGCTAAAAGCGTGAAGCTAAATAAAATAACTAAAGAAACTGTTTAGTTAATGTTTCCAAGAGTATATATAAAATCGAACCGAAGTAAACATGACCTAGATAGCAGATTATTATCAAATGAGAGCAGTAACTCTAAACAGTAATTTGATTACGCGGTCCCCACACCAATAGTGTTAACTGATACGTATGTTAACTCAATCTCTAAGTGTAAATAAGGCTAATATCTTGAGTACAGGGAGTAAATTCTTATAAACTTTGTAAAATTTGACATTTATCTATTTTATTTGAATATTATTAGGCTAGTATTGTTCTTTACAATATACCCCTAAAAAGGTTTTATTCAAAAATTTCGATAGCAATACATTTAAATATATTATATGTTAAAATACATTAAGCTTTAACTCAAATTAATTTAACAAAAATCTAAGTAAAATTAATCAACTTAGCTCACTCTTTCTGTCACCCGTATAAATTAGTGAGAACAGTTAAGCAGACCTGAAGTAGTAGGAAGAAATATAATAACAATTTATGTGAGTATATGTAATAAAAAAATACTAAATTAAAATTGTATTCATATAATACCCGTTACTATAGCAACTCTTATTTGAATTTAGACTATCAAACACATGCTATGATATTTATTTATTTTTTGTATACCTAAAGCATTTCTGTAAAATAAAGAACATTATCTCCGTACACTCATTTCCTACTAAAACTTAACTTAGCCAAATTTTATATTTGATTGCATCATAATTTCAAGTATTAATTTACAAATATTAATTTTAAAAATCAATTTTTTGTTTTGTTCGCTGTTCTATTAATAAGTATTTTGTATAGTAAATAATGAGAACCTAGAAATATAGAATGTGTTCTCTCTCTTATACTTCTTGTTTTTGTTTGACCATTTCATTCCACGTAGCATAATCTACCCATTGAATAGATAGACACAAGAATTCATACCCATTACATATGAGACAACCTATTAGTGACTGTGCCATAGTTTTAAATGCATGAAAGCATTTAAATTATATATTATAATTATATTTATATATAATAATATATTTATATATAATCTTATATTTATATATTATATTATAATTATTTATTATCATATTATCTAATATATTATATCTTTACGTGTTTTAGTGTTCTTAAGTAATAATACTAATTCGATACAAACTTATGTATGTACTTATGTAATTATGCTTGCTTCGTTCTTATTTATAAGACTGCTATATATACAATGAGCTATTCTCTACACTTTGTCCGTGTGGAAGTTAACGTATTTGATTTTTTATTATATCATTATAAAATAAAAGAAGCCCCAAAATCGATCTAGTCGTTCCAGACATTAGACGGAACAAACAGATAACATTGTAAATAAATTATTCCTTATTATATCACCAATTTACAAGAGAAAGTCCCTTCAAAATTGGTCTAGCTGTTCCAGAGATTAGCCGGAACAAACAGACAAAAATTGTAAATTAAATTATTTTGGTATATGTACCGTGTACAAACATTTGGATTTAGTAAAAAGAAGTTATTTTAATCACACACAGAAATTCCAATTTTAATTATTTCTCTGAATGTTATATAGATTCGTATATGATTTTATATTTGTTTATGGAGAAGATATAACGTGCTTTGGCAAAGCTTAGTGCCTTGACTGATAAAATAAAATCATTGCAACAATCAAAACGTGTTGTTTGCATGCGGTGGTTGTGGGTCCGAGTTACAGTCAGAGGAATGTTTCGTATTAAATTTTTTTTATAATATTTATTTTTTATAATTATTCTAGTTTACTTAAAAAAGTATTTTTATTAGTTATTATAGTATATAGTTTATAGTTATTCTAAGTTACTTAAAAAAGTATTTTTCATACAACGAGGATAAGAGTATAAGTACAAATAAATAATTTTAACATAGTTATTAAGTTAAAATTTATTTTATTCCAAAATCAATAAGTTCATAGAACTTTACATATTTTGGACAAATCTTGACGGCAGCGTCTAGCTATAAAGACGATTAGTTTGTATTCGACATCGCTGGAAAGAATGAGTATATTAAAATTATTTTCATCTCCCATTTTTGCTATTAAATAGCGAGGTGAAACCTGAAAGGATACTGTCTCAATTTCCACTGTCTTGACATTAGATTCTCTTTGACTACTATGCTATAAGGGAACTTAAACAAAGTTGTAACATTATTATAGTAGACTTTTCTGAAATTTTGCCCAATAATAACCAATAAAACTGTTTCATGTAGGAAGTTTCCAAAGTTTCCAGACACGCGACAAACTGAGGGTCGCGACTAAGGAGGCCTTTATTGGTGCCATTTACGAAGCCAAATTGTACACCGCCTATTAATTTTGTTTCTACCTTAAATATCTGCTTTACGTAATGATTTGTGTTTGATTAATGTATGTTTTTGTACTTCCTGGAAAGTATGCTTGAAGTTTTTAAGAATAGACCTGTCTATAAACGCGATCGGTTGTGGGTTCGATTCCTACTCAGAGGAAAGATATTATTTAAAATATTTTTAATACCCTCTCTGGTATGCAATGCACAATGTCTCGAATTCTGTAGGAAATGGAGTACGGAGTGTCTTGACACTAAGGATTTCCTGTCTACCCTGCTATGCGGGATAAATGCGTGAAGCTAAAGAAATGAATTATATATATATATTAGTGTTAATGTGTAAGCAATCTCAACTTATACCAGAAATCGAAACGTTGTACCTTGCGTGGTGGTGCTCTACGCCGCGTTATATCTCACCAGAGCAGGGAAATGGAAATAATTATAATGGATTTTTTATACTCTTCGAGTGGGGATTGAACCCGCAATTTGACAATGAGACGCTCTCCCATTACAAAAGACTTATTATGGCATTCAATTCCAAACGGAACGTTCCCAATTTTGTTATTGAATAACAATTCAAATACAAATTTTCCCTTTGATAATGTTATTAGCATAATTATTGGAGCTCATAACTTGTAATAATACCTGTTGAAGGAGGCTTCTAATAAAAACAGAACGGGCACAATCAATAAAAATTTAAAATGTAACTAAATATATTTTTTTAATAATAGAAATACCCCTTTTCTATTATAATAAGTAAAAATATTAATCTTGTTATACTAAATCCATAGCAATATTCTTCTATCAGATTAATTTTAATTACCGTCTCTGAGAGGACATCTTTTATATATATTAAATGTCTAGTAATGGGGAAAATAAAACACAAAGCAATATTATAAACTATTTTATTCTTTTACTAATCAGCGAAAGTGGTCCGAGTTGAACAAAATTGAATTACAACCGAAATGAATTGGTGAAATATAAAACAATCATTTTCTATTACTGTGGTTTTCTCATTATATTTTAGTATAGTAATTATAAATAAAACCGTATTAAGCTGGTTTTAACTGAAAGCCGTAATAAAAAATAACTATTTTATTAACATTATATACTTATTTGTTGATATTAAAATTATACTAGTAATCGTCATTTTTATTCAATTATCTCAAAATATTATAGCTCACAGTATAAAACCAGCTCTACCAACTATATGCTACAGAATTATTATATCCTTATACAAAGCAAACAATTTAATGATACTCAAAATTATTGGATTACGATTTAAAAGCAAAATATTTTAGACTAGCCATCAATATGATTTTTTATGGTATAAGGTCACAGGTTCAAATCTCGGTGGAGACAAAAACTTAATTAACTACATGTTAATTGGCTCTTTCTAGCGATATTAGCCGACGTGATAAAAAGCTTAGTTTTCTTTTTAATTTTATAGTACCACAGTATTTTCTTTTGATTTACGCACAGCTCAAAAAAATATCGTTTAATTAAATATGAACTCTCGAATACAGCAAAACGGCATTATATAATTTCAATTTAGAATTAAATCTGAAAATTTAAGGTGAATCAAGATTTATAAAGCTAAAATTTAATATGTGTTTAGTTAATTTTCGTTTATAAATGCCGATATTTCGTTCATAACAAACAAAAGGCCCGCCATAGAGGCCTTTGTTCCCGTAATTGAACGTCTGCGGAATGATTTATCTTGAGCCTTAAGCACAAAAATACTACACGCCTCTTTATTTACATGCTTATTTATCTCAGTCTATACTTATTATTAATATTTATATATACTATAATTTACATGAATTACACCGATATGTTCAAATTATACTCTAGTTATTCGCAAGCTAAATTAAGCTTCTATTGTACAGTAATAAAATATTTTTTTTATATCTACATTTTAATATATGAAGAAATTAGTTATTTTATATTGATAAATATTTATTTTTTTAGTATTTTCAATTAAAGTATCACTGATGTTGATATAATTTTGGATATAATGAACTTTGTCGTGATTTAATATATTTTCTAATAATCTGTTCTAATAAATATTTACTCCAAGATGTATCAAATTATTACATGTATTTACATATGTTAAGATACTTTATCTCTTTATTTTGTTTTTTATTTAATTTATTTCAAATTTGTATTAAATTTATTATAAAATAACAAAAATTAGGGAAATTAACTAAATAAAATAAAAAATACAGGAGTTTGCATTATTTCTTCAAGAAAGTGTTTTTCATATACATACATATAATATATATATATATATATATATATATATATATATATATATATATATATGCATATTTTATATTTATTATACATGTATGTACGTATTAGCCTATATCGGCACCACTTGCTCAAATAGATAAAGGTATGTTTCTAAACAAGTAAACAAATAAAACTTAATTTTTCAACTATATTTAAATGTTCAAGCCTTGTCCCATTTAAAGTGAACCTAATGTCAAGATACTCCCTTGTCCATATTTGACTCGAAATCGAGCCATTAAGTTGTTTTTTTATTTAACAGATATTAATTGATTATAATAGGAATTCTCTTCTGAAATCTTATTCAGTTTCTACTCTCCTAGCTTTTAAACAAGCTTAATTGTACAAAAATGATATGTTTTATATAAATATGTACGTCAAAAAATTTATGTAACTGAAAAATATATATTTTTACGTTTGCATGCAGGAATACAGCTATTGAGGGGTTATGAGTTTCATTATAACATGATAAATGCATTCTATACAATTATTTGTTTTCAATACGCGTCGTCTCAAATTAAAGAAGCCGCTTCTTAGTTAAGAAGAATTATTTGTTATTAAAAAAAATTAATAATTGTTTTTTTTTGTTTTCATTTATTAAAATATTAAATAAATATATACAATTAATTCATTTTACTTATATAATTACTAAATAAACATACGAGTTTAAACCAATACCTCCAGTCCTAGCTATAATCTATAATACTGAAACATAAAAACAGTATTATAATGTCTCAAGGCGATCCTTACGATATTAGCTTAATTATTACAATTAGGATAAATAGCGAATGGTAACAAAAGTAATCCTTCACGACTCCCCTGTTGTAGTCCTGTAACCTGAAATCTGAAATTATTTCTTAATTAGCCTCGTTTTATATTGAATCAAAAACATTTTTCCCCTTGTTTCTTATTTTATAAAATATTGTAAGTATTGAAAGAAAATTATTAAAAGATATTTGTAAAGGCTTCACTGTTCATTAAATAACGACATGGCCTTATTGTTACTTATATTAAGTAAGTAGGAGTTACATTTTTGTTATTTTTATTTCATTTTTAATCTTTATTCCTTAATAGTAGTACATATTTTATATTAAATTATTATTTTCTTCGTAATTTATAAGCATATTCTATGAATGACTACATACTGTGTGTCATGTATCATATATATAGTAACTCTAAGTCTTGTTTTTCAATTAGTATAATAATGAATATACTTTTATATTAAAAGCGTCTTTTCTAAATATAAAATTCTAATATAAAATAATATAGTAAAAGCTTTCGACCTTATATAGCTTACCTTGAGTACCAAATAGAGTACTTTCAGATGGTTTTCCTGCTAC
The DNA here is from genome assembly GCA_032432895.1 of Dryadula phaetusa. Taxonomy (NCBI): domain Eukaryota; kingdom Metazoa; phylum Arthropoda; class Insecta; order Lepidoptera; family Nymphalidae; genus Dryadula; species Dryadula phaetusa. Next base: position 3,794,031 of record JAOYRS010000029.1, read on the forward strand.
TATATTTAACTTTTGGATTACTGCAAAGAAATACCTTTAATTAATCTAATATGTTATAAATAAAATGTTCATAGATAAAATGTGTATTTTCATTACTTTTCTATTTTCAGTTGTAATAACAACATTTATAAATAAGGCTACTATTTTCATAGCTTCACGTTTTATCCCGCACAGCTGGGTAGGCAGAAAGAACGGAAAGCGTTATTAAACTTTGAACTCTGCTTTCCACACTAGTTCAATACATTGCGTGTTTATTGGCAGAGCTTAACGCCACGTTTTGTTGTATCAAAAAGTGAAAACAGTTTAAATATATTCACTCCCCCTAGTGAAAATCCAGCCCACAATCGTTTTTATAGACCTGACGTCCAACTGTGCAACAATGGTTTTACTACTTTAGAAACAAAGTGTTTTATTTAGCTATTCAAAGGTTCTTTAAATTAACTAAAATAATTTTGTATACAAACCGTTTCTATTTTCCATCGGTGTTTGCATGGCTGTAAGAAATAGCGATGAGATAAAAACAATATATTCTGTTAATGTTTACGTAACAAAAACACTTTGTAAAAATTTATTCTGTTTAAAGTATTATTCACACTAAGGATATAAAAAAATTTAAAATCACCTATAAATTTAGATTGTAGTGGGACTCGAACCTGTACTTAATATAAACCGTTGCACGTTTCTCCAATTTCCACTAAAGTTTTTAAAGACAACAAAACGCAGACAATGCTTGAAGAAATAACCTTAAATTATTTCGATCTATTTATATCAATTTGCTTTTCTATTAATAACTGACAAAGCAGTTAGTAGACAAAGTGATACTAAAGTTCACATTTAGTTTGTGTTGTTTCAAAAAGAAGACACATATGAATGACGACATTGTACCTGTCATAATACGAGTTTTGAAAAAAATTATGCAAAAAATTATGGGAAAAAGCACGAATTCTATTAAGGATGACGTTAACTGTTTTATACAACAATAGTATTTAGTACTTTATTTGAAAAAAACTATTTAATTCCTAACAGATATATTTAAATATTTTTTTTAGAACATATTTACAAGTTTATTTAACAAAATTTATATTTTTAACAAAATAGCAAAAATTATTGTAAATTTAATTTAAATTGTTCCTGTCATTGTTTTACTACTTGGAAGGACATATAAATATAAAAATGAATTTAAAAACTGCTGTAAGCATAAGTTTTTAGTTCATTTTTACTGATAAAATCAAAAAAATCTATAAACTACTTTACGTTGTTACTATTACAGCATCACGCTTTTACACGCATTACAGAATATTCAGAAACAACCAAGTCTCAAGACACTCCGTTGAATGAATTCCGCTCGATATCAAAACTTTGAGTATTGAGTGGCGAACTCAACGCCGTGCTCTATCTAACCAGAGTGATGAAATGAAAAGAAATTTCTCGGTAGGCAGGAATCGGACCCAATCGTGTTTATAGTCTGATCCTGTTCCACTGCGCCACGATAGCCTCAGTTACGTAGCTAGTAGATATCTTCTATCTACTTTGAACACGACACACATTGTCTCAGATTAAGCGGTTTACACTTAACTAAGCTCTCAGTACATTATTATAATAGCGCCTGTAACTATAAAATATACTATAAAAGAAAATGAAACAAATCGTATTGTAGCCTTGGTTTAATGACGGATAGTTCTAAGTCAAGTTGGTTACGAGTTCAATTACCAATTAATACATAACATTAATGTGGTAAGCAAACGTATTTAAAAAAAAAACATAATTTTTAAAATGCTCATTCAAATATATGGGTAGTTCCAATAATAAGTTCCAATTTCCCCTATATTAGGAGGTATCTGAAATTATATAAAAAAATATTTTATATACATACAAGAAAATTCATAATATATTAAATTGTAAACTTACGATATAACTTGATGGTGCCTTCAGTGTCTCCGAGCGAGTTTTTCGACACGCATTTATAAGTTCCGTAGTCAGCGTTCGTTACTTTTCGTATCGGTAGCCGCAGCTTAGAGCGATATGAGCCAGCAATTTTTTGTGGTTCAAGACCGCCTCCTATATTTTTGGTATAAAATATTATATAATTTTTATTACTACTATAATTGAAATATGTGTAAAAATATATGAAAAAATTCAATTAAATTTCGATTTTACGTATTTTCCCGCAAATCAGAGTAGTCAGAGGCCAAGACACTCCATCTTCCAGCTTTGTTATTTTTATAACGTTTCTATTTCTATATATTAATATATGACAAATAATAAAAACACACTATATAGCTACTATTATGTATAGCCATTGTTATACTAAAACTCGTTAAAACTATGTGAAGAACTATAAAACGTATATAAACTTATTTGAATTTTACTTTAAATGATGTTGGACAGTACCTATTTTTTTCTTATCTTTTGGCATTTTCGTAATATATAGTTGTAGGTATTTCCCTACTTTACTTACAACCTGGTGTCTAGACACTCCGGATAACCTAGTGTCTAGATACTTCGGTGTCCATTTCTCTAAGTTCACGACATTGGGTCTAGGGTGACGGAACTCTATGTAAAAATCGAACCCAGTACTATTAATTAATAGTACTGGATTAGTCAATTACTTATTATTTCTTATTCTTATATCGAAAATATTCCACAGATATAGTTAAAATTACAAGACACTATAAAATTATAAAATTGTTATTAAGTCATACCTTTCGTGTAAACAATTAACAGTAAATAAGCCGGTCATGGTGCAATGGGATAGCGTCTGACTATAAACGTGATCGGTTGTGGATTCGATTCTCACTCTGAGGAAAATATTAAATATATAAATTATTTTCATTTCCTCGCTCCGGTAAGGCAGAACACGGCGTTGAGTTCCGCCGCATAACACGCAATGTCTCAAATTCGGTGGAAAACGGAGTACGAAGTGTTTTGATACTAGGTACTCCCTGTCTACCCTACTATGCGGGATAAAAGCGAGAATATTAATAGTATGACATTTAATTAATTCTCTTATGAGACGCAAACCATTTGCCTCATCAAAATTTTATTTAATACACTTAACGGGGAAAAACCTTTTCTGATTCAAATTGTGTCATTAAAATAATTGATTGTGTTTCCATTCTGAGTTGCATGATCGCATTAAGTTTAATATTATTAATTAAAAGGGATGTATATATGTATATACGAGTATGTATGTATACTTAATACTACTTGTATTGATAACATAGTGAATTTTCGTATCTTTTGGTATTCAAAAATACATTTTACATTTGTAAAATATATTTTGGAATACCAAAAGATTAACACGATTAACACGTTTAAAATACATTCATTTAAAATGTGAAAAAATCAAACATTTTATTAACTTTATAGAATTTGTACGTTTTATTTTTTTTCGCGACATTGAGTGGCGGATCTCAACGCCGCTAACTTTGCCTTACCAGAGCAAGGCAATATTGAAAATACTTTAAATATAATTATTCTATCAAGTGGAAATCAAATCCACAACCGATCACGTTTACAGTCTGACCCACTGCGCACGACCGGCCGATTTAATTATTAGTATGAAAAATATTCAAATTCAATGCAATAAAAGAATCTTAACCTCTTGCCGTATTACTATTATTATTGCAATATATAGTTCAAGGGCTTGTATACTTGACGAATATAAAAATATTTATTATACACTAATTAAAGCAAAAGTAATGTAAAAAGTTATTAGGTTTATTCTAGTTAGAAAATGTTGTTCAATTTTTTTTTCCATGACAAGTAACATTTCTTTTAGCTTTATATATTATCCCGCATTAAAGGGTGACTAGTACTTAGTGTCAAGACACTCCGTACTCTGCTCTCCCCTGAATTACAGGCAAAACGTATTGAATGGCAGAACTTAATACCTCGCTTGTGTAATTGTATTATCAGAGCGAGGAAGTGAAAATAATTTTAATTTTAATCATTTCTCCGAATAGGAATCCAACCCACAACTTGAATTTGAACTAAAAATCCATTCATAAATAATGCCATTGCAGCATAGTTAACGAATGTCTGACTGCACACGGAGGCTGTGGTTTAGTTACCCATTTGATAGCGCTTATTTTAAAAAAAGAACAGAAACTGTCTCCAGATCATTCTCATTAACGATACTTTTTCATAACTCGATATACAATAGAAAAAAGCAACAGTACACTACTTTAGAGCAGAGTATTCACAGAGAACCTAGTATCAAGGCACTCCGTTAACTACTTATCACTGGAATACGAGACATACCTATGTGTGTTATAGCTAAACGATAATAATCAAGAAAATCTTATAGATTTATCTTATAGATATTTGCATGGATTTCCCCCTATATTGAATAGCGGAACTCAACGCCACGCTTAATATTATCAGAATGGAAAAATTATCATAACTTATATGACAATATGGAAATCGAACCTGCAACCGATCGCCTTTACAATTACATCATCACGTCACGTCACAGTGACCTTCACGACTCAGTCATTTCAAATATAGTAGAAATATAATAATACATATATTATAATACATTACAGCTTTATTTGAACGTCAAATAGCTCAAGTAAGGTTTTATATAATTTAATCTTTATATATTATAGGTGGCACGACCTTTTATGCTCGCGTCAATCAATTAATGTTTCTAGTTAGGTCACCTAACATGCTTTGCCTTTGATTAGTACTAGAGGTCAGATGACAATCAAGCTGTATGAAAACTGGTGACCCGCTATGTAGGTTAACTTCATGATTCAAGTGAAATGGCTAATAGTTAAATGTGATTTATCAAAGAATACTTAGTCCAGCAATTAGTAAAAATGCTAAGTCGATTAACGAGCTTTTTGCTCACTGAACTTTTATAATAACTTGATATTTTCTATAGTGCAAAATTTTATTATAAGAGCAAGAAATTACAGGAATGAATGAAATTTAATGAGTTCTTATTTTTTTTATCGTATCTCGTCTATTTTGCCCATGTACAAAAAAAATATTGTGAAATCATGAAGCCCTCGTAGCGCAGTGGGACACCATTTACCAATTATAAACGCGATGATTGTGTGTTCGATCCTCGCCCGATAAAATTATTATTTGGATTATTTTTATTTCATCGCTTTAGTATTTTTTTTTTCACAACGTTTGCTTCGCTACTCAACACGTAATGTCTCGAACAGGAACTGAGTGTGGAAAATAGACTGGCTTGAAGAAGACGACAAACGAGCAGAAAGGCCACTTGATGGTTGGTAGCTTCATCCATGGTAATCATCAGAGTTTAGATGCGTTGCCGGCTTTGGCATGGAGTTGAAAGGAGAAAGTGTGGTGGCCTCGGCAGCCAGTACTGTTGGAACTTTCGAGGGAAAGGATGGGTAAGAATATTTGGCATCGTCAGATATTTGGCGGATCGTTTTTGTCACGATAGTGGTCGCAAGCGAGTCAGAGGATTAACCTACCACCAAATTACTGGGATATCCGCCTGTTACGAGACGCTACCCAGGCAGAAGACGAATTATTTTCTAACCCATCCCCTCACAGTGATCGCTCTCTCACTACCCTGATACCGGAGAAAGGTTAAAGCTATGTATTCATATTAAAAGGATAAAATCTGATAAATCCAACCGTGATCTGTATTTAGAACCAATACGTCACAATCTCATATTTACTGGCAACAAGGCAGTCTTAGAAAATTGGTAAAATAATAATTATAAGATAAAATGAATATAAAAAACCGAACGTCATTTTTAGAGGAACCAAAAATCCTGCTTGTGCCAAAATCAAGCTACCATTATTGAAATTACTTATAAAATTGAAATCAATTATTAAATAAAAAAATAACTCACCTATGGGAACAATTTCATTATCTCTACTCCAGTAGCTAACGGGCTTCGGATACGCTTCGGTTTCACACTCCAGTACTAAATCAGTACCAAGCGACGCGCCAACTAGCTGGTTCTTTATCACAATTACTGGCGGAACTAGTAAGGGGAGAAAAATGTTAATTAACGGAAAAATAGTTTATTTATTCATAAAAAATGACTAAAAGAGCAGCTTCACGTTTCATTACTTTGTAGTCAGAGAGAGCGAAGTATTACGAAATGTCATATTATAATGGAGTCCCGTTCACTGTTTTCAACCAATTTTCTATATATTTAATATAATATTTATCAATTCTATAATATTTTGATATTTTTATACAAGTTTTGTATTAAGTACAAAAGGGCCAGTAGGCTTTTTATCATCATTATTTTGACACTATTGATTAATTACTTTTAGGAGTTATTTATTACAAAATATTATTTATTATTTCGCAAGATTTTGTTACTAATAGACACATTATTTAGAAAGATCAAGGAAATTGAAATATTATTAATTTAAACATTTTCCTGCGTGAGAATCTGCGCGGGGAGCCCATAGCTAATGTGTTATATTTTTGATTATAAATAAATTGTCATTCTGTACTTCTTCTCCATAAAATCATATAAATTATGATTGTGCCAAATTACATACTATTCTGTCCGCCTAAATTTCGAAAAAAGATGAAAAAAAACTTTCATACATTAATACTCCTATACAGAAATTACTAATACCAATAAACTGAAATTAAAAATATATACATTATTTTTTTATATTATTAAATATACATACAAAATCCCTACTGTTCACTGTATTCGGTTTAAAACTACAAAGTCACTCGATAATAATAAAAGGCGGAAAATATAGAACGGAGGTTAAAGTTGAAGTGACTAGAGCACTCGCTAATCTACTAACTCGGTCTACTTTGTAAAGTATGAGGCAAGACTATAATTTATTTACCCCAACCCTCTTAGTGCAGTAGTGTCATGTTCGATTAATATAAATTATATATTGGTCGTAGGTTTAAATATTGGTCGTAGGTTTAAATAACAAGTGCAGCTCATTACTTTTATATGTAATTTTTAAATTAAAAAAAATAATTTATATATATAAAATTATGTATGAATAATATTTTTCAAATAACATATTCATAGTGTTAATGACTGCTGTACCTTTACTAAAGAAGTAAAAAAGTATAAATATATATGCAGATATATGACAACAATTTGACTTCGAAACCATAACGGGTTACAGCAAAAAACCATATATGTGAAAAATCGAATTAAAAATACATTTTAATTATAAAACAAAAAATATTTTTGGGCAATTTATTTTTTCCAACATATGAAACTTATAATCTATTATATATATAATATATTATATATACTTATAATCTTATATATCTCAACAGAAAATAATAAACATAGCTTTAAAATTTTTAAATGTGGTTTCTGACAAACATGGTTACTTTTACCACCGTTCTTTAAAAACGCAGCACGTAAAAAGCATGAGGACCCCGAAGGACATGTACAAAGAGGTTAATGACTGTGGACAAGGCGAAACAAGTATGCAGGGGCCGTAGTGTTTGGCGCTCCGCTCTCTCTGACTACCTCGCTAGGGAATAAAGTGGGAAGTGTGAAGCTAAGAAAAGACATGGTTTTTAAATTCAGCACATTGTATTTGCAAACAGATAATGTTGTTCAGATTTTTTTATAATTAACATTAAATAATACAGCTTAAAATATGCTCACATTCAACGGTAATCATTATCCTTTTGCTGACTGTCGGCGGCACTCCATTCGAGGCGATGCACAAGTACGCACCAGCGTGTTGTCGACTTATACGACTTATGTTTAATACCGGGCCTTCCAGAGAGGACACTAAAAAATATTTCACATGTTAATATTTAGTTGGTTAGACTCCTTGACACTGACATAAAACACTCGTTGCCATGACGACTTGCATGTTACTGTTGGAAAAGTATATTTAAATCAAGGTCCGTCTCCGTAGAATTTTCTTATAATGGGAGCCAGAGATTATCCTTCATGTGAGTATGTCAGGGGTTTTTTTTATATTAAACATTTTGCACAGAGGAAAGACCTTTTTAGGTTTTAGCATTAAAATTAGTAAACATAGTTACTAATTTAAATTTTCTAGCAACATTTTTCATCCCAAAACACAATTAACGACGAAATCTGTACAGGCCGGGGATAGACATTATGAAAAAAGGCAACTTAACGCGTTACACTGCATTTTGAGATATCACAAAAGACTTAGTAGCAAGGCACTCCATTCTACATGTTGGCTCAAACTGGAGTCATTGTACATCTAGTGGCGAAACTCAACGCCGTGCTTTGTCTTACCAGAGTGGAGAAATGAAAATATTTTAAATATCATTTCCTGAATCGATTGATGGAATCGATGAGTTCAATACTATAAATAATGTATATCTGTTTAAAAGCGAGTTTAAACCAACAATTTGGTTTTGTTAATTGAAAATATAAGTAAAACTCCATTTCCGTCTCCTTAATAATTTACAGGAAGTAAATTCTCTTAGTGTTCTTAGTACAAAGAACGAACCTAACTTAATAATAATATTGATATTAATAGGTCTACGACTAATTAAGTGTTCTTTTAAACATTTATTTGCTAAATAAACGGCAAACAAATTGTATAGTCATATAAAATATTTGCTTTGATAGGATTTAAATAAAGCGTTGGAATGCATTGTTCATTTTCAAATCCCGGAAATTTTACAGTTTGCCAGATATTTTTGCTTAACTTATTTTAAAGTAAACAAAGAAAGAATTTTTTAAATATACTTTTTTGTTTTTAGTTCACGCTTTATCCTATTTAGAATCTAGTGACAAGACACTCCTTTTATACATCGTGCCGTAATTATACATCGCTTTCTGTCTTACTAGAAATGAGAAATAGAATAATTTAAATATAATAAAAATATATTTTAAAACAAGTGATAAAATTTTCTTCTCTGTGAAATATTTTGCTTAGTCTTTTATACAATATCAATGCATGTAAATATGGTAAATTATGTGTTGCTTACAAGGAAATATTATACTTTTAATCATAGTCAGGGTTGCTAACTCAGAAATTTAAATAATATATAATATTTTATATGTACGCATTTCTCATTTGAAAATTTACTCGTATATTATTTTAATATTTTAATATTTCTATATTTATCTTTGGCATGACAAAATGTCAAAAGCTCTAGAAAATGGGTGAAGTAGGTTCTTTAAGCGGTTATTAATGTCATATACTTTTCACGAAACAAATATAGCTTTGATATCAGTATTCTTTTTTGTTTAGCTTCAAGCTTTTTATCCCGCATAGCAGGGTGGACAGAAAGAACCTAGTGTCAAGACACCAAATTTGAGACATTGACATTAACTAATAATATTTAATATATAATATTTTGTAAATCAAAAATTTGGTCCCCGATTCCTTTGGTCTAGCTAATCAAGGATTATCCACTGTATTGAATTGGCGTCTTTTTGATTACTAATAAATATGTTTAAATTACACAAAATTTTGTTTCATATAGAACAATGATATCAATGATATTTTAAATAAGTTTACTTTTAATATTTAAAAAAAAAGAATACTTAAATTATAACAATAACATTTCGTTACTGTTGTCGTATCTGTCATATAAATTAAGTGTGTAATGTCAAATATATTGAAGTGTGTTTCATATAGAATATGAAGATATTTTTTAATGTTCTATATGTTTATAAAAAAATAAAAAATAAGCACTCTGCTTATTATCTATATAAACTATAACTACTAAAGAAGCGGATAGAGTCTTCCTAAAAACACAGTCTGGTTCGATAGTGCCGCTACTCAACACGCAATGTCTTGAATTCGACAGAAAACGGAGAATGGAATGTCTTAACACTGAGTGCTTCCTGTCTAACCTCTATGCAGGATGAAAGTGGGAACCTAAAAAAAACTACCTAACCTACACCTAATTATAAATGTACCAAATTATATACTTCTCCATCTGTATAATTTTATTAAAAGAGAGTATAAAAGCTTTGCTTCACGTATTAATATATATTTCAATTCTTAATATATATTTCGAGGTATCACCCCTAATTGTAGGAACGACAACTCAAAACCAAGGTATCTTTTTCCTACAAGATTACCTCATTTTTGTATGGCTTCTACATTCTTACCTTGTATGCCGTCAGAAATTGTAATGGGCTTAGAGTGCTCCCTGCGCCACGTGATCTGCGGATGTGGGGAGCCAGTGGCCGCACATGTCATACTTATAGACGATCCTTCCCGCACTGTTTGATCTGCACTTGTACCCCGGTCTAGGATGTCCGGTGGCACTAATAAATTACTTAAAATGTTATTTCTTATATATTTTAAATATTTATTGATCAAAATTTTGCTAGAAACTGTTCGTTTGACATTGTATTACCCATTTTTTGCCTATTTATTAAAAACTTTGTTTGTTAGGCTGTGGAACTCAATATCAGGGTGTATTTTATCAGGCAACGAAAATTTAAAAAATACATATAAATTTATTTCAACGAATCATATCCATGATGCCGATCGTGGCGCAGTATAACAGCGTCTGACTGTAAACGCGATCGGTTATGGGTTCGATTCCCACTCAGAGGAATGATTATATATAAAATTATTTTCACTTTCTCGCTCTGATATGACAAAGTACGGCATTGAATTCCGCCACTCAACACGCTTTTTCTCAAATTCGGTGAAAGTGAAGCACGGGGTATCTTGAAACTAGGTACCCTTTATCATACCTTTTGTACAATTTCAAATATGGTAAGGTATACCCAGATGTTTTCATATAACGAAGAAACGACGTATTCAATAATATGCTTACTTAGTGATAGACTAAGGCGTTATGCTAATTTTAGTCCGCAATTGGAGCCACTGCACATAATTGAAATTTACAAACTCTATCTGAGGTTCACACAAAGCCTTTACATATTAATCATACGAGTTATGTTTAATTAATTAAATCAAAGTTACTTAATATTCTTAGCGTACACTATTATACCCTTGGATGTTAGACGAATGAAACAGATATACCTGTTTCATACAATATTTACTTAGACCAATTACGTTGCTTAGGAACAATTCTACTTTATTGATATCAGAACGATGGTAGTTATAAAATTGATTTACAATCTGGCCACGAAAAAGTGAACATTTAATAATAATAATAAACATAATTAATTCATACTAAAGCTATTATAGGCTAGGTTTTATATAAAAGCTTTTAATACAATTCAATGGAATAGATCCATAAATAACTTTATAATGTTAAATATGACTGAAATATTACCTTAACAAACCTTCGAAATTAAAAAAATATACATGTATTTTTGATACATGCAATTGAAATTAAAAACTATATTCAATCCTAGTAATTTTATATAAGCAGACTGATTGTATTAAAAGATCAGTTATCCCCGATTGTCATTAGAACCCTTTACCACAAATATAAATAATATTTGTAAATGACTTGCTTTTAAAAAAGTTTCCCCTTTTATTAACAAAGCATCTTTACGCTTTTACTCTTGATTATCTACCCCCGTGAAACACTGCGAGTTAAGCGGCGGCAACTAATATCGCACTTTGTCTTGCGAAACCGAGGAAACGACAATACCTTCAGTGGGTATAGAACTCACAACTGCCGGTTTTCAATCAATTACTATTTCACTAAGAATTGATCGAATATATATGTTTATATTCTATTGAAATTCAAATAACTCACCAACAATATCTAAATAACCAAGCTGACTTTTCATAGGATCTGTATTGATCTGACACATATACCATCCTCTGTCCGTTTCACGTAACTCCCGGATATGAAGGAACCATGTTCTTTGGTCACTGTGCGTGACGCCCACGCGTCTACTTCGAGATATTACATGCGTGTGGATCGTTAGTATTGTCTGTGTGTCAACCCTTAACCAGGCTACCTGTATAATCAAAAAAATAGACTTTTTTTATATTTTTTATATTTTGTCATAATGACTTTTATTGTATTTTACAATAATTACTAGTTTCACGGTCTTATAGCAGGAACATGTATGTCAAGACACTCTGTACCACGCTTTCCGGCGAATTCGAGACATTACGTGTGCAATGGCGGACCTCAACGCCGCATTTCAACTTACCAGAGCGAGGAAATAAGAAAAAAATACATTTTTCTATATTTAGGTAGTTATTTCTAAATAATAATAATAGTAGTACATGACAATTTGTTTGAAAAATTAGTTCCATTACTTCACTGTCGCTTAATCCGTGTTAGTAAGTAAGTACAGTAACAGTAAGTAAATTAGTCTGTTGTTTCATTACCTAGCGGACACTATATTGTTATTGCATAATCTACTATTCTCGACTTTAGTAGTCAGAGGCAAGGCTAGTGTCAAAGCACTCCATTCATGGCTTTCCAACCAAAATCAAGACAGAGTGAGTGAGAGAGTTTCAAGTGGTCAACTCGATGCCGTACTTTATTTTACCAGAACAGAGAAATGAAATAAATTAAAAAAAAACTTTTTTGGATGGATGATCGACATCCCAACAAATCACGGTTATAGTCAGACACTGTCCCACCATCACCATCTGTTGGGAATATTACTTAAAACGTGAATCTGATGAGTAATATTTTCAAAATCTCTTTAAGTAAAACATCGTTACGGCATTTAACAACATTTATAGTAAATTTTATCAAACTTATAATAGTTTATTTAAATAGAAAAAATATATATTATTAATTATAATAATATATACTTAGAAAGTATATTCTAAAGAACATACAAATATATACATATATCCTTTGTTATTTTTTTTAAAATATTAATATTTAAATACTTTGTACAAGATTGTAGAATTTCTTAAATTTCAGATTTTCCTGTTTTTGATCTTTGCATTTCTTTTTACTATATTTTTTTCCTTTCTCCTTTTTTACATTTTCCACCAAGCAGAACACTGCTTATTTTCTTGCAGAAAATATAACTGGGATATATTTATTTTCCCTAGTTAGAATCGAATCTACAACCATCGCTTTTACAGTCGTACTTCTACCATAAAACATGTTGATTTTAATGTTCATATAAAAAATGGTTCAGAATTTAGTCTTGGAAGTGTCTCTATAATAGATAACAATCGTCATTTTACTATACTTCAAAATTTACTTTTACAATACATTTGAGACGTTTCTCAGTTTGCCACTTGATTATAGAGTATTTATGATATACAAATTATGTCTAAAGTAAAAGTGAAAAATTTAACAGCACACAATATCCACATGAATACTAAAATAATTTTATTTCTATTATTTTTTTTCCAAAAATGTTGATTCGTATAAGCAAAGTAGTCCAAAAACAACAGTTTTATATATTTATAATAATGCATATGCATTTTATGATAATGAAAATATTTTGTATAGCCATTTTTCATAGAGAAGGAGGGCGTGCTACGGATTTCCGCATACCTTAAAAAATCTCAGCCATATATATTTTCGCCGCCCAAGTGATATATCACACAGAGCTCATATTTATTCTTTATTTAAATAACAAGTTCAACTTCCTTTTTGTCACGTTTACTTCGAACTTTTTAACTTTACATTTTACTGTTTTCACGTGTTTATATACCCAGATACGATTTGATCACATGCTCTTATATTCTCCGCTTAGCACAGCATAGTGTTTTTTTGATATATCAAGTGATGGAACTTAACGCTGCAGTATATTTAACACGTTATTTCTTTAAATATATTTATTTCCTCAACTGGGAACGGAATACACATCTATCGCGTGCGAACTGCTATTTAATAAAATATGATCATACAATTTTTCAATCATATATATGTAAATCGAATGTTGTATATCTTCAAAGTTAGCGTATAAAGTAGTTGTTACAAGGTCCCGTCAGATAAAAGTTTAGTTGTCGAGCTTTTAAGTTTCTACAGTGACAACATAAAGTTTTGCTATATGTTTGCATATAATCTGTATTCTCTCCAGCGTTCAACGCTCAACATATTGTAAAAGCCTCGCTAGTGAATCTCAGATGCAAGTTGAGATGTGAACAAGTGTACTTAAGAAGTCTTATTGAGTGAACTTAAGCGTTATAAGACACTAGACAATCGAATTAGGAAAATATCACTTCAAGCTGGCTTACTAAAGTGATGTGTTAGTTATATTGGATAGATTATAATGAAAATTAATTTTCAATTCCAAATTTAGATTAGAATGTTTTAAATTAATAATACATGTAAATCTTTCTACTTTATGCTTTAAAGCGACTAGCAAGTATATCTTTATACTTTAAACTAACAAGCAAGGTAATCAAAGAGGTCCTAAAGATGACACACTCCACGTATCATTTTTCGCCTAAGCTTAAAACATAGATTATGAAATGTTGGAAATCAATGATGTGCTTTGTATTAGTAGAACGAAAAAATGAACATAAGGGAAATATAATTAGTGAAAATTGAACTCACACCCAGTCACTTTTATAGTCAGAGGTTTTCTTATTGCACCATGATGGCCTATTTAGGTATTCGAAAACCTGATGGTTCAGACACTTATTAGAAGCGTAGCGTTAAGTCATTACATGTTTAAAGTACTGTTATTATTTACTTTTTTCCGATATGTATTGTTTCATGTGTTATTTCCCTGATATTTAAAACAGAATTTTTCACTACGCTTAACTATTTATAAAATATAACAATTGATAGTAAAATTAAAAAAATAAAAGGAGAAGATTTACTTGTCTAAGATTTACTTGGAATTTCCTCAATATAAAATGTAAAACATTTAAAATAATTATAAAGAAGCATATTGTTTCTACGTATATTATTTTTACAAAAATATAATAGTATAATAAATAAAAACCTATTTTATTTACTATTTTATTATATTCTCTCTCAAGTTAAATACTTTGAAAGTTGAAGCCGGTCGTGGTGGGATTTTCAGTCGGAAAAATGATTATACTTAAGTTATTTTCATTGCCTCGCTCCGGTAAGCAAAGCGCGGCGTTAAGTTCTATCTACTCAACACGCAATGTCTCTAATTTTGGTAAAAAGTAGAGTATAGAGGGCTTTGACACTAGATCCTTCCTCTGGGATAAAAGCATGAAGCTTAAAAAAAGTTGTAAATAGAACTCTATAATTGTTCAGAATACTAGATAAGTGTATAATTACTTCCATATAATTATAATAAAGCAGTCATTTAACTTGTGGTTTTAACAATAAATTCTAACAGTTTCCTGAGAATGCAAAATAAACACCGCCCACAATGCAGTATCGGGCTTCAATATGGCTAATAATGAGCACCTTGTATGAGGAGAGGTTATGTACTGTACACGCCAATATCGCCTCTCGACCTAACGGTGCTGTCACGTTTTCTATAGGTCCACTGAACCCCGGTTCATCTGGGAACAAACATAAGCATATATTAAAATTCATTTCATTGTAGAAGATACAAAATATAAAAGAAGTTTATAAGACATACATGTCGCGTACATTACAATGTCTTAAAAACACAAAATCTTTGTAAGTGGTAGCTTATATATTATTTTGATAGTAAATTATATTAGTAGAAAGTTTTATCTAGATGCGTTCAGCAGTTTTTACGTGGAATGGTGACAAACATCAATCCATTCTGACAAATTCTGAAATAAAAATAATGAAAACTCTATTTATTAAACCGAGCGAAATTCAAACCTACACCCAGCCCGTTTACAATAAGATTTACCCATTGTATTTCACCACGATGATGTCAAAAAAGAAATTTAGAACTTGGCTAATATAATGTTTGTACTAAGGTGTTCTTAGATATTTTTATAAAGTAAACAAAAATTATTAAGTAAAAAAGTTACATTCAAGTATCAAAGATTACTTATCAAAGATTTTTATAGTGTTAAAGTTTTAATACTATAAATATTTATGAAAGGAAAATATGCATACACCTTGGAGAGGTGTACATTTTAAAGTAGTGCCGTAATAGCTTAGTTTATTTTTTGTTCATTTTGAACTTTTAAAATAATCAGAATTTTAAAAATTATATTTAACTTTTGTTACTTTGTTACTAAGGAAATATTGGATTATATTCTAGTGAATATTGAGGACGATGGTGGCACAATGAGATAACGTTTGACTGTAAACGCGATCGGTTATAGGTTCGATTCCCACTCGGAGGAGTATTTAAATTAATTTCATATTTTTTTTATAGGACAGGCAAGGCAAACTAGCGTGCGGATCACGTGATGGTAAGTGAATACCGCCGCCCACGGCCCCGTGTAACACCAGAGGATCTACAGGAGCATTGCCGGCCTTCTCGCTTGGGTAAGACAAAACGCGGCCTTATCTTCCACTCAACACTCAAATGCAGCAGAAAGCGGAGTACGGAGTGAAAATAAAATGTATTTTCTTAAAGTACATTATGTTTAAATATATATTTTCAATATATAATGCTGATGTAGCATAATCACGTGACGTTAATTCATATCATAGTTGTGAATATATCTAAAATTATATTTGTACCAAATGCTGAGTTTCTCAATGGAAATGTCTTCTGAGCCTGTGGAAATTGGTGAACGAAATGTCTTGATACTGTTTTCCTTCGTCTATCTTTCCGTGCATTATAATTTTATCATTGATTGAATATGAACCCATATCCTACAAACTATTACGTATAAAATGTGACCGTTACTTACTTTTCCACATACGTAAATATAACTAAGCATTTATTTAAAATGTAATTCTTATATCAACAAGTATTTGATACAAGAGTCTTTCTTCCCAAGCTGGACTATAGACTTTCTTTAACGATGTGTAGTGTTTATATAACAATATCCACTCGCTGTTGCAATTGGAACGTGGCCATTTACAGCAATGGTTGTGATTATTGATGATATTTTATATAGATAAAATGCTAATGTCATGAACAAAGAATAGACAACGGAGAACTAATAGAGTATATGTAAATATCTGTTAAATTAATTAAAAAGAGTAGTCAGAGATAGCATAGTATCAAGACCTTCTTGCGACTGCTTTCCGAGTGGAAATCGAACCTACAACTCGCGTTTGCAGTCAAACGGTGTCCCACCGTGCCACGAAAGACTCATAAAAAAATAGATAAGAGCAAATAAAAAAGCTATATAATTACTAAGATTAATTATAAGAACTAATTTTCATGTCCCGCCAGCGTATTGTTTCATGAGCTTAATATATGTGCTATTTTCAACTTTCTAGCAGCAACAGTATTAATGACAACTAGTCCTAAATATATTGAACTATTTTAAGGGAGTTGTATCTAACAACCATAAAATTATGTCTTTATTTTTTTATAATTCTTATTTTACTAAAGAAATTTCAATTTAAATAACAATTTAGCTTAAATAAAAAATTATTATTATAAACTCCGCCTGTCGTAGCGCAGTATCACAGCGTCAGACTGTAAACGGTTGTGAGTTCGATCCTCACTCTAGGGAGTGATTATATTTAAATCATTGTCATTTCTTCGCTCTGACAAGACAAAGTGCGGCGTTTAGTTCCGCCACTCAACACGCAATGTCTCGAATTCAACGGAAAGCGAAGTACGGTGTGTATTGACACTAGGCACTTTCTGTCTACCCTGCTATGCGGGATAAACAGCGTGAAGCAAAAAAAATCCCGACCGCTCAAAAAAATTAAAAAGAAAAACAAGCCAAGTAGTTTTGAATATACAAATAGGAAGAAATCATGTTTTTATTTCAATAAAGAAAATTTTGCAAGATTTGAGAAGATTTCATTTGTTAAAGAATTTTCTTTTCAATATTTACAGACATATCACCGTATTAGGTATATCTACAAATTTATATACAAATCAGACAACAAAATGTATATATGTCAAAAGAACATTGTAAAATTTCCTTACATGGTTTAATGGATTAGTAGCTTAAAAAAAACTTGCGTTCCTTAATTAATTTAATTTAATTTAAGTATACATTCTTTATACCATTAGCCTTAACTGTAAACTTTGAGCATCTTTAAATGCTTTTATTTATCTACAATAAAATAATTTACGTTTGCCGCAAAGTACTACAAGTTTAGGAGATTTATTATGATCATTATTTTTATTATTATTAACAAAATATGCATTTAAATAAATTAAATTATTGTTAAAGGTGTTATGTTCCGTATTATTTCCTAAGAATTTGTAAATTGATCAATGAAATATATTACATAGATTGAACGTTTCAAAACAATTGAGAGCTGCCGGTTATAATTATAAATTTCCTTACAAATGTCTATATCATTTACACAGAGGTTGTAAAGCTAAAAAAAAATACCACGCTGAAATTTGACAGGCAATTCTCAAACACTAATAGTTTGAAACTACTTCGTACTAACTTACAAGTTACATGATTAATTAAGTTCTTATAAGCTTTTATAATATACTAACGGGGCTGATATTTCGAAGATAAAGATTATACATAACTAAGTAATTTCTAATTTTTTATAATAAAAATAATTTACAAAAACAATTTTATAATAGATTTCCAAATATAGATACTGCAAAGCACAAATGACTATCAATTTATTAAAAACTTATCCGCACCGCAAAATAGTCAGACACCTAATGTCGAACACATTTACATTGGATTTTTGGTTGATTCTTCCACTTAAATTGGAAACATTTTACGTATATTAAGTGACGGAACTCAACGCCGCTCTGTCTTAACCGAACCCTTTGAAATTTCGTCTATTAATAAACAAATCTTGATTCAATTAAATATTAACGTGGCATTTAGCGAACACCCCATTGAGAGTTTACTAAATGCCAATTCTATTGTATGGCGTGGGATGGTGAGCGTAAAAGGTAAATTCATAATCACTTGAAATTATAGTTGTATCAAGTTAAAGATAATAAATCAAAGTTAAACGTACGAGGTTATGTAAACTAAAAGTTAGTATACATAATTAATTCAGCCGGTAATGAAGCCGACGATTTAGAAACAAGCCATACATTTTAATGTGATAAAGCTAGGTTACAAATGAGATAATTTCGTTAACATCTTTGAGTGTGTTTGTACATATGTATGCATTTTGAAATGGAATATACTAAAAGAAATTTTGCGAAACAAAATATTCATGAAAATTAATTTTTTCTTTGTCTTAAGTAGAGGCGGTCGCGGTGCAGTGGGACAGAGCTGACTATACTAGTTGTGGGTCCGATTCCCACTTGAATGAATGATTACATTTAAATAATTTTTCTTTTCCTTGCTACGATATGCTAAGTGCTGCGTTGAGTACCGCTTCTCATTAATAGAGCAGAGATCCAGTCTATAAACTCCAAAACATGTAAAAAATTTAAAATAAAAAAGATTGAAAGTTGATAAATTAATATTAAATAACAAAAGAGTAAAAAGGTGTCTACATATTGTATGAAAATACGAATAAAATAAAAATAATTTAAAAAAGCGATGAAAATGGTACACGAAGTGGTATGGCAAGGGTCATAGATTTCACCTTAATGAAGTTACGAATATCTAATTAAATATCATCGAATCTATGTTCACTGAATCAAAATTTAGATCTACTTTTACATGTAAGTCAATATATTATTTTCTAAATTGACAATATTAAGCCTTTTTTAAAAACGGACATTCAAGCGGCAACGGGTTTGAACCCGTGCCTTAAGAAGCCGCACAGTCCCACTTATATAAAAAAAAATAGTCAAATCACTAACACTTTAAAAATATTAAAACATCCAGCTTTAATTTATAATTATCAAAATCGGAATTTAGAGGGTTTATTTTTTTAAAAAGTAATTGCTGTATATAAAGGGATAATTTAATTATAAATTGACACGAAGCACATCGTGGTGTCAAGAGGGTGTTTGAGAGATTCTATAAAAGTCTTATTGCGTAGCCCAATTCTCTGGTATTTTATTTATATACAAATAATGCTTAATATAAAATGAATACATATTCAAAGAGAATTTCGAAGCATTTTTTTTCAAGAGATTTTTTTTAAATAGCACATACTTTACTTTGCAGAATACCTAGGAATGTGAATAAAACACACTTTAGAGTTTTTATACCTTATTATTTATCTATAATAAAATAATTTACGTTTGCCGCAAAGTACTACAAGTTTCGGAGATTTATTATTTATATCTTGCTTCATTGATGCGACGGCAAAACGTCAGCGTAACTGCACGTGTTGCCGTTCACCATGCAGTACTGATACCGACGTTGTTATACGGCAGCGAAACGTGGGTGTGGCAAAAGAAGAATGAAAGAAAGATGAATGCAGTAGGGATGAGATCTCTTTGTCTGAAATGCGGAGTCAGCTTAGCTGACCGTATACGCAGCGAGGAGATACGCAAAATGGCAGGTGTAAGCGTGAATTTCACAGTAAGAATGAAGAAGAACGTGCTCAGGTGGTTTGGGCACGTGGAAAGAATGAGCGATGAAAGAATGGTAAGAAAGATTTATGAAGCCAAGGTGAGGGGTACGAGAGGTCGGGGGAGATCTCAGTTGACCTACGAAAACACAGTATCGAAGATACTGGAGGAAGGTCACGTAAAAAGTATGAGGACACCCCGAAGGGCATGCATGAAGAGGATAATGACTGTGGACGAGGCGAAAGAGGTATGCAGGGACCGTAGCGTTTGGCGCTCCGTAATCTCTGACTACCCCGCCAGGGATGAATCGTGAAGCTAAAAAATATATATATATATATATATATATATATATATATATATAAATATATATATATATATATATATATATATATATATATATATATATATATATATATATATATATATATATATATTATAGATTGAACGTTTCAAAACAATTAAGAGCTGTCGATTATAATTATTTTGATTATAATTTTTTTTTCAAGATTATTATCAAATATTTTTTTAAATGGCACATACTTTACTTTGCAGAATACCTAGGAATGTGAATAAAACACACTTTAGAGTTTTTATACCTTATTATTATTTAACTATCCACTTAGTGAAAGAAAATAAAGGTAGCTTAAGACGACGCGTTATTGCCAAATACGGTTTATTAACCATGTTTTGATTAAATTAGGTGGCACGCGACACACGAAACTGGACAAATAAATTTAGGTCGAAATAAGTGACCTCAAGATAATCACCTCTAATACCGTATAAACAATAATTTATGCCACAATCTGTCCATATTTTATGTATAGGGATTTTTACGCTAACATTTTGGTCGATCCGATTTTCCTTTGCAATTATGTTGTTTATATAACCTTCTTTTTTTCAAAAACTCTCTTAAATATAAATATAGGTCTAAGTTCTGAGTGACCCACTATAATTATATTTAAATAAGAGATAAATAACAGTAATAAAAGGTACAGACCCATTCTATAATGCAATAATTTTTATATTAAAAAAAACCCTTTGTTTTCGTCGTATTTTGGGAATTTTTAGCAGTTTGTTGGTAAGATGTGTATCTCTCTATCTATCAATGGGAGGTATCAGCTCTTAAATTTTCTATCAAAGCCACATTTTTAATGAGAATCAATACCAATATAAATAAGACTAGGTTAGTTTTTGTTCAATACAATTTCGCAGTCAACACAATGTCTCAACACTAGACCGTCTCTGACTATCGTACTATGCGGATTAAAGTGTGAAGCTCTTTTATTTTTTTTAATTTCCTAATGAATTATTCACATTATTTCAAATAGATTCTTTTGTTTTTGTAACATTTTATTCAACGTTCTCGGAATTCTGAGACATTCATTTTTTAAAACAGGATAAAATTTTTAGACAATAATGTTAAAAAATAATGATGTTTTATATTATCTTTTTTTGAAACTCACCGGCCACAAAAAGTTAGTATCCATTACTTTTACTTCACAGGCATACTTCAAATTTTTCCTTATAAGTAGATTGTTTATTTTAAGAAGTAACAGGCTCCTTAGTTTTTTCTATTGTTACAAGCAAAATACAAAGCTTGTATTTATTTAAAACTTTGAATACGTTCCTATTTATGTATATTTCTAATTATTATTCAAATTTTAATATTTTTAAGGTATTGTTCAAACTATTTATTATATTGTTCCCAGACTCATAAGCGAGTATTGTGAATATAAATTAAAATTACTTATAGAAGTCAATCCCATAATAAGGGCGTTTAATTATTGTCTCAAAAGCTTCGTCATTGCAATAATAGTGTTTTATGTAATAACACAATTGTTTAGTTGGGACCGTTATAATTTATATAAATCAAACAAACTTTTGCAAACACTTTTGAATTGTCAATTTAATTTAAAAGGGTCAGCATTGTCAACCGTTGGGGCACCGCTGAAATGTGGTTCTATTGAGAATATGTGCGAAAATACAACTGAATGTTTTTATTTATTATTTAATATGGCGAACATTCTTCGACGTAATTACGACATATTTAACCATGGCAGGTTTTGAATTCAACCGGAATGAATTGTTAAATTTTAATGAAATAAGTGAATGCATTTAAAATTATTATATCGTTTATCTACTTTACCTCGCAAGAAGCTTAAATTAGTGCTATACATATTATATTTTAATCAGATCCAGACACACGTCCAATTTTTTGAGGAACATAGGCAGCAATCAGTAAATATATTGGAATTTTCTTTTTCTGTCAAGTTAATTTATCAGTTTATTAATTTAAACAGCAAAATATTGGTTCTGACACTTGTAATTCACGTAGTCGAGAATATTAAGAACACTAAGAAAAAAATACTATTTGAGGGTAGACAAAAAATAATAGTTATACGCAATTGAGCGTCACATGGTTGAACAGTAAGCAAAAACTAGTTTTTTGAACTAAATTATTTTATTAAAGATAGATAATTAACCTAGAAATTATATTTAAAAGAAACATGTCGATAATACAAATATTTCTTTCTATTGATAAAATATGGTTGTTTTGGAATACATGAAAAATGGAGTCAAGCCCTATCGTAATTCCTCTTAAAAAATGTGATATCATCGGTGAAGAAACAAAAAAAATATTACATATAAAAATTTAATTTATAATAAAAATATTTATGTATTCTAAAATTTTACGAAATAAGATGTTGAAAATAGACATCAAATCTTTCTACTCTCTTACTTTATGTTCTTACTTTACTTAAATAGAACGAAGAAACGAAACCGTTATGAATGTATTACTAAATCAAGTAGTCTCTACTTTTAGCTGACTTAGAAACATTGCCTTTTAAGTGACTCAACGGATTGGGAATAATTCAAATATAATTATTTTCACGAGTTGGAATCGTACCCACAACCGAAGGCGTTTACAGACGGACCCTGTCACACCGCGCCACCACCGACCTCAATAATAAATCATATAAAATTATTTAAATTGCAATAAAAATATAATGTAACGTATCACATTAATTACAATTTATCATTTAATCACCGCAAATGAAACCAGTTGACACATTCGTATGTATTGCGTATTAATTAACAATGATAATTCACCTAATCTAAATACTTAATTAGATACAAAAACTTATTTCCGCGATTTTTGAATGAAGCCTATTCAGAAACAACCAAGTGCCAAAACACTTCGTTTGTTTTTCATTCAAAAAGTAGACACAACGACATGAGAAGTCAAACTCAACAAAATGCTCTGTCTTACCAATTATGATTTATAAAAAAAATATATATTTATCGCTAATTGAGGTCGAACCCACTACCAGCCGCTTTTACGGTACTCGCTCCATTGATATCATTAATATAAAAAAAATATTACAACAAAATAAGTAAAAAAATCCTGCATCAACTAACCATTAGTTACCAAAGTCCAGAACAGACTGCAATTAATCTAAAAGGTCTACTCAGTAGACGTAGCGTAACATAACGTAAACTACTGTAATGTTTTTTCGAGCACATTAGCTAGACTAATAGCCATACTGACAGCAATGATTAGAAACGTTGTATTAAAATCACTACCCCTATTTGGATTATCGCGGTTGATTTTGACGCGCAGTCAATTAGCGGCGGCGTGGTCCGGGCCTCGCAATTTGTCAGTGACAGCCCCGGAAGTTTCATGAACCCTGCCTTTACAATAAACCATATTGCCGCCATTCTTGTGGATTTCTTTAAATTTCGTGGCAATATTCTTGATTTTTATTGTGTTTTACCTTCTTTTTCTTTTAAGATAAAAACATAAAACACAATAGCTTTTAAGATTATATTCTTATATATAAGCAAAGAGGATCAAATATATAATACTAGTGTCTGGGCACTACTGCTTTCAGTTTGCCCTGCTGGATAAAAGCGAGACACTAAAAAAATGCACGACTTATGTTATATAATGTATAGAAACAAAAATATGTTATTATTATTTTAACGTACTCTATTTAAAATTTTAACTGTTTGCTTTAGCAAGTATTTAAAAAATATGCTTAAAATGATATATTTAAAAGTAAAGCCCGCCTTAAATATTTCAAACGCGAATTTTCACAAAAAAAGAAGACCAGCACCTAAGTGCAGCTCGCGTGAATGATTGCACTTGGTTAAAAGTTTGCGAAAAAAATATAGAAGTATAACATTTTTACTATTTTTGTACTAACTATACAGTTTGAACGACATTAAGAGCGAATAACTTATTTTACCATTAATTTTACTTGCTAAGTTAAGTAATTTATGATGACATGTAGTTTTTTTTTTAGCTTTCCGCTTTTATCCCGCATAGCTTAGCATAGCAGGGTAGATAGAAAGTACCTAGTGTCTAGACATTCCGTACTTCGCTTTCCACCGAAGTCGGGACATTGCGTGTTGAGTGGTGGAACTCAACTTGTCTTTACCAGAGCGAGGAAGTGAAAATAATTTAAACATAATCTCTCCCCCGAGTGGAGATCGAACCCACAACCGTCAACGGTCACGTTTACAGTCAGACGCTGTCACTGCGCCACGACAGGCCTCGTCGTATACAGTATAAGTATACAGTTTGAACGACATTAAGAGCGAATAACTTATTTTACCATTAACTTTACTTGCTAAGTTAAGTAATTTATGATGACATGTAGTTTTGACTTTATAATTATACTAAACTTTATTATAAGAGAAACGATTAAACGAGTGCCGTTTAATCGTTTCTCTTATATAAAATTTTGAAAATAAAAAAAAACGTGTACATTGCCTAATGGCTGACTTCAACTAATTATCTAATTAAAAAATTATAAGCAGAAATAATCCACAATCAAAACAATACTTCAAGTATTAATTTTTTCAAGTTAACTGTTATCTTCGGAAGTTAAATTATTTATAATGGAATTATTCTCTTGCTTAAGAATCAAACCCACAATCCATCAGGTTTAAAGCTAGAAACTGTACTGTCACGCACGACGACACAGTCTTATTCTAATGCATTATATATACTATAAAACGAATAGCTTTCATCTTCTTCTTAATATAAACTTGAAGTAACACAAAATTCCTTAATCATCTGTCATCTAGAAAATTATCCAATTTTCCTAGCACCTTCCTTATATCATAAAGCTTCACGGTTTTATCCCGCTAAGCAGGATAGACAGAAAGTACATCGGGTCAAGACACTCCGTACTTTGCTTTCCGCCAAATTCGAGATACTGTGTGTTGAGAGGCGGAATTCAACGCTGTACTTTGTCCAGAGCGAGGACATGAAAATAATTTGAATATAATCACTCCCCTGAGTGGGAATTGAACCCACAACACGGCTTCCTTAGTATCTTTACTTACTAATATAATTTCTATAACCATACATACATAGATTTATAGTGTTAACTGTTTGCAGATTACTCACGAGTCACACCACAATCTCACTCGCTTACCTTTGGAGGTTAGTTGTAAATGCAAATTGCTATTAAACTGTTTAAACACATCAAATAGTAATGTTTGCATTTGAGAAAACATATTAAATTCTTAAACATTTCTTTTATGAAATTATTTAGATAACATACATTTATGTATGTATATATTTATATGAGTGTATGTCTATTAATAAATATATTTATATATATATATATATATATATATATATATATATATATATATGTGTGTGTATATATAATTATATATACATCTTATTTTTATCTATCTTTTTTACACTTTTTATTTATGACTATAACGCGATGAACTGTGGGTTCGACCTCCATTCGAGGGAGTGATTATATGGGGTTTCCCAATAAGAACAATATGTTTTGAAATTGAAATAAAACATGTAATATATGTTCGTGTTCATTCCATGCTCAATGGCTTTATTTAATAGAAAATTTTATGCTATTTATGATTTAAACAAAATATCGTTCAAATGACCGCCACGACTTTTTTTGCACTGGTGAATACGATCGGTCCAATTTTCGATGACTCGGTGCAGCATTTCGGCTGGTATGGCCCCTATAGTCGCTCGAATGTTGCATTCAAGGTCTTGAATCGTAGCTGGTTTATTGGCATACACTTGAGATTTAACATACCCCCACAAAAAATAGTCCAAGGGTGTTAAATCGCATGCGATTGTGCATGCAAGATGATCTTGGTGGCCATTGTGACAGTCGCAGTGTGGCGTGCTGCACCATCTTGTTGAAAATAAATGTCGTCTGCATCAATTTCATACACTTCAGGAAAAAAAAATCGTTCAACATGTCACGATAACGGTCGCCATTGACAGTAACAGTACGGCCTTCGTCGTTTTTGAAAAAGTACGATGATTCCACCGTACCATAATCCGCACCAAACAGTCAATTTTTCAGGATGTAATGGTGTTTCATGAACCACTCTTGGATTTGACTCACTCCAGTAACGACAATTCTGTTTGTTCACATAACCATTGAGCCAAAATTGAGCCTCATCTAAAAAAATGATTTTCCTATGAAATTCGGTGTCCGTTTCCATCATTTCAAGCGCCCAATCAGCAAATTCACGACGTAATCGATGGTCTGCTGGCTTGAGTTCTTGTGCCAACACAATCTTGTATGGATTTCCAAACGTTGAGGTAACGTAAACTTGTTTATAATTAAATGGCAAACATTACTGAACACAAAACAACACAAATGTCAAATATTAAACAACCAAAATGGCAGCTGTGAGCTATCAAAATCCTATCATTCCTATTGGGGAACACTGTATTTAAATTATTCTTTCTTCTTCGCTATGGTAAGAAAAGTAATGTCTCGTATTCGGTGGAGAGCGAAGTACGAAATGCCTAAAAGCCCAATAAGGTGCCTGTAACAGTTCTACAATACGTAATAAATATTTTTTAGACTGTTTTTTCTAATAATCTTTGCTTTGATGCCTTAATCCAATATCCAAAGTCAAAATATAAATATAAAATGCATGAATATCAACGCTAAATTCAAACATAACTTCACGTTGCTACAATAAGTTATCACTTCAATATCTTTATAATATTTTTTAAAAACCGCATCGTGCATAAGTGGCCTACTTAACACTATATTTTTTGCGGGCCAAGAGTACAGCGAGAATCTCAAAAGTC
Organism: Dryadula phaetusa; assembly: GCA_032432895.1. Classification (NCBI taxonomy): domain Eukaryota; kingdom Metazoa; phylum Arthropoda; class Insecta; order Lepidoptera; family Nymphalidae; genus Dryadula; species Dryadula phaetusa. Next base: position 3,821,394 of record JAOYRS010000029.1, read on the forward strand.
ATTAAAATATTACTCTCCATATTTAAATATCGTTGGAAAAACATATTTTCATTCACGTTTACAGAAAATATATCAAAAAATAATATTAGTCGAGTAGCGTGGTACTTGAACTTATTAGCTTTTATACGTAAGTTGCTAGCCTTAACGATGTGTAATTTTTTGTTGACATTACAAAGACTATTTTAGGTTTGAAAATAATATAATAAAATATTTTAATTAATTTTTTTTATTGAAATATTTTTATATATACAAATAAGCTGTTTTCTAGAGGTCTGTGGATTTATGTAGATTATGTAGATCGTTGATACGTAAAATATGCGTTGCCCTAGTAACTTGCATATCAAATACACGGTGCCTGTTGTATATTTCATTCGTATTAAATAAATAGAAATACATTATACTTTTACCATATACAAACACTTCTGTCCGTGTAATTACGGATCTTTTTGATAATAATACAATGATACATATGCATATATATTATATATAAAATAGCTTAAAGCTATAGATTTGGCCTTACAAATCTGAATTACATCTAATTACTTAAATATATTTTCTTACTATATTATATTATAAATATTTTTTCTTACTATATTATACCTATTAAGCTTTTTCATATGATACTCATAAGAGGGGGTTACGCTAAAAAATGTAATCTGACATTTTATTTTGGATGCCATTTTAGATAAAGAAAAACAATATTAATGAAATATTATTGCATTCTCATCGGAACAGAAGTTATATTCAAAATTTCATGTCAATCGAACACTGAGAAGTAGGTCAAATTGAGCTTGCAAGACTTCACACTCACTAAGTAATAAACAAAGCTAGTTAAAGATAAGTTTCCAAAATATAAGCAAAAAAGACGGTAAGTAATTGTATAAAACCATAAAAAAAATTAATATTGTATTTCGAAAACCATCACTATATTAAATTGGCAATTGTAACATAATAGAATGAATTGTATGCTTAAATCACATTGAGGAATTAAGCGGTAATATCCATATGGCATATACATCCAGCCTATACTTAAATAAGATATATATGATGATAATACGTCTATATAATAGATTTTAGTTATTAGTATTAATTATATAGTAAGTACAGCTTAGTTAATATGAGTTTTAGGTTATTTGATTACCAGAACCACTAATTACAAAAGACTTATAAGCTGTTTATAATTCTTATAAATTAAATTTTAAGTAAATGTAAATATAATTCAACATAGATGGTGGAGAATAGTGTCACACATGTCTTTTTTTCTAGCTTCACACTTTTATTCCACATAGCAAGACAGAAAGTACCTAGTGTGAAGACACTCCGTACTTCGCTTTAAATTGAATTCAAGACATTAGGTGGTAAGTGGTGGAATTCACTGGTGGTACTGACTAGGTGCTAGGTTTTCTTGGACTACGCTGCTATGGTAGATGAAGCTTGAAACAGCCAAATCGGACTGTTAGAATTGGGTCACAATACCGTTGCATTTCAATTGATTAAAAGACGCTATCCCAACGTATCACTAAAATATTCTTTATCGTTCCTATATAATAAAGCAAAAGATTTAAAGATAAAAGATTAAAAAAAATACGATAACAATACAATTAATTATATGTAATATAAGGTAGGATACACGTTTATCTGGAACATAAACAATTCTAAGTTGTTTGTAAAATAACACTGGCATTATAAAATCTGAATGTATAATACGTTCAGAGTAACATAAATAGAATCAAATTAACTTATATAAAGCATATTTTATAATATTTACTGGCATACTTGTATATTAGTATGGATCAAGAATGAGATTGCTCATGCGTGAAATAACGTATCAGCAGATTCAAATGAATGTTTACTTAGAAAACGGTTAAGTCTTGAAATAGAAATAATATTTTCCTCTATTTTTTTATCTTTAAATATTTTTGTACGTTGCATAGTTAATATTAAGACTCTCCTTTCTACATATCAGACACTAAAAATGTGTTTTTAAAGAGTAGTTCTAAGTCCGATTCCCAATTGTGATATTAATAATATTAAAAATATTTATATTTTAAATGAACCTATTTTAAACGGATTAATTGCGTGTACTTTGGTATTCGAAAACACGTTCTCGGGCACCTGACGTTTCAAACACTTTACAGTAGTCCGTGGTCAGAGGTAGACTAAGGTGGCATTCGTCTGTCAGTTCATACAAAAATTAATTATATCAATCTACCGCCATCTGTTTCTTATTTGCCTCGGGTACTGCCTTGGATTCTTGCAGGATGACGTGACTGTATCTTTATCTCTAGTGCGGTGGCTTCACCTGTCGAAGCTTGTCCCCAAGGTGTTCAGCGTTGCAACGGTGGTGAGCTATGAAACTAAGATTTGCCAACGGTAGATAACTATGTAGGGTGGTGGTAGGATTCACCATTGAGATACTTGTTGGTATGAGTAAAAAACCTACCCAGTTTTCCTATATTCTGAGTGGCCTAATGTGTCATTGGGATTTTTTATTATTAATACATCAAGAAAAGCTAAAGAGTTATTTGCCTATAATTCTATGTAAATTCTATATTGTTATTAATAGAATTGAGATGGTCTAGGCATATGTAAATATTGTCCGTAGGTAAAATTGTGAAAGTATTATTTACGTACCGCTTATATATTCTAGGTGGACATGGTGAAGAGCCAAGAGCCATCTCCTCGAAATCCTCCTTGTACAGTGTTTCCCAATAGGGTTGATAGGATTTTGATAGCTCACAGCCGCCATTTTGTTTATTTAACATTTGACATTTGTGTTGTTTTGTTTTCAGTAATGTTTGCCATTTAATTACAAATAAGTTCACGTTATCTCAACGTTTTAAAATTGTCCAAATTTTCTATCAAAATTCGAAAAGTATTGTCTCTACTCAAAGAGCATCTCGTGCTAAATATGGTCGTCATGGTGCACCGTCTGAGCTCGCTATACGTCGCATAATCCAAAAACTGGAAAGTGAACATTCTTTGCACGATAGTAGACCACCAACGCGACAACGGACAGGCCGTAGTGAAGAAAATATTGCCGCCGTATCAGCCAGTGTCGAAGAAAATCAAAATGTTTCCGTTCCACGACGCGCACAAGAATTGGGTTTATCCAGAATAACAACCTTTACGTATGTATCTTGGCCTACATCCATACAAGATTGTGTTGGCACAAGAACTCAAGCCAGCAGATCATCGATTACGTCGTGAATTTGCTGATTGGGTCCTTGAAATGACGGAAACGGACACCGAATTTCATAGGAAAATCATCTTTTCAGATGAGGCTCACTTTTGGCTCAATTGTTATGTGAACAAACAGAATTGCCGTTACTGGAGTAAGTCAAATCCAAGAGTGGTTCATAAAACACCATTACATCCTGAAAAATTGACTGTTTGGTGCGGATTATGGTACGGTGGAATCATTGACCCGTACATTTTCAAAAACGACGAAGGCCGTACTGTTACTGTCAATGGCGACCGTTATCGTGACATGTTGAACGATTTTTTTTCCTGAAGTGTATGAAATCGATGCGGGCGACATTTATTTTCAACAAGATGGTGCAACATGCCACACTGCGACCGTCACAATGGATTTATTGCGTGATAAGTTTGGTGAGTCGGTTATTTCTCGCGGTCCTTACAATTGGCCACCAAGATCATGCGATTTAACACCCTTGGACTATTTTTTATGGGAGTATGTTAAATCTCAAGTGTATGCCAATAAACCAGCTACGATTCAAGAACCTGAACGCAACATTCGAGCGACTATAGCGGCCATACCAGCCGAAATGCTGCACCGAGTCATTGAAAATTAGACCGATCGTATTCACCAGTGCAAAAAAGTCGTGGCGGTCATTTGAACGATTTTTGTTTAAATCATAAATAGCATAAAATTTCCTATCAAATAAAGCCATTGAGCATGAAATGAACACGAACATATATTACATGTTTTATTTCAATTTCAAAACATATTGTTGTTATTGAGAAATATATATCTGTAGTTAAATTCTTTATTTAATTAATATCTCAATTGTTCTTTGTTTAATTCTCAATCGGCGAACGTTGCGCCGGCGCCGCGAAAAAAACCTTTTTGAGGAAATAATAACGAACCTTGAGGACTGCTTATATAAAAACCAGATTTTGAAGGAAGATTCGGAGGCTATTCGTCCAGATATTTCTGCCATATTTCGCTGTAGTTAATCACTTAAATCTAATCTTTCTCGTGATGAATGTCGTGCTCTTAGAAGTTTGCGACAAAACGAAGTTATAACATTTCTCAAAGCAGATAAAGGTAACGTGAAAGTTATACTAGATACCTATTATAACTAAAAAGTGTCAGCAGTTTCGCTATCGGATGAAAAAATTGTTGACAAAGACTCTACAACAAAAATACTTAAAAGAAGATCCGAGTTGATACCAAAACACGCGACCAAAACTTGACATTAAATCTCTCGTGCCTAGTTGTGTTAAACCTCCAAAGTTGTATGGGCTACCAAAAATACACAAAACTCATGTACCACTTCGTCCAATTGTTAGCCAAATCGATACACCGACGTATAAATTGGCTTAACATATCGCAAAATTACTTTCTCCCCCGCGTGGTACACATCATCTTATTTCAGGGATCCTTACCATTTTGTTAGCGAACTAAAATCTTAAGTTAGCTAGCAATGAAACCATGGTCAGTTGATGTCCAGTCGCTGTTACCAGTATACCCATAAAGTACTGCATCAGGATTGTCAAGCGGAAGCTAGAGGAAAACAAGATGCCTATTGAATATCTTGAACTTTAAGAACACTGCCTTACATCTGAATATCTAGTGTTTAATCAGGTATTCTATTTGCAAGTAGATGGCATTGCTATAGATTCGCCTATATCCCCTGTGATAGCAGATATATACATGAAGGATTTCGAGGAGATGGCTCTTGGCTCTGCATCATGTTGACCTAAAATATATAAGCGGTACGTAGATAATACTTTCACAATTTTACCTACGGACATTATTTACATATTCCTAGACCATCTCAATTCTATTAATAACAATATAGAATTTACATAGAATTATAGGTAAATAACTCTTTAGCTTTTCTTGATATATTAGTAATAAAGAATCCCAATGGCACATTAGGCCACTCAGCGTATAGGAAACCTGGGTAGGTTTTTTACTCATACCAACAGGTATCTCAATGGTGAATCTCACCACCACCCTACACAGTTATCTACCTTTGGCAAATCTTAGTTTCAAAGAGCATACCTTTGCGACGCTGAACACCTAGGGAACGAGTTTCGATAGGTGAAGGGTACTTTCATCAGAACAAGCTGCCAGTACCCCGCTAGCGTTGTATGAAGACCAACAAGCCACCCACAGTGGAGGAACAGCCAACACTTCTACCGTATGTGAAGGAAATTATAGACAGGATTGGCAACATCTTAAGAAGAGCTTCTATCAAAATCATATTAAAGCCTAATAAAAAAGTGAGCCAATGCTTGAGACTCGTAAAATGTAATATTCCTTTGCAGTGTGCAGGTGTATATAATCTAGTTTGTGACTATGACTTATCGTACATTGGTCAAAGAAAGAGGAGCATCGGGCTTAGGGAGAAGAAATACATATCCGATGTCAAGAATGGGTGTGTATTGCAATCAGCTGTGGGTGAACATACAATGAATAAGTCCAACCACTACATTGAGAAGCCTCTTATCTTCGATAGAGAAAGTAGATATACTCCTAGAATGATCCGCGAGGCTACTGAACTTCTAAAACATCCAAATTTCAATAGAGCGAAATTTTTGGAACTCTTTACCACCTTGGACCCGCTTATAAAAAAAATTAAAACCGCAAGTCCACCACACCAGAGGTAAAGATACAGTTAGCTCATTCTGCAAGAACCCAGGAAATTACGCGAGGCAATTTAGGAACAGATGGCGGTAGATTGATATAATTTATTTTTGTATTAACTGGCAGACGAATGTCACGTCAGTCTACCTGTGACCACGGACTACTGTAAATAGATCGAAACGTCAGGTTTCCCAAAATGTATTTTCAAATATCAAAACATACGCGACTAATCCGTTTAAAATAGTTTCATTTAAAATGTGTAAACATCGGAAAGTCAAAGATCTTATAATATTTATATTATTTTTCGGCTACTAAGTTACATTTACATGAAGTTACAGTGTGACATTTGAAGTCTTGTACAATTATATATCAATACATATTGTACCCGCGACTTCGTCGGCTTGAAAGAATCGTGAAATTATGATTTATTTACTTAAAAGCTTAGTTTACAATAAAACTAAACTTAAAGCGGCTATCTTTTAATAATAAGTGACTTTTTTGTGTAACGATTGAACAAACACTAAATGTTAAAGGTTCCAGATTATGAAATTAACACAAACATACACAGAGATAAAAACAAAAAAAATATTTTTGTGGGTTTTATGACATTCATAGACATAATCAATAATAAAACTATTGTGAGATCAGAGACCAGTTACATTTAAATTATTTTATATATGGATGAGAAGGAAAAACGTTCAGTCGAACTTTAAAAAAAAACAAGCGAATGGAACAATATGAAGCTTAGCAAAGCTATAATCTATATAGGGAAATAATATAACTAAATGAGTAATACACCATTACTATACATTAATATATTTTATAAAAAATGTCGTACACGTTGCTAAGGTTACATATATTTTAGGTGCCAACAAGGTCGTCTAGTTCAAGAAAACGCACTGAAAATGGAAAATGGAGTATCCTTAATGGAGTATAGTAACATAATAGTAAACAATATACTTCCTCCTCTAAATGCAGATTATACGTGAAGAAAAAAATAAAACGAAATTTTAAATTACTTAAATTTAAATCGTTTTTCGTTAAATTTTATTCATTCATATCTAAAAAAAAACACAAAATTAAATTTTGTCAAATACTGACTAAACAAGACCTTCTAGGCGTTACTACTACTTGCTTAATAACTCAATCTATTATACTACTTATTTATATAATATTTTTCAAGATATATACAAGCCATTAATGTATATTTAATAATAATTTACATAAAAACTGTAAGATTACTTTAATTTTAATTATATTTATGATTATATCAATTTAAATTAAAAATAACATTAGATCTATCATCATAATGTCAGAATTTCTATTAAAGCGTCAAATTTATATGCTTAATCACTTAAAAAAAATTACGAAGTGTCAACAACAACCTTACTAAAACGAATACAACAATCTATATTCACGCAACATTTTTAAAAGGAACATTTGTAGCGTGCAAGAATCAATAACAGTGCGGTTAAAAGTAACATTTTAAGAAATTATAAATGTTCAGTGGACATAGAAATAAAAATTATTATTATATATGTTATATTTTTTTATATATAAACAGCTATCTCCGTTTACATTAAGTAATGATCAACTCTTCTTTAAAATATATTTAAAATGATACTTAATGTTTTTTCAGCTTCACGCTTTCCTTGAAAAATCTGCTCTGTCTGCTCTTAGTCATAGTAAACCTACTGTCACTTTCACTCGAACTCCAGATATTCCGTGTTAAACGGCGGAACTTAACGCTGCACTTTGTCTTAATACAGCGCCGAAATGATAAAAATTTAAATAATCCCCACAGTTTGAAATAACCCATAACTAATCGAGATTACAGTCAAACACATTCACGCTGCTAGTGCATTGTTTATCACATGGTATAATTATGTAAAATATTTCTTATCTTATACAAATTTATTTTAATTAAATTAAAAAGTTATACAAAAATATCTTACACGTGTGTAATCAATTTAAATTCTACAGATAGTAAATAAATCTAGTAAATTAAATCAAAAGAGCAGTTAACCGTAATTTATATTGTCAATTACTTAAATGAGCAGTAACGCGTGAAATGTAACTATTAAGCGACGCAATAAAATCAAAAGTTGTAGCGAACCCGGAAAATGTAGCGAACAAGGCTTATGAAGAGAAAATGTATGGTGTAATATTTTTATACGTTTTGACATTGACCTTTCAGCGTGAAGTTATAGCAACTGTAAAGAATTATTGGTTTAAAGAAACGCTAAGCTATCACGATATGAATATACTAATATTTTTATTTAACTTCAATAATGTTATGGTAGGTACTTACGTGTGGTCGCATGTATAGTTTTTGCCAGCAGCCAATCCAATAGGCATAATACTAAAATAATATTTTGAATTTTCACAAAATTTATTCGATTACTAAACATGTTGATATATTTCATATGCATATGTCCATATACAAAACCAAAACAAATCGTAGACACATGACATTCAAATTTGTACGCAACATCAAAATAATAACGACGTAAATTTAATATGAAAAAACTAAAAAATAACACTTCCATAAAAACATTTTAAGGAACGAAACACATCGTTAGCCATCATTGGATAGCATTCAACACACGCGAAGTAGTGATTAAGAGGGCGGTAAACTTTTAATCTGTTTCTTCGAAGTCCGTGAAAAGTTTCACGTGATTTTGTTGACCGGAGCACACGACCGCTCGCCGTGAGGTATCGCTGACTACTGAATGCTTAAGAATGGTGCAAGGGGTTGCACCGGCGCGGCGCCTCCCCTTTCCAAACCCACCACAGAATACGTAGAAAGACTCGGAATAACTATCGTAGCCTTATAATTTTCTCTTGTATCCTAGAATTGCTTAATGACTACATGACATTCTTTTTTTTATTATTATTTGATTTACTATGAAAACAATTTCCTGGTTATTTTTTCACTTTTAATATTGTAATATCAATATTTTATTATTAAACTAATTGAAAAAGTAAATTATTTTTCGAGCAACTAGTTCATATAAGTTTTGGAGTTGAATTTTTAAAATATTGTAAGTAATAGTTTGAATACTTTATTGGTACTATAAACTAGATTGCAGTATTAAATGTTTTTATAATCGATTACGTATTATAATTATTTTTCAAATTAGCAAACAGAAAAATAAATGTCGCTAAAAACTGTGGTAGATGCTTTCACTTTGTCTAACTTGAGTGTTTATATTTTAATTGTACTTTGTTACAAATATTTTTAATGTGTATGTATGAGAAACACATTATGGAATTATATTCCAAAAATTTACTTATTTAATTTTAATCGTTTTATTCTGTTCTATTAAGTAAACAATTATTTTCAATAAAAACGACATGAAGATTCACATTTGTGTAATTGATGATAAATTTAAAATGAATGTGGTGAATACTTTAAAAAGCTATATTATTTAACTGTTCCTTGTAAATGGCGAGTTACCTTATCGACTGGCCGACGCCGCAGCATTGTTTCTGCGAATAGGGGCCTCCTACTGTAAGTGGGTATAGAAACGTAATTATTATTAATACAGTCAATGCATTAGTCTCGTTGTCAATTCGAGTAATTTAAAGTGTTATATATAAAATGAAATATTAGAAAATTTTCAAGAAATTCATAAATACGTCTTCATTTTCTAAGTAGGTGGCTAATATAACAGATAACATAAAAAAAGCCCTTGAAATGTTATTTTCAATATAAAATAAATGCATGCCAGTCAACAATTCTTAGTATAATCCATAATATCTCCGATTAACTTATAAAATTAAGCAACAGGGGACGCCCTGTCAATTCTTTACACTAATATATGACTTACCCCTTTAATAATGAAACAAAAGCGACATAGCAGATTAGGCGACTCTCCGTACCAGCCCACCGCTGTTACGACACGGAACGCGTAAATAATGATTAAAATATACGACGATTGCTAAACTGAAAAAGTGTTTAAAACTTCTTGATAAAAACAGGCAGAGCCTTAAAATTAATGACCCGTGCTAAATTTGTTTGGCGAACTTTAACCAGATACTGAGATAACAGTACGCAGGAGTTTCGGCGAGGAAATCGTCGGAACATCACAATAATTATGCGAAACACCGAAAACCGTAGGAGCCGAGTTTGTTGTGTTAAAAATTTTATCATAACATAGATATTTTAATGTGTTTACGGTTCAATAATTTTGTAATATATACATTGCGTATATATTACGTATTTTTTATACACCATCATGGCGAAGTGAGACAGCGTCTGACTGTAAACGCGATTGGGTTGTGGGTTCGATTCGCACTCAGAAGAATACATATATTTAAAAGTCATTTTAATTTCTCCGTGACATTAGCTGCTTTTCCATTATACATTTATTTGCTTTATTGCTTTAGAAATCACTTTCAATATGTTATCTTGTATAATAGACTAGTTTATTTAGTAATTAAAAACACTACTTAGGTATTTCGATTGTGAAAAGTCTCCATTACAAACTCATTAAGATGTTACAGTGTTAAGCACTCGTGCCGAGGGAGTAAGTAAAGATGTTGACACGCCCGGTTTCACTGTGGTGTGAGATTACCGCCATGTATATAAGAATAATATAGCAAGTATGTGCATTTATTGATATTTGGTATAATTTATTTTTGCGCTTTACCCCGCACAGCGAAAGGAACAAGTTAATGTCAAGACACTCCGTGGACTGCTTTCCGCCCAAAATCGAGACTTTGCATGTTGAGTGGTGAACTCAATGTCTTTAAATGTTCATCAATGAGAACTAACCATTTAACTACTATAAATATATTACATTAATATAACTTAACTGTATTAGTATTTTCCTTAATATTATCAGTATATAAAGGTATACTATTTTAATAAACAGTCATACTCTTTTTATATAGACAAGAGCAATATTATAATTATAACTTTAAGCAGGCTTTATTAATACGTACAACTACTAAATAATTAATTTCAGAGCACTTTTTATTTAGAATGTTTCTATTAAGCTACTAATATAAGTATGTACGAAGTAAATATAACAAGTGAATTAGCAAATTCCGTCCATTTTTGAAACATTTTTTTGCTGTAAACTTTTTGACAAATCACTAAAACAGATTTGAATGTAAAATACATAGTTATTGTAGTTATTTTTAGGATTGAATGAAAGCAAAATGAATGCACAGTTCGCAAGGGCGAGTCCATCCATTTAGATAGTAGTTTATAATCTCATAGGAGACCGTAATGGATTAAAAACAAATAAATTTATAGCGATCAATATGAATAGAACTTTCAATTATTTCAATGTTTGCTTCATAAAACGCTTTGAAAATAAAAAAAATACCTGCCCTTATAAAATATATTTAAATTTACTTTTCCGTTGTTTTATGTTGTTTAAGAATCTCAATGTCACATTTTGCCAGTGCCTTATTTAAATTTATATATTAATATATAAAGAATATATTTTAGAATCATTAATTCTGCAGACATAATAAGAAATTTGACATAGTTTGCATAGCCAAGAATATGTAGAAAGTATTGTATTTATAAAATAATGCACAACAGTATTATTTAAAATATATATACATAAATTATAAAAGCAAAATAATATTATTACTCAATGGCTGTATTATGTCAAACACTTCATAAAGACTGACTCAATCCTAACTTAGATGTAATAATTCGTGACGACCTAGAGCGGCTGTCACAGATAGAGAGACGTTGGTACTGCCACGGTGCGCGAATACTGCAACGTTTTCAAATCCGTCAGCCGTTATTAAACTGTCCAAATTAATGATATATGCATCTCGTTGAACTGATTCCGTATTGAATTTATTTATATATTAGATTATAATATGTATTGATGAATGTGGATATGGCAGATTTGAATACATTATATAATGTGACCGACTAAATGATAATTTTACTAAATTAAGTAGATGCGATCGGCATATTATAAATGCTATTATTAGCTACTATTATTTATAGTGGTTTTGATGTGTAGTACGTTGAACGGCAATGGTAATAGGTTTGAATTCCATTTGAAGCAGTATTTATATTTATATTATTTATTATAATATGCGTTTTGTATGGTTGGTGTCTCCAATTTTATACTAAAATAAGATATAAAAAAATATTTTAATACTGTGTGCTTATTCAGTATACTGAACTATAATTAAAAATTTGGAAAGGGAACAATAGAACAAAAATGCAACATTTAAAAAAAGGTTCTATTTCTTTGTTTATATGTACATTTGTCTGTACACTCGCATATTTAATACTAAACATTGGACAGATTTGAATAAAAATATTTTTTGTTGTATAGCAGAGAAATAAAATTAATTAACATATAATTATTTCTCTGACTATGAACCGTATTTGTCGAATAACCCAAATCGATCGCGTCTCCAATCAGACGTTGATCTACTGTGCTACGAGGGCCATGTTTAATTTAACTTAACATAAAATGATTAAGGTAATAAAAACTAAAAATTTTGTATAGATCTGGAATTGAATTCAGAACCTGCAACTTTACAACTCAATTAATAAACTGAAAAATAATAACGGGTATAAAACATTTCAACAAACTAATCTTCATAGAAATCTACCAACAAAAGTGGTTTCCGAAACAAACAATTCGCTGCTCGTACCATATTTGCATACTGCTGTAACTACTCGTCGATATCGTTTCAATCACGACGTTTGAGAAGCTCAGCCTTTGAATATAATAATGCATATCACATAGAGCAGTGATCATTCATAAGAAGTCCATAATAAATTAAATAAGACGCTGTCAGGTCTAACAGCTGATGACTGTAAAAAAGACATTACAAAGTTAAAAACAAATCAGTTTCAAATATTAACCCACGTGGCAAAATAGTGAAAGAACGTCTGAATTAATATACAAGTATTAATGAAAAATAATATTTCTTTAGTGAAATTTATATAATTTATAATTGTTATAAATTATACAATATGTAAGAGATCATCGGAGAGGAGATCAATAAAGGCGATTGGTGCATCGCATCGCATTATATATATATATATATATATATATATATATATATATATATATATATATATATATATATACATACATACATATATATTTATATTTAAACCGTTCTTAGATCATTTCTTAACCCTTATTTTTTTTGATAAAAAATTTTTAAATTTTTTTAGATACAGCCTGAAACAATCTTTGAGAGTATATCAAATTTCATTTCCTTAGTTTTTTTAGTGTAGGAGCAGAAAGCTTTCAAAGTTTGATTCAATAGTCAGTCTATTTCGCCAAATATGTACGCTTAGTTACAAAACAAATACACACGTCGCGAATTAACCTTTCAGCACTTTAAGTTGCTATTTTTATAGGTGTACTGATAAGAAATTTCCTCTACAAAACTTCTAAAATACGAAATGCGAAAACTCTAGTCAAACGACGTATTGCCGCGCTTTATGTGTACTAGCCTTGCTCTCGAGTTTAATGTGCATCTTAATTTTATCTCGGCCGGAATATCAAGTGGGATACAAATAAAACGAATAAGAAAATATTTTCAAAAAATAAACTTTAAAGAAACTCCAAAATTATAATCAAATATGTCACTATGTTCATAAATAAGAACATTTTATTTCATATTTCGTTATGACAGAAATGTTTTATAAAGCTTATGTTTTCATCTAATGAATGTAGAAATTGTCGTTGTCAAATTTTAATGGGCGGATGAGTGCTTCTTAATATTATTCCACGTTATCTCAATTCTGATTTACTCTACGAATATTTTACTTTTATTCGTGGATATTTGCCCCTTTTCAACTTGAGTTAAACAAATTTCCCCTAACAGACTTTACCGCGACTCCGGACGAGGATTTGCGGAGATCTACGAGGTTTTCGTTTTACTGCTTGTTTGTTTTATTTTTCTCGGTTATTAAATTCGTTTGATGGACAAAACAATGTGGCTTGCGGGGTTTCACTTGCCGAAGGGACTTTTAAAGGCCAATTTATTAAGTGGCTGTTTTATTGCTATGACATTATTAGTCATTCTATAGGGAAAGCTTTTAAAACTTGGAAATACCTTTTTGTGTCAAAGATAATTTGTATGATATCCAGCTAATACAACAAGTAACGTCTCATTATGACAAAAAGTAAGTAATATATTTTTTTTAGACAAAATGCTGTTTAAAATATTTTTATTAATAATATCTTTGCGATAACACAAATGAGGTCATCAGTAATATCAAGCAATGTGTTTAGATCTTTCAGGTAACGTTCTAATACCATGTCCACAGATTTGGCTTCTCTGCACTTTGAGCTGTCGGTCACAGTCGTTGAACCACATGACAAGACCTTGGACTGACTGATGGCAAAGGAAGGATGACACTTGTACTTCATTCAAAATCAACGAAACATCTCCGTCAAGTTGCAAACACGTGAATTCTGACTTTATCTAAGGTAAAACAGGACGACATACAGCGAAAATAACAAAATACTATTGTGTAATAATAGTTTAATAGTGAAACCTCGTTAAAGATATAGGATTATAAATAGGAGACGTTCATTTTTAGCTAATTGACGATCATGGCAGTATGAATTTGTTTTTATCAAGCCAGTTAAGATCTTTGGTTTAGATGATTTTTGCGCATTTAAATGAAAATATCATAATCAGATTATTAGATAATATTTTATTATATATGGGTGTTTAAAAAACGTTTTAAAAAATCCATCGTTTTGAACATTTCACAAAAGTACGTACAAGTAAACTCTACTCAGCAGTGAAATTTCGAAATGTTCGCGAATTTTTCGATTAAAATGGTTTAATTTAATAGTAAATAATTAAAAAATATCCCACGACTCAACACTCAACGTCTCGAATTCGGTGGAAAGCGAAGTACGGAGTGTCTTGATACTAGGTACTTCGTGTCTATGCGGGATAAAAGCATAAAGCTAAAAAAAGTATTTAAAATTAAAATCAATTAAATAAATAAAAGTTTTAGTTTATCTTGCTCTTTCAGATAACTTCGGAATGATATTTAATGGCGTCAATCTCTCATGTGAGATAAATACTATCCAGATAGTTCCTTTGCCATCACATAATATAGTGCACCACCGACAGTGATAAGCTGGATTCATGTTCCTTACATTAAAATTACATTAGTGAAATGACCATTAGAAACGTTTCAAATGCAGTTTTAATTGCTTCAGATTTGTAAAAAAATATATAAAACCACATATAAAAAGTCATAATGCGTAATAAATAATAGTAACGCATCATCTGTTACATTACTATGAATTAATATATTATGCTTTGTTAACCGATCACTAAAATTTTCTACTGCCCAAAAAAAAACTATTTTTTTTCAGTTTCACGCTTTTGTTTTAAACATGAAGAACCTTTAACCAAGACACTCCGTACTCCGCTTTCCGCTGAAGTCATACATTGCATCTTGACTGGTGGAACTTAAAGCCGAACTTTCTTTCTCGTCTTACCAAAGCGAGGAAATAAAAATAATATTAATATAATCATTCCCCGAGTGGGAATGGAACCCACAACCTATCATGTTCACAGACAGGTGCTGTCCCACTGCGCGACGACCTGCCTCATTTTATTATATATAAAATATTTCATGTAAGACGCTCGAAGACCAATCTATAGTAATATTATAAAGAGGAAATATTTCTATGTTTGTCGAGTTTTTACGCAAAACTACTGGACCGATTTTAAAAATTCTTTTGCCATTAGAAAGCAGATAAGCTATGTGACATTTTCAAAAAAATAGGCATCTCTAATAAAAATGCAATAATGTAAGTCAAGGTGTGAAAAAAGTAGCTATAAAAATCTATCATCGCCTGCGCTGCAAAAACATGTCTATGAAAAACTCCAAATCACTTGGTGAAAAAGACATAGTTAATCTATATTAAATATTTAAAGGTTTGATAAATATTCAAAAATGTGCATTGTAAGAAAGTATTCAATTTAAATAAATTTATAGAGCACTATTTTGTTATAATGGCTCCCACATGAAGGATAGATATATGCTATCCCGGGTGTTTATTTAGAAATATTTAAGACAAACAACCCTGCATCATGTTTGTGACTCCAATGGATTTTTGGCCCACTTAATTGATATTTATCATTATATTACAACCAAATCACAAAAAATATATTAATTGTATTCTATATATTATTCTGATTTACAACCTATACTGCCGTAAAGTTCCATCCAAATCCAATATACACCCTCAGAATCTTTTATTTTTATTAGCAAGAAGACTATCGACACTGTCAGCCAGCATCCTCCCGCCTCTTCGCTTTACACACCCCGCAAATTAATGCGCGCGTGGTATTTGACGTTGTTATCTTAAAACGATAATAATTCCTTGCATATTGGTTGAAATCAAATACAGTCAAAGACAATTTTATTCAAAAATAAGTGCCCATGATAAATAACTTGTTTATTTGGAAGAGGATTAATATTTAGTTTATAAAAATACCTTCGCACATACCATTCTAGAACTAAAAATATATACATAAAAATTGTTATAGTGAGTTAGCCCTAAAAGCTAGTCATATGCTGTCGTGGATTTTTTAGAACTTTTAGAGGGAAATAATTATTTACGCTAAGCATAATTTTTGCGTAACTTTCACCATTTACTCGGTGCACGCAAGGAAAGCTTTAAAAATATACAAGTTTTCCGTTTTCATAGAATTTATTATTACTGCTTCACTCTCATTAGTCGTAGGGTGATGTTATATCGCCTATAGCCTTCCTCAATAAATGTACTATTATACACAGGTAGAATTTTTCAATTCCAATCAGTAAATCCTAACATTAGAGCGCTCAAACAAACAAACTCCTCCGCTTTATATTATTAGAATAGATTCATATTTTCTATTTATATTAATTATTCATAGGTATTTATATATTAAGCAAGTATATATCAAAAGGTTTTTTAGAACTACGTTTTCTTACCTATGGCATTAATTATAATTTTTGTCACTTAAATAAAAGTTAGCTCCCAAATGACACCATGTCAATGACACCTCTGTATTAATCCTTATCTTATTAAGTATTACTATTTATTAACATATCTCTATTTAAATTATTAAAATTGGATATTCCATCCGAAAGATATGACGAAATTAAACATGTCAATCTAAATAAAATAATTTATTTATATTTTGAGATTTCACAATTATTTGTTCCATTTAAAAAGTAATTTTCTAAACTACGTATACATTATTTTATTGATATAATCGCTCACTACACATCGACGAAGCCGCGAGCGGGTCGCTAGTTATACATAAAGATATACATAAAGATATTAAACGATGTTAATTATCGCTTGCCAATCGATAATCCATACGTTAAGGTAACAAACGTGCTTTCACCCATTATTTGTATTTTAAAAATGGAATTTAATATACGTATTAGATGTCGAAAACATTTCAGCAACGCTATTCTCGCGTGACTTATGTTTATTACTTGTACTTCTCATTGTTTTTCAATTGTTGACCTGCCGCACGACACTATCGGCGTGCTTAGCGGCTCAACTAACCAATTATATCGCTAAGGAAATTATAAATCTCAACTAAATGTTATTTTAATAAGATCTTTCATTAAATGAAACTATTTTAAACGGATTAATAGCGTTTTGAAATTTAAATATATAATTTTGAATATCGTATATTTCAGATACTGTTCGTGGTCCGCGGAATTCGAACCCGCTCCTCTTGGAAACCGTCCAAGCGCTCTGACCACTAAGCCATGCGTTTTTTTATGTTTTCTTATCCTAAGTGTGGACATCACTTTAAAAATAGTAAAATAGGTAGACTATTTTTATTTAAACGGTTGCTTCTTATATGCAGCTTTCATATATACTGCATATTTCGGTATTATAATATATTACCGGAAATGATTGAAACAGTTTGACTGTAGATGCTTTTTGGCAGCTCTGCTATGCGGGAATAAGCATAGAGGTGAATTTATACCTATGCTTTATTTTTATTCCTTATTCATTTTAGAAAATTGATATCCGAAGATAGAAGAAAAAGAGTTTTGTCATTTATATAAATTATTACATTATTCTTATATTCACGTTATTATTAATTTACTTTCCATATGTAGAAGAACAAATAATAACTAACTACAAAATACACATATATTGTGATAAAAAAGCAACATATTTGTAGTTTGAATTTACAATATTGAGATTAAAACTCCTTTTTTATCTATATAACACTTACTTATATCGTCATGTAGACGCCTAACTGAAAAAGTATATTCTGTTACAGAGATTGGGTTAAGGTTTATTAATTCTGGAACAAAGGTGCCTGCCCGAGGGACTTACAGCGCAGATAGACCGTGCTTGTTAGCTACGTAATCGCAATACTGTATTGGTCTTCAGATACATGAAATTTTTATGAATGAATAGTTTGTTTTTGGGTTCAATATTATTTGAATAACATTTGACTAATTATACTTTCTCTTTCTCTTTCTATTATTCTCATAACATTAATCACAATTTAATTTGAAAAGGAATTTAAAAACTAAGAAAAAAATAGTCGGTTACAACCGTAGGATGAGTAAACAGTGCTATTTTAAATGACAAATTCTATCAAAATACCACTAACGAGTTACTTTAAATTTTGCTAAAATCAAAATGCTGCGAAAATTCGATGTTCCATTGCATATTGCCTAATTGCAGATGAATTGGAAGGCATTGTAGAGAAGCTGACGTTGTCGCGGGATACAGAGATAAAGCCGTCCGCTGGGCGCCATTTGAACTTTGAATTATAGTGCCGCGGCATGCAGGTTCCAGTTTCAGCATTCATAATATTAGAAGTAATAGCTTAGTGAATGTAACTTACGAATAATAATTATTTTATAAAGTTATTTCTATAGGAATTAATAATAAAATTGAGAATTTGAAGCTAGTGTAATATATGTATGATTGACTTCAACGTTTTCTTTTAAGAAATATAAAACCAATCCTTTTAATAATTTTTTAAATAAAAAAAATACTAACTAAACTAAAATCAAATCTGATGAATACTAAGATAAGAGTAACACATAAAAAACCATGTACTAATTAAATTTGTGTATTTTAATTTTAAATAAAACTATTTTAGACAAATTATCCGCGTATATTTTGATATGAAAAATATATTTTTTAAAACTCGAGGTTTCTAACACTTTAAAGTAGTCTGTAATCACAGATAGACTACCTAAAAAAATATATGCAATTAATCCGTATAAAATAGTTTCATTTAAAAATGTGTAAAAATCGCGAAAATCAAAGATCTTATTTTGCTTGGTATTTTGTTTATTTGTATTTTAATTAATAATATGAGACTTAAACAATATAAGGTCAGTCGTGGCGCAATGGGACAGCATCTAACTGTAAACGCGTTCGGTTGTGGGTTTATCTCCTACACGGGGGAAGGATTATCTTTATATTATTTTTATTCCCTGGATCTGGTAAGACAAAGCGCGGCGTTGAGTTTCGCCACTCAACACGCAATATCTCAAATTCAGCGAAAAGCGAAGTACTGAGTGTCTCGACGCTAGATACTCCGATCTATTCTGCTTATGCGGTATAAAAGGGTGAAGACAAAAAGATAAAATTAACAATATTCCTGTAAACATTTTAATCGGTGTATAGTAAAAAAAAATGTTTTTTTTATATAGTAATAGGTAATCTTAACAATTTTATTAATATAAAAAATATACATATATATTTAAAAAATAGTCATTCATTGTTAAAAAAATACTATCAAGAGAAAATTGACCTAATCAATAGTATAATTGAAAATAATATTAATAAATATTTATCTACAATTAAAAAATTCTATATAAGACAAGGGGCATAAGGGAGATAACTCCAAGAGTTACGAAATGCCATCCAAGAAAACTTTTATTCCTTTCATTTCTCTTCATGCATACTCATCGGGGAGTTCTTTGACTTTGCCTTGAGTATCTCGCGCACTTGGTTTTTTGTGGTTTATCTCGACCTACCCGTACCTTAATTTCAGTTTTCATTTTAAAATAATAACTAAAGGATCTTATATGAAATCATTTGAAACGGATAAGTCGCGTATATTTTCAAAAATATATTTTTGAAAAATTGACGTTTTGAACATGTTACAGTAGTCAGTAGACGTGGACGTGGTCGTGGACATGTCGAATCTACCTGTGACTACTGTAAAGTGTATATACGTTATTAATCCATTTAAAATAGTTTTATTTAAAAATGTGTAAAAATTGCGAAACTCAAAGATCTTATAAGCAAAAGGATCGTAAGTCCTATGTTTTTTTATAAAAAAGTAACAAACAAAATATACAATATATAAACAATGTGGGTAACTAATTTTATTAAATTTCTTTTTACAAATACTATTTTTGTAAATAATCAATTTTAATAAGTATTTCATATGAAAATTGATGAGTCTTGATGATAGATTCATTTGATGAGACGAGTGGAGCAAAATTTACACTATGTCTGAATTATTTTTGTTTATTATCCCTAGTTCCGGAAATATACTAAACCAAATCAAAAATATTTTACTCCTGTACGTTATAATATCTCTATATACGTTATGAAAATTCCTTACTAATATTCATAACAACATTATAAACCTAATGTAAAAGACGACGCTCCATCAAATACTTATATTTAATCAATGATTTTAAAAACCATGTGGCCAGTCATGGGCACAGTGAGATAGCCTTTGCCTGTAAACACGATCAGTTGTGGGTGTGATTTCCATCTGTGTGAATAATTACGTTTAATATTTCTTCATTTCCAAAAGACAAAACGTGACGTTGAGTTTCACCACTCAACACATAACGTCTCAAATTTGGTGAAAAGCGGAGTGTCTTGGCACTAGGCACTATCTGTCTACCCTCCTATGCGGGATGAAAGTATAAAATTAAAAAAATTAAAAATCGATTATAGTGTTTTTTCGACATTAATTTAAATGATATTTTTTAAATTTCATTGTTATGGTTTAAGAAGAAAATTTTAGACTATGAACTTAATATATATATATATATATATATATATATATATATATATATATATATATATATATATATATAAACATACAAAATTAAGTAAGCTAAACCAAATTATTATTTAACTATATCACACAAGTGTCCATTTATAGAAAATCAAATATTTGGTTATAGCTATTGTTCCATGTTAGTTCAAGCAGATAGTCCCTAAACACTGATGATTACATATGATCAGTTCACCTGTTGTCTAATGACAACTTGCACGTCAATTCAACTACATGAATTATAGGAAATTATAATTATAGGAAGAATCAATAATTGCTAATAAATAACTTTTTTATAGAAAAATGAGGCAAAGGAATTGAAAGGCCACCTGATGGTAAGAACATTCCCCATGGAAGTTGCCGGCCTTGGGATGGAAGTAAAAGCAGATAGTGTAGTGGTCTCGTTAGACAGAACTGTCAAAACCACTACACTCTGAGGAAAAGGACGGGTGGGAATCGGAAAAGCACTTTTTGTGATCATGTGTCTCTCATACGATAAAGGCAAATCTAATAACGTTTTCTAACAATAAAGGCAAAGCAGTAAAATAGATAGATATGTAATATGTAGTCTTAGCAACGTGTATGTCATTTTTATAAGGGCCGGTAGTGGGATTGCGTCAGACTATAAGCGTGACCAGTTATGAGTTCGATTTCCACTTAATGGAACAATTACATTTAAATTCTTTTCATTTCCTCGCTCTGGCAAGACAAAGTGCAAGTGAGTTCTACCACTCAGCATGAATGTCTCGAATTCGGCGGAAAAGTGGGTACGTACTCAGTCTTGAAACTAGTTACTTCCTGTCTACCCTGCTATGCAGGACAAAAGCGTGAAGCTACAGGAACGTATACCAAAGACATAGCAATGTGTGAAGTATTTATTTTATAAATTTAATATATATCTAATACATTATTCTAAAAAATATTGACTTTATTCATCATTGAAAATGTACTGAATTTTCTTAAAAAGAGAACAAAAGTTTTCTTTGCGTATTAATATTTCAATCGTTGTGAGCATGAAATGAATGTTCTTTTCATGATAACAACGTTAATTATGTAAATCGTTTACCAAAATTACGAACTGACAGACATTATATATATGTATGTACATACATATGTTCTACAAAATTTTGTCTTAACTCTTCAACTATTTTCAACTAAGCATGTTATAAAATTTATTTTATTTACTATTTAATTGCAAATTTACTTCCTTTATTTTTCATATAAATTCACACAAAAATATCAAGTTGACTTATACTAGAACAAAGACTTATACTAGAACAAAGACTCTATCTTATTCTACCCTAATCGTATTTCGTAACGTAATAAAATTTAATGACTCTAAAACGCCCACTGCTTTTCTACTTGCTGCATGACTAACCGTTGCCTAGTTAAATAAAAAAGGTGTTTTGTTATACTATTAAAGCTCCATCAAATTTCGGTAAAAAGTTACAACAGGAAGATAACATGATAAACATGAAGTAAACAGATTATATCAAATACCTGGACGTCCTATTAAAGTTTTACCGTAAGTAAAAACTCAACCCCAACTACTATGCAGTAGCATAGAATGAGGCTAGATTAACCACTATATTGAATAAAGTACTAATTTTTTTATATTTAAAAGTCATTATAGACACTTAGCTGGTACCTTTTTTAACCTAAAGTGTTTTTCATATTTGTCTTGTAGAAATCCAGTTGTTCCAAATTATATCTAAATAATTCCCAAGCGAGTTCTTGTTCTTTATATTATGATATATATATTTTTACAGTTTCACGCACAGCCTGGTGTCAGTACACTCTATTAAAATCATTGTGACATAGCAGTTACGAACTCAACGCCAGTTTTGTCTTACCAGAGCGGAGAAATACTTCAATCAAAATAATAAAATTAAACACTATTGAAGATATAACTTATAAAGTAAATTGGAATTTCATTAAACCAAACTGTGACGAGCGTACAAAATGATTTTGAGTTAATAAACAAAATGTACAAATAAAACGTATATTATATTCACAGACATTTTTCTAATAATTTTACAGCTACACAAAGTTTTAAGCATAATTCTTGCACTCCAATATCAGTAGATTCGGAAAGAGCGAGTAATAGCCTAACAATTTTGTACCGCCCAATAAAACCTTACCTTCACTTTATTTATTCGCGGTAAAGTGAGCAATATTCGATATTGCCCTTAGATATATTTGCTTTAAGATGATATTTTTGGTAAGATTTATTTTCATTCTATACAAATGTATGGGATGAAGTTAAAAATATAGAGGTCAGGTAATGATTATGATTATTACCGATATATTTGTTGTAAATTTCTGTATATTACCATAAAAGGGTTTTTTTATAGTTTTTTTTTTTATAAACAGATATTCCAAATATTTTATAGGGTAGTTAAAGATAATCCTTCCTCTTGAAGTTAATTGGTTAGTTGGCATAGTATAATGGTTTAAACAAATTCCTAATAACTTTTAAATAATCATAACCTCAAAACCTTATTATATACACAAACAAAAATATAAATTATCAGAAAATCATATAAAACCTATGAGTTTTATCTACAGAATGAATGTAGTTGAACACAAAGAGCTAGTGTGCAAGTGCGTTAATCGACCGCTAGCCGCTATCGCATGATGTAGTGCGCCGCTGATAGTGATAAGCCGGAGTCATCGCGTTCCTCACATTAAAATCACGTTAGCAGGAAAATGACCATTACATTTGTTTTCGGTGTGTTAATTATAGGTTTTATCCAACATTACATTGTTCTAATGGAGCTTTTAAAGTATTTGTCGGAATTTGTAATATATATATTAAATAATAATTTACATCTCATTTATCAAAAGTCGATGTAGGTGTATATTCTTATTTATGTATCTTTCACAATATAGACTTTGTGTGAAATAATCTGTAATAAAATAAAAATACCTATCACTTGCCCTATAAAATTATAGGTATCCATGAAACGAAATATTTTCGATTATTTTAGATTTGGATTGGCCAACATAAAACAGTAAGTTGTATGCAAATCTACACGTGTTGGTACCCTATTCAGGTAGAACCGAGAGTGTTGACACTAGGATCGCTGCCTCTCACATAGGATCGACATGCCAAACGAAAGTAAATCTGAAGCTTCATTATTCCCACTATTAAAATTTTATTTTTAATTTCTTACGCTTATATTATATTGGTTATCGCCTGTAAAGTTCGTCGTCATACTTTTAGAAAAATTTCATATTTAAATCTACAGAAAATTGGCAGAGACATATGTTATAAGAATTATTTAAACAAAAATGTTGTTATTCTTGTACAAATTCTTTATACGCCACATTGTGAGTTTTATTTTCTGGCTTCAGTATATTAGGCGAACTTCTCTAGAGTAAGCCACATACAACTGACAATGAGAGTAGCAAGCGTTTCCTATTTCTATGCCAGATACTTTCAACAAAGTTGCAATAATTGTTGTATTCGCTTAACCTACTCTGTTTCAGTTTCTATATATCAAACCTCAATAGGTTTAATTTATTCTACCATCTTAAAGATCTAGCCAAAATTTAAAACATATATCATTTTTTAAAATGTACTAGAGGCCCGCTCGCGGCTTTGCCCGCATTAACTCACTATAGCTATTTCTATGTGAAACCTGCCCGCGTTCTCGCTTAAATTATTATTGTATTTACAATCACAGAGTAAGTAGCTTAACACTTTTATCCCACAAAATAATCCAAGACACTCCGTACTCCATTTTTCACCAAGTGGCGGAACTCAACGTACCAAACCCCGTACCAAAACGAGGAAATGAATATAACTTACAAAGTGATTGCGTCTACAGTTAGGCGCTGTCCTACTGTGCCACGACTGGCCTTAGTGAATATAATTTCAATATAAACATTTTGTCAAATGAGAATCGAACCCACAAAGTGATTGCGTCTATAGTTAGGCGCTGTCTCACTGTGCCACGACTGGCCTCAGTAGTAAGTAAAAATAATGACGTGAAGAAAATATAATATTGAGCCACAGGAACCTGTAACCACTAGTTTCAATCGCGTGACTAATGCTTGTTACTTGTAATTCCAGTTGTTACTCAGCTGTTGACCGCGCTGCGATATCGACTGCGCCCTCCGCTGACCCCAAGAGAGTCTGGAGAAATGGTTATATTTTTCTTTCTTGAAGTAAAGACAGGGAAAGCCTTCTTAATAAAATGACATACTTTTTGTTTAACAATAATTTCATGCCTTAATATTAGTTGTATTCTTTCGTTCTTCAAACGTGTATGCGGTTTACTTCGCTAATGTCACTAATATAGATAACAAGTGAGATAAACATGTTATACAAAAAAGTGTATGTAATAGGAGTATATATATATATATATACATATATATATATATATATATATATATATATATATATATATATATATATATATATATATTGATATGTTATTCTTTTTAGATCCTTATCAAACTATTACCTGAGAATAAAGAACATTGTGGTGTGTAGCCTCTCCGTTCTCTGTTTACCATCAAAAGACATTATTTTATATGGTGGCATGCGCCATTAACGTCTTGTTACATAATATATTTGTTTAATAAATCTCAAAAGATTTATTATAATTAAAAAAAAAAAACAATTTAACGCTTAATAAAACATTTTAATTGAAACTATTTTATTCTGATCAGAAAAAAACAAGTTAATCACTGTGTAACGTTAACAAGCAAAGTGGTCGATAGCAAAGCAAATACCGCTTAGTTTCATTGTCTGTAGTCGGTGTATGCGTACTGCTAGATCCGCTCCGTCCGTTTCAATCATCGCATTTGATCAGCTCGGCCTTTACCTAATGACAACGCGCATTGTATTCGAAACAACCAATTATTACAACGATTATAGCTTCATTATATCTTACCTGTTAATATTAATACTCAAAGCTAAGATAATAGGACTCAACGCCTTTATTCTTATACGCAAATATTTGTGTGAGTATGATCTTAGTTGTAAGTACGCGTTGATTTGATTCTCACTTAAATAATATATGTATGCTTTTAGTAATATTTCCATTACGTTGATGTGGGTAAAAAAATGACGTTGGTACCGCCACCTAAAGTAATATATTTGATAAATATGCTTTCTTACCACTAGATTCAGTCTGTCTAACTCGTTAATTAAAAGAAAACGACGAGATAATGGTTGATAAAGTTCGAATAAAACCCAATCCACATTCAGTATTGAAACGCATTTCGCTGTATAAACATTACTTATATGTTTTTATGCTGCCATAGTGATGGTCATAGAGTACAGATGTCAGTGACTATACATAACATAGCAACCACGGCAGGCTCAATGACAATAAATAGTAAACGGTATGAATATGTCTCTGTATAGAGGCAAAGGTTACAAATTCTAATCGTGAATGACTGTACTATTTCAGAATGAAGCTTTTGTCAACACGAGAGATATGCTGATGATATGCTGGTAGAACTCATCGCCGTGTTTTTTTCTAGCCATAGTGAAGAAATGGTTATTTTAAATGAAAGTATTTTAAACGGATTCAAACGTATCACGTATTTTGGTATTGAAAATACTTAACGTTTCTAACACTTTACAAGTAGTCCGTGGTCAGAGGTAGGAAAATTAAAAAATAACAATATTTTTAATGAGCATAGAGCGCAAAACCACCGTATTTACATCGATCATTCTAACTGTATCACGACAACGTCAATAATTCTACGATATTTAAAATTATTTCGGAATGAATCTTTTGTCAACACGAGTGAGTTTGTATCTCAAATCTATCCAAGACCTGACCTGAGTGTGTTTTGCCAGGATCTCTTCTTATTAAACCTGGATCCTACGCCAACGCAACATACCATCGGGTAATACCCGAGACAGACATCACTTTTCTAACGCTAGCCAACAGCCGAGACGAATTTTATTTAAACCGACCCCTCATAAAAAAATGTAAATGAAAAAAAATACAACAAAATTATGAACCTAAAAACCTCTTTACAACTTGTAAAATACAAAATGTTTCATAATATTCTACCGCCATACGTTCCTTAAACTTATATTTTTATTCACGTAAATCAAATTTGCTTTACACAATATTGCTGGCTGTGACAACATTTTATGACTTCTGGTATTTCCGCGACTTCTAGGGCTTAAGCTTTGTGTTGGACCTCACAACCCATTGTCAAGTTGTCACAACGAATCTTGTTTGCTTCTTATTCTTTATATACAATTGTACTTTGTATAGAACTTTACTAGGTGCTTACTTAAGAATTAGGTAACTTATTTAGAAAAATTATAAATTGCTAACAAATTTCTTTTAAGCTTCTCTTTAAGACGGACCATTACGGTGCAATAGTGTGTGTTTACTGTAGACACGATGGTTTTGGGTTCCATTCTCAGCCACTCAATACGCAATGTCTCTATGTATGAAATTCACATTTCATATAAACGGATTATATTGACGCTGACACAGAGATTATTTGTGCCTATTCAAGAAAATCGTATAGCTGCAATATGTATATAGTAGAAATTTTAAAATAGCCTAATAAATTTACCAGCAGTTTTTACAATTTCACATCAAATGTGCTAACCGCACACTAATTTCTAATTATGAAGAGATCTTACAACAAATTTGATATACGTCCCAAATTGTATGTATATACGAGTTTTATTATATACGAGAAAAATAAATATAAAAAACCTTTTAAAATACTTTAGCTTTTCGGGTAAGAAAAGAACTGTAGTAGAGTTAACTTATAAAGAGCTCTTTCTTAGTGCTCTTAAAATTAAATTTAAGCAGAGCAGTCGTCGTTAGTCTGCGGATCATTTACAAAAGCATTTTATAGAGATGGACTTTTGTATAAGTAAATATAACTTTAAATATTGTAGAATTATTGACGTTGTCGTGATACAGTTGGTATGATCGATATAAATACGGTGGTTTTGAGTTCAATGCTCATTTAAAATATTGTTTTTTTTTTAATTTACCTACCTGTGACCGTGGTCACAGGACTACTGTAGAGTGTTCAAAATGTTAGATGTCCAAAAATGTGTTTTCGAATACCAAAATATACGCGATTTATTTGAATGCGTTTGAAATAGTTTCAAACGCATTCAAATAAATTTAAAATAATCCTTTCTTCACTATGGCTAGAAAAACACGGCGATAAATTCTACTCTTCTCTTATATATACAAATAGCTAGGAATATTATCATAGATTTCCTATATATTCCACAAAATGCAATCCTTGAAACTATAAAACACATTAAATAGTTACAATAATTTACAGAAAAATACCATAACCTTATTATTAATAATGTATTACATCCACAAAACAAACCTAAATTTCGACGCAGCTGGTAGTAGAACGCATGGCTTAGCGGTCAGAGCGCTTGGACGGTATCCAAGAGGCGCGGGTTCGAATCCCGCTGCGTTCAAATTTTTATACGTTTTTTCAAAAATGTTTTCTAATCCTAAGTGTGGAATAACACTTTAAAAATAGTAAATATTAAACCTAAAGACTACTTTTGTCAACCCCAATTAGACAATGTGTTTCCAAAATGTTAACTTGTTACTTCTTCCATTTTTATATGTAAAAAATTGTTGAAGATATATTTCTTTCAGTTAACTATAACGTTATATTTACAAAATATAGCAGAGGTTAGGTGATCTGATAGTTTGTATTGGAGACACAGATAAAAACTGCAGCCATCTTAAGATGTCGGAAGACGGGGTGAAATGAATTGATCACATCATGATTGAGTAGAGAAATCTTATCCCCTAGACGTGGTAAGTAGGAAATCACATTATTTTTTCTCTAATAAAGCTTTCGGAAAATACTTTTGTTTTCTATTTTAATAAATAAGCTTAAATTTGGAAATTAAATTCAAATACATAATACGTACAATTAAGTATTGTAAATTATTCAAGAATCTGTACTGATCGACAGTAAAAAAAATACTATGATTTTTTTAACTTCACGCCATTATCACGCGTAACAGGCTAGACAGGAGGTACCTAGTCAAAGCACTACGTACTCCGCTTTCCGACGAATTTCGACGTGTTGAATGGCGGAACTCAACGTAGCGCTTTGTCTTAACAGAGCGAGGAAATAAAAATAATTTAAACATAATTATACGAGTGGAAACCGAACCTACACACTAACCTAGTTTACAGTCAAATACTCGCCACGACGGGCTCCATGATTTGTTAAGTTTTTCTAATTACGAATGTTTAGTTAGTATATTAAAACTATTCAAATGTTATGAAGCTGAATGAGTGAGACTCAATATATGTTTGTTGTAATATTTAAAATGAACAGAATAGAATGAGTGACTGGAGCAAATGATAATTATTAAATATAATATATGTTTTTACTTCAAAAAGATACATTTTAATATAACAATGATTTTTCTAATACCATGTTCTTACAAAACTGCTACTCTAGGAGTATATTTAATGAAACAACGTACTTTATAAGTAATTTACTTTTTAATGACAACTGCAGCGTTAAGTTCGGTCAGTTTGTGACTCATTAAACTAGCAAGAAGTAAAAATACGCTGGAAGACGTTAAATAACCCACTTTATGTGCACTCGAAGCTGTTGAATCTTTAAGTTTCCTATCTCAACACGCATCGTAATTTGTTCCCCAAATACCTATATACCTATATATAAATTTAAATAGAACTACTACAACATCTAATATTTCTATTACATACACTTATACCCTCATGACTGGCAACGTAACCATAACTCCCCTAACGTTTTAGATATCCACGAGTAAAGGTAGCCTCTTATTATCGAGAAATCCTCTACTCGTTTATCTCGTTTTTTATCTATCTCAGTTATATCAATACAAATCGCATCAAATAGTATAAATATCAAAGAAATTAATTCAAAATATTAAATGTATAATATTTATTAGTTTCTGAAGCTTTCATTACATTAATTACAACCAAATTCATGACAAATCTTACTTTTTCTCTTCTTATAATTCTTGAAAATCTAAAGCTTTTGATTAGTATAACCATAAACGATCTTCTGAAATGTGTACTTTGTAGGCCTTTACACCCTCTACCTTTGACGTACGAGCGTGCGAGTAACGTGATGGTAATTGATTACCACCGCCCATGGCCCCGTATAACACCAGAGGAGCTACAGAAGCGTTGCCAGCCTTTAAGGTTTTTGAAGGTGTTTATGTCGTGACGACTTAGAAACACTGCCGCAGGTAGGCCGTTCTATAGTTGAAGGCCGTTCCATATTGGCATGTGGAAGGAAATTCCTACAAAACCGCACAGTAGTAGAATGTGTCACGTTTCACGTATCCAGATGATATGGATGGTAGTTTAGTCTATTAGGGCCAAACGGTGTTTGAGTGTGAAGTACCGTCTCGCTCTGCTGATAACATCAAGTTTTTTCGAGGCTGACTTGGCCTTCGCTGATATCGGGCGCGACTTTAAGGGGGGTGTTCTCGAAAACTGATGATCCTTTCACCCCAAGAAGAGACATTCTTAAGGGATATCTCGACGTAAGATACAAGTTTTTTTCGGCACTTTCACACGATGTTTTCCAGAGAAAGACCTGAACGGTCGGTGTAGACGGCACCCACAGTGCTGACGTCTGCATAACAATGAATGCTAGGATCCTCTAACAAATCATTGATATGCAGAAGGAACAGTGTTGGGGACAGCACACAGCCTTAGGGGACGCCCAAGACTGTGTGCTGTCCCCAACACTGTTGATTGCCCAAGATGTTAATTGACAGCAAAAAATCTCGATTGCGACCTTTATGCTATGCCCAGTGAATAAGCTGACTTTTCGGGAAGCCCATATGATGGAAATTTTGCAAGTAGCGCCCTATGCCACACACAATCAAAGGTCTTCGCCATGTCCAGACTAACTGCTAGGCCCTCTCCCTTGCTTTCACTACACTAGAAGATCACCAGTTTACCGACCATGGCGGAAGCCATATTGACGGTCGTTGAGTAACCATTGTCCTCCAGATATACCAGTATTTGGCTGTTTATTATGCTCTCCATTACTTTGGAGAGCAGGGAGGTGATAGCGATAAGCCTATTTAGTTGGATCGGAACCATCGTCTTTTTCAGGATCGGATGGATAAGGGCCCTCTTCCATGAATCCGGAACTACGCCGAGTGAATAAGAGTGCCGAAATAAACGCGTTCGCACCGGTGACAGCTCAGCACATACACGGGGCACTAAGGTAGAAACGCCATCCAGCCCACTAGACATGTGGATGTTCAGAGAAATTAGAGATCACCGAACACCTTTTTGGCTGAACTTAATGTCGGGCATCGAGCTCTGGCAACTTCGGCAGTGTGATTCCTCTGTCGTCCAAAGTCGAGTTCAACGCGAAGAGAGTGCCCAGGAGATCTCCTGTTTCCTTTCTCTTTTCTCTCGTCCAGGCTGTCATTCTCCGTGCGCAGCGGCGGAAGCGAGGACTGCCTGGCTGAAATTGCCAAATGCAGCCTTCGAGAGTGCTAAGAACTGATGTGTTCCGGGCGGGTATTTCTCAAGCTTATTACCAATTTTAGCGATATGCTCGGACTTTGCATTAGCAATTCGCTTCTTAGAGTACCTTGAGGCACGGCTATACTTTCTCTTTAAGACTTTCACCTTTGGATCCTTAGTGACTAGTATCTCAGCCTAGATTTGGTATGCTTCGCGCTTGCCAATGGCAGCTTGTTTGCAAGACGTATCAAATCAGGGCCGTGACTTGCCACCGATTGGCACTACAGAGCTAGGGACGTAAAGTTCCATAATCTGTAGAATTATGTCGCCAACAGCAGTGGCACAGTCACTCGGATCATCAGAAGAAAAGCAAACCGGCCCCCAGGGATAAGAAGAGTAAAAGGTACGCATCCCATCCCAATCTGCTGACTTGTAGTTGGAAACGCGACAGGTTGTGGGTATTCTGCAACTACTACGTTTAATAGGCACTACACTCCGTATAAGTCAATGGTCACAAGATCCCAAACGGGTAAGGACCTTCACCTGATACTGTTTTGGATGTGAAGTCAGTAGAAGGTCCAGTAAGGAGGCATTGTGACTGTCCACATCTGGGACTCGCGTAGGCAAATTAACCAATTGGGACTATCCATTTCCCAAAGTCAAACGCAGCCCTCCCTGCGTAGACGGTAGTAGTGTAAGCGAATCGGCATGGTGCGCATTGTAGGCCTCGTTTGCTTTATCTGTTGCGCGATGCTTTAATCAAGTTTAAAGTCAGTTAGACAATTAATCATCATGATTAAAATAATTAAAGGAGAATTAATACTATTTATGATCTTAAGTTTATTATTTATTTAAAAAAATAGATTTTTCAGCCGAAATAAAAAATACATTAAGAATAATACAATATTATAGTACGGGAGCTAAGCTCGATATTGGTTAGTTATTTTTTTCAGATGATAAATAGTGAAACGATTCAGAGTATAATACCATATTGCTTTCACTTGCGTTTCGGCTCGATGGTATCGGCTCGGTGGGTGGCATTAAAGGTGGTTCGTAACAAAAAACCTCAAAAAAAAATCATTCACTCCTGTACCATTAACTTGGGGTCTTAATCTTCATTCTTTTTCCCACGTTAATTTCTAAACTTTCCATTCCCAAAGATTTTTTTTCTGGACTCTACTCTTTAGGTAGATTCCAGGATTTCTGGGGACTTTTTGACCAATTATAAAACAATAAGTCAACAATTTTTATTATTTGCTATTATTTTAAATATATATTTAAATACTATTAATATTTTTTAATCAATTTCCATATGCTCTAATAACATAATGTGTCACATAATAATATAAAACATTCACCGAGAGTCTTGTAAAAATTGGAGGCCTTCATATTGTATACAAAAGGTTCCTAAAGTTGCTTCATAAAACTAACAATATTGCTAGCGGTAACAAGACAGAAGCGTTTCTCTCGAGCCCATATTCGCAACGCCATTGTCTCGCTCGGTAGACTTCAGGGGCTTCAGTGTAATCTAAGGGAGTATTCACACTTTTTATGTATAAAAATATGAAATTCTGATATTTATTTAATTTTATTTGTCTTACAAATAAACACTATTGATATAAATATACGAATTTACCTCATTCAGTAATTACCTGTTACCTTTTCAAATTATAATAGAATAGAAAACACTTTTTTGTACACTAAATCGAAACCTAATATAAAATTTATGCAAAGGCCGTCTTATTGCTTTTAACTATACCTTACATCCAATATATTTTGGCGATTTTTTGAAAATAGAGAGTGATTGTAAGTCTTGCACTTCCGTAGCAAATTCATTTTATAGAATCGCAGATTTCAGAGTAAAGCAGTTATTATAATAAATCGAATTAAAATCATAATCATACTACTAACATAAACAATAAATCATAAATAATATTATTATAATAAAAAGTATTTTTATATCGTTTAATTAAAAGTTTCTATTTTAACAAAACCAAATGTCGATATTTTAAAATCTTCAAAATATATTTACCTGCAATAAATGTGTAAGCTCTCTCACACTATTGTTTAGCTTTCTTCACCTACCAAGACGGATTCCATACAAAGCCTTTGCTCCTCCCGACACTCGTTTGTTTTTGTTTGTTACATACAATTGTAGGTTTGAGTGAGCCACGCGAGGGCATGCGGAACACCGCTCGTTTGCGAATTGGAGTATAAATACTCAATTTTTTACGTCACTTCTGTTTTTTATATCACTGCTTTAATATTTTTAATTACATAACAAAATGCCGTCATGGTGCAGTTGTGATATGTGTTTTAAAGTGACTATTGTGGGATCTTACTTGAGGAAACTTTTGTGCTTGATAATATTTTCGGTTACACTTGGATGGGTTATAATTATACGGAGTCTTAGAATAGATTATTTTACAGTTAGTTAGTTTAATTAGTCTATCTCGCGCTCTATATGACGGAGATGTATGAAGATCTATTAAAAAAGCGTAATAATACTGTTTAATTACGTTTGAAATCATATATATTTAGCAAGAAGAAAGCAGACGGACCAAAAATTATTTTATAAAAATATTTTAATTAACTTTTTAATTAGGTTACAGCACAGTTGTTTTTTTATAATACAGTTTAAAAAATGGGAATGTAGTATTTTTTTAGATCAAAATATGAATTCAAAAATAATATTCAGTTCAAGAGGTGCGGTCATACTGTAGGGCTTTAAAAAAAGATGCAAAGTACCAGATACATGTTGCCCGTTTTAAAGAAACGTAGCTTTTTCATATTTAAAACTATATTGAGAGGCTATACTTCATAAAGCTAACTGAAAACTTGTTGTACAGGAGTGCAACTCGATATGTAGATATAACAAATGTATTGGCTAAACATTTAAATACTTTTTATCGACAATTCCGATACGTCCGCTGAATCTCTGAAAAGTACCAAGCATATAATAATATTATAAATCATTACTCCTGGATTGTTATTTGATATTAATTACAGCACAATTACCAATTTATTTATGATGACTAAATAAAAACAGTTAGCTGCGGGTTGCATCGACACACGGATGAATTATATTTAAAATTTAGCTTTATATCGCTCTGGTTTACCAGATTATTGCACAACATTACTATATCCATTTTGTTTTGGACCCACCCGCGTTCTCCCTTAGATCAGAAACCTTGTTAATTTTTTTTTACGCTTTTATCCCGCGTAGCAGTGTAAACAGAAAGTACCTAGTGTCAAGACACTCCGTACTTCGCTAAAAATATTTTTCTCTTCTAAATTTAATTTTTCTTTCTGTTACCGTATGTATTATTAAAAATCATATTAAATCCGTTAAGCAATTTGAAAGATTTAAGCGCACCGACAACATTCGTTGTCAACTTCGTTTTATATCTTGAAATGATAATGTAATGTAGCCGGAAAGGGGGTTGTAACAGTTTTATTTTTAAATATATTAAAATAATTTGAAATTCTACAGTCCAATGTCATCTAATGATATCCATAACGTACATAATTGATTGTCAAAATATTATAAGAAATGAATTTATTAATCAGAGTTAATTCTAATTATATAAGGTATAATTAGCTGATAAAATAAAAGGGACTAAATATTGATCTGCTTTACGCTTTATCATATTGTATAGTCAGCGCCAACCCAGTGTCAAAACTCTCCGTTAACTGCACTTCACCCAAAATCGAGACTCGACTCGACATTGTGTGTTGAGTAGTGAACTCAATACCGCGCTTTATCGTACCAGAACAGAGAAATGAAAATAAATTTTAAATATTTTCCCAAGTGGAAATTTAATCCACAACGAATTGTGCTTACATACAGATGCTGTCCCACTGCACCTCGATGGCCTAATAATTAATAAAAAAATATGAAAAACGTACACTACGCAAAAAATAATATATATCTACTTAGTTTTTATTTTTTTTAACTGTGTACCCAAATCATTTAATTGTAATTTTTACATGTAATAGTTAACTTATGAATTAATATAGTACATTTTTCAATATGCATCAATTGAGAAGATAACGTAAGACCATCGAAACGGTTCCTTCCCGTTTTTATCATTTATATTGTAATATTGTAAAAATTGTGAAAAAATATAATATAGTTAGCTTATGCACAGCAATCTTCAGTACATTTTTTTACGATACCTGATGTCGTGCTGTGACCCACTTTATAAATATATCACCTCAAACATAAAGTAAACAAATTAATTTAAAAATATATTAAAGCAAAACACTAAGCGAACAAACTCACTTAAAATTTTGTATAATTATGAGAAGTGGGTAAGTTTAACCATTTCAAACAAATTTGACAACAATGAAAAAAATAATTAATTATAAATTAAGTAATTTTTGCGTGATTGACGCACAGACCAACAGACAGACGGACGGAGGGACGGACAGTCTGACAAACAATCAAAACTTTTATTAAGTGTTTTTTTTAGCTTTTATTAATTGTATATTTAAGTATCCAATTTTAATTTTCGATATATCATATATAGAATTGACTATCCTACTCTCTTAGTATACAAATACATTTAGATTTATGTTGGTTTAAATAACACTGTATTTACTTAACGACAAGTCACGTGTTTGTTGTCTTTCTTTCTATTAACCTTTCTTTTTTCACACAGCTCTATTTTAATTTTTCTTTTAATCTCCTTTTTTGTCCTTTTTTGTTAAAGGCAATTAATTAATCAATAGAATTATTATATGTTTATAATTAACTAGTATAATAAAAAACATAAGTATACCAGGAAAGCATCCTTGGCGAAGTGGTTAATTATCGTACTGTAAATGCGATTATTGAGGTTTCAATTTCCACTCTTTGAAATGATTTTTATTTTATATCGTCACTTTGGTGACACAGTGCAATGCTAAAGTCCGTCACTCAATACACAGTCTCAGATTCATGCGGAAAGTGGAGAACGAAGTGTCTTTATAAAAGTAAAAACCTATATATATGAATACCATACCGCTTAACCGAAATTTACAACAAATATATAAAAGTGTAATGTTCTTTATGTATTATAAGCCTTTTATTAACCTCTATAAATACAGAAATAAAATCTTAGCTACATTATAAATAAACAGTGGTAGATAATTTTATTGTAATGATATTTTCATTAAAAATCAGCTAAAATGATAAATGGACCAACATTTTAGCATAAACTTGGGCAATCCCAAATAAATAAGATGTAAATCACATTACGAAACAACAAAAGAGTGGTTATTTGCATAATGCTGTTCACCTTCAGCCATCGGGCTCTCTGGCCTAAAGCCAAGCCTCCGCTTAGCAAGATACGGTTTACACGCTTACCTTAATCGTTTCATTGAAAATTTACATTATTGAAGTTTGAAAAGATTACAACTAACGATCAGTTACCATATTTTTATACTTATCTACAGGTAGCGACGTTGACGCGTAAAATATGCGTCCTTTTAGCAACGCTCATGTCTCTTTATACAAATGTATATAATTTGATGCACTTTCAATGCATTATTATGAAAAATATAGTCTTCTTGCATTTCTTATTCATATATTTTTATAAATGTTGACTGTACTAAATTTCATACTTCTTCATTTACATAATGTTCCTAAAAAGGCGCCGAATCTCTTTCCTTCACGTATTGATATATAGATAGACATTCTTTATTAATAAATATAAATACATAAATTTTTTATATACAAATCTTAAAAAACATAAATTATTTAATATTATAATAGTGATTCGATATAGCAGGGTAGAAAGGAGTTATCTAGTTTTAAAATACTCCACACTCCGTTTTCCGCCTATTTCGAAGACATTGTGTTTATCTTACTAGAGCGAAAAAATAAAAATAATTTTAAATATAATGATTTCCGCAAGTGGGTATCGAACCCACAACTGATCGCGTTTACAGTCACACGCAGTCCCACTGCGCCACGACAGGTCTGTAGTATGTTCTTGCTCTTGATATTTCCTTATCGTACTCTTCTAAAAAGTTTTCAAAGAACTTTATTATTTTAAACAGTTATATGAACTAAGCTCTTGAAGCAACAAGCGGATGTTTGAACAACTTTTGTGTAGGGAACTGTCAGTTTGGTTTACTAAGCGTTTTGAAATAATGTTCTACATATATTAAAAACTAGATTACGTTCGCGATTTCACCCGCGTGGTGTGTTGATAAAAAATATCTTAGTACTTGATATTTTTTATTATATTATGACCAAATTAAAATGATTATAAATTATAGGCTTTATGTTATTCGGATGACCTATAACTGCAGTTTAATTCAAATCCATGACGTAGTTTTTACGTAAAAGAGTAAATAGTAATATTTCCGCTTTCAGATCGTGCACCCGGCGATGACCTGTATGCTATGCGTTTTATGGCGCTCAGGTCAATCATCGTTACAACTTTAAAATTATACGGCCATATTACTTTGTGTAAAATTCAAAATTTGTCTACATTAAATATTTAAAGTAACAAATGTATTAATTTCGATAAGCGAAGGATAAATATTCTAAAATGTGCATTGTAAGAAAATGTCCTATTTAATTATATTTATGTTTCACTATTTTTTTCATAGATACATGCTGTCGCGGACTTTAGTTAAGTCAATTTAGTCAGCGCACGCCAATATACCTTTCACAGGCTGAATTTTTGCCTACTTGATTGATATTTATTGTTATATTGCGACCAAATTACGCAAAATCGTTATAAATTTTAACCTATGTATCATTTTCATGTACAGCCTATAATACTTTAAAGTTTATCGAAATCCGCTGAATACATTTTTTGTGAAGGAGTAACAAACATACATACTTAAATCGTCACACACTTTCGCATTTATAGTAGTATATATATTTAGATTTCTTACACTCACATTTATATCATAATATGAAAACTAACATTATTTGATAAAGTCACACTTTTAGCACATAGCTATTAAAGAATTAAAACTAATGATTTTCCATAGATTTTTATCCTTTCTTGGTAATGATCGTTTACCTAAAAATAAAACACAAACAATGTGCTGTCACTCACAATAATACCTTGTCCCAAGAATTTGTCGAGAAAAGGATTTGTCGATGTATTTATCTCTCGGGAATCAATAGACATGTGAGTTGGATAAAACAATATTGGAATGAACATATACTCTATCCATGTATTTATATATACATACCTCTAATACTTAATCCGAGATTAAAAGAAAATATTAGTATCTCAAATGTTGCCAGAATCTAATGTATACTGATATAATTATTTTGGGAGAATTATCTACTATTTAGATACTACATAATTCAGATTAAATATTTTTTTAAAACTATAGAGCACTTATGCCAATATGCGAGCGGAAAATTTAGTTCATTCCTTTTTTTTCACAAAAGTTGTATTAGCTGGACTGTTATGGCAGATGTTCCAGACCTTTAATTTTTAAATGTCGTTAGAAAATGTGCATGGCATTGGATAACTCTCATAATTGTATTTTTTTCGTAATTACTTCTAGTTTAACTGATTTATCATGATTCTACGTAAGGTGATCCAATTTTTTATTTCTTTAAACTCGAAATAAAAAAAAATCATTCAAGTAGATTCAAAAATGTACGTAGGCATATCAAAAATCAGATAAAATATATATATTTATGTACTATTTTTGTATCCTCCTAAATATTTTTTCATTAATATCACAATTGCACAGTAGTACACACGTATTATTATTATTTTATTATACTATGTCTAATGATATATAACACTGTAGCCTGCAACACCGTTTGTATCAATAATAACAAATCGTGAGATTTCACTATTCCATGGAAATTTCGAAAATCTTCACTCTTCTAACATCTCCAAATAACATTCTTCTCAAACACTTCTTCAGATATCAACATCATAAAATTTTGGCTTAGCGTCGTCTGTCAGTTGTTCAGTAACACAAAAGTTTCATATAAATAAAAAATAGAAATATAAAATAAATACTTTTTATTGAACGATATTATTATTAGCCTTAATGTTATTTTATAATAAACTTTACTTTACTCTATGCATCCATGTATAAGCTGAATAGTTCCTAGTTTAACTTTCATAGTAGATAAAGTCTATAATAGTTCTATACTATGTTGTATTTCCCTCTCAATGGATCAAAGAACAAACTCAATGTAACGACCGAAAACGTTCTCATGCATATACCGCTCGGAGTTGAAGAGCGTTGCAAAATATTTCGAAGATAGTTTCTCTACATTTGCTTGGTTTTCGATAGACGAGTATGAAATAGAAACTGTGTTTATCTTTTAGAATGAATAAGCATATGTATATTTTACATTATATAAAAAGCCATCCTTGCGCAGTAGGACACCGTCTCTCTGTAAACGCGATCGGGTGCGAGTTCGATTTCTATTTGGGAGACTAGTTATATTTAAATTATTTTCATTTCCTTGCTCTGGTGAAACACAGCGCGGCGTTGAGTTCCACTGCTATGGCGGATAAAAGCGTGAAACTAAAAAAAAGGCCATCGGAGCGCATTTAGACAACGTCCGAATGTCAATGAGATTAGACATGGGTTTGATTTTCGGAATGATTATATATAAAACTAGTAGCTGCCCGTAGATTCATTTGCGTAGATTTTATGACTCTTGCGTCAATAATTCCAAGTATTAAACGTTTATTTCAGACATTGGGGCAAAAATCATGACATCATAATGATAACTGTCATTTCCATAATGGGGCTGATCTCTTAGTTAAGTAATTATACGCCTATAATAATATTCCTTAATCTAAACTACTTTTATTAAGCTCCATTTTCATGTCTTTTAAACTATCACATTAGATGTTTTAGACGTCTATTTTAAATTTGTCCACGCTTCCCTTATTTCCTGTATCGCAAAATAGACCGACAACATAACTAATAGACGTCATTCACTTGGGCAGAACCCAAGTTAAAGACAGTGTGTACAATGCCGTATTTCAAAGCTTTGTCACAAAGAAAAAAATACTAATTTTAATATAAATATGTATTTCCTATTTGCTTTCATTTATATGTATGCAATAAAGTATTTATAAATCTATCAAACAAGATATTTCAATTCTTGCTAACATGTTTGAAATATATCCTCGTAAAATGCTTGTCTACATAATCTTCCTAAAAGGAGGTAAGGTGCGGCGACACGCCATATTCCGCCGAAATGCACAGATAAGGTCACCGGTAATTTAAATTTTGATACTGCGATAGTTTCTGGTCATTTTAAAACTATCAAATTCTAGTATTAGACGTTAAATTTTGTAATAAAAAAAATTTATTTCAATATAAATATGATAACTTGACCTTTGAAAGTTGACTTGACAGATGATTTTCGAAAATACAGTATCAATGATAATAGGAAGGTCACGTAAAAAGTACGCAAAGTCCCGTAAGAGCATGTATGAAAAGTTTAATGGCTGTGGACGAGGTAGGTAAAAGAGGTATGTAGGGACCGTAGCGTTTAGAGCTCCTTTATGTCGAACTACCCCGCAAAGGATAAAGCGTGAAGCTAAAAAAATGTATATTATAAAATTGTAAACTTTAATATTAATACTAATAAATACAATACGATTCACAATTTTGTATTGTACTATATACATATCAAATAAGAATTTATAAAACTGAAAGATATATGTTGTTAGTATAAAGCTTCCTTAAGAACAAAGCTCATAACATATGCGCATATTTCTAGTTTGATACTGTTATTATTTATTACACTATAAATAAATAATTCATAAGATGTTTTTAACAAATTTATGATTTCTGCAAAAATTTTGAGAAATAAAATAAAAGTACGTATTGTGTATTTATATATCACTTTATAAATTAATACACAAATAAATTAATTTTAACAAAACTTATATCCGTTTGAAGTATTATTTGTTGTCTTTAATTTAAAAAAAAGTTATTTATCTAAATTTTGCAGAAGGTTTTCAGAGAGCTACTGAAATTTAATTCCGTATTCTAACGTCGTTTAACACCAATCTTATATTTTAAGCTCCACGTCGCTCATTTGACGCTTTATTACTAATAGCGTCAAACATGTTAGTTCGAGAGAGCCTAGTGTCAAGACACTTGCTTTATACTCTCTTTCATATTATATAAATATATCGACTAAAATTCTGATTATAACCACGAAGTCGCTATATTAACAAGAATGTGCATAGTGAACAAGAATATGTGAACATCAAAAATATTTATCTTATTTCAGTAGTCAACAAGCTTTACCTAATTGACTGAACGGACTAGAATACAGTAAATAATTCAACACGTATATTAGTTAAATATAAATATTTTTATGTTATCACTAAAAATGTTAAAAGATAATGAAGATGCGAAGGCATTGTTTTTATTTGACTTTCTATAAAGTGACGCGAAAAAGTATGTTATTTTAGAGTAATACGTGATATATAAAATATGATTTATTAAAGACAGAAAAATATTCTAACTCAATCTCAAAGGGTAGGTATTCATAAATTTTGTTTATTGGTAGCAAGATGTAATAAGACAGACGCTTTACGGAGGGAGCGATTCACGGCCAATCTACACTTGTTCCTCGGATATGGTAACATTCATGCAGTTACCGGCTGAATTGGCCTCTTCTGAGACTTCGGTTGATCTGGCCTAAATAGATCCGGCTGGAAGTGGCGTTAATTTTTTACCATAATGTAGGGGCATTTTATAATTGTAAATTCATGTCTTTCATTAGGCAAGGTATTTGAAATCGTGTTTAAATTATTACTTAATTTGCTAATAATTAAATTAGTATGAATGGTACATATTGTATATACGACCGGCCTTATATATATATATATATATATATATATATATATATATATGTATATATATATAAGGCCGGCCGTGGCGCAGTGCGACAGCGTCTGACTTCGCTCTTCTTGGGTGACAAAGTGCGGCGTTGAGTACCACCACTCAACACGGAATGTCTCAAATTCGGTGGAAAGCGAAATACCGAGTGTCTTGACACTAGATACTTTCTATCTACCCTGCTATGCTATAATATATATATATATATATATATATATATATATATATATATATATATGTGTGTGTGTGTGTGTGTGTGTTGTCATGATGCCTACATACCCTATATGTAAGTTACAAAGCGACCTACTCTACACATCATGTTAAATTTATAACTATTACATGAATATTAAATATATAAATCAAAATAGTTAATATAATATAGCCTCTTCCAGATGACCTAAGCGCATGTACACGTGCCACTCTCTTGAAATATTTTACGACCCTTGTAACATAAGCTTGTGGAAGAAGGACTGAACTGTATATTGTACCGTCCCTCTCCGGTGATTTGTGCATATTTATGCCTGTTATGTACCGACGGCCAAACATTTCAAAAT
Source organism: Dryadula phaetusa (assembly GCA_032432895.1). Lineage (NCBI taxonomy): Eukaryota > Metazoa > Arthropoda > Insecta > Lepidoptera > Nymphalidae > Dryadula > Dryadula phaetusa. The sequence goes on from JAOYRS010000029.1 coordinate 3,864,173, forward strand.
TGTAATATTTTACAATAAGTGATTTAGAATTCATTTAATTATTTTTTTAAGAAATTCGTAAAAGAGGAAACATTTTTGTATTCTGTACCTCATATTTTTTAGCCTAAGATTCAAGAATATATATAATAATTTAAGAACAGTATCTAAATTAACTTGTTAATAATTATATTTTATAATTATTCTTATGTTTATTTACTACTGGCAAATGATATTTTATATTTAAATAAATTAGACTTTATAACTAAACTTGTTTTTATTTTACAACGTTTGCTATTCTATTTAATCATCATCTTGATAATTCATCATTCTATTAAAGTAAATACTAACATAAACTATTTAATTTTGAGGAGCAAAATTTAGGAACATAGTACGTTTTCCAGGATAAATGTTCTTTTTACAAGTGAAGTCCAATTGTCTTTTTCAGACTCTTACCTATTCATACAATGTTGCTCTCTTTAACGGTTAGAGACCATGGATTAGATATTTAGCGCCCGGCTGTAAGTGAAATCGATTTTGGGTTCGATTCCTATTCGAGGGAATGATTAAATTTAAAATTTATTATCATTTCTTCGTTCAGGTAAGATAAAGCACGGCATTAAGTTTGCTACTTAACACGAAATGTTTCGAATTCAGACGGAAAGCAGTCAACGGAGTGCTTGACAATAGGTTATAAGTATAATAAACGAAATACAATATTATTATAACACAAAATATTTATACAGTAAGTATTTTAACATAAAGATACCATTTGTAACGATTTTTGTTACGTTTCGTTGCTACAAAACTGTCTTATAATCAAGTAATAAAGTGTCATATGTTTAGATTGTCGTATGTACATTGGATATGTAATATTAAATACATTTGTATGCTTGCCTGTATGTACACCACGTAGCTTTTGTTTGTTTTGTGCCTTTCCTTAGAATTGCTCAGATCAGAGAAAGAAGATCTAAAACAATCAGATTTCAGATCAGGATTTAAGATTAGGCCCACGATAGCAAGGACATGTTCTGCACTTATGACCCTTACATAAAGTTCACACAAACTAAATTGGGGATTGCTTAAAATTGCGACTAAATAAAATTATTCTTAAGTATATGATGTTTGGTTTTCGCGATTTTTAAATATTTTAAATGAAACTATTTTAAAAGGATCAATTCTGTATATTTTGGTAAAATAATTTCATTTAAGTGATATATAATTAATAGATTTTTTTTATTTTTACATGAAAATTTTAAACCATGCTCTTTGCGAATGACTCTTTTCTCTTCACCAATCACGTTTACGTTTATCAGTCACCCACGATGCTCTTAGATTAAACACAGTCACTTTATATAGTAGTAGCGTAAATACTTGATGAGAAGGGATATTCGTAAGCTACATGTTTTGTAGAAGTCTGGTTGCTTCCACTCAAATGCACTTTGAATCGATATTAGCAAGAAAGTTTCCCAAACCGGCGTGCTGCTGGCTCCACTCTCGTGCAACATCAAGCCCAAATAGTTTACGAGGCTAAAGATTTATATATTCACGACTTTCAAAGACCATATTCGATTTATTAAATTTGCCGTGTGGTATTTTTTTAACTCTATTACAGTTTGAAATGTCATTTTTTTAAGAAGATAAGATAAAAAGGTAATGCTTAAGATAAGTATTATTGCATTTATTGCACTTAATATAACTGTTTCACTTGTTACAAATGGCTTTAAGTAAGCTAATGTATTATATTTTATTAATGTCCTATCATATTATATTTTATTAATCACTATTTGAGTAATAGAGGAACAAGCGTTGATCTTTTAAACCATTTTTCAAATTTATATTGTTAATAGAGTATTGTCAATTTAAAGTATATAAAAATTCAATTTGAAAATACAAACACATCTTAAGGGAGATCTCTTAAAAAACCGGTCACTTTATTCTAAAACATAAACCTGTATAACGAACAAAATTAATCCCAACAGAAAAGGACAACACTGAAAATTCAGTCATAAAACGACTTCTTCGCTATTAAAGTAATTGGTTCGATAAGACACGAGAAAAGTTTCTATTTGACAAGGGACCGGCTCTATGAGTAACGTGGAATCTTGGGAAATGAAAAAAGGAAAATGGATTTGCTCAGCCTTTATTTGCAAATAATAGACATCTCGGAAGGAGCAATCCTCGTCTAGTTGTGGCTAAAGTCATTTAAAATTTGAATTTTGTTAAGAGTAATACAGTAAAAAAAATAAACACTAGTTGACGCGGCTCAATCTGTGTTGCTTCGTATTAAAAAAGAGGAACCTTTAAATTTATTTCGTTTATTATTCATAAAAAATTATACATTAAAAATATATTTCAAATAATTTTAAAAATCTTTCATTTTTGAATATATTTCAAACAACTCTCTCAATTTTTACATATTTTTTTTGGAATTCAAAAATTTTCTTAAACAAATATATTAGGTTACAACTAAACCAGTCATAATGCCGAAATCATTATGAACTCATACATTTTATAATGTTACATAAGTAGTCTAATATGTTTACTTGTTTGTAATTTAATTTTAACGCATTCTGTTTGACAGATTTTTTGTATCTGGCAATTTTTATAGCTAAATATAATAGTTACTTTTCCCTATTTTTCTTACAATTTCTGTATAATTTTTTCACCTTTGAAACGTTCTTTGGACTTCTAGAAATATTTTAAAACCAATTAGCTAAATCTTTCAAATTATCTGTTCTCGGATTTTAGTGAGACTAACAAGTATAATTTTTTGCTTTTCTTCAGACCACTATATATATATATTTATATATATATGACTATGATTTATTAGAAAATAATATTTCTCATACCACCTCAGCCCGACGGTGTATGTAGTAAACCTTATTATTATTTGATTTCTTTGCCTTGACGTTAATTGTTTCTTTGTTAATAGTTACGGATAAGAAAGACATAAATATAAAATATCTTTTAAGATTTAAAATATCTTTTAATATTAATTTCGTATCTTTTTTTTCAATACAATACAATAATGCGTATACGAAAATGCTATTAACCAATTTAAAAATTAAACTTTTTATGTATCTATTCTGCTATTGAGACTTTAATTTTATTACTTCCCGGGAGATATTCTTCAATGGTTATAGCTTAATAAAACAAGTGTTTTATAAATATCGGAGCAATTCACAGATTTCCTTTTCAAGTGGCATTTTGTTTTATGTGACTGCTCGTTACCGGCGGCGGCCGCGCGTGAAGTTACGACCGCGATGGGACCCATGCACACCCTAAATTCATAGCATTTATCGCTCCTTCTTACCAAAAAAGCATAATCAGTCTATTTGCTGAACCCTAAAGGCAAGTTTCTGTGGCTATCGCAATTCCTTACCTGTTACTTTGTGTGTACATTATCTATAGTCGTAAAACATGGAACAAAATAAAAGGAAAATAATATTTTATTATAGTACATATACCATTATTTTGACTATATTAATTGTCCAAAATGTAATTGTGTTTTCGTTGTTTGTACGTTTATTATTTAAGGACACTTGTCATGTTAAACTCGGGATTAAAAAGAGAAACAACAAATAATCTATAATTTAATAATTTAAAACAATTAGCATGTTGGAACAGACAGACGCAACGCATTCGTTTCGTGTTTAAAAAACCAGCTTCAGTATAGCAAAGACAAATATTGCCCAAGACTTTTCGCTTGAAATTTTGACATTACTGCCAAAAAGAACATATTTGAGTTTTTATTGTATTATATTAATATTTAGTAATCGTCAATTATATTAATATATATATATATATATATATATATATATATATATATATATATATATATATATATATATATATATATATATATATGTATATATATATATATATATATATATATATATATATATATATTTAATTATTGTTTGACTAATTATAAGTATTTAGACGTAACTGGACTTAGAAAGTATGGCTTAGTGGTAAGAATGTGCTAGGATAGATAAATATTTTTTTATACTAAATATAGAAAATAACACTTTAAAAGTATCATCAAATTTCAACTTGACTATCAGGATCGTTATGTTTCGATTCCAGTTTGTAACATTCTCTAAATTTCACACTTCACAATTTTATCCTGCATAGCAGGGAAGTAAATGGTCACAAGACACTCCGTACTCCGCTTTCGCCGAAATAGAAACATTGCGTGTCGCGTAGCGGCACTCAACACGGCACTATGTGTTACTAGAGCAATGAAAATAATAGAAGTAATGAAAATAATTTAGAACCTACTACACTGCGCTACGACCAACATAAAGGAGTACTGAAGTCTCTAAAACAGTAGGATTTATATAAGAGACAGTTAAAGATTAAGAATAATCAAACACAATGACAATTAGGCGTATCTTCAACATTAAGTCCTTTACATCTTCGTATAACTTAAAAAATTGTACTTTTGAAATAACTACAATGAAATTATATAATAAAAAAATATGTTAAATGTATTAAATGTATGTAAAAATATATGTAAATTAAAATTCAAATAAAAAGATAATAAAATTAATAATGCACTAAAATAATAAATATTTACTCAGGTTTTTAATTTCACACAAATATCAATGTACAAATAATTAAGTTATATACCCAGATTCCACATATACATAGGTCATATAAAGCGGGATAGAATAATATGCGTACCGGTGCACTTCAGCTCGGCCTCGCCTGGCTCACTTGAAACCTACAATTGCATGTAACAAGCAAACACTAGCGCGGAAACGAGCGGCTTTGTGTGGAATCCGCCTTGGCAGGTGAAGAAAGGTAAACAATAGACTGTGAGGTCCAACAGCTTCACCCCTGAAGTCTCCCAAACGAGACAATGGCCTAGCGAATATAGTAGAGCTCGGGAGAAACGCTCTCGTCTTGTTACCGCCGCGCCGCTAATATTTGTTAGTTTTATATAGGAACATAAGTAACCTTTTGTGCCAACTTTTAGAGTACACAACACAAAGCCTTCAACTTTTGCAAGCGTATACGTATAACATGTTAGATCGCGAAAGGTTGAATGTGCACGTCACTTGTACTCACCGTTGAAATATAAAAGAATAAACCTTCCATACAAGATGGAGCTTCAAACTGGTACAGTCTCGTATGAAAATCTATTTATTTTAACATGAATAAATGTAAAGAACAGGTTTATTTTCTAAATGTGTTTAAATCATTGCTTGAACCGACAAATATAATAAACGGCTATATAGCTTTAATGTAAAAAATCTTATCTGTTTACATCTGCTATGGTAGAAAGCACGGCTGACAATACTAACGTATTGTCAGTCCCAATAGAAAAAAGGGTTAACTTTTATGTTAGTTGACGAAAGTACTTATAATACAAATTGGGTATTTGAATAAATAGTTTTGATTTTTTCATAAATGAATGGCATAATTTTAAGCATCGATTCTTGGTTTCTTTTACATTTTTTACATATATACATCTTTGTTATTATATAAGAACTTAATAATATATAGATATTTTAATATTTTACTATTTTTGAAATATTATTCCACACTTAGGATCAGAAAACATTTTTGAAAGAACGTAAAAAAATTTGAACGCAGCGGAATTCGAACCCACGCCTCTTGGATACCGTATAAGCGCTGTGACAATATTAAAATAAAATAGCAATCTCTCTTGTTAAACGATTATTTCTTAATAGTCTTTAAGTAGTAGAAATTTGTAAAAATCTCTCTACAGAGATGCTAACAACATAAATAAGTTGTAACAAAACGTATAAGAATTTCGAAGCAGCTGGTAGTAGAACGCATGGCTTAGGGATTTGAGCGATTGGATGGTATCCAAGAGGCTATTTTATTTTAATATTTCCTATTTTTAAAGTGTGATTCCATACTTAGGATTAGAAAACATTTTTGAAAAAACGTATAAAAATTTGAACGCAGCGGGATTCGAACCCGCGCCTTTTGAATACCATCCAAGCGCTCTGGCATATTAAAATAAAATAGCAATCTTTCTTGTTAAACAATATTTTTTTAATAATCGTTGAGTAGCAGATATTTGTAAAAATCTCTCTACAGAGATGCTAACAACATAGATAAATTGTAATAAATATATAAGAATTTCGACGCAGCTGGTAGTAGAAGGCATGGCTTAGCGGCCAGAGCGCTTGAACGGTTTCCAAGAGACGCGGGTCAAAACCCGTTGCGTTCAACTTTTTATACGTTTTTTCAAACATTTTTTCGTGAAAAAGTGTGGAATAACACTTTAAAAAAAAGTAAATATGTATGTAGATTCATAATATATTTTATACAAATAATTTAATAATAACATTAGCTGAATGAATGGAACTGGCAGTCAAGAATGTTGCAATGAGATTTCGAAGAAAAAGAATTGGATTGGCGTTAGCGTTATGTCCGTAAAAGACATTATAAGTAACATATATGTACGTTCTATGTTCCGATGCGTCTCGGAGGGCTCACTCTTTAGTCAGTCGGTTCCGCCGATCGACCGGAATTCACGGCATGCGGCGGGAAGGGGCCATTAAGCTATTTTCCCTTCTGTTAAGACTACCAATAGATACTCGGAAAAGCTGGAGGTAATTACAACGTAAAATCCATCATGGATTTTACGTTGTTACAACTACAACACTAGTTGCCTCTGAACCTCTAAAAAATCTTGAATTATTGCGAACACAACAATAAATGGGTCCTAATCGCGTGATGTAGCATGTGCCATAGTAGTATTTAAATAGTATATTTTAAAAATTGTAGAGTAAGAGGCACTAAATATTTGTTACAGGTTGAGAGTTGGGCGCCGAGGTGTGTCTAATACGAAACGTAACGACATAAAGCCAGCAAATTACCTAACGCCAGTTCTAAATGCCAGGGGTGGTAATAGTCCGGTCGAATCTGCCCAATAGTGTCATTGCTGGCAACGTGACTACCACATTCTTTTAAGACCTCTTACGACACCACCAATACCAGGGTGATCCTAGTCTAAGCCGGAGTCACATGGCTAAAACGTTTTAGGCATCGGTATTTTATAAGTGGGATGAATCAGGACTGAATCATCATCACCATATATTTCGTACAACTTTGTTTATATTATGTTTATATTACAACAGTTTACTTCTTTTAAACTGCCAACGAAGATTTAATTTATTAATATACTGGCAGCCCACTTGCGGCTCTGAACGGTATTTACTTCGCCTTTCGTCCGACCGCGTTCTTCCTTACATCATAAACTTTGACCAATTGAAATTCGTCTTCGTCGCTTAGTTTGAAAGTCCTTAGTGTACACGAATCGGACTATGTATATTAATATATATGTATATATATATATATATATATATATATATATACATATATATATATATATATACATATATATATATATAATAGGAATCGAACCCACAACCGAACGCATTTACAGTCAAACGCTGCGCTACGACTACGACTACGACGAGGGCAAAACCGCGAGAAGGCCCAGAGTTTTAAATATATACATATATATATATATATATATACATATATATATATATATATATATATATATATATATATATATATATATATATATATATATATATATAATAGGAATCGAACCCACAACCGAACGCATTTACAGTCAAACGCTGCGCTACGACTACGACTACGACGAGGGCAAAACCGCGAGAAGGCCCAGAGTTTTAAATATAATTATTGCAACTTACTACTTTTAAATTTTAGTAAATTTAAATTTTAATAAAAATTCAAAGCGAAAAAATAACATTTCAGAATATTATTATATTTTTCTTCGTTTTTATTCAGAAAAATAAAACATAAATTGTCAGTGTTTGAAAATTACTTTAATACGTATCTATATGCATTTATTACAATTGCATATATGACGCTTGCGTTACAATGTGATGGACAGTTTTATACAGAAATTTGATATTATATATAAAAGTATATGAGAGCACTAAAAGAGAACTTCTTAAAATGCAGATAGAATCGGTTCAAACGATTTTTCAGACTAAAACTATACTTAACGCTTAGCACAATACTCATTTGTATATATGAACTTCATTATGGTTGTCACGTCCATTTCCAATGTAATAATTTCGGCTGCCTTCTCGTAAACGGCGTACACGCTCAATATGTACCCAGTTTTCATGCTGTGGACATAATAGAAACAAAATATTATTATATATTGCCAGTTATTTTTTGTTTGTAACTATTTAGATATATGCTACCTAAATAATTAAGGAATAATCGTTTCGTTAGAGAAAATGTTATTTATATTAATATTTTACTATTTTCAAAATGTCATTCTAAACTTAGGATTAGAAAACAATTTTAAAATAAGTATTAAAATTTGAACGCACGGGAATCGAACCCGCGCCTCTTTGAAACCGCCCAAGCGCTATGACCGTTAAACAATGCCTTCTAATACCAACTGCGTTGAAATTTTTACGTTTTGTTACAACTTCTTTACGATAGTCATTTTAGCATCACGCTACTCTTTAAAAATTCAAAACGATATATACTATAAGCTAATAAATATCTTAATAATCTTTGGGTAGCAGAAATTTATAAAAATCTCTGTACAGACACGCTAACAACGTAAACTATTTAGATATGTTTCGCAAGATTTAAATATATGAGTTAGAGTTAAACGTCTGCGCCAATCATCTAAGCCCAATAACCAGCCTCCTCAGGTTATAAATTAAACCTAAAAATATGTATGTATAGGAATACGAGTTTAGAAATTTACAGTACAGTAGCACAGTAAGACGGCGTCTGACCGCAAACGTATTGGCTGTGAGTTCGATTCCCACTCGAGGAATGATTATATTTGAAAAAAAGCTTTAGATTACTTCAAATTAAGCGGGATAAAGCTTGAAGCTGTTATTATTTATGAACCACTTATATTTACACTTTGGCAATGCTTTATTTGCATTCATTTGTCCTACATAAAGAATTACACTTACTAAAATATTGCCTACTAAGCCGGATATAGCATTGAGGATACCTTCTGCATTTCTTTTAGCTCTGTGAATAATCTAAAACAAAATATCATTATAAATAAATAGTGTATTCGGCCATTCAAGTAAAGTTAACTATTATTTGTTTATTACTTAGTTTTTAAGTTAAGTTAGCTACAATGTCGTTCAACAGTTTTAGGAAGCCACTGTCGCCTTACTAGAAAACCTGTATTACGGCAGTATTTTTTTTAATTCATAAAATAAACTTTTTTATTTAAAAAATAGAGAAAATTAAAGTACATTTTAACATATTATTTTTGAATAAATAACATATGAAGGTCGTGGCGTAGTGGGACGCCTGATTGTAAACACGATCAGTTATGAGTTCGTTTCTCGCTCGAGTAACTGATTGTATTTTAAATATAATCTTTTACTCGCTCTGGTAAGACAAAGTGAGACGTTGAGATCCGCCACTCAACACTCAATATTTCGAATTCGGCGGAAAACGAAGTATGACGCCATACGTTGTTTTCCGTCCGTCTTGACTCTCTCTCTTGACTTACTTTCGGTCTACGCTGCCATGGGAGTAAAATCGTGAAGCTAATAAACATATTCAAAATATTATCATTTTTCAATCGTAACCAATAATATTGCGGTGCTGGGATCAACCACTATGGCGTGGTCGTGGTAGCAGTCGTGGCGCTGTGGGTAAGCATCTGACTGCAAACACCACCAGTTGTGGGCTTGACCTCCACTCGAGGGAATTATATTTAAAATTATTTTCACTTCCTCGATCTGGTAAGACAAGGTGTGCCATTGAGTTCCACCACTCTATATTTAATTAAATATATCTAGGTATAGGTAGCTATGATATAATATTACCTCTTGAGGACCACAGCCATTGCAAGCGACGTCTGCGCTGCTGAAGCAGAATACATTCACAATTTTATTTTCGTTTTGTGATATTTGTAAGTATTTGTGAATTGCCTACCAATACTTATAAATAAATAAAGGCTCGGAAGAATTGTTTTTCATCATAAATAATTGAACTAGTAATATTAATTGATAATTTTAAAAAGCATAATAGAAATACAACCATTTAAAACATATAAAACAAAGTATTTTAACAATTCAATGTAATATATTATTAGATATGATATAAATTTAAAAGCAGGCGTGTAAGTACGTGAACAGTGGTATGAAGAAACTGAATTTCATGCTTTCGTACTTATAATGCCTGCCTTACCGTTCTCTCACTTAAACACTTTAAACATTTTCAAAATTTTAGTTTGTTATGAATAAATAGAATAAGATTTTTCAATAATTCAATTTTGATTTTGGCCATCGTGGTGCAGTAGGTCAGTGTGTTACTGTAAATGCGATTGGTTGTTGGTTGCTTCTTAAAAAAATCATCACATTACTATATTTAGTAAGAATTCTGTTGAATTCTGCTAACAGGTGGAAATCGGCGAACAAAATGTATTTGATATAGACTATTCTCTCTGTTTACTCTGCTATGCCAGATGTAGCGTGAAGATATGATTGCATAATGTATTGCAGCTTAAAACTTAATGAAATTACCTTGAAGGTCTTGATTCCACTACAGCCGCGAAGACACAAAGGGAGAAAAATATTAACGTCTTTGACATCCTTGTAGAACTATAATATTAAAAAAAAACATTTAGATATCTACTGAACATTTCGTAGTCAAAGACAAAGATTATGCCAAATAATTTATTTAGAAAAATCAAGCGATATAGTTGAAAACACAAAAATATTAAATAAGAACTACCTGCAGATTTCACTTTGTGTCAGTAACAAACTATACGTTGGTTTTGGACACACACTATCTGGACAAATAAAATAATTTAAAGAACCGACTATAAATAAAACGATGCTATATAACATATCATCTTCAGAAATAATATTATTTACCTAACCTGGCTATCTACGGGTCGAGCGCTATTAAAATATTCTATACCAATAAATATATTTAAAATATCCCGTCTCATTATTTCTTTTTCATTATTTAAGTTAGAGCTTTTTGGGGTATTCAGAGACAAGCTATAATAGACAAGAGATATAGCATAGACAAGACCGAAATCAAGACATTGCGTGGTGTCAACTATAGTGGAGAAATAAATCTACAATATATGACAAAACAGAAAAAAAATCAAAGAATTATTTAAATAAAATTTTAATTATGTATGTTAATGTACCTAATTATTTTTTTGTCTGTCTGTCTGTCTGTCTGTTCACTTGTGCGTCAATAACTACTACATGAAAATGTATCAATTTTAGCATAGCAATAGCTTATAATGTGAAGATACGTATATATTACATAGAGGAAATGGAGGTACTTATAGATTACATAGAGGTATATATATAGTAATTTTCATCCTAATATTCCATGCGTAAAACAAACAAATAACTGAAATTGTCAAATTATTTTGTATACTAATCACTACGGAATAGATAGGAATAACTTTTTGCATAGCAATAAATTAGAGCCTGGAGCATAGTATCGGATAATTTCATCCTAATATTCAATGTAATTCTTATAGGAAAAAGAAACGACAACGTCACACTACGTCGACAATGCGCATTTTCTTTTTAATCTGAATTTTCAATATAGTTATTAGAAAAAACAACAATAAAAATAAAGATTCCTGTACACATCAATATACAGTATACAGATGTAACGCCATCTGTTATCAAATAGGTTAATAATAGACCTACAGAATTATAATAATACTATTTAAATGATTTTTAGATAGAAGCATACGCGTCTAGTAAAATGTTTATTTAAAAATAAACATTTTACTAGACGCGTATGCTTCTTCAAAAATACATTTTTTAGAATCTCCTATTTGTATGTATGTATGATTATTCAGTAAAAAATATTTTCTATTTACTGCCAGCTGTTACGCTTTTGAAAATTTTGAAATTAGACAATAGAGAAATTAATTAAATATTTTAAGCGTGTTTGGTGTTTGTTTAGTGTTCTGTTTTAATATATATTTAAAACATTTTTTTTACTAATAGTTTGCGGAATAATATATTCATTAACGGACACAAAACACACAACACGAAATTTGGTAGTGGCTATAGCTACTTTTTTTATAGAAATAATAAAAATATTCATCTTACTAACATAATTGACCATTACCGATTAGAAAATACTGATTTCAAGGCAAAATCTGTATAATTTGATCAAGTTGAGCAGTAAGCTATATATATAATATATAATAAGCTATCTATATAATATAGCAGCAGGATAGGCAGAAAGTATCTAGTGTCAAGACACTCCGTACTGCACTTTCTACTAAATTCATGACATTGCATGTTGAATGGTGAAATTAAACGCGATCCGATCGCGTTTACAGTCGGACACTCTCACACCGCGCGACGACCGGCATCAATATGTTAATAATAACTGTATTTACTATTTTGCTTTTTATTTCAGATAAAAATAGAGATACCTTTAATTTTGTGTCCCCTAACCCTTACAGTGAGCTATGAGGTTTAAAATCCTTAACAAAGATGATTAATGTCTCGATACATGTCAAAGATATTCTTTTGACATTTAAAGTAAAAATTGCTGTGTATGGGCTAACTATAACATATTTTTTCAGAATTTTTGCAAAATTACAATATAAAAATTTCATATTAGTTACACATAGGCACTATGTATGGTACATATAATCCTACAGTGTAAATTATAGAGAGATCAAGTCATGTTAAAAGAACAACTTTACAATTAAGTTATTACCTACTCTAATGGAGGCTAAGAAAAAGTATAGGTCCATGAAATGAATAGAGCAAAGTAAGAAATTTAAATTAATAAATGAATTATCATTTATTATTTCTTTTACATAACTTGTTAGCTCACTTGTTTTTAGTTTGCCAAAGAATATTCCACTGATTATATATGTTAATTGGAACTTAAAAATTAAATACCTACTTGCATATATCGAGTTTAGGAACCATAAGTTATATTTTCATTGCAACATTGATGTGCTTTGCAATAATAAAATAAAACAACAGAAAAATAAAAAAAAACAATTTTATACCAAAATACACCAAAAAAAACCGAAAGTACAACAAAAAAAACCTAACCTTATGTAGTAAAGTAAGTCATGTTATTATATGTCCTATGTAGCGTAAGAGAACAAAATCTAAATGTTTTTCAAAAGCTAGGACCTTTTTAGCTTCATCCTAAGTAGATGACGTATAATTCTTTGAGTTTAGTATGGAAAAAGCGTCTTTTCAATTGCAGAAGTACAAGGGAATGTGACAGTTTCTCTCAAAATCTCATTATTCTATATTTTTTGTTTGACGTAGATTTTACAATATATAGGTATTGTGATGTACCAGATAAGTCCAGAACTTTAAAAAACACAAATATAGGGCAGAGTAAGCTACATGAGAAAATGGAGCATTAGCTATTAGTCTCATCGATTCTTAAAAGATTTTTAGAAAATTTCCATTTCGCGTTCTTTGTAGGTCGTTGTTTTAAATTTTAAAGAAAAACTAAAAACTTTGCTAATTCTAATATATAAAATTTATCTACATAAAAAATAACAATAAAACATCAAAAGGACATATAAGACAATCTAAAGTTCATTACTCAAGTGTTTTGAAGCTGGCGATACAGTTACACTCATTTTGTCCTTAACATGAAAGGTACAGAGCGGATCAGTGGTGGGATCAGAAATGGCTAATTTGTAAGATTCACAAAACGTAAGGGGCCTCTAAAACTTCGTCCATATTCAAAGGTAACCATAACGTCATAAGTGAAGTAGTTTTTAATTTTATTAAATTATATCGATTTCAAATAGGTGTACTCTACTCAAAAAAGCTTACGCTACTTCAATGAAAATAAAACAGATATAAATATATAAATTATATACAAAATTAAAAAATATATATTATGTGAACATTTCCCGGCTGACGTAGCTAGCGTACTAAGATTATGTCGTTTTGTTATTTAATGTTATTATAATATAACCAAAACAAGAAAACTACTGAGATAATGAGAATCTCGTATTAAATAATTTTACATAAACATAAATAACAAACAGAAGTGTTGGAAATTCCAAAAAGGTATATGTAAAAAAAAACCATTTTAGCATAACTGTAATTTTAATACTATTTTGCCTATATAAGTAAAGAAATTTTTAAAATAAATTATAACCTTGCAGAGGACATTCGCTCTAGTTATTATGTTATACAAGTTTCATTGAAATCCGTCCAGTAATTTTTGTGTGAAAGACAAAACATAAGCACACAGGATAAATTCTATTTTTGGCTTCTGTATATTTATATGAAGTACCATAGAGCTATTTATTTTAATTTACATTCAATGTACACTTTTCGATTTAGATTCTATTTACAGTTTTGTTATGTGACGTAGCAGCCCGTCCCGGTTTCACACGGGCCGACATTTGTGTTTTATATTTTGAGATAAACATAAAGCAAAAGATAAGAAATTATTTAATTACAATTTGATAAAAGTTTAAAATTTTTTGTAAATGTAATATACAAAATTTTAAAAGTATATGCTGAAATGTCTGTTTCTATTCTGAAAAGTTTTTGAATCTGGATCATTTAATATTGAATGGCGGAACTCAACGCCATACTTTGTCTTACCAGAGCCAAGAAATTAAAATAATTTAAATAATATAATCATTCCCCTATTGGGAATCGAACGCCAACCAATCATATTTACAGTCAGATGCTGTGTCACGACCGGCCTTAACATATTAATTTACATAAGACATCTCCTTTTAACATTTTGAAGAAATGCACTGAACAATGCCATGAATAGTTACAAAAAATGTTAAAATTATTTATAGTCATACTTTAAAATGAATTAGTTATAATATTTTTTTTCGGGACCATGCCATGACGTCTTATATATGTAGAAAAAGTTTAAAATGTGGCAGCTCCACAGTTATTGTCAGATACTCGCATATCACTTCAAGTAACGACCGGAACAATTAAAAACATAGATTTACTAGCGTCAAGATCCAAGGATCAAAATATTTAACTCTTCGACCAAACTGCACTTTGAACTTATAAAGATAAGATGTAAAAAAATCTTTTCATTTAGTACTTAGCCCTATATAATGTTTAATTTACTATTTTATATATATATTTTTTATGAATAAATATTTTTCATGAAATATTGAATGAAACTTTCTATCGCAGTTTGTTTCTTTTACATTATTTGCCTTGAAAAAATAATATGAAATAAAAATTGAAATATATACAGTTTATGTTTTAAAAATTATATTCGAAGTTTAAGAGTACAGTAAGGAACTTCCTTTGTGACCGAGTTCCCCGACCACACAGTGTTTTATGTGGGACAATTTGCACAAAATATCTCGATGAATTTAATTGATTATATTTAGTAAACTGATCTAAAAATGAACTATGATAAATGTTATATTTATTACTGTCACGTTTTGTCTGATAAATTTAGTAAAATAATAAACTGGGAATTCACAGTGTCAAAGATTATCAGCTTAGTATATAACTAAGGACATAAAACAAATGACGCATTGGTTCAGAAAGTACATTAACCCAGAGAATAGACAACTAAATAGGTAATAATTTTATTACTTTACAACACGTAAAATATATCTTGTATAAAACGTATAACCAGTATAAGACAATTTTAACATGACATATTTTTATATTTATTTCCAAGATTTATATTTATTTATATTTTCCAAGATTTTTATAGAAACTAAGAAATAGTAAAAGATAATAAACCTTTAAAATCAACGCTGACTAACTTTTTTATCTCCAGTGTCTATTACAGTTAGATATTTGAAACTATACTCTTTAATTTCAAACTGATGAAGATAAAACATAAAAATGTTCTACAAAATTAAAGAATATATTCATATCTACAAAAAAACTCCAAATACTATTGTAGTATTAACAGTACAGCAACTTTTTTAAAGTTCAATAATAGATAGAAATGCTGACCATGATCGGACCATATTAACGTATTGTTATTAATTATTCAAATAAATAATTTCACTTGCAGTTTACTTTTAGTTTTAATTAATTAAATCGGACATACCAATCAAAAGATTTCACGAATTTAAAAATATTAATCTTTATATAGGTGAAATATATAAAAAAAATCATTTATTTATTTTTTAATAGTTAACTGTATCCTACTCTTCTAAGCTATTGCATTAGCTGTCCACGTCATACGGATTTTACAAAAAAATATGTTTTGACATTTTGTTGCGGCGGCCATCATAATTGTTTAGCGTATGGAGGAAATTCCTACAAAACTGATATCTGAAGCAAGGTTGAGTGTTCGCCTCAGAATCCAAAATTTTGCGCTTGGAAGAAGGCTTACGTGTACGAGTTGTAGTAGCAGTTTGGATTCAATAGGTTGATCGTTTATATGCCGATTTTGCCAGCATCACGAACGGACCTTCCTTCTACGCCTGGAGAAGGTATCCCAAATGCAGGATGGCATTGAAAAATCTGGTCAGTTCTGCGGTAACTCTTAAAAGGACGGTTTGATCCCATACACAGTGCAGAGGGCCATGAAGAGAGTATAACGGGAGAGAAGCAAGCAAATAAAATAGGTTTACGCAAGGCGTTTCACGCGGTCGGGTCGAGCTATTTTTAGAAATACTCATACTAATTAATATTTTTAAGCATCAATTAAGTTATGTTTAGAACTACTTAGTTGAAACTTTCCAAAGTATATAACATATGTACATACATATGTCTGTCACCTTAATAAGGTCATCGGTATAAACGTATTCTCGCAAGATTTCTTAAGTTGTTAGAGAAATCTAATCACGCTAAAATACATATGTCATAAACATTTCAAAGTTAATATTTTGAATAGTTAATATTAAGAATTTAAGTTGATAATTTGAAAGAAATCAGTGCATTAGTATAGTTCCTTCGAAGTTCTGGGGTTTCGGATCATGTGTTTTTATAACGCTTCAAATTTCTTACATTGTCGGAAAGTGCTTATTAAGCAGAACACGTTTTCTTAAGGTGTTCAGCTTTAAGTCAGTAGTTAAACTCCGCTGCTAGGGCACCACATCAGGTTTTCCAGACCTCCGATATATTTGTCAACGATAAGTCATATAGACCAACTTTGCCGAATACGCTTTAGAATTATCTATTGAAGATTAGACGGGTCCCGAAGATTCCACATCAGAAACTCAGAACTTGAAAATAAATTATAGCCTTTATGTTACCGAGGACCAATAGTTATATAGCAAAAACCTTTTATCAACAGTGGTTTTTCATAATTTCGTGTCAAATGTAATAATCCGTTCTCGTAATTTTCATAAAAAGGGGTAAAAAGTTTTTACTCTACTGTACATACATATATTTCGTTGTATGTACATTTTTAAAACATTGCTACGGTATAAGATAAGTGTACTTAAAATATTATCATATTGTGTATAAAATTAGCGTCAGCAAAATGAAATTGTAAAAAAATATTTTAAAAAGAATATTGACGAATGGCCAAGTTAAAGTGATATTTGAGACTGCAACTGCGAAGATCGGTGATAAGCGACCAATTTGAAGAGGCGCCACGACGGGGTACGGAAGTCGTTATTACAGTAGACGGTGCGATGGAGCAAATTGCGCTCGAACACGCCATCTGAACGTGACAGCGCTGTCGAACATATTCCTTATTTGAAACGTCTCGGCTGACATTCAAACTGTACAGTTATTATGAATATTGACTCCTGCAAATAACTTATTCCTTTGAATTGACTATTGACAAATTTTCTTTACGCAAAATAAAAAGACTGAAACAATTTAGTATTTTCAAAAGTAAAACATTAAGTAATTAAAATATTTTTTAACAATAATAACAATAATAGTAAAAAATACCAGATATACTCGTTTACAATTTGTAATCATAATATGATGTATTCTACTATTTTTAGTGTTATTCCACACTTAGGAAAAGAAAGCGGTATTAGAACCCGCGGATGATTTCCAAGATGCGCAGGTTCAAATCCTACTGTGTTTAAAAAAATTGTACGTTTTTTCAACAAAGATGTTTCCATGCTTATCAACAACTTTGACGTCAAACCTGGTAAATCTTGTATATCAGTACATATCGGGAATTCCAGTGTATAAACATATTGTAATGCATCATAACAGTGCATGTTCGTCTAAAATGTGAATCAGCTACGAGAATTTTCTTATATAGGTTGCTATAATTCTCACATTAGTAGTATGAACATTTCTTCTACAACAGCTTAAAGAAGATTTACTAGTAACTAGCAGCCCTTTGTGGCACTTAAGGCATTATATAAAGCAGGTTCTATTTTAACGAAAGAAAAACAATTCCAAATTTATTAAACTAAAAAATAAAAGCCAAACAAATTAATAGTCACAATAAATAACTAGATGGTTATTTGAATTTTCAGAAAGGCTAATTCACAATTTCAATTGGCAATTGTATGTTTTAATTAGACGGTCGACCTCTGGTTATATTGATAAGGTAATTTGAGCGTTAAATGTATAAGGGGCCAGTTTATTTCTTATAATAACATATTAGACGAGGGGCGACCGTGGCACGCGGCTGGCGGGTATTTTCTTTGAAAGTAAATAAAAATCACACAAACAGCAGTCAGTCAGAATACGAGAATAAAACGACCTTACTTTTAATATAATATTTTGTGTACGAATATAATTTGTATAATATTAAACAATATTATACAGAAGCAAAAATTTTTCACATACATATCTTAAATGGGAATCGAACTGTGGTATATATTCATTTTCATTACAAACGACTCAACATTTTTGAAATGTTAATAATGTATATTATAATAAATAAGCAAATAATATTTTATGAAAAATTGTTAGGTGTTCAATTCGACTTTTGCATTTGCTCAATGACTCGCTACTTTGAAATTGGAAATTAAATTTGGAAACAAGAACAAGACTTTGAGATCGCGTAAAGTGGTCTCAATCTGAGACTTTGTTTGGCTTTCCAAATATTTATTGAAACAGAGTGTAAAGGCATCCAAGTGACGCCCACGGAGCGAGCTCGTCCATGCGCAAACAAATTAATTGCTATCGGTTACGTTCAAGTATCGTAATTGCGTTGTTTTCACGAGGGATTGATGAAGTAAGAAAAATTAATTGATGTCGAACTATGAGTTATTTTATTACTTATTTCGTCCAGCATTGATTTTTATTGCAATTTTGTGTTTATTGATTACTAATATACTGTACCGCCGTGCGTTTTTTAGTAGGTATTTCCGCATAAACCGCCTCAAGTCCACAATCGCGCAGATGTTCCAAAATAAAAAAAAATTATCTAAATCTGTGAGTGTAACATTTTTCCAGTTCTTCGATGCCGAGCCTTGTTTTCGAAACATTATCCTCCTTTATAAATTCACATTACATCTTTGTTATATATTAGTATATCAGTATATATTGTTATATAAACAATCTATAGTACTGCCTCATAATTTAAATCCATATTTTTTGATTACAGTAATATTAATTTAAATTTTAAAGTATTATCGCGTTGAAGCACTTGTATTTATGGTGAAAAGCTATGGGAGATGAAGCTTGCGGATTTTTATTTCGTTAAATTTGCTTATAGTACAAATATGCCTTAAATCATGATAATAATTTCCAGGTATATTCAAGTCAAATAAGCGTAAAAAGTTCAAACACTTATACTGCATAGGTTCAAAGCCCAGCGTAAATTACACAACTCACCCTCATTATGCAGCGGATGACACAGGGGTCCGACCTATAAGTATATGCGTAATATACACGTTTTATATTGTAATATGCAACAGTACTATTATATTTTTGAATTCGTTTTCACGATTCGACGTCATAGTATTTTACTAACTTACTCATTTAAATGGTAAATATTTAAATTAGATAAATATTTAAAAAGAGTTTGTGTTTGTTTGTCTGCCTGACCGTCCGTCCGTCCGATTGTTAGTTCGTTTGTTCGTTCGTTCATTCATTCAATCGTTCGTTCTTGCTCGCTTGCTCGTTTGCTTGCTTGCTTGCTTTCTTGCTTGTTTGTTTGTTTATTTGTTTGTTTGTTTATTTGTTTCTTTGTTTGAACGCGCTAATCTTAGAATGTAATAAAAATATTTCTTGAATTGACTATTGAGAGTGAAGCAGTAATAAAAATGTTGTCAAAATGTTGTCAAATTTTGTGCATTTTGATATTATAAATAGATACCCCAATTAAAAAATATATATAATAAAATTACTATATCTACTAATAAAATTACTATAACAATAACTAGATTGTTTTACTAATCAGTGTCAAATTTTCTAGAAATACCTAATATTTCTAATAAAAATATAATGAAAATAATAAATAATTCTAATAAAAATATAATGAAAACATTTAAAAAAACAATATTTCTATTAGCATTCTAAGCATTATATTAATCACAAGAACTGCGAATTGAAGACTTTTTCAATGAATTAATGAATTCAGTCAATTCATTATGAAATAACGAGTAATATTAAACGAGCTGTTCAATTATGAAAATATCTTGAATGTATCAATCAACGCTTTACATTATAAATTGTATTATTGACAAGTTATAAGTTAGTTAGTTAGTTTAATTTCATCTATTTCAAAAATATATATACAATAGATGTCCCATTGACGCGTAAACAACACGTCGCCTTAGCCACGTATGACACTTTATACAGTGTTTCCTAATAGGGATGATAGGATTTTGATAGCTCACAGCCGCCATCTAGGTTGTTTAACATTTGACATTTGTGTTGTTTTGTGTTTAGTAATGCTTGCCATTTAATCATGAACAAGTTTACGTTACTTCAACATTTGGAAATTGTTCAAATTTTATATCAAAATTCTAAAAGTGTTGTCTCTACTCAAAGAGCATTTCGTGCTAAATATGGTCATCATGGTGCACCGTCTGAGCTCGCTATACGTCGCATAATCCAAAAACTGGAAAGTGAATATTCTTTGCACGATAGTAGACCACCAACAAGACGACAACGGATAGGCCGTAGTGAAGAAAATATTGCCGCCGTATCAGCCAGTGTCGAAGAAAGTCAAAATGTTTCCGTTCCACGACGTGCACAAGAATTGGGCTTATCCAAAATGACAACCTGGCGAATTTTACGTATAGATCTTGGCCTACATCCATACAAGATTGTGTTGGCACAAGAACTCAAGCCAGCAGACCATCGATTACGTCGTGAATTTGCTGATTTTCAGATGAGGCTCACTTTTGGCTCAATGGTTATGTGAACAAACAGAATTGTCGTTACTGGAGTGAGTCAAATCCAAGAGTGGTTCATGAAACACCATTACATCCTAAAAAATTGACTGTTTGGTGCGGATTATGGTACGGTGGAATCATTGGCCCGTACTTTTTCAAAAACGACAAAGGCCGTACTGTTACTGTCAATAGCGACCGTTATCGTGACATGTTGAACGATTTTTTTTCCTGAAGTATATGAAATCGATGCAGACGACATTTATTTTCAACAAGATGGTGCAACATGCCACACTGCGACCGTCATAATGGATTTATTGCGTGTTAAGTTTGGTGAGTCGGTTATTTCTCGCAACGGTCCTCACAATTGGCCACCAAGATCATGCGATTTAACACCCTTGGACTATCTTTTGTGAGGGTATGTTAAATCTCAAGTATATGCCAATAAACCAGCTACGATTCAAGACCTTGAACGCAACATTCGAGCGACTACAGCGGCCATACCAGCCGAAATGCTGCACCGAGTCATCGAAATTGGACCGTTCGTATTCATCAGTGCAAAAAAAGTCGTGGCGATCATTTGAACAATATGTTGTATGTAAAATGTTGTATGTAAAATCATAAATAGCATAAAATTTCCTATCAAATAAAGCCATTAAGCACGAAATTTGAATGTATATTACCTGTTTTATTTCAATTTCAAAACATATTGTTCTTATTGGGAAACCCCAAATAAACGTGTTCTTAGGTCAAACACATCTTTTCGTGTGTGTTTTAAGAATAAAGTAAAAAAAATATCAACATTCTAAACTCCTTCTCTACACCTGTATATATTAATACGTAAAGCAAAAATGTTGTACCCCTCTTTACGAAAATTTCTGGGACGGAAGAAAATAAATATAATTACAGATTTTTAATAAATACTAACATGAAATAGTAATTAATATTGTTTGACTGCCTCTACATTATACATGTCTGTCAAATTTAAGCCGTTTTAGTCAAAAATAGCTAACTTAATTTATAAAGCCTAGTTGCTTAAGCCATAACTATATATAATTTTAAAAGGGTTAGTAGGAAAATATTTGTATGATACGTTTTAGTATAAACCATTTACAATAAATGATTTAATTTTAAACAATTTGACGCCGGGCGGGACGCATTGTGACAGCGTCTGACTGTAAACGCGTTCGGTTGTGGGTTCGATTCCCACTCAGAGGAATGATTATATTTAAATTATTTCCATCGTAAATATTTTCAATTAATTTTTAAAATTAACAAGTATTTTCAATATAGTTAGGTTCCTCCACTCAACACACAATGTCTCAAATTTGGACGAAACCGGAGTACTCTCAGAGTAGTCACTTGACAACATTCTGTCTACCCTTCTATGCAAGATAAAACGGTGAAACTAGAAAAAAAATTCAAACAATCAATTGAAATAGGCTGACTCCTTTAGTTACAATAAAAATGTTAGTATTTGCGACAAATGTCAGCCATAACTAGTTACACATTTAGTAATACATTCAGTTAATATCGTTATAGATCTTTATATCAATTTCGAGGCCGCATCGTAAAAGTGTCTCTATTTTTACGATTTACGATGTATGATTAAACTTAGTTCTTACGTAGCGTTCCTGTATTAAAGATATTAAAATATTTTTTCTAAATATGCGAAAACATTACCATATATTGCAAGTAAATTCCCATTATTAATAATCTGTTGTAATCTAAGGAATTCTAAATCTTCTCGATGTTTAAGGACATGAATTGTTTGCCAAACAATTATTCAATTACTAATTTCAAAAAAAAAAGGTTATTAGTTCGTTACCTATGTATGTAATAAATTTGAAATTTAGTTATGTTTGAATACGAGATGATCTTAGGCATAGAAGCATGTGTACTTAATTTGGTAAGTGTATGTTTGTATGTTTGTCCACTTATTTCTTTAAAACTAAAAACAATATCGAGATGATTCTTTTTAATTTAAGTTAGGGAACAGTACAAATTTCGTTAAAATCAGTCCAATAGTTTCAGAGATATAGGGAAATTGCTCGTAAGAAAATACAGGTAGTTATATAGTTATTATGAATTCGATTTAATTTTTTATAAATTAGATTACTATTAAATCTAAGCGTAAAATACGGGTAATCGAAATAAATGTTAAAAATGCTACTTCTAACTGAGGAGCTTTTTATATGTATATGTTACTAAGTAGCTTTTAGTTTTACTTATATGGAAAATTAATATATGCGTTAATAATTTGGCTTTGAGCATCCCTATACAACAAATATGAAGTATTTAGAAATATGACAAACTGAAACGTTCTATTAGTCCGAGTAAATATGTTCAAAAGATGTTTACTATCTCTTCTATAGAATGTTTGAACTAAGTAGTAAACAAGAGTGTCAGGGACAATTTTACTCGTTAAAGTGAGATTTATATTCTAAAATCACTGAAATAATACCACTAAAAACAATAAACTGTAAAGGATATTAAAATATATAAAATAACATTAAAACGTTTAACTTAGTAATAGAAGTGTTTCAAAGATTGTTTTTGATATCATAAAGTGCTAAAAAATTCTAAATATTTTAAGCTTCATTTGTTTGCATTAATAATATATGTTTACTAACATATATAGTATTTTTTTACTATAATACTTTTAGTTGTTTAATGACTGTGACTGTCTGTGACCGTGACTGTGAAAACTATGTTTTTCACTGGCATGGAGCTTTCTTTCGGTTGGGTTATTTACAATACTTTGTATGTTATGTACTACTTGAATATACTTCTTGCAAATATTTTATGAGACCAGGCGTAGCGTCTGACTCTAAACATTATCGGTTCTGTGTTTAATTCCCACTTCGAATTTCATTTCCCCGCTCTGGTAAGTCAAAGTGCAGCGTTGAGTTCCGCCACTCAACAATATCTCGAATTCGGGTGAAAGCGGCACTAGGCACTTTCTGCTTACCCTGTTATGCGGTATAAGAACACGAAGATATAATAAAAAAATAAAGTCTTAAAATCATCTCTATTTTAAGCAACGCAAAAAAAAATATTACTTTAGATGAATTTATTTATCTGCGTAGGAGGGATAAATGAAAAACCATTTGATAACATTTTAATTGTGCTTGGCGCGGACAGTCGGGTTTGATAAGATATATTAATTATGAGGATTGTTTTTCGTTACAATAAGTTAATTAACGTATTTAACTGCGCGCATCGTGTTGTGAGCCAGTGTCTGACAGTTTGACATAAATACCAAATCTGAATAATAGTATAGTGGTATAAATAAGAGATGAAAGTTAAAATTATATTTCTTATTATGGTCTTCGTGACTGTGATTTAATTAAGGTCATTAAGGTAAAAAAAACACGTGAAAATAATCCATCCCCGCAGAAAGCCACCGCAGCACTGACCAAATTTTTCAAAATCCTGCGCTTAAATCCATTCTTCAGGTGCGACTTGAAGATCTGGCTGTGATGCTACCAAGACCGGTAAAAGACTACGTGATCTGCCGAAGGGTAATAGCCCTACTGTGTAGACAGACAGAATACCCAAAAAATAGTATAGACACAATATTCAAACTATTCGACAAGTTGATGCTGCCACTCGTTCAGACAGCGTAAGTAGTCCACTTCGATGCCAACAATAGAAATTACAACGCACGGTCACACGGGTTGTCCTCGTCACACCATGGCACATCTGCTTCCCGAACGCGATGCGACTCCCAAGTAACCTCCCATCCCACTTCGGCTCCTTAGCTGCGGCCATGGTCGCTGACGGCTAAACTGGGCCTCCTCTTGGGAAACAGTGGTCACACTTAGTTGCCAGACCGGGTATCTTTATCTGAAACTTCCCCTTTCCTTCTTCCCTCCTGTTGCCACGTCTCAGCCAGTGCCTGAACTAATAGGGCCTATACCAATGACATACCCGTATTTATGGGTAAACCGTGAAATACCACGGTAAGAGTGCTAAATATGACACCCTTAATGACACCCTTGCCCCTCTCCCCTCACGAGAAACAGAAACAATACAGCACATCGCTCTAGAATAACATCGTCATGACACGGTCACGATGCGCACCAACATCCGATTTATATTATAAGCTTTTATTTAAGGGTTAGATATTGATAAATTAATATTATAATATTTAAGGGAGCAACTAACAAGACAGGTTCGGTGATACAACTGATTTATTATTGACTACTTAGAACTTCCCATATACAAGACGCCCCTTCTCGAAAAAGCAGTTAATTACCTTTTATATTCAAAGTACATAACTTCATTCATTAACTTTTTTTTAATTATTTTTTTTTCTATTACAATTGAGCTTAAACTAGAATTAAACTAAAACTATATTTGCAAGAATAAGAAAAATATACAATTATAATGTTTACTTTCCATATTTGCCTGTGAACACACACGCACGCTTTTGGCGTAATTTTGGTTTCTCTATGTTTGAGTTAGAGTTTAACGTATCGACTGAATCTATGGGCTCTGATGGCTTAAATACACTTGGTTGGTCTAATAAAGTTAGAGGCATATCATTAGAGACACCTACTAATTCTCCGCTATATTCTGTCTGTGATTCAAAATTGAAGTGGAACTGAAGGTCCTGTAGAATATTTTTTACCGGTAATTATTGATCAATATGTCGTTGCCATTCGCCACCATCCGATGTTTGAACTCTATAAGTATATAAAACGTAGCTACGAACCTCAGCGCTTCTAATAAAATCAGGGTGATGTTGGCCAGACTGTTCTTGTAATAATTCAACACGATCAGCTGGACTAGGCTTTAACACATCCCGTTGTCCATGAAAATACCGGCCAATAAGAGCCACTGCCGGAGAAACTGTACCTGTACTAGCATGTTCAGCTTTACGGTACTGAAATAAAAACTTTTTTTGCGGTGTCGATTCCTTTGTAGATAGCCTTTTTCATTGTTTGCTTAACTGATTTATTTGCGTTCTCAGCAGCGTCACTTTCAGTAGGTCTATATGAACTCGTAATAGTATAAGTGATTAGATTTTTCCGTAGGTAATCAGTGAATTGATTAGAAGTGAACGATGACCCATCATCGCTTACAACATAGGATAGTAATGCGAAACGGGTAAGTAACTAACGTAATTTCTTCTTGTGAAGTGCTAGTGACCCGATGTACTTCAATCCACTTACTTTTATATTTTAGCGTTACGCTTTATCCCTTGTGGTGTAGTCAAAAAGCGGAGCGCCTCTTATGTCTTTCGCCTCGTCCGTTCTTCTTCATTCTTACTATGACATTTGCGCTTCCACCTGTCATTCTCCTCATTCTCCTCACTGCATATACGGTCAGCTAAACTGACTCCGCATATCTGACAAAGAGATCGCATCTGTACTGCATTCATCTCTTATTTTTCTTTTAATTCACGCAAGTTTCGGTACCGTATAACAACGTACCCACTTACTGTGAGCTAAATAAGTGTTACTAAATAATATTTATTTTGAAATTCGGCAAAATCTAAGTGCAACCGCTTCCAAGGTTGCGCAGGAAAAATCCAAGGATAAAGCTGACCACGCGATGGTTCATCCCTCTATTGACAGCACTCAGAACATTGACGGGCCATGTTTTCAATTTCTTTATTTAATTGAGACTAATAAACATATCCCCTGGCAATTGATTTCATTTTAACGACCCAAGATTGTGTGATTCTTTTGAAACTCGATCCTACAACTTGTCTGGTATCACTACAATAGGATTATATAATATGCACCTCATTTCAAGTGCCAAATTTTCTTTACGACAATAATGACATTATTCCGTGTCATCAACTTTAACAGGCCAACCATTCATGAGATAATAATAAATGTTTTTCAAAATAGCGTCATGCTGTGTTTCAAATGCAACCTCTTTAACACTAATAGAAAATGACTCTTCAACATAATTTATATAATTAAAATCTCGGACTGGTTCCTGAAGTTATATCACTTGGAGCCGTTGCGTCTACAACTTTTACCTTATCCGGGTCGGGATGTAAACCGTACTTATCGATAACAAACCCCACATGTACCTAACATATCTTGCATAAATTAATATTTTTCTAATTTAATTCTCACACCAACACCTCATAGGCGATCAAATAAATATTTGAAATTATCATCAATCAGATTAATCGCGGCCTGTCACGGCAATATCGTTCAAATACACTTCTACTCCCTTTAAGCCTCTAAGAGTTTCCTCCAAAACTTTTTATAGAATACAACTTAAAAAAATGCGTCTATAAACAAATGTCCTCAAGTGTGTAGTGAAAATAATTCCTTAGTTCATGGCAAGGGTTCTCACAGTAATTTTGGATTCATTGTGACCTTGTAGTCACCACAGATACGAATATAACCCGTTTTTTTTAATTACAAGCACAATATGTGTTCCATACTCTGAATACTAAGCATTATATAATGAACTCTCAGCCACCAGACGGTTCAGCTTCTTCTTGACATGCTCACGTAATGCTAAAGCTATCAGTAGAGCTTTCAAGAAAACTAGACTTTTGTAGAATTAAAGAACAATCTTTTAATTGTTAATAATGTCATCAATCTGTACCGTATTTATATTTAAATGTCTGAGCCAAGATCAACCGAGCAGCGGTGGACTTCCATTTTTAATTACAAATAATTTTTAAATAATTGCCTCAAATTTACCTAAATTTACGTCAACTAACAAATAACCCGCTTGCTCAATCAAATTTTCAGTACGCGTACGTAAACAAACATTATTTTTATGTAATGTAACATTTTTAAAACATTTCTCAAAACAATCGAAATTAATCGTAGTTTACTTACTAACAGTGTCCAGTTCATATGTTAAAGACAGGCTCTTCATCTGTACATACATACTATACGGTCGATCATTATATCCGCATACATTGAGACTACACATTCGGACTTACTATTTCCATTTAGATAGTTTTATTCTTTGTAATGCGTACGATCTTGAATTTTACTTTCACTTTTGTTTACACGACACATCTATTTTAAATGCCCTTTTTGCCCGCACTCATCAAATGAATAATTTTTATAACGACTTGATGTGATCATCCACAACGCCAACAACAATTTAAAGGCGCGCCCACGCGTGCTCTCTAAATGCTTTAGTGCTTGTAAGTAATCGCTTAGTAACTCCAGTACACCCTGACGGCACTAGCGAAATATGTTGTAAATAGTTGACTTAGTAACCCCTCAATTGATTTCACATCTGGGTTATTAGACACACAAATTAAGTCATAAGTAACTTCCCCCACAAATGGTTATCAAAGTGACCACTTTTAAATGGTTTTCAATTTGGTTGGGGCGCACAATGACCCATGCCAATTTCAAATCGCTGTGACAGTTGTGTAAGGCTGCAGCATCCTGTGTGAGCACCAGGGCGCACTATGCTAGGGCATCCACCCGAGGCGACGCGTATCAGTGCGTTGAGGTCGGTCGTGGCGCAGTGTGACAGCGTCTTACAGTAAACGCTATTGGTTGTGGGGTGGATCCCTTCTCGGAGGAGTGACTATATTTAAATTATTTTCACTTCCTCGCTCTGGTAAAAAGACAAAGTGCGGCGTTAAATTCCACCACTCAACACGCAATGTCTCGAATTCGGTGGAAAGCTGGACACTTTCTGTCTCGGCTATGCGGGATAAAAACGTGTCCAAACTTGGAGGCGAATAATCGCATACGAAGTGCAAATGCTCGAAGCTTCCAAATCCACCAATTTCCATGAAAGGAATATGAAGAAAGGGTTTCCAAGAAGCTAGACAGCTGGGAAATAGGTACTGAGGTTATTTAACTATGCTGGCAGAATCTTAGGATTTGTATGATTAAAGCTGCAGCTTAGTTGTTTTGCGTGGGGAACAGAGGATATAGTAAAAAGCATGATGAATGGTGGGATCATGAAGTGACAGAGACAGTAGAAAGAAAGTAGTACGAATAAAAGTGTGAGAGAGATTAGGAAGAAAGAATATAAGTTGCAAAAGTACCCAACGAAAGCCCTGATAAAGATGATGCGTGAAAAATCAGAGCATAAAAGTGATGAAAGATTGACAAACTGGAAAAAAATCAAGATTGAAAAAATTTTAGAAGTTAGTGATTCTTGGCGTTGTTCGTCAACCTGTTGAATGAGTGGGGTGCTTTCTGAGGATGGTGAAATACTTACAGAAAGAACATACGTTTTGCTACGATGGACGGAATTCCACAAAGAAAAGTATGAATGTGATGATGTCTTTGTCTCAAGCGACAGCAATATGCTTAGTCTTGATGTAGCAGGCGGCGAAATCAGGATAAAAGAAGAATGAAGAATGCTATTCGAAGTCTCAAATGTGGTAAGACAGCGGGAGCAGACGGAGTTACTGCAGAGATGATCAAATATGGTGGGCCGCGCATCTTGCATCTTGCATCTTTTCTTTTTTCTTTATAATTTATGCTGAAAAACGGGAGAGAATGAGTGATGAAAGAATGGTAACAAAGATTTATGCAGCCAAGGTGAGTGGAACGAGAGGTCGGAGGAGACCTCGACCTCTCGTTCGACTCACCTTGACCTTCAACAATACAGAATCGAAGATACTGGGGGAAGGTCACGTAAATAGTATAAGGACCCCCGAATGGCATGGATGAAGAGGATAATGTAATAACTATGGATGAGGCAAAAGAGGTATGCAGGGAGCGTATTGTTTGGCATTCCATTATTTCTGATTACCCCAAGAGGGATAAAGCGTGAAGCCAAAAAAATTTGGTTTAATGCCACGAATTGTTCCACGCGTCTAATTTACGCCGACCATTTTTTGCTTGATATATCAAAATGCTCATTTTTTTTCAATTGGCATTTTAAATAACTTTTACTTATGAAGATGTTAAATATTTTACACTCGTCGCTAGTTAGATATTAGTAAATTAATATTTTAATATTTAAAGGAGCAACAAAAAGACAGGTTTGGTGATACAACTGATTTATTATTAAGCACTTATAACTATCCACATACAACAGCTAGTATGTGTGAAATTTTACTAATTTAGTTGGTCTCACTTCCCAGTGTCCTTTTCAACTAGAATTTAAAACAAATCTTTAGTTAGGATGACAATGAAATTATTAATAATCAGTATTGTTGTTTCTTCGAAATGGCCGCCGGTTATTGTAGCGTCACGATAGACTACGCTTAACCTAAAATTATAAAACCGTAACAGTCAAATCTTTGAGGATATAAGTCCAAAATAATTAAGCTAAGACCCCATTAAAACATGATTTTATATTCCTTTTAGGAATAACGTTATATTTTTAATCACAGAGCAAAGTTTTTAGAGCATGTGCCTCTTTTTGTTTAATATTCATATTGTGGGTATTTCATTTAGAGCTGTTTTGCTTTTTCGTACATTATTACTTGCTCGAGTTCCTCATGTGATATTGTAGTTTTAAAATTTTAGGTAACTAAGAGGCTTTATACGTAAATATAACAAACACGTTCATACCCTTAACTCGATACTGTCATGATGTAAATATTTTAAGCTTCACGCTTTTATCCCGACACTCCGTACTTCACTTTAGACTGAATTTGAGACATTGTGTATTGAGTGGTGGAACTCAACGCCGCACTTTGACTTTACCAGAGCAAGGAAGTGTAAATAATTTAAATATAATCACTCCCCCAAGTGGGGATCGAACCCACAACCGATCGCGTTCAGAGTCACACTCTGTCCCACTGCGCCACGACCGGCCTTGAGGCCTAAGTGAAGTGTTCTTCATTTAGTTCTGTAAAATTATACGTATATGTTCTGTTCAAATTTGATATTTCATGTACATAGATCCTGATAGAATCGAGTAACATATTGACTACAGCAACAAAAATCGATCGATATTTACACAGCTCATTATTAAAATAATTGAATTTTCCCTTTTATTTACGGATTGTGATTTCAGGAAGAACACAGGCGCAGCAGGCCGCCACATATAGCATAACTATATAGAACTTTGATAATCTTTGACACTGTGAATTCCGTCCGAATGGATAATTTTGCTGTATATAGATACAGAAAAATTATCCATTCGGACGGAATTCACAGCAAATAATAGTATTTAGTTCAGTTCAGTTTATTAAATACTAGCAGCTCGCGGCTTAGAAATAACTCATAGTCTTAGAAATAACTCACCTACCAACCTAGTGTAAAATTAAAATCCAAACAAAGTACAGTTTATAGATATAATACAAAAATAATTGAGTATGTTAAATGTATAAAGTCAATAAATAATACACGTAGTAGAATTATTTTATGTCTGTATCTCTGTTAATTTACGAGCCAATCACGCTTAAACTATTGGATTGAAATAAAATTATAGTCTGGATGGACTTATAGAATAATTTTAATAATTTATATATTTAATGTAGTTATCGAAAAGAAAAGGAAAATATAAATTGCTTAATATAATTGATTTTTACAGGATAGACAAAGAAGTGATTTTTGGAAAGGTAAGGATAGCTTCAGAGCCTTAGAGCTTAAATGCGTAAAGCATCAAATACGATAATATCGTCCATCTGTAGCAAAAATAAAAGAAGACCATCAAAAGACGACGTTAAATACTCGTAAATTTATTTCTAACTTTACTAAGTAATATAGTTATTAGAAAAATCACAATAAAAACAATATATGTATATGTATTTTTTTTAATAATATTGTAGTATATTTTCTACAAATGTATTAAACATAAAAATAGTAAGACATGATAGTTTAAATAATTTCAATTATCTAATAAAAAAAAATCATCATTTTAAAAGATTTTCTAAATTTAATTGTAATATAACTATAAATAATTGACAAATTGAAACAAAACATTTAGGTGTTGGATAACCCATTTATTGTAGAAGGCTATAGAGGTCACAAGCACTACCACCAATAAGAGAGGAGCGTCATTGCAACTTAACGTATGTAGATAAATTATAGCTTGACGTCGTATATCGTTAATTGTTTCATTATTACATTAAGCTTGGCCTCACGCATTTGTTTATCTTATAACCTCACGTTTTTTAGTTAAAAGCAATATCCTTATTTATTTATTAATTTTGTTCTTGATATAAAATGAATATTTCAGTAATTTTCTTAATATCTGTGTTCATGCTGGTTCTTTGTGACTCTCATCCGACTTATTCTAGGTAAGAATAAAATATATATAAATATTAAAATTAAAATTATCACAAATAAATTGCTTTAGTTGCTACTTATAGTGATAATGAATATATAGAAATTTTAACTACACTTCACTACTTTACAAATGTTTTCTAAAGAAATTTAACTTTATATATTTTTTGAAATTTTCAATATATAATATAATATATATTTTTTTTTAAATTTTCAATATAATTTGTAGTGGCATCGCTGCATGTGCTGGATGTAACCATGAAGAGGTATGACTTATGATATATTAATATAAAAAACATTTTTTAAACTGGTAAGGGAAAGCGCGGCGTTGAATTTCATTTGGCAAGTTGAATATAAATGGAATAACCTTTAATTTTTAAAGAGCAAGAAAAGCAAAAGAAAAACGTCTGCCCCAGAAGAGAAAATATTCCTCCGCAGCCATTTGAATGCTTATAATATAATATTATACTATCGATATCAGCCGCGTGGAGATTTGATAAAAAGTATGTTATACCCTTCTCCAAGCTTCAGACCATCATGCTATTTAGGCTCAGCAGTTTATTCGTGAAACAGACCTAGACTTATCGTTTTAAAAGTGTCAGATAAGTATTAGTTTCTTTTCTATTAATATACTTGAAAATAAAATACTAAGTAGGTAATAGACGCATCGATTGTTGTTGTGTATCTTTTAAAGTATTCATCCAAAAATGTAGTAATGCCTAGCTATCTTATACATAAAGAATCGTCAAATAGATTCAACCAGTAACTTGTGCGGTAACATAAATAAAAAAGATAATGTCGAATAAAAGATAATTTATATCTCCCTTTTTTAAATCAGTCAATATTTTTAAAATAATTGTCAAAAGAAAGATGAAAGTAAAAGAAGATAAAAGAATTAAATTAAAAAAGAAACAAAATGATATGTATCGAATAAAAATAATCACCATTATATATTTTGCCTAAAATTATCGGAAATAATAAAAAAAACCGAAACTTTACACAAAAAATACAACAAGAAATAAAATGCATTTTAACTTACTTACTAAATAGGAGAAATGTGAAAGCAGGGTAATAATCTCTGTAATTTTTGGTTCTTATAAAAAATACACAACAATGTAAAACTCATCTAAGTACTTACTAACTACTTACAAATAACTTTCTAACCTAGTTGCGAGCAAGAGCTAAGAAAAAATCCTACTGGAGAAGGGAGGAACATAAAATACAATTTCTATTTATTTATCACATCGTCAATGGTGACATGATTGGTTGTGGGTTTGATTCCTACACTGGGGGGAGTGGTTATATTTCAAATTTATTCTCATTTCTCCACTCTGGTAAGACAAAGTGCGGCGTTGAGTTCGTCACTCATCACGCAACGCCTCAATTTAGTACGGAAAGTATGCGCTTGTCATCACAAAATCAAGCCATTAAATAATAAAAAAAATAGTCAACGGAGTCAAGTGTATCTGACTACGTAGCTATGCAGGATCACGCGTGAAGCTGTTTTTTTTTATTTATTATCACCAATGCACCTAGTACTACATACCTACTTGGAATTTCCAACACTTATTTTTGTAACTTATATTAATGTAAATATTAGTACAATAATAACGTTATCTCATTGGGTTTTTTATTTTAATTACATTATAATAATAATAACCAGCAATCGGTCATCGCGCAGTGTAACAGCGTCTGATAGTAATAAGCGTGATCCCCACTCGGGGGAGTGTTTAAAAATTATTTTCATTACTTCGCTCTGGTAAGACAAAGTGCGGCGTTGAGTTCCACCACTCAACACGCAATGTCTCGAACTCGATGGAAATCGAAGTTAGGAGTGTCTTGACACTACATACATTCTGTCTATACCCTGCTATGCGGGATAAAAGCGTGAAGTTAAAATAATAACAATAAATATAAAAAGAAACAACATTAAAAAACCAATTGATAAAATCAAAATAATATAGAACTTTACCAATTATGAAGATAAAAAAAATCAGTTATGATATCTAGTTTTTTATTCGAATATTTACAAGAAATCAGAAAGATGTGTCTGCTTTTAAAAGACAAGCCAAACATTTCAGTTGCTGCCAAACAATTGTGTTCTCCACAGATGGCATTGTTTCTTATTTATTTAAAGAGAGACACAAATGTAAAAAAGATTTACAATTTAAATTATATTCTTTATTATATTTAAAAAATAAATAAAATATAAATTTTAGAAAAGTTTTGTACCCAAATGTGGAGTTATTTCTTAAAGTGATCTCTTCCAGTCAACCCGTGGAAGTAGATGAGTGCCAAAAGCGAGACAGCAAAAGTGCAATTGTGTTTAAAAAGTTAAAAACAAGAAGTAAAAAATTTAACTAATATATTAAACTTAATAAATAAATAAAATTTAATATATTTGTATATATATGTATATATACAGAAATATAAACACTAAATATTTACATAGACATATAAACATATGTACATACATACATACATCGAAACTCGCCAATTTAAAAAAAAATCAAAATACATATAAGTCTATGGATATCAAATGATTGTGTGAACTCTGACACTGCTTCATTCTTATCAAGATCAAATATTTTTACTCTTCACGTCATTAAATATAGTCAATGCTTATTCGTATTGCTTCAAAAATTTTGTATGGTTTTTACCATTTGTAACTAATAAACCATAATTCTTAGCTAACTAAAAAAAATCAAAGAATTAATAAGAATAACACTTTTTGTTTTACTTTTTTGTTCATTATCTACATACAATACATAGTACAGTCGGGCCCAAAAGTGTCTATTCTTCACAAACATATATTGTTGAATGAAGATGCTACAACACTTCTTACAACATTTATTACCTCACTTTGATAAATTTGCAAATATAGTACAGCAAACTCTGCAACGTATTCGGTTGAAAAAATTAATAATTAATAGACATTCATAGGTACAGGGCACCCTACGGCATGTTTAAAGCAAAGCAATTTTATTTTGCAGAAGAATCCTCGCAAAAGAAACAAAGTTTAATGACAAAACATTAAAGAAACTAATATAATAAAAAACTATAGACTCTTGCTTATAACCAATTAAGAATATATTATGGAAAACATTATATAGG
Source organism: Dryadula phaetusa (assembly GCA_032432895.1). Lineage (NCBI taxonomy): Eukaryota > Metazoa > Arthropoda > Insecta > Lepidoptera > Nymphalidae > Dryadula > Dryadula phaetusa. Next base: position 3,899,636 of record JAOYRS010000029.1, read on the forward strand.
TTAAAACAATATTGATTAATATAATACAAAAACTCTTTTTGTATAACATACAAGATATTTTTATTTGATTAGATTTGAGTTAGAGATGTTAGTCTTGTAAAATTTACCTTTTTAAGACATATTTTGCAAACAAATACGAATTGAAGCCCAAATTTAGTATAAAAAAAATACTTACATGTATATATAGTTCTTTTTTCTTGGTAAACGTACTTTCTAAATCAAAACGTCATTAATGTACATAGATAGCGCAGTTCTATAATATACTGATAATCTTTGACACTGTGAATTCCCAATGAATAATAAGTATAATTTGACATCATGTACCATTGTGTCTCATTACTACGTTAAGCTTTGATACAAACACATATTTACCTAATAAAATCTCGTTCTCACTTATAACTCAAGATTTTATTAATTTTGTTTGTTACATAAAATGAATCTTTTGATAATTTTAATGATAACCGTGTCTATGCTGGTGCTTTGTTACTCTCATCCAATAAATTCTAGGTAAGAATAAAAACTATATAAAGAAAAAATTTTTTGAATCTATTGAATGTAAACTTTAAATTCTCATATCTCTTTAAATTATGTATTACAGTTGTAATTAAAATAATTGAAAAATATCTTTATCAGTAATTAATAATGGTAATAATACTCATTCAAGCAAACTTATTTTAATATATTTGAAGTCACATAGAACAGATTTATTAAAATATTTAATCTCTATAATATTTTATTATCAATACCCATACAAATTTATGTATATCTGTATAAATGCGTATATATGTAGTAAATTGAATTAAAATTTGTAGTGACAATGCTGTATCATGTGCTGGATGTAACAATGAAGAGGTATGACATATGATATACTCATTCTAATACAAAATATAATAACAACTTATATATAGGCTATTTTTAAATGGATTAACCGCGTATATTTTGACATTCGATAATATATTTTTAAAAATCCGACGTTACGAACACTTGACAGTAGTCCGTGGTCACAGGTGGAGTCTACCTATACCCACTCAATTTAAAATAGTTTCATTTGAAATAATAACCTAACTTATTTGTTATTTATTTTTAACGGACACTCTTTGCAACTATAATCATTTGTTATGGGAAAAGTTATATTTATGCTATTATTTCGTTGTTGCTATAATATCTCTTTACTGACTTTAATCTATTTATATCTAATACAGTCTAATATAACAATAATATCTAATACAGTCTAATATAACAATAACTAAAATAATAAAATTAATTGCAGATTAGTAAAGCGAGATTGAAACGAGGTTATACATATTCACATGTAGAATCAACTTATGAGCATACGGTAAGTTAAAGTTTGTCAAGTTCATAGTTATCATGAAAATGATTTTTTTTAAATAACCTTTTGATAATATTTTATATACTACGAGGATACATTTATTAAGTGTTAGGTGTCTTGTTGATGCGTTAACAACGCGTTGCCTTAGCAACAGGTGTATGTCAAACGCATTGTAGTGTATTTTTTAGGTAACTATTATTTAGGTAAATATACTGTCATTCTGCACCTTTTGTAAACTATAACTATGCCTACTATTGTATTTTTTCATATATTATTGCATATATAAATATTATTTTACAAGTGTTAATATTTTGGTGTCAAAATATAATGTACGTTTTATTTAATATAAAATTAATTATATATTACAGGATAAATAATGGTCAGTACACATAAAAAAAAGTCTTATCGCTATGAGCCCTTAATTTTAAATGAGAAATCCTCCATCTCTCCTTTTTTTTATTTTTTCCAAATTATCTAAGAAAAATATTTCTTTCCCGGTATTAACTATATAAATAAAAATATTTCGTTCAGCAATAGAGCCCTTCATATTTTAGGGTGAGGAACTTGGAGCAATGCCTGGTACTTTCGATCTAAATGTAGGTGCATTTCCTTTAATCACGTGTTAAAGCCCACCAACGTTGTACAACCTCTCTCTCTACAAACTGAATTCAAGAAAATTAATTTAAGAAAAATACATTATATGTGGAATTATTTACTTGAGGTTTATTTTATTTTTGTTTCAGAAATCTTCATACAGTGAAACAAAAATGTCTGGTGAAATCGATCCACAAAACTTAATCTTTATAGGTCAAGGACGTTTGAATAACAATGATGTTGAAATTCATTTAAAATAAACAAAGTAATTAAAATATTATGTTATGTTTTATTTATTTAAAGTTAAATCCACAACTGTGAATAAATAAAAAATATATAAATGAAAGAAAAATACATTAATTATAAATTAAGTCATATTTTTACAAAACGCGGCGTTTAGCTCGTCAACGAAGTGCGTTGTGTATGTTATTAAATATTCCGCAACATTTATATATTTTGGGAGCAGTATCGTTCCTTACAAATATATTTTTATAAGTTGATTACTGTTCTTTACTTACCACCTATGTATATAATATTAAATTGAATACTTAAGTGCTTGCTTGCTAGTCATTAAACACAGCGATGACAATAAACGCATCCGATTAAATATAAAAAAATGAAATAAAACTTGATTTATCGTATAATCTTATTCTTAGCAAAATAAATATTACCATCCTGGACTATTAAGTTATTGACACCTGATGGTCCGTTACCCTACTCATTTGTCAAATCAGCAGAAATATATGCGTGAGAACTCACAGAGTGATGGGTCGGCCTGGATTGAATTACTTGCGGCCTGACGAGGGTTTGCATGAGTCCTGAGAATGGCAATACTATCCAGATCCTTCCGTGATTAACAGCTTATATAGACTCGCTACATGTTTATGTTATATTTTATTGTCTTTATAAAGAATTTACCCTTTTAAGTGACATATTTATACCTATTTATTTATTTGGTAAAGACAATAATGAGTACCTAATGTCAAGACTTTCCACTGAATTCGAGCTATGCGTGCTAAATGGGAAAACTCAACGCCGTACCTTGACTTACCAGAGCGAGCGATGTGAAAATAATTTACATATAATCACTCCCCCCGATGGGATCGAACCTACAGCCAACGTACGTGTAGCCGTGTCTACAGTCAGACACTGCCACACTACACCACGAGTGACGTCTAAATACTACTAACTCCATAATTATAGTCACAAACTTAGTGAGCAAAGAAAACTTCATGATGTGAGGATATTGTTAGAAAGGTGTTCAATTTGACTTTTGTATTTGCACAATGACTCACTACTTTGAAGTTGGAAATTAAATTTGGAAACAAGAACAAGACTTGAAGATCGCGTAAAGTGGTCTCAATCTGAGACTTTGTTTGGCTTTCCAAATATTTATTGAAACAGAGTGTAAAGGCATCCAAGTGACGCCCACGGAGCGAGCTCGTCCATGCGCAAACAAATTAATTGCTATCGGTTACGTTCAAGTATCGTAATTGCGTTGTTTTCACGAGGGACTGATGAAGTAAGAAAAATTAATTGATGTCGAACTATGAGTTATTTTATTACTTATTTCGTTCAGTATTGTTTTTTTTTATTTTGATATACAAAGATTGTTAGGTGTTTATTAATCACCATTTATGTTTATTGCAATGAAAGGATGTAATTAAAAAATGGCCAACTAAGCGACACTCCGTTGTCTGCTTTTTAGCCGATGTTCAAAACATTGGTATATAAGTGGCTAACTAAACGTCAAACTTTGTTTTATACGAGTAAGAGCGCACAATGATTATTTATATAATTTCTAAATATAATCATTTCGCCGAGTGGAAATCGAACCCAAAAACAAATTTGCGCGCTTTTTATCGGAATTCGTCCCACTGTGCCACAATGGCTTATATATAGTTATTAATAGTAAATAAGTATTATATAATAAATCCCGATAAAATAAAAAGCTTTTGATATTTAACAATAATATACTACTCACATACAGGTAAAATGAATTAATATTTTAATTTTTATTCTAAATATAATAATTGATCATAAAAATAAATAGTCAGATGTGGTAAAATTTTATAAGCAAATATATACTGTTGAATATACTTGTATATACAAAAAATTGTAATGTTCTTTTGCTTCTGTGACCGACAGATTAATATACTAATTTTTTTTATTTTTCAAAATGATTGAATTTTCTAACGTTTTATTTTATATGTAGCTTTTAAATAATTCTCAAATAATGGACTTATAATATAAAAATATGCTTTATATATAACTGCCTTTTGTTAAAATAAGTACATCGAAAGGTATATAGTGAAACATAAGCTTTCGTAGTTCATATGTACCAACACCGACTTTGAAAAGAACCAGTATTATGCGGTACGAACAATGGGAAAGAATAATTTAATACATTTTTGCTTTATATCGCAAGTAAAGAGTTACTTCAAGAGTAAAATAGAATTTTATATTAACTAAAACTTTAATCTATAGGTATTTTTAAATGTTTTCTTCTTTTTCATTATTAAACCAAAATAAACACGGGGTGGCAGTGGATGACACAAAACTGCAATTGTTACAAAGGTAGACATATAGAAAAAAAATCACTATTAAAAAAAAATCAGTCTAAAATTTCTTATATGAAATATTGTCAGTACTGTCAGCAGCCTACAGAAAAACGTCACTTCATATTCTTTCGCCTAGTATCGGAATCCGGCTCTCCGCTGCTTCAATATTACAATGTGACGAAAACCTTTAGCACGACCGCATCGATCCGTGCACTTTGACATTTTACCATTATTACCCGATGTAATAAGTGTGCACTAGGCTTAATCCTAAGCTTCTAGGTCAGTTGTTGTCAGCCAAAATGCCTATATCAGACTAATTAACAACCACATCATCTCAGACTTAGCTTTCTTAAAAAAAAATATGTAAGAAAGAAAACATGTAAGAAAGAAAACGTAAACCAATTGAAAGTATATAGATAATTAGATTAGACACATAGATTCTATTATGTAGATTTGCGATTGCTTACCTACGCAAATCACTCGTTGAATATGCAACATCTAGTTTAGGAGCTCAAGCATGTGCTTAGACTATTAATTTTCTACGCTCCGATTTAAAATAAATCCATTATATCCTCTCGATCACAAGCTCGGTAATCCAATTTGATCGTTGACGCTCACGTTATGTATGTACTTACTCGTATACTAATATTTGCTAAGTTTTCGTGATTCAAGATCACCTTAATTAATTTAATTTTATAACTTTATATATACGTTTATCCGTTTTAAACATCCGTGTTTTGTTTTAAGCCAAAAATTGTATTAGAAACGAGCCTAGTGATGAATATTTAAAAAATATTATTACTATATTTTATCAAATTTCTGACTTTTTTATCATATGGCCTAATACATAATTGAAAAAAAAACTTATTATTTAATAAATAAACACATTTTCTTATTTATACTACTGAGCGTTATCATCAGATCCAAATAAGGCGGTGGTTAATTTTTCAAACAAATAGTATAACAAGAAGTGGGTCAAAATGCCTTGTAAGATTATCTTCCTTCAAATGATTAATAAATAGTTAAATAAGGCACAGGTTAAGTTAATAAAGCGTGCTGAGGAAACTCCCTCTCCTTTTCCATCATTCTCTCCTTGTCCCTTTTCTCTATCTCTCTTCTCTTCCTTCCTTCTCTCTCACCCTCTCTCTCTCTCTCGCTTTGTTTTCATTTATTTGTACTATATTTACCATTTTTTTTTGGAATTGAATGATGTAGAACTCTCTATATAAATGTGAGCACGATATACAATCAAGAATACTAACTATAAGTGAATTTAAAAATTTAAAAGAACAGTTTAAAAATTGTTCAAAGACTCGCCCGCATTGGAATCTGCACCCGAGATAAGGGATATTCTAACAATTAGGTCGCCGTTTTGTCTTTCTATATGAAATTTAGCATCTCGATTTCATTACAAGCTTTCAAACTTTGAATACAGTATAAACGGGTTGAACGAAATAAATATAGCCTATATGCGCCTCATACCGACATTATATATTGGTGGACCACAGTATTACACTGGAGAACAACCTTTGAGTCTTAAGGAACAGCGAATGTATTTGGCAGTGGTATCTGTAAAGTGTCGAATGATATTTAATTTACTTGAATGAATTGAGTAAATACTAGAAGCATGCATGTATGCAGCTTTATACTTTTTCCAGCATAACAAACGTTACTTACGTTATAAGAAGCCTAGTTTCAAGATACTTCGTTCACTATAAGCAAAAATCAAGATATTGTGTCTTGAATAATAGAATGCAATGCGCGCCTTGAATAAGTGATGTCAAATGTTTTAAATATATAATTTATTTAAAATTAAAAACTTTAATTTGACTTTGACATTGACTATATTTATGCAGGGACTGAAGCTACAACTTTCAAGGAAGTAGAATAACAGTCCACGTGACGTAGCCTATCGTAGACAGTAACAAACATTTTGTTTCTTTTATTACGAAAATTACGCTGACGGATTATATAAATTTTACGCACATTGATATGAATTTGATACACCACAGATATACTTTATATAGAGAAGGATTACAAAAGTTAATATTTTTTATCAATGCAGTATATGTATAAAAATATTATTAAATTTAGTTTATTTTACGGAAATTACGCAGCCAAAGAATTTGCCACGCCACAGTTTTACCTTATAAAGAGACGGATTGCGGAATATTTGTATATTTTTTAACTAATATTATTAATATTCTTGACATATATTTCTCTATAAAATGACATTTTAAAACGTTGCTACGGCAACGCGTACTTCATACGTCAGCGGTGATAGTAGTCGTGATTAACTATCCTATTGCTAATGTACGTTAAACGATTTAAGACTGACAGTTCTAAATGATCTAATTAGTTGATATGTTCTCAAACTCACAATAACTAATGGATGGACAAAGCTCGTCAATGGGCCGTGATGAATAATTAATTACATATATTTAGTTAAAGTAGATAATGGATAGTAGCCGCGGAGCGAGTGCGCGGGTCGACGAAGACTTTAGAATGGGAGAAGGCGGTACGCGAATCTGCAACTCCCGCTGACTTACAAGGGTAATGTTAGTTTTAAATGTTTATAATATATTGTAGAAGAAAAAGTGTTAAGAAAAAGCTTCTTCGAAGACAATAGTTTTCGTTGAATTTGATAATTTTAAGAGACCGGTCATAGTGGCGTCTAACAGTAAACTCAATCGGTTGTAAACCTACAAGTATTCCCCCTCGATACGATACGACATCACATACGATTCCCACTCAGGAGAATATTAATTTTTTTTCATTTCCTCGCTCTAGTAAGACAGAATGCGACGTTGAGTTACTACAGTTAACACGTAATTTCTCGAATTCAAGGGAAATTGGAGTATGAAGGTCTTGACACTAAGTACTTCCTGTCTACTCTGCTGTGCGGAAAAGCGTGAAGATAATGACAAGAAGAAAATAAAATATAATTTTCTCTATCTTAGTTGAATACAAAAAAATATCATCAAAGTTGTTATATATTATTTAAAAGCAATATTTTTTTTCTGTACACATTCAGCTATTTCAAGAAAAAGAATATAGATAATAATTGTTTTTTTTTTTGTGTAATGTAAACTAGAAATTTTTCTGTGCTTTTGTAGATTTAGAAAAGGCATTGGACAGGGTTGTAAGAAAGAAATTATGGGAGATACTGCCCCGGTACAATGTGAACGGACCCCTGTTGCAGGAAGTAAAATCTCTTTATAGAGATCACTCAGCCTGTGTACGAGTAGGAGCTGGCATGTCACCTCAGTTTGATATTCGATCGGATTTGACAACAGGGCTGCGACATGTCAGCTTGGCTGTTCAATTTGTATTTGGATAGCTGTCTCCAAGACGTGAAAGAAAGTGACATAGGACTGAAACTTGATGATTTGACAGTTAACTGTCTGTTGTATGCAGATGATGCAGTGCTAATTGCAACATCAGAATACGAGTTGCAGACTTTGGTCACTATTATGAAAGAAGAGTGTGAAAGTAATGGTCTAAACCTGAATATAAGTAAGACTAAGATTTTGATATTTGAGAGAGACGAAGTAAGAACGGAATGTAAGATTAGGATAGATAGAGAGTTTTAGAACATGTGAATGAGGTGGTATATGAGGAAAGTATGTTTAGTAAAGATGGAAAAAACGAAATGGACGAGGAAAGGCGTATTGCTGCCAGTAAGGGTTAACGGTGCTCTGGCTGGTTGTCTTTCCGTTCATAATGCAGTACTGATACCGACGTTGTTATAAGGCAGCGAAACACGGGTGTGTCAAAAGAAACGTGAAAGAAAGATGAATGCGGTAGAGATGCCATCGCGTTATTGGATACGCAAAATGGCAGGCGTAGGCGTGAATGTCATATAAAGGATGCAAAAGAACGTGCTCAGGTAGGTTGGGCACGTTGAGCGTATGAGTGATGAAAGAACAGCAAGAAAGATTTATAAAGCAAATGTGAGTGGTGCGAGAAGCAGGGGAGACCTCGGTTGACCTTCGAAAACACAGTATCGGAGATACTGGAGGAAGGTCACGTAAAAAGCATGAGGACCCGTCGAAGGGCATGTATAAAGAGGAAAATGACTGTAGACGAGACGATACTTCTGTATGCAGAGATCATTTGGCACTCCGTTGTCCCTGACTACCCCGCAAGGGATAAAGCATGAAGCAAAATAATAAATAATCTAGTGAATAACTAATTTGACTAGAAGGAGGAAATAAATCAATCACGTCAATACAAGGCTCGTTTCCTTTTCACTTTTTCCAGGCCAGGTTCTTGAACTTAATCGAAAAAAACGTGGTGGTTTCTTCAATCAGGTTCAAATCTTATAAGAATTCTAAACTTAAAAAGATTATTTAATTTCCATATACTTTTTGCAGAAAAATAAAATGCCACATGAAATAATTAATTACGTAGTTCTTACGGTACGATCTCAATTTGCTATCTGTAACGTGAAAAGTGGGATAGAAACGAGCTTATATTACTTTAATAATACGAGTGCGGCTTATGAGAATTTTCGGTGTAGAAACAAAATTAATATCCACGAAGTACAACTCCAAGTTTATTCATCTCTACCAACATACAAGTGAAGCACACTTCTATGTAGCTTTACTACGTGAACTTGTTCAAAGGTGTCGAGTGCAAATCAGACTTTCAGATTATTATCGTATTAAACGTACTTACTTTATAACCTCTGTATGTTAATTAAAGAATTAACCGATAAACTCGTGTCTCTGCTAATTGATTGCAATTGTGCGCCGGCTTTGAGAATTTAAAGCACTTTATCCAATTGTTGCTGAAATATTTACAGCGAAATATCATTTTTGATTTTCGTTGTCGCGATACGTATTACTGTTTATTCTACCGGAAACGCTCGGTGTAATGAATTTGGTATATGTTTCGAGATATTTTTTATCTAAAGCACACAGAAACGAACTAACAGAGAGCCATATGAAAATTTAATAAATACTCTATATTAAAATACTGAATATTTTTTGAATTGAAATATTATAAACTTTTTCGATTCAAGCATTTCAATTCAGCTCTTTTAGACTTTACACTTTACACTTTATTTAGTCAGAGAGAACAACATTAAATCTTCGTACGTGGTCCGGAGAAAGAAAACTAATTTCTACAGCATTCTTTATTTTTCATTCTTCTTTTGACTTACAAACTATTTGTTGCCGTGTAACAGCGTAGGTAGCAACAGTCTCGTGAACAATGTTAAACATACGAACTGGTATACTGACATTTCTACGTCTCATTGTGCCGCCACAGCACCGTTATCATTCCTTTCTCGTCAATATGCCTTTCTAAATCCATTTCACATTTTCTATTTCTCTTAAATAACTCCCTAGATATACCACCCCATTCACTATTCTTTCTATCTACGCTAATTCAGCATTCCGTTCTTTATAGATCTCTTAATAATCAAATACCAGAATCTTAGTTTTACTTGCATACACATATTTAAATAAAGAGTAATTTGAGATAGAATTAAAAAAATTGCAAATATTTATATCAATCGTGCTTAGTCAAGAAGTGACCTTAACCCAAAACAATAAACTTAACGATAACTTTTTTGAAAATCCCGAGTGTGGAATAACATTTTAAAAATAGTAAATATTAAAACTTAACGATATTGAAAATGTATTTATTATTTATATTATTTTTATTAGTGTGTGTATTTCACGTCATATTAATATAAAAAAAGTTAGAGGTCTTAAATGGAACGGTACTGTAATATAGCATAAAAATAATAATATCATACTTTTTATTTATTATAAAAGTAAACTGGACTTAAAAAGATAACAATGAATCCGTAATGTACAAAAAAAACAATTTAATAAGATATATTTAAGTGTTTATTCTAGCATATTTTTTATTATATCTGACACATTTGTTGCTTTACAACTGACTTATATTAAATGTAGATGAACTTTGTCTATTACACGAAGAAATTTGGACGAAGATTAAAGGTAAAAGCCATGATAAGACTGACTTGAATGAATCTCCATTAACCGTCTACGATGAGTCTAAACGTCTACAAAAAGTGAAATCGTTATAGTAAGTACTTAATCCTATTCAGTAATATGTACTCTAATGTTTACCTCTTTAACTATCAACCGCGTGTACAAAAACACGGTAGGAATCATAATGTAATTACGTATCAATTGAAAGTAATAAGACAATAGCATCGTATAAATTCTTGAACGTCCGAATAAAATACGTCCAGTCATTTTCTCTTAACTAAAAATTCGTTAAATGGTAACTTGCTCAAATAACTCGAAGAAAAATAATAATCTGCTGACTATATCATCGTGAATTAGAAATCCTTTAGTCGCTTAAACATGAAAAAATAAAATATATCTTTCAGGCAAATTTTTAGTTAAGTGAAAATGATTAAACGTGTTTTTTTTTCGTACTTGAGAGGCTACAACCGCTCGTTCACAAAGTGTTATGACACTTTTCTCTTATGCCTCTCACTCATTGCCGCTTGAGAGGCCATTTGCATCATAAGACTAATAACAAGATCTACTTTTTAAATTCCAAGTCTATCAGATACGAGATGTAAGAACTTTGAGAAAAAAAATTGAATATAAGTATTATAAAATAAACATTTTTGGTAAACTAAAATGTAACGAATATTTTTCAAAGGCTTTGATGTGATAACATTTTTACATTTTTTTCCTAAAAAGGACATAGATTTGCTTATAATATATATGGAAAAAATTTTTACAGATGGCACAGTAGAACTACGAATTGAATACTGTTGTGAGTACTAATTTCACAATATAAACATAGAGAAAAGATAATAAAAGTTTAGATTAATATCCAGGTATATAATAAAGCGTAGGTGTTGGTTCCTTTTGAGGTCAAGGAGGCTTCCTTTTGAGGCATTAAATACTTTTAAATGAGTTAAAGATATTTTATGACCCAAAATTATATTTAAAACTGAAATATAAATGCGATTGATTCAGGGTTTATATTCAGGAGAATATTTGAAAAAATATTATGATTTCTTCACTTTGCTAAGGCAAAGTGAGTGAGTTGGTACTTTTTTTTAGTGAACAGGCAAGGCATAAGGACGTACGGATCACCTGGTGGTAAGTGGTCACCGCCACCCACGGCACCGTATAACACCAGAGAAGCTACACACGTGTTGTCGTTAAGAATAAACACTTTGAAGTAACCCATGTCATAGCCACCTGGAAACACTTTCGCAGGTAAACCGTTCCACTATTATGTAGCACATGGAAAGGTGTTCCTGCTAATCCGCACAGTAGTAGAGCACCATATAGATGGTATGGATGATATTTAATTATTTTACGTACAGTACATACGTACGTACGATTGGAAATCTCAGTGATAGGAATTAGTTCCCCAGAATACTCACCGTAATATATTTAGTTGAGAAGGTACAACGAGTAAACGTCTCTATGCAACGCCAAACTGTCAAGTCTTTCTCAGAATATTGGTTCCTTCCCATTCGAAAGGTGCTACCTTATAGGCGTTGAAATGGTTTAAGTTGATACAGAGGCGCACCAGCCTAGAATAGAGATTGGTATTCCATATACGGCTGAACCTGGACCCTATTCAGACATTCTTAAGAACACAAGTCAAGTCGGAGTGTCTTGACACTAGGTTATCTCTGACTTCCCCAATAAAGTATATATATATATATATATATATATATATATATATATATATATATATATATATATATATATATATGTGTGTGTGGGTGTGTGTGTATCGATCGACAATACCATACATCTCAACGCGACCAACATATAGTGATGGCTGCATCTACTCTTGTCATTCCCCTTCACATGCAATCGTTCTGTTATTGAAAGGCTTAGTACGTAATACAGGTTTCATTGCAAATGTTAGATCCCCTATTACAACGCTAGTAAGCAACTCATTTAGACGGCAATTTCATACACAATTGTATACGTTTGTTTAGCGACTTTCCGATACCTATTTAAAAGTTGATAAGTCATTTCAAAACATTTTTTTTATCAAAATTTGCACTTTATAAAATGTTAAATAAAATATTTCATTTTTGCTTGTGTAAATTGGGTACGACTTCAACTAGCGGATTGATTATTTTTAAATTACTTTCATTTCTCCCCTTTGGTAACTTTTCCGAGAGAGTGCCCAAAGAAAAACTAATGAAAGAACGGTATTGATAATGTCTTATGATATATTGGTACTAGGATATTAGGCATATACTTGTATGTATAAGCAAACGTTATTATATCTATATATTTTACATAGCAGTTAAAGTAATGTCGATAAATAAAGGTATGTTACAAAAACAATTGTATAAAAGTTCAATATGTATAGCAAGCTTTACTAAAGGACAAGTGTAAATATTCCAGCTTATTTTAAAACAAATATGACGTAGGTATGTCCAAAACGCAACAAAAAATATTTATTTTATGTATGTTCATATGTATACAAATAAACATAGGAGCTGGTGTTGCAAAATATACACGCTACTCATAGGGTTTTTATTTGATACTATAGGGCATTGTTTCTTTATTCACTAATATGTTAAAGAAAAAAAAGTATAGAAAGTGATGATATTTCGTATAATTATATTTTAAAAATTCATAATATATTTAGTAACTAAATAAATGCTACATATAATATTTCACATATACCTTTATATAAAGAGAACACACGTCGTAAGAGCTTCATGTGATTTTACTGCAATTCTGTTAAAGTCCTCCGACCAATGAGCCATGCGTTCTACATCCGGCTACGTCGAAGTCCTTATAAACTAGTAACAGCTAATATATGTTGTTAGCACCTCTGTAATGAGGTTTTTACAAATTTCTGCTGCTCAAAGATTATAAAGTAATTAAAGGGTTTTCGAAAAGCACCAGTTCGAATCACTCTGCTTTCAAATTTTTATAAATCTTTTAAAAATGTTTTCTTATTCTAAATATAAATAAGAACTTTATAAATGGTAAAATATTTAACTGTCTCTGTACATAAACGCACATATAAGTCGTTTTTCAATTTAATTTTATTCACTTCTGTCAACTAAGAGTTTCGGCTTTTGCTATTTATTTTTGGGTATTACTGTTGTAATCCGTAACATGCAAATTATGTTGTTTTATCTGTTAGCATTAACTTTTTGTTTAAGTAACATCAGAACGGCTGTTCTGTAACCTCCAGTTAGCGTATTTGTTTATTTAGGGAAAAAAGGAAACCAAGCGAAATACTCGATTGTAAGCGGAGTCGTTACTGACAAAAGTTAGATGTGGAACTCAATATTGACTTGTGTAACACATCCCAAGAGACGAGAATGTTGCTAGTTTTAATATTCTACAAAGTAAATATTTACTAACTAGCTTGATTATTTTTATAAAAATTTCTTATATGCTATAACATCACATTCAAAGAACTTCATATGAAATAATTGATATAGACCAAATCCTTTTTTTTCATTATTTTACATTATTTTGAAGAAGCAGAATTACAAAATATAAAGATAACCTCTAAAACTAAACACAAAAAAATATAAACCTTATATCGCAGCTTTAGAATTAAGATTCAGTCAACTCAAAATTTACCAAAATTGAAATTTTGTTAGTTCTATATTCAAAATCAACATTTGAATATAGAATTATGTTAAATTCGATAAATATTGATACTTTAATTCTAAGGGATATGTCCTTTGTACAATATACGTCCTTTCAGGAAAATTAAAGACCTAGGTGAATTGAAACCCAAAGATTTTACGAATTGAGTTAGGAAGCTGCCATAGTAGACTAATGCTACTCTAAATTACGTATATACGAAGTAAGTACAGAGAATTACTTAAAATTTTGTAAACGTCATCAGCACATATATTAAGTAGTAATGTAAAATATAAAATAAATCATAAGCTAAACACTAATACTTCAGCAAAGTCACAGGCAAAGCCAGTAATATATAAGTATGTGCCTGGTGAGTGACATAAATATGTCACAGCCGTGTCATTGTCCCTACACAATTCTTTTCTCCGTAAGTCACTCAAAAAAATAATTTTCTTTCTAACATGTACTAATATTACGTAATATTTTAAACGACCAAAAGCGAAGGTAACTGTATCAAAGGGTTCTTAGAATTTTATTCAACAGACAAAACAAAATTAAGATTATTTATTATATATATCAAATATCGTTTTAGGAATTTTTATGTCTGGCGGTCCTTTTACAATGTTATATTTTGATTATCTTTTAAATTTACAATTTAATATATTTTATTATATACATTTGCATATTAATTTGTAAACATTTTTATATAGATCCTTTTTTAGGTTCATTTAAATCACAGAAGTATAGTAGTCAAAGAGAACAGAGTATAAAACGCTACACGCCCAACATCGCCATCCGAGATAGTAAAGATGCTTACTTAACATCTTTACAAATATATCTATAGTTACAAAGATTAAGAAAAAGCGCAGAGCCACCATTCAGTTTAGTTCAGTTCCGTCACTCAACACGCTAAAGTCTCGAATTTAGCGGAAAGCGGAGTACGAAGTGCCTTGACACTAGATAGTTTTGTATACAGTGCTATGCGGGATAAAAGCGTGAAGCTTAAAAAAATATTCATAAATCGAAGTGGCCACTGTCCGTTATTATTATAAAATAGAATAGATTTATATATGAACAGAAATAAATAAAATTTCAATTAGTTATTGTTTTATTTACTTTTAATGAAAACAAGCGTGATTTAAACAATCGTTTTATTATGCACGAAATAAAATATGGGTGCCTACCCAAAAACTAATTCGCAATAGAAAATGTTTGTGAAGCTTCACAGGGATAAATCCAGGCGCAATATTTAAACGGCCTTTCTGCTAGCAAAGACGGGCTTTCACCCAACCGAGAAAATACAAAGCTCTACATTTACCATTTCCTAAAAGGATATAAAACATTTTTTTTTTGTTTTTTTTTCTATTATTAAAGGACGTTGACTATGGGAATGAAGGGAACCATGAAATTTTAGTTGTTTGAAGTTTTTATGGCTGGAAACCTTGGAAATTACTAACAATTCGTTTTATCTATATACGTATCTACTTTGAGTGTTATTATTGGAGAAGATATGGTCTTTCGTTTTTTTTTTATTATGAAATTATTGACAACATTTAGAAAGAAATACATTTTAAAATGGTAATCTTTGGATTTTCGATTATTGTCCAAATAGACGTTCTATCAAATAACACTTCTAGTTATTACTAGAACTGTTATTGTAGAGGGAAGGCCAGACGAGTGCTAATGCAAATATAGCCTTTAAAAGTGCTCTCCCCGCAACGCGACAGGACACTCACAGTAAAACCATGACATGCTAAAAATTCCCTTACAAATAAAAACAAATATAAATATTTTCATAATTTTTAGAGCTTTATTGCCGACATACAATGTTAGTCATTTTTTTTATAAAATTGTATAAATTTCATTGAAAATCTAGCATTTTTAATAAAATTTATACATTAAATTATATATACATATTTTAAGATAAAATAAAATAAAGTAACAGGAAATCATGCATAGAATTCTTTCTTAATTATAAAGTACACGAATACAAACACAAATGTAGCCCTTTGTTCCACTATAACCAGTGATTTACTGTTAGATGAAGTGCTATAAATAAGGTCGTATTTTCATACAATCACGGCTAGAACGAATCACAATTAAATTTATTAACGTAAATTATTAGTCATGAAAAATTATTACCTCGTGATCAGAATCTTGCTGTTAAATATAACTGTAATCAGACTCGATTTATTTTTAAGTATTTACTGTATTTTTTAATTTTACACAATTAATAAGACTTTATAAATCAATAAATAATGACAGGCATTAAAATTATTATGTTGATTACAAAAAAACTATATCGTTATTAAAACATTTCGTACAATACCCGACACCGTGTAAAGAAAATAAATAATAATATATAAATTATCAACAAAACAATAAACGTATTTGATCAATCAATTAATTTTCTATTACAAAAGAGGAAAATATGCTTTCTCGTTATTGTAAAAAGAATACACAATATTTTTTTAAAAATCACGTCTTTTTTTTACTAAATTATTCCATTTAACTTTTCTTTTGATATGAAACATGGGTCTGTACCACGATCAATCGGACACGTAGCTATATTGGAACACCGGCGCACGGAGAAGAACTCGCAATAAACCTGCTACGTGATATCTGATTTAGACCATTTTGTCTTTCTTCTAAAAGGAATACCTATAATTGAGGTGTCCAAGCCTTGAAATGTCTCTGTAATATCAGTATAGTAGCATCCTTTAATAAAAATAACTACCATATTTTTTTTTAGATACGTCCTCTAGGACTTAGATCATTTTTTACGTGATTTCCACAGATTGCCTCATTTTTTAGAAAAATAAAGCTTTTTCTTACAAAGCGGGTAAATGAAAATAATTTAAATACAATTAACTTGTGCTCGGATGGTCTGCCTAAAATGCTTAGTGACACCTACAAAAAGGTTTATCTAGACATTATTTTATGTTCACATATTTCTAATTCCTTATTGATCATAATTCAATTATCAAATTTCGCAAAAAGACATAAATCTCGAGTGGAAATAAAAATATACTCGTAAGTATGACAAATAACTACCTTCTCTCCTACTAATGATAATAAATCGGAAAAGTAAAATCAAATTCTCCGACCACGGACTACTGTAAAGTGTTCGAAACGTCAGGTGTCCAAAATGTATTTTCGAATACCAAAATATACGCGATTAATCCGGTTAAAATAGTTTCATTTAAAATGCATAAAAATCGTGTAAATCAAAGATCTTATTAAAATAATATTATCTATTTTAATCCCACCTTGGATAATAACCACCTAGGTTACGACTATTTATTGTTGTGTTCGTAAGTCTGTTGGAAAATCAAACTTATTAGTGTTAAGAAATAAAATAAATTTATATAATAAATCTAGTATGAAGACACTCTGTCCTCGTTTTTCGCACAAATTCGGGATATTCACCTATATACCGGAATGGTGGATTTGAAACTTCAGGAATTGAAAATTTCAAAAACAATAAATTATGCCCCCAGTGGAAATCGACATCACATCCATCGCGTTTACAATCAGACGTCCCATCGCACTTGGGTGATTTTAAGATGGTAATATCTATAATTATAAAATAACTCTGTTATTTATACATTATAAATAAAAACAGTTATAAATAAAAAAGCTTTGTAAATAATATTGAACATAATTGTAATAGAATCCCGCCTCAGAAATGAAATTGACGTTTCCTATACTTTTTAAAAATGTTAGACTATAAATAATATATAGGAACCACAAATCCGACCTAAAATAAAGTTTAAAGCTTTGGACGTGTGTTTAAAGAAGTAAATTACAAGTAGTTTCTATATAAGTGACTTTTTAGATACAGTCCGGATCTAATCCCCTAATACAAATTAACATCTAAACCTGGCCGCAGCCCAACATCCATATATGCTTCACTATTTTCCCCTTCAGTGTATTTTAACTTGCAAGCCAAGCATCCTAAAGTATTTATTTGTTTGCTGGTATTGGGATCTATGAAAAACTTCCACCTCTAAGACTCACAGACTAAGTTATATTGAAATCGATTTGTACGAACGATGCTTGCTAAGCTTGTTTTCAAAAATTTTATACGAGTATATCGTCTAAGTAATATGTGATTGTTAGATATGTAACATTTTCTATGACGCGGAAATTATGAACTAGAAAATTGATTTATTAATTAGAAAAAAATTGAATTAAGAAAATTTTATAAGTAAATAAAATAAGATGTTTGATTTTCGCGATTTTTACACATTTTAAATGAAACTATGTTGAACGGATTAGTCGAGTATATTTTAATATTCGAAAATACCTTTTTAAAAACCCGACGTTCCGAACACTTTACAGTAGTCCGTGGTCACGGGCCTCCTCAGTCTATCTGTGGTGACCACGGATTACTATAAAGTTTTCGAAACTATATATACGCGATTGATCCATTTAAAACTTAATTACTTATTTGTATTAAATTACTACCTTAACCACATTTTAATATACTGCATATTTTAATACACTGCATATTTTGGTATACAAAACGACTGCAAAAAATTAAAACGAATAAATAAAAATAATGCTTACAAAAAATGGATATATTTTAATTCAAACTATAAAAAAAGATATTAAATCTTATTCATCACCTTCACTTGTCTATTGCAAGAAGCAAACCAATTTATATAAAACAAATTAACAGTGAAAATAGCAACAGTATACAACAATACAACAGAGTTAAGGCGCATCATTTATAAAATGAACACGAATGGTACCATAAAGTGGAATCATGAAAGTTTACAGCCTGCTTTAGCTTAGGGCGAAACCATTCAATCGTGACGTAAAAAATTTACGATCACGCGTCAAGAGAAACACCGATGAGGCAATAAACAAGCCCCCTATACTTAAGCACTTGTTAAGTTCATTAGCAATCACAATGAAGAGCCAATAATGTTATATCTAACATTTCATTAAATTTCTCAAATATACTCTTAAAAAAGTCACTATTTTTATTTTGATTAAAAATGATTTTTGATAAACGCAAACTGTGGCAGATTGTAACAAAAAACAAAAAAGTCAAAAATAATTATCTGTACACAAAAGTCATTATAACATCTTATTAACTACACACAAAACACGCACACATACACACACGAGCACATTTAATCATCATCATCTTAACACAACATAAATCGTAATATCAAACATTTTATTACTAAGCTGTTTTAAGAAACTGGCATAGAATTTGCAAGAATTGAATTTGTGACTAAAAAGCAGATATTCAATAATTTACACAGACAATTAAGTCCAATTATAATAAAATCACAATATTCCCTTCGTATAACCCACAATAGATTTCCGAATATTGGTAATACCATGAAAGGTGCGGACTTTTGATGGTGTTACCAATATTTGGAATACATTTCGTATTCCAACTATTTATTAATAATAACAACAAAACAATAAAACGGCATGCCCATGCTATTAAAATAACAATTCACTGTTATCCTGTTTATAAGACAATTCTAAAAGTTATAATCTTTTCATTAAATAAGTTATCTGTAATGTTTCACAAATATTTACAATTAAAGTTGTACCTGTGTGTAAAAATATATATACGAGAAAAATAGTTTTTGGACCAAAAACTCGTTTAAAAACGGATATTGCATTCGAGAGCGTTCCAGTTAGATCGATGCAACATATACTGTATCGGATACCAGCTATATTGCCATGCCATTGCTATGCCACCATAAAACATTATAACTTAAATTATTTTTTCTGTTCCTTTACACGATAATGATTTATTTGTACTTGATGTACTTGAGGCCGATCGTAGCTCAGAGGGACAGAGTCTGACTGTAAACGCAATCGGTTGTAGGTTCGATTCCCACTCGGGGAATGATTATATTTAAACTATTTTTATTTTCTCACTATAGTAAGACAAAGTGCAACATTGAAATTTACTACTCAAAACGCAATGTGGTCTTTGATTTTCGCGATTTTAAACGGATTTATTTTTTTTTTAGCTTCGCGCTTTTATCCTGCATAGTAGAGTAGACAGAAAGTACCAAGTGTCAAGACACTCCGTACTTCGCTTTCCACCGAATTCGAGACATTACGTGTTGAGTGGTGGAACTCAACGACGCACTTTGTCTTTTTACCAGAGCGAGGAAGTGAAAGTAATTTTAAATATAATCACTCCCCCGAGTGGGGATCAAACCCACAACCAATCGTGTTTACAGTCAGACGCTGTCATTAAATTAAATTTTAAGAGTATATTTTTATATTCGAAATTTTAATTTTCGAAACCTGACGTTTCGAACACTTTACAGTAATCCGTAGTCAGAGGTAGACTACCTGTACCAAAATATACGCGATCAATCCATTTAAAACAGTTTCCTTTAAAAGTGAAATATTGATTGTCTTGACACTAGGTACGGGAAGGTAAAAGAAATACTTGATGTATTTGTGTTTGTTCGATTATAGTATGATATACTATGATATTTCTATATATGTATATTCCTATTATATACTATTACTTTCTAGTTTCTTTAGTGTAAACTATCTATACAGATAGTTTACCCATTTAGGGATTTTAGACAAGGCCGAATTTGCCTATTTTAAATATTAACATTTCACAAATTTGTTTGATTGTTGTTGTGTTCAATGAAGTTCTTCAAACTGCGCTGCAAATACGTTTATATATATTTATATACATATATAAAGTAATTATAGAATACGATATTGGCATTCAAATTAATCCTCAAATAAATAGCATAAGGATAATGCATTGCGGACGATCGTGGTGCAGTGTGACAGCGTCTGACTGTAAACGCGAGCGGTTGTGGGTTCGATCCACTCGGGGGAGTGATTATATTTAAATTATTTTCACTTCCTCACTCTGGTAAAGACAAAGAGTGGCGTTGAGTTCCACCACTCAATTCGCAATGTCTTGAATTCGATGGAAAGAAAAGTACGGAGTGTATTGACACTAGGTACTTCCTGTCTACCTTGCTATGCGGGATAAAAAGCGTGAAGCTAAAATAAATAATGCACACATACAGCACTCGCTAGCAGTCTCTACAACTAAATAATACTTAATCTCGGTTAAAAGAAACATGATTTGCCTTCATGTTGATTTAAAACCGATCGATATATGTATATACGTTCCGAAACCACAGCTAATATATTTACCCACTCTAAGCTTCCTAACAGAATTTTAAAGGAACTCGCTTGATCCGTCAATTTTTTCATTAGGTCCATGCGAGCCAGCGAGGTACCGGCGCATTATTAATTACTCCTGCCTTGTGCTTAATAATTCACCTGAATGGATCATCCGCTATTGCCGCGGTCCTAATCTCCTCTAAATTCCTCATTATTTTAAAGTATAAGCAACCACTTTAAGAATTTTATATTATTAGATCAATGTTTCTCTTTAGGTATATTTGTGTCAAAACAACTTGTGACATTTACTATTTTTAAAGTGTTATTCCACACTTAGGATTAGAAAACATTTTTGATAAAACGTATAAAAATTTGAACGCAGCGGGATTCGAACCCGCGCCTCTTGGATACCGTCCAAGCGCTCTGACCGCTAAGCCATACGTTCTACTACCAGCTGCGTCGAATTTCTTATACGTTTTGTTACAATTTATTTATGTTGTTGTTGTTGACTGCGTCGAAGTTTGCTAACATAAATAACAATATATATATATATATATATATATATATATATATATATATATATATATATATATATATATATATATATATATATATGTATATATATGTATATATATATATATATATATATATATTATTAAAGTGCAAAGCAAAAATTTAATAAATCTTCTTTCGTGTCACACTCAAAGCCCATGCATTTCGCAATCGCTCTCAATTTAATACCTACCTGTATATATTGGGACTATAAGGTAGCACTAGTGACTTTGACGTCAATACGAATCTATTTTAATAATTATTTAGTGACCATTTTTTGGTTTTAGTTTATTATATTGACATTATACTCTTTAAATTAGGCTAAGAATTTTTGTTTTAACTAAAAATCACGTACTTATTCACGTTTCGTTAAATTTTTTGGTACGAACTAAAATATATTACAAAGCGAATTTAAAAAGAAAGAAAGGTGAATTTAAATGTTGCCGATAATGCACAATTTTTTCATTTGAACACTGTAGAGTGCAATGCTGGAGCTTTCTCAAAGAGGGAATTTCTACAAGTGTAACGAATGGTTTTCATATAAATTGTAGGTAAAATTTGTGATTATAAAGCATGTTTAGTTTAATTACTTCGTATTTTAAATATATATTCTAAAGTAAAATTAATAATTATTTTTTAGATTTCGTCGTTATATTCTTCTTTCTCCTGGAGTGGAGAGGGAATAAGGCCAGGACAGAGCCCTCTAGTCGTAGTTTCCATCGCCACTCACTAATATAAGTGGGTAGACCTGGGGGATGTTGAAGGTAAAAAAGGATGACCCGAGTGCTGTATGGGCGGACGACTAAGCCGGGTGAGATCCCTGATTACTAAGGGGAGGCCCAACTTAGGCTATTCAGCGGCCGAGGCAGCGGCTCAGGATTCGGTAGGGAGGAGAAGGTCTCGTGTAAGCTTGCGTCTCTTTGGCGGTCTGGAGTGCCACAGCGCGATGTCTCGGAGATATACGTACTCCGAGGCTTCAGCACGGTGGAACCTCCTTTCCGCGAGAGACATGATGTGCTTCTTCACGTACCAAGCAGCCTGAGACGGAGTCTCTTCTGGATGGTGCTGGTCAGAACCTACCACGCTGGCGCAGCGTACATCAGATGGGGTCTGACATACGCTTTAAGAGATTAACTTTTATGCACAGCGGGATGCTCGATCTGAATACTGAGTTCAGAATGTGTGCGGCGACCATCGCTGCCGTAATTGCTCTTCTAACATGCGTCTGCATGGAGAGCGATCGATTGATCACGACACCGAGATAAGTGGCCTCTCTCTGCCAAGGGAGGCGGTGATTCTACAGCATAATTGGTGGTGGTATTCCTAAAGCCCCCCAAAATGATGACTTGCGTCTTGGTCACATTGAGAGACAGTCCAGTTAACCAACCAGGCTGGCAGGAGGGCTTCTTGTAGTTTCCAGGCTGCGGGGGATGAATTCATCGATGTTGTGACCAACGAGATATCGTCGGCAAAAAGCGCCAATTTAGCAGCCGGGCGTCGGGAAATGTCGTCCGTGTAAGTGGTGTAAAGGCGTGAGGAGAGGGAAATGCCTTGTGGCGCTCCCGCTGTGATCGTGTCGCTATTGGAGTTGGCTCCCTCCATCCTCGCGAGAAACGACCTGCCCGAGAGGAAGGCGGACAGTAGCCGCGTGAGGTGGTATGGGGTGCCAGCTCTGATGACTGTCCACTTGAGACCAGGATGCCATACCCGGTCGAAGGCCTTGGAACCTCAAGGAAGGTTGCAACTATGGCCTCCTTTTTGTTTGCGGTGGCGGTCGTGACGTGCAGCACCCTGGCTACCTGCAGGATGGTTGAATGATTGCTCCGAAAGCCTAATTCTTTCAGTCATAGTTGGAAGTGTGTGGACAGGTGAGACAGCAGCAACCTCTCTAGCATTTTTGACGTTGTACTCAGGAGCGTAATCGGCCTGTTGTTCTTTGCTTTTTTAAGATTAAAATTAGAAAACAAAATATGAACGTTTACATTTTATCATTGTATAATAAAATATAGTTCATGGGAACTGATTCTTAAGACTTCTCTCTTATCTGAGCACAAGCAACAGTTTACAAATAATAATAACTTTCTTTTAACTAACTTAATATGTATTATGTGTATTACTATATTTTGATTTTTTTTTTAATATATTAAATATGTAAATATAAAATTTTCTATAACTTTAATATTGACATAATTATTTATCGAAATTCATTTTTCTTGTAATACTAAAATGACGATTCTCATTGTTCTCTTTACTAAGCTCTCTTTTATTATTGTAACACGTAGACTCATTAAGTAGCATAACCATAAGTAAAACTACTTACATTCTCGTACAGAACTTAAAAATATTTGCACAAAGCTAAAGTGTAAAGATAAATAAAATAACTCACTTTTCCTTTAGCTTTACGCTTTTATCCCGTATGGCAATGAAGACAGGAAATACATAGTGTCAAGACACTCCTTACTCCACTATCCGTCGAAATTCGAGACATTGCATGTTGATTGGCGAAAATGAAAATAATTTATACATACTCACTTCCCCAAGAGGGAATTGAACCCACAACCTTTCGCGGTTACAATCAGATGCTGTCTCACTGCGCCACGATCGGCTTTCAAAATTAAAAAACATACTTTTGAGTAAAATATAGTACTAATATATAATTTATGCTTTAATTATAGGCCATTAATAAGATGAATGGTAGATTTACATTAAGCTAATAGTACACTCAAATAAATACAACAAATACGAAAACATATTTAGTATAAAATATAATGAAACAAATTTAATTGTAACTAGCTATATATAACTATTAATTTTTAGACTCAAAAGTTGATGATTTACCTAAGTGTTTCATTATGGCTTCATACACATCAAATGTTTGTGTTTACGCTACTTTGATCAGTAACTAAAAGTATAACATATGTATAAAAACTTCGACGTGAGAGGATGATAGCGTACAGTATAATTGGCTAGAAGAGTCCTTGGGCGATATCAAAGAGGCGGAGGTTCAAATCCTGTTGCTTCTATACATGTAACCAATATTTTTGAAAACATTTATAACGATTTTTAGCTAACATTCATATGCATTGAGATTGCCATAAATTTCATTTATGATTTATACTTTTTCTTAAGGTAATATATTATAGATATAGTTTTATAAGTTTGACAGTTTTCTTATTATGACAGCTAAACACTAAAGTTGGAAAGGTCATTCTTTATTTATTGCACTAAATTGAAAGAAGTCGACATATAGTATGAATTATTTCGGTCACACTAACTTTAAGACAACTCACATGTCAATTATCTCAACGATGCAACGGCTCACTCATAAATTGTGTTTCGAAATTGTTTACTGTAATAAGTTTGCTTATTATTTTTGTTTACTGTAATAAGTTTGCTTATTTATTTATTATAATATTTTTAAATTATTTAATATTTTATATAACGGTTTACGATGTGAATTAATATCTGAGGCTGACGACTATCCTATTAGTTTAGATATCAGGTTTACTATATCACTACATATATAAGTACTTCATTAAGGATGGATTGGAATAAGCGTAAAACTAAATAATATTCGCAATACTATATAAATAATTCATAAATCTAATTCGTTCTAATTTTGTGTAAAACATTACCATGTTTATAAAAATCAAACATTTAAGAAAATAAAAAATACAACATATTGTTTTGAGCTTTTCAAGCCTTTAAATAAAAAAAACTTAAAATTGTGCTAAAATATTTAGAGCTTTACGTAAAAAAAATCTAAATCTAGTTAGTACAACCTAAAATTTTCAGAGACCAGGATCAATGTTTTTAGCAAAACTACTCTTAAATCCGGGCTTATAAGTCGCCAACAGAATATTAAAAGTACTCGTTCGGTACGAATTTTTAACCAAACTAGAGTTTTCGCAGATAGTAACGAACTTGTTATTATTAATTGCCTGGTGCTCTGTATTTAACATTTTATTTGGCCAAAACTTCCCGTTTCAGAAGCTGTAATTTCATCTTAGCTTTTTATATTCCAGTCATTTCAAATTCACAGTAAGTGGTTTTTCAAAACTATGTGCGTTTAATTTTTGTAACTAAATGTTATAATAGAGTTGTTTGTCAATGATGGTAGATGCTGATGATGATGATTTTATGTTGTAGATGATGTTTTCGATTATTGAAAACCAGTTATCTGTTAAACGATGTATAGCGTGACGTGGCGCAGTCGAACAGCGTCTGACTGTTAACGCGATCGGTTGTGGCTTCGATTCTTAATCAGAGGAGTCATTATATTTAAATCATTATCACTTTCTCACTCTGATAATACACAGTGCGGCGTTGAGTTCCGCCACTCAACACACAATGTCTCGATTTCTGGCGGAAAGCGAAGTACGGAATGCCAAACATTATACGCCAAT
This sequence comes from Dryadula phaetusa, assembly GCA_032432895.1. Lineage (NCBI taxonomy): Eukaryota > Metazoa > Arthropoda > Insecta > Lepidoptera > Nymphalidae > Dryadula > Dryadula phaetusa. The sequence goes on from JAOYRS010000029.1 coordinate 3,925,815, forward strand.
CTCTCTCGAGTAAAGACAAAAAGCTAGTATTTTTTTCTGTAAATCTTTCTTCGTCTATTCATAGGAAATGCTACAATTTTACTAATACTAACACATGATTATATTATGGCCATTACATTACTGTCAATGATGAACATGTACTTATAACATTATGCTGAGATTGTATAGTGAACATTCTCTATGATATTGCCATTTTTTAAAGATTATAAAGCTGTTTAAAAAATTAAAATAATCATGCTTTTCTAATGAATTAATATTAATAATGGGCGGGAAATATTAGTATTGCTATGGAAAAAACATAGGGCGGTTTGTGCCATATCCTTTATACTAATAAACTTTTGAACTATTCGTATACCTGTATATTCGTTTGTTTGTTTATACATTACATCTTAGAACTTTAGTTTATATTATTTTTCAAAAAAAAATCTCATTATCCTCATTAACGTGGCCATGATTAATAATTTCTCACACATCCTATACGTAATAGTAAGAAAAAGTAAAAGTTGTAAAGGCCGGCAACTCTTCTGTAGTCCCCTGGTGTTACACGGGGCCGTGGGCGGCAGTGATCACTTATCATCCCGTGACCCGCACGCTCGTTTGCCTTGCTTTTCCTATAAAAAATGATTAAAGCAGCGTGATCTGCGATTGCATACCATTAAGATCGATTTGATTTAGCCGCTTAAAAATTAAATTTAAAATTTTCATTTTTCACAACTTTCTAATTTTCGGCTGTAGATAATGCAGGTTTGTAGTTTACCCACAAATACAATAGCCCTTGAGCGAGCATATTTTGCCTCTTTTACTCTGACGTAAAGGATCTATGATATAATAGATATAATAGATAGATAGATACTGGCAATGCTAGTGAAAATGACGACATAATTTCAACAAATTATTAATTTGGCACCAGTCCTTGATAAGTTTGAATGAAGTTGGCAGGTACATCCATTGGTCAAAATCGAGAGAAATCATATATATATATATATATATATATATATATATATATATATATATACACATTATATGTCTTTTTAGTACATGTTATTATTTATTAAAAAAATCACACTAACAAATCACATGTTTGATATTAAAGTTGAGTACAAAACCTTGTATTTGGTTACAGTGTTCTTAAAAACTCTAGCAACTTGAATCTCTTGAATTAAACGCATGTACTACTTGTGTTGCGACTGTTGTAGTTTTACTGTCTAGTTTGTAAACTACGAATAACATGATTTGCTTCAACCATACATATATAAGCTTTATAACGACATGGAACGTGAATAAATTAATATTACGTAATCGATTTTAAAATCATACATTTTGAAATTTAAATATCATTATAAAATTTATCTAATCAAATTAATCAAATTATTTTTAGAGGCCTGTTATAGCGCAGTGGGTGTAGGATAGCGTCTGACTGTAAACGTGTTCGGTGTGTGTGTGTGTGTGCGGGATCGAGTATTGCTAGGTGGAATGATTATGTCTAAATTATTTTCATTTCCTCGCTCTGTGAGACACAACGCGTCGTTGATTTCCGTCCCACAACACGCAATGTCTCGAATTTGGTGGAAAGTGGAGCTCGGATTGTCTTGACACTAGGTACTTCTTATCTATCATGCTATGCAGGATAAAAAGGAGAAACTAAAACATGTTACTTCAATATTATTTTTGCTTAGAAATGTATGATTTTGATTAGAGTTTGATTGTGTGCCGTATTTGAAATGTATATTCAAAGCATTCATTACATAAACGAATAAAAATAATAAATTATACATACATATAACAAATTATTTAATTCAATTCGATAAGCGTAAAAGAGGAACACAAGGAACATTTTTTTAATTTATTCTTAATAAATAATCAATTAAACTTAACAAAATAGAAATAACAAAATACGAAAATTGAAATACTTGATACTACTGTAAAGAACGACACATATTTCGTCATTGCAGTGTAATCCAAAAGCTCACAAAGCAAACAGACGTGTCGAGATCGATTTAATAAGTCAATAAACTGGCGCCAATTGAGCCAATCTCTTTTTACGACTCTCTCGACGGCGCCATCAGACATTCAAGTTACACATATCTACTAGAATAATAAATAATTTAAACAATATTTTATGTCTTATGTTTACAATTAAAGAGTCGAGAGTTTTTCTTACATTCTATAATTTCAATGTCGGATGGAAATGCACTTTGTTTTTACTTACCAACAGAGGAGCCGTTTAATTGGTTTAAATAAATGAATTTATTTTAATTTAATTTTCTTGACACTTAAGATTCCTATTAGGATGTGATTCAAGGAGTGAAATAACTTCTTGAATTACATCAATTATATATAATTATATTAAGGACATCAAAAATAAAAAAAAATCATACAAATTTCAAATATATCCAAAACTATCAAGGAACATTTTTCGATACTGTATACTTTTTTCAATTATTAGAAATAGCTTTTAAATTGTAAGGCTTAAAGAAACATAAAGATATTTCACTCCAACAAAGAATCACGATGGAAAAGCTGCCCGTAGGCTACTATTAAGTGTCGTACACATGCATCGAAGCTTCATACAATTTCAAAATAGAAGCTAACATAAACAAAGAGGCAATAGGAAAATCATACCCGACCGGAACTACTGGCAAAGCGGGAGATCGCGTGAATTATTTCCCGATGCCCTGAGGGGGACACATTTTTACTGCCTTCCCGTATACGCTCAGAGCATTAGCTATTTCGTAGCGGTTAAAAATCAACCATGACGTCAAAGTATTGTGGTTTTTGCCAAACAAGCTTCTATTACAAATATGCTAATGCATAGTAGAAGAAAATCATTTTATATACACCTTAAGTTACTGACATAAAGTAACTATTATTATCAAGGCATACAGCCGATATCTCAATTTGTTTTATTATATAATAAACATATAATATATACATATATTTTTTATACTAACATATATATATATATATATATATATATATATATATATATATATATATATATATATGTATATATATATATATATATATATAAATATATAAATTATAAATTAATTTGATTCAATTATAAATGGTTTAATCATTATCTGTATTATGTAAATGAATATTACTAATACGTTATGTCAATTTGACATCTAACTACTTAATATTATATTATTATAATGGTATTTAAACATAACCTATATTTTAATATTTGCATTTATTTTGCATAAAGAACAGCTATCACATAATTATTTATTATATTTCATAGACGGTAACGACGTAGCGTACTGATCTATTGTAGAACTACGAATTGAATTGTTGTGACTTGAGTTTATATTTTTATGAAATACTATTAGAAACAGGCATAGCGACTAGAAAGATAGTGTGTGGGTATATTTAAAAGTTTTAATTATATGAAAGTGTTATTCCAAGTACAATAGTAACTGCAGCAAGATTCAAACTCGCATCTCTTGGAAGCCTTCGAACGCTTACACCACTAAGCGTTATGTACGCATTCCACATCCGGCTGCATTGAAATGAAATATTCAGAGATTTGAAATATTAAATAATTTTATAATATACTTAAATTTTTTGTACGAATTGTTTAAAATTATATGTTTTTTTAAAGTTACGAAAAAAGCATCGATACATATGATTTATGGATTTCTAAATAACGTTTTTGTTGTCTTATATTTCCGTGTTTAAAGTCAATAAATTATATATTACAAATATATGCCTTTGTCGCTAGCTATCGAAACAAACTCGTGTGAATTAACGCAACAAATATTTCAAAATCAAAGTAATTTTTTGTACAATTTTCATATGTCAGTTGTATAGAAACAAACAATAAAGTAAATATACGAATGCCTGCGGGATTTCATTCTAATTAACCCGTTTGCTAGTCTATTGAAAAATTACAAAAACAATCATATTGTTAAAAAAAATTAAAAAATGAATAGCTTTTTTAGTTTAACAGTTATGTTACTGGCGTCAAAAGAACAGCACTCGTGTAAAAGCACTTAAATAATAACAAACTGAAGCGTGAATAAAATCTGAAAACTTGTTAATGCTTTAAATGTTTTAAACTCCTAGCTATTCGTAACTACTGTTCACAGTTAAGTGAAAGAAATATTTAAAAATTATACGCAGCATTTGTTATTCAGTTTAGAACATTTTAGTCTGGACAAAAGAACAAACCCACAAAGTCCGAAATGGAAAACCCGCCTTACACGTCCATTAGACATTCTTTCACATTTTCTAGAAAATTCTCTTTATAAAGTCTTGCAGTAAATTGCATAGTATTAAAATGTGCTCGTTAAAATAAAGAGGCCACTGCGAAAGAATTCCGCACAAGACAATTTTCTTTCAACAACGTTTTTTGTATATTAATGAAAGGAGCTTTTATTAGTAATAAGTTAACTGTTCCACGTAGCTTCATTTCGAGTGAAAAATATATTTACATATAACGTCTGAAGATTGTAATTAATTAATTAACGAAGTGAGATTAGAACCTTGTTAGTTTTAAAACTAAAAATATACATAATATATAATAAAGTCTTTGATATTCGCTATTCTTACACTTTCCATATTTTTGCCAGATTTTAAATGAAACCATTTTACATTAAAGTGGTCCGTAGTCTCAGGTAGCCTACCTGTAACCACAGACTACTGTGGTTATTTTCGTTTTTATATAGAACCATGCCCTACACTGCGGTAGTCCGTGGTCACAGGTAGTCTGTGACTCCGTACTACTATAGCGCTCGAAACGTCGGATTTTTGAAATAGTATTTTCGGATACCATAATATACGCGATTAATCCATTTAAATTGTTTTCATTTGGAATATATATCATTTTGCAGCAAATTTTACAAACATTCTTCTTTTCATCTCCCCATTTAGAGGTGTGACAAATAAGGATCTGGTAATAAATATTTTATTTTTGTTTAAGGACTTTGCATACTAGTATAGATTGTACTCCATTTGTAGCGCCGAGCTAATTTAATCAGGATGAAAAAAATATTAACAGTTATTATATAATAATATAAATTAATATATAACGTAGATTTACACTGTGTATATGATAAATAATTATAAAATATTATCTATATATATTAAAAAGCATAAAATTGCTAAAACCAAAATAATACAAAGCAACAACTTATAAAATATAAAAAATATCCTCCGTAGTGTCTTATTATTATGTGTTTTTATCCTAATAAGGGCAGGATTAATTAAAATAAAACTTTTATTGTATAAATATAAATTAAAGCTATGTCACAACAAATCGCAAAGGGAATGAGATTTAAATAAATGTATGTTAATCCAAAGCTTTCACCAACTAATCGTTAACCACTGAATCGAAAGACAAATAGTGTAAATCGCGCTTTTGAACACAAACATAATGCATTTGTTAAGTGACGTTTATAATGTACAAACAAATAACGAGGTTTGTTGCACTATTTTATGATATGTATAAAAGGTATAGAATAAATTAAAAATGTACTACTTGTATACTGAATAAAAGGGTTTTGAGTTAAATATTTTTTTATAGTTTTTATTCTATGATAATTATTTTTACAGGCATTTCTATTACATAATTTTATTGTGTAATAAAAATGCCTAATCTCGTATTATTTTTTTGGTTTGATGATTATCTTTATGTTTATGCAAAGTAAGTAAGCGCAACCCAGTCACAATCTAGTCTGACCCATAACTACTCAAATGTTGCATGGAGGATCATTGGGCTACTTACTCGAACCAAGTCAAATGAATACCAATCACATTTAATATAATTACATTTTTGAATTGACTCTCGTACTTACGTATAGTCTCTGCGTACTGTAAAATAGTCTGCGCAACCACAGTACCTATACGTATAATTCATAAAAATATTTTATATATAAGTTAAAAGCTATACACTAAAAATAAAAGCACTGGCATGTGCAGCTTTACAGGAAATAATATTTATGATGCCTATCTTTTTGATGATCTCATTTTTTTGGTAAACTATTTTTCAAAACACCTCTTGTTGATTTAAAAAAAATATTATTGCATTTTGTAGCTAAACATTATCAATAATCAAAACTTTCGAAGATGAACATAAATTTAAAATAGAAAATGAACATATAACATAAAAAGCACAAAAGGTAAAATGCTAATTGAATTTGGCCTTTTCCGCCTTCCAAACAGTCTCAAAGCAAGTCCCAGTGAAGCTCTCAGGACGAGTGGATGAGGACACACTTTGATCCTGCGTTCAGTCTCGGCGACTAATGATCCGGCAGACATTTCAAATATCACTCGCCTGCACTTGTAAACAAATGGCTGAAGTTGTCTGCGATAGTCAAAATTACACCGTTTAAGCTCCAGTGTGGATTTTGAATTATTAAGTTACGATATCAACATAGCGTAGTTAGCATATTTTGCCGTAAACGAATAAAACCTTTTGATCGTGTAACATTACACTGTTTTACGCAAAATATATTATAAATAATACTTTATAATAATATTATAACATCCGTTTACTATGTGCACTAAAAAAGGCACTCAGTAAAAAGTGTGATTATGAGATAGTACTACCTCTAATAGTAGTTGTATAAGTTCAACTCGCAACAAAGCATATCACGGCTAATTATAAAATAGCTATTTTCACGTGGTTTTCAGAATATTTGATTAGATAGTGCGGTGTTAAACACAGCCACTTACGCAATCACGCATGTACTTTCTGTATTGGGCAAGAAGTGATATGCTCTTCCTAATTGCATAAATCATATTTTTACTAAATTAGTTACTGGTGAGCCATTTAGTCGTTGCGTAAAATATAGTTAGAAATATCTATTCCTTAACACATCTTAACATACTTTTAGATGTATTATAGTCTATTTGTATTTATTGCTAGTATAAACGAAAAAATGTGTAATCAAAACTCTTTACAATGAAAGTAGAATATTTTCAAATTTTCAAATGCTCAACTCACATTTTTATGCTGTAAGCGTGTAAATGATATCATAAAAAACTCCCTCATCAAATGGGACTAGTTCATGTTCATACTTTGTACTGCACCGCTGGATTTAATTTTACGATGTTTCAAATTTGATGACCTAAAATAAAAATATGATAGGAGTTTAAAATATTATATCATGTGGATTACTATAGATATATATTAGTTTAGTATATTAATTTTATTCTTCTACCAAATACTATCAGAAATATCGTTAATTATAATTTCAACCTATTATGGTAAGTCATTGTTTTGAGTGAAGTATATAGCTTACATTATGGTTGTAGATACAATTTCGAATCAAAGGAATATACTTTAGAAAATTTTTTTTTTGCTCCAAGCTTTTATACCGCATAGCACGGAAACAATCGATACACCTTCCGCCAAATTCGTGACATTGCGTGTTGAGTGGCGGAACTCAACGCCTCACTTTGTCTTACTAGAGCGGAGAAGGGAAAATAATTTAAATATAATCACTCCTCTGCATGGGAATCAAACCCACAATCGTTTGCGTTTATAGTACGAAGCTGTCGTAAAAAATTAAGAAATAAAAAATATTTTAAATATCAGATGATATTATAAATGAAATGAAATAAATACAGAGGCCGGTCGTGGCGTAGTGTAATAGCATCTGACTGTAAACGCACGGTTGTGGGTTCGATTCCCACTGGAGGAAATGATTAAATTTAAATTATTTTCACTTCCTCGCTCTGGTAAAGACAAAGAGCGGCGTTGAGTTCCACCACTCAACACGCAATGTCTCGAATTCGGTGGAAAGTGAAGTACGGAGTGTGTTGACACTAGGCGTTGGCACTACTTTATGTCGACCCTGCTATGCGGGATAAAAGCATGAAGCTAAAAAAATACACTATCTTAATTTCTCTAGTCTAATTAGAACGAATCGATGTTTCGCCATTCAACACACTTATGAAACTTTGATATGAGTAAAAGTGCGAGAGACAATATACGCAGTTTTACCATTGTTTTCATTATCAGCATAATATAAGAACAATATAAGAAATGCACCCAATTTACGCTACTATGCATATAAATAAGCCTGACTCAATAATTAATATCATTAAAGTAAATTGTATTTTTGTAATATAGTAGTTTCACCGCTTTAGATGATTACTCTATAAATATAGGCGACGTCGAAACTGTCCACTTATGAATTCGGTATTTAAATAAAGAAAGAGAAGAGAACGGAGCCAAAACGATTATCATTAGATTCTCTATACCATAGTGGGAAAATAAACATTATTGTTACATTAATTTCCATCTACTTTCAGTATATTAACACAAATATTAAGTAAAATGGACATTTATACTATTTTGTTACCTAAAAATATTATGAAAAGCCTTTAGCTTAAGGCCCTAGCAGATTATTATAACAAAAAATGTTAAAACGAATACATTGGGCCGACACCATAAAATATCTAAATAAAAATGTACACTCAGTGCCAGTTTTTTCCAAACAAAAAATCTTTATTTAACTGAAAATCCCCAGTCCATTGTAAAGATTAGCTTGAGAATATAAATAAAATTATAATAGTCTATCGATGTTATGTATAGCAAATATTTATTTTGTAGCTAGCTTTTGCCTGCTGTTCTGCTTGTTCATAATTAAAGAACTATTATTCTTAAAAATTGATCGCGTTAATAACATAATTTTTTAACAAAAAATAACTTCGAAAAGATCTTTGAGGCCGGTCGTGGCGCAGTGGGACAGCGTCTGACTGTAAGCGCGATCGGATGTGGGTTCGTTCGATTCCCACTCGAGAGAGTGATTACATTTTAATTATTTTTAATTCCACTACTTAACACTCAATGTCTCGAATTCGGTGCAAAGCCAAGTACGGAATGACACTTGGTACCAATCTATATATATCTTAGTATATATTCTACCCTGCTATCCGGGATAAAAGCGTCTGCTAAAAAAATGTAAGTTTTTCTTACGTATAAGAAGAAAATGACACTTTGTTATATGTACTTAAATTACCACGAATCTTAAAAGTCAAAATGGTAGATATTCTTAATATCTGCTAATATAGACGTGTATAGACATTTACGTTCAAGCAAATCCATTTCTATACATTTCATGTTCCTACCCAGTCCTTAAGCTTATTCCTTAGTCCAAGATAAAAAAAATAATAACAAAAACAATTTCCAATTTAACTCTAGTAGTATTACAATTTGCTCCAAACCGTCATTTACCGGAAACACGTAATAGGGAGAAGGATCGTTAATATTTCCATAGTCCAAGCATTTTTTGTTTAGTTAGTTAAATTCTTTCGTGTTCTTACTGCCAATAATGCTATTTCAAGAAATAATAAGCCGGTGTTACATTAGGGGACTCATTTGGATTTTCTCATTTCGCATAATATTAGGTTGACGAGGTATATTTGGTCACGCTACGTCGGATTTTCCACTTCAGCGATTACTATCAGAATGTTTGATTATATACTGAATATAACTAGATTATTTTATTATTTTATAAATCATTTATTTATTTTGATTGACGAGTTTTGGCAATGCGTAATAATGTTAAAAATGTTGAAATTAATATATAATGATAAAGAAATACTTGTTAAGTATAGCTTTTTCATTTTTGACTGCGTTTATTAAAGAACGTCATGTATAAATAAAATTAATTGTAGTCCACATAATGAGATCAAATAAACAAGAATTTAAGTACGAGTTCAAACGTAGGTATCTAATCAATTATTCACACTTGGGACGGGAACAAAGCAATCGATTAAATATTTAGCGTAAAACAAATGAGGACAGTTTAAGCCCTCGCCCCTAAAGAGGGAGAGTATGTAAACGGCCGTAATAATTCGTTTAACGCCTGAGACATAGTTAATGACCCAGTGAAATGTTAACAACGAAGCCGAAGCAAAGGAGTTTGTGTCACCACTAATTTACTGTACATTTACAATTAACTCAAGTTAACGTGAACTATTTCTATTTATTAAAATAAAGTGCAGCGTTGGGTTACGCCACTTTTTTTGTCACTTCGCGCCTCACCTTCATACTCTATCCCGTATAGCATGATAGTCAGAGACAACCTACTGTTAAAACTCTCCGTTGCCATCTTCCCGCCCGTGATCGAAGTATTGCATGTGGAGTGGACGCAACGCTGCGTATTATCTTACTTAATATAAATTTTAATTACAATCTTTCTTCCGACTGGGAATCGAATCCACAACCAATCACATTTAGTCTGACGCTATTCCACTGCGCCACGATGGCCTCATTACTTAGCTTTAAAGCTTTTGTAGTAAACGTAGTGTTTTATCACTAAATTCTTCCCTTCACTAATTTTATTTTTACTCATCTAAGTATTTTTATGTACAGAGATACGAGAAGGATATTTCTTTTCCTTATTTTACCACATCTTCATAATGTAATGATAGGCTTTAATTAATATAATATCTAAAATTGACTTGGAAACTTAGCAATTTAATTCTAGAAAACTAGAGGTTGGTCAGTTTAGAGAAGCTGATCGCCTATTTTCTTAGCCAGAGGAGGCGCGCACGTTACCCGAGCAGGCCTTCGAGGGTGACCCACCACCCTTGACTCCTTGACATCGAGGAATCTGAACCAAGTGGAACCACCATGGAAGCAGCCTGCTATGCATGTACGTAGCAGGCTGCTGCCACCGTGGTGTTTTTCCTCGCCCACCACTAGCCGAGGCCTCTGGGAGCCACCTTAACTAAAGTAGGAACTTTAATTAAGATGGTTCCCAGAGGCCCCGGCTAGTGGTGGGTAAGGAAGAACACCGTGAGGTTGGAGTGGGTATCCGATCAACCTTCATCTGCTGATATGGTAGTCTCACATAACTCGTCCGATTTCCCAATAGGATGAAAGTAAAACGTAAAAGGATTTCCTCACGAAAAAAAGGAAAGTTAACAGCTTACTTTCAGACTTCATAAAATATATTTCTTATAATAAATTCTGTTGTCCTTAAAGCAATTATTTTTTAATGATATTTTATTATTTTATTTTTTATCTTTAATACTTTTCAATATTATATGGCAAGACATACCGACAACCTTGAAGATCGTTCGCCCATTCATCAGATTTACGCGCATTTGTATTGAGAGCCATTTTCTGAACTACATTTTAAAAATTCACATGAGATTTAAACCCCCTACTGCCACACAAGCCCTTGACTAATATTTTTCAAATCTCTAATTTTAGCATTTCTTCTTTACGAGTATTATATAATTCAATTTTATCAGAGTCATCCTCAAGTGTTACTCTAACGAAAATAGAGGAAAACTGTCCCGCAAAGTATGGGTGCGAATTTTTAATATTAATCGTCGCTTTTTCATATTTATTTCCCAGGTTACAGCTTGTTAACTTTGTAAAAGGCCGCGAGGGAAATACGCTTTCTTGCTACGAATTTGTTTCTTGACCAGCCATGCGAGAGCTATTCATACACCATAAAGAGACATTTTAAAAACTCCGAGTACTGCTTAAACTCAAATGCAAGTAGAAACACCTAAAAAGAATTACAAAATAAAATATCCACTTCGTTATACTATGAGTAACCTGACCCACTAAAGCGAGTTTATAACTTAAGTCCAACTTGTTTTATTCAGACACTTATGAATTTACGTTAATATATTAACAAATTATATTATCCACTACTGCAATCGGTTGATTATTTTAAATAGTATTATTATAGTACTTCCTGTATTTATATAGTATTTATTGTATTTATTTAAAAAATAATATGTTAATATAGTAAAATAATACAGTTCAAGAGTCGCAGGTGTAATATATAGTTTATTTATGTTTAACGAAAACTAAAATTGATTTGTTAAAAACTTAAATGAACACTGAAATAGAGCTCTATATCATACACGAATATGTTCCGTCCCTGGTGGGAGTCATATTCATAAACAAGTGCAGCGAAAGTTTGGCAGGAAACTTTTTCTGTATTTATAGCACCGGAGGGCAAGTCCTGCTATCAATATGAGACTTGGCAAACACACTCGATGTAAAATCGCTTTATTGGCCTTATGAATTGTGACTAAGCAAACGTAATTTACTGAATAGAAATAACCAATAACAACAGTTACTTATAATTGTAATTAAAAAGTAAATAAGTATAAATGTTATCTTTGAGGCGCAATGGGACAGTTTCTGACCGTAAACGCTTGGCTGTATGTTCGATTCCCGTTGAATTAAATGATTATATTTAATTAAATTGATTTTTTTCTCTGGTAAGACAAAAAAACCCGCTAATCTCTGTTACTTAACACATAATGTTTCGAACTCAGAAGGAATGTGACAAACGGAGTGTGTTCATAATAGGCTGGTTGGTTTTGAGTGTGTTCATAATAGGCTGGTTAGTTTTGCTGTTTTTGATAAATTATAAATCTGCTTTATGCAGATAAGAGAAAAAAAAACTTAATCCTAAGCGCTAATATAACGCCGTGTTTATTTATTCGAATGAGAACTAACTCAAGCTGTATGGTCATTGACTGTTCATCCATCTGCTTCATGTGACTGGGTAAACAGTGAAGACCTAATGGATGGGTCACGCGACAGATTTTGTAGGTATAACACTATTAAATTACGTCACTACAAATTTTTATAAATTGAGTCGGTTAGTAAAGTTATTTACGTGTAAAACATACATTGCACGCTTGTATGTCATTTTATACTGACTATATCAAATCCATGGTATGTAAAATTTATTATATAATATATCATATATTATTAATTTTCATAAAATGGTGTCGGAATCTCCTTTCACGTACTAATATGTAACTACTATATATACAAACCAGTGGTAAAGAGTCCTTATAGCCCGATTCCTTTTTTTCAAAATTTAACTATTTCTCCATCAATTAAACCAAAATATATATGATACAAAAATAATATATGCACTAAAATACAATCGTTGCGCTAATTTATAATATAATCATATTTTATCATTGTAGTTCAAAAGGTAAAAAAAACGACCGATCGTGGCGCAGAGGGATAGCGTCTGATGGTAAACGCGATCGGTTGTGGGTTCGATTCTCATTCGGGGAAATGATCAAATATAAAATATTTTCATTTCCTCGCTCTGATAAGATAAAGCGCGGCATTTAATTTCGCTACTCAACAGGCAATGTCTCGCATTCGGCGGAAAGCGGAGTACAGAGTGTGCTTATACTAGGTATTTCTTGTCTACCCTGCTACGCTGGATAAAAACGTGAAGTTAAAAAAATAGTAACCATAAGCCGGTTTTTATTAGTTTTTTCCTAATATTACGTTATATTAATTGATGTCACACGATATTTACACCAAACTTACCTGTCCCTTAATCCTGTTTAACACAAGGAGACGGGGGCTGAATTTAGACATCAAAGACAAGGAACAGAATTGGTTTAAAAAAATAGTATTTATACGATACGTCCAATTGATAAAGCATTTTTTAAGCTTCACACTTTTATGCCGCATAGCAGGGTAGACAGAAAGTACCTAGTGTCAAGACACTCCGTACTGTGCTTTCGGCCAAAATTCGAGATATTGCCTATTAAGTAGCGAACCTCACCATTGCACTTTGCCTCACTAAATCAAGGAAATGAAAATAATTTAAGTATAATCCCGCGCGTGGATTAGAACCCACAACGGATTGCGTTTACAGACGCTGTACCGATGCGGCCACGACCTGCTACATATTTTATTTACGTGTAAAATATTTTTCAAGTAATTTTCTGAGAACTTACAGTCAAATATAGGCATGTACCTTGAATAATAAATATACGGTGTCATAATATTCAAATTGCGTTTTGACTATAACATTTAGCGGTGAGCGGAATAAAATATTTTTACAGAGCCCTAGAAATGCACGTCATGTTAATACAATATTAAACTCGCCTCATCACTAGATCACAGCCTAATAAATCATATACGAGTATACTGCGGGGCCAAAGTTTAGGACCACTTTAATAAAGTAGGAAAGTCAGTAAAATATTACTAGTATAGATTTGTTAACTTAAAGATAAAATTTATGTCAAATACAAAAAAAATGCATTCATATATATAAAGCATAGCATGATAAAGCACCCAATTGTTGCGTACTTAAGCCTGTTTACCTAAATAAATAAATACTTGAAACAATATTTTTATTATATTATTGTGTCAAGACACTCGGTACTTTGCTTTCCAACGAATAGGAGATATTGCGTGTTGAATGGTTGAACTCAACGCCGCATTTTGTCTTACCAGAGCAAGGAAGTGAAAAAAATTTGAATGTGATCACACACTGGAGTGGGGATCGAACTCATGTCCCATTAATCCACGACAATATACTTATCTGAAACTAAGCTGAACTAACTATACTTGAAACAAATAAGTACATAAACGATAGCATTATTATTTACATAACGTATAACATTATTATGACAATTTTACACAAAATGGAACGGTATCACATTTTTTTATTGATCCAAATTATGTGCAAAATGCATGAGTACAAAAAAGCCGATTAAGTGCGAGTTGGTCTCTCACTCCGAGAGCAATGTAAAACATTATTTGTAACTAAAAGATGTACTATATGTACTATTTAACAAGATTGGCAGTCAATATTTTTGTTACTGTAATAATTGTGAGTGTTTTATTATATACGGATTGCCTAGACCGATCTACCGATAGGATGATAACGTTAAAAGTTTAAATAACCCCATTAAACAAGAACTTCTTTAGTGCTGCACGTAAAGCAAACACATAAAAAGTTTCTCACGCCAACATTCTGGTACTGCAGCGTACACATGACTATACATAAGTCCAGGTAATAGTCGTTCTAACTGCATTAAACATAGAAGCGATAATACGACATATGTTCCCCGAGCGGTCAAACCCCATTTTTATTACTGATTTTTCACCGCAACGTTCGTGAGTATGAAAATAAAACAGTATCAAACCATTATATAGGTAATTATTCGTAAATAACTATTTATATTGCATTTTCTTGATTACATATGTAAATTTCATGTCGTTAATAAGTAGCTGTAACCCACTTAGCTATGCCCTAGAACTGACCAATAATCTCATAAATTATTGTAAATGTTAATTAAATAAAAATAATTAATGAAGTAACAAATCAATAGTTTTGTCTTTCTTTGTCACCCGTATTAGTATAAATAGAAGGGCCCTTAAACATATGTATCATGTATCGACATAGTGAGAGTCTGTACGTATAATATAAAAAAATACTTTATAAAATTTTAAATTAAACTATTTTAAACGGATTAATCGTGTTTACTTTGGTATTCGAAGATACATTTTTGGGCACCTGACGTTTCACACAGGTTTACCTGTGACCACGGACGAAAAAATGTATTTTCGAATAGTAAAGTATACACGATTAATTAGTTTAGAATAGTTTCATTTGAAATGTGTAAAAATCGCGAAAATCTTATTACTTTATAAAATATTAGGGTCCGGCGCAGTAGCACAGCGTCTGACTGTAATCGCCATCGGTTGTGGACTCGATTCCCACTCAGGGGTATGATTATATTTCAATTATTTTCACTTCCTTGCTCTGATAAGACAAAATGCGGCATTAAGTTCTGCCACTCAACACGCAATGCCTCGAATTCGACGGAAAGCGAAATAAGTCTTAACACTAGGTACTTTCTGTCTAGCTATGCGGGATAAAAGCGTTAAGCTAAGAAAAAATATTCAAAAAGATAGAAATTCATTATGTTTTTCTTTTTCACTATGTCAATCTATATTTAAAATTAAAATTGAAGAATTTATAAATTTAAATGTGAATAATGAAATATTCGACTACGTTTTCTTCCAATTACTTGCCAAAATATCAAAGAAGTGGACGTACAAAGATAAATAAATATAGGGGATAGCCACTTCAATGCCACTTGCTGCCTTTATATCTACAGACGAAAATCAGGTTTAAGTGTTCACAAAATCAGCCTAGCGTTAAGGGAAATGCAGTCAGCCCTCCAAAGCCCTAACGAGCTAAAAAATTTCGAAAGCCATACATTTTAGAAGTACTTGTATAGTGCAGAGAAATTTTATTGAATTTAAAACAGCTTGCGTTTTCCATTATTGAGAAATTGAAGAAGTTCGTGCATGCTCACTAAATTGTCCTTAGATTTTTGTGAATTTAAAAAGACGAGGAGGCCGTCATAAATTAAATTTATATTAAAAAAAGATTTTCTCTTTCGTGTAAAGTAAGTAACCTAATCTAACTAAGTTGTAGCTAGTAAAACAAAAATATTTATGGTAGAAACTGGTTCAATTGCACTTTCATAAAAAATTACACTTATACAACGCTACTCAGCACCTAATGTTTCGATTTTTAACGGAAAGCAGTAAAAGTAGTGTCTCATCACTAAACCAAAGGAGTGTCTCATCACTAGATTTTATCTGACTATATATATACTATGCGCGACAAATCATGATTTTAAAGAATATTGGAAATAAACAGAGAGAGTAAAAATTATTTGTAAAAGAAATAAATTAAAATAATATTAACGACTTACTTAGTTTACTCAATATTGGATCGCCTTTTGTTAACCTCAGAGGTCTAAGTAATGACGAGGCGTTCTTCTTTTAAAGATGATTCGAGTCAGATCAATGGTCCGTATCATTAAGAAAATCCCGTATCTTCTACGTGTCTATTAGGGATGTAATAGTAATCAATCTTTGTAGGGGATACGTTCAAACTAAATATATATGAAAATAATTCCAAATCCTACATTGGTTGTAGATTTATGTTCCGAGCCTTAAAAAATATTGTTAGATTCAGTTCAATAGTTGAGAAATTGTCGATCGGTGGTCGAGAAATTGAAACGTCATAGAAAATGAAAGGAAAAATGGGAAATGGGCGGTTGTGTATATATATTTATATATATATATATATATATATATACATATGTAGGTATTTTATGGGTCTTAACAGCTGTACAATCAGTACATCAATCAGAATATGTATCGATGACCGGCAATTGCGAAGTGTCCATTATACTAATAAACAAGTGAATTATCGTAAACAAAATTATTGAATAAGCTAAGAAAACTCCTAAAATAATCAATTTGCATATTAGACAATAGCGTAAAACTTGTTTCGTTCATAATGAAATAAATATTTTTAGTTTTAATTACTTTCGACGCAAACTTACCTTTAAATAACCAGCCCTCCGCCACTGATGAGTTTTTGTATTAAGAACATTAAATATTGTATTACTATAAAGATCGCACAGATGCCGGTCGTGGTGCAGTGAGACAGCGTCTGACTGTAAACGCCATCAATTCGATTACCACTCGAGAGAATGAATATATTTAAATTATTTTCATTTCTTCTCTCTGATAAGGAAAGTTAAAATTGTGCATCGAGTTCCGAGACTCGGCACACAATGTCCCGATTTTGGCGGGAAGCGGAGTACGACGTGTCTTAGACACTTAGTACTTTCTGTTTACCTTACTAACTGGAATAAGAGCGTGAAACTAAAAAGAATAAAGAACGCACAGAGGCCGGTCGTGGCACAGTGAGACAGCGTCTGATTGTAAACGCCATCGGTTCGATTACCACTCAGGAGAATGAGTATATTTAAATTATTTTCATTTCTTCTCTCTAGTAAGGAAAATTAAAAGTGTGAGGTTAAGTTCTGCCACTCAATACACAATGTTTTGATTTCGGCGGAGTACGAAGTGTCTTGACGCTAGGTACTTTCTCTCTACCCTGCTAACTGGAATAATAGCGTGAAGGTAAAAAAAATAAAAAATCCACTACAATAATGAAGGTGAGGCTAATCTTACTACTACTTCCTAAGTTTCGAGAAAATTCAAGATTATTTTCTATTCTAAGAAAAATACTAGGTATTGGTTTAAGACTTTTATATTAGATATTTATCATTTTTACGTCGAGTATATTACAAAATATGAATACTAAGCAACAAAGAATAAAATTAATTCTTGCATTATGTTTATAAATTGTTAACCAAACGCGCAGCCCAGAGGTGCCCATTATATATGTTTGTTTTTATATGGTGTTTAAAAGGTAAATGTGTTAACCGATTTTGATGTTTACACCAATCCATTGCTGTTGTCGTTGCAAGTATCACTATGACAATTAACATAATATCAGAACAGAAACTCAAAAATTACACAAGAATTCTTTGTTTGCAAAATATAATGATGTAAGAATTAACAGGTACGATCCAATTTCCAAACAATAAATCTTCCTCAAGAGCCTTGTAGAAATTAGCTATCTCTTAAATGTATCTCTTTAGAAAAGAATTTATGATTTCTCTTTGTGCAGGATTTTCATTTATCGGACTAGTTTGTTTTGTTTCATATATATTTTATATAACTAATGTGACCACAAACATGACAACACTCAAAGGGCAGGGTACCAGGTGGACTAACAATCTGGGAACCGGAAATTAATGGGCACGAGAAGTGGAAATCCTTGGGAAAGGCCTAATGTTCAACAGTTGTCGTTTTAGTCCTAAGACAACGACGAGGACGATGACTGGCTATATAGCACCTTTATAATACTGTGTTATGTACACATAATATTAACCCTATTGCATACATATTTAATCGAATATATAAGTTATAACAAATATATAAAAAAAGATCTCCTTTTTCAATTAGAAACGTTATGTGAAAACCCTCAAGGGCCAATGAATGTTATGGGTTCGAACCCCACTCGGAGATAGGATTGTTAATATTCAGTCCCCCGTTGTTATAATACAAAGAGGTGCGTCGACTTCTACACTCCACGTATCTTAAATCGGGTGGATAATGCAGTCCGGAGCAATTTGACACTTAATTTTCTTTGAATAAAATGCGTAATAAAACATAAAGATGTAAATCAATAGAGATAATATGGCAAAAACAAAACCAATCGACACAAATAATTTCGTTATAGAATGATTCTACGATGTAATCTACAGGTTCATACTTTATCCTGCAGCTATGTAATTAGATAAGCTAGTGTCAAGACACTGCTAGCTACTTTCTGCCTAAATTCAAGACATTGTAAGTTAAGTGGCGAGACGCAACGCCGTGGTTTACTGGAGCACAGAAATAAATCATGGTCCAAGTGGAAAAAGAACCCACGATCAATTGTACTTACAGCTATTTGATGTCCCACAGCACCACAATGGCCAGTAATTTAATACTCCTCAAAATTTGATGCAAGTTTAAGTAATGGGGAATTTAAAATACAAAAACAATAAAGTTCTAGTAGTGTATTTTAATATAATATTCTATATCTTAAGTTTTTTACAATCCTTTCAGTTTCATAGTTAAGTAAAATGCTCAAGTTTCACCACAACTCTAAAAATAAATATTTTGTAAAAAAAAAGGAATATAACATACTTATAGAAAGTATTTAAAAAAGACACGCGACACAAAATTTTTGACCCTCATTATCACATTCACATCTCATAATAATTTTATAGAAACATTGTTTAAGTAAAGAAATTTCAGATGTTGTAAATCTCAATACAAGCTGGATGGTTTGGAATAATCAATACTTGAATTGTGACATAAATGGGTCATTCAAGTATTAAGTAGGCACTAAATACAATTGCATTGTCTATTTCTGATGATGTGGTGTCCTGTATTTGTTTTTTAATTTTTTTAGAAAATTAGTAAATTTTGATTTATAAGAGTAAGATCTATTGAGAAAGTTGACTCGACATCTAACAAAAATTATGTCTTAACAACAGCATATTTTGATAAAGAGAAGACATTTTACTTCTGCTGGCTGGAAGGGAGGAGGAAAATGATAACTTTTAAAAAATGGCTTATATAATACTTGAAAGGCCCCAAAAATAAAGGAAATAAATATATTTGAGTGTAGAGAGAACTTTTTTAATTAGATATACATCTGCAAGTTTATTACCCACAGTAGTATGCCTCAAATCAACAGATCTTATTGTCTCATTCTCTGTGCACTAGGACATAAATTGCCAAACACCCCAGAACTGCAAACTGAAATAAAAACAATATACATTTATTTATTAACTGATATTATACATCTTTACAAAAATATAAAAAGTTATATTCAATAATTATTAAAATGTCATATCATATATTTTCACAACTAATGTACTCAATTAGACACATTTATGCAAAAATGCATTATAGCAAAAAATATGTTAAGGTACTTTGACTTTGCAAAACTTTTATATTATTGTTATGATTTAATTGTTTAAAATTAAAATTTTAATGTATTCTTTTAAACTTAGATAGAAAAATATTAAAGCAAAATTTCAGTTATTGTAACTGATAAATATCTTGTACTTAGTTTTACGATGAATAACTTGATTTACCTTATCATATTGTATATTTTATAAAATAATATACAAATTACTACCATTGTAATGTAATATTTTAATTTAATTTTAGCTTTCTTTATTATTATTGGTCTTTGCTTTTTATTCAATACTAAATAAATTAAGAATTTCTAACCTTAAATTTAGGATATTCATTCATATAAATCGTAACCATCCCAACATATGGCAGGAATCCTCGAGTGCGCCCAACTACATCCTTTTTAGTAAGCCAAAGTTGCCCTTGTGCATATAGGCCTCGATCATCCACACTATTATTGTCACCTTTTGTAAGAAACTTTACAGTACCATTATTCCTGTAAAATATTAGCATTCCAATAAGTTCTACATACTTTATATACTTTTAACTATTGAGAAATTGTAAAATAGTAATATTTAAATATTTATTTAGCTTTTATGTTCAAGTTATTAGTACATTAAATAAAACTTTTATTTCATTATTATGTCCATTGTTATAAACTTAATATATTAATTTAATTAAAAAAATAGTAAACTAGCAAAACACATGTCGTATAGCAGTATAGAAACTTCTTTCTTTTAACATATTTTCTCTTAAACATAAAAAAATAATATTTAACACTTACTTTTCATGAAGCTTTAAAACTCTGTGAACGATTGGTATATCTCGGCCTTCAACTTTGAAGACTACAATTTCACCAACACGCACAGGCTCGTCGGGGTAGTTAGTCAAGAAAAGTAGATCGCCCCTATGAAAAGCGGGTTCCATACTACCAGAGAGAACCACCACAATAGGACTTTCGCTTCCCGTTACAACCATCAGACCTTTCCATATCATCAAAGCTGATGATACTATCATACCAAAACTAAGAACTTGGTAAATAAACTGTAAAAGAAACAAAAATCACGAAATAACAACCGGTAATACGTTCACGTCATCTTATTTTAATAATAATCAATGAAAGTTACCTGTCTCTTGTTCATGCGTTTAACATCATCAAATAAACTGTCCAACATTTTGATTTCCTTAAATTTAATTTATGTCTAATAATTAATAATTGTACGTTTGGTTAACCTGAGTTTGGAAGAAAGCTAGGTTTAAGACTTCGACAGCTCGACAGCACCACGTCAGTTCAAAACTTCAAAACAACCATGCTACCATAGATAATATATCAAGTGGTACGCCACTATAGATAAAAAGTATAGTACATAGATTGTATTTTATAATTAAAAATATTAAATCTTTTTGCGCAAATAAAATGTGTCTACTTGTGTTTATGATAGTTATAGTTTCGACTTCTAGTTGAGGATATGTATTTTCACTTGCATCATAATAAAAAGCTTGAATGAATCCCTTAAAACTGCGAATGTTGTTTAAGCCGTTTTACATTCTGCTTACTTATGTGAAACATATTGTTTGTAATCATTTAATAAACTACTACGTCTAATATATAAATGCAAAATACTTTGTTATACAATAATTATCACGTAAAAAATAATAAGTTAATATTAAAAATCAATCATAATATATTATGACCGTTGCCTTCTCTAAAATAACTTTATGGAATTAAATTAGTAAACTTACTGGAATTCCTATTTTTTGGTCTTTGAAACTTTTATATTGTCATATTACTGACATTGCTAATAGGTTATTACCAACAATTTTTTTTGTAACATGAAAATTATGATCTTCTGGCGTACGCTAAGCCAGTTAGTTCGCCAAGTCTCTTCTTTCATGGCACGACTGACACTATAAAATACTGACTATGTGTTTTTATTGAGAAAATAAAACAATTTCTTAATATTTTTTTAGTTATTAGATCTTACAAGCAAAAAAATCACATGTTACAAAATTTTTCACAATATAATTGCAATTTTTATTTAGTTATATTCGAGCCATTTCAACATCTACATTTTCAGAAAATTTCAATTTAACTGTCAATGTGTTTGGTGTTGTTACATCAGCTACAAGTATATCAGCTCCATTATACAATCCTAATTCAGTTATCTTTTTCTTCAAATTATCCCTTGTTTTCTCTTCAATACTCTTGATTGATGACATATACAATGTTTTATTGCGGCCATTAACAATTGTTGTAACACCTGTTGAAGCAATCCAAAATTTATTGATGACTTTTAAATTTAGATAGCTTTTAAATTTAGTATTTTTGGCTTACAATTTCTACATACCATGTGCATCTCTATTTTTACGAAAATGATGCAGTAATAGTATTATAAAATTGGACATGGTTATAGTCTATATAAAGAAGTGCAGAATGTTAATATATTATTTAAACAATATAATTAGTAAAGTAAATGCAACTCCACTCTATGTTTGACATAATACAATGTTCTGATACAAACTTTTAAAGTAACACAATCTGATGAATCCGTAGTGCATCTAGTTTTATTTTAACATATATTCCATAACATGAAAAAGAATATTTTATTACTTACCTGGACTTTTCATTAAATATCCTTTATCTTCACACAGCTTATCATAAATAGTTTGTAATGTAGCATCAGGTTCTATTTCCATGATTCTAGTAGTGTTACTACAGGCTACACAATCTGTCCTCTTTTCAGCACAGAAAGTATAAGTGTATACACCCTCCGTCATATTAAGAACCATGTAATTGTTCATATTTGTGCAACATGAAGAAGCTAGTTTAAATACCTGTTGAAATTATTTAAAACTTAATTGTTAAATTATTTCATATGGAAAGAGAACTTAAGACATGTAGAATAGTGAAGCTCTTTATCATACTTTGTCTTACCAGAATGGTAATTATTTTTATTTGACTATTTATATCAAGCTCTTACTCAATATAAAATAATTAATATATTCTCATAGTATTTGTTGGACATTAAGTAAAATATTTTTATATTTACCTCAGTTGCACAAATTGCCGCTATTGCAGCATTAGTACTGGCAACTGCTGGTATAATATTTTTTAAAACTCCTTGTGTCAGTCTATATGTTACTGAGGTTATTCCATGTTTCATAGCTCTTTCTTGGGCTTTCTCATACACCCATGCCACATGTTGAGGGTCATCTCCATCAAGAGCTGTTGAACTTCCCCATGGATTTTCCTTACTCCATTGTAATACTTTCACATATTCTATACAATGCTCTGGCAATCTGAAATCATGAAAAACGAAAATTTACTATAACTTCTTTAATAAAATGTATAAATAACTTTGAAAATGCCTTTTAAAATATTATTTTTAAAATAAGGTTTTTATTTATTTCAATATGTTATAAAAAAATTTAGTACAACAATAGCAGGTTAAAAGAACATCAAAACAACTAAAATTAACCTTGGTGTATTAGCAATAGTGCACATAGGATATGTCCTCTGCGGTGGATAGAGATCAAGTGTGCATTCAATGCATGCACTCATACCAGGAAGTATTACTCTTGCATTCCCTTTAAATCCTTCAGTACCACCATCAACCAGAGGAATTACACTACTTTGATCCAAGCTTCCTGTAATAATAACATATATTGAGAAAAGAACTATCTACAATAATATAATATAATATATTTTGTTAATTTATACTTTAATTATATGGAAACATTAGTATTTAATAACCTTTTAAAAATCATTTTTAATATAATACTATTAGTTACTTAAATGATCTATTGTAATACTTTACTGTCATCATTGTACTGTAGCAATGACACAAGCATGCCATTCAACCAGCGTCTTGCTACTATAGAGTCGAGACCACATACTACAATATGAAACTGACGATAGAATCCATCATCTAAGTCCTGGATTGCACAGTGATGGGCTACTGCTTCACAACCGGGGACCCTAAATAGAAAAAACAATACATTAAATAGTTATTAATACAATTATTATTATAATAGTAAACTAATTTAGCACTATAGTAAAGAATTTAATCACCTTTTATTTACAAACTCAACTGCACATTTTGCTTTGGATAATCCTATATCGTTTTTTCTAAACAGAAACTGCCTGTTAAGATTTGAAAGTTCTATAGTATCCATATCTACTATATGTAACTTCTTGAATCCCATTAGAGCTAAATCTTTCAAAAGCTCACAACCAAGGCCTCCGGCACCAACAATTAGTACTTTACAAGAATTCATAATAAAATCCAAAATTTCGGCGGATGGCTCAAAATCAGGATGACAGAACGGTCCAGATCTTTCCAAAAGTTTTCGTATATTATGCCATCGCATTTGTTGGTAATCTAACGTTTGAGCTTCTCCTTCCGCCATTCTTTGAAAATTTATATGAATTATAGAAAATAAACAAGAAAATTTGTCGTTATAAAATTTGTCTGTATGTTAATATGTTGCCTTGCTCAATATATTTTTGTACTCCTATCAAGAAATATTTTATCACATTTAATATGATTTTTTCTTTTTGTTTACTCTCTATTTTCGCTATAGGGATCTATTTCAAATATTTAAAGTTAATACACCGCTAATGCACCTAAGGAAAAATATATTAGCTGTCACAATCAAATAAAAGAAAATGACATTTCATATAGGCCCATAGATATTAAATTTATACATTAAATTGACATTTAAATTAATAATAGCATCAAAAATATTTCACAATACAAAATATTATATATAAAAAAATAATAAAAGTATTTTATTCCACATATAATAATAAGAATTAATACAAAAAAAACCTGTTTCAGAAATTTGTAGTATAGAAGAATGAAAGCACGTATCACTTTGTTAGTAGATAGCTGGCTAGCTAGTAACGTTAGTATGTATTCATTTGTTAAAAATGGCGTGATGGTGGTACATTTGTCGAAACATAAGGATTTTCAAGTTCATAGATTTCAAGATTTTCTGGTGAGTAAGAATATTTAATTACTTGATTTGTTTTCTTCGTTGTGTGCCATGACAATATAATGTGTTTTTTTTGGGCAAAAATCAACGTTATCGTCGATATTTGAGGGAGAGACTGTCAGACTTCGAACGTCTTGGTATATACCTCGTGATGTAAAACCATGCTTGAAATACCATTGCGATGTTGTTTTGAAAATGAGAAACACAATTTTATTAAACTCTCATTACTTTGCTTATATTTATTTGTATGATTAGATAACACTAATTTAGGCAATAGTATATTCATATATATTATACTTCAGTCGGTCGGCGTTATTCAAAAGTGTGCCAGTTCAAGATCATGCTTAATTTTAAATAACAATTAAAAAATATTGTGGCTTCTTTTATCTTCGTTTGTTATGCATGTGTGTATATATTTGTTTACTTTATATATAATTATTTGTAGATATCAAAATGGCTGGTAATAAAATAAATACTAAGAAAAAGGATGATAAGAGTAAAGTTAGCAGAAGTACTGGCCAAGTTGGGGAAGAAAATGAAGAAGACATAGATTTTTCTTTACTCAGAAAGCCCATACTTACTAGTATAACAGGCTTTGCACAAGCTAGGAAAATTTTTGATCAAGCTACTGAAGAGGTGAATTTATTTCATCAGTATTAAGCTAATTAATTTTAAACACTCAAGATATTCATAAATTCTTAATATTCTAAATTCTAATTCATGTATTTGTTTACATTTCAGCTAAAAAACTTACTTACAAATGAATGTGATTTATTATATGAATGTAAGGTTTGCAGAAATATATTCAGGAGCTTGGCAAATTTCATATCTCACAAACGTGTTTATTGTAAGGAAAACTTTAATTCTTCTTTACATGGACATTTCATGAAAGAACCTTGCACAGTAAGTTATAAATACTATATATATATGTATATATAATATATATTTTATTATTTATTAAAAAAAATAAAACCCATATTTCTTACAGATACAAGAAGTGTTAAAAATAAGAAAATTGGAAGAAAGCTACCAGGAGTCTCTATCTGAAAATAAAAGTCCAAAATCTTTAGATGAAAATGAAAATGATGAACGGATACCAATGTCTAAAGATATAACCGAAGTCTTAGAACGGATTGTGAAATCTAAAGGTGTTAAAGAAAAACAAATTGAAGAACAACAACTAGTGTTTCAAAAAATTCCAAAAAGTTCAGTTGCAGTTTTTCAAAATGTTGATTACAGCAATAATTGTAACAGTGACAATATGCGGACCCAAGTATGTACACTATTATATTATTATATATATTTTTAGTGTATATATACTAATTAATTAATTGATTAATAATTCATTTTTTCTTTAACTATAATAAATGAAATGATATTTTAAAGATTATATATATATGTGACAATAACTAGTTTTAAATGTATATTTTTTTACTTTACAGATAAAGGAGTTAGATCATATTTTATCTCAAGAAAATGCCGTGTTACAGAATGATGGTACAGTTAAAGTGCAAAGTAATAATGTGTCCACGGACAATATCATACAAATAAGTGATGACGATGAAAATGAAAACACTGTTGCACTTCAATGTAAAATATGTAAGCACAGGTTACTGTAACATACAATCAATAGATTCATATAATATATTGTTTTTGTAATTTTTTTACATAAGAATTAGGTTAGAGGTACTTTTTGATTGATTTGTTTTGAATTGATTACTATTAGCCTCATAACTCAATGATTAGTGCATCTAATTAATACAATCAGTTTTGTGCATAGGTCACAGGTTCATTCGGAATGTTTTTGTGGTAAATGGAAATGGTTTTATAAATAAAAAATATATATATTTTGACATCTTTTATATAATAACATGTGATATTATGTGAGTGATAAACAAATTGATAATATTAATAATTAAATTAATAAATAAGACTTTTCTTAATATGTTAATAAAACGTAAACTAATGTAAAATAGCCTGTATGGCGCAGTGGGATAGAGTGTAACTGTAAACGCCATTGGTTGTGGGTTCAATTCACACTCAAGGGAATATTCTTTTGTCTGCTCGATTAAGATAAAAAACGGGGTTGTGTTCGCCATCCAGCACGCTATTTCTCGATTTTCGGGAAAGTAGTCAAAGCAGTGTCTTAACACTATGGTGTCTGACTACTCTGCTCTGCGGGATAAAGCAATCACGTCCAAAATTTTTTATTGATATTATATTATACTTTATTTCGCCACTAGATGTCGCGACTATCCTAATAAGTTTGCAAGTTTTAGAACTAACTTACTACGCTATATCCTCAAACATGGTGCAAGACAAAGCACGTCCCAACACTTTTCACTACTTTCAGATAAATTGAACGTTAAGTGGCGGAATTTAACACCGCTTTTATCTCACCAGACTAGAACGAAACGAATATATGTATAATGTCCTCTATATATAAAAAGCCCCTGTGGTGCAGTGGATGGCTGAAATGCGAAAATTGTGGGTTTGATCCCCACTCAGAGATTGTATTTTGAATTAGTTTTATTTCTTCAATTTGGTGAAACAAAGCGCTGTATAGAGTTCCGCCACTCTACAGCAAATTTTGGAACATTTGGACGGATTGTTAAGAATATTACCAATAAATGTTTTTTGGTTATCTCGCGATTAAAAAAATGTATAATGTTTATGTATAATTTTATTCTTTTGTACTAACAGGTGACCTCCAATTTTCAACCCTAAAGACACTAAAATTCCATATGAAATATAAACACGTGGAAAGCCGGCTCGTGTACCCGTGTCCGGATTGCGTCGATATCTTTTCCACTTCATGGAGCGTATATCGACACTTGTTCAAAGTTCATAGGTAAAACTATTTATGTTTAATATTTTTTTTTATAATAATTTATAATAAAATATCCTTAGTAATATTTATTTTATTGTAGTAAGATAAACGATTTCAAGATATTATATGTTTGTTACTATATCATTCAATAGGTATACATACGTATGTAAAATCATACGTTTTAAAAGACAGCTATCATATTATTATTCTTAGAAAATCTATTAATAAAATGTCAAATCTATTAATTTATTTTGATTATAGAAAAACTGCAGCGCAAATTAGGAGATTGCGTGAATCGATCCAAGCAAAAGCGTTCCGTATGAACAACCCACCTGCTTTCTACGAGAAGAGACGAACAGTGCCCAAGATAGTGCCACCGCAGAAAATTACTGAAGAAGAACGACTTGATCAAGAAAACCAGGTTATTATATATATACATTTTTTTAATTAGTTAACATATTATGTTAGTATATTATGATTATATTTACTATTTATAAAGTGTTATTCCACACTTAGTTAGGATTACAGGATACTTAGGATAAACATTTTAGAAAAAACGTATAAAAATTTGAACGCAGCGGGATTCGAACCCGCGAACTCTTGGACGGTATCCATTTTCTAAAACATTATGATTATATTTATTTTCAATGATGTGAAAAGTCATAAATTGAATTGCACTGATAGTGCAGGGATAATGATAAAATAGGTAATATTTTCTTGTAATATTGTTTATTTATTTATTTATATGTAGTAGTATTTTTTTAAAAATATTGTTATTTTTATATTTTTTAATATATATTTCGGTTCTGCTATGCGATGCTTTTAAAACTAAATTAATTTAGACTGATTGGTCACATATATTTTGGTATCCGAAAATATTTTTTTGTAAACCTGACATTTCGAACTTAAACTTTACAGTCCGCGGTCACAAGTAAAATCTGCCTTTCGAATACCAAAATATATGCAAATGAATCCACTTAACGTAGTCTAATTTAAAATGATGTTAGAGATGTTATCAAATTCGAAAACTGTCCACCAGGCGTGGCTGGAGGAGCTGGACGGGGAGGGCGAGGGCCGGCGCTGCGGCGGCTGCGGGCGCACGTTCGAGCGCCGCGCCGCGCTCGTGGCGCACTCGCACACGTGCGCGCGGCGCCACCGCCGGCGCATCGGCATACAGATACGCAAGGACTACCACAAGGAACAGACCAACCCCTACTTGGTCACGGCTGCTGCGGTTTTAGGTAACTTAGTTGACTGTTTTTTGAGCATCACGCTTTTATCCCGCATAACAACGTAGACAGGAAACGCCTAGTGTCAAAAAACTCCGTACTACGCCTTCCGCCGAATTCGATATATTGCGTGTCGAACGACGGGACTCGACCAGAGCGAGAAAATAGGAATAATTTAAATATAATCACTACCCCGAGTGGGTGTCGGAACCCAATCGATCACATTTTCAGTCAGACGCTGTCCCACTGCGTCACGGACGCCTTAAAATGTTATTTTACATTGCACATAGTCTTTTACATTTTACTTTCAAAAATAACTCTACAAATACAATAGTATAACATTAGCATAGCAGAGTTCTTATTAGACCTGGATATGTTCATTAATTTTATAGATCATTTTTGTTCTATCCTCAATGCTAATCTCTTCTATTTGATCCCTAATTTTTTTCGAATAGAAATATAGACTAGATTGAATGACTAGAAATATAGACTGTATTTCCGTCATCTTTGTCTCAGCTCTGTAGCACCCACAGCTGTGTATAGGCCTTCCTCAAGGATTTCGACGAAGATCACATTTTCGGTCCTAGCAGAAGGCTCGTCCACTGAGCCTAGTGCGATATGATAACCGTATCTACTGTTTACTGCCAATATCAGAAATTCTGTCTATCCGTAGAAAGTAATTCAAATAAATTCAATAAATTAGTCAGTTTTTTGTCCAACAACATTTACATATGTTTCAAAACTACAAAGACATCTGTAAGTAAATTTATATAGAAAACGAGAATATACCATTATTATTTATTGTTAGGCAATATTTGTAACTTACGTATACAGAATATCGAAAGGAATAATTTTCAACTAATGTAAACTAGTTAAACGCGATCGGTTATGGGTTCGATTTCCACTCTGAGGATTGTATTTTAATCAATCATTTTTTGGCTCTGGTGAGAGAAAGCACAGCGTTGAATTCCGCCATGCAACGTCTCGAATTTAGCTAAAAGCAGAGGGAAGTGTCGTGATATTAGGTACTTCCTATCTACCCTGCAATAAGAGATAAGCGCGTAAAGTTAAAAGAAAACTAGTTATCATACTTATGGTTAATATGTACATAATATTTTTTTTACAGAACCTAAAACTGTTACTGAAGAAACTCCACCAGAGGAGAAAACAACTGAGAAAGATACTAAAGAGGTTAATGAAGAAAAAACGCAAGTTGAAGAAGAAATGCCAAGTGTTAAGGAACAAAAAGTGAAAGATGAAGATAAAGAAATGGCACCAGATACTTCTGGCACCATTTCTTTACCAGTTCAAAACAAGCCATTCTTATTCGATAGCATGCTTATGAACAAGTTACCTTTCGCCCAACAAGCTGAAAAAAGCAATTTAACAGCATTCAAACAAAAAATGCTACCAGACATTGAAAAGGACCAATTAATATGCAAAAAGTGCAATACCAAACATAATGAAATAAACGATTTATTAAATCACATGGCCGCACATTACAAGTGGATACGATACGCTTGTAAATTGTGCAATTTTAAACACTTCAATTTTGAGAAGCTTCCAGAACACGTCAAAATAGTTCACAAACTGAAAGGCGATACCGACTTCTATTATAGTACTGTAAAAGCGGTAGATGGCACCGAGGCATTAGAATTAGCTGAAACTATTGAGGAGACGAATGACATCAATGAAGTGAGCCCGGATTCGAGACGACCTAGCAGGTGTTCTAGTGACTCGAGTAGATTATCTGACGACAGTTCCTCTAGCAGTACAAGACTGGAAGCTGGTTCAAGGAAACGTAAAGCAAATAGATATAGAAGTAATGCAAAAAAGAAGAAAGACACATATATCACAGGTTTGTTTAAGAAAAAGGTATCTTTTTGTATTCATCTAGTAATTATGAGTATTAATCATTATTATTTTTTCCATAGATATTTGTACTGTGTATTTTTAGTAAATAAAGTATTATTGTTATTGTTATATTCGTATAGTAAGAGTAGAAATTTAAATTAAACGTTTGTTGTTTTCAGAAGAAACTGAGAGCCATAAAGATGACGACGTCCAAAAAGATAAAGAAAGTATACTCTCGGAAAACGACACATCGTCGAATTCCAAAGTATTCGAAGAAAACTCATCAGATTTTGACGAAGTTGATGAAAGAATATTAAAACGTCAAGTTGTTGAAGTGAGCTCGGTGGCGTCTCGACGACCTGTCAGAAAGAAAACTAAGCCCAAAAATGAAGACTTTGAATACGATTTATCTAATTTGTTAAAACTGGAAGCGCAAGGATATCGAGACTCACAAACTGTGACGCCCAAATCGACGCAAAACAAAAAGAAAGTTCAACTGGACCTTCAGCAAAATTATGAAGCTCTCAACAAAGAATGTTGTGGAGCACTCGTGACGCTATCATGGAAGTACGCGGGAAAAGCGCAAAGTCATATGAAAACGCTTGGAGTGTTCGCTTCAAAGGAACCGCGGATATCCACAACATTCGCGAGGCCTATGGTACCTAAAATTAATAGAATTGAAAAGATATCACCCAAAAAGGATGAGAAGGAAACCAAGGAAAAAGAAACTGCTAGTCCAGTTAAAGTTGTAGAAATAGCCAATTTACCTAGTCCTCATAAAAATGTAAGCAAAAACATTAAGAAAGATGATATAGAACAAAAAACAGATGAGACACCTGAAGTACAAGTTCCGAAAGATAAAGAAAAACCATCCACTAAAGACTCCCAATCTGAGTCGGTTACAAATGAAAGCAATAAAGTCATTGGAGAAAACAAATCTATAGAAGTTGATAAAAGACAGTCCCTAGAAAGTCCTAGACCGAATTTAAATGTACCTATACTTCCTATAAAATTCCGACGACAAAGCTTGGAAGTGATAAAAAATCCATTAATAAAGAAAAACATTACAGACTTTACAAAAGCTGGCATGAAAACGAAAATCTTAGTAATTAAACCTATCAACAGGAATGTGGATGGGCCTAATTCTATTAATGCGCCGCTTAAATACCAAACGATAAAATTAAAGGATCCTACAAAAGCGATGTCCAATGAAGACAAGAAGGACCAAGTTGTGGTCGTTCAAGTACCTAAAGTGGATAATGCTGTAAATAAACCAATAAGTAACAGTACTATAAGCATAGTATCGCCAGTTACTACTGAAAATAAAAGTGCTACAAGTGATAAAGATGTTAGTGCTAAAGACAATGAATTAAGTGAAATTAAAGAAATTGTACCTGAGAGTGAGAACTCGTCCGAACAAATGTTATGTGATTCTCAATTAACTAATAATATCAATGTACTACCTATTGATACCCAAAACACTGTAAACCTAGAAGGTTGCTAATTAGTATTATTTGTTTATGTTAAAAAAACATGGATATGTACAGTTATTTTAAGTCTAGTTAGAAAATAAATAAATGCTGCCATGCCTTATACTTTTTTTTTTAAACTTTTAGTGTAAATAGTTATTAAGAAATTAGCAAAATTTTGTTTTAATCTATAGCAGTATAATCTGATTATAGACATGTTAATAAAAAGTTGATTTTAGTAAATTTTTCCTTATTTGTAAATATACAAAAATAGAACTTTTTATTCATTAGACAAGGCGTCTAATGTGAATCACTAACTTTTCTTTTTTTTTAAAGTAAACTTATTTTTTTATATGATGCTGAAATATATATACATATTGTACACCAAATTAATAAAAAATAACATAAAATATAAGCGATTTTGTCGCTTTTAGAAATTCTTCTATTCCTATTATAAAATAACTTTCAAGTTAGTATATTTCTTAAAATTCTGTTTAAAAGTCGTCTGTATCAATAAAACAGATATTTCTTTAAATATTTGTATCTAAATAATAATAGACATACAGTAAAAATGATTACTATTCGACATTTTAAGTCAAATTTTCAAAAATGAAAACAATGAATCCGATTAAATTTCCAAAAATAAAATGAAAGAGGTTTAACAATAAATGTTTTTTAATCTTAAATTGCCAATTTGACGGAATTGACATTTGTATTGCATATTTTCATTTGTAATTGAAAAAAGAATATTTGTCAACAAAACATATTCAACATTAGTGTTATATAAATTTTAAAAAGTGATATGAAATTTTTAAGAATATTTACAGTTACATAATTATGCTTTTGTGTCAATCAACATATGCCTAATGTTTGTTTTGGGTAATTAAAATATTCCATTTAGGTATAACTAGATTTATTATGACATAAGGTTACATATTCATTAACTGAAGATGATATTTATGCATTCTTGGCCAAAGTTTCAGCTTTAGCAACAACTTCTTCAATAGGTCCAACCATGTAGAAAGCAACTTCAGGTAAATGATCATACTCTCCTTGTAAGATTTTAGAGAATCCTTTGATGGTCTCCTCAAGAGGCACAAGTTTTCCAGCATGGCCAGTGAACACCTCAGCTACCTGGAAGGGTTGTGAGAGGAACCTTTGGATCTTACGCGCGCGCGCTACTGTCAGCTTGTCTTCTTCAGATAATTCATCCATACCCAAGATGGCAATGATATCTTGAAGTGATTTGTAATCCTGTAGGATCTTCTGTACTCCACGGGCTACATTGTAGTGCTCTGCACCAATGATGTTGGGGTCCATGATACGGGAGGTGGAGTCAAGAGGGTCCACAGCGGGGTAGATACCCAACTCAGCAATAGCACGAGACAATACAGTAGTGGCGTCCAAGTGAGCGAAAGTGGTGGCAGGGGCAGGATCTGTCAAGTCATCAGCTGGCACGTAGATGGCTTGTACAGAGGTGATAGATCCCTTCTTTGTGGTAGTAATACGCTCCTGCATAGTACCCATGTCAGTGGCCAAAGTGGGTTGGTAACCCACAGCAGAGGGGATACGACCTAGCAAAGCTGACACCTCAGAACCAGCCTGAGTGAAACGGAAAATGTTGTCAATGAAGAGCAGCACATCTTGTCCTTCCTGGTCACGGAAATACTCGGCGACGGTCAGTCCAGTCAAGGCGACACGAGCGCGCGCGCCAGGGGGCTCGTTCATCTGACCGTATACAAGTGCTACCTTGGAGGTCTTGTCTTTAAGGGAAATGACACCGGACTCAATCATCTCATGGTACAAGTCGTTGCCCTCGCGGGTACGTTCTCCCACTCCAGCAAACACGGAGTAACCACCGTGAGCCTTGGCGACGTTGTTGATCAGCTCCATGATAAGTACGGTCTTGCCGACACCGGCGCCGCCGAACAAACCGATCTTACCTCCCTTAGCGTAGGGTGCGAGCAGGTCGACGACCTTGATGCCAGTGACGAGGATCTCCTGCTGCACAGACATGTCAACGAACTCGGGCGCTTCGGCGTGGATAGCGGCGGTCTTGTCGGTCGGGATAGGACCGCGCTCATCGATGGGCTCTCCGATCACGTTGATGATGCGGCCGAGCGTCTCCGCCCCGACAGGGATACGGATGGGGGAGCCGGAGTCGTGCACGGGCTGTCCGCGGACGAGACCTTCGGTACCGTCCATAGCAATGGTACGCACAGTGTTCTCTCCCAAATGCTGCGCCACTTCCAGGACGAGCCTGGGGGATCGGTTCTGAACTTCAAGGGCATTTAGGATGGGGGGCAGGCTATCCTCGAACTGTACGTCTACGACGGCACCAATAACTGCAACCACCTTACCTTGTCCTTTGCCAGCGGCCGCTTTAGCAGCGTAATCTCTCTTTTGTGCAGAAATTGCAACTACTTTGCTGCATTCTGCTAAAGCTTTTTCGGCAACTGACTTAGCGGCTAAAAAGCCGCCGCCGACCCTACTTACAGCCCCAAACATTTTTAAATATGATACAACAGGGCGAAGTAGAAGAATGGGTGGCTGCAAAGATAAATTATGTAACCTATAAAATTATCGGTCTTAGGTCGATCAGTCAACGACGTGAAGATACACCACAGATAACATTTTTTAGCTGCAAAAATCAATACTTTTAAATATTTATAAAGAAATCTGATATATTAATTAATATAAGTCGTAAATATTAAGTATAAGGTAAGTTAAACAGTTACCTAGTCATATATACATATTATCAATATATACATTTGTATGGTCCAACACACCAAGTGATTTAATAAAATTTATCTTCCACAAATTATGCAGATTTTTTCAGTCTTTCTATATTAAGTGATCACTACTTTTATATTTTTATATTTAGAGATATGGATCTATAGTTAATATAATATCATAAATATTTCGCGTACATCAATTCAATTCAAAGTGAATTGATGTTTGATCAGCGAAAGATTAACATTTAATTTGGAACAATACTATCTGAATGACAAAGATTAGTGTTTTGATGAATTAGAGTAAAATTCAAGTTTTATATAGTAAGTATTAGCTGCTTTGCTTGTTTTGTTTAAGTTGCATTACTCATAACCTGCTAGTATTGGCCTAATATATGTTATAAAGTTTAAATTGATAACCGTAATATAATACAGTAATAATAAAATATCTCAATTTTTACTTAACAATTATCTCATGGGCTTGTTTTTTCTTAGTTATTAGTAAATACATTAATATAATTATAACGCTTTTAGTAAATAAACGTTTTAGGGAAATGGTTATCGTGGGATTTAATTAGTACTAAAGTAACATAAAAATATAACTTATTATTTCGCTTTAATATATAATTGTAAAATTTTAGATTAAACTTAGATGCTAAAGCGATAAAACTAAAGCTAATTTTTTTTTAAATGTGTAGTATGCTGTTGGCCCTACCGGCCTTGACAGCGTCACCGGATTTTGGGGGAGGCCGAGCTAGAGGTGCTCTGACCTTGGCGTGGAGACCTCGAGATGAAACCATCAACTTAGAACACAGTGTCACAAGGGCGCCTCCTGTGAGGCACGAACCTGGGCTTGTGTACACCGTTTGTAGTGGGGAACTTGCCTGTCCGGAACAGGCCTATCGGCATTGGGCGAGTGTAAAGCTAAAGGATCCTCTCTAATATATATATATTTCAACAGATTATAAGACCGGCTGCCAGACGGCTGCTTGTCAGTACTAAGACCAAGCTGTGGATGTAATTTTTAATTTATTTTTATGTGATACAGTAATTAAGTAAATGTTACAATTTTAAATGAATTTATTTAGTTTTGGTATTCGAAAATACATTTCTGAAAACCCTACGTGTCAAACGCTTTACAGTAATGCGAGGTCTAAGGCAGTACAATTGTTATTACCTGTCGTAGTGTAATTTATTTAAAAAAAATAGATTATTTAATAAATACAAAAATTTTAAATTGCATATGTTGAGTTCACAATTGATTTCATTACATATCACCGAAATAATGAATTTATTTTGTATCAATATTTTAATATTGAAATCCTTTAATTTGGAGCAATGTCCTAACCATTGCATAACAATCTTTTATTATAAGGATCTAGTTTTGTACATACAAATTAATATAAAAGGGAATATTTAAATCGTTTCAATATTTTTTATTTTTAATTTTTATAAGTTCTGTTTTCAGTTTTTATAGGTATTGTTATATAGGTGCTGCTATAGTTTCTATACCTCAAATAATTTTGAGAATAACGAAAATTTTGGTTGGTTGGTTGGTTCTTAGCTTATGGCGTTTCGAGTCGAAAATTTTGTTTTTATCTTTATTATTTGATAGCACAAGTCAATGTCAAATATAATAAAAGATGTCAATTTTGAATTTTAATGTTGACCTATATTGCTTAAAAATATTTTCCAATTTTGGTATGAATATTATTTAGAATAAGTATAAATGAAAAAAGAACACATTTTAATTATATTTATGTATTTTTATTTGCTACAGATTATGGTTTAATATAAATTATCTATAAATTGAAGTTGCATATAATTAGTTATTGTTTACAATCTAAATAGTAAACCGTCATAAAATGAATAGAACCAGAATTTTATCACGAGTAAGTTCGTATTTCATTTAAGGGTGAAGCCATATTTGAAGTATATAACACTTTTTATAATTTATATCAACATATTTTAGATTCTTTGGCGACATGGATTTTCTAGCAGAATCGATTATGCAAGACCTTGTGGTCCAAGTCTATGCACAAAAACAATTAATTTTAGAGAACAAGGTACAGTAGCCGTTAACGATAGCTACGTTAAGAAGTTTATGAAAGCTGTAGGCTGGATGGACCAAGAGCGCACGGTATGTGACCTTTTTATAACCTCACTTCTTACTTTTATTTATATTGTTATTCTCAATTGTATTTCGATAAATTGGTAAATATTAACTACTATACTTAAATTTTATTTTTTTTAAATAAAGTTTTATTATTAGTAGTTTTTTCCTGTTTTAAATATATAATAGAAAAAATATATTAATAGTTGCAGTATTTCCTTTAAGCATTTTTTGGATTGCCTTTTAATAGTATACAAGAAATACATGTACAAATACAGAAATATGTATTAATATACTATTGTGATCATGTTTTACAATATTTTCTAATTAAATAAAGTAAATTTAAACTCTATATCATAGTTTGTTAAAATTATTCTATTTATGTTCAATTACCACATAAACATTATAATTTCTTTTTTCAGAGATTGAAATTAACTGGATATTTTTTATATGAATGTGTGCCAGACAGTGTGGCATATATGGAATGGTTCAAAGAGCTTGAGCTTCCAGATACACTTGCGTCCTGGTTTATTGTTACTGAACTACATGTATGGCTCCTCCTTGTGAGATATATGGCAGAAGATGTAACACCTTCAACTAATGAGAAAAAGAAATATGTTAAAGGGGATGGTCATTTTGTAAGGAACTGTATAATAGAGGCTTTGTGGGCAGATGTTGCAAATAGGATAAAGTTTTTAGAGGTATTGCAGTTTATTTATTTGTATTTCAAATATACGGAATGTTATATTTATATTGCTTTTCATATTATTAGCTTCATTTCATATTATATATTTTTTAATAAAAATGAAAAATAATTTTGTTAGAAATCATTTTAAATATAAAATAAATAAATAAATAATACAAACACCATTGTATTTTAGGGAGCAAATCCAGCAATAGCTAGAAAACAAGTAACAGAACTTTCAGAACAATTTCAAGCTGCATTAGTTGGTTATGATGAAGGTTTGATTGATGATAAAGTATTAGCTGCTGCCATATGGAGGAGGTTTTACTCACTCTCTGCAGACGCCAAAGCTGAACATATTGCAAAAATAGTACATTTTATAAGACATCAGGTATGTTCAAATACTGATATATTATAATTTTTTTTTAATGAAATAACATGAGAGTAATAAAAAGTATTTAGTTGACTAAATGTCAGACCTTGTGTAAGACAAAACACAATTGATTAAGTTTAAGTCAAAGGTTTCTAAAATGTAAGCAACCAATTTGATTATAATTGCAATTGACTATTAGCAGTTAAAAGGACAAGAAGAAAATGTTAATTTTTCATAAATTAAGTTTAAAAAGTGATTTGTTACACAATTATTGTAGTGCAATTGAAGAAGTATCTGACTATAATTAATTATAAGCAGAATATTAAATAAGCTAAGATTAATTTTTCTATTCATGTAGAATGTAGAACTATTTAAACTTTTTAAAAAATCAGTGAAGTGTATATTTTTAATTTCACTAAATGCAGTAGTGTAAAATACAGTAAATAAACAAAACATATTAATTTCTGTTATTTTTGTTTCAGTTGTCTGTGTTAGATAAAATACCCAGTGAGAAATTAAGGTGGAAGCCCGAAATAAATTGGTTGAGTATACTTAAGCACTGAATTTGATTATTTTGTTAGTAAGGATATTGTTGAAGTTTATAAATTAAGTAAAATGTTACATAAATAAAATGTTTTTTTTTTTATTTATTCATTTATATTCATTAATATCATACATGTAATAACTACAATTAAAATAATTGTTAACATATAACTATTACACTACTATCTTTTGATTTTCTTGATATTATAGTTTTTACATGGGTGCTACTTTACTTTGCAGTTTAATAAAAAGCAGGTATAAGTATTCATGTAAATAATTCCCATAGAGATTTATCATTTAATTGGATTTTGTTATATATTCATAATTAAGATGATAAAGCCCAACTTTTTTTTATATCACGCATATATGTTTTATTGTACTGATAAAATAACATAATTTCATTCATCTTTTTACAATAGTATAAAAATAACACTTTAAGTGACTTACAATTTTATATATATTCTATATTTTATTTATACAAACTTCAAACGAAGAACAGCTGCCTCAACTCTTCGCATTTCTCTCTATGCCATAGAACTGTCACAACCGTTTTGCACAGATTATCTATTTTGCAATAATCATTACACGACCACCATCTTTCATCGCTCAATTTAGAATAATAAGCCGCGTATAGGTCTAATAAGAATTTATCATCTGTGACCATTCTATGTACTAAGTCGTCCATTGTGGCGGCGGTAAGATCGTTTATTCTGAAATTACTTCGTAAGTTGTACAGTTGAAACCAATGAGGTCGTCTATATGGCGTTAAGTTAGCTTCAGTCAGATTGTATGCATAGTTCACTATGTTTGATGGTTCCTGTAAAATTTACAAATACTTATGTAAATAAGTTGTATAAAGTATTATGTACATTTTTTAAGTTAAAATATTAAAGTGAACATTATATATTAAATTTATGAATACTACAGGAATTGAGTTTTTACTCTATCCTTAACCTATTAAACTATAAATTCTTTAGGAATTATAGCATTTTAAAAATATCTATAGCACCTACAGAAATTCTTTTACTTACAAAGTTATCATTGAAAGTAGCAATTTTATAATTGAGGTTGTAAAAACTGTAGGCAGTAGCGCCGCCTGCGCCCCACGCCATGTTAATAGCTGAACCATCCTCCAAACTGTAGAATATTTTAAATTCATCTGAATGCGTGTGTCCGTTGAACTCTGCCTTGATTGTCGATGAAAATCTATAATAACAATGTTTTTTTTTTTAAATTTTGTTTCTGGTATTTTTAATAAGAATTAGACTAATTTTATATTTTTTAAGGCACATAATATTTTCCAGTATACAGATGTTATTACTTTTAAACTGTTAGTGCTTTGGTCAGTCAGTACCTTTGAAATATAAAGTCACAATAGACAATTTTTTCGAGTTCAATAAATGTTGTAGGTATGTCGACCCTAATTACTTATGATAATAAGTCCAGGAATAGAAGTAAGTACATACACCAACACAGAGTTTGAAGGTTTTTTTTTGGATAACAAGGTAATTTGGTAAAACCTAGGTTAAAACTCACTTCCTGCTCCTACCGGAATCGACACATTGGATGTTGAGTAACGGAACTCTACGCCGCATTTTGGCTTACCAGAGCGGTAAAATGAAAACGACAAATATAATCATTTCTTCGATTACAAATCAAACTTACAACCAAATCGCGTTTAGAGTCAGCTTTCCCACTGCGATGCTACGATGGCCTCAAAATAAATATAATAATATTGACAACTGACCTGTTAACAATTCTATTGTATTCTCTTGTCCATGTGTATATGAAATCGTGAACCCCGGGTGGTATATGAGACAGGATATGAACACTTTCACCGGCTAATTCGGCTTTGTACAGCTCTTGTACCAACCAATCTAAATGTCTTTTGGAATCCTCCGGGTCGTAGATGAGCCACCTGATTTGTTTTTCTATACATTATTGTCTTGTGTGTTTTGGATTATAAAAATAATATAGGTATTCTAATTTTTTTTAGACAGAAACGAAATAATATTATATTAATCCTTATTATAAAAATATATCTATAATCGATATACATATTTGTAATAAT
This sequence comes from Dryadula phaetusa, assembly GCA_032432895.1. Classification (NCBI taxonomy): domain Eukaryota; kingdom Metazoa; phylum Arthropoda; class Insecta; order Lepidoptera; family Nymphalidae; genus Dryadula; species Dryadula phaetusa. The sequence continues at coordinate 3,966,825 of JAOYRS010000029.1, forward strand.
GTACAAGTAAATAAAAGTAGTATAACTGCACCTCAGTTTCTAACTAATGCAGTTATTATCGTTATAAGATGTTACATTTATGTACTAAAGCTAGTGATAAATAGATATTCTTAATATTATTAGTGTAATACATACTAAAATAAGCGCTTTTTACTGCTACTATCCATACGTATGTATGTATAAACGGTACTTATAATATGTTTTTTATTACAATTTGGCCGATTTTGAGAGACATAGGCTGATTGTATTCCACAATTATAAATTTAAAATTTTGATAAAGTTTTGGTAAGCTAAGGTACTTTCTAACTTAACGTTTGAAACTAATGATGACTCGTGAAATATAGTTAAAAAGTCGTTAAAAAGTATTAAGAAAATTAAATATTAGTTAAGAATATTATTTTTTTTAAACTGATTTTAAAAAAATAACTTACCAATTAAACTTATATGCAATATTGCTATTAATTGATATAACTCGTAAACCAGGCCGAATTAGCATAGAAAATCCGCCATGTTCCCGCACAGTCACCTTCGCTTCTTCAGTCAAGTAATAATCCCATTTGCTAGCTAAAGATTCATACAGCCAGGTAGTGTTTAATTTTTCTCCTTTCACTGAACTTGGTGCAAATCTTAAAGAGGATGAAAAATTAGAATCTAAGTTTAAATTTTTTGTTTTTATTGTTAGTTACTTAGCATGATCTCATCTTACATCTAGTGCCATAACACTTTTGAATACGAGACATTGCTTGCTGGTGAAACTCAACGCCGATTTTTAAATTATCAGAACGAAGAAATGACAATAATTTTACTACAGTGGTAATCGAACCCTACAATCAATCGAGTTTACAGTCACAATATATAGTAAACACACCACGATGGTTTCAATAGCTTATATTATTATTTCTTTGAGATAGAGGTAGAGGAGAGGTAGAGGTTAAAGAATTAGAGATGAAACCCAAAGGAAATAATGGCGTGCGAAACATAAGATCACCGCTCAGCTTAACCTGCTTGTGAGGCGCCGAAATACTTAAATGTTTTTTAATATAGAATACAATATTATCTATAGTCCATAAAATATAAATAAATAAGATATAAAAAAATAAACAAAGGTAAGTGTAGGTATCTAAGATGCAAAAACGGTCTTATTGCTTCAAGCAAACTCTTACACTTTTGCTGGAAATGGATTGCAAGAATCCTTTAGTGCAAATTAATTAAATATTATTTTAATTTTAAAACCTTACTGATTTGTTGGTTGAGACTCATGATTTCCAATGGATGGCAGAATAATAATATTCTCGCCGAATTCCTTCCTCATCTTATTAATCACGTACAAATTAATTTCATTTATCATTTCATATGTTGTCTCCCACACGTGATGATCAATGCTATCTCCCATATAATATACAATATCTATATCCTGTAAAATAAATTTGGATTAAAATTTAAATTCAACTTAATATTGAATTAAGTAACATTTTTTTTATTTAAAAAAATCTCTATTTAACAGAAAAAATATATTTTATAATAAAAATATTAAAGTAAAAAAAGCTACTATACTTACTACCTACAAAATTAAATAATATTAAAATAAGTTTAATATACAAAAATGATATACCTTATGCGTAGACGCCACTCTTTCTACGACATCGTTGTACGCCCATATGGGAGTATCACAATTCCTATAGTCACCCCAATAACCCGCCCTGTTTGAGACCCGTTGACTTTCATGGCTTAAATTCGTTACATTGTTACCATCATTTTTATCATCATCTTCATTTTTAAAGAAATTTTTAATAAAATCTATATCATTGTTATTATTAGAGCGTGGCAATTGTCCCTGCCTACAACACGTCGGTTCGCTGCAATCGGCCACACCATTCGGTTCATATAAGGGGTCGATATGTGCATCGGTTATCAGAGCTATTGTCAGTGGCTTTTCGTTTTTAATTATCTATGGCAATTAAATATTTTGATAAGAAGATACTCATATAATATACTATTATGTCTTTATTGCACTTAAAAACAAATAAGATATACATATCAGTAAAGATTTGTACACAATGGTGGACTTATCTCCTAAAGGGATCTCTTCTAGGCGACCCGTGGACATGGATGAGTGCCAAAAGCGAGACAGCAAAAGTGCAGTTGTGTTTAAAAAGTTAAAAAAAGGAGTAAAATAAAACTAAAATATTTATTAATTTCCTTCGCATCTCATATGCAAAACAGAAAAGCGTCAAAGCGGTCCTACGACCTTTGAACGGACCATGCAGCGAAACGCCTACAGTCAATAAATTTAAATATGTCTAGGCGGGATTTGCACCCTAATAGAACCATAACATATAAATGCCGGTGCGGTTAATATTAAATACTTTCATCTATTACTCTTTTGTCGGTATTCCTTTAACCGGCTTCACGGTTTTCCCGCTAAACAGGCTTGATATACAGAGCATATCATCAGAATAGATATTTTGTTCTCCACATACCACCCATATTCGAGACATTACATCGACTGACGACGAGGGGCCGACTTCAACACCGCACTGTGCCTTACTCTTGTAAAGCACAGTACAGTATTGAAGTCTGCCAGAAGGGAAATCAAAACATACTTTTTTCATTCTTGAAGTCGAGGTAAGAAGAAATCTTGGAAACTGTCCAAGTTAAGCACTTTCACCAATAAGCGATCTACATACGGCTCTGTCGAAATTCACAGTTAACTTAGTTGTGTTTTTAAGTGTGGTATAACATTATACAAATATTACTTCCACTTACTTGAGGCTTTTCATTGAGTCGCTCAGGTAGAGCAACCGTCCAGTCAAATCTGGGATCGTTGTTGGTACAAATGTTTGGATCGCCGGCATTTTGCAATACTAAAGCACAAAACGTCCTCGGTTCTGCTTCAGGCGTCGTTCTTATGATGTGTGTTAGAATTGGCTGGTAATGAAAAAAATAAAGTTAACACAATTATTACTAAATTTACATGTTAAAGTAATATAGAATAAATGAAAGAATACACAATAACAATGTACGAAAACGAAAATAATATTTAAATGTTAATCATCAATATATGCTTTCGTTTGATTAAAACAAATCTAACTTTTTAATTCCCATAATTAAACAGTTAAAGTCCAACTTCACTACTATGTCTGGCGACTAAGCCATTTTTAGCATTTCTACAGTTTTTTATAAATTTCTTGTATCCAAAAAATATTTTCTAAGTAACAATAATTGAGGAAGGCAGATTGGTATTTATTAAGAAACACATAATATAATATGTTTATACATGTTTAAAATATTAATATAATATTGTTCAGACTAACTTACGCGTATAACTAAGTTATTTTATTCTTAGGGAAAATTTTAAAAATCAAAATAAAACTAAACTCACCAAATTCAAAGGAACTACCCCTCTACATGTTCCTGGAGATGCAATTGAAAGAGCTGTGCACAGATTTACTAATGCGCTAGTTAAAGTGTCATCTGACGCCCCTTCGTGGACAAGATCGAATAAAGCCGCAAAAGCAGTGCGGCATATTAAACAATTTATGCTCTGAAAATGTTATATTTTAAAGTTTTGGGTGTAAATTTAAGTTGTTTTAGTTATCTAAATAAGTTGATAATAATAAATAATTTATTGTTCAGATGTAAATAGATATTTGCTATTGATATGTTGAAGTCATCGTGACTCAGTGATAGAGTATTTGACAGTAAAAAATGGTTGTGAGTTTGATTTCTCTGCCGCTCAACACGCAGTATCTCACTTTTGGGCGGAAAGCGTAGACCGTCGGATTTTCACATTAGATTCTGTCTGCCTAGTCTCTTATGGAGGAAAAAGTATGATGTTGAAAAATTGTACTGATATAGGTATATCCTTTTTATATTCTACTTATATCTATTGATAAATGTGTCTCAAATACTCATCCAGATATACTTAAGATTTTTGTAAACTCTCACTCTTGTTTAAGTGCTAAGTAAATGATTAAACTTGAAGTGGGCTTGAGATAACAATTAAAAAATAAATGTCACTCAACTTATTAGTACGAAACATCAACACAATGTCATAACTCATAAGCGGTAGCGAATTAAATGGCGGTGTCCTAGACAAGCACCGCCACGGTTTTTTTCGTTTTAACACAAAAGGACATTTTTCGATAATAAGTGAATGCTGTTGGTCCTAACAGTGACTACAGTGGAGAAGGAAAGAGGGTACTCTATCCTCCGAAAAATACAAACAATACGTGGCTGATTGAGAGGTGTCGCCCATCACAAGGGCGTCCCCTGCGAGTCTCGTCCACAAAAGTAACAGTAGTATCTACTATAAAACGTTTAGCACAATTCTCAACCATTTTAATAGATAGTGAAAGTTCTATAAATGCGGTTCGTTAAAAAAAAGGAAGAGGGAGAAATTTTCTAATAATGTTTCTATATATATCTCCCTAAAGATTTACCACAGCAATATGTTTATTTTTTTCTCAACACCAATGTAAGTGACATATCAGAGCCTGATTAGAGAAATTGATAGCGAAATGATTTAGAAAACGATTTTTATTTAAATTTCCTTTACAAATTACATTGTGATATTAATATCCATATCCTTAGTGTATCAATAATCTACTAGGCTTTGCATTATATAAGGTACCCTCCATATACATACAATATATTTAAAGTGAAAGTTAAGTAAATATTTACTAGGAAAAGGGGACCCTTGGGCAGATCTATCTGGGGACCAATTTCTAATAAGTATCAAAACATAACAGTGTATATTATTTTAGTATTTTTAAAGTGTTATTCTACACAGAATAAGAAAACATTTTTGGGAAACATATAAAAGTTTGAACGTATTCCTTAATTCTTGAAAAGCAATGAACTACTCTTAAACGCGCTACTCTTAGCGCGGTTTCGAATCGCGTTTGCTTTAAATTTTTATAGGTTTTATAAAATTATATTACTTAGCTTCACGGTTTTGTCCCACATAATAAAGTAGACAAAAAGTACCTAGTATCAAGACACTCCGTACTTTGCTTTCCACCGAATTCAAGACATTGCGTGTTGAGTGGTCGAACTCAATGCCGCACTTTGTGTTACCAGAGCGAGAAAATGAAAATAATTTAAATATAATCACTCCCCCGAGTGGGGATCGAATCGATCGTGTTTTCAGTCAGACGCTGTCCCCGGGGCCAAGACCGGCCTCATTATATATATTCGTTTCCCTTACCCTATTCTGGGGATAAGAACAACATGTTATTTTATTCTAAAGGCGGTATTGACTTAACTTTAAATAAAGCTTTTTGCTGGCTTTAATAAAATATTTATAAGTAGTTAGAAACTTACCCCTCGACTATCTTTATTTTGTCGGTGGAACACCGTGGGCCTATAGATTTCAAATACCTCCTTGAGCGCATTTAAATCTTTTTCTGAAGATTCATTCTTACCAGCTCTGTAGAATAACTGTTGAAGTTCATCTACAAGAAATACATATAACAAGAAGTATTTTCAGTTCTTATTATGCAGCACTAACAAAAGTTGGTACGCGTACTTTAAAAAAAAAAGGCCTAATAATTTTATACGACTCCCAACTTTAGTAATAAATTATAGTATATAATTAGGTAATATATATTTTTTTCAAAAATCTGTAAAATTTCAATAAAAAAACATAATCACAATCTTGTCTTAATAAATAATCTGGTTTCTTTTATTAAAGTAAATTTTATTATAAATTTCCATAACCAATAGATTACCATAAAATACTTATAATTACAGTTTCACGCTTTTTCCCGCTTAGCATCTCGATCAAATAACAATTACATTTTTGAACTAATTACAAAAAATTAGTTTCTTATTATTATCTATTATATTTATTTAATTCTTAAAATACCTGGACCATTTTTTTGTATTTCGTAAAATTGAAAGGCACCTACCTTCAGGCACAAGCTGTGCAGCAACACTACAACCTAATATTAAAAATATAAAAAACACATTCATTTCTACAATATCAATGTATCAATGATCGATAAGGGATGTCCGAGCTTTATATAAACAGTCAGGCACACGTGCTCGAGTACACATTTAGAAAAATTCTCCTACTATCACTTGTGTATCACGCGATGAGTGCTGTTAACAAATAGGTATACAGGCGTATGGATTGGATGGCTAAATTATCTGCAGAAGGTACACGATCGACTTATCGATCACACTATCTTGAATTGGAAATATTGATTTTAATAAAATATATCGAATATTTCTATAACTATATACAACTTATGTATGCACTCAACGGATTCAAACAATGTAATGGTGTGCTTCGTGAAGAGTCCGTCTACTGTGGTTTAGATAACTGTTTCGTAAATAAGACGAATTAGTTGAAATTGATGAGTTTTTAGAAGATATCATAAATAGAAAAAAACATATATATTATGATTAAGGATAAAAATGATGTTCTTAACGATTTTTCATTTTGGTAGCAACAAAGGAGTAGGATTTAAATAAAAAAAAACAATTAAATTTTATAAATAAAGTTTATAATAATACAAAACATGTATTTTATACTTCTGTCATATCAACGTCTTCTATTACCAAATCGTCCAACATTTCAGCGAGAGTGATCCTCGGTAGAGACGGGTCTATTTCATCGGTATCCACTGGTATTTTATTTTCGTCTTTGAAAATATTAATATTTTGCCTGAGAGCTGGATCCTCTTCTAAATCGTCCAAGAACTCGTTGTAATCACTGCAAATAAAATTATATCTTTAGTTTTAATTTCAAAAAACATTGTATAAGCATATCTATTAACCAATATCAAATGCTTGATAGTAGTATCATACATCATATATGGCGCGATCCATTTATTATTATTTTTTATAGAAAAGGGGTCAAATTCACAATTTTTTCTTTATCTTGAAATGATAGATATGTTATTTTAATAGAATATTTAAATTTTAGAAATTTAAATTCAAAAAATAAAACGTAAAAAATACTGAATGTTTCTTCATTTTTCCTTTCTATTAGTATATATTTAATAAAAAAGATTGTATCTATAGTCAAATTAGTATACTTAAGTAATAAAAAAATATCCAAATAGTATGAACCATAACATAATAAGAAATTATTAAAAAAGTAATAACAAATAACCTTTTATTTAAAAATTTTAGCCACCTTCTTTCGCAAAACACAACAGAAAAGAATATGAAAAATAAAGTATTCATATCACTACAGAGATAAACGATCATGAAAAATCTTACAGTTACTTCACTAATTTACTATCGTTAGTTTTTACAGTAGGTAAAATTTACCCACATACCCCCAATATATACATATTAAAAAAATAATAAAACAGGAGCAGGTACAATATGACATCATAAATACGACAATAATTAACACGCCCTGATAAGAAAAATCTAATTAATAAATTAGATTTATTTATTATCTAATTAATAAGAAATATAACGAATTCAGATGGCTAACTATCGGCATCACCAACGTGCAAATGGTTTCATACGTAACATCTTCAATGATAAATACTATTTAAAAAACCGGTACGCAGCACTAAGCTTTCCGCCGGATTCGACACATTGCGTAGTAAGTGACGGAACTCAACGCTGCGGTTTGTCTTACCCGAGTGAGGAAACGAAAATAATTTAAATATGACCATTCCCCCGAGTGGGAATCGAACCAACAAGTTTAGCCTCTAGTTTAGTCTCTTTAGATATAGTAAAAGCCAATATTTATAAATAGTTTCATTTCATCAATCTCTTATACGGAACTCTAAGTATAAAATAAATACATATTTAAAGATTCAAAACCAATAAGATTACAACCAACGTCACTTATTCAAAAATATATTGAAATGAATTTTTCTAATTAGTAAATATCATATTACAATTGCCTTGGCATTTTATATAGGTATAGGCGTAATTATTGTTGGGTGGTGCATTTAAAGCTGATAAAATCAAAATAAAAAAAATTTAAACAAGTCCTTGTCTAATAGCAAAATTTAAAAACAAACAACAACAACAAAAATTAAATAGACGAAGGCTAACATTAAAATTTGAAACAAACACAACTTGACTCTCCACCCTCTCACACAATAATAAACAAAATTCAGTTTTTAAATTCCTACTGTTAAGCGTTCAAAATGTAGAGTTTTCTAAAATATATTTTTAAATGCTAAACAAATTTTAGTTTAAAATTTAAATTCTCTACTAGCCACCGTACTCAACGTACTTACTTAAGATTACTTAGATGTGGATTCAATTTCCACTCTGGGTAATGATTAAATTTAAAAGTATGTATATTTATTTCTCTGCTTTGGTGTGACAAAGCGAGGCGTTGTTCCGCCACATACACAATATCTCGAATTCTACTATCTCGCTATGCGGGAAAAAGTACGAAGATAATAATAATTACTTTTTACCAAAAAAATAAATAAATCGACGCATAACTCAGTGAAATCAGTAAGTGACTCTACTTTCCTACCCTTAGGGTGGTTTAAATTTAAAAATTTACATTGACTAACTTCGTAGTATACTATACCTGATCTACTAAAAAAGATGAACTATAAAAAATAGTTTATTCTATAAAAAAATATCTTACTCGTCGGTCGTAGACGCGGCATGTTCGTGCATATGACGTAGTTTCCATGCCCTCGCGCGCCTCCGAGCCGCCTTCTCGCCGTAGAATTTCTTCACGAGGTATACATCTGGTACTATGTTGCGATCGAGTTTATCTAAATTATCGTCGTTGACGTTTGATTCACCTAGGTTATAGCTAAAAAATAATTATAAAAAATACTTCTGTAATTATACAATTAATGTTAAAAAACGTACGTATTTTAGTTTTTCAATAATATTGTTATATGGAACAATTAACTAGAATCTTTTTATATATTTAGCAAAGTTATAAAAAAATAACGCAACAGGATTCGAACCCACGCCTCTTGGGAGTTCAAAAACATAATTGTCTCCAAAATTTATTAAATTAATGAATTTGAAAAATCTATTTCGCGCAAAGTTTAAAATAAGAAATAAATTCTGAACACGATATTATCATATATCCGCAATAAGGATTTAATGTGTCATAAATGAATGTCACTCGTTTAACATTTGTAAAGCAAAGTTTGTAACAATTACGATAAAACGATAAAAAATACAAGCGTACTATCAACTAATTGATATATAATTGATAGTGTACTTTAAAAGATATGATTTTCACCATAACCATTAATTACTTTAAATGACAATGATTTTGAAATAATATACAAGTTATGTATTTGTGAATTGTGTTAAATCTGACTAAAAAGATATGCAATTAATATTCAAATTATTTTAATTTCTAACGTTTATACTAATTAATAACTTTTATTCTAATTGAATACATTTTTAAGAACCCAAAGTTTCGAAAACTTTACAGTAGTCCGTGGTCACAGGTAGATATGATGATAAACGAGTAGTGTTCAAAACGTCGGCTTTTCAAAAATATTTTTTTGAATACCAAAATATATGCAATTGATCCGTTTAAAATTAAAGACCTTATAATAATTATTAATTTTCAAACAAGTTGAATTAGAACTCTAGGAGTTTGAATAAAAAAAAGGTAAAGTTGACCAAATTAAGTTAAAAAAAAAGATAAAGTTGAACAATTATAGTAATTGTATCTAATCTAATATGACGAGAAATAATTTAAAAAAAAAAACAATTATTTATGTTATACGGCAAGACGTTCAAATCCCTATCTCCAAAATATAATCAGCTAACAGTAGAGTTGATAAAAGTACTTTATCAAACGTATCGAGACATTAAATAAACAAATTAATTGGAAATACCGATGATTAAATAAATCAATCACTTCTAAAAAATATGACGCATTTGCAGTAACAAATGAATGAATAAACAGACAACAATATTAGATTTAACACAGATAATTTCGCTTAATAGTACAAAAGATAAAAAAACTATTAATATGTTAAAGAAAATATCCGTTTTTACATAAAATTTAAAAAAAAAACTTTACAGAAGCCATATGTTTTTTTAATAACACATAAGAAATATATCAAATTATTAAATAAAATTATACCACTATTTGTTTTATATACATTTTTGTTTAAAGTTTAAGATTATGTAGTATCTGTATTACAGATTGATTTCTTTCTTGAAATAACGTTAAGATATTAATACATTTAAACAAATATTTTTTCTTAATATAAACTAATTCTTCCAAAGATTTTTATTAAATTTAGTACGCAGGTTGTCTCGAGGACGATGAATGGATCCAGTTGGGTTTCATTTTAAAGAAAATGTCTTTTTATGCATATTTTCATTCAATACAAACTTCTACAATATTTATTAGAATATGAAAGTTACTAGAAACACTACAATCTACAAAGTTATGACAGTAATGGGAAAATGGGATTTGATTAAAATAAGAGTAAAAATTTAAACAAACTAAAGAAACTGGTTTTGGATTTTTTGTAATTATAAAAAAGCACTTTAATTCTGAAAAATAAGGAGTAAACAAATTTGTAAAAAAACATATTTATCCGCATACATATATATAGATAGTTAAAAAAAACTTATTTCCACATACATACCCTAAAACGGTATCTCCAGGCTTTAGTATATGTCCTAAATGAGTTTTAGTATGTATTGGACTGACATCTAGACCCAGCTCACTCGCTTTGACCACCCATACATCAGCCAAGACATGCTTGTTAGACACCATGCCTTGCCCAGGGAATGTTTTCTTTTCCTACACAAAAAAATAAATAAAAATCTAATATTTATATTCTAATGTAATATATTTGAATATGGAACATATTCAAATATTGAATTTGAATATAGAATTAACTTAATATACAATAAATATTGAGTGTGGACACTATTGTATTAATATTGCTACATAGTTATTCTCTCTCTTATCATGAATATAATATAATATTTTATTATTATAAAATAGTATACATACATGCTCTTTCAATATATCTATATCCATAACAATATATTCCACGAGCTGCTTCGGATTGCAAATGGCGTTGAACGGGTTACGCCAATACTGTGTTGAAGATAGATCACATACTGCAAAAAGATATTTATACAAATATTAAATTTCGAAAGTTGTTTCAAATATTATTTAATATAAATACAATAAAAAATTTAAAACAAACATGAGGAAGAAGTTACAATACTTACAAGTTACTAAAATAACTGTATAAGCAATCGGTTTTGGGTTTGATTTCCACTGACAAATAATTGTTTAAAATTTATTTTAGTTTCTCTGCTATGGTAAGACAAAGCGCGGCGTTCGAGTCCACCACTAAACACGCCATTTCTCGATTTCGGGCAGCTTGTTTCTGACTACTCAGCTTTGCGGAATAAACAGTGAAGCTGCTTTTTTATATATAAAAAAAACATATAAATATACAGATAAAGCAATAAATACCTTGTCCTGTATAAGCATCAATCAAATGCATTGTGCTTGTCACTCGCTGAACTAAACAGATAGGTGATATAGATCCCAAGCTCTGAGTCACTTTCTTTGGCAAGCAGACAATACTGTCTTTTGACAAAGGCACTATTTCCACACTAAATGTAAACTTATAATTATAGACATTACTATGAATGTCATGAGATATTAACTTTTTTGAATGTTGGCATTTTATTGGTAGAACTGATTGGATGAAATCAACCATTTTTCTTGCATGATTCTCTGTAGCATAGAAGAAGTCTAGACCATCTGTATATAAAAGCAAAACAAATAATTTTAGTTATCTTAGTTTAATCATCATAATTTTTTATCAGACAGTAAATATTTCTATTGAATACATAAGAGCAATAAGACGTTACAAAATATAGAAACATTAAAAATTAAATGAAGGTAATTATTTTTATTGTTGATAATTATACATTTATAATAAATTTTTAAATTAATCTAGTAAATAATAACTTTTACGAAAAGTCATAACAAAGGTTTCCATAATAAAAAAAATCAAAAAATATCCACTTCTACATCACAACTAACCATGTTTAGGTTTGATTCCAAGGGTGTTAGCATGCGCTTTGTGTTTTAATATCAATTGTTCCAAATAGTAGAATGTCTTTCTGTTATTCGCTCTTTGTCTAACTTGAACCAAAGCACGCCAGTAGTCCTGGGCCTCGGAACGATGACAAGCATCACACATCTGATGTTGTATGACATATTCAACGATAAATGTTTGTTGAAGTACTGTTCCTCCCACAACTTCTCCTTGAACTGTAAGCTTTACCTGTAAAAGAAAGTAGCTAGTTGTTTATTTTCTTAGCTAAATATATAAAGTTTTAGTTTTATACAAGTTAAAACTCAAAAATGTACATTTTAAATATTTTAATACTATGACAATAAAATTTAGAAAGAAAATGACTGTACTTCATGTACAGCCCTTTGTAAAAGTTGTTTGCTTAATTAAATGTGGAAGAATGTCTTAATTATGTATTTAATGTAAATAAAACACTGGAGTTCACGATAAGTATTACATTAGCTAGATAGCAGAACATGAACTAATTTTGTCATACATAATTACATGTAACCCACATAAATTCACTTTGAAAACAAAGCAAGTAAGTACCGTCAAACTAAAGAACAATCTTTGACATTCTATTTTCTATTATAATGTACATATGACAGTCTTGAATATATGAAATATACTAACTTTAATTCGTTTAGAATGTGGTTCTGTCCAAGCAAATCCAGCGTCAACAAGCTTCACTCTATTAAGGCCTTTCAGTCTTTTTAGACACAAAGCTAGCAATTCTCGTGATTCTAGCGCACAGACTAACCACTCATTTGGAGGTTGCAAGTATCTATATATAAAATTGAATAATAAAAACATGTGTAAAAATGTGTAGGGATCTAAAAAATTATTTCACAAAATAATAAACTTTAATATATATGTTTTCAATTTCTTACTATAGTATAAAAAGCTAATTATATTTATAAAAATGTACAGTTAATTTCATGTTTAGATATCAAGATTATTAAATACTAAATTAAATACAACTAGTCTGGTTAAAATAATTTCACTTGATACATGTCTTCAATTGTCTATTTACTATTTAAATTTTGTCATAAAAATATCATATACTCTATATAATATCTAAACATAACTGAAATTGAAAACCCAAAAGTAGTAAAATGTATATAAGATATTTTCAATTACATCTCTATTAAAATTTTAAATACTAATAATTGTGCAACATTTCTTTTGTGTTAAGACAGAAATCATACCTTTCACATCCTCTACAGAAAAATAATGTCGCTTGCTTTGGAATGCCATCAGTGATATCTACGTGAGCTCTTAAACATGCAACGCACATATTAGAAGGATTTGCTTCAATAGGAACAGCACATTGGCAACATAATCTGAAAATGATAAACACTTTAAAATAAACATGGTACATACCAATTTTATATTGCATTCCTATTTTGTTAACAATTAATAAGTTTACTATGTTGTATATCTAACATTTGCAATGTTTGTTAAGATTTTTTCGACAAACACAAAATCTAACCTAATATCTTCTTATAATGTACTACATAAACTTACATTCGCGTGCCATTCGGATTTAAGTCATTGTCTGGTGATATATATTCCATATTTGTGATTTTATTAAAAAGCAATGTGAATATGAGAATTAAAATTAATTATAAAATGAAAAACTTAAATCAACGTGTTAAACTTAGAAACTGACATTTAACAACTGATCCAAATGACATATAGATATGGTTGGGATTACAAGATTTATATTTAATAATTCAGTAAATTATATAATTATTCTTTCTTTCCCCTTTTACTCTCTAGTTTCATTATTGTTAATTGTTAATTAGATTACGTTTATGCCTATGAGAAAATTTTTATAAAAACATTAATTAAAATATAATTAAACATATTTAGCAAAATAGAGGCCGAGGTGTTTTTGTATAACAACCACACTTATACTTACTTTAGATACTTAATATAGATAGTTTTATAATAATCATTTAATCTCTTTTTGATTTCAATATACTACTACTTAATTGGTATAATAATCGGCACTTGGCAATATATTTTCTTCGTATACGCATAGTACGAATAAAGAAATATAAAGTAAAATTCTAATAAAAAAGAGTCTGGATTTTGTTCTAAACATATAAAAATATTTTGTTTAAACTTTTGTAATGGTAAATAAAAATATTAACTTTTCAATTTTTGACCATAAACAATGCCGTACTTTGTGAAACGGAACTGGAAACAAGAAATGAAAAAGAACATTTACATTATGGTTACTATTCCTCTTACGTAAACTTCGACAAGCACTGAATTTTTAAAAGAAGAATTTTCTAACACTGTACATTCCCGTAAGCACATTCAAATATCGAACATGTTTTCTACCGTTGGTAGAGCTGGTCTTTTGGCCACGAGAGCGGTAGTTAACAATACTTTGGCCGAGAAGACACCTCTGGTTGCCGGAGCTCTTGCGAACAAACGTGATTATGCTGCAAAAGCTGCTGGAAAAGGTCAAGGTAAGGTGGTAGCAGTTATTGGTGCTGTCGTAGATGTACAATTTGAGGATAGTCTACCTCCCATCCTAAATGCTCTCGAAGTTCAGAACCGATCCCCCAGGCTCGTCCTGGAAGTGGCACAGCATTTGGGAGAGAACACTGTGCGTACCATCGCCATGGACGGTACCGAAGGTCTCGTCCGTGGACAACCTGTACACGACTCCGGCTCTCCCATCCGTATCCCTGTCGGGGCGGAGACGCTAGGCCGCATTATCAACGTGATCGGAGAGCCCATCGACGAGCGCGGTCCTATCCCGACCGATAAGACCGCTGCCATCCACGCCGAAGCGCCCGAGTTCGTAGACATGTCTGTGCAGCAGGAGATCCTCGTCACTGGCATCAAGGTTGTAGACCTGCTCGCGCCCTACGCTAAGGGAGGTAAGATCGGTTTGTTCGGCGGCGCCGGTGTCGGCAAGACCGTACTTATCATGGAGCTGATCAACAACGTCGCCAAGGCGCACGGTGGTTACTCCGTGTTTGCTGGAGTGGGAGAACGTACCCGCGAGGGCAACGACTTGTACCATGAGATGATTGAGTCCGGTGTTATTTCCCTTAAAGACAAGACCTCCAAGGTAGCACTTGTATACGGTCAGATGAACGAGCCCCCTGGCGCGCGCGCTCGTGTCGCCTTGACTGGACTAACCGTCGCTGAGTACTTCCGTGACCAGGAAGGACAAGATGTGCTGCTCTTCATTGACAACATTTTCCGTTTCACTCAGGCTGGTTCCGAGGTGTCAGCTTTACTAGGTCGTATCCCCTCTGCTGTAGGTTACCAACCCACTTTGGCCACTGACATGGGTACTATGCAGGAGCGTATTACTACCACAAAGAAGGGATCTATCACCTCTGTACAAGCCATCTACGTGCCAGCTGATGACTTGACAGATCCTGCCCCTGCCACCACTTTCGCTCACTTGGACGCCACTACTGTATTATCTCGTGCTATTGCTGAGTTGGGTATCTACCCCGCTGTGGACCCTCTTGACTCCACCTCCCGTATTATGGACCCCAACATCATTGGTGCAGAGCACTACAATGTAGCCCGTGGAGTCCAGAAGATCCTTCAGGACTACAAATCACTTCAGGATATTATTGCTATCTTGGGTATGGATGAATTATCTGAGGAAGACAAGCTGACAGTTGCGCGCGCGCGTAAGATCCAAAGGTTCCTCTCACAACCCTTCCAGGTAGCTGAGGTGTTCACCGGCCATGCTGGAAAACTTGTGCCTCTTGAGGAGACCATCAAGGGATTTTCTAAAATCTTACAAGGAGAGTATGACCATCTTCCTGAGGTTGCATTCTACATGGTTGGGCCAATTGAAGAAGTTGTTGCCAAGGCTGAAACTTTAGCTAAGAATGCCTAAAATTTTCGTACATTAAATAATTTTAGTGTTAATAGCCATTCATATAAACTCCAGTAATTTATTGTTAAAAAAACACTATTATATCTTAGCAGCAGGTGCAAGAATTATGCAATAAAGATATACAAGGAAATTATAAACCTTATTTTATTTCTTTTTTTTAATAGAAAAGCATATACTTTTTTAAGTAATGACATACAAATTCTTTAAAAAAGGCCAAATTCAAATTTCATACTGTTATGTAACTTGTTCCATTCTTTTTCTTTCATAACAGTTTCATTTTTAATTATGATCTTAAAGTATTACCTCTTTTTAGCTATTTAAATTTATTTATTAATAAAATTATACCAACTTAAATGCCAAAAAGATTTATAAAAATGATTTGTCATCTATACTTAGGAAATTTTGAATGTCAATAATGAAATTATGAATAAACATACAAATAAAAGTTTATTAAAATAAACAATTTAACAAATAATACAATGAAATTACTGATATTATATTTACATAATACCATAGTGATTCAAGCATTTGACTAAAAACAAAATTTGTTGTGGGTTTGACTCCTACAGGGGAAGAATTAAAATTAATTTTCATTTTCCATTATGAATAAGAAGTGTACAAAAGCCCTATTATTTATAATAATGCATTAAATATATAGTAAACAAAATAAATACCACTCGTCCCAATTTTTTTTTTGATAAGCATGTTGCTAAAGTAATATTTCATTAGTTGTAATTAAAATAAGAGAACCTAAAAACCTAACCCATATGGCAAAATTATTGTTTCTTGTCATTTATTATAATATGTTACTTTTTTATATAGGTATATAGAATTTAAAAGAATCCACTTATTTTTATATCAAACATTGAAAACCTTGTTTAACTAACGTATATTGCTTAGGATAAAATTTAAGAAATGAAAGAATTAATAGGTTAAGGACCTAAAAATCTTACCTATACAGCAATATTATTATTTCTTTTTATTACTTATAATATCAGTTACTTTTTTATATATATATAGAATTTAAAAGAATCAACTTTTATATTAATCATCCAAAACCTTATATTTAACAAATGAATATTGCTTAGGATAAAATTTAAGAAATGAAAGAATTTATAGGTTTTACTTAATAGTTTATTTAACAAAGGTCCTATCGTTTCCCTCCAACACGTGGAGCTGCTTTTTGGCTTACTTTAGCAGCTTTAGCTTTAGGAGGTGCCTTTGCCTTGGGAGGAGCAGCTGTAGCTTTCTTAGCGGCTTTGGTGGATTTCTTTTGCTCCTTGGCCGCCCTAGAAAGAAAAAATGAATTTTAATATTACTAATACGCAAAATGTATTTAGTCAAAATAAGTTTGTTAAAAATTTTGTATCATAATGTGTATATAAATTTAATACAAATGAATACATATGTAATTACAACAATAGAATACTATATAATTTTTTTTTAAATTACAAATACAATTTAAATACAAATAAAAACTATTATATCAATTATCAAGTTTAACAAAATTATATAAAGCATGTTAGTACTTGTTAAATACTAAAAATATTTTGTTGCTTACATTTAAAAAAAATGAACATACATACAGGAAGTATTAAAATGCAAAGCAAATTAAAGTTGTTAAAAAAATATTGCAATTTGAGAGTTTGTCATATTGCAAATTAAATCAAACAACTAATGTCAAACAAACTATAACACTCAGCTACTACTTTTACTACATTTATTGCACAATATTAATAAGACACTTACTTGATAGCCTGTTCTCTTTGAGCCTTCCTGACCTCAGGTTTCATGTTCCTCTTAGCCATAATGTCACTGAGTGAAGCTCCAACAATAGCACGCTGGAATTTTTGTGTCCTCCTGGTGCGTTTCTTGGCCTGTTCTTCTTCTTGACCTTTCTTGAACTTACGTCTGTATAATAATTTAATAGAGTCAGTTTAGTAATCTTAGTATGATATAAATTGTAATCCAAAGTTACCTTTACAATAAAAGTTCTAAATCATAATAAATATCATTTATATAAACAAATTATTATTATATTACCTGTAGAGGACAGTCCATGTCACTTTACGAGGATTTCTCCTCATTAAATGTGCAGCCTCACATTTTGAATTCAAGAACGTGAAGGTCTGAAAATAAAAGTAAAGCCATCATTTCTGCCTCAAAGCAAAATTATTAAAGCCTTCTTGGTATCAATTCTATTAAATGTAAGTGATTATATTAGATATGCCTAATTTTATGTTTTTAACACTGAATGAATAATCGCAGACATTACTTATAAATTAAAACAAATTCAGAAATATAACCTATACTAACCACAACAATGTTAAAAAAATCTATTTAAAATGTTGTATAATAGTAAATTTAATATTAATTTATTATTTACATATAACAGGAAATGATAAAGTAGATAAAATAGCTATTATTTACCTTGCCATCCACTTTAACCATGGTTTTGCCATGGCCGGGATAAATCTTGTAACCACTGTAGGCACAAAGACCGATCCTGCAAATAAAACACTCATAATAAAATCAGACACGTCACAATAATATTTTCATAAATGCACAAAGAAATAAAATACGATTATAGAGATATAAGAAAATAGAAATTTACAACACAAACGTACTTCATTTTGACTTCTGTTAGAAAAGAAAGAGAAGTAGAAGTTTTGAAACGAAACAACTATATCAATTTGTCAAACGTCAGCTGTCATAAAAATGCGATTATTTAGTCGATGTTCATAATTCGGTTTAATAAAAAAGAAGTCTGGTATTAATAAATTATCAAGTAAAAAATGATGAAAAATAATAATTAATTTTTATATTAGGCCAAATTTAACAAACAAACATTAGATATATAATAATTTGAAAAGTTTTTAAATACAATATTTTTTCACATATTTGATTTGAAATATAAAATATTGTATATAACATAAAAATTGTTTAAATTTAAATGATTGAGAAAACAATATTATTTAACATTTTAATTTATTGTTTGCGATTCGATTCTATTGTTCGATTTTGATCGATTCACACTAAAAATACAGATTATAATTAACAATTTACTTTTTGTCTATGGTATTAATAAGTAGTATTTAATATTTAAAATTATTATTTGAAAAGTAATTTAAATAAATAGTGGTGTATATTAAATATGTAATTAATTTATTAAATATATTAATGAAATACCTAAACGGAAAATTTTGTGTCATGTAGTTATTTTCTCTATGCCTTTTGGTTCATATTTTACAGGGTAAATTAAATAGCAAAATTATGATTTGTCCGGATTTTTTAGAGTTTCAGGTTTGTAAATAAAAATAAAATAAAATGAAATATAAAAATCTCAATTCAATATTATGTTAGAAATTAATTGTTTTATAATTTTGCCGATATAACCTTAAACCTTTTCACTACAATTTTTTTTCTTTGTTAATATATTATTATTGTTTTTAGGACGTTTTAAAGAAGATGAGAGTACTTGACGACAAAATAGTTTATGCATTGAATACGTCTTTACCTACTGAATCTTTTAAGAATAAAGTAGATGCTTCGTCCGCTTGCCAAGGCTTATATGACCAGATTCAAAAGGGTCACAGTGAAAGAGAAAACGTTATTAAAAATTGTATAGTTTCAACGGCAGAAAGTGTAAAAAAATTAAAAGCAGCTAAGGAGAATACTCCTGATAATTTAGATATATTAAAAGATCTGAAGGCGGAACAAAGAAAGGTACATATTTTTTAAATAATTTCTTATATTTTAAATTTTATTATGGCTAGTTTTATTAAATAAAAAAAATAAAATATATAAGGCTTATACACATTATACATGTAAATATTACTTTTACAGTTACGCTTGTTACAAACAGAACTAAGTGTAGAGGAAGTCATCAAGGAAAAGACTACAAAATTGTTTACGGAAAAATGTAGAAGTTATTATAAGCCAAATAATTTATGAAGACTGATAACAATGCATTTAAAAGTTGAAGGGATTTCTGTACATAAATATATAAATAGTTAGTTGGGTTAAGTTTTATTTATTCCTTTTAAACAATTAAACTTATTTTGAAAAATTGTATGAAACCTACTCTTCAGTCTTTTAATATTTCATTAAATGTGTCTTTAGTTTATAGTATAACATTTTTATATATCAAATATAAAAATATTTATTTTTATAAACATTCCAAATAAAATTTACTTTCAGTATAATTTAGCTATCGTGAAGGTGTCATCAGCAATAAAAAAAATCTTAATTTCTATTTATCAATTACAATAGTAATTGATAAAAAGAAATTAAGATTTTATATATATAAGATATACTTATCTCAATATTTAAATTTTGTAAATATAACTTATTGTTTAAATGCAAAATTTGGTAAACAGAGTATTCACTATATTTAACTATTTAAAATAACTAAGGCTATTATTAGCTTAACTCATTTTCAAATATTTGTTAATTATTGTACTATTTTTTAACTTTTATCCCACATAGTATCTAGTGTCAAGACCGTACTCCGTACTTCACTTTCCACCAAATTAGAGACATTGAGTGTTGAGTGGTGGAACTCAATGCTGCACTTTGTCTTTACCAGAACAACAAAGTGAAAATAATTTAAAGGGAGTGATTATACTCCCCCCAAGTTTAGATTGAACCCACAACTGATCACATTTACAGTCAGATGCTGTCCTATTGTACCACAATCGGCAGACCCACTATAGTATAATAATAATATACTTATTTACACCTTACAGTTAACTAACTTATCAAAATGAAGAAATTAAGTAGTATAATAATCATTTTTTTTTCAATATTTTCATAAGCTCAATCAGTGAAATTGTTCTTTTTTTAAGAAATATTGATTAGGATGGTATTGGAGTTGGAATACATTTTAGTGAAATTTAACAATTTACACAATATATATACCATAATAACAGCAACTGATATAGTATATATTTACTATTTTTAAAGTGTTATTCCACACTTAGGATAAGAAAACATTTTAGAAAAAACATATAAAAATTTGAATGCAGCGGGATTCGAATCCCACTGAGTTCAAATTTTTATACGTTTTTTCTAAAATGTTTTGATATAGTATACTTATAAAAAATATAAGATATTATAGCTGGAGATCTTTATCAAGTTTAAAACTTAAAGAACATAAATATAATGCTGATATCAAATAATAATAGTACAATTAATTTCTTTTATTTCCTATATTTTATAGTCTAATCATATTGATGAAAATATGACTAGTTGTGAATTTGCTAGTTATTGTTTGAATGGTTTTTTTTAGGAAATTACATAATTTTTAGGAACTTTCCTATAGGCATTATCATGTCATTTAATTCAAACTTATATGAAATAAGGTCTTTGTGATAAATTTTGGTTTGATTTATCAAGTTTATGATAAAAATATTTCTTATCATTTATCCATTTTAGAAATCAGAACCAGTTGATATGCATAAGGAAACAACATGAGGAAAATGTATTACATACTAGTTGAAATAATTAAACAATCATTTAAACCCATTAAATAAAATACCAGTTTAAAGCTTTAAAAATAGTGTATTTGATTCTTAGAAGAATAACATAACATATAAAGCAAGCTATATCTATTCTGTGCTATAAACCATTTTCAAAAATATATTTTCTTCTTTTTATGCCTTACTTGCACCCTCTTCTTTCTTTTTAAAATCTTCTTCATATTTTTTATGCCAATCAAGGTTCATTTGATGGACAGATTCTCCCCTTTTTACGGCAGCTTTACCAGCAAATATAGCGCCAACACTAGCAAGCGCTGTGAGTATCATTAAGATATTAGAGAGTTTAATCCTGGCTTCACTTCGAGAGCGATCTATTAACTCTGGCCTAGAATTACAAAAATTAATATTATACACTTTAATGCATAAATACATATAAGTTGTAAGGAAAACAAGTATTAAAGAAAAAAATGCATATATTCACCTAGCAACATTTTGTATCATTCCACTGAATCAAAACGTTTAACTTTCCCAGTTATATCGAGGGAAAACCCTCAATTATTTAATCAAAACTATCGTCATGCAATCGTGTTTATCTTATGAATGAAACTTATAATTATTTAATTTAAGATAAATCTTTATACAAAATACTTACGATACAAATTGAGGAATTTCAGCTTTGCTTTTATACTTTTTAGTCCATACCAGGATAAGCTTTTGAAATTCGCTGGGTTTGTATCGCGGAGCTATTGAGGTGTCACTCTGGTTAGATCCACTTGCAGGAGAACTCATATAACGTCTTAATGGGCGGGTAGCAAGTCTAAATAACGATAATTTCTCCATGATTTTACTCTGGTGTCGACTTAACACTTTGACCTTGAAAATAATTCAATAAAATCTATATGCTTTATATTTCGCATCTAAGTAATACTAGCTATAGTATGTATGTTCAAAATCAGTACTGTCTAAAAATAGTACTTATGTCATTGTCAAAATTTGTCATTATCTGTATGACATAAAGCGTGGCGTATACTCAAGAAGTTATTCAGGAAATTATTTCATTGTTGATAAGTGAATACTATGAAATAATATACCACCGAGATTTATATATTTTTTAATTTATTGCTAACAAATTTTAAAATAAGAAAACAATATTATTTTATAATATATCATTTGAACAGTCATGTATTCATAGAATGATAAGTATTGAAACTTTAATGAAATTATTTAATATTTACTATAATTTACAAAAAATCATGTAATCATAATATATAAATAAGCAAATTTAATATAATTTACATTTTGGAGTCACTTTGATTTGTAATTAATAATATTAAATTTGATTTAGTGTCATTTTTTGTAATTAAGAACATTTACTGTGTATACTAAGATTAATAAAGTACTAAACCAGAATCTATTGCAAAACTGCATTTTGACTATTTAAAAAATAATTTGCGTTCTATGACGTGATCTTCAATAAAATTGAATTGAATTAGAATAAGATTTTTTAAGTAATAGATGGTGGATTGATTGTTCTTTATTTTGTGTGTTGTATATACGAGGAACCACAGTAAGTACTTATATTTGTTACAGCAAGTGGTTTTAGCTAAAACGATTTGAAAATGTACGTCATTTTTCATTCTTATATGAACAATGTGTATATCTTAGCAGTATATTTTATATGTTTTACTATATCTTACAATATTAAAGATATTTTCGTACATATTAAAAAATATTTTTAAACAGCTGTCAGTCTTCTGTCCTTATTTCTTTGGAGTTAATCTTATCTTTTGGACTAAATCGTTCTTGTTTTTACAAATTGATAGCAAATTTGACATTTGCACATCTTTTGGTTTTTAAATGAGACTTATTTAATATATTGCTTAAGAAAGCTAGAAAAAAAAATTAATCACATTGTGCTTATAATTATGTGTACAGAAAAAATGTAGTAGAGTAGAAGAACATTTTAATATTAAATTACAAGCAATAAATATTAGTGGATCAAATTTCAAACATGTTAGTTGCAATATTTTTTTAACACTGATATTTTCTAAAGTTACGTTCTCCTAAAGAGATTAAAATAATTGGTGTATATATAATATTGATGTATAAAATAGTAAATATCTTTGACCATAACTTGTACCTAAAAAATCTATTAACAAATTATATTCCATTCACTTTATCCAATGTCATGCTAAAAAAAAGAAAAGTACTAGATTGTGTACAAAAACTTGAATGGAACATATTGTATGTGAAAAGTTAATGTCTTTAATAGGTAAAGAGTCAATTTTATGTAAAATAATTGTGTAGAATAACATTTTTAGAGCAAATATATATTTTTTGTTATTGCAAGTAAGAAGTGCTATAATTTCCCAAAAAATAAGATATAAAAATCATTTTAACTAGGATGGAAACTTCTAAATAACTTCACATGGCAGTTTTTAGACATTTTTAAATGAAAATTGAATATCTATGGTTTTTCCTTAATTATTTTTTTATACTTTCAAATAGTATAAAACAAAAATGGACAGGTGGTTTGGGCATGTGGAAAGAATGAGTGATGAAAGAATGATAAGAAAGATTTATGAAGCCAAGGTGAGGGGTACGAGAGGTCAGGGGATACCTCGGTTGACCTTCGAAAACACAGTATCGAAGATACTGGAGGAAGGTCACGTAAAAAGTATGAGGACCCCCCGAAGGGCATGCATGAAGAGGATAATGACTGTGGACGAGGCGAAAGATGTATGCAGGGACCGTAGCGTTTGGCGCTCCATACTGTCTGACTACCCCGCCAGGGATGAAGCGTGAAGCTAAAAAAAAATGGACTTAGTTGGATGATTCACTTTTAAGACAATATATAATTTAATTGCACAGATGTCTGGAGGTCACAAACATCGTTATAAGAATGCAGGTCTCAGTGCAGACGAACTACGCCGTCGACGAGAAGAAGAGGGTGTACAACTTCGCAAACAAAAGAGGGAACAACAACTTTTTAAACGGAGAAACGTTAACCTACCTGCACCCAATGCTCCTGATATCGCACTTCAGGTATTTATTTATCAATTAGTAAATTCTAACTGTAGTAATATATATAACATACTAAAAACAATGTCATGAATTATATAGTGAGCAAAACATTTATAGATGAATGATCAAAAAAGGAATTAAAATGTCAAAAAAGTGTACCAGAGCGCAGAAATGAAAATAAATATTAAATATAATTATTCCACCGAATAGGAGTCGAACCCACCCAATCGTGTTTACTGTTAGACGTTAACCCACTGCACTACGATGGCCGCATTGCATGGTTAACATGTGATGGAAGGTACACGCTGTTATATCCGAAAAAGTCCTATCGGCGGTGTAGCAATAGTACACAACATTGTTATTAGCGAATCATAATCAATGATTTTCGTAAAGTATTTAAGTAAAGGGCGCTAAGAAATTCAATTTCTTAGTTTTTGATTTAAGTGTCATGTGTAATTTTGTATTTGTATTAAACAGATAAAACTATTAAAATATACTCTTTAAAAAAACACGCAGAAGAAGCAATATTATTTCCAGTCATGTAAAACAAATCCCGGCGTTAATTTCCGAATATTAACTCTATTTATTAATTTAATATAAAATGGGCGAATAGTGTAAATAGGTGCGTTTATCCACTGGTTTCTCTGCCTACGCTATTTATAGGGGTAAATACTTGACAAAAATATATTCAAATAAGATCGATAACAGACTGGATAATGTTTACTTTCTATGAAGGTTGCCTCTTGAAATTTAAGCTGATTATTTACTAGTACTAATTACACAACCAATTGTCTGTTTAGGGTATAATGAATTATAGGATTATTTTAACTGAATACGTGCATGAAACATTTGATTATATTTTTTGTGTTAAAATATTTTAAAGATTTTGAAAAATTACGAAGTTATTTTCTAATGAAAAAAAGCAGCTTTACGACTTATCCCGCATAGCATAGTAAAAATTAATTCATATATGTAGAACTCTAATTTTTGTTATAATAATAATTTTATTGAACCACTTATTTTGAAACAAATATACTTAGCAATGTGTGAATCTCTCATCTCTTATTGTATATCTTCCTGGGGTGGTGCATCGAAATCAATCTTAAAATCGCTTGAGGTTGCGCAACGTGCAGTTCCCAAAATCTGCACTTTCAAACCATTATTATTTCCCACTTCAGAATGATATAAGTATTGTCAAGTGCTAACAGTAGAGGAGATATTTATACTAAATATTTTATTGAAACAGCACATGGAGGTTAAATTCAAACCCAGAATATTGCATAAACGCAGAAATTACGTTGCGTGTGTTGGCTTTAAAACGTTTAAACTATGTTCATTCATAAGTTTTATTCTTACTTAGGACCGTAAATATATAACGTTGTAAACAAAGATCTAAATATTTTTTCTGTCAATAGCAAGATATGTAAGGTGAAACTTGTTAATTATTTACTGAATTTATCCTATAAGGGTACTGAAAGACTTATGTGCTTATAAAATCTGTGTACGTCCTATCTATGTGCGCTCCTTTGTAACAGACACATTCCCGTACACACTCATTCAAACAAACACATTCACACCCACCTATTCACACACACAATCAAATTCACTCATTATTTTTTTATTATTTCTTATTTTTCTCTTTTAGTTTGTATACAAAGTAAAATTTTAAACTATTTAATTTTAGAGAAGCTAAATAATAATCTTTTCCCCATATACAATGAATATATTGATAATATGATTTTCAAAAATATTTTTACCAGGAGGACATTTCAATTTCGTCATCAGATGACATCACACCAGCGATGGTAGCAGCTCTCTTAGGCGATAATCCACAGGAACAAGTTATAGCCACACAAAAGTTTAGAAAGCTCCTAAGCCGAGAACCCAACCCACCCATCGACGAAGTGATACGGACTGGAATAGTTCCTAAATTTGTTGAATTTCTTACTAATAGTGCTAATCCTACGTTACAGGTAAGTTTTATTTGAAATGCGATAACTTACGTTGCGAGAACATCTTTAATTAATTAAGGGCGTTTTTTAAGTTGTATCCATAAAGGGAAATTCCTCGGTTATTGAGGTCCATATTGTCCACAGATAAAATGTAAAAACTAAATATTTTAAAATCTATTTAAAATTATTTTTTAAGCTGTTTCTTACAGTAGTATCAAGACATTGCGTTCCCCGTTTTGAAAAAGTACATTTAAGATATTCTATAACGAATAGCGGCATTCAACGCCACACTTGGTTTTACCAGAGCGGCGAAATGAAAATAATTTAAACAAAATCGAGTTAGAACCAAAGCTACAACCAGGCGTTTTAACAGCCAGGCGCTGTCTCGCTGCGTCATGATGGCCTCAAACACGTCCACTCCTATCAATGGTATATTTATAATTTAAAGACGGACTTGGAGTCCTACCCTTACTCTGTGAACTCGAGAAATACCTCGTTATATATATCATCATTATCCTAATATATACAGACATTACACTTATAATAAAATGAAAAAGATTTTAAGGTAATACGTACATAAATATGGACAGTTCGAAGCTGCTTGGGCGTTAACAAACATAGCATCAGGCTCGTCAGAACAAACCCGCGTGGTGGTGGAGAGCGGCGCGGTGCCCGTGCTGGTGGCGCTCGCCGGCTCCGGCTCGGGCTCCAGCGACGACGTGCGGGAGCAGGCGGTGTGGGCGCTCGGCAACGTGGCGGGCGACTCCGCGCGGTGCAGGGACGCCGTGTTGGCGGCTGGACTGTTGCCGCCTTTATTGGAGTGAGTGGATACATTTTGTATGTTTATTTACACAAAAGAAGCTCGGTAAGTTGAAAACCTTCGAATCGCCAAATGTTTTGTTTCTTTTCTTTTAAACGTCAAAACCTCCATTACTTGAGATTTCTACCCTCAATTAGTCGAAATAATCAGTGAGTTCTTGCAAGCTATTACGAAATATATTTTCCTTTCATGACTCTAATAATTCTATAAAGTAAGACCTCTGTATCTCGAATACGTTTATAGTTCGAAAAAAAGTTACCAACTAAGAATTTGTCGACAAAGTAAATACATAATTGTTTCTTGGAAAAATGCTTATATTATCTTTCTAATCCAAAATTTGTAGAATTAATCTCAACCTCTTCATGTCGAGTCAAAATCTGTACAAGTCGAGAATTCTATATCTCGAATTTCTTGACGTCTTTTTTGGGTTAATCTGAGCTAGATTGGGAAATAGAAGCATTATAACTGCATATTTCATTCTGTGTACATAGTAAAGAACGCATATTTCATGCGATTATATCCTGATGTCAAGGCACTAGTTTCTCTATTTTGCGCCCAAAATCGAGAGATTGTGTGTAAGTGGCGAAATCCAACGCCGCGCATTGCGTATTAATACTAAATGCCTAATATTTTGTGCTTTTTTATTTGCAGTATTTTAAACAAATATTCAAGATTATCCATGACAAGGAATGCTGTGTGGACACTTTCGAACCTCTGTAGAGGAAAAAACCCTCCTACGAACTTTGAAGCTGTTGCTCCAGGTGTGTAATGCTAGAGTATGGTATGAAATGAAGATATTATTTTTACGCTTTACGCTTAATTTTTCCACTTGGCAAGATAATCAGAAAAGCATTTAAACATTTACATTTGCATTCCTGAATTGTTGCCTTTTCAGTGGCGAAATTCAAGGCCACGATTTGTAATGTTTCAGATTAGTAACGGAACTATGACCAGTTAGGTTTACAGTCAGACGCAGTCCCACTGCGCGATGTTGTCCTCCTTTTTTAAACTTTAACATATTTAAATATAAAAAAAAAAACAGTATCATCACTTGATATACAATAATCAAATTTGACAGTGACGTAGTTTACGGTTAGTAGTCGTTCATGGAATTGCGACAGGGCTGGACTAAGAAGGTCTAGGAAAAAGCTTATTTATGAGTGGAAGAAAGGCCAGCTAAAGAACTGAGAAAGGGTTTTATGACAGGGATGAATTAAGTGCTCTTCTAAGTTTATATGATTTCTTATTTTTTTTTAAGGACAGGAAGTAGTTAGTGTCAAGAAAAGTTAGTCAAGAAAAAGCGGAGTACGGAGTGTACTCTGCTTTTCGAAGAATTCGACACATAGCGTGTTGAGTAGCAGTCCTCAACGCCGCGCTCTGTGTTATATCAGAGCGAAGAAATGAAAACAATTGAAATATAATCATTCGCCCCATCGGGATTCGAACCCACAACCGATCGCGCTTACAGTCAGACGTTATCCTGTTGTGCCACGTCCGATCTCAAGTTACCGTTTTAAGTTATGTAACGTATGTTTGTATATTAAATGTAGGTGTTTGAGAATTTTTTAATTTTTGTCCCGCATAGCAGGGTAGACAGAAAATACCTAGTGTCGCGACACTCCGTACTTCGCTTTCCACGGAATTCGAGACATTGCGTATTGAGTGCGTCGCACTTTGCCTTTACCAAAGCGAGGAAGCGAAAATAATTTAAATAGAATCACCGCCACGAGAGGGGATCGAACCCACAACCGATCGCGTTTACAGTCAGACGCCATCACACTGCGCCACGACTTGCGTCACGACATTAATTTATATAGATTGAATAATTTGAATTGAAATACGGTAAGTCCAGACTGAACAGCAGGTTGTCTCGTTCGGCCAGGTATCCCGGTGCTGGCGCGGCTGCTGCACCACACGGACGCGGACGTGCTGAGCGACGCGTGCTGGGCGCTGTCGTACCTGTCGGACGGGCCCAACGAGAAGATACAGGCCGTCATCGACGCGGGCGTGTGCCGGCGACTCGTCGAGCTGCTCATGTGAGTGCACACACGCACACATTCCCATTGATTATACGTAATGATTTACACGTGTTTTAGAATTTTTAAGAAAAAAAAATGAGCATAGTAGCATAGATTCACAGTATCTGATTGAAAACTTTAATTTGTTTCTCACTCAGAGGAATGATTATAGTTATATTTTTTTCCATTTTTTGCTATCTGATTAGTACAAAACGCGGCGTTGAGCGTCGCCACTCAACGTTTGAAATGTGGGAGTTAATCAAGTTGAAAATCGCATACATTTTCAACTTTTGTATTTATTTTGAAATGTGTTTCAATTTGAAGCTTGTAATAATTAATTTTTGTCATGTCATTTGACAAATCTAATTATATTACTTATTTTGAAATATCAAAAGACTTTGTAAATATTACTATAGGCTATGAAAATTGTGAACAAACAGCGTATTTTTTTGAACCTTTTTAGTGGTTCATTTCATGATACGAAATGCGCTCGTGAGTAGCTAGTTTATTAAGCTGCTATATAAATTTATGCAAACATATTCGTTCTAGGGAGTCGGTAATGCATTCTCTTATGGCATATACATCTGTCACAGCGACTCGAGAGGTTAATATAATATAATGAAAACGTTGTTTCCGACAACGCCTCGCACATGCCAGGCACAGCAAGTACACGCTGGTGTCGGCCGCGCTGCGCGCCGTGGGCAACATCGTGACGGGCAACGACGCGCAGACGCAGGCCGTGCTCAACTGCGCGCCGCTGCCCGCGCTGCACGCGCTGCTGCGCTCCAGCACCGAGGCGCTGCGCAAGGAGGCCTGCTGGACGCTGTCCAACGTCACCGCCGGCAACGCCGCGCAGATACAGGTCGCTGTGGGGGTATCGGGCACTTTTAGTGTGTGTGTTTAAAAAATGACTAATGATGGGTCAAAGTGAATAAACCGAAGCAGAGAACCCGGTGTCATAATATTCTTTTCACTTTTTTCGCCTAAAATCTAAACGTTTCGTGTAGATTGGCGTAACTCAACTCTGGCACTGCAACGCTGCTATTTTAACAATTCAGAGAAATGAAAATAATTTGAAGATAATAGTTCCTCCGAGTTGGAATCGAATATATAACCAAGGGCACTTTTGATCAGATACGTGTCCATCACACTATCCCACGTTGGTTCTTGACGTTTAATAAAATAAATAAGTAAATAAAATACATTTATGTTTATTTAAAATGTAATTGTTACAGGCCGTAATAGACGCAAACATTTTCCCGACTCTAATAGACATACTAAAGAATGCAGAATTTAAGACGAGGAAAGAGGCCGCGTGGGCGATAACCAATGCCACGAGTGGTGGGACGCATGCGCAGATTAAGTAAGATATTTTTTGATTTAAATAATTATATATATAGAACGTTATGACTTGAAATATATCGAATGGGGATGTTTCAGACATTTTATTTGGAACTAGAAACTAGTAGCTTTTCTAAAATTTAGGTAACGTCGGGCTTTATACAATGTACTTCCGAATAGTAAAATATACCCAGTTTATCCAGTTAAAATTATATCGTATAAAATGTGCCAAAATCACGAAAGTCAAAAATCTTATTATCGCCCACTAAACTTTTTACCAGACATAATAATGTTAGATTAAGTACACGGTTTAAAAAAATCATTTAATAACAATAATTAATTTTAAAAAATGAAAACCATATACAGATAGATCTCTAGTAGCTTTACGCTTTATCCCTAGCGGGGTAGTTTGAGAGAACGGAGTAGTACGAAACGATCATTGCATACTTGTTTCGCCTCGTCCATAATCTTCAACTACTTCAAACATTCTGTGCCCATAAGAATTTCGACGCAGCCGGTATTAGAATGCATGACTTAGCGGTCAGAGTGGTTGGTCGGTTTTCAAGAGACGCGGGTTCGAATCCCGCTGCGTTCAAATTTTTATATGTTTTTTAAAAATGTTAATTATATATACGTTGTGACTTGAGATTTATCAAATAAGGATGTTTCGAACATTTTATCTGATACTAGACACTAGTAGCTTGTCTAAAATTTAGGAAACGTCGGGTTTTATCAAATAAATTTATAAAATAATTTTATAACCTTTGTGTCATATCTGGTTAGTAAAAAATAAAGAAGAAAGTAATCAGGGGGTATGGACTCATTATTGTCTTTTTCATGTTTACTATCACATTCTCACTAACGTCTACCATTCAGTGTTGACATATCAATAAATAAAATTATTATCATTATTTTCAGATATTTGGTAGAGCAAGGCTGTATACCACCACTGTGTGACCTCCTGACATTAACAGACACTAAGACAGTGCAAGTGGCACTCAACGGCCTGGACAATATACTAAAGGCTGGTCAGCAAGCGGACCAACGTGACAACCCGTATGCGGCTCTGATTGAAGAGTGTTATGGTACGTATATATTAGATTTTGCTTTTTTAATCTTCATGCTTTTATCCCACATAGCAGGGTAGACAGGAAGTACCTCCGGAGGAAGAAGACTCCGTAATTCACTCATTTCCGTCGAATTTGAGACATTTCGTGTTAAATGGCGGAATGCAATGCCGCGCCTTATCTTACCAGAGTGAGGAAATGAAAATATTTTAAATGTAATAAATATAATTAATTGTTTTTTTTTCTAATATATATTGGGTTAATAGGTTGAGTGTGATTGATGTGTATGTATGTTATTTGTTTTATCTACATATTTAAATAAATTGAATTGTATCAATTTTTGATGAACTTTTAACTCAAATATTCTACCAAATGGGTATTGAATACGCAAGTAATCGAATTTATACTTTACTACTCGTCCTACGTCGTTACAATATCACTTTTTATTATTATAAATATCGAAATGTCTCTGTCTGACTGTCAACTCGATTGGTTGTTTATTAGATTCTCACTCGCGGAAATGATTATTGTCAAATTTTAATTCATCACTTATAAGACCAAGCCCGGCGTTGAGTTCCGCCATTAAATACACTTTGAGAATGAGAACTTGTTCTCAATGACAACCCTGAAACTGTTATTTTTTCAATTTACTTATATTGTTCTATATATAAACTTTGCAGGCGTAGACAAAATCGAGTTCCTCCAATCGCACGAGAACCTCGACATATATCAGAAGTCGTTCGAGATAATCGAGAACTACTTCAGCACGGACAGCGAGGACGCGCGCGTGGCGCCGCACGCCGCGCACGCGCACTTCGCGTTCAGCGCCGACGCGGACTCCGTGCCCATGGGCGGCTACCACTTCTGACGAGAGGGGGCCGTTAGTATTACTGGAATTGGAACTGTTTTAAATGTTCATTGCGTGTAGTTTGGTATTCGAAAATATATTTTTTCAAAATATTTGCTTCATACATTAGTATACTAGTGAATACTCGCAACGTTTGTGTCTTGACTTTAGCTTTAAGTGCTACTTACATTTACTATCCTTTGATATTATAAGAGTTATCTATATGCAAAACTAAACTATAAGAAAATTCACGCCGACTATTATTTTATACAAATTTTGACGAACATAATACTTTAAATTGATATAACTAAATGAACTAATTGAGATAAAACAAAGTTGCCATAATATAATAATGAAAAATTTGCATTATTCAGTTAAACTTTTTTCGAAATTGCATTGGTAAATAAACCTAACAATAGGTTTTTTAATATGTCTTCCATGCACAGAAAGCGATCAGTTACATTTGTTTAGCTTCATAAATTTATCTCGCATAGTAAGGTATACAGGAAGTACCTAGTGTTACGATACTCGAGACATCAAGTGAATAGTGGAACTCAACGCCTTGCTTTATCTGACCAGAGCAAGGGAATGAAAATTATTTTAAATATAATCCTTACCCCGAGCGGGAATCGAACTCAAAACCTATCGTGTTTACAGCTAGACGCTGTTCCACTATGCCACGATCGGCCTCAATTTTTATTATATGTATTTACTTAAGTTTTGATATATTTAGATATGTATATATAATTTACCATAATATTTCTTTGTCCGCAGATTCCGCCGCTGGTGAACTAAACTACTTACTCCAGAGTAAATATATTTTGCAAGTATTATGCAGTAGATTAGATCATTATATTAATTTATATTGCAAATTATTAAAAAGAAAAATAATCTCGCCTTTATTTTTTGTTTCGCTATTGTAGATAACGGCGTAGTTCATTTGTTTAATTGTAAAATATATGTTTATTGGCCTTCGTCACTCTGTTGAATCGGACCCTTCATGTTGTTATGTGATAAAACGTTTTAATTCGTTATAATGAATTAAATTGGTACCAACACGACTTTGACTGGTGTTTTATTTTTTTTATTTTTACCTGTTGTCTTGCCAATTGTTTTATTAAAAAAACTGATTTTTTTAAAAATGTCGTCGCTAATTTTCATGTCTATAATTGATTTTGTATTTAGCAAGTGTGTGCATAAGCTTTGTTACTTTGAGTTAAATTTAGTAGTCTTTTGTCAGGAAGGATTGCTTTAATGGGAATTGAAATTGATTTAGTTTTTCAAAACAATCTTATTACGTAATCTAGTGTCACGACAATCCGATTTCAACTCTCCGCTCCCCACTCGGAAGTGTTGAATGACGTAACCTAACGTCGCATTTTGTCTTTTTTATTTAAATATGAATATTCGTCCTAATTGGGATCGACTCACAAGTATCATGTTTGCAGTCAGAAGCTGAAAGTCCCTATTTATATGGTGTGTACATGATTTATTTTTTACATTATCTTCAACAAGAGAAAGTGCATATTTATCCATTTGGTTTTTTTAACTAAAATTATATATTATCATATATAAGTTATGACCATTATGCCAGCAACATAAAGAAGTTTTTTTTGTAAATAGTAAAACCACCATTACTTTTAAATAATTTATTTTACAACACTGAGTAAATTATGAGGTTTATTTTTAAAACAATATACAGAGTTACTGTAAAATCGGGAAAAAGGGGTATAGAAAAATATAAAAATACTTGTTATTACAAGTATTCATGTCATATCTTTTATTTTATATTATTAACACTAATTTTTGGAATTCTATGCTTAATAATATTATTGTAGATTATTGTCGTGTTTCTAAATATTAGTATTTATTTAGGTTATATTTATATATATATATATATATATATATATATATATATATATATATATATATATATATATATATATATAATGTATATTGATTACAGCAGAACAACCAAAACGACCATTAAATTTCAATAGAACTAAATATAAAATTATATTAAATACTTACTAACAATAATAACTAATGATGTCTCTTGAATTATAACTTTAGTTTTCAACGTTATTTTAAGAATTAATTTCTGCGTTGCGTTAAAGAAAAATATAATTATTGAATTCATCATTTCTATATAGCTCACCCCTAAAATGAGCTTATCATAGAAGCATGAATTAAAATTATATTTTTTAATATATATTTAAATATGTATAAAAAAATAAAATATACAGCACGCGCATATAAAATTGAACAAATATACAAAAAATCCGGGCTAGTACGCCAAATAGCTGTTGAGAGTTGACGAGTGAATTCAATAGTGAAGTGACACTTCATAATTCGGTTGATAAAAACTATATATACATAAGATACATTCATTTTTTTATTTAACATTATCTATTTTAATAATACATTTTTGTGTTAGCTGAAGCTACAATGATAATAGTTGAAAAAATCTTATCTTTGTTTACAAAAGATCATTATGAATATATCGATTCATCGTAATAATATTTATAACAATCGAAAGTCATGGTTTCGTAAAAAAGAGTGATAAAATCACTAGCATTTGTTATCTCCGATGATACTGTCTTACCATCAAACTCCCCACTCCCCAAAACCTGGGTCTGCGGTGATATTGTAGCTTGTACCAGCCAACTTAAACCGCACCTACTTAAAAGGTGTTCTTAACGTTAATAAATGACTATCAGACAACGTCAGATAAGGAGCACACATATACTGGTAATATATATTAATAGATATGCTCTTTGTTTAATTTATGTAATACATCATTCTACGTGCAATTGTCAAAGAATACATTTTCAACGAACAAAACATTGAAGACATTTTTTTTTCCTAATTTATCAAAATGTAAAAAACACCGGCCGCTTGTGGCGCAGTGGGACAGCGTCTGACTGTAAACGCGATTGGTTGTGAATTCGATTCCCACTCAGGGGAGTGATTAAATTTAAATTATTTTCACTTTCTCGCTCTGGTAAGACAAAGTATAGCGTTGAGTTCCACCACTAAACACGTAATGTCGCGAATTCAGTGGAATGCGAAGTACGGATTGTCTTGACACTAGGTACTTTCTGTCTACCCTGCTATGCGGGATAAAAGCGGGAAGCTAAAAAAGCAGGTAATTTATAAAATTTTATTTCTATAAAAATAAAATATATTTTTGTTTAGCTCGTTCTCGTCAACCCTCACATGCATCAATCAATAAATAGAATAAAATATTGCGTAACGCGTTTTTTTATTATAAGCATATAGACATCTCATCTGCTTATTCTTTTATAAATCTCAATAAAAATGAAATATATTTACAGCAAATAGAATACATATAATAAACAAAGGTAACTAAAAAAAAATAATTTACAAGAAAATTTCATGGTAAAATGTTATTCATTCATAAAAACCTGAGCATTTATTTATTCATTTACTTTTAGTATTTATTATATCATTACCCTGTAAAGGAATTGTATCTGCACCTATGGTAAGCACTAAATCCTTTCAACTTTATTTATTACCAACGCCACAACAAGCTTAATCATTAGTAAATGACTCACGCTTCCATTTCATACAAATGTATGATGAATTGTATTGCAATACGTATTATCTATTTGTGAAACATAATGAGATATCATATGTTTGCATAAAATAGTATGGTTATGAATGTTTTATCAGTCGTTGTTCAAAGAATTATGTATATATTCTTTTTTTAGAAATTTTACTTATTTTTTAAATTATTATATATATTTTTTTAATTTCCGTAAATTGAGTGCAAATTGAGTAATAAAAGCCTCCTATACAAAAATTACTATTTTACTTTATTTACTTTGGTGGCGTAACTTAACGCCGCACGGTACATAATATAGGCCACGTATGCCAATATTACTTAATATTATAAATGCACGCTTACTTAATCTACTTATTGGCTTATCATGAAATTATGACCATACATACTTTTGTAAAAATTAAATATATCAATAAATGTTGATTTTATCAAAATAAGAAGATTTTGAATATAAATCGACACTAGTAAAATATTTCTTTATATTTTTAACTAATTTATTTATTTACTTTGTTATATTTCTGTAGTGTCAATGACTAGACTTCTTTTGCAATTTGAGTTTTATGGAAGTTAGGCACATGGTATACATTCATCTCCTTTCTACATTATTAGATTATAATATTTAGTATCGAAGTACACAAATAAAACATTTTTCAATATGACTTATCCCCTTTTACCTTAACGCCACAGATTTACTGTCTGTAATTTAAGGACATTAACGTTATATAAACAGCGGGTATTATATTAAAAATCTCACGCATTTTTTTATGTGTATATAATAATATGGCAATATTATTCACATTTATGAACAAATATCTCAATAAAATATATAATTTATACTTACACTATAACAGATGTATATCGATATAAAATATTTTTGAAAATGTAAACATTATTAATATGATAACACTTATTCTAAATTGAATGCTTTGGTTTGGAATCAATATTATAATCTAAATATTACAATGACTTAGGTAATTTGATTGAAAACAACACACGCTTATATGGTGACTTGACAAGTCTATAAAGGAACAATTCGCATTGATTGAGTTACGTCATCACTTTAAGTAGCAGATTGGTGAAATCTATTTTTTATTTTTTTATACCTTCACGCCTTCTTTAGCCTAACAGGGCAGAATGTAGTGTCAAGACACTGTGTTTTCCACTAATGCCCGGTTTTGAGATATCGAGTATTGAGTAGCCTTGTGTTACAGAAGCGAATAAATTAAAAGAATTAAATATAATCAAGTTGGAATCGAGCTTGAAATTTCTGAAAATCCTCATTTAATTCTTTCCTACATTTAAGAAACCTACCACTATACAATCTACTGACGGACAGACAGACAAGTAACAGAAAAGTTTGTATATATACTGATTTTATAATGAAGCCAAATATTAATATAAATATTTTGCATAGTACCTACAAACAATAAAACTTATATAGATTATATAATAAGTAACATTTTATAACAGAACGTAGTCAACATTTATGAGATTATAACAAATTTTATATAGTGTGATATTTCATATTTATTGAAACAATTTTGTTAGTATATTTTGTTTACGGATTTTTTTACCAGTTACGAACTGAAGTCAAAGAATTATAAGAAAGTATTTTTTGAAGGAATCAAGTTTTTAAAAAAATATCTTTTATAACATCAAGCATTGTAAATATTTACTATATTATTTTTTATCTGTACTTCGCTTTTTTGAATAATAGATTTTAATAATTATAATAAGTATACTTTAAATGATTGTACTGTACGTGTAGTACTATATTCAAAAATTATAAATTATTTAATTTGACTTATTAATTATTCAATTCCTATATTTAAAAAAAAATTATCTACCACGTGACACCTAATTCGTTAAAATAAACCAATGTTCTAAGAAATAAATGTTCATGATGCAGATTTTCCCAAAACAACATTCTTTCGTAGAAGGGATTTTTTCCCTTCGTCAATTCTGACCCAATGCTCAAATAGTTTAAAGTATTTGAATCGACGACTGGATCCCATGTTATTTGTAAAAGTGGATCGTCTTCATCAGGAGTTGGGTTTCTGGAAAAAAATATTTATTTCATATATCAACTTAAGAATGAATAGGTGAGGCCGGCCGTGTCGCAGTCTGACAGCGTCTGACTGTCAACGCGTAGGTTTAAATCCCACAATATTTAAATTATTTTCATTTCCTCGCTCTAGAAAGACAAAGCGCGGCGTTAAATTCTGCCACTCAACACGCAATGTCTCGAATTCTTTGGAAAGCGGAGTACGGTGTGTCTTGACACTAGGTACTTCCAATCTATTCTGCTATGCGATATAAAAACGTGAAGTAAAAAAACACATGAATGCCCATACTTCGTTTGCTTGGAGTTGATCCTTGCTGTAGTTTTGTGGAACAAAATACTACTAGTTAATAAAACCTTGTAATCTTATTCGTGAACTGATTGACACCAAACAAACACAAAACATTAACGCGCACAAATACACATACAAACAGATCAAAATTTTGAAAATCATTGTTTTAGGTTCTATTACATTTATAAATGCCCCCAATAGGAATAGGTTAGGTTTAGATATTTTGGTTGCAAACGATACGTTTAAAAAAACCATAAAGTACTACAAAGTAAA
This sequence comes from Dryadula phaetusa, assembly GCA_032432895.1. Taxonomy (NCBI): domain Eukaryota; kingdom Metazoa; phylum Arthropoda; class Insecta; order Lepidoptera; family Nymphalidae; genus Dryadula; species Dryadula phaetusa. The sequence continues at coordinate 4,005,511 of JAOYRS010000029.1, forward strand.
TATTTGCGCATGTGGTGTAGAGATGATATAAAGTAATTATACGGAGTTTCTTTTATAAACGTACACTTATAAATTAATTGACATTTTACATTTATTTACTACGGAAAAAATTTTAGTCAAAAGATTAGTTTGCGTTATCATAAATTTTGTACTTAGTTTATCTAAAGTTCGTAATCAAAATGATTCTCAAAATATTGAAAAGAAACGTCAACACGAAAGTCAACGTCAATACGAAAATGATATAGATGGCAGTGCAATTGATAATTTGATTTTAAAAAGGGTTATTTTTTTAAATCAAGATATTTGCGATGAAATTTGGGTTTGAGATATACAAATGCATGCAAAAAAAAGTAACGATTTGAAATTGTAGTACTCGAAAAAACATTGCAGAGTGTGATTTTTACCTAAAATAACTATAAGTTATATATTTCTATGAGTATAGTATAAAGACCACGACAAAGAGAAAGGAATTCAAAAATTCCCACAGAAACGGGAAATAAAAGTATTTAAGGTGTTATTATCGGAACAAATGATGATGCGGGCTACAATTATTTCTTAATAATATCAGTTTTTTTTAAATTAAAGCAATCAAGCTTACCCAAACTTAGCGAAATTGGTCCACATTTTGATAACCCTGTTTCTAGTTGTAATTGAATCCCGGCTTCCGTTATAACTCCGCATGTTGGGGGTTCTAATTCGAAATAAAAAGGAGAGTTCTCCGGAATGTCCTATAGAATTCAGGAAGCTTAACTTGTCGGGCAGCCACCACTCACCCGCGTAATTTACTATGTAGTAGTAAATAGGGCATTCTGGCGCAACTTGTATGTGCGTACGGACGGTCTTGTTCACGTAGTACAAGAAATAATAGTCACTAAGCAGTTGCAAGTACTGAGTTCTCGTGTTCTCATTCAGACTCTCTGTACTTCCGAAGTAGAAACTTTTAAGCTTCAGTGCAATTTTTTGAGATAAACATTCGTCTAATGATAACGATTTTGGTACCAGCAGGCTGATGTCCTTGTTGAACTTTTCATAGTCCGCATAGAAGTCGTCCTTTATGTATTGCAATACGGACGCTTCGATATTATTGCTACCAATTATAACAGGTACTTTATTAAAATTGCCCGATTTTATTATACTTAAGGGGCTTTTATTAAGGAATACCGGCTGCCCTTCGAACTCTGATTCGACATTTGGTTTAAAAATAGCATCAAACATTTCAGTTTTCTCACCACACATAGACTTTGATAACTCCACGTACTTATCCATTACAGTGGACGCTGGAAGTTTTTTTATGTCTTCAACAATTTCGATTTTATCAGTTTTATCTATACCCAAATATTTTGCAAAGTCGAGTGTACTCTGAACGGGATTTTTCGCTAACGACCATTTATTTAGAGCCGTAGAGCTTTGTATGATAGCTTTGTGGAATAAACCCGACGCCATAGGAGATAGTATCATAAAGTGTACCGTCGACGCTCCAGTGCTGCCGCCGAAAAGCGTCACGTTTGATGGATCCCCACCAAAGTTAGCTATATTTTTCTGAACCCATTCCAAGGCCAAAACTATATCCTTTAAGCCGACATTTCCTGGCGCAATAAATTCGTTTACTGACAAAAATCCAAAAGGCCCAAGCCTGTAGCCACATTTTACAAACACTATATCCTGAGCGTTAATAAGTGTTGGATCACAGATATTGTCTAAATAAAACATATAACTGTAACTTCCTATCCAGAACATAACTGGCATTAATTTGTTCGGTTTTAAATTTGGACTGGATACTTCAAGATATAAACAGTCCTCGGATCCAATGATTTGTTCATTCACATCTATGCTAATAGGAAAAGGTGCATCTTGGGTACAATCGAGTATTCCCGTCCATGGTGTCACTCTAGATGGTGGCTAAAATAAAGATACTTGCAATAATTACACAACATTACTCATAACTAAATGATAATAAATAATGATATTATTGTATCAATAACAAATTTTGGTAATCATCAAAATAACAAAAAAATATAACAGTCATGTCATATTCTACAAAATACAAGACTAAGTTTAGCTTATACCATGTTAGACAGTTTTTGTATATATATATATTTGTACTTTTTGGGAGATAAAAAAATTAAAGGAATAAATTACTTTTGTTTTATATGGTTTATATTTTAAATTTTACTTTATAATATTATATTTTATATTTTATTTATATTCACTTTACACTATTACAAAGCACAATGGAATGTATAGAAAATCATTAGCTTTATGCTATTCTCTCTTTTAATAATGCTCCTGCAACATATTAAGATATACATTAAATAAATAAAAATCTCAAAATTAATATAAAAAAAAACCTTGAAGGCAGAAAGATTAAATAATTATTTAAATATTGTTGTAATCCATGAGAAAAAAGGTTTATGTTAAATGTAAATAGTCTACCATAAATCGTAAATTGCCAAGTGGAGGCTTAGCATATGGTATTCCTTTGAACATATAGTATGTGCCATCTTCTGTTTTTTCAGTATATCCACATATTTGTCCATTTTTTGTCTCAATAATACATTCATTATCACCCATTTGAATTTTTAAATTAATATCTTTTCTGTAAATAGATGGTACATAAGTTTAGATTGAGTCTATCAATTTATCAAAGTTATATTTTATTTAAATAAGGATTAATTGAAAATATAAAAATAAATTAAATTTAATTTAATTAGTTAAAAAAAATAATAATATATAATTAGAAACTAAATAATTATGTTATTATTTTTAACATCATTATTTAGTTTCTAATTATATGTTTACAGCAAACGGAGTAATACAATTATAATTTTAATGGAGACCTGTACATTTAAAACAATGCTAAAAATTTAATAACATTTCTTTCCACATAAATTTATAAATATTATCTTATTAATGGGAGTTAAGGAAAAATGGAGTATTCTACAATTAGAATAGGAATCAATATTCCTAAACATATTAATTCTAGTATAAATATATATTTGAAGTGTTTTATTGACGCGAAGTGTGTATAAATTAGCTTCATTCTGCAGAAGTAATATACATACCAATCAAAACAAAGTAAAAACACACGTAATATTATTTCACATATTCCAATTTTATTACACTATATACTTAACGATTAAACATTAAGATCTAACATAGCCCCGTTCAAGGATATTATATTATCAGCTTAAGGTATGCAGTTAAGATTAGAAAAGTCACATCTTTTTGATTGCAAACTTAGCAAATCTAGTCAAAATTCTAGTCAAGGACTGTCAAATGATTATGACTTATAAGTGTTACCAGAATAAAAAAAACCTTATCATTCTCATTTTGCTGCCAACCAAAATTCAATCTTACTGTATTACACCTAGCTTATATTTAAGCCACCTTTTTGTTAAATACAGTAGGTTTTTTTAGTTTCATAGTAGGCCGCGGAAAATATAGTTTAAATTAAATCTTAAAACTATTCTCAAAATTATTAAAATTATTTTGCACTTTTTAGTTGAAGTCGATTCTTTAAATGTAGTTTATTTTTATACTTTATTTAATACTGTGTACTGTGTAGGAAGCCGACCGCGCCATTTACGTCTGTGCCGCGTGGCTACATACTTGCAAAGAAATACTTACTCCTTTTGCGTCCATAATTTGCCCCCTTCTTCCGCTCATCGCCTGCTCCGCTTAGTGCGTCGGATCATACCTTTCTTATGACAGTCAACAGAGCCATGACCTTCTGAGACTTTACCCCATTTTGCATTTGATATTGATCTTAGCTTGAGCAACTAGAATGGCTGATGATCTCAGCACTTAATATTATAGTGTTATAACTTTTTCTTAAGGTCTGGCATTATTATGATGTAGTAAAAAATATATTAACAATTTTTCTATCTTATGATTTTAAAATCCTATAAAAATGTTATCAATTTCTTGAGGATTTTAGTAAAGTATATTTTTGTATAATATACATACATAATACTATAACTATATATACTTAATACTAGTAATCGTTATTTAACTATAAATTGTATATTTATAATATGTATTAGCCATCGAAATTAATATAAATATCATGTCAAAACTAATTGTACTTATATCTATTTAACGTAAAACAATATTAAGATTCAGGGTTTATTTGATAACATTTAGGAAAGGCTACTAAGCGTATTTTGCGCTTACAAAACCCGGTCTGGTATAAAACAAACATTTGGAGAAAATTATGGCCACTATTATACAGTATTGTCGACCTGCACTCCATTTAATGTAGCGACGCTCGTTGAGCGCCTTTGTAATAAGGTTACAAATGATGCTCTCATCCCAATTCCCTACATATGCTGGGTAATAAAGGTAATCTCGCAAAATTGTTAAACCTCGTTGAACTTTCACTGATTTAGTTTTAAACTTAATTTGAGTTTAAAGTTTAGTTTTGTCTTATATTTGGTAATTATTTTACAATTAATTCCTACATTCATATTTTTTAATTAAACCAGGTAATTTAAACAAAGCATTTTATTGATTTATCTTTTCCATACATTTGAACTTACGATATATATATATATATGTTTATGCCTATGTAAAATATATACAAGCATTATACAAAAAAACATTAGATTACATTACATCGAGTAAATATTTTTACACTAAAAACTTCAAGAATATCATTTATGTTTTTGTTTGATCAGCTTCTCTATCGTAAAGTTGTTTTAGCAATTCAACATTAAGCGTTGATTCGTCGCAGAACTTCATTTTATCAACCATGCTCTTTTGCATGGCGGCCGTATCTGCAGCTAGCATGTTTCTAAACTTAGGATGTGATATCATATTCATAAAAAACTTTCGATTAGATATAAATCGCGGAGATAAACCAACAGTAGTCCTCGAAAATTCGTTAACATAGTTGTAAAGATTGTCGGTTATAAAGCTGAAATATGGTAATTGTTATATTATTGATTAATAAACATAATTTTCTCTTTTAAAATTAATGGCAATAGTCTTAATTGAATTATGCTAATCGATTGTGTTGGTTTGGTGGTTTTTTTAAGTATTTTGAAATTATCGGTTTCGTATTTTTTTTATAGCACAGAAGGTTGGACCAAAAGCCGTGGTTTACTGGGTGTGCCTACGGCCTACATATGCCGGTCCGAGTAACCAATCGGGCGGGTATTTATAATGAATTTCCTTGCGTCAAAAAAAGGGCACAAGATATAGGAAGAACATAGAGTCAAATATAAGCTGTTCTCAAATTTTTAGCCTACGTACAATTCGTTGAATAATACATAGACTAACTAGCCGTTACTTCGCATGAGTGAAATACACGATTATATTTCAATATTTAAATATTTCGGTTTTACTTCCATCCACTTTCTTGCTTAAATTATAAACTGTTCATATTTTTTAATTTTAATTTCTAAATAAAATGTAATTTTATTATTGAAATAAATTTAAATGTAAATTCCCATAAAATACCTTTCACTATAACTCTTTACAATTACCTAAGGCGATTTTTAATCAAAAACGATATAGGCCACCATTAATTATGTTAAAAAAATACAAAAATTGAACCAACAAATGTTGCTCCACTTAGGGATAGAAATTACGAAAATGTTTTTTATAGGATGCTATTGTCATACAAAAAACATATCCTCCATATTTCAGGTTTCTACGGTTTAGGCGGTTGTGCTTTGATTCGTTAATCAATTATTCAAGACAAGGCATTTTATACGTATAGATAAAATTACTTACTTTAGATTAGGCATATTTTTTAAATAACAATCCTCAAAGATTTTTTTTAAAATTGCATAAACCTCATTTGATATTGATATTGCTTCTGTTGCTCTAAAATAAAATTAATATTCGTTTAAATGATTACTATGAATTACAAGATATGTAATTTAAGTCAAAAATAAGTTAACTTGCTTTCTTTCGTCAAATTTGCATGTTACTGTTGAGTAAAGAGTAAAAAGTATTACAGTATAATGCATTTTGAACGAATTACTTATACGTTTATGTAAACTTGTTTATGATATATATAAAAGTTTCAATTTAAACAAAAATAGAACTACAGAAATAAAAACTATAGTAACATTTTACGATAGGTAAATAATATATAAATGTATAATTATATAGATAGAGCTAAAAAAATTGCGGATTGACCAGAGCAGAATATATATAATTATGAAATGTTTTAAAATAAAGCACAAATTAATGTCAATATTGATACATAGTATTTATAGTTAGCCGATGTGATATTTCATTAGTTCGGAGCTCTTCTATGTTTAATAAAGAAAAATAGATTTAAATAAAAATAACCTTAATCGTGAAACTAAAAAAAAAGTTCTTTAATGATTCAAGAATAATGAGTATCAAGAAGCGAGTGTCATCAGTTGCGACCTTCCGGTAATTTGGGAGATGCAATAACTTTAGAAAATCATTTCTCAAGTGACTTTCAATTTAGTTGGCGATTTTTATCGAGAAATTTAATTTTACATTGGTCGTGTGTGTGACGTGTAATCTCAGATCATGGTCGGACAATTGTTTTATATTTTTGTTTTCATTTCTTATATTATGTAGCAAGTAACATTAGTAGATTTTTTTTATTATAATCAAATTATTACAATCAATAATTTATTATAATCAAATTTATTATAATAAAAGAAGACCAAAAATAACTTTTATTATGTGTTAAAAAATATTTAATTAGGGAAAATATATTTGTCAAGTTACTCGATAACTTCATTGTTTAAAAAAAATCATCAATTGTACAAATTCGTGTTGAATGAAACCATCGATTTTTTTAAATTGTTACAAGGAATTATAAATTGAAAGTAATATTTACGACATTACCAACCGACAAAATTATTTTATTTTTCTTTATTTTTAATAACTAACAGAAACAGTATAAAATCTTTATGAAGAAATTCCAAGCTAGTAACCATAAAACTTTGCTGCAGAATGACATTTGAAATAAATTTCCGCTGCTCCGTTCGAGTCTCAAGCGTTCAATTGGAACATTGGCTTGATAATAATTAATACCAGCAAACCGCTTCCTTCGAGATTCTCTAACGACCTGCGTTGCTATTACTTATATACGAGTGTTAGGCGTATAATCGATTTTATAATAACTGTGTGAGATTTTCTCATGTATTCAAAAATCGGGTCGAAGGAGATCTAAGTGATCCTTCGAAAACATAGTATTGTTAATACTGGAGGAAGATCATATAAAAAACATGAGGACCCCTGAAGGATTCCCCGAAAAAAGTACGCAGGGGCCGTAGCGTTTGGCGCTCCGTTTTCTCTGAATACCCAGCTAGAGATAAAGCTATATGGAGCTAAAAAAACTAATAAGATTTTTAGGCGCACAGTTCAAAACACTAAATGTAATGAATTGACTCCTGGCATATAAATAGCATTATTATTTTTTTAAACCTAAAAGCATATGTAAGTAATTGTATAAAGTAAACGTTTTCGGGAACATATATGAAGTTATGTTATTATAATATACACTTATAGGTATTAATAAATATGCCGGAACGGTATTAAAAATATTTAGTATAGGTAATTATATAAATAGGTTGTTTCAGAAAATAAAAAAAAACTAAATTTAATTAAAAAAACATAAATAACGTTTTGATTTAAAAAAATAATCTAACATTAATGTCACATTAAAACATTTATTTACAGTAGTAGTCTGTGATTAAAATTGAGCAATCTTATTGACGTTTCAGCATACACTGAAATGCATATACAGGTATTGTGTGGGATGCCTAAAATGCCTGAACGGCTACGGTCGTCGATATTAATTAGCAGGCCTTTATCTGTCACAGCCTGGAAGCACGAGTCCGATCTGCCAATCGCACTTGGCCTGTCGGTTTGGTAATTACTCAGCGAGGTCTTATATTCTCTGCGGTATAACAAGGTACGTTATAACAATTTATATAATATATGAATATAATAAATATAGATGTATATCCGTTAATGTCAACACAACGACCTCTTAATTCTAATTATTAATGTTTATTAAAATAAAATGGAAAGAAAGTCTGTACATTTAATATATTTTTATAAAATTGATTGAGGGCGATACTAAACACCAGTAGAATATAATTCATTGATCATTTTAAATTTTTATATCTTTTTATGCCCGTTAATCCCTGAACAGATTTTAACATATAAGGAAATATCATTAGAAAATTAGAAAAACTAGTTCAGTATTATAGATTGTTTTCGATAACAAATTATATGCAGTGAGCTTGTAGTAAGTCTTTAAATTCACGCAAACAAATCGACGGGTATTCACTGGTGTATGAACCTATATTCAAGTTGCTAAAAACTAAGTTATTATCAGGTAATTGTTTTTATCTGTTAGGCATAACGTTTATAAACTCCAATTAATAATATATATTAAATTTAAAATATATACGAATTATTTACAGCACTGTTTTAGCCGTTTTGTTTATTTTATCATTTTTTTTCGAATTTTATCATTGTTAAGACGTGCTGCTTTGAGACGTGCTTATACATAATTTAAAAAAAATGTCCTATATTCTGCGTTCCAAACCTGCGTACGTCCCAAAGTTATGATTTTCAGAACTCAATAGTGCAAAGATGAGTTTAACGAGGACCTATCAAAAAGTTTTAGTAGCGGAATTCTCGTAAACTACTCTACACACGTACGCCGTACACGGCTCAATTAATTCCACTCTATCGCAGTTGTACTGTACTAGACTAGTTAGTAATATAGACAACATAATATTTGATTTGATGATATTTTACTAACTGTTTTAACCAGTTTAATTTTTTAAAACTATCATTTTTAACTAAAAGTACTAAAAGGACTCAAACGATTCTATTTGCATATTCATTCATCCATGCATTTCACAGTTAGAAAGTTATATAGGAGTTTAATATTTATATATTGGCACTTGCGGCAATTTTTTATTTAGTATTTCCATGTAGTGGTAAAGTATAATAGTAACGAATATTACGTAACTATTAATTAAGTCCTTATAGATAAGACTGTATTTTCTCTTTATGTTGAATGCATTATATATTGAGGCCAGACGTGGTGAAGTGACAGCATCTGACTATAAGCACCACCGGATGTGGGCTCGATTCTCACTCGGGGGAATGGTTATATTTAAATTGTTTTCACTTCCTCGTTTTAATAAGACAAACCGCGGCGTTGAAATCAGCCACTTAACATGTAATATCTCAAATTCGGAAGAAGAAAATAACGGAGTGTCTTGACCTCCTGTCTACCCGCCTAAACGAAATAAAACTATGAAGGTAAAAAATGAACTTGTATTTATTAGGTTAAACTTTTCTTTTTGTAAATACATCCCTAAACATCCGCGAAATGAATGATTTGCGCTATGCAAAGCGGTTTTATATCTATCAATATAACGTCGTTTGCTCCCCTCAAGTGAAGACGCCCCGTTGATTGGAATATTAGCTGGTTGATAACAAATTCGGCAGCGGGGCTGAACGCCGGTAATGAATGTTCTGCCTCTTTTCGAAAATCTCTTTTATTACCTTTCAATAACAGCGTTACTGGCAATAAGGTGTCCCCTTCGATTTAGTAGGAAATTAAATTTGAAAAATGTAAGTATGTATTGATAAGTCATGCAGTTGTTGATATTTTATATTAATAAATAAATAGTTTAAATAAAAAAATACTTTAATACTTATTAATTTAAATTCGTCAACCGAAATAAAACATAAGTAAAAAAGCAGAGGCCGGTCGTGGCGCAGTGTGACAGCGTCTGACTGTAACCGCGATCGGTTGTGGGTTCAATCCCCACTCGGGGGAGTGATTATATTTAAATTATTTTCACTTCCTCGCTCTGGTAAAGATAAAGAACGGCGTTGAGTTCCACCACTCAATACGCAATGTCTCCAATTCGGTGAAAAGCGAAGTACGGAGTGTCTTGACACTAGGTACTTTCTGTCTACCCTGCTATGCGGGATAAAAGCGTGAAAAAATTAAACATTAGCTCATTGTGTAGATATATGCAATTTTTACGTAATATTATATCAATATTTTCTGCAATTAAATTCGTGCCATTTCTTAAGATTTTTAGACATTATACACTTAAGATTTTTCTATTAATTCAAAATTGAAGCTACTCAGGAATAACCATTTTATAAATGGATAAGTTCGGTAATAGAAGTCGGTTATTTTATTAACATTGTAAGTACGTGCTAAAAATTAAGGCCAGTATAATGTTAGAAATAATAGGAATTTAGGATTTTATATAGCAAATTGAATATTATTACTGCCATTAGATTCTGTTATATTAACCTATTCCGGGTAACTATTACGGTTATGAGGTTAAACCGTTAGGATTGGAGATCTACCGAATTTTATTCAATTAAAAAAAATAAAATGATTAACGTTATAATTTTCCTGTTACAGATCGTATAAAAAAGAGTTTTTACTTTCTTTTGTAAGTATGTGCAGTATTTAATTATTATAAAATGAACTTAATTGACAAATAGGAACGTTTTAAAAAATTAAAAATAATATTGAATTATGAAATTAGATAGTATAAACAAATAATAGCTCGAGAGAATATTAATTGGATATTTCATCTTTCTTTCGGTAACGAAACGTCGAGACAAGGAGGACGGCTGCCTTTATTGTTCTTTAAATTTAAACATAATTACGTATGCAAACTACTGCCCGACAGCAAAATTACTGGCATGCGGTGGAAACGACTTACATGATTTTTTGGCAAAAGACAATCTTCGCTACCGTGAAAGTATCTGACGCTTTAAATTTACAGAAATATTGTAAATAATATATCACATTTAAATCTATTACAACACGTGAAATTAGTTTTAAAACAAACCTTTATATTAATTTAATTTCTGTATGCGTAACAATATTTATAATAGATATTATTAATGTGTTTATTAAAAGCAATTTCAATATATTTTGAAAGAAATATTATTTGGAAATAAATTTTTATCATAAAAAATACTTTTTAATAATACAGTGCACAAAAATGGCGATGATCGGTATTGGACCGTAAGAGTTGGGTCTTACAGATGCCGGGTCGTCGAATATTGCATTCTTTTCCCATACCACTAATATGATAAAATTTCCTTTAGCATTTACTTAAGGAATATATAATAAATTTTGTAATTTATTATGTAATGCAAGGGCTTTTTATACCGAAATTAGAGCAAGTTGTGTTTTACTTTTGAAAAATAAGAATCACATTAAGGCTATATATATATCACACACACACACATATATATTTATATATATATATATATATATATATATATGTGTATATATATATATATATATATATATATATATATATATATAACAGGACATTTCTGCTTATATCTTGATTATACAATAAGACGTAGCGTTTCTATTTTAAGACAATTGGCAAGTATTATTATGTGCGTATTCGAGTTTTCATTCACGATTGTGGGTTTTATATAAAATTATTTACTTAGTAATAGCAATTTCAGAGGTTTATTTAATATATAACATTATAAAAGGTAATTAGTGAATTAAATAATATAGAAAATACTTCATTTATTTTAAAATTAACTTAATTGATACTTTCACGATTTTTCTTGCTCTTCTTACGTTTGTATTTGAGACATTGCGTATTCTCAGAATTCTCAGTAGAAATGAAAATAATTTAAATATAATACATTAATTCATTCTAGCGGGAATCCACCTACAATCAACTCATTTTAAATCAAAGGTTATAAACATACCTACTTGTAAGTAAGCGGGGCGGATTGAGGGCAACAAAAGTTCTGGTAACTCCGTAAGGTGTAGGAGATACAGTATTGAATATTTTTTTAATATATTGTATTTTATTAATACATACAGCATAGTTACAAATAAACTATAAACATGTACATGTTAACAACAAATCATTCTTAGTGTCACTATAGAAGGCGATGTTGCAGACGAGCGGGTAGAAATTAAAATATCTGCAGAACTCCGCAATGAAATTTGAGCTGTTGCCAAATCTTGTTAAAAATACCCGTCGTAAATTTCCCCGCAAGCCTTCAAGAAAATTCTATTATATATATTACAAGTAAATATTGATTTACGACGTGAAATATGCGACATACGATAGCTGAATGTGATTTGAGAAAATATTGCTTTATACCAGTTCACTAGTAAAAGCGAAAAGATTTTCATGGACCTAGTTTATTCGTTCAAATGAATATAAATCTATAGTAAATATTATTGATTTATACTATTTTATTTTATAATAATTGAAAAATTTAATTGAAAGAAGGTACTTTGCTTATTATATACCACCCTTTCATATAAAGATTATAAGAAAATTAAAATTATATTATAAATATAATTTTAATTTTCTGGTTGGTCGTGGCTGGTCGTGGCGAAGTGGCGTCTAACAAAAAAACGCGATCGGTTGTGGATTCAATTCTCACCCGAGGAAATGATTATATTAAAATTATTTTCATTTCCTCACTCTGGCAAGACAAAGGGCGGCGTTGAGTTTCGCCTCTGAACATGTAATGTCTCAAATTCGGCGGAAAGCGGAGCACTGAGTCTAAACTAGGTACTTTCTGTCTACTATAAAAAATTATAAATAATAAATTAAGAAGGTAATCCAAATAGAGGTAAACATAAAAGAACAGGGTTAAGAAAATTCCTTTCGAATATTCTCGTCCCTCTGTAATTAAATTTAAAGAGAACTGCGTTTGTTGGAGTTTGGAGCCGTTGTTTTGATTTAAGGAAATTAATTAGTGTAACTGCCGAGCACACTCGCACTGAATAGCCTTAAGGTGTAATTTTCTTGATAGAAATTATCTATAAACCAAAATTGCTATATTAATGATTGTTACGTTTTGGTTCCAGTTGGTTAGGAAGAAAATCTATTATTTGCATAGTAGAGATATTTAATAATAATTTATAATATAAATATACTTATATTGTTGTTTTAGACAGGTACATTTTATTAATATTTTTTTCATTTATAAGAGGTACACCAAGCAAATGCTTATGAGTTCCTTCCATAGCCGCCACCAATAGTAAATTGCATTCAGAACATTATACATTTTATAACAATGAATATAAAAGACGATGTATTAAATATAACAATAGATAAATTCTCTGAATGCGTTAGAGCGAAGCTAGGCGGATTACCTGCTACGCAATCTCGCTTGTGGAAGAGAATTTTTTAACAAAGCTCCACACTTAAGTATGTACTTCGTAGCATCCTGAAGCGTGATGAATTGCCTCAAGACTATAGGACGTGCGATTAAAAAATTCTAGTACTAAATTTGCGAAGGAGTAAGATTACTAGGAAATATTTAAGGGGCCCGCCAATTACAAATTCGTTCAACAGCTGTGCTCTAATAAAGAATTTTGTTCGCTCTAGCTTTAAATGAAGAGACGATTTCGCAGATGTGTCTTCATTCGTGTCAGTTTTACCTATACCCAATGGATATTTGAATAATATATGAGATGAGTATTGCAATATGTACATATGTGTCTAATACGTGTAACATGCTTGATTACTTTTTTAAAAGTAAGTAGAAATATAAGAAAATACTCCTTTCAATAATTTTTTTTTATAGAAGTTAGGAATGTCATAATTTAAATATAACCTATGATTTAAATAAATATGACGTAATGATAACTTTTCTGTAAGTGCTTTTTATTTTTTTAATGTTCTTAATGATGTTTTCGTGTAACTTTACGTTCAGCACCATTTAGCAGGGTAGTCAGAGATAACGTAGTGTCAAAACACTCTCTGCTTTTCTTCCGGAATCGACATTGTGTTTTGAGTGACGAATTCAATGCTGCGCTAAAAATCTTAAATCTTTTTTTATGATGGCCGCAGCTAGGTTCGTAATGTTATAAAAATACTCATATTATAAAAATCTTCAACACCAGATACGTACACCTTCAAATCTTCAAGCGAATAGGGCAGTAATAGCTGTTTTTTAAATAGCGTAGCACGTATTTCTCGCATTGATTGTAAGAAGATGATGAATAGATGAATTTAATAAAAACATGTTTAAAATAAAATTCACTTCTTTACGCGTATGTGTAATAGTGAGTGATATTTCTTACAATACTAATATTACTTGAATATTAAGTTATAATAGTTCCAGGCCGCTATTCTTAAGATTCAAGATGAGTTTAACGCAATAAAATCTTAAAATATACACAAAATATAATTTTTACATTATATTCAATTTCAATTCAAATCAAAGTTCTTTAGTTTCAAAGTACTAGAAGCAATATTAAAGTGATATTTTTCATAAATAGTGACGTAGCCGCAGAAATTGGGTTGTTATGGTAATTTTATTAGTGTCGCCAAGTAATAAAGTCGGAATACAGGTGCGTCAATGTTCATAAACTGGCCACTTTATGTTTTTGCTTCGACCCTTCAAATTGAATTGTAATGCGTTATGAATAAGGTATGGAGGACGGTGGAATAAATATAATTGAGTTACGAGAAACAATAGTTAATTTATCAATGTTAATATTTTTTCAACTCCACGATGTATGTAGTCAGATATAACATAGTGTCAAGACAATCATAGAATCACTTCAAACCAAATTAAAATATACATCATTGTTACAATTGAGATTTAAACCCGCAACCAATTGCGGTTATAGTTGTTTAACAGTACATGTCCTACTGCGCTACGGTGGACGGCATTTATAATAGTAATTCATTTTTTGTCTTTCAATCTACAAAAAGTTTTATTTGTAATATTAGCTTTTTATTTTTTACTTTGAAATATATAACTTACCTTTATATTTTTTTTATTTATAGTTAACGTAAGTTAGCTTAGGTATAGCTAAGGGTGGGTTATTGACAAATTGAATTCTTATAAAAGGCATGACCTGAAAAATATTTTCGATCCATAATCATTAGTCATGATTTTGTATTTTTTTTACTCTGTACTATCAATTTGTAAGCAGTGGCATTTATTTTAAGAGCCTCTATTCGCCTCTTTGCTTAATTTTGAAGCAAAGTTGGACATTGTCTGATATTATTGTTACTTTCAATCGCATAAAACCGCGAAAAGATCCCAATGTGGGATATATTGTTCAAATACTGAGAATAATGTAAATTACTATATCATAATGTGAATGTAAAAAATATATGTATGTATATGAAAATAGACGAAGGACTTTAATATCATACGCTGTGCACAAACTCATCTGTCAAGTTTTCCCTGTTTTGCATAATATGTCCGTATCACTTAGCCTACCTGTTCCAAATTAACGTACGTCTAATCTTCACGAAGGTTGATACAAGGGTGACCAAAATTTGTGGCACTGATATTTTTTTAATATGTATTCCTCAATTATTTATTTAGTCGGTCTTATTAAAATATAAGAAAATTATTGATTATTTTTTATAAAGTGGGACAAAGTCTGAGTGTAAATGTGATTAGTTATGGATTTGATTTCCACTCGGTGGAGTGATTATATTTAAATTATTTTCGTTTACTCACTCTGGTAAGACAAGGGTACTGTTGAATTCCACCACTCAACACGCAATTTCTCCACTTCAGTGAAAAGCGGAATACGGAGCGTCTTGACACTAGGTACTTTATGATAAGTGAGTTTAGGATAAGCCAAAAAAAGAATTTTTCAAAATTTATACGTTTTTAGTTAGTAGTTAATAATTAATAAGCTCCTCCACTTTTCACGATGGTTGATATCGTCGTTACTCCGCTAGCTTTCATGTCCTGTTTTACAAAATCCAATCATCGATTCTATGGGCCTCGGAGGTGTCTAACTCCAGGGACAGATGGATTAAGGCAATTCCTCCCGATGCTGTCTTCTAACTAACTTCAGTTTTTCTTTTATTTTTTCTGTATGCTGACTTCAATATTTTTTCAAGCCTTTTTACTTAAATTTGAATTTTCAAACAGAACCTAATGCTTGACGATTTGCAAGTAAATTGGTTACGCGATTTTATTTTATCCATTGCATTATTATCACAATTCACTTCTTAACACAACTTGTATGTATTTATTGAAAGATTAGTATTATTTTCTTTCTCAGTATTAAGCTTTGCTGTATTCTTGTAGCAATTAGTGCAGTTTATTTTATAGGTGAGGATTTGTGTAAATTTTTCCATTTTAGTAATTATTTATAACGACAAACTTTGTAAGCTAATAGTTATGTTAAAATTAATTTAAATTTCAAGTATCATAAATCACAATTTGAATCTAAGAAAAAAATTATTTTCATCATACACAGGAAAAAGATATACTACATACCTTTAGAAATATTATTGCTATCCTAGTTAAATTATGGTCAACATATTCATAACTGCAAACTCATGAGGTCATTTATATCCGTTCTGTACAAAGGATTTGTAGTCTCATTTGTTATACCAATATATATGTCCAGACGTATAAACACTATTAGTAACAAGGTTGAATTTTACCTGGATTCCCGTATGAAGTTGTCCTTTGACAGAGATTAACATTGGTTGTATTTTAGTGTATTTTTAAGAATATATTAAAATAAATATAAGTAATATTGAGGCCGGTCGTGGCGCAATGTGACATCGTCTGACTATAAGCGCGATCGTTTGTGGGTTCGATTCCCACTCAAGGGAGTGAAATTATATTTAAATTATTTCTATTCTTCGCTCTGGTAAAAGACAAAGTGCGGCGTTGAGTTCCACCACTGAACACGCAATGTCTCGAATTCGGTGGAAAGTGAATTCCGGAGTGTCTTAACACTAGGTACTTTCTGTCTATCCTGCTATGCGGGATAAAAGCGTGAAGCTAAAAAAATATAAATATATATGCAAGTAATTTTTTTCTGGCTTATATACAGTTATCCTATACGTTTAGGGATCGTGTCAACTGTGTCATATCAATAAATTCCACCCGCCTGTCTTTCAAGATAAGTAAGAAACGAATATTTATTATACTATTTTAATTCTCATAAAGACTTAAAAAAATATTTGGTTCTACAAACCATATTTTTAATTTTTATTATATTTGAATTAAAATATACTTTATTATAAAGAGGATGCTTAATATGAATTTCGCAGTTATAATGTAAATCGTTATATGCTAAGTAGAGCAATCATAAAAACCTAAACAAATATAGGTATGTGTTTTATAAGTCTGGATAGAAAAGATGAAGATCCGTATGGACGGACCTTAGTCCATCAACCTTTCAATTTGACCAATTGGAGACGAAGTTATTTATCATAAGCCTTCCTCTACTGAAAGGGCAACCTTTTTAAAATACTCAAGATCCACAGATCTTGATGATATCTCAACATTTGCTTCGTCGAGAATTGTTTCACATGTAAAGGTATAAAATTTATTTCCTGAAAGCTAATATAAGCATACATTTGAATTCAAGGTGCGAATATGGATACAGGAGTTACCATTTTATGTATAAAGATTTATTTTTACCGCCGTTGTTTTTGCTTCCTTAAAACACGTAGCGTCACGGCACGTCCGTAATACTATCTGCGGATTAGTCTTGGAGTGGAAAACGTTATGATCTCATCTTTGTTTAAAGATATTATATTCTCGCATCGCTCGGAAAGGTCGTGAATTTAGTTCTGTTTGTTCAACTAAGAGCTACGTGGGACAGTGTGATCGGTTTCAGTTGCTTCGCTTATTATTTAATGGCATAGAATATTATATAATGCATTATCTTATTAGTAGCATATTTTGTATTTAAAATCGGAACTATTAGCTTTCCTTAATAAAAGCCATAAAAAGTAATACTCTCAAATTCTGTTAATTAGTGTATAATATAATATATTACTATACTATATCGCTCCTGTTAGGCTGTCAACACGATTAGTTAACATGACTGAAACACGTCTAATGTAATTTCTACAATTCGGCAAAGTACACTACATTTGAAATTAGGTCGAAACTCTCAAAGATGTAGGTTAGGAATTTATTATTCTACATTTGACTGCCTTCAATACATATTACAGGTGCATTTTACAATCGCTTATATAATAAAGGTCAGTTGAGAGCAACGATACGGGAATAAAACTTGCAAGAGACGTTTTGACATAACGACAAACATAACTCGTCGCCAGAGAAGCATCGCTGAAGTTGTATGTACAGCTCACTGGAGATTTCAGATTTATAAATATTTTGCCGTAAATTATTTCACTTTTATATTTGAAAACGATTTCGTACATTTTTATCATAGAGTATTGATTTTTTTTAAATTGAAGCTAATTAGACATTCATTAGCTTAAAATATAATATATCTTTGTTTTAAATTTTTCATTGACCTGTATGATTCGAAAACAATACAGCAAATGAACAACAAACTGTTCAATTTCAAATTATTGGAATGCTTTTAATTATAACATACAAGTCGTTTCCTGCTATGGTTGATGACAGTCATCTGGAATCATAGTTTCTAGAGGTAGAAAGTAAACTATAAAGTGATTTGATAGCTATTATAAATAAGGCAATAAAGTATATTACTTTATAATAACATGTTCGATGAATATAAATAAAAATAATATCTATTAAACTGATTCCAAAAGGATTCGAACATTCTTATAAAATCAGAAATTAGTGACCGACACAAAATACCTTATAAAAGGCAGGTAAAAGCTAGTAACATTGTTGTGGATACGTGTAAAAGATATATAAGGTGAAAATTGGTTATCAAAGGTGCGTCAATAGGTATCGTACTCGTATCTACACTTTTCTATCAGATTTTGGTTCAATCTAATCACATAAAGGGCGTCGGTAGTGAGAAGCGATATTTCACTTTTTATGTCGCACTGTCATCCGCGTTGTCGTAAAAATATATAGAAAAAGAAGCGCAATTTTACGATGCCTTTAATGTGTTTGTTGTCTTTTTATAAGGTTTACTTTGTCCTAAGTTGAAAGTATTTTTTAAAACTAAGTGAAGTTAAGTTATTGTTATTAAGTGGTATATTTTTATCAAAAAACAACAAAAAAAAATATACTAAGATCTTTGATTTTCGCGATTTTATATATTTTGAATGAAACTATTTTAAACGGATTAATCGCGTATATTTTGGTATTCGAAAATACATTTTGGACACCTGACGTTTCGAACACTTTACAGTAGTCCGTAGATAGATGGTAGACTCAAGTCTACCTGTGACCACCATCATACCACGGACCGGTCTATAAGTAAATTATGTAATTACGAAAAATATGTATTTTATTATGAAAAAAGCGTGTTACTATTGCAATATGCATTAGTCCTTAAGTAAGTAATGCTTGAAATGAATCTGACGTCTTAAAATAGGACGAAATCATGTTCAAAGTTTCTTTACGTAAATAAATATGACAGCTATTGACGTTTTATAATAAAAAATGTTACATGAATTAATACACATAATTCGATTGTACTACTAGCTACTAATATTCATGCCATTAAAATATGGTTGAACTGTAAAAAATGATAAAAAGTGCTTTATATAAAAGTAAGAAAGTAATAAATTGTGATCAAGTCTGCTAAGTAATACTGTAAATGTACCGCAGAGGATTAATCTTTTTTGTAATATTAGGGTTGACTTTTCTTAAAAAATATATAGATATATAAATTATATATAAAATATGTAATATAAGTTTAAGATTTATATATATATATATATATATATATATATATATATATATATATATATATATATATATATATATATATATATATATATATAAATACTTTAGGTATATATAAAATAGTTTTGTTTGTATTGTATGTGTAATTTTTAAATTTGTAGTTATGATTATTTTTTATTGTTTACTACTAAATTACGTTAGTTTCCGTGAATTTTATGACCTTTGCGGTACTACATACTGCGCTACAATGGCCCCAATTTAATGATTTCAATTTGTCATCGAAACGTTTATGATCTATCTTATAATGATAGCTTTACAGATGAACCTAGTGTCAACTCCGTCCTCCGCTTACCACCGAATTCGAGACATTTCGTGTTGAGTGGCGAAACTAAACGTTTTGCTTTGTCTTACCAGAGCGAGGAAATGAAAATAATTTAAATATAATCATTTCCCCGAGTGGAAATCGAACTCATAATCAATCACAGTTATATTCAGACACTACGCCACGACCGGCCTTTTATTACATGTTAATCGAAAAAACCTTTTTAATTCTTGTTAAATCTGCGTTCAAATTCCTACTTTACGCTACCAAATATTTTATAAGAATTAAAAGGAATACCTACAGTCTCAGCACGCGTGTCTGCTCTTCACGAAGTCGATGGGAACTTAAGCCTATTAGTTAAAGCGTTCTTTACCTCATTGAGGGACACGGTTCCGTATTATGTACAAGAATATTTTATTTGTATTTGTTTGTGTTTAAGTCTTGGTTAATAATAAAACAAGTAGAAGCCAAGTATATTTTATGAAAGACGAGTCGACAATAGCGAGTACCGTTGTTATAAGTTTTTCTTTTGTACAAATACCTAATTGCCTTGCGAGTTAATCAGAAACGGAGTGCCAAAGGCTATGGTCCCTGCATACCTCTTTCTCCTCGTTCACAGTCATTAGCCTCTTCATAGATGTGCTTCGGGGGGTCCGCATTTTACGTGAACTTCCTCTAGTATCTTCGATACTGTGTTTTCGAAGGTTAACCGAGATCTCCCCCGACCTCGGTTAACCTTATCACTCACCTTTGCTTCATAAATCTTTCTTACCATGCTTTCATCACTCATTCTCTCAACGTGCCCAAGCCACTCGAGCACGTTCATCTTAGTTCTTACAATGACATTCACGCTTCCACCTGCCATTTTACGTAGATCCTCGCTGCATATACGGCCAGCTAATTTGACTCCGCATATCCGACGAAAAGAGAGACTATTGCATTCATCTTTTTTCCATTCTTCTTTTGACATGCCCACGTTTCGCTACCGTATAACAACGTCGGTATCAGTACTGTATTGTGAACGGCATGATGTGCAGGTACTCTTACGTTTTGACGAGACGGTGGGAGAAAGAGGACGGAGCTACAAATAGCTACGTGGAATGTAAGAGGAGGGATGTAACAGAAGATGAATGAATTTTTAGATGTGATGGATGAGAGACATCTGGACGTTATCTGTGTGACTAAGACCAAGAGAAAGGGTAATAAATAGCACGACCGATTTGCCGGGCAACCAAGTAGTCTTTTGGGTTGAAGTTTCAGAACGTGAACGAGGGTGTCAAGGTGTAAGTGTTTTATTGTCTCTCGATTGGTTAGTGCAACGGTAGAAAAAAGGCAAACGACCTGAGGCTGCTTTGGGTTCGCTTCAAACTGGGGATAACAAGAATATTCTTGTTAGTGGCGTATGCGCCAGTATCCTCAGCTTTATCAAATGAACTAGAAAAGTTGAGGGAGAGTGTAAGAGAAGTTCTAGGTAGTGCAAAAGAGACTGAATAACTAATAGTATGTGGTGATTTGAACGGATGGGTTGGAATCACAAGAGATGGATACAACGGTGTGCTAGGCAAGTATGGTGATAAGAGAGTAAATGAGGCTGGTAAGCTTATATTGGAATTATGTAAGGAGAAGGATTTGTTTGTGGTAAACACGACGTTTAACCACAAACAAATTCACCGGTAGACGTGGGAACGAAAGGAAAAGAAGAGCATAATTAACCTATTCCTAGTGGATCAACGTATTCGCAACCAGGTTAAGGGCACGCATGTATTTAGGGGTGCCGAGTTGGTTACAGACCATTATCTAGTTGTTGCTAGAATCAGGAGTCTGTTTGCAGGTTGGCGCAGCCGCGCGAGGTGTCCCAGACTTGGAGGCTAATAACCGCATAAGAAGCTGGAAGCTTCAGGATCCATTGATTAGAGAGGAAGATGAAAAAATGGTTTCTAAAAAGCTGTGAAATAGGAAATGAAATTGTTGAAGTATGTTGACTGAATCTTAGGAATAGTATGATCGAAGCTGCAACAGAGGTATGTGGTGTCGGGAAAAGAGGCTTTAGTAAAAAGCGTGATAAATGGTGGGATAATGAAGTGAAAGATGCAATAGAGAGAAAGATGAAATCATGACATGGACTATAAATCCTCGATTAAGAATAAAATTATGAGAGAGATTAAGAAGAAAGAATACGGTAGCGAAACGTGGGCATGTCAAAAGAAGAATGGAAAAAAGATGAATGCAATAGAGATGCCATCTTTTCGTCGGATATGCGGAGTCAGATTAGCTGGCCGTATATGCAGCGAGGATCTACGTAAAATGGCAGGTGGAAGCATGAATGTCATTGTAAGAACGAAGAAGAACGTGCCCAAGCCACTCGAGCACGAGCCGTTGCATCAATGCAGCAATAGCATCGTTAACTCTGTTACCGGCAGTTATTAAACATACTTCCCAGATGTAGCACTTCATTTATCCGCTCTTATATCTTTCTATCTACCCTAATCTTACATTCCTTACGTTCTTTCTTTCTCTCTTTCAAATACTAGAGTCTTAGTTTTACTCGCATTCAGGTTTAGTCCATTACTTTCACGTCCTTCTTTCATTAACTCACATACTTATGATGTAATTAGTACTACATCACCTGCGTACAATAGACAGTTAACTTTCTTTAACTCCTTAAAGACAGCAATCTGAATATAAATTGAACAGCCAAGCTGACATGGCGCAGCCCTGTTTGATGCCCGAACGAATATCAGGATGAGGCGACATGCCAGCTCCTACTCGTACACAGGCTAAGAGATCTCGATAAAGAGATTTTATAGCCTGCAACAAGGATCCGTTCACATTGTATCGAGGTAATATCTTCCGTAACTTCTTTCTTACAACCCTGTCAAATGCCTTTTCTAAACCCTCAAAAGCACAGAAATTTTTTTGGTTTACAGCCAAAAACTTTTCCGTGATCATGGGGAAAAAAATCCTCCCTGGGCCTCCCATAAAAGCCTTTCGGATCTAAATCCTCCTTGGGCCAATAAAAGGTCCAAGGAGGATTTAGATTCGAAAGGCTTTTAGGCAAGAGAGATCCCTCTTGCATTCTTTTCGCTAGAATTTTAGCATAAATTTTACTGCCCGCTTGGGCATTATATGTTATATGATTAGCTTTAAACAAATAGATAGCCCTATAATTTGCACAGTTTTTGTAAGTATTTCACTGTCTTCAGAAAGCACCCTGTACGAGAATCACTAACTTCTCGTCAGAAAAGCTGCGTGTTTTCCTGGAAATTGTTTATTAATCTCTTACTCTTTCATGCTCTGACCTTTTACGTTTCATCTTTATACTAATAAGGATTCATATTTATACTGATAAAGATGAAGCGTTAGGTGTTTTTGCAACTTATATTCTTTCTTCTTAATCTCTCTCATAATTTTATTCTTACTCGAGGCTTTATAGTCCAAGTCATGATTTCATCTTTCTCTCTATTGCATCTTTCACTTCATTATCCCACCATTTATCACGCTTTTTACTAAAGCCTCTTTTCCCGACACCACATACCTCTGTTGCAGCTTCGATCATACTATTCCTAAGATTCAGTCAACATACTTCAACAATTTCATTTCCTACTTCACAGCTTTTTAGAAACCATTTTTTCATCTTCCACTCTAATCAATGGATCCTGAAGCTTCCAGCTTCTTATGCGGTTATTAGCCTCCAAGTCTGGGACACCTCGCGCGGCTGCGCCAACCTGCAAATAGACTCCTGATTCTAGCAACAACTAGATAATGGTCTGTAACCAACTCGGCACCCCTAAATACATGCGTGCCCTTAACCTGGTTGCGAATACGTTGATCCACTAGGAATAGGTTAATTATGCTCTTCTTTTCCTTTCGTTCCCACGTCTACCGGTGAATTTGTTTGTGGTTAAACGTCGTGTTTACCACAAACAAATCCTTCTCCTTACATAATTCCAATATAAGCTTACCAGCCTCATTTACTCTCTTATCACCATACTTGCTTAGCACACCGTTGTATCCATCTCTTGTGATTCCAACCCATCCGTTCAAATCACCACATACTATTAGTTATTCATTCTCTCTTGCACTACCTAGAACTTCTCATACACTCTCTCTGAACTTTTCTAGTTCATTTGATAAAGCTGAGGATACTGGCGCATACGCCACTAACAAGAATATTCTTGTTATCCCCAGTTTGAAGCGAACCCAAAGCAGCCTCAGGTTGTTTGCCATTTTTTCTACCGTTGCACTAACCAATCGAGAGACAATAAAACACTTACACCGTGACACCCTCGTTCACGTTCTGAAACTTCAACCCAAAAGACGACTTGGTTGCCCGGGAAATCGGTCGTGCTATTTATTGCCCTTTCTCTTGGTCTTAGTCACACAGATAACGTCCAGATGTCTCTCATCCATCACATCTAAAAATTCATTCATCTTCTGTTACATCCCTCCTCTTACATTCTACGTAGCTATTTGTAGCTCCGTCCTCTTTCTCCCACAGTCTCCGACATGTTGTGTTAAGTGGCGGTCCCTAACGCCGCGTTTGTCCCCACTTTACCACCAGCGGGGACGCACTGGTTCGCGTCGCCTCAGGGGGACGCCCTCGCATTGTATGTCCTGGTGCTCGTGGCGGAAGGAATGCTGTAGCCTTAAACAACTGGTACAGTTGTGTAAGGCTGGCCGGGGTTACTGCGAGCAAGTCCTCCATCTTAGACCTAATTTATTCTTATTTTGGAGTTTTACAGTCGTAAGAAACATGTGGTGTCATAATAGTTCAGTAGACTTGTTAACGCGTATATACGCGTTACTTTAGTAAAGTATATGGCACTTAGTATATAAGTGTGAACTGAGGCTGGTTGTGGCGCAGTGAGGCAGCGTCTTGCTCTAAACACGATCGGTTGTGAGTTCGATCCCCACTCGGGGGAGTGATTATATTTTAAATTATTTTTACTTCCTCGTTCTGTAAGACAAAGTGCGTCGCTGAGTTCCAACACTCAACACGCAATGTCTCAAATTCGGTGGAAAGCGAAGTACGGAGTGTCTTAAATAATTTGTTCCATCTTGTATCATATTTATATATCAATGTTTTATAGCACCTAATATGTATTAACAAATAATTATTTAAATTATAACTCTTAGACCCGCAATATAGTTAAGTAATGGCTCTCATTTACCAGGCATACGCTCAAGAAAGCTATTAAAGATAAGACTTTCTACGTCGAATACTAAACAGATGAGTCAATTTGCAAAATTACTTACCGTACAATAAATTTTGGCAGCTCGCTATCTGGCGGGCAATAAGTCACTATTGTGGAGAGAACTGAATACAAAATACTGGGCGCTCATATTTCAAGTCATGTACACATACGTGGATTTTCAGCGGAAAGTGATTGATTAAATGTTGACCTTCGCTAGGGTTACCATTTGTAAAAACGGTAAAAAATAATGAATTATTGTCAATTATTGGTAATTTATTTAATTTAGATTATTGTCTTCACGCTTTTTATCCCGCATAGTAGGGTAGACAGAAAGTATCTAGTGTCAAGACACTCCGTACTATCCACCGAATTCGAAACATTGCTTGTTTAGTAGTGGATCCCTTTACCGCCGCACTTTGTCTTACTAGAGCGAGGAAATAAAAATAATTTAAACATAATCACTCCCCCGAGTGGGAAACGAACCCACGACTGATCGCGCTTACAGTCAGACACGGTTCCACTGCGCCACAGTCGGCCTTATTTAAAATTCTTTTAAAATTTAATAAGCTGAACAATAAACATATATGTAAGCAATAACATAATAGTAAGTAATTTGATATAATTTCTTTAAAGCGTATAATAATTTTGCAATATTACCGTTGGATTTTAAATTTATGTTTTAGACGGAAAAAACAAGCTTTAAAATATTTTTTGGTTATTTATGGTACATCTCAAAAGAAGATCAAATTTATATTATGAACCAAATATCAAGTAAAACTAGCGGCAAAAATAGTGTTGAAATAGCGTTGCAAGAGATTCTTACAACAAATTAGTAAAAAGATATAGGTCAAGCTAATAATATCATGTTATAAATATATAGAAAATGAACATAGAAGTTATGTTCGATAACATATTTTATATATTTTATCTTCTGTTCTGTTCTTTATTTTATTTTTCTAGATTACGCAGTTAATTACTATTTGAAAAAATTAAGGCGTTAAGTTTCGTCTCTCAATATGTATCATGCCACTGTTTTAATATTAAGTATCTACGATGCGAGATAAAATGTGAATCTTTAAACAAACCGCGTTTAATTCAATATTTTCGTCATTGTAACAACAAATTTGAAATATGAAATATTAGAGTGTAAAAATTATGAAAGCCAACCTCATTTTATGCTGCTATATGTTATCCTCAACAACATTTATCATAGATAAGTGTGCTCCTTATTTATAAATGAATAACTTATAAGGCGTAATGGAGTTGCGCTATTTTACGCGATATGGAAATTTTAGTCCCAACGGTAGCATAAGCAGTTATCTTTTTATTTAACTTTTAACTGTTTGCTTTACTGGAACTGAATGTACAAATAATTTTTATTTTGTTTTTAATTTCGACGTGTATTCGAGACTGCGTTTCATTTTTGTATGGGTGTTTGTATAAAATTTGGCAGCAATATGGTTTCCATCACTACGTCGATAAACATGAGGATAGAAAAATGTATCGCCGTTCATATAAAATAAAGGGCGGCGGCGAGGTTAATGAGAATGGGCGTCACTCCGCATCCCGACTCGTGGTTCGAAGTGAAAGCAGTCATAAAGTCTTATGTCGACCCCTTTTACAGCTATTTTGTTCCGATCCGACAGAGGTGGCAAGTTCAGGACAAAACGATTAACAATGCGTAAACTGATTTGTCGTCGACTCCCAATATATCAATGAAATTGCTTTGAACGTCACGTCTATAGCACTATTGCTCTGCTTTTGACGAGCACAAGCTTTGGTTGATTCCTTCGATGTAGTGAACTCTATTAAACTAGTCCGTTTATGTTGTTATTTAAAATTCTCTATTAAATAATAGTTATTTATTTACAATTATTTATTTTTAATACTAAGTATATTGTTTATTGTAATTTGCTAAATAATAATAATTAGATTTTTTTTACATACAAATAAAAATAATATAATTTCTTCTAAAATTGAACCCTAGTTAACAATTTATACCTTTTTTAGAATTGTTTAATTTTAGCTTTACTTATGATAACGCCTACGGTATATAATGTATGTACAAAAACATATTTCTTAAAATAAAACAATGTAACATCTATTTATAATAATAGGTACATTTTTTGTTTCTATAATAATATTTATTCAATCCCAAGTGTCATCTTTCTTTCTAAGAATACTAGGTACGTTATTCACAAGAAATATTGTATTCAAAGAAAGATTATATCTAATATCACAGTGATATTGAGTTTTCATATAATGCTAACTTTGGCGAAATTGCGCCGTCGTAAGTCACGTCTGGCACAAGGCAGCGACAGAGGCGCGTCAGCACAGAAAATTATTTCATGACACTTATTGACTTGTTAATACATGGCATAGTTGTTTGTTTTATTCGGAATATTATAGATTTTTTGTTATTATATTTTTTGTGTGTTTGCAGTACTAGTTAATATAAATATATGATAATATAGATATTATTCAAAAAATAGCAATATAAGTATAAAATATCTTAAATTATTTTTTGTAAATAATTTCTAATGGAAAGTATTAACAAAATAATCAAATAATAAGTTGTTAAGTGTTGTTATTTAAAAGCAAAAAATGCAATTTGAAATAAAATTCTTGCACTACAAGTTATGAACGTGGTGGCCAGTTAAAAGTTTTAATTGCATTGAAATACCTTAGCAGTAACAGACGTGGAGTAATCAGTGTAGTGTGGCGCGCGGCGAGCTGCCAAGGGTAGGCCGGTTCATTAGGTCCTGGCTAAAGAGCTGCCCGCTCGCGCTGCGTCAGCGGCCCTCGTTACCCTAATGACAGCGATTTCGCTCCACCCAAGGCGCAATTTTAGTTTTAGCTACAGTTTACTTTTACCCTTCACTAATGGCCTATAAAGCTTCCTCCTTTCACCATTGATATTGTTCCAAATTTTTTGTTGCCAAATTCTGTGTAAGAGTATTCGATTACAATGATAGCCACCCTTGGAACGGTCCAATATCGCTAATATATTTTTGCACCAATTAAAATGATTGCGCAAATAGTGGCGGATGGTTTCAGTAAAAAGGTTGGATGAGGTCTCATAAGTACTCGAGTATATGAAACTCTTTGTTTGTAGAAGTAGCGTTTTCCCTTTTTATTTGGTTAACCGCAAAAACCCGCCACATTCTGACTATGATTTATTTTGCGGCCTGTATTCTGTAGGTCACTTTAATAAATGTATTTGGGAAAGGTTGCCTTAGAAATGGATGAAAAAACTCTCTAGATGCAATAATTTTATAGCATATATTTTTCGCCATCGTGTGGGGTAGCCGTAGTATTAAAATATTATACTGTCAATCGCTTATGACATTATTTCTTCATGGTATATAAGTTAAAAGATATTTATAATATTTAAGTTCAAACATGAGTTCGTACAAATGAGTATCTATGAATAAATATGGCTTTAATATAATTAATGGCTGATTAAATGTATCTCATTCTGAGAGTTTGTGCTGAAAAATGTTATTTTAGTCAAACATTTAGGAAGGGTCGAGGACAGAAATAATCCAAATTAAGGGACATAATAAAGAGACCCCTTCAATAGCCATCTTGGGAGCAACGCTTGTAAATATTATTTGAATGTTTGTGCTAAGATTTTCATAATATTAAAAGATCAAATAATTTTTCCCCCTAGTCAAGGAGACTTCTCTTAATTTATGTAAATATCAATTTTCAAAGTTTATCATAATGAATTTTCGATTATTTTACAATGGTAATTAAATATAATGAGGGTACTTTACTATTTAAAATAAAATTAAATACAAGTATACATTTACTACAAAATGTACGTATATTTATAAAGCACTCGATACTAACAAGACAAGGTAAGCGATTTCTGATAACCGGCTGTTTAAATCATGCTCTGGGAATGCCCATCGGGGAGCAATCTCGGGTAGAGCGAAGATATATAGCGCGAACCAAATACTTGCGTTCTCAAAATATCGTATCAGGGAGCGCCGTATGACATAGGTATAAATAGTGCGGCGTAGAAGTCAGTTGACTAAATAAAAATGAGCCTGTGAGGGTTGTAAGGGAAGTCGCAGAGCGCCGGCGCCATGCGAGTGGCCGTCGCTTCAGGCAGTTTGGAGCCAGACTCGCCGGCGCCTGCCCGTAGCGGTGAAGTTGCTGCGACTGCCTACGCGCGACCGACCGCTGATCCCTTGCGTAGCTCGCGCGTAACTCCGAACGCTAGTTTGAAGCTCTGCTAAATTTTAGTTATAGGTTGTGACAGGTGAGCGTAAAGTGAGCATGAGTGGCTGTTACCCCGCGGCAGTGACGACTTGAAAGTGTCTGTGCTCAAAACTTACAAAGACAACTATGTTTCACTTACGCAACGTTGAAATAGACTTTTGCCACTTTCGAAATAACAAGTTTCAATTGCGCCAACTTCAGTGTCATCTAGTTTTTAATCCAGCCTAAGTAAGGACATTCAAGCAAAATGGCTTCTCCGTTAAGAGAATGTTTTTTATTTATTTTTATAATATTATTACAAGTGACTAATATTATATCCGCTTGCCCAAAAATATGTGAATGCAGAAACAATTCAACATCGTGTCAAATGTGTTCTTACAGTGTTTCGCTTAAAGAGAGTGTAAATAAATATCACGTGGAAGTTTGCTGTCAAAAAGATTCGACTCTGTTTAATTGGGTGCACAACAACGCGAACAAAACTTTTACTGAAGTTGTAATTAAGTATACTAAGTGTAATTCGAGCAAAGTAGAATTTGACTTTCCTCAGTTAGATACCTATTCAATTACAATGACAAATAATAGTATTAAAAAATTACGAATAAATGTTAAATTTAACAATGTTCGAGAGATTGACTTATCATGCAATAAATTGCAAGTTATAAACAAAGGATTTCTTAATAATTTTACAAATATTCGCAAATTGATTTTAAGTAAAAATTGTATCAATAAAATATATGAAAATAGTTTTGTTGGTCTTACTAAACTGTCAGCGCTGGATTTGTCAGAAAACAATCTTACGAGTTTGACGAATGTATTTTCGCCACTTAAAAACCTTCAGCATCTTAATCTAAGCAGGAATAATATCCAATTTATTCATGATAACTATTTTAATAATTGGTTACTACAACATTTGGATATTTCTCATAATAATCTAATGAAAGTAACGCCAGGGGCGCTGCAGCAATTACCAAATCTTGCTCGGTTGTTGTTAACAGATAACCCGCATCTAGGGATCACACAGCTGGATACACAATTGTTAGTTGGGACTGGCCGTAGACTCCAACAAATCGATGCATCGAGAACCGGCCTTTGCCAAGTTCCTGAAGCATTCACACATTCAGTTCGCTTTCTGTCTCTTGTTGGTAATAAAATAATAGCTATAAGGTGTGGTGACCTAGATAGCTATCCTTTATTACAATCACTAGATTTTTCCGATAATAAAATAGCATCAATTGAGGATGATTCTCTTGGAAGGCTAGAAATGTTATTATTTTTAAATTTAAATAAAAATATTCTATCAATTATACCACGATCTCTCCCAGATGGATTAAAATACTTATCAATCAATGAGAATATAATAAAGAACCTTACTAAACCTGATTTCAAGGATTTGCCTAATCTTCGTATTTTGCTACTAAAAAGTAATCAAATAGAGTATATCGAAGATAGCATCTTTGATGATTTACTTTCGTTAGAAATGTTGGATTTATCTCATAATCCAATAAAGTTCTTATCCTCGAGTACATTTGATGGACCTTTATCTCTCCGAGACCTGCGCCTGTGTCATTTGAATTTATCTGTACCTGAGAAGGATGGTTCATTTCCTATGTCGTCGCCTGAAAGCGTGCAAATGCTCCATCTCCAATCTAGTCCCGGCTTAGCGAGACAATTGTTATCTGACTCTGCGGCTTTAGCAGCTTTTTCTCATCTTCAGTATTTGGATTTACGGATGAATAATCTTAGCGAAATAAGAAATGATTTACTATTTTATTTAGGGCAACTCAAAACTCTAAGATTACATGGTAATCATATAAACTGTAGTAAAGAACTGTGGCTCTCGGACTGGATGAATTTTAATAAGAGTATTTTTCATAACGAAACATGTTATTACTCGACGCTAGAGGCGAAGACAGAAATATCTAAGTATAATTGTACATTTCCAGAAACATTTATGATTAGCGAAAGTTTACCACCTGTAAATTTGTATAGTACTGAAATGATAAACAAACTTCTTAGGTACTACGGATATTTGAATAATAAAACAGAACGTGTCAAACATAATTTCAATAGTTCAACTATGGAGAATAGTATTGATAGCTTTGTTTTAAATGGAAATAACCATAATGACACAAATAATGATATTTTACATGATAACTTTCTATTGAAAGACACGTTTGAAGAAAGTAAGAATCTTAAAAAGAAAAAGGAAGTAAATAATTACTTAAATAATACATTATTCGTTAAGATTAGAGAATCATCCAGAATCTTAGACCAGCAAAAAAACGATCAAGCAAAATTTGATCATAAATTTTTAGATATCGAACAATACACACCGTTTTCCACTCAATCGACTAAAAAAGAAAGTGACGATGACAGGGAAATCCATCGAGGAAAATTTTCAGGAAAACGATTAAATAAACCAGTATCAACAAAGGAATCTAAACCAATTATTTGGACAACGAGACATGAAATTATTGGAGTTTCTGCAGTAACCGAGGCTTACACTGTGAATCCAAACGTAAGATTAGAATATTCGTCGTATCGAGAAGCTCATGCCAGCTACGCTCAATATATAGGAACGATAGCTGTTATATGTCTCGTTCTGGTATCTTTAATGCTTTGGGCTAGTTTTCGTGAAAGGTATAAAAGAAGACAGCTTAGAGCTTTGAACAGAGATATAGAGGACCAAATAGAAGTGTCAAATATATCCGGAGGAGTACTGTGGTGACATCTTCGTGCAGCCGACCCTACGCCTTTTGAATACGATTCTCTACTGACGTAGCATCGTGTAAGTATTCGTAAATATACATCTATGACTAAATCGTTTTAAAACATTTATTGCCATATAAAATCTTAATATAATAAAAAAAATATATATTTTGCTAAGTTCTTTTAATTGATAATATTTATAAATCAGTTTATAATAATGGAACGAATAATATCTATTAATTATAAAAATAATGTACAAGTGTATAGGAAAATTTAGTAAATAAAAACTTATTTTTCCAGAACGAGGCGGTCGACTGCAGTTAATGGGAAAAGTTTTGTGATATATCTGAACGTACATATTTTTTTATGAAATAAGTACAAATAGAGAAATATTCTAAGCAGCATAGGTTAGTTTTTAACTGTGTATATAATGTAAACACGTTTGATTATCTTATGTGTAACTTAATAAGAGGTACTTAAAACATTGTGAAGTACAAGCGTACGTATTTATAATTTACTAATTTTGTCCCAAAGAAAATTTGTTTTAATGTCTGTAAATAACTAAATAATGTATAGATGTCAAGCTACTTTATAGTAGGTCACTCAATACGCACTTAGTTAAAGTTCTCCATTATTTTCATAAACACTTAAAACGGTGAATTTATGTCAAATTTCAATTTTTTGATATATTTATTATCTATAAAAAACAATAATATTAATATTACACGATCCAGTGGTGTTCAATTGTAAGAATTGAATGTCTAATATTGTTTGTATCGAATGGAATAAATATTAACTGTATGAATTTGTAATAAATCTTATTTCCTGTCATACAAACACTTGTTTATATTAATATAATTATAATGAAACATTATTTTTGTTATAATAAAACAATTAAGTCGAATGTGTATAGGGCCTTTTCCATCAAATATAAGAGTTTCGAATCTGATTATTATAATTTATTAGAGAGACACTATAAAGTAGCAAAAATTAGGATAAACGTTGCCAAAAAAATGCAAAGATCATGTCTTCCCTATTGATTCTTCTAGAATAACTATTTACATACATTTTTCATGAGCAACTTCATACAAATATAACAGGAACATGAAACATTGCTTATTCCTATAAATTATTTTGTAAATCTTTTTAATATTTTAGTGTACGAGTAAACACTGTAGTTTATTGATATTCAATTTTATTATGCTATTGTTATAATTGGTCTCTTTTTTTTCTATAGATTTTATACTAAGCATTGTTAATCAAAGAATTCAGATGTGTATCAATTTAAAGTATTTTTTGCAAATATTTTTATATTTGTATGTATGTGTGTTTTATGTAAGTTTTTCAGATTCCTTGTATGTTTGTACACGTTTTTCACACATTTACACAATTCTGTACAATACGTGTATATGTAATTACTTATTATTCACATTTCACTTTATTAATAGTAGATGATATGATATTTTTCTCGTAACAGTAATTCGTTTTCATACATCACTGTGAAACTAAGGTTGTAATTCGATATATAAACGTTCGAAGACAAATGTAGATATATGTATGTTTTTACGTGACAGTAGTTTATGTTGTACAAACAAATAGCCGAAGATAATAAATAGATTGACTCATTTACGTGTTTTATTTTTCTCATGGTTTCAAAATTTGGTCTGATAATAAGCATCAATAACATTTAATAAAAACTAAATAAAATAAAATATTTTGTACGTATTAAATTTAAAAATGGTGAAATAATTAAAATTATAAGATAACTGATTTGTACAATTTAAACACATTTTAAATAAAACTATTATAAATGGATTAATCGCGTAAACTATGGTATTCGATTATACATAGTTTGTGGTCACAAATAGACTCTCTGCTATTTTTGTTTTCTTTTCCTTTTTTTGGTTTAGTGATTGGTTCGTCTAAAATGGTTTTATTTAAAACGATTTAATTTTTTTTTATTAAAAGACGCTTAACAATCATTTTAGGGTTTCTTTTCTGAAGTATAAATATTTAAACTAATTTAAAGCACTTTTGCAGTAAGCTACAACTTAGTCGCCTCATTTTTGAATAAATGTATATTTTTTTTATATATAAGTCTTTCAATAATAAGACCAAATTTTTTATGTCTTTTTATAGGTAAATCTAGTATAAAATTTTATCATAATAAATCTATATATTAAATAATTCTAACTTCTAATGTTAGTTACTTTTGACTAAAAGAGGACAATTAGATAGGAACACCGTACTACGGGAGTCCAAGACTTAGTTTATATATGTTAGGTTCAAGAGTAACTGCTACTACAGTGGGTTTGTGTTTAATGTAGATCCTGGGATCTTTTGTTTAAGTGGATTAAGCGGAGTGGTTAGTAAAGTGCAGTTTACTAAGTAGTTCTATTGACTAAGTACAAATATAATTATATACACGTGGTATATCTCGAAGCGGAGTGCTGTGTTTTAATTGATTAGTTGGAAATAATGTAACGCATTTTGGTAATATTACCACAGCATTATTTTTTTTTATTCACAGTGTGAAATTTGTTATTGTGTGAGCCCACAGTATTATATGACTATAGCATTATATATCTTGGAACTAATTATTTAAATTTTCTTAAGTATTCTTTAATGCACAGAGTTTACAAACAAATTGTGTAATCTAACAAGCAATTTCTTTTTGCCAACTCTGTCTTATTGGGAATTTTCGGGACGTATATATATATATATATATATATATATATTTCCATTCCATTAATATGAGACCGGTTGTGTCGTAGTGGGACAGCGTCTGACTTTAACGGAAGTTAAAAAGCCAAAGAAAAGCCACTTAAAAAAAAAACAATAAACAAATAATTATCAAATCCGGTTAATAGTTCCAGAGATTATGGTATTCAAGCAAATAAACTATCTCTCCGAATTTATTATATCAGTACAGAGTATATGAAATAATACACTAGTATTTGTTAATTCATTACCTAAATTAGAATTTATTAACCAAGAACACTCATAAT
This sequence comes from Dryadula phaetusa, assembly GCA_032432895.1. NCBI lineage: Eukaryota > Metazoa > Arthropoda > Insecta > Lepidoptera > Nymphalidae > Dryadula > Dryadula phaetusa. Next base: position 4,040,553 of record JAOYRS010000029.1, read on the forward strand.
AAATTATTTACACTGCTGTTCCTTACAAATTTATAATCTTTTGAGGTAAGAAAGACTCCATGTATATTCCATCGCCGTACGATATATCAAATACACGGTACATACGTACATGAGTATATAATGAACCAAAAGTATGTTCCTTCTAACATTCAACGTATATTAGGAATTCAATACATATTAATCATTCACGTACTCCAGAATTTATGGTGAGACAACGGGTTTTACGACGAACCTGGTAACAAAATGAGACTCGAGACTCGTGTGTTAAACCTTACAATTGAATAGATGGAATAAAATATATCTAATTTGTCTTTAAGCTTTTGTTTTGTATTTTTACTCTTTATTATTTTTTTATCTAGCATATTCTTATTGTTAGTAACAAGCAGAGAGAAAAGACGACACTCCGTTTTATATAATTCATATAAAGTGAATGTAGATATATATTAAAATGTATGTGTGTTAGTATGTAGATGTGTAAATAAAAGGTAATTCTTTCTTGTTTACCTTCACACTTTTATCCCGTATAGGAGGATAGACATGAAATACCTAGTGTCAAGACTCTCCATACTCCGTATTCCGCTTTCCACCAAGTTTGAGACGCTACATGTTGAGTGGCGGAACAACGCCGCGCTTTATCTTGCCAGACAAATGTCAAATGATATACAAACATGAAATAATATGTTTTTGAAAACATTTTTGAATCTATATATCTAATCCTAAGTGTGGAATAACACTTTAAAAATAGTTAATATGAAATAATATGTTTTCCATAATGATTAATCAATTCACAATCTGTAAAAGAAGTTTGTAATCCAACTAGTCAATTGATCAACTCTAGAATTAGTTGATACTCCTACAGTGCATACATATGTATGAATATATTATAGTAAAATATACCAGTACCTTTGTAAAAAAAGAACCTTAATATCTATTATTATGCCCTTGCTCAATATCATTTCACTATTTTCTCCGCGGTGAGATTATTTAGGTGTACACATAAGTGTAATTATTATGAATATCATATTATGAATAACAGAACTCACATTTCAATATTTATCAGAACGGACGTTCTAATTGCTTAAAAAAAATTAGCTTTCAACAATTTTAAGTTAAATGTAATTTAACTACTAATACAAACGTTCTAATACCAAAAGCTATTTAAAACCGACTTATTTGTATATTAAAATCCAAAAAAAATATTCGAGATTGAGAAAAATGCCTTATTTACATTTTTGTAAATGAGTTTACTTTTATAAAAGACTATTTGGAAGTTAGCTGAAAATTAATATCGTTTTAACCCAAGCGTTTTGTAAGAAAAAGTTTATACCAAATTAGAATTGTAAATGACGAATGCTTTGATCCGCGTCAGAATAAAAATGTCTAACGAATGAAAAAGAACTTGTTAACTGATGGGTATCACAAAAAGTAATATTTTATAAAGAATTATGCTGAATATATTATTAAGAAAATACTAAGAGATTGCCTCTAGATAGCCATTTAAAATGAAGGTACTTATGATTTACAAAAAATAGCTTATATATAGATGAGGATAAAAGTCCATATAAATATGTATATCGTGTATACAGTTTATAGTCTATAATATATTCTTTAACAATATTGTTGAAAAGAAAAGGTGATTTTTATCTTTAATAGAAAATTCTTCCAATTAATCTAGGCATATGAGAAAGAGTTAAATATTAAAGGCTCTAAATGTTTACAAGCTAATGTGTACTCATATATATGTAGATGAATAATATGTAAAACAATTCAAAGGTCACATAAAAATCATCAATAATATAAAAAAATACATTTATTGAAAAGATATAAACATTTGAACGTAGCGGGATTTGAATTCGTGCCTATTGAAAATCGTCCAAGCGCTTTGGCACCTAAGACATACGTTCTATTCAGGTTTTGTTTATACGTTTTTTCCAAGTTACTGTACTTATTAAACAAAGTTTTCTAATTTTATATTTTCATGGTGCTACAGTGTATAAAACTAATAGAGGCCTTGTAATTAAATTGTAACTGCTTCAACTGGAGCCATGAAACACTAGGAATCACGTACGAGTTTTTAATTGACTTTCGCTCTGTCGCAATTCTTTCCTTAATGAACAAAGTTTCTGTGTATCATGGTGAGGCTGTAGAGCTGGTACAACATTTACTAATTGTTATGATCGAAATTGTATAAAATTAAACGCTTGTATGTTTATATATATATATATATATATATATATATATATATATATATATATATATATATACGTAAATGATACGTTTCATTTATTACTATCTTATATCTGTATTATGAAAATAATAGAGAATAGTTTAAGAATAATTAACACAAAATAAAACAAAAACCAGGAAATATTAGTGGTAACTTCCCAGGTACCTATTTCAATAAATATTTAATTAAAGCCATTTTTTTAATATGCTTGTTCATTTCGTAACATTATTCACTTATTTACTTTTTTAAATTAAATCAATAATAATTTAATTTAATAAATAGCAAGGTATAAGAAATTAAATATAAAATCAGGACCTTAAATCCACATCAAGGCTGTGGTACACGTTCAAACAGACGGCGGACTTCAAACGGCGCAGCGTGGCCATCTCCAATATTTATTTTAGAGCTCGCCCCGGTATTGGCTACTCGTGCAGCGATTTTATTAAATTATTCAATTTAGCATAGTGAAAACTATACATTGAATTCCGAATATAGTATTTCGAAAATTGACTTTATATGTTATGTTTTTAGGTTGTCAAAGCAATGATGTTATGTTAATTGAATATCATATTTCAAACAAGTATTGTCGTTTTATTTTAATACAAATTATACTCACTTTGATTTATTAGATAATAATTCTTTATTGATGTTATTCAATTTTTCTATGTCTGTTATTTGATTTTTACACAGGCATTAAGAAGTTTCTATATAACGACTTTTTGGTACTAAATCTTTGTTCAACTTTAATTAAGTAAAGTACAGTTATTTTTGTTTAATTTATACATATAAGAGTATGTGTGCATATGAACATTAAAATTATAACTATATTCAATAACTGCAAAAACTAGTTGACTTAATAGAAAATCTCTCGAATTTGTCGGAAACCGGAGTATGGAGCGTCCTGACACTAGGTAGGTACTCCCTGTTTACTCTGGTATGGGGGATAAAGGCGTAAAACCAAAAAAAATACTCCACTCAAAGACACTTGACATAATTGGGCTTACATTTGAAGAAATGAGTACTGTTTTTTTAAAAATCTAATTTTCTAATTAGGCTTTGACTGAATTTTCGGGACTTGCCTTGAATATATCATTACGACATAGTAAATTATAAGGGTGGTTCTCTGGTGTTTCTAATAGTTTTTAAAATTAAAAATCATAATATTCCTTATTCAAATAGGCTTTTACGTATATTTTCAAATATTAATTAACATAATAATATCAGTATTGACAGTCTTACAGGAAGCTGTTATCAGCTCGGTAGACAGTTATGTTAGGAGGAGTCGGTGATTTCTCGACGACTATCAACAGTTGCCCTTAACACATTAATATCAGTATAGTATTCTTAGATAGGATGAGATTAGATATTTTAATGAGAAATATGTTTTTTTTTCATCTTTAGTCGGCCTTCATAAATAATTGGAGGATGCAATAGTTTGAAAAGTAAGCAGTAGTTATATTTAAAAAGTTAAAATATAGATTTGATTTTATGAAATATAATTTGTATATATATATATATATATATATATATATATATATATATATATATATATATATATATATATATATATATATATATATATATATATATATATATATATATATATATATATATATATATATATATATATATTATCAATTATTTGTTATAAATGCATGTAACTAGCTTCCGCCGTGAGGCTGTTTCTTACTATTAAACTAAGACGGGACATATTGATTAACACGCGACATGTTGCTTAGGTATATTACTCCATAGGTATAATATTCAGCTGCTACCTATAAGTCGTATCAGCTTATCGAGAACGGATGTATCTATTGATTCTGCAGATTTATACATGAAACACTATACTTGATTTTCATGTGTAAATACTTCTCAGTGTCCTTGTATAAGCGGCTTAGAGTACAATCTCGTAGCCTGCAAGTCGACTTATCCAATAGGATATAAAGTAGCTGCGTGTGTACCTGTTTTTAATAGGATAGCCAGCTTTAAAGCTCTCCCAAAGGTAGTGTTAATTTGTATTGATTTTCTTATAAAGTGCAAGAAATTTAAATTAATATGATACATGCTCTTTACACATTAGAACTGCCATAACATCCATAAGGAATATGTAAGAATGTTTAATTTAATGTATATATATTCAGACTTTCAAAAAATAAATTTCAGACAAGATATATTTTCTAATACATTTAGCTTTATTTGTGTATTAATATATCAATTTAGAAAAATTTTAAAGTATTAATTTTAAACACTTCTTATGGTGACATTTACCTGTTTTTTTTTTTAATTCCATGAAAGTAAAATATGATTAAAGCATCAACATAACACTAGTGCACGATAAAGAAAAAAACATTTTTCACTTGTCTTTTTTATTTTATTTATGCTATTTTGTTATTATTTGTTTAATTAAACAAGCCATCATTTTCATACAATTCGTATATTGTGTCTCAATTTATAATCAATTAATAATTTTTATATGGTTACTTCTTAATTACCTGACGTAGTTTTTCTATGTTCTTCTTCTATTAGCAATTTAATAATAACGTTCCATGTAGTTAATAGTAGAATTAAATTAGAAACAAAATTATATGGTAAACTTTGCGATAATTGTACGTGTAAATGATTAATGAGTGGACTGAGGCTCCACTATCCGGGGTGATGGCGGGCCATCGATCTTTAAAGTTTTAATTAAAATCGTTTCAATTATGTAGTATTGTTTTTGGTTCATAATTACCTTCTCTACACATAGGATTATACTCTCAGAACTGTTACACGGGTGACTTAATAAATCATAATTGTGGAGACAAAGGTCGTTAATCCTTGTTGGTTTTAATTACAGACCCTTTAATCCAAGCCCGATAAAAGCGCTTAATTAAAACGTTCCCTTTAATATTCACACATTAATTTAGTTGAAGCCTAGTTTCTTAGGCCTTCGACAACAAATGGAAATTATTCCATGAAGTTACAAACACGAACTTATTACAATGTTCACAATATCGAAAACCCATTAGAATCTATTAGTAGATAGCTTTCACGAATTTCAAATTCGCTTTTAATAAGAGCTTAAATAAATGTTAATATTAAATTAGTGTTAAATTATAATAATTTTAATTACAGTGTTAAGCAGATCTTCATCCTTTTTGTATAGATAAATAGGCACAGAAAAGTGTCAAGAAGCTGTCTTATTTAAGGGCCTGTTTTACTTATTATGCCCTTAAAAAATATACGGATGAAGCGATAATATACGAAACATTTTCATTTCAATTTTATTCTATGTATAACAATTTTTTCTTAATATTTTTACGAATAGCTTTTAAAACATCAACAACAGGTTTCCAATATGATATAGTCAACAATAAAAAAGATTTTTGGAAATATAATATTTTTGATACTCATTTTTCTGTACAAAGCAATTCGAAAGAGCTTTTTACTACGGACACATAATCTGTGTACTTGTTCAAAATTTAAAAGTTAAAATTTTTATTACATTGTCTTTTAATTATTAGATTTTTGTCACTCAAAGCTTAGGTTACAACACTTAGAGAAAGCTTAGAGTCTCCATCTATTACCAAAAACAGGTTTTAGTTTAATTTTAGTTTTAATTTTTTTAGTTCTTTTTAGTTTTAGTTTTATAGGTATATAAACCTAGTTTTCAGCGAATTGCCTTGAAAAAAAAAACAACGTTTCAGATATGGTACCAATTTGAGATTTTGCAGTAGTTATATAATATCCAATATATTGATACTCTATCGAAGCTATTATGATAAATGAGTTATTGATTAATTTCCCCTTGTCATAAGACACGTAAGCTAAAATTACATTTACATACATCATGGCGGTTGTATTCTTATATTTTTATAAAACTATTTAATTAATCAATTAAACGTATTTATTTTGGTATTCGAAAATATATATTTTTTAATTTTTGCCTCGGATTTCTATTCAATAGCCTAACAAAATTTTATTAAAATCAAAATATATTAAAAATGATATAGTGTTAAAATGTATTTTTTTAACGTATTCAATTATTGTATATCCTGGGTAATATGTTAAAAATTAATTGCCAACAAACTTCGAGCCCAATTATAGTAATTTCATGTTTATTAAGCTTTTACATAATATATGAAGCACGAAATCGAGGCTTTTTAAGTTTTTACTCATACTGATATTTAAGTATTTTATTTTTTCTGATAAAAAGAAATAAACTAAAAGTAAGTTAATTTAAATTTAAGTTCTCGTTATTCTGCTCATCTTACTAAGAATATCAGACTCTTTTGACAAAGGAAAAAATATAGACGTTTTAAAGATGGAAAGAAATGGGATAAAATATTGATGTTTTGCATTGCAGATTTTCCTGTCTACTTATATGTCTACGTATATGCGTAGACATATAAGTGTTACGAACAATATTTAAATAGATTTAGGTAAAAATCAAATTCTAATAAGGTTATTAGATTTATTGTTAACCTCATGAAAAATAAAAGAAGTATGTTATCCAAAGTTTTATATGAACGAATTTGTATCATTTTGTCGCCGTGACTTCAAGAATTTCCGAGGTTTTGACAGAAACAGAATTTATAGAGGCACTCTGTTCTCTATTTTCTATTAAAAAGACATAATGGGAAAAGAAAAATGTGTTACATATATATTTTTTAAAATTTACTACTCAATTAAAATTTAAAGCCAAGAGCTATCGTACAGTGTGTACAAGGTGATTTTGCTAAAATATTAAAATGAATAAATTTCCTTCTTTTTATGTTAATATTAAATATATTTTACATTTTACATAAAAGAAAATAAACGAGCGTTTTCAAATGAAAAGGTTACCTAATTAAGCAAAGTCCAAGCGACGGGTAAAGTCTCCGAGTATTCTTAATTTTTTTAATGTTCGTTCTAGATTTTTAAAAATTAAAGAAATCTTCATCTTTTGTTACAAATTACTGGGATCGCCGTTGGATAAGAAATGTAGACAAAAAGGCTTTTAGGTTTCCATTGTTTTATGTAACAATGAGCCGTCGGGCCAATTGTGAAGCGATACAGACGTCACGGCGAGGACTGCAATGCGCTTTGATTTCACACTATGTCTATTTGCTCAGCATCCACTTATCTTATCTTGACTTATTTCTAACAATCGTGTATGATGGCGTTTGTACGAATTTATTGTTCCACGAAATACTTGGGTAATGTAATATTATGATTAAATTATTTATTAAGATTTTTGATTTTCGTGATTTTAACACATTTTAAATGAAACTATTTTGAACGGATTAATCACGTATATTTTGGCTCAAATTATTATGTTTATTATTATGTTTAAATTATATCGTTACTGTTCCTGTAATAGCTAATTAGAGTCAATAGTTAATGAGTTTCATAAATAAATATTTAATAGTTGTAAATGCGGAAGTAAACATCTTGGTTTGTATGAGTTTACTAGTTCCGAAACTTATATCAGTTCCGTCTATTTCAATTTATTTATCTCCCAAGTTCACTTTAACACGGGGATTGCAATGATATTACAAAGTTTTTGTTTATAGCCATCAGGAGAATTTAGGATAGATGTTTCGGATTATATTAGGAATTAAAATTATTTTATTAGGAATTGAAATTGCAAGTAATTTTGTAACTAAATAGAATCAGACTGTAAAATTAAATTAAATTATAAAACGTCTAAAGACGTTTAATGTTTATAATAATTTTAAATACCTACAATGTACGTACGATGAAAAACAAATTAAGAAAGTAAGACAAACTTAAATTAGCTAAAAAAGAGTTATAAGATACACTTTTAGTTTGTCATCTTTTCCCTAAAAGCAGAACAATCATAGAAGACTCGTATTTTACATTTCGAAAACATTGCTTGTTGAGATGCTTAATTCAACGCCGCGGTTTTTATTACCAGCGCGGGGATGATAATTAATTTTTTTACATATAATCAAACTCCGCATGGGAATTAAAGAAACATTTGTATAGTTATCTGCTGTCCCACGTTATCACGATGGCCTGCTTCCTCCTTTGATCCTTTATGATGCTGATATTTTAAAGCGTCTTAGCATCAGAATTTGAATTTAACTTAAGTTAATTATTTTAAGTATGTAAATTTGGTTTTCTTTGCAACTCTACAAGATCAGTCGTTACCAACATATCAATGTTTATTGTTACAGTGGATTTGGAAATGGTGATATTTTTATAAAGATATAGGTACTGGCATCGAAAACGGTTACTAAAAGCCAAAAATAAAAAAGATATTAATAATGAAATATATATTACGTAGGAATTGTTTATGTGATTAAAAATGGACTGATTTTCGTTTTTTTAGTTTATTAAATATAGGCATGTGAAGTTGGTCGTGGCGTAGTAGGATATTATATAACTGTGGGTTCGATTTCCACTAAGAGTAAAGAGCGGCGTTGAGTTAAGCCTCATTTTATCCTATCTTGTTTGTTTGAGCGAGATATAAGCTTGGGGCTAAAAATTTTTTTTTTGTATAAGTTAATATATTTTTTAAACTTTATAATACGTAAGTCGATAGGATTTGCAATATATGTACTTTGGCTGTAGCACAGGCAAAGGGTACCATGTATCACAAAGAAAGTGAGTTAAGATTAAAAGAATTGTAGACACTGTTATGTACATTATTTTCATCAAATTTTAAATCAACCCCTTATTACTGTTTCAATAAGAAATATGAAGTTTAAAATTATACTGCTTAATAAAATAGTACAGTCTAGTTTGTTCATTGAATATTTGATATAGTAGAGCTACTAAAGCTACATTGTTAGAGCTCTCTGTACTTTGTGGTCTTGTTTAAATCAGAGTTCATGTTAAGTGGTAGTCGTGTAAACTAAATGGAATTTCATGTACTTGCCTTATACAATCGTCAGTTGCTATATGTAAAATAGTTCACGTGTTATTATAAACTACAAATAAAGTTAAAATATAATAGTTATAGAATTTCTCTTGTAGAAATTTATAAATACCTAATAAAAAATTAATTAAACATAACAATAGAATAATAAACTTTTTATTATTTTATTGCTATATAATAAGCTATGCTATAATAAGCTATAAAGCTTTGCTCGATTGAGAAGTCAATTTTAGTTAAAGAATGCAAAATGTAATAAGTAATTCTAATAATATAATAATTTTATCTCTTGCATAGTATCCTTGCTATTACAATTATCAACATAACTATGCATATATTTATTTCTTAATACAGTGCATTTACTACTAAAATTGTTAAGAACAGAGGGTTATATGAAATATTCCATGTATGTATTTTTATTTTTACTAGTAATAATAATATAACCCTAAGTTAATGATATCTATGCAATAGTACACTGAAGGAGCGTCATTTACATTATAAATTAAAATAATTTTGAAATTTAAAGAGGTAGGGCTAAATTGAAGTCATAATTACATATCCTCATGCAGGTCCATCTGTAGAAAGGTAAGCTGCATTCAACGACCCTAAATAATTCATTTCGGCTTCTGCACCCCTTTCTGACTCAGCTGCCGTAAATTTTCTACTATATTCAAAAGCTGAATATATCAAAGTGATATCTAATCCCAACCAAGTAAGTTCAGATTTGTCTGACAACACAATAATGGCCTTAGGACTTTTGTTTCTATGTTGAGAATACGCAAATTAATTAGATCCTTTCATCGAGTTCAGTCATCTACTAGCTATCATTGGTGTTGAATTAGATGTAATCATTTTTGGTGTAACTACAATGTGATTTTAGATATTTAACCATCAGATTTGATAAGTGTCGCCCGATAAGCTTTTCTCAGCGAATGGTTGGAGTGTGCTCTTGTAATTGAACGATTTTTTTGTGTTGACTGGTGTAATGGATTAAAAGAAAGTTTTGTTTATTTTTTGGTATGCCGACAATAAAAAAATTCAAATAATAGAGAATAAATACATTTTGAAGTATAGAATGTCTTGACACTATATACTTTCTGTCTACCCTACTATGCGGGATAAAAGCGTAGTGTAAAGCTAAAACAATGAACAAAAAATCTACATTGCTCTAGTTTTAAAAGTGTAGTATCAATTAGTGATATACAGCGTTAATAATTTCTCCGGTAAATTACGTTAAGATTTACAATATAAATGACATACAAGATATGAAATGACATGATTATGATACTAAATTAATAATGGATTAAAAATATAAATAAAATTTAACAATACATTATTCTTTTTTTGTTTTTAAAGAGAGAAGAAAAGAATGATATAAAGAATGATATAGTATAAATAGATATACTGCCAAATAAGATCAGCTTTTCAAAGTTTTGTATTCAAATGAGCATAGTTTGCCCAGGTTGAAATCAAACCTACGACCTCTGTATTAATTAACAAACCATAACTTTACTTCAACTGACTGAAAACTAACTTCAAATGGTTAAAAAGGCAAGAACAATTTCACATTTTTTTATATAAGCTGCGCAAATTATATTTTAATATCTTTCGTTTTTTTACGGGGAAGTCCCCCATGTTTGGTGTAACGAAAAAATTTTTCGTAATTTTATAAAATTTAACGATGTATTTTTATACTCTAGTGGCATCCATTGTAAACGGTATTAAAATTTAATTGAAATAGTATACAAATTATCATTAAAATATATATTTTCCTGATTGTAGATCATTTCTTTAATTTCTGAAACAGATTGGAAAACAACAGTAGTATTTTTTATTTATAACAATATATTTACTTAAACAAAATATTTTTTGAATAATTTTAGCAATAATTAAAATAATGATCGTACTGAAATAAATTAAAGCAACAAGCTGCAAGAACGGCGCAGTTTAATGCAGCAGAAGGCATAATTTTAGAAATTTTGGATTACGAACAAATAGAGAGAGACAAAAAATATTCTTCGGAACTCAACGTCGCGCTTCGGATTACCAGTGAGAAAAAATGAGAATAAAGTCGAGAGTTCGAGTGGGAATCGAACTCACAACCGATTGCGTTTACAATAAGACGCTGCCACATAGCGTATTTGTGTTTAAAATTCCATAAGCCTCAAACTAATATGTAAAAAGTTATATATGATTAACATTTTTTAATTCAATAAAGTAAATACTATGATACAAAGTTGAGCGTTGACTTGATATTTAATGGAGTCGAGGGCTTTTCCGTCGGTAACTTTTTCGTCGTGTTTTTCCTTGTTGTTAAGGTATAGAGTAGCTGCGTGTCAGCTGTTGTTTATTCTTCTGTACACTGTAAAGTTCCAACGTGTTATGAAATAGAACACTGGGCACTTCGCGTTAAAATAGAATCACTTTGTGTTTTGTGACGTTTATCTTCATTCTTAGTAAGAGAATGTTCTTAAGTATTAGGATGATACTTTTAAACAATTCTTTCTATTATATATATATATATATATATATATATATATATATAGAGTAGCGTACACTGTGTCATGACATAAAGTTCTCTCCGATTTGTTATCCAAATATATAACGTAACTAAAATTTATACTGGAATAACTTACGTAACTGGGGATGTATGTGTACAATTCTCACCACCCAATACGCAATGTCTTGATTTCGAGCGGGAAGCAGTCAACAGAAAGTCTTGACACTAGGATGTCTCTGACATCCCTGCTATCTGGGATAAAACATAAAGCTGTAAAAAACTTATTATTTCTTTAAATATTAAGAAAAGAATACTACTGTTAGTAACAAATAAAACAATTTTACTAAAATTGAAATTGTTAATGTTAAGTACTAAATTTTGTACTTGCAGTAACAAAATATTATTTTATAGCTTAATGGACCTTTCCCCCACGACTATAATAGTTTAAGTAATGCTTTTTACTATACAGCACTACCAGACTTCTTCTTGGCGTTAATGTCTTCATAATGCATTCTTGCAAAATATTTGAACCAACCAGCACTTAGGGGAAATAAATTATAATTTATATGACAAATTAATATATAAAAAAATTATTAATAAATATTTTTATATATTACATATTAATCAGATCTTTGTACCCTTTCTTGCGAAAATGACTCGGACACAGGAGTATGGAATTTCGTGTAGTTACAGTTTATATAGAGAAGGAGTACAGAATGCTCATTTTTTTTAAAAAATAATGCATATAATCATATTAAATTAATAAAATAAATGTAACACACACAGTACTATGTGGTTGACATATATGTTTATATAAAGTGACATACTGGTTGTTAAGGCAAAGCGTAACGGGATATCTAGTAAGTATATATATGTCACGCCAAACGCATGGTAATGTATGCTACTTTTCATATATTAATTTAATGTATTTTTTTGCATTATATATATATATATATATAAATATATATATATGTATATATATATATATATATATATATATATATATATATATATATATATATATATATATATATATATATATATATAGTAGCATACATTACCATGCGTTTGGCGTGACATAATATTTATGAACTAAATATAGATGATATTGAATATTAGTTTGTATAGAGAAGGGATGTCGAATGTTAGAATATTTAAATATATATATATATATATATATATATATATATATATATATATATATATATATATATATATATATATATATATATATATATATATATATATATATTTAAATATTCTAACATTCGACATCCCTTCTCTATACAAACTAAAACCTCTAGCAAACTTCATACACCTCCATCCACATAATTCCCGTAAAAAAAATTAAAAAATTTTGCTTCAAGTATATATCGATTGAGACACAAAATATATACTAATCCATCCACTATTAGTTTACTTTAGATTCTCAGTTAATTTATATAAAATTATATAATATTTCTTATATAAAAATAAATAAAAATAGTGAGGTCAATTAAAAAGAAAGAAAAAATAATAAAACGTATTTTGTCCAGAAAATGTTATCTCATTAATTTTAACGAAGTCAATTTGGGATTGGGTCATAATGTTCCGGCTCTCGATCGCTCGCAGTTCAACGCTATCTAATTTTATTGGCTTTTGTTCATATTATTTATGAGTCGAATTGTTCTCTGATCAGACAATATCATTATCCGCCCTTATCGTTAGTACTAATAATAAATTACACTTTGTAAAGCAGCTATGTTAGAGGTAGTCCCGTATAGAAATTGTATTTTAATTTATTAAAACACTTATGTGTCTTTTTAGACCTTCACGATCCCTCCGGTATAATAGCGAAGTGTGAACCAAGAATTAGACTGTATAAAGTGACATTCAGTTCGCGGTTTTCAACCAGAGAGTTCAAGACATTGCGTGTTGAGTGGCGGAACTAAACGCCACACTTCAAACCTCTATAACGAAAACGTATCAAAAAATATTTTAATTACCTTATAAATAAAATTATAATACAATATTTATGAACTAAATATAGATGATATTGAATATTACATACAAATAAAATCGATGAATAATCATCAAAAACAACCTTAGATAACGAGTAAATAAAATAAAACAAATGTTGAACGATTGTGGATCTACGCTAAAGAGTTAAACACTAAATACGAAGAACTTTGTTATTATTGTTATTCAGTTCATTAGGCATTACGACGCTTGAATTGTATATAAAGGGATAGTACACATTGGAACGCGAAACAGTAAATATCTCGATCTCTCGTTAGGGCTTGTGTAAACATGAGACAATACAACTTGGTGGATGAAAAATAAGGTTTTTTACATACATACGAGGAAAGCTCTTCTTTCTTTCTAATCTTAAGTGTGGAATAACACTTTAAAAATAGCAAATATTAAAGCTTAATTTATTAGTATATAAATTTAAATTTAGGAGCTCTCTCATAATAAGAGAACTCTCTCATATCTCTCTCATAAGAAGAATATAATACTGCTAATATTATTACCTAAAGTTAGCTTTATTTTTAAAAGAAACTTTTTTAAACAGATTAATCGCGTATATTCGATTTCATTTCCAATACAAAAATAAACGCGATTAATCACTTTAAAATAGTTTCATTTATAATGTGTTTAAATCGCGAAAATCAAATGTCTTAGCTCGATTTTTATTTAATGTAAGAGTTTGTTTGATTTAATGTAGTATACTTCAATAATCGCCTTATTATATATCAAAATTAAAATAGAACCAGAATTAAGGCTTTACTATTAATTTTTTTTATTATTATATTACATTTATTAACTTCAAGCATTTTGGATTTTATGTGAGATAGGTGAATGGCCTCTAGTAAAAATTGTCCATTTGTGAGCCAGATTAGCATTCCTAGACTATAATTTGCACACAGACAAACACACATATATCTATATATGATGAACTAAACATTATATTAACATGTTTATAAAGGAAAAAATCTGTTGTCTGCGCTATACCACTATCAGGATTATTATTCGTCAGCGCCTATAGTCTGTAAGAGCAACTTGCTTTACTACCGACATTACCGTCTCCGTAATTTTACATCCCTTTATCTCAATTGACAGAACTTGGTGATGTCTTTTGTCTAACTTCACCAACTCTGCGTAGATTGCTCGCTCTAATAAATTTAATGTTCTATTTAGTTATGTTATGGTTATATTAGCAGTTGTTTATATATTTGCTACAGATTTTAGTCAATAACACTGAGTTAATAATAAAGAAATGCTTGAAAATGAGATTTTACATGAAATTTTGCTTCTCTGTTCACTTGTTAGAATAGCGTGTGATGTCAGTTCACAGTCATTGTTTGCCGGCCGTGGCGCGGTGTGACAGCGTCGTGATCGGTTGTGGGTTCTTTCCCCGCTTATATGGGAGTAAGGAGGTGTGGGAGTGCTTATATTTAAATTATTTTCACTTCCTCGCTCTGGTACAGACAAAATGCAGCGTTGAGTTCCATCACTCAAAACGCAATGTCTCGAATTCGTTGGAAAGCGAAGTACAGAGTGTCTTGACACTATGTACTTTCTGTCTACCCTGCTATACGGGATAAAAGCGAGAAGCTAACAAACAACATCCAGTAAATACGGTTGTACGTTGTCCATCAGTCACTAATGAGTTTTACACATATAATGATTGTATAGATATAAAAATATATTATGGGCAATTAGATAAAATTAAACTTCCCTACATGTTAATTTATTTCAAATTCTTAATTATATGACAGTATCATTGTTGCCGTGTAATTACTAAGCTATAAACAACGTCCCGTGAACAGGCAGGTGTGCAGTTCTTTATGGTCTGTCGGTCCAATGCGGGCACACTTTCCACTATTTGCTTCGTTACTGGCGGTACTAAGAGTTAGATATATGAATATTTATAGTTATTGCTTTAATCATTATTTTTTTAATACTAGATGCATGTTATTAAACATATACTTAATATTTAAATTATTATATAGCTTAAAATCAAATTGTATCGAGTAAAATCAAATTAAAATCAAATTAATTCAATTAATGAATATAATAAAATATAGATCAAGAAATTGAGACCGGTCGTGGCGCAGTGGGACAGCGTCTGACTGTAAATGCGATTGGTTGTGGGGTTCACTCACTCACTCTGGTAAAGACAAAGTGCGGCGTTTAGTTCCACCACTCAACACATAATGTCTCGAATTCGGTGGAAAGCGAAGTATGGAGTGTCTTGACACTAGGTGCTTTCTGTCTACCCTGCTATGCGGGATAAAAAGCGTGAAGCTAAAAAAAATACAGATATTTTTTTAGTCATAATTGTATATACTTGTGGAATTAAGATAAGTTATTTCTGTCAAAATTTTGCTTAAATTTATATGTAAATGAAAAATAAATAACAATAAGGAAAAAAAAGGTATAGATCCAGTCAGTAGTGCATTAAATTTTATAATAAAAAAAATGTATATACACGGGAGTGATATATATTGTACAAAAAAAAGAAGTAATAAATATACATAGATATATAGACAAGTCAAAAAATATATTTTCGTAATTCGTTTTCACCTTATTCTTCGTTGCCTATAGGGATAAAGGAATTAGTCACTAACACCATCTGTTAAATTTAGTCGCCAAAGCAGATATGGACTGCATCTTCAAGAGTTTTTTTATGTTTTCACTCTCTTTTAGAGGAATACTTTTTATCTTGAATATATCTAATAGTGTACTGAAAAAAAACAATAACTAAGCATAGAATAGGATCAAAAAAGTTCATGGATGCCATAAGTTCGTAGTTTAACAAAGACATAAAAAATGTCTAATAAACTTCATAGTTTAATGCTGCAATTTTTAATTCTGTCTTCTTCAAAACATAAAAGAAATACTTAAAAGCGATCATTTATCTATTTAAACCGAAAAATACTCTAAATTAATATATATCGAATCTATCAAACTATTTTTTTGTAAATTAAAGTCACTAAGTCACTTCACAGTAAGCAAATCAAATAATTGTATCATGTTGATTGATAGCGGATAATGCATGTACATTTATCCAATTTACGAACAGCAAACTTAAAGCAGAGCCCTCGATGATTATTGAAGAAAAAAAGAACATAATTTTGAAGGGGACTCAGCAGTTTTGATGTGAAGTTTTACTAACTAATCCAATTAGGGGCGTCGGTGACTTGAGTCTCAGAGCATCGTCTACTAAAATAAGAGCTCTTTAGTTACCTGTAATAAAAGGTATGGTTCTGATTTTAGTTGACTTATTCCGTCGTTTAAATCGTTAAGGATTTTAGTGTCGCATTCGCTTTTACGCGATGCTGGAAGAAGCTGCCTGTAAATATAAAGGATTGAGATGTTTTCGTTATTTTATTCAACGGTTTCTATGTATTTTTAAGTAGCACTTTTATATTTAAGTTCAAAAGATAAGAATTATAAAGGAGACGAAGGAGTTGTGTACATTTTAATTCTTAAATTATAAAATCGCTTGATTTTGAAAGTTTACAGTAAATTTAATTAAAAGCCGCCCAAGTAGATATACAGAACCAAAAAAAAGACAGGTTTTCAAATTATTCAGTGCCAAAATAGGGCCATATATGTAGTTATTATTTAAAATATAATCATAATTTTGAAACTATCACTTGATAGACATTGTACAATTTTTATTAATTTATATGTAGTGCCCATAGATGTAGATTATAACGTGTATTTGATCCTCTATCACGTTAAGAGCACGAGAATTTTTATTTCCATTTACTAAAACCTATTTGCTAGATTGCTAGGGATGTGTACTCATTGCATTGCATGATCGAGGGTTGAAACACTGTGGGGATGACGGTATCTGCATTCCATATCAACTGTACATTACATTGCAGGATATTATTGAAAGGTGGTTTTAATGTGAATAATATATATTATTTACCTTTACATATATTACATTTTTCCTCATACCAATGGCAAGACAATTCATTCTCTACTTTCTATCCAAATTTGTATCATCGGGTATAGAGTTGTGGAACTCTATTACGCTTTTTTTCATACCAGATAAAGTAAAAAAGTTAAATGTAATTATTTTAAATGAAACTATTTTAAACGGACTATTACTAACCAGGTCCAGGTTCTTTAAGTCAACCTGTGACTAAAGACTACTGTAAAGTGTTCGAAACGTCAGGTTTTCAAAAATGTATTTTCAAATGTCAAAACATACGCGATTAATCCGTTTAAAATTGTTTCATTTAAAATTTATAAAAATCGCGAATGTCAAAGATGTCATTTTTCGAGTTGATTTTAATATCATCGCGTGTAATTATAATATTTGAATTATTTCAAATCAACATTTTTATTATCATATTATTATAAAGCTCTAGGGTAAACATTAAAATCTCGTTATGAGGCTGTATTTTGGCATACGAGTTAGGTTCTAGATGGAACTTGGTAAAGTTATCATTTAATTAAAAATATTTTTTTAGTATATACATATCTTATCTTTAATATCTTGTGTTTGTTACATGATGTTTCATAATATGATGTCATTCCATTTTCTATTTACTTCTTACATTTTAAACAATTATATGGTGAACCTGAATATCAGTTAAACTAAGTGTAAGGACTTTTTTTGGAGGGCTAGTTCGGGTAACCTCCTCGTTTCATTCGGGGGGACGAGCAGTATTGCGGGCCGGTGTTCCCGGGGCGGCGAGTAATTATTATTTAGGGAATTTTCTCTGGGTAATGATTAATCGGTGGCGAATACCTGACGCGATGGCTATCCTCTTCTATGCCAGCGCTGACAATACCGGAACTCCACACGAGATTGCGGTCATGTCTCGTAATCTCGAGTGGAACTGAGGGTCTTGCCTTCACCGGCTGGGCTGCGAGGAAGAAAACCTCTATAAAAAATTACCCTAACCTAAGTGGCGACGCAGCGCGAGGGGTGCGTGGCTGATGCGAAGATCAGTCTTTACTGCCATCCCCGTCAGGATACCGGCCGACATCCATGGCGAATTAAGTTAGGCTTATCCAAGGACTGTTTGGATGGACCTTCTTTTCCACCATAGTCTTAGGAATAATATGGAAATCAATAAATATAAAAAACAAAATAACGAGATTATAGGAGTTTTAGAGTGTGCCTCAGACTCGGAAGATATGCGGCGTATGCAGCGCAAGTGGAAGACTAGAAAGGGTCCAAACGATTCTGGTTCCGAAGCTGAGGTGGGGCTTAGTGTCAAGTGCCATACGTCAAAGAGGGATAGACTTCTAAAATTCCGTGGTACTGGATCAGTACGTGCTCGTAAAGGAAAGAAAAGTTATGACGGAGATACAGATCAGGGTGACTTCAAAAAAAGTTTACCTGACTGGGCGCGTCAGCAGGATCGATCCACAATTACTACGGATGTAGAAAGTACTTCAGTGGTGGATGAGAAAAGGGACCTCTCTCTCTGCTCAGCTGAAGAGCTCCACACCTATGCCGGTCGAAGCGTGGCAGCAATCCACGAAGTTGCTACAAAATCTAGCCTTCCAAGGGCACGTACGTGCGCAAACTTAGAAACGTTGCTGCAACTGTCACTGATATTTTCGAGTCCCTGGTCTCTCGAACTGAAAGTAATGAGGCACAACAGTTGCGTGAACAGAATCGGTGCTTAAATGAGGAGTTGAAAAATCTACAGATGCAGTTACAGTCAAATCAAAAGGATATAGAGGGTTTAAGGGAGGCGCTTGCAGCTACTAAAAGGGTGCTTGAAACAGTCCCATTATCGGGACTTAATGAGAGCGTCATGGAAGAAATAAAACGTTCTATAGTATTTTCAGTGGATACTGTGAATCACCCGATTTGCCAGAATAGAAGAGTGTCTTTTCCCAACAATAAAATTACGTCCCCCGCTAGTGGCAGATGCAAGATAAGCCTCTAATAATCGCATAGTAACAATAGCGACACCCTTGATAGAAACACGATCAGAAGCCATGGAGATGGAGACAGAGAATGGGCGTAAAACAACACGTAAGAAGGCTTTATCTAAAACGCTAAGGACGAAGAATCGAACTTTTTTGCCCACATCTCATCAAGACACAGCCGTTGAAAGTTCTAAATCATGCAAAGAAAATTCTCCGGTTCTCGTGGAAGATTTAACAGCTGATAGTGGCTGATGGGCTACAGTCGTTAGGAGAGCCATAAAGGCAAAGAAATCTTTTACCACCAATATGAGGGATATCGCTGCAAGTAGCACAAGCTTCTAAGACGATGCATTTTAAGCTTAAAGTCAAATCGCCTCGTACTAAATCTGTTATGGTCACAATATCATCAGAGTCCGCTGAAAAAGGAGTGTCCTATGTCCAGATTTTAGAGCGCACGCAACAGAGTATTAATCTGGTGCAGCTAGGCATCACCGAGGGTTTGGCTGTGCTTCAGGTGCCAGGTTTTTGGAACTGGCTGCTGGCCATTCCTCTAAGCAAGCAGACTTGTTGGCCAAGCTAATGCGAGTACTAGATGGAGTGGCTGTAGTCACACGTCTCTTTAAAACTGAAAGGCCTAGATGACTTAGTCACAATGGACAAGGTGGTGAGTGCTGTAGTCAGCTTAAGTGAATGTGCAGTTGTTACTGTAACAGTATTAGTGATGCCACATGGTCCTGGTAGGACGATGACAGGAGTGGTAAGGAGCCCGTGCGAGGCGGCCAAATTGATAGTAATGAAGGGCCGTACCCTGGTTGGATGGAGCTGTGCTTAAGTTCATGTCTTGGAGGAGCGTCTCCTGCGCTGCTACAGGTGTTTAGCTTTGGGGCACTCTAGGCCTCGCTGCCCATCAAAACACGTGAGCATCTCTGCTTTCGCTACGGATGTGAGGGGCACAAGTCCCAAACGTGTTGAGCCCAGTTTCGGTGCGTGGTGTGTACTGATTCGAAGATGCCGGTCGGTCATATAATGGGCGGCGCTAAATGCCGGCCACCACTCGTTAAGGGGACAGAAGTCTTAGTGCTAGAGCCTCCATTGAAGTCAAAGACCGTTCAGGTGTGGGTGTTACTTTCTGATCTATCTCTCCTTAATGTGGGGACAGTGTTCACTTGCGTATGGCATAACGGAGAGTCCGTGATTGACCTCTCCTTTAACATCTCATCTGTCGCGCGCAACGTGTCTAATTGGAGAGTGGAGGAGATGGAGACCTTGCCGAATCATCTATACGTTAGGTTCGAGGTCTCCTCTAAGCCGGTGCCAGTGGTCCTTCTAGAAGGTTCCCGAGATGGACTCTTAGCCGATTCAATATTGAGTTGGCCAAAGAGGCGGCCATTGTGGCTAAGTGGTGCTACTAAGGGTGGGTAGTGGACGCCAGCTCTAATATCAAGAGACTGGCAAGCAAGATGCGCGATACCCGCACAGGTGTGTGCGATGCGGTAATACCAAGAGTACGCAGATGGCGTTGTCGTCGCCAAGTGTACTGGTGGACACGTAAGATTGCTGATCTAGCCCGCCTAGAGTTATTGGCGGGTTTTAATTGAAATAAACTAGGCGTGCAGAGCGCCCCGTTTACAAAAACTCTGTTGCCGGGATTTTTATTGTTATTTCCAAAGCCCCCTGCGCATATAACGCCAGCTATGGTCCCTCCATGTATGCATAAAATAGAGTTGGACGTTCCCCCCATAACTGAGAGGGAAATGGATTTAGTACTCGAGAGATTGAGGTCTAAAAAGACTGCATCGAAACCGGTTATTATTCCAGGAAAAGCTTTGAGTATCGCCCTGGAATACCTCGGGGATAATCTCTGAGAACTGTTTGAGCAGTGTTTATCAGCAGGACAATCTCCGAAGATTTGGAAGGAAGGAGGTTTGTGCCTATTGTTCATGGGAGGTCATCCTTTGGACTCTCCCTCTGCATACAGGCTGATAGTATTGTTAAATGAGACGGGCAAGATTTTTGAGAAGATCATAGCCACCCGTCACACTAAGCATCTCGAGGAGGTAGGTCCGGATCTTTCAGTGGCTCAGGTTGGGTTAAGGGCCGGTCGGTCAACTATCGATGCCCTGAACGCCTTAAATGCTTGGTCGCTGGCTGCGGTCGCAGAGAGAGACGTTCTCCTCACCTTCTCATTGGACGTGGTCAACGCTTTTAACAGCCTGCCGTTTGAGACGTTAAGAGAGGCTCTTTGGTACTACGGAGTGCCTCTATATTTCCAGCGGTTGTTAGATGACTACCTCCGGGACAGAGTAGTCCTGTGGATTGGGGAAGAGTCAGTTGTGGTGTTCCACAGGGGTCGGTATTGGGTCCGAAACTGTGGAATCTTGGATATGATTGGCTGGATTTGGCAGGATGAGTTTCATTTGCTATGCAAATGATACTTTTGTCACAGCCCAGGGACCGACTTATCAGGAGGCGGCACGCTTTGGCCGCGGCCGGCATGCATATTGTTGTCGACCGCATTAAAGCTTTGGGTCTGAGGGTCTCCATGCCCAAAACTGAGCCCCTCCTTTTCCATGGCATACGCAAGGGTCCCCCCCGTGTAGCTACTCTGCACATCCAAGGTCAGGAGATGGAGGTGCAGACTCAGATGAAATATCTGGATCTTATCCTGGATGGCCGTTCACGTCGCACTTCGTTCAGCTTGCGCCGAGGCTTGTAAGTTCCGCCGGGGCCCTCAGCATAGACATAAAGCCGTCGGTGGATTCTCCATCTCTCCGACAGCTTTATGTAGGTGTGTTGAGATCCGATATATAGTGCACCCGTGTGAGCGGATGTTCTAAACGGTTGTAATGATTAGGGCAATACGGGGATACCGTACGTTGTCATGGACGGCAGCTACTCTCTTGGCGGGCGATCCACCTTGGGAACTGCAGGCAGAAGTGCTCGCCAGAGTTCACGCATTTCATGCAAGTGGAAGGTCGTGAGGTGAACGGCCTTCGGAGAGTATCGTGAGAAGCCCTGATCCAACAATGGAAGGAGGACCTGGAGTCTCAGGCAGCAGGCCTAGCAACGGTGGAGGCGGTGAGGCCTCACCTAGATCGATGGGTCAATAGAAGTTTTGGGGTCCTGACGTTCAGGTTGGTGCAGGTACTGACGGGACACGGTTGCTTTGCCAAATATTTGCACAAAATTGCACGTCGGGAGGTGTCGTCAGTGTGCCACGAGTGTAATGCGCCTTTCGATTAAGCGCGTTACACTCTGGCCGAATGCCCCGCAAGACTCCACAACGCCATGCCTCGATGGCTATAGTGGGTAGGGTTCCGTACGGCCAGTCTGCGTACGCTTGGTCTGCGTAAAAAGCTTTTCCCAGCGACAAAAAAAAGGTGTAAGAACTTTTACAAATATATGAATATAACTATACATGTTTCAAATCCTAAGTGAGGAATAGCGCTTTAAAAATAGTAAAATATAAACTTATATTTTTTGTAGTATATTTGGTACCCAAAAATTGTGCTAAATTTCAAATAATCAACTGGTGAGAAAGAATTTCGGCATAAAATTGTACGAATACTTTTTTAGGTCCTTCTACCCTGTTAAGAGTAAAGCAAAAGGAAGGTTAGATTGATTTGAATGTCTACCGTAATGGCCAGGACGGACGATGCTAGACTCAAAAGCGGTTCAAACGTCGAAAGATAAATGTAAATATTTAAGTCAGACGTCACGAAGTCCATAAAGTGTCTAGTCTGAGGTACTAGGGATTTTATTGCTTTTATGTTTTTAATTTTGCGTTAGGTAAAAGTATTTTTATTTATAATTTATAAAGCTAGGTTACTTGCAAATTACATCTTTTTAATTTTATACCCTCTATAAATTTAACAGTTTATTAATTTCAACAAGTTTTTAGTTCATATTATTCGTTTTTGTTTTGTTTTTGTACTATTATATTTGAATTTTGAGAGTTTTACAAAATGGTTGCCAGCTGCTGATTTAAAATTTTATACTGACTATAGCGCTTTCACAATTTTCACGTAATATTTGGAATTGGGTCACGTAATATTTGACGTTAAAAAACGTTTATACACTTTTACACATATGGATATATTTTAAATAGTTACATGCGTTTTTCATGTACTTTATATTGTAATTTTACATTTTTCCTTTCTTATTAATCTTCTATTAAAAATGTAATTTTACGTTACAATGGCGAAATTTTTGCCGCGCTTTGTTTTACTGAAGCAACGATATGTAACAACATAAATATAATAATTTCCGTGATCTGTCAGATTGGTCCACGATGGGCTCAAACCATTGGATTGGATCCTATATATTGGAATAGTTTTAATACTTAATTTTAATTTAATTTACTTTGTATATAGAAGTTGTGCATTAAAATCATATTTCAGAATATGTTTAATCATTTTTGGTTTTTTGGTTTTAATAATCTATATATATATATATATATATATATATATATATATATATATATATATATATATATGTATGTATGTATATATATATATATATATATATATATATATATGTATGTATGTATGTATGTATATATATATATATATATATATATATATATATTTTCGCTTAGATTCTCTCTTGTGTCTAATAAAAGTTAGTCATGCTTTTATTCGTGACAAGACGATCTTGAAATAGAACCTACTTGAATAATTGTCAATTATTTGTTTGAAAGACGAAAGTGTCAGACAGCGGTGACATTTCGCAACTAAAGAGACTCAACGTGACACCTGAGAATTTTAAGCCTACGTTACAAAATGTTTCTGAAGATAGTAACAACTTGTTCTATCGTAATAAAATAATAAAAACAGCTTAAAACAATTAAAATATAATAATTTATTATATTTGCAGTTTTATAATTCATAAATTTTAAATTGATATCACTTTTAGAGTGGGTTCCAAACGATAAATGATCGAAGTCAGACAGTGATGGAGAATTAAATTGACTTTTGCATACCTAATAGTTATGTAATATTATATCTAAACAATAATAATTTTAAAATTAATAAATACAAAGTACTCGCTTATATCGTCCATTCCAACCTCAAGCCAGTTCAACCTTTTAGGTGCAATAATAAATATATAAATATTCTATCAAGATTAATTATTTGCTTTTTAGTCAGCATCAGTGGCTTATCAAGATAAAACGTGTAATTCATCTGCGACTCTATCAGTAGATATTCATGGATATGCCCCGTATGAGTACGGATAAGCGTAAATCATTGAGTGGATACATAAAGCCGTCTAGTGCATTTGGTGCATAACATAAATTGAACATTTTTCTTTACTCAAGTGGCTATTTTAATATAATTTATGAAAATTGCTAGAAAATTTTACATATGTATGTAAAATTTTCTAGCAATATTGATATTGTTATCAACATCAATGTTAATGATTGAGTATCTTAGTAATTCTCATAAAATATAAAAAATGGCTTTTATTATCATGTCTTAAGTTACACTTAAACAACACCAATAGTATGTGAAACACTGACTTTTAACAAATTATATCCTTATATAAGTTTTAACAGCTTTACAGTGTATCTTCCAGAGCAAAGTATTCAGATAGAATATACCAAGAACTCCGCCTTGCGATCGTATTCGAGATTTTGTACCGTATTGTTGAGTGGCGTAAATCACCACCCTAGTCTTTCAAGGACGACAACTACGACGACGACAAAAAATATAGTTATAATTCCTTGTACAGTATCTCTCCGAGTAAGAATCGAACCCACCAATCGAGTTTACAACCAGATACTATCTCACTGCGACACGATACTCTCTTACGATCCTAATATTGAGAATTGAATTCAAACATAAAGCTAAATATCTTACACTCGAATCCACATATCATTTCAAATACACCTAAAACGTGATAGGTTGAACTTGCTTGACTTTACGTATAAATTAGCGCAAAAATACTTGTTTGGTTATCATAGGACGCGAGCCAAATAGCACCATTAAATTACGTAGTATCTGTAGGGAAATGTGCGATAGTATCGCGGCGTTGCCAAATTATACCCTTGCCGCTACAAAATAAGTGGAGGCACTATCTGCTGTTGTAACGTGGACTCCAGCCTTTAAATCATAAGTAACTTTGGTATCAAGTTATCATCGCTCTATTAACGTGGTTTTGTTATGTTCAATAGCAAGACATTGATTTGTTAGTCTTTATATTATATAGTATTTTTTAAACATTTTTAAATACTTCATGTGATTTAAATAAAAAAATGATGATGGTGGGACAGCGCATGACTGTAAATGCAATAGTTGAGGGTTTGATTCCTTTTTTTTAGTTTCATGGTTTTATCTTGCGTAGCAGAGTAGACAGAAAGTATCTAGTGTCAAGACACTCTGTACTTCACTTTCCAATTTGAGTGATGGCACTTTATGTCGTACCAGTGTGAGGAAATTAAAATAAATAAAATATAATCACTACCAAAACAACCCCCCCCCCCCCCTCGGGTGAGAATCGAACTCACAATCGATCGCGTTTAGAGTCCGACGCTGTCACATTGCGCCACGACCGGCCTCTCTTCTCTTTGATTCGTTCAAACGATTTGTTTAATTTAATTTGTTTTTCTGCTTTTAATTTACTTGACACTAATAATAGTGAAAAATTATACGAATATACTTTTAGTTATTAATATAATTTAAATTTACTTTGAAAATACATATCATATGGTAACTGTTATTATAGTATAGTAAATAATTCTATCTAACCACAAATGTAAACGAAATTTCCAGGAATACTCACATGATGATACTTGGAAGTAATCTTAAAATGGAAAACCTATATCTAATATTACCGACTTACAAGTAGAAATATCTCTAGACTTATAAATAGAAAATCTTATATTTTTATAGTTCAGATTTTCAATTATATTAGATACATTCATACTTCAAACTAGAAACCCTATACTATACAAATACAGTACTAAAGAAAAATATCAGGTAACACAAATTTAAATATATAAATTAGAACTTTTATGAAAGCATGTTTTAACATAAATATAAATATTAAAATATTATATATGAGCATTTCTTTCTCTAAACCATGAGTGACAGACAGATAAAATATGACTGAAACTAAGATTCTGGCTCAGGCGACGCTGTATAAAGGTACTAAGACTTATTTGAATATACCCAAAGAACAGCACTAAATTATATCAGAGTATGAGGCAGGTCGTGGCGCAGTGTGACAGCGTCTGACTCTAAACGCGATTGATTTTGGGTTCGCTTGTAACGATGTAGGTGGAAGTGATTATATTTAAATTATTTTCACTACCTCGCTCGGGAAAGCGAAATACGGAGTGTTTCGACACTAGGTACTTTTGTCTACTCTGTTATTCGAGATAAAAGCGTGAAGCTAGAAAGAACTTGGCAATGAAGTAACATAACGTTCTAAAACATTTTATAGATTACTTTTTCAATTTTATAACAATTATGATATATATATACATATATTAAGTACAAGCGTCAAAATCTTGGATATGTTGTATGGACTTATGATGTCATATTCAGACTTATGAAATCATGATCCACATGTGATTTCCCTCATCCACATAGGACATCATGGTCCACATGTAATTTAGGGAACAAAATGTAGGTGAGAGCACCTACATATGACACCACGGTTCATATGTAACTCGACTTATCCACATATGACATCATGATGCACAAGTGATTTTACTGTTCACATATGAAACCATGGCCCATATGTGGTTTCATCCTTCCACATATGATTTTTCTCATTCACATAATACAACATGGTACACATGTTATTTTACTCGCTTACCTATGACATCATATACACATTTGATTTTACTCATCTATATATGACATCATGGTCTACACGTGACTTCATCCGTAGAAATGCAATTTTACCTACTTGCCCGATTGGGGACTCCTTATAGGTTTTGTTGATGATTCCGGATTGGCAGATATAGGCTGCCCCTTTTCACGAGTAAAACCTCACAGTGCGTTTCCTCGACCGTTACTAGCCGGGACCTCGGGTATACCCTGATTCTTCCGTAAGCTCTGGTGGCTTGAGCCAGCAAGGCATTTCGCGTAGTCAAGGGTATCCAAAACGGTCCGCTGCGAGTAGCGCGCATGAGTGACCACGCGCGCCTTCTTAGGTGAGTTGGCGGTCAACTTCCCTAAGCTGACCACCCTCTGGTCGGTTAGGGCGAAAGGCGGTGGTTGTAAATCGCCCTTCGGCAACCCAGTCATTTGCGGCCGATGGCGAGGTTAGAATAGACCTACCTCCGTGCCGCGCCATATGAGGTCAACTGCCCATACGCCAACGTAATGCAGTGGAACTGAGCACAGAGCACCGGACTGCAATCGTGATTGGTTTTGTGTTCCAATTACACGGGGAAAAGTTTTTTGGCGTTCTAACTTAAGTCACCAACTTTTTTATATATCCAATTGAAATGTCAGCTAAATATTTTATGCACAGAATTGACTTTTCAACTCTTTTTTTGTTTTGTAGTAGTGACCTGCTCGCGGCAGTTAAATAAAAATTGTTAAATGTTGCTTTAGAAAAAGTTTTGTTTAACTTATTTAATCATGTACCGTCAATGTGTATTATATGACGCACATACATACATAGTAAGATTATATAGTACACAAATTATGCTAATCTAATTTGAAATTAATGCAGCCTAATGACATCTAATGATACATCATTGAGTGTCAAAATATTATATTAACTGAAATTTGTGGTGTCGTAAGAGGCGACTAGAATACATGGCAGAGTCAGGTTACCAGCGATGGCACCAATGGGCAGACTCTGCCGGATCATTACCACCGATGGCATTTAAAACGACGGTAATTAATGGCTTTATGCCATTGCGTTTCGTATTAGGTAACGCCAGGCCCCGATGCCAAAATTCCCCCCTTAATTGTGAGGAGAAAGCTATAAACTAAGGCCGTCCTTCGAATTCTGGAGAAGGCATAGCACAGCGCAAGAGACAAAGCAAGCGAAGTACGCTCCACGGCAGCCCCTTTTTTTTACTTAACGTAGATTTTTGTAACTTTAGGGGTCTATATTCTAACCTGAATGCCGTCCATCACCATCTTGAGATGGCACGGCTGGCCTTATTATTTCTTCTTTTTCTGATGATTCTAATGACTGTGCTGTTGCTGTTGCCGACGTGGTTCTACGGGGTAGGTAACTTTACGTTCCTAGCTCTGTAGTGCCAATAAGTGGCAAGTCACGACCCTCGTCTTGCAAACAAGCTACCATTGGCGCTTGTCAACCAAATCTGGGCTGAGGCACTGGTCACTAAGCATCCAAGCCTTAATAAGAAAGTATAACTGTGCTTCAAAGTATTTTAAGAGGCAAATTGCTAATACAAAGTCCGATTATATCGCTGAATAAACAGGTGCGAGTTTTCAAAACATTCGTCCGGAACACGTCAGTTCTGGGCGCTCTCAAGGGCTGCACTTGGCAACTTTAGCCAGTCTTCGTTTCCATCGTTGCGCACCAAGAATGACACACTGGTCTCAAGGCGAAAGAGAAAGCCTATCTCCTGGGCACTGTCTTTGCCTCGAACTCGACTTTGGATGACAGAGGAATCATGCCGCCTACCGTTCCGCGGTGCCAGAGTTCAATGCCCGATATTAAGTTCAGCCAAAAAGCTGTACGGCTTAAAAAAGCTCTATCTTCTCTGGACATCCACAAGTCGAGTCGACCGGATGGTATTTCTCCTTTAGTGCTCCGTGTATGTACTCTTGAGTTGTCACCGGTGCTAACGCGTTTATTTCGCCACTCTTATTAACTCTGCGTGTCCCTGATACTACGATGAGCGCCCTAATCTACTCGATCTCGGAAAAACGCAATGGTTCCGATTCGACTAACTACAGGCCTCGCTATCACCTCCTAGCTCTCTAAAGTAATGGAGAGCATAATGAACCGCCAAATCTTGGTATATCTAGATCTAGATCGTGTTATACAGACGACAGCATGGTGGACGTCGTCTACACCCGCTGTGCAAGTCTTTCTCGGGAAAACGTCGACAAGTGCCGAAAAAAACTTGTGCCTTCCGTTGAGAAATCCCTTGAGAATGTCTCTTTCTGGAGTGAAATTAACCTGATTCACTTCAATCAGATTTCTACTTTTGTTATATATATATACAGATTATATTTTCCCAGTGGGGAGACGGGGTAGAAGGTCCCAATTTCCATCCACCCAACTAATGAAACTATAACTTTAATTTGGAGTTGTCCGTGGGCGAAGGTGACCACTTACCATCAGGCGGCCGTTTGTTTATTATATATATATATATATATATATATATATATATATATATATATATATATATATATATATCTTAGTCTAAAATGAATCTAATATTCCATCGTCAACAAAACATGTTATTCTTTGCTTACAAATTTAACATTCTGAGAATTTCGATGGCGTAGCATATTTATTTTCTCAGAGGGTTGTTTTTTCCTTTTTTTATAAAAAAAGAATCTCAATATTTACCTAGTATATATAATTTTTTTTCGAGGAAATGTACATTTATTACGTTTAAAGTTTTAAGACAACATAAACATTAAAATATTATTGTTTGTAAATTTGGTTATTTGTTAGTCATTTTAAATTTTATAAAATGAGTAACTTTCTTATTTAGTAATTAACTTTAATAGTCTGGGATGAAAATTAATAATATAAAACTAAAAAAATAAAAAAAGTTATTACATTTAATTAGTAGTGCAAAAGTGAAAAGACGATTTGTCAAAGAAAGACAAAATATTTTCAATTTAAATTATTCAGATTATTTATTTCTTTTTCGTTATATAGCCAGAGACTGTTAGTAACAGTTTTAATTATAATATATGCTAAAAGAGGCCAACTCAACATTCAGGTACGTATATACAGTACTAACTGTAGCGTAGTGACGTCAAATATAACTCAATTAACAATATTCTTAAAAATTAAAATAAGAGCGGAGCTTTTAAATTACTTTATCCAATTAACGTCACATAAATAATTCAAAATAAGATACGCACTTGATATTTTTATTCATAGTAAAAATTTGTCTGTTACACAAAATTAGTTTATAAAAAGCTTACGTTAAATAAGAAGCCCATAAAGTATACGAGGAAAATGTATAAAACAGCAAAAAAGCGCTATAACATTGAAGTAGAAAAAAAAAACAATAAACGAGTACGGTAGACCAATAAAGTTTTAGATGCCGCACAAGTTGTGTATAAAACATCTATTTACAAGTAATTGTTGGTGAAAGTTCACGTAACGCGTTGACTTTTGAAAACAGAGTTGGAGTTCAAAGTTTGCTATTGTCACCACACCTGGGGATCTTTAGCTGCCATTGAAGGGTTTACACGACAATTCTGAAATATTAAAAGCGCTAAGTTGCCGTGTTGCGAACTCTGCGAGCCTTGTTAAGTATTCTTAAGAAACTTCCACTGTTTTGAATAAGTTGTAAGTAAACAGACTACGTTGAATTGTGAAATTCGGTAATTAATTTCTTTTTGTGCTAGTTAAATATAAATAGTATGTATGTGTTTTATAAATATAGTAAAGTAAATTGCAATGAAATAATTGTAGTAATAATTTGGATAAATAATGTTGAAACTGTTGATTTATTATAAATAACTTTGAGGCCAGTTGTGGCGCAGTGGGGCAGCGATTGTAAAAGCGATTGGTTGTGGGTTCTACTTGATAATGATTATGTTTAAAATTACTTACATTCCTCTACTTTGGTAAGACATAGCGTGGCGTTGAGTTGCGCCACTCAACACGAAAACTCTTAAATTTGGCGGACAGCGGAGTACGGAGTCTCTTGACACTGGGTACTTCCTGTCTACCGTGCTATAAGGGATAAAAGTGTAAAGCTAAAAAAATAGTGGTTAATAAAGTTTGTATAAATAATATAGATAGAATAAAAAAAATTTCTAAAGTAGATTAGCCATTAGAGTAATTCAGATCTAAAACATATATACGTATATATATGTATACTTATATGATAAAAGCTGAATCATGTAGGTTCCTTAGAGAATATAGGGGTGCACTAAGAGAGGATTTCCCGAAATTCCCACAGGATATTAGGGGATTTTACAACTTTTAATGTTATGTGTATATAGGTATGTGTTGTAAACTAGTATATGACAAGGCATATAAAAGAAGTACAAGCCAACATTTAAAATATTCGTCGTATGAGCAATACAAGAACAATAAAACGGTTGTGCTTAACAGAGCTCTTTGTATATTGTCACTTGAGCGCTCACATTGTGCGGACTATTTATACAGACGGTGAATGCCGTGTATCGACCTGCAAAGTGCTTCCACACTTAAAACGTTCGTTTATGCTCGCGAGACGAGGAAATAACTCTCTGTGAAGGAAGAAGAGATTCAAAATGACGCGTTGGAATAATTGCGTTTAAGTTCTGTCTGAGTGTGTATCAATTATACTTTATACTGTTAGATTTTAATGTACTAAGTAAAATCTGTAAATCTGTCTGAACTGGTCTATTTGTAAAATATCAGGTATTTTCAACTAAAATTGAGAGTCAAGTGGGTATTCATTGCGGTCTTTTGAGGCTATCATGGCTCATTACAATGAGTGTAGTGTCTGACTTTAAGTGCGATTAGTTGCAGTTCGATTTTATCTTGTAGGTATGATTATATTTATTTAAAAACGTGAAAATACATATATATTTTTATTTCTTCGCTCTAGTAAGACAAACCGCGGCATTAAATTTGCCAATCGATACGTGATGTCTCGATTGTGTGCGGAAAATCGTGAACGGAGTGTCTTAACACTAGGTTTTCTCTGACTGCTCTGCTATGTGGGATAAAAATCGTGAAGCTGTACATTTTTTTATTTTTGAATCATTCATACAAATTATTTACATAAAATAATTTTGTCTTATATTGCAATATTCTATATCAAAATTTAACACCGAATTACACATCTAAATTCAGCGAGACCTTTACAACCGACTGTTCACGTTAGTAATAAATGTAAATCACTTGATTGAATGTGTATTCGACAATGTGTCTATTGAAAACAATAGATGCATGGCGGGCTTAATGTTTTTTACTATACGTTCGCTTTTTCATTTCATTGTCGCATACTACCAATCCTTTTTGATGGATTGTTAACTAAACGTTGTTTTTTAGTATAGTTTACATATATTTTTATTTTTTAACTATTTCTCTGACCGATATAATATTATATATACTTATTGAAAACAAAAATAAAATACACAGACCATTTCAATTAAATAGTAGTTACAATGAAATCGATTTATGTACGTAGTAAGTTATGAATCTTTAATAATATATTTGATTCAAGACATTGGATATGTATTGGTTATTTTATCATTTTTATAACGTATTCAGGTAGTTTATAAAATTCTTGATAATTTACGTCACAATACTAAAGGAATTGATGACACGTAAAATACGCGTGGCCTTCTTAATTTATTTTTCTACGGATAAATATTAATGTAAATTAAAAGTAAAATTTCGTACTTCTCATAACGCTGTATTTTCGTAAAAAGGAATAAAATGTATGTTCTTCGCGTATTAATATATATAGATACTTATAGCAAGATGAATACGATGATAAAGTTAAAAATTAACACTAACGTGAGACAATTGATACCTGTCTAACACATTGTGTGTTAGATAAGTGGGTTAGAATCAAACATGCTAGAATGTTTACTTTTGGAATCATTCTTACAACATATATATATATATATATATATATATATATATATATATATATATATATATATATATATAATATTTTTTTTACTTGTAGTAAATTTCGTTATTTTTATATTTTATACAATACAAATATTGTCCCTATATTAAAAAGGAGAATAAGACAACCATTGCGTTTATCTATTAAAATATAGATCAATAAAAATAAGCAAATTCGATGTGCCATATTGAAATACATTGCAAATAAAGGTTTTCTTTCCAGAGTTTTGTAAAATCGCTTGGTTATAAATGTCGTCGCGCTCGTTGGCACCAGAATCAGTCCTAGACCCCAGTATTCCACGGCATCCTGGCAACTGCGTTTGCAGTTTCTATGTTGGCGGCCAGTGAATTTGGTTTCATCGCGAGACTGTTCCTTCAGTTGTTACTGGCACTAGTTATACATATAAGTGCGACAAATATATGAAGAAGTCCTTCACTCTTTCTATCTTATATATGTCATACATATATATAAAAAAACAAGTAGAAACTAAATCAATACACTCCGTTATTTATTTTTTCCACCGCTCTTCTTCGCAACAGAGCGGAGAAATGAGAATAATGATAACGTAATAGAGATAAATCAAACCACATCATATTTACAGAACATTTAAATATATATAAAATATATGTATATAGACTACTCTACGATTACTTAATATTCGAACATAATACATTATGTATTCATATTCACAGTAAATATCTATCCCATCTGCGTTTATATATTTTTGCCTGAGGCGGTATGTGATGTGGAGCACAACGATTTCTGAAATCGCTTTATTTGAGTGTTTTGTTAGGACTGTTGGGTATAAACGTATAACGAAATTATAAGGGTTCTTTAATCTGCTATGGATATGGTGTTATATCATTTTCATATACTTTTATTTTATTTTATTTTTACTGTTACAAAATTAGCCAAAACGGTTATATGTTTTAAATATACCCTTAGGACTAGATAGCTTTATTCATAGCTTTTCAATTCATAATCTTACTGTGGCCTGAGGCATATAAAGCTATACTCGGTATCACTAAATTATATATTTATATATTAACGATTTGGCCAATTTAAATCTAATTGAATAATAAAACATAAAAAAATTACTGTTGGTGAGTCGATAATATATGTATATCTATCCCAATGATCCCAATAAATTGTAGTTGCCATATTTTCTTAGGAAAACGTCTCTGACTCCTACTGCCATCTTGAGTTCTTTGAGGCCGATTCATAATATCAGTGCTTCGGTACATTTATCGTGATACCGTGATAATTATTCTTTCATACATTATCTATTAAACGTATTACTGTCCGTGTCGGTAACGACACAGTGCTCTCAGTGATTTAAATAGTTTATGCAAAATGAATTATTAATATGTTAAAATATAATAGTTTGGTTCTTACATGCGAAGCCGCGAGCAGGCCACTTGTTTATTTGTATAGACTTAAATATTATACGCTATTAAATATAGAACATTAGTCTTGATCACATGTTACTACAATGACCTGTTATATAAAATTATTTAATAGTCGCTTTTTAGAGTAATTATTATCGAGTAATAAAAATATTATCATCCCATTATAATTGTAGATTTTTAGATTTAGTTCACATGGGCTATTATAATATTTAAAGAAACTGACACAAAAATAAAACGTATAATATACGTATAATAAAGTAACTTAAAAGTTTAAGTACTTTATATCTATACTAGCGACCTGTTTGCGGCTTCAATGCCTTAAAATACATGATTCTGATCTCTTCCCTGTCTATTCGCGTTCTCCCTTAGAACAGAAACTTAAGAGTCATCGATATTGATATCGTCTCGTTATGAGAACGCGAAGAACTAAAGTGACGTGTCTGCTTCCGTATTCACTTTTGCGGTTTATTGTCGATTTTAAACCGTGACATGAAGCCATTGTGAAGAGCCGTTGTTAGAGTGATTGGTTAGGCTAGATCACTAAAGGGAGGAATGATATTATATTAAAATTATTGTAATCTCTTCTCTGGCGTGATGGTAATGTGGTGGTGATTCCCGCCACTCAACACGCAACATCTTTATTTTCAGCTAAAAGCGGAGACCAACATGCTTTGGATCCTTTCTTATATGTAGTGTATAATATAAATTACTAATAATAATTATAATACTAATAGTGGCAAATGATGTAGAGTATAGAATTTTTAAAAAATCCAAAATTATTTCAGCAACTCAATTAACATCGCGGAATACGCCAAACAATTTATATTATAATAAATGTTACAGTGATATTTCATACCGCAGTATAAAATAATCTAGCCGGTGACGTAAAAGTAAAATATAGGCAATATTTTCATATATCTCGCCTTTTTTCACTTCTGTAAATAAAACATAGGTACCTTAGCTTACTGCTTAGATTTAATATTCCGCGCACTTTGTGTCAAGCGCGCCTCATGTTTTATTTCCTTAGCCGAATATTTTAGCATGTTTAGAAAGCTCACTGCAAAGCTTTATTAAGCACAGATTTTTAATGAACATAAGGAGATAGTTTGAAGCATAAATTTCAACGTTCTAGGGAATCCCCTTAAAAATTACTAGCTGACTCGCGTTTCTTACTTTGGTAAGACAAAACGTGGCGTTGAGTTCCGCCACTCAACACGCAATGTCTCGTATTCAGCGGAAAGCGGAGCGCGGAGTGTTTAAACACTAGGTGCTTCGATAAAAGCGTGAAACTAAAAAAATATATATTCGAAGTCAAAAATATGAAAAACAACACTTGTAGAACGATACCGTAAATTGTAAATTCATTTGTGCACGGTAATGTTAATTTTCTAGTTTGATATTTGATACAATAGGAATAGCGATACCATCCGGAACTCCTTTCAGAGCGCTGTTTTCGATGAGTTTCACTAATTAGATTAGTTTGTACAACCTCTGTGGGCTTTCCTTCTGGTTTGCTCGTGTATAATTATATTATTTGAAATAATTATTTAGTTTTGCTTTACGTGTATTTTGTATGTTAACATGAAATTTTTGTAAATATATATGTACGTAATACATGTTTATTATGGGGTTTCCCAATAAGAACAATATGTTTTGAAATTGAAATAAAACATGTAATATATGTTCGAATTTCGTGCTCAATGACTTTATTTGATGGAAATTTTATGTTATTTATGATTTAAACAAAATATCGTTTAAATGACCGACACGACTTTTTTGAAGTGGTGAATACTATCGGTCCAATTTTCAATGACCCAGTGCAGTATTTCGGCTGGTATGGCCGCTATAGTCGCTCGGTTGTTGGATTCA
The DNA here is from genome assembly GCA_032432895.1 of Dryadula phaetusa. Lineage (NCBI taxonomy): Eukaryota > Metazoa > Arthropoda > Insecta > Lepidoptera > Nymphalidae > Dryadula > Dryadula phaetusa. The sequence continues at coordinate 4,077,078 of JAOYRS010000029.1, forward strand.
AGATCTTGAATCGTAGCTGGTTTATTGGCATACACTTGAGATTTAACATACCCCCACAAAAAATAGTCCAAGAGTGTTAAATCGCATGATCTTGGTGGTCAATTGTGAGGACCGTTGCGAGAAATAACCGACTCATCAAACTTATCACGCAATAAATCCATTGTGACGGTCGCAGTGTGGCACACTGTTGCACCATCTTGTTGAAAATAAATGTCGTCTGCATCGATTTCATACACTTCAGGAAAAAAAATCGTTCAAGATGTCACGATAACGGTCGCCATTGACAGTAACAGTACGGCCTTAGTCGTTTTTGAAAAAGTACGGGCCAATGATTCCACCGTACCATAATCCACACCAAACCGTCAATTTTTCAGGATGTAATGGTGTTTCATGAACCACTCTTGGATTTGACTCACTCCAGTAACGATAATTCTGTTTGTTCACATAACCATTGAGCCAAAAGTGAGCCTCATCTGAAAAGATGATTTTCCTATGAAATTCGGTGTCCGTTTCCATCATTTCGATAAGAAGACGTAATCGATGGTCTGCTGGCTTGAGTTCTTGTGCTACCACAATCTTGTATGGATGTAGGCCAAGATCCATACATAAAATTCGCCAGGTTGTCATTCTGGATAAGCCCAATTCTTGTGCACGTCGTGGAACGGAAACATTTTGATTTTCTTCGACACTGGCTGATACGGCGGCAATATTTTCTTCACTACGGCCTGTCCGTTGTCGTGTTGGTGGTCTACTATCGTGCAAAGAATATTCACTTTCTAGTTTTTTGATTATGCGACGTATAGCGAGCTCAGACGGTGCACCATGACGACCATATTTAGCACGAAATGCTCTTTGACTAGAGACAATACTTTTCGAATTTTGATAGAAAATTTGGACAATTTCCAAACGTTGAGGTAACGTAAACTTGTTCATGATTAAATGGCAAACAATATTAAATAAAAAATAACATAAATGTCAAATGTTAAATAACCAAGATGGCGGCTGTGAGCTATCAAAATCTTATCATCCCTATTGGGAAACACTGTACCTAGTGTAAGAAAAAATATATTCATGTGATTTTTATGTTCACACTTTTTGTACACACACTTTCTGTACCTAGTGTAGAAGCTTCGCTTTCCATCAAATTGAAGACAGTGCGTGTTGAGTGCCGGAATTCAACGTATTCACAACCGATCGCATTTACAGTCAGACGCTATACCACTGCGCCACGACCGGGGTCATTTATAATTAATAAATTTAATAAAAAAAGTATTGATTTTCGCGATTTTCGTGGTCATATGTAGATTTACCTGTTCTTGATCATGGACTACTGTAGTTTTCGTAATGTCGGGATTACAGAAATGTATTTTCAAATATCAAAATATACACAATTGGTCTGTTCATAGTAGCTTAATTTATAAAACGCATTTTTTGTTTTTGTCTGTCTTTTTATTTTGTAATTTTTCAATCAAATATATATTTTTAAACCTAGAAAAAAATATATTTAGATATCATGTGCTATGTAGCGAAATCTTACGTCCTTTTCCTAAAAAAAATTATAAATTAAATATATTTTATAAACTGAAAACTTTTCTATGTGGAATTCGAACCTATACTCATTGTATTTAATCAGATATGGCGCAGTAATGAAACGATGGCGTTTTATTGTTTTTATGCGTATAATTAAATATTTCATTCAAGTTATAATAAATTTATAAATTAAAATTGATACAATTAATTTATAAGTAAAATTGTTAAAATTGGTATTGTCTTTAATAATTTAGTTAATTAGAATTAGATATAGATTTTCAATGAAATTTAGTCATTATATATATAACAAAAGTATACTGTAAAATGTAAGACCAAAAACAAAGAAAAAGAACATAAACAAATTAAATATTAAATTAAAAATAAAAGGCTCAACGGCAATCTACGAAATTGAAGTGTACGAAAATTAAATTTTAAATAAGACAAGGGTTAATCAGACTGTCGAGGAGTTCACCAAGTTATTGGTGTTTGGAAAGTCGGTCGAGGTGTCAAACGTCGGATGTTACCACAATGCCACTGTCAAGTTTGGAAGTTTAGCGGTGACACCTGGGAATTTGAGCCAACCTGCCAACCTGATACCTCTAGAATATAAAGCCGCTAATTTGTTTATTGTTAACATACTCGTATATGTCGTCTTGGCATTCCCCAAGAATGCTATGAATGTAAAAACGTTTCAAATTATTTTTTTTGATAACCTTTATGAACAAAATTCACGTTTATGTTTATAATTTTTTTATTCTTGGTGAAAAGACAATTCAAAAAAATGCAAAGCTTTATTAAATAATATTAGTTGAAGATACATAATTATTTACTACTGAAATCACTTTAATATCTATGTCATTTAGATCAAAAACTATAGTTACTAATAATATTTTTAAGGTTTTAGCACTTTAAAAAGACTAAGAAAGACATAGACAAGTGACAAATGTCTACTTTCAAACCTTTCCCTCAAATTCTATTTAAAATTAATATTAATATAATAACAAGTAACAGAAGATATTTCTGAGAACCCGACCCAAGTGGCACTGGCCATTGTAGCCTGACATAGGTGAGTTAAGGATTAAGTTGTAATCATTTGTATTACATTATTATTTTCGTTTATTATTCGTAGCTTATATTCAAATGTCCTGAGCATTGTATCAAACGTAGATTTTACTTTTATTTAAATTATATATTTATGCACTTTTATATACTGAAATATTTATTCATTTAAATTCATTGTCCTGTGGTCCATAGTAATATAGTTTATCACACCCATTTTCTATATTAATAATTTCTTCAAGGACTATATATATACATATAAATATATACATATAAATATACATTATATATATATATATATATATATATATATATATATATATATATATACCTATTCACGATTAGCTTCACGGCTTATTCCTTCCACGATAGTCTGAAAAAAACGGAGCGCCAAACGCCTTTCTACCTCTAATCTGTTTTTTCACCTCGTCCACATTCATTAATCTCTTTATATGTACCTCTTAGACGGGTTTTCATGACCTTTCTTTTGTATCATAGATACTGTGTTTTCGAAGATCAACTGGTCTTTTCCGTTCTCTCGTGCCACGAGCACCTTCTAAGTTCATTCTCACTATAACATTCACGGTTACGCCATTCTGCGAGTTTCTGCGCTGCATATACAATCAGCTAAACTGATTTCGTATATGGAATGAAGAGACCGTATTTCTACAGCAAATCATCTTTCTTTCATTCTTCTTTTGACACATCCACGTTTTGCTATCGTATAACAATGTCATTATAACGGCAATATGCGCAGCTATGCTGATGTTTTGCCATCTTATTAATGCATCTAGAGATCCAGTAACTGTTACCGGCAGCAATACGCCTTTCCACATCTATTTCATATCCTCCATCTCTACTAAGCATACATACATACTTCCGAAATTAAACCACCTAATTTATCGTTATTTTAAATCTTTCTATCTATCCTAATCTTGCATTCCGTTCTTTCTCCATCTTTTACAAATAACAGAATCTTATTGTTCTTCGCATTCAGGTCTAGACCCTAGCTTTCACATCTTTCTTCCAAAATAGTGACCAATGCCTGTAACTCGTATTCCGATGATGCAGTAAGCATCATCTGCATATAATTAACCATTAGATCACCAACTTTCACTCCTATGTCACTTAGTTTCACACCTTGGAGATATATATACAAATACAAATTGAACAACCAAGCTGACAAGCAATTTCATTATATATTAGTACATATAAGTAGTGGTAAATATTTCTGAAAATAGTAGGATTCGAACTAACATTCAACATGTCCAACCAACTTTATAAATTTCTTTTTAAATTTTTATATTAATTTTCTTTTTTAATTTTTATATTGAATATATTAATTTTGTTCTAGACTATGGACTTTGGAAAGTGTAAATTGCGAATTGTGAAAAAAAGCGTAGGTGTTCGTATAAACGGAGCGAAGAATTTATTATTAAGCTGGAATGCTGTTAGTGTACACAAAGCTTCGAGGTTAACTAATATAATAATTATATTAAATATTTTGCGAGATTACTTGCAGAATATTTTTGTACCATATAGTTATTTTTTTTTAAATGTATATAAGTAAGAAATAGGAAATGTAAAGACAAACTTTATTATTCCAAAATGACGAGAAAAAAGGTAAGTCTTGCCTTACCTTGCAGTATTTTCTTTAAATAAGATGAAACGATTGTAGCATATATAGCAGTTTTTATTAAAGAGAAATATTGACAGTTAAGTTACTGCTAGCTTCTGCATAAAATCATTATATAAATACATACTGTACATAGATTTCAAAATTTAATTCAAGTCTTTCACATATCAAAAACATCAGGTTTAAAATGTATTAGATATACACACCTTAGAATTCAATTAGAATATCGAGTTTGCGATTCACTTTATGCATATGTTAGAAACTGAATTAAATATTATTAAATAATGTTCTATACATTAATATTTAAATATTTTATTTGATCAATTTATATTATTAGGATTGAAATAAAAGGCGAGTTAAATTACATGGTATTTATTTAAATGAATTACTCAAATAATTAATATTTCAATATTGTGAAGCATACTAGAAGCTCGGGAAGCAGTTCCTGCTGAGAACAGCTGCCTAGAATCTCAACAGTTGCTCTTTTCAAATATAATTTTACAATAGAGTATCTCAACAAAAGACATTACTTAATTTACTAGTTACAGAATAATATAACACTAGTATCGATAGTACATTACAACCATAACACATGTAATACTATATAACATATTTTAATATTTTAAAATAACAATTTAAAATAATAACAACGCTTCGCACCTTAACCTTCAGACAGACTCCATTCTAATCTCTAGCCTCGATCAATAATAAGTTCTATTCAATATTACTACCCTTTTATATGTTTTCACAATTAGTTAAATCTTTTTTTCAATAAAGTAACTTAATGATAAAATTATTAATTTATACATTTACTTTATATATAAATACTTAAATATTTTTACAAATTCAAATAACAATATATAACTGTCTGATACATTTCTTCATATTTCCTCAAATATATAGAAGATTCATATAACAGTCAAATTTATAGTCAAAATGTTACTGACATCATATTGAACTCAACACAGTCAGTCAGAAAAGTCAGTCTAACTCAACTTTATATCTAAATATATAATGGATTGATGTATATAATTAAATATATATTATATTTATATATTATACATATATAACATATACGTCTACGTAAAAATATTTGTTTAGTTATCACAGAATTCTTGCCAAGGAGCGATATGAAAATGTCGATATCTGCGGAGAATGTCGCAAGATAGTATCGCGGCCAAATTATACCCCACAATAACTCGAATTGGGATCCCTATCTACTTGTTACCACATCTATGTTTATTAATATACTAGAAGGCATTTTATGTCTATTTTGAATATAAATAGGTATTTTTGCTATTTATTTTTAGGATTATTAAAATAAATTTTTTGAGGGCAGGAGAAACGTTAGACTGTAAACGTGATTACTTGCGGGTTCGATTTCCATCGGAGAAAATGATTATATTTAAATTATTTTTATTTTTTCGCTCTAGTAAGACATAAAATGGCATAAGGTTGTACAACTTAATATATTTATAATCGAGCGGAAAGTGGCGAACAAAATGTCTTTACACTATATTCTCTCTGGATACCCCGCTATTTATACTATCTAAACTTATAATAAAACTGTAGAAAGGTCAATTCTATACATTGAAAATATTAAAAAATAAGTAGCAGGGCGGTTACTACCTTGATATTGAACTCGCCTGTCCGTCTGTTTGATTGTTTAAGCATCACGCAAAAACACCCAGTTCGATTACAATAAAATTTGGTATAATTATACTTCAACATTTTGAGCATCACATTGGGTACTTTTTATCCTGAAAAATTAATTTATTCAATTAAAAAATCAACTTAATTTTGCAGCTCGATCCGTACACATGACTACTATACTAAGCGCAAATATTTTTGTTTGTCGTATTGGAATTTACTAACATTCTACTATGAATATAGAGCCAAATGTCGAATTTATTATATAAATTAATTTTGTAAAATTGCTGTTTTTTTAATATTTTTGGGTTTTACGTATTAAATTATTTTCTCATTTTATTTTTAAAATATTTTAAATTGAGGCAATTTAAATTTTAATGAAAAAATCCTATTTTTTTCAATCTTATATTATTTTCTAATAATAAATATATTTCTAATTTAATAAGATTTTTGATTTTCGCGATTTTTGCAAATTTTAAATGTAACTATTTTAAACAGATTAATGGCGTATATTTCATTATTCGAAAATACATTTTTGGACACCTGACGTTTCGAACACTTTATGTCCATGGTCACAGGTAGACTGAGGTGGCATTAGTCTGCCAGTTGATATAATAAATAACTATATAAATCTACCATCATCTGTTTATTAATTGCATCGCGTACTGCTCTCATCTCTGGAATGGTGGATTTGAGACTTTAATTTTTTTATAAGTGGTTCCCAGTGGCGGTAGAGAGTTTCCAACCCTCTTCTCTATTGTAATTAGGATGTTTTTTTAATTTCAGTAGCCTCGCAGATCATTCTAGAAGTATATCTACTTTCCCTAGCGAGATTTGTGGCTTATCAAGCCTGATGTAGTGGTTTGACTTATTTATTGTATGTTCACAGCTGATCGCAATACACGCCCGTTCTTGACATTGGATATGTGTTCCTTCACCCTAACCTCGATGCTCTTCTTTGTTTGACCAATGTACGATAGGCCATAGTCACAATCTAGTTTGTATACACTTGCACACTGTAAAGGAGTATTAAACTTCACGGGTCTCAAGCCTATCTGTAGCTCCTTTCACATTGGGTCGAAGTGCTGGCTGTGTCCCCACTGTTGGTAGCTTGTTGGTCTTCATTCAACGCTGGCGGGGAACTGGCAGCTTGTTCTGATGAAGGGCACTGATGTCGAAGGGACGAGCAGGAAGCGAGCAGCGAGGTGAAGAAAAATAATTAAATAATTATATTCCTTCACCTAATGAAAATAATTATAATTTATCAAAATTACATTCAAGATATGCTAATAAAACTGTCTTTATAAAAGACCATATACGTCTATTACGAAACGTTATCTAACTTAAATAATATTTATTATAATACATTACAACATATTATTAGATTTTAGGAGGAACATAAGTGCATATTTTAGAGATCGATGAAATATAATAATTTAAAATCGGTTATATGATGATAAAGTAATAAGAGGCCATCGAGAATTAGTGGGCCATCGTCAGTATATAACGGACTGTAAATGGTTGGGAGTTCATTCGGGGGAGTAATTATATTTAACGTATCTTCATTTTTTCATACTGGTAAGTCAAAACACGGCGTTGGGCTCCATCAGGTGGCAACAATGCGATGATCGAACTGCTGTAAGGAACAAAAAGTGAAGCTACAAAAAAGTGCACACATATGTACATATACGAATACCTTTACAATATTTTTTTCTAATAAATATTTATTAAGATTGGACAAGTAATCGTCATAATTTGACGTTTGTGTTGGTTTTCTTTATTTTTGCTACAGGAACTACATTGAACATTAGAATGGAATTACGGTATTTAATAATAAGTAATTTGACTTTTCGGGCTTTAGTTTCGAAAACCTCATATGCAGCTCTAGACTATAAGCTATTACTATGTACTAGCGCGATTAGCACTAACGGACACACAAACAGACAAAAATTCTACCGTATGTATTACTGATTATATATATTAATATACCCTAAATAAATTAATTTAAAAGTAGAGAATTTAATTTAAAAGTAGATTGTTGGTGGGTTATATCTTAGGCTTATTTTTAGTTTTATAAATCGATAAAATTATTAATTGTGGCAGTATGTGATTTAATCGAGAACGCGGGCAGGTGAAAGAACGAAATAGCTATAGTAGTGAGTTCGCACGGGCGAAGCCGCAAGCGGACCGCTAGTGCACAATAAAGAGTGAAGCAGTAGACACTCAGAACAATGTATTTAATTTGGTACAAACCAAAAGACTATTATATTATCAAATTCATTTAGATTTATAATATTTTACCCTTGCACTAGTCTGTGGATATTAGATGTAAAGTTATAATCTATTAAAAACAAGATCCCTCACGTATATTGAAAACCAACGATTGAAGTTCCTAAGCTCACGTTATGTAGTGCGGGAAATTTAATGAAAATATTACGGAAGAAAATGTATCAGGTTGTAAGAGCTATATTAAAAGGGGTGAAATATTAGCTGCATATTGCATCTCTAAGGAGATTTTCTTCATGAAATGAATTATTATTATATTTAATATTATATAGTGTGGTTAGTTAAATATAAACTTTCGTTTATAATATCATTTTGCTTGTTTGGAAAGTATTTTGGCGACTACCAAATTATAGTTAATCAATACTATTTTAGCTTAAACTATATGTCATGATATAATATAGTAGTTTTAAACCTGATTTTACGATACAATTTTATACAAAAAAAAATCGAAGTATATACACACGTACCAAATTTTGGTAGATTTATTTCACTTCCTGGCAGTTGTACTTGGAATGACTTTGCAAACTGATAAGCATCAGCAGTGTAAGGCCATGACTCACCGACCAAACGATCTGAACTATCTCGATAAGTACTTTGACGTACTGTGTAGTCCATTTAACAGTAGTCTTATGTTTCGTTGGCAAGGTAATGTTTATACGGCTATAATAAATCAACATGGGAGACCTCCCACTACTGATGCTAATCAGCGACAATTGCGTTTAATATGGACCATTATAGTTGGTAATATTAGTTTTATTTGATTTTCTCATTATTAAAATGTATAATAAATTTGGCGACTACGATTATAGCTATATATAGACAGAAAGTACCTACTGTCAAGACACTCTGCTCCGTGCGCCGTGCGTTATCGCCGGTTTCGAGGCATTGCGTGTTGAGTGGCTCAACACCCAAATGAAAATAATTTGAATATGATCATTCCCTCAAATGAAAATCGAACCTACAACCGATCGTGTATCCAGTCAGATGCTGTTCTGCATTAAATGCATAATATACAAATATAATATTACACAATCGCTATCACAACAGTATCACAAGAGCAAGCTCGCTTTTTCATAATAAATTTTTATTACAATAGATTTTGCTACTTGGAATGTCAAATGGAATTGGATTATTGCAGATCCGTTACGATTGAGGCTTCTTGTCTACTGCTCAATAAAATTTAGAAGCGTTTCCAACAAAACTTAGTCTTCTTAATTCGAAATTAAACCATCTTTACGGGGCTGAATGGAAAATTGCTGCTTCAAGTAGTTAAACTGCGCAGAGGGAGATAAGGAGAAGTGTTGTTTTAATAAATTAATATGAAAACGTTTTCTTATGAAGTAACGATTGTTGGATTTACGTAAGACGTTTTTAAAAATTCTTATTCATTCTATGATGAAATACGTAAGAAATATAATAATTTAATATTTTTTATTACAAAGAATATAGTAGTCAGAGTCTAAAATGATGTAATTATTGATACAACTAGAAATCTATTAAATTTTTCAGTTTATATTAGCAGAGCGCTAAACTAAGTAATGTTATATATGAGAATAACGAAATTAGAGTCCAGCTTCAAATATCGTTGTTGTCCTTCGCTTTTACTTTGATAGTACACATTAAAAAATAATTGCAACTATATTTAATTGATTTATTAGTGTTATTGACTGTTATGTTAACTTACACTTTACTATTTAGATACTAAATTATAAACTAAAATTATATTTAAAAATACAAGGGTTCAACATATAAATCAAAGTAAGTGGAAATTTGTAGTTCCTCTAATTTTTCATAAAAAAATATAAAAATCTTTAAAAATATAATTAAAGTAGAAGAAAAAGTTTTGTTTAATACATGTGTGTAACTTTACAATTTCCATATCATGAAAGTAATAGTGTGCTAAGAACTCAAATGACATCTGCAGTACTTGACAAGCGAAATCGTTTAAAACTTCGTGCAACTAGGTCATACCACACTTTAAAAGCTCCGTTCGAGAATCAGAGCGTTCGCGTTCGTAAATCGACGGGTATGGCAAAATTTAGGACACTAATAACGTTGTGATAATAGTCATTTTTTTTCTTTTTTAATTAATAAAGAAACTGCGTTTCTTTTGGCCAACTGAAGATTTCTCCTGAAACGTCTACTATGAATTGGTTATAAAGACTTGATACGCTTAATAAAATTGGCAATTTCAAATTCAAAAAATGACTATAGTTTTAAGCCGTAAAACTTGTCCTTCGATAAAGACCTACTCTATGGAACGCTATCTCAAACGTATAAATATTTTTCAAATAGGGGTGAGCCTACTACCATCGATCGTTTACGGTCAGACGCTCTCCCACTGCACCTAGATGTGATATTACAATTTATGAAATACTAACAGTTACTAAAAGGTGACTTATTAACTAACTTTTACGAATTTAATACTTTTCTTTTTTTACTTCTATATTCTCGTATATATGTAAATAAGCCTTTTGCGCATGTTTTGCTTATTAAACTTATCGCACAAATACAGCAGTCCTTCGAAGTACGAAGTACCTCTTTAATCTTTCCCTAAAAAACATAAATAGAAGAAAATAATACTGATAATAACATAAAAAATAAGTAATGCTGGTCGTGGCGCAGTGTTCCACTTTCTCGTTCTGATAAGACAAAGAATGGCGTCGCGTTCCGCCACTCCACACGGAATATCTTAAATTTAGCGGAAAGCGATTTAATTTGTTTTTTGACACTAGGTCCTTTCTGTCTACCGTATACGGGATAAAAGCCTGAAGCTAAAAAAAGTAATTAGTTGTAGGTAAAAATATAATCAATTTCACCTCTTTAATAGGGATTATCTTTTAAAAATTTTTTCAGTTCTTCGCTCTGGTCCAACACAGTAGCCCTGAGTACACTACTCAACATGTAATGTCTCAACCGGGAAGCTGTTAAAGGAGTGTCTTGACACTAGATTGTCTAGTACTAGTGATCTATGCAGGATAACGCTTAGGTTTCAAAAAATAGTAATAAGATTAAATAGATAAGCTATCTAATAGCACGGCAGGGTTCTGTAATTGTGTATGTGAGTACAATGTCTAGTGAGCTTTCCGTAACACGTGCCTCGTCAACCGCCTGATTAGGATCTCGGCGCTTCATGACGTGACGTGACTTTTACATCGATTTACTTTTCTGTTGTAGACTTTGTTGATTTTGAAAATTTTTGTAACTATTTCTTTTTGTTATTTAATAATAATAAATAATATGTATTTTAATAGTTTTCGATATTTGTAAAATCTGAAAATAAAATTGATTTTGTGAATCAAAATTAATTATTAATAAACAAAAACTCAATGAAAATTTTGCACAAGTTTTCCATGTCAGTATTAGCTTTTGTAATATGATTTTTAGTTTAAAAATATTGATAAAAAAATATAGAATTACTCAAATATTCTTTTAGCCTTATAAGAGATTCAACGGTGTGTTAAAATGTATTTGGTAAGCAACACAAACGACAGTTCACGTGTGTTCGCTAAAGCTTATATATAATCCAGCGCTGAGAGACAGCCTGAAAGCTTACATCACATTTTCAGTATTCACGGCATTTAAAGTAGGCACTCAAACAGCAAAACATTATGTGTAAAATTAAATAATTAACATGGGAAGCATTTACACCTGTTTGTAATTATTGCAATTAGGTTAATTACTTCCGCAATTTAAGCGCGCTTTTCTTAACAAGTTCTTTGTACGAAGAGACATGACTGTCATGCCACCAGATGGTTGTGATTCTAAAAGTTCTTCTAGTAGCGCAATTGTTAAAAACGAATTCCGTGCTTACGAACACTATTAAGCCCTAAGGCTCCTTCATTGTCTATATGTCGAAAAAAAATTTCGATTCTGGAGTTAGAATTTTGGCCAATTGCTTCTTCACTTTCCACTGTATTTACCGTATTACAAAGGAATTTGACCGACAAGTTTTAATAGGCAATTGTTCTTTTTCAATCGACAACGCTTATGAAACCTAGTTAAAATCTTGACAATCTAGTAAAGACTAGAAAAGACCTATTGGTTGCTATAGGAGAAACCTGTGTGAGCACAATTGCTATCTTAAATGTATTTTGTCCAAAATATTCAAAAACCTTAATAATGGCACAACTGAATTTATTTCAGTAGAATAATGTTCGGCCTATCATTAATGTTCTAATATAGCTATGGTGATGATGGTGTGATGGTGGTGATGTTTTACTGTCATTATTGTGCTCTCGAAAACATGATTAGTGCTTAACTTCACTTTATAAATTTCAAGTTTCACCCGTTCAAAGCCCGACAGATGTAAAAGATAAGATGGTACTCCTATACATATCCAGCACTTCTCTTCTTTCCTTATTATACATATGCTGTGGCTGTGTTTAATATTCTTTCCGTTTCCGTTTCTCATCTTTCATCTTGTCCTCACATTGAGATTTAGTTAATTATTTCCTAACTTTCTAGTCTTATGCAGATTAGATATTTTAATACTCATTCTTCGTTGTGGAGCTGTTATTATAGAAGAATATTTAGTTTCCTCGTACCTAGTGGATGTGTACTAATAATCATGTTGAAAACACTATTCTTTATGACGCTTCAACGATCCGTAGAGTTAATATAAATATCTTGAGGTTGTTCTTGACAATTCTCTCCTTCTCTTGCTGCTCCTTCGGATTATTATCCTTTCCACATATTTTATCGACCACTTCCCTATTACGAAACTTTAAAGAAAAAAATTTATTTCATGTCTTTCTGTTATCCGCTTTATAGATATTATTTAAAACTCACGTAAATTTGGGTTATGGCTGCTCATAAAAAATTATAAACATATCGTTCTAAGATCGCTTTTTTCACCAAATGAGTTTCACTATTTTTTGTTAATTAAAATGAAAAAAGAAAAATTGTACATATATATGTTAGTTACTAAAGTACATAACATTTTTAGCTATATTAAAGGAAAACCCTCTTGAAATGTATAAGGTTCTAAATTTATATTCATTTACTTATACGATTTACAGAGTTACACCTGATTCCTAAAAGTATTGGGCCTTTTAGTGTGGAGCGTTCATATTTTCGATAAAGTGCGCCGGACAATGTCCCATTGAACGTGGCGGCATGACAACGTACTCCATGAAATGTTTGCTAGCGAAATGACAATCTATTGATCGTTCAGAGTTTTGCAACTACGAGTATTTGTTTTGGTATTTCATTTTTGATTTAAACGTGGAAATATTTAGGAATTTTCTCTTCTTATATTAATATTGTCGGGATGCGCGAAAGATTTTCATTGGTTCTTATATAAAAGGAAATTATATTTCTTTTTAGCTTCACTCTTTTATCGCGCATAGCAGGTTAGACAAAAAGGGCCTAGTGTTACTATACTTCGTAATTCGCTTCCCACCGAATTCGAGACATTGCGTGTTGAGTGCTGGAACTTAACGCCGCACGCAAATATAATCACTCCCCCGAGTGGGGATCGCACCCGCCACCGATCGCGTTTACAGTTAGAATCTGTCCTACTGCGCCACGACCGGCGGACTCTGAAAATGAGTAATACTTTTTAGTTTCCAGTTTTTATATGAAATCAAATACATAGGTATTTGGTATAAGTTACTTAGTGGGGATGAAATCTATTATTAAATTTGAAAACTATCGTGGTGTATTTAGTATTTTTGAAGTGTTATTCCACACTTAGGATTAGAAAACATTTTTGAAAAAATTTATAAAAATTTGAACACAGCAATTAGAACGTAGAAATTGGAACGCATGGCTCAGTGGTCAGAGCGCTTGGACGGTATACAAGAGGCGCGGGTTCGAATCCTGCTGCATTCAAATTTTTGTACATTTTTTCCAAAATGTTATCGGAGTGTAGTTGAAATGTGTCTTTGAGGTCACAATGGTTATGGGTTTTAAATTTATAATTTATTCTTCAAATTTATTCCTCTTATTCAATTTGTCTGTATAGGTTAACAAAATAAAACGGTAGTTTTCATTAACTACCACGGTTTATTAGAAAGAAATGGAAAATAAAGAACAGAGTGTATTGTCAATTGCTACTCTCTGCCTATCACAGAATTATACGGGAGATATGCAAAGAAATAAAATATTATAAAGTATATTTTTTACGAAACTCCATAAGACGTGTTTATTCAGCAAACAATCTAAGTTAGTACTTGAAAAAAATTAGCTTTTTCAAATTTTAAGTCGTTTCGTGCGACCGACGGACGGTCACGGAATATTAACTAGCGGAATGAGATAAAAATAACCTCCCCTGCTCAGGTGACGTTGGGCTTGACTTCGGTAATTTGACGCCTTTATCCCGCTCACATTGCTGGATAATGACAGACGGGACTACGTCGGCGGGGATTTTGTAGACATTTTCATATAAGTATGTACAATATGTCTATATATTGTTTTCGTAATATATATACATTATTTGTTTTCACGTACGCTATTTATTTAGGTTTAGTTAAGAAAAATGGAAATATATCGTCCCACGTACACGCTATACTCCCTTGTGACCCAGTGGAGGTAAATCTGACTGTCCGTAGCGGTTGTAGGTTCAAGCGCTGTCATGACTATTATTTTTTGTTCCTAATAAGGGTTAGTTATTGTTTTGAAATTTCAATTTTGGAAAAACATAATACTTTTATGTTACATACTTTTATGTTTGTTGAATTACATTAGAAAGATTAATTATATTAAATATAGAATAGGTTTATATGTAGCTAGATAAAGTATTTTTTTTTCATCTAATATCTAATAGAATAAAGAAGTAAATTATAATTATATGACATGCAAGGTGACATGCACATTACGTTCTTTAAGAATCGGTTAGTTAAAAAGTATCTTATAACATCGAGATAGAAAAAGTTTGTAAATGTTGTACATAAGTTGGTTTAAATAATTTTGCAAGAAAATATTACTATTGTAGTTAGTATCTATGTTATAAACTATATTACTAGACCAACCATATATATTATTACCTTAAATTAATCTTCTTGTTAAATCAACTGTCTCTATAATATAGGTATACATTTCAAGTAGTTGAAAAAAGTACTTTTTTCTATAAAAACTTCTGAAACGGATCCATTACTTTATTCGTATATGAACGTGGGCACGGCGCGAGTGTGTTCAGTATCAATGCTTATTGCGTAGAGCCGTACTATTATACGCAACCGGGACTTTCTTTTATATATATATATATATATATATATATATATATATATATATATATATATATATATATATACATTTGGTTATACTGACTTGAGTGACCTATTTATTTGAAGATTACTTATTCTGACTGCTCGGTGATCATTGCTTTAATTCCCATCTATGATACATATTTAAATAAAATACAGAAGTCTTTTTTTATCCTACGTAGCAGAGTAGACAGGAAATACCTAGTGTCAAGGCACTCGGTACTTTGCTCTCCGCCAAATTCGAGACATTTCGTGTTGAGTAGCGTAACTCAACGCCGATAAGTTTTTTTTTATATATTAAATTTCATATCTTCATATTTACGCATAAGCTGTAATGAAAGATATGTCAGCCGAGCATTAGTTGCTGTTCAAATATTTTATTTATATATATGACAATGAAAATAGTCTCGTTTCTTATCTTCAGTACGTAAAGACCGTTTAATGGTGGTGCTGAAATTTTATCGTAGCTTTCTCGGTAAAGTAAATCGAATCTATTTACACCGTGATGTCACGATACCTTAGTTTATTTTTAGCTTTATGCTTTTATCCTGCATAGCAGGGTAGACTCCGCTTTGCGCTAATATTGAGACATTGTGTATTATGTGGCGGAACTCAACACCGCGCTTTGTATTACTAAAGCGAGGAAATGAAAATAATTCAATTATAATTGCTTGAATGGGAATCGAATCCACTATCGAACGCGTTTACAGTCATACACTGTCCCGCTGCGCCACGACCGGTTACTAAATACTAGTTTTATTATTCAAGTAATGTTATCAATCAGAAGTTGGTGTGATAAAATAATAAAATTGTTAAATAATTTTATATCTTTATCAACTTGCAAATATAAACTTAACATAAATGCCAACTTTTTATCCTACAACTATAATATTCCTAGTTAGATTACAGACCTAATAATTGTATTACATACACGTTTTTCAATATAAAAGCTAAAAAAAGTAATTCACACACAAAAAAGCAAACAAAGTAAATATCTAATAGCAAATGTCACTCTAACGAGAAACAATAAAATACAATAAAAATAACAATCCCTGCGTAGACTGCTTGTTATCTCTGCCCTTTGTGTGCTAAAGGACGTATGAAATAGTCGCATAAACAAAAATTATAGAAAAGTCCATTGAATCAACGGTGTTTGCGGCCTATCCTTTTGTTTTGTTTCGTGTGTTATAGTGGGTTTTTAGTTATAACCTTTAACAAATTCTATATAATTTTTGTGTTTTTTATGAAATAGTTGCAGGTAACATAAAAACGTATAAAAAATTTAAAACGTATAAAAATTTGAACCAGCTGCATCGAAATTCTTATACGTCTTGTTACAACTCATTTATGTTGTAAGCATCTCTGTAGAGACCTTTACAAATTTCTGCTACATAAAGATTAATAAGAAATAATCGTTTAACAAGAGAGATTGCTATTATTTTTTAATAGAATAGAGAATAAATTATTTTTTATATTTTTTTTTTCAAAAATGTTTTCTAATCCTTAGTGTGGAATAATATTTAAAAAATAGTAAACTATTAAACAGAGATGCTAACGACATAAATAAGTTGTTAAAAGACGTATAAGAACTTAGCTGTCAGAGCGCTTGGACAGTTTCCAAGAGGCGCGGGTTCGAATCATGCTGCGTTCAATTGTTATACGTTTTTTCAAAAATGTTTTCTAATCCTGGAATAACAGTTAAAAAATAGTAAACTAGTTTCGGGTAATTGTTAGTTTTCTAACTTTACATTTTTATACGACTATTTCAATGGAGGTTAATGTCACCGAACTAAGGGTCGTAGCGCAGATGGATAGCGTCTGACTGTAAATGTGATCAGTTGTGGGTTCGATTCCTATTCGGGGGAATGAGTATTTAAATATACTCATTCTTATTTTCATTTCTTCGTTCTGGTGGCACAAAGCGTGGCGTTGAGTTCTCTCAATACGCAATGTCTTGTATTCGGCGGAAAGTGGAGAACTGAGTGTCTTGAGATTACGTACTTCCTGTATACCCTGCTATGTGGGATAAAAGCGTGAAGTTAAAAAAACAATAATTTCGTTCGGTTTGCAGGTCTTAAGTAATACATTTAAAGTATTCGAATCGAACAGAAAGAGATAGACAGGAGTAGTATAATAGTTGAAATTATTGCATCTTATGTACAACATTATTTTATTATTATTATTTTTTAATTTTTTAGTCTTTATACCTATATTTCTATATACCTATATTATATATATACCTATATATACCTATATTTCTAGTCTTATATACCTATTTATACCTATATTTCTCAAAATTTTCATTTATTTCTTACCCATCAATGGGGCCTTCATAAATATTTACTAGTGTAATACAAGTAATGTAATACATACTAGATTATGGTTTATCGCATTGAACTAAAATATGTAAAGCTAAAATATATATAATTATATACGTCTAATTTTATTATCAATTTGTAATACTATGTCTCCATATACACGTAAAAGTTAATGTATCTGAACGGGCTTTTAGCAAAGTTAGATGAGAGAGCCGTATGTCAAGACACTCCGTTCCACCCTTTTTGTACAATTAATTGTATAATAACGAAGAAAAACCTTAATTTATATATGCGTTCTTTTTTCTTTTACGTCATCAAGGCATCAAATGTTTCACTTTTATTATATAAACCTGTATATATTAAAAGTGAAAATTATTATTTTGTGGCAGTGTACAACGTTTTTTCTGTCATTCAACACACATTCTCTTTACTATAAGGTTATAATAAAAACGGAGTATATTTCCACTAGGTTTGACCTACCTAATGTGTTATGTCACAAAAAACACTTAAGCTGTAAAGATATATCTTATTGATAATATATATTTTATATTTCTGTACTCCATGCGTCCTATACACGTTTTTGTATGAAACGTTCATTGTTTACTCTCAAGTGATGGGTATTGTTGGAAAGTTCTTTTAAAGTCAAAAGGAGATTTGATTGATCACTCTTCCCATAAGACTATAGGTACTTACAAAATATCTGTTGTGAAAAGTTTTATATAACTTAAAGCTTTTTGAGTCATGGCCTTTAAAAATAAACATGTATTGATACGAATTAAATAAATACACTTTTATATCGGAAGTTAAAGATGTATGCAATCGCATAGTATAATGGAAATCGTTTCCGCTGTTTAATTGCAAGCTATATTTTCACTGTTTCATTTTACAGTACTCAAATAACGATAATTTTAGCGCAAGTGTTCAAAAAGCATTCGAAAATGCATTCGCAATGTCGTTTGTATGTTGAAAAGTACTTTTGAGTTTATAACAGCCATGAAGGCAATTCCACACGGACTGTTCCCTCGAGAGCACTCAATTTAAAACCCCAAGTCTTAATTAAATAAATTACGTAACTATAAAAAAGTAGTATTTTACCAGCGCTAAAGGTTAATAAGAAAGAAATGAATGGGCGAACTTGCTCTCCCATTTCACCTTATAAAAATATTGCAAGATTTTTCGTTTCATTTCGCTGAAGTTGATAAATTATATTAAAATTATCTTTTATTTTATAATGCTATACACTTATTGTACACAGATTGTTACTTTTTATAGAATGACTGAGATGCGAAAAGGGCGACGCGACGTTAACTTTAGTCATATGATTTTATGGTATGACACTAGAGAAAATTTTTCATATTATATCTCTATTACATATAATATTTATCTGATATTAATATTTGATGGGGCTATTGTTCTTGTGGTTCGTACGATCTGGATCCGGTTATTCATATTATCTATTAATATTACAATTTGAATATAAATTAAAAGACTTAATTGTTCGAGAGGTCGGGGGAGACCTCGGTTGACCTCTGAAAACACAGTATCGAAGATACTAGTGGAAGGTCACGTTAAAAGCAAGAGGACTGTCCGAATGATTGTGGACAAGACGAAAGAGGTTGGCAGGGATCGTAGCTTTCGGCGCCCCGTTGTCTCTGACTACCCCGTCAGGGATACAGCGTGAATCTAAAAAAATATAAATTAATCTATTTATATTTAAATTTAAAATTAAAAATCCATGTTTACTGGTTATCATAATACAAGAATGTACTATAGTGCAAATCCTATTTAATGTAGGAATTGAAAAGCATTTATCACTTTTATTTTATTTATTCATTACAAGTATGCTTTGAAAAATATAAGAAAAATTATAACGTTATTAAATTTTTCTTTTCTTAGAAG
Source organism: Dryadula phaetusa (assembly GCA_032432895.1). Lineage (NCBI taxonomy): Eukaryota > Metazoa > Arthropoda > Insecta > Lepidoptera > Nymphalidae > Dryadula > Dryadula phaetusa. Next base: position 4,096,664 of record JAOYRS010000029.1, read on the forward strand.
TTCTTTTTAATTAAAAATAAAAAAAGGTCAATTTTTAACTATGTAAAAAATTTCATAATAGCCACAGATATCTAAATCCGAACTATAATATACTCGATCTTAATAGTTGAGTGTCATGCATTGTGCACCTCCCTGAAAAGGGTGATTAACATTTATTGGGCGTCGCGAGGCTATATCGATTTTTGATTAAAGTTTCTAGCGTGCATAGCTGTTACAATAGAGTTTATCAATTTGAACATTTAAAATTGACGTTTTAGTATCGTAGTTGTTATAAATATGTCTAGCTGCATATTGAGAGCATCGTGTCGCAGTGGGATGGCGTCGGACTCTCTGTAAACGCGATTGACTGTAGGTTTGATTCACACTCGACAAAATAATATTTATAAATGAAGTTTCACATCTCCGTTCAGTCCAGACACTCCGGTCGCCCAATGATTATGGTTTTGAAATACGTACCATGACATTATTTTTTTAAATATTATTATACTCGAAATAAGTTTTATGCTACTTATTTTAAATAGGTGTTCGATCCTGACGTAAAATAAAATTTGTGTAATTTAATAGGTAATGTAATGTCATTATAATTATAACCTTCCAAGAAAATGACTTATTTATGTTTAATGTACTTTAAAGATAATCTCTTTATCATAAATAAGCATGAATAATTTTTTGATTAATTTATTAGATAAATTAACAACACAAATATATGTTTCAAATATTCAAAAGAATATACAACATTAGCAAATTCTCTGGTAAATTGTAACGAAAAAATAAAATAACGACGTAAAATACTAAAATAATTAATTAAATAAAAGATTTAAAATTAACATTAAAATATAGGACTACATAATTATAAAAATTCGATTAAAATAATATTAAATTACCATAATTTTTTTTATATTAGCTTCACGCTTTTATCCCGCATAGCAGGTTATATAGAAAGTATCTAGAGTCAAGACACTCCGTACTTCGCTTTCTACCGAATTCGAGTCGTGGAGCTCAACGCCGCACTTTGTTTTTACCAGAGCGAGTGACTATATTTAAATTATTCGATCGCGCTAACAACCAGACGCTTTCCCACTACGCCACGACCGGCCTTATAATTAATTTATAAATTAATAATGTTAAATTCATAATTTATAACATTTAAACCAGTGACTTCCAAGTTATTTTCACTGCTGAGCTACAAGGGAGGTGATAAAAGGGGTAATATATTAAACAGTATACGAGAAACCATTATACGTGGTATGCACCAACTGCACCAAACGGTGCTGCGCGTTTCACTCAATGAGGTGATTTACATTTATCGCCGAAACCGTCCCCCAATCGATTTCTGATTAAGGGCTCAGGTGCGCTACGTAAATTATTGAATTTGAATAGGCGAAAAGTCTCCTTTTCGTTATACTTTCGCAGTCACTTTTATGTTATAACTGAATATAGAAAAAAAGGTTTTCTATTATGACGAGGATAAAAAAGAACGTCTATTTTTATACACGTTTTTACTTTTTTTTTATTAAGATTTATTTGGTTTTTGGACTACTGACATAGTCCGTACTTTCTTTTTGTTAACTCTTATATTATTATCAGTATCGTATTTTTAGATGAATATATACATATGTCATTATATACATAAATATAATGACATATGTATATATTCATCATATATATAAAAAAATTGGTGATATCAAGTAGATACTAGTTACTTACTATCATAACTAAATTATTATAAAAACGTTTTTTTTAATTAAGAATTGAACTCGAAAAACATTTTATTCAGCAGTTTAACATTCGATATCAAATTCCCATCAAAAACGAATTGTCTCAACACATGGGGAAAGAGAACAGCGTAATTTAATACTGACATGTGGAAATGAACGTGATGAACGTGTAAAAACAATAGAGGCTGGAAAATATCTTGAAAAGCATAATATACCAAAGATCAAAGATCCTTATAAGAGTGAAATAAATTAAGTTGGCATGTATTAATTAGGAAGGTGTCACGGGGAAGGATTTAGCCGTTCTATCTGGCGGGACACAAATCTGTGCGGTCGAACAAGCTGATTAACAAGTTAAAAGGATAGTCGTTGGAAACCGCGTAGTAAGGAGATCTAGTTAGTAGAATTAAAACAGCGTTATTCTGCGACAAACGTCAAGTAGCCCCTTGTAAAGTCCTGTGACGGTTTTATTTGATGTTATTTTTTAATTACTTTTTTAATTTATAAATTAAAAATATATAAAAATGGAGTGTCTATTTGTGATATTAAAATAATTTTTTTACTAAACCCATATGTATATACTCGTATATACGATACACATGCAAAAAAGATACATTTTCTATTTGCCTATCTGCTTTATTCAGTTATTCTCTGGAATAGCTGGACTGATTTTGAAAAAACTTTTAAGGGCAGAGGGCAGAGGGCAGAGGCTACTTTAATTTAAGGATTATAAAACTATCTAGAGATATTCAATACACGCGAACAAAGTCGAGGGCACAGCTCGTTATTAACGTTTTTTATGCTTAAATTTAGTACGGTCTCTAGAATAGGCGGATATTGCAGGGCGGTGTGATTTATCGTCACGTGTCAAACTTATTATTATAATTTAGTTGTTTATTAATAAATTACAATTTATTTATTTAAATATTTTATACATCTCGCCGTCTATTTTAAATATATTCCAAAATAAATCAAAAATCTTTATATGTTTTACTATCTTTGTAACTTTTCATCCATATTTCACAAATATTGAAGGCACTCAACGTCTTATAAGAATTACTTACTTGCTTATCATTGTGCTACTTACCTTACTTACCATGAAAATTGATTGAATGAATTGTGGAAGAGTGAAGGTAATTTAATTATTATCGTTCCCTCGAATGGTGATCGAACCCACAACCATTGCCTCTGTTTAATATTTTTTTTCAGCTTTACGCTTTATCTAGCACTGCAGGTTAATCAGAGACAACCTAGTGTCAAAGCATTCCGTTGACTGCTTTTACCCGAAATCTAGATATTAAGTATTGATTGGCAAACTCAACGCCACGCTTTGTTTTGCAAGAAATTTCCTCTAGTGGGAATCGCATTTACAACCAATCTCCTGTACAGTCAAATAATTATGTAAAATCAAATAATTATATTTATTATAATTTAAGCACACTTTATATGATAAGGCATATTTTAAAATTATTGAAGAGTATTGGAACAGACATAATCAGAAATTCGTTGATACGCACAGATATGGATAAACGTAAATCACTGAGTGGATACATAAAGCCGTCTAGTGCATTTGGTGCATGACATAAATCGAACATTTTTCTCCACTCAAGTGGCTATTATAATATTATTTATTAAAATCCTTCAATATTTATGTTGTACTGCAAAGTACTGGACTAGCGGCATACTCCGACTCTGTTCAGATGTACATTAATAATATCAATGTACAGATATATGTATAACTCTTTAATTGTTGATTTAGGCATCTTGTTTACATTTTTTTAGTCTTATCAGTTCAGTGCAATACTAGTGCAGTAGTAGATTTTATTATTTTGAAATTTTAAGCATGCCAGTTAAGTACAATTTATTTCGCCAATTTCACTATTAAGTTGATATTTTATTACATGTCTACCTAATAGGATCTTTGATTGATGATATGATAAGTGAGTCAATGCTTGAGACCCGTAAAATGTAATATTCTTTGCAGTGTCTTAATATCTTTTGCAGTGTGCGGTTGTATATAAACTAGACTGTGACTGTGGCTTATCATACATTGGCCAAACAAAGAGGAGCATCGGGGTTAGGGTGAAAGAACACATATCCAATCCAAACACATATCCGTATTGCAATCAGCTGTGTGTGAACATACAATGAATAAGTCCAACCACTACATCAAGTTTGATAAGCCACATATCATCGCTAGGGAAAGTAGATATTTTCCTAGAATGATCCGCGAGGCTATTGAAGTTCAAAAACATCCAAATTTCAATAGAGAAGATAGTTGGAAACTCTCTACCACCTGGGACCCACTTATAAAAAATTTAAAGTTTCAAATCAACCACGCCATACACAAAGATACAGTAAGCTCATTCTGCAAGAATCCAGGGCAGTACGTGAGGCAATTAAGAAACAGATGGCGGTAGTTTGATATAATTAATTTTTGTATCAACTTACAGACGAATGCCACCTCTTACAACACTTTACTACTGTAAAGTGTTCGAAACGTCAGGTGTCCAAAATGTATTTTCGAATACCAAAATATATGCACTTAATCCGGTTACAATAGTTTCATTTAATGCATGTCTACCTTTTACTTTTATATTTTAAATCACAAAATAGTATATTATACTTATAACAGAAAAAAAACTATTTGCATCATAAATATTTCGTTCATTCATATTTAGCCTAGTAGTATAAAAAGTACTTAAGTGTGAAAGCTAAGAGGGCTTCAGCTCCACTGACTGAATTTCCCTATAAAACTTTAAAGTAAGAAACAATGTAAAAGATTTTTTTAAGTTTCCCGCTTTTGTCATAGCAGGGAAGACAGGAAGTACCTAGTGTCAGGACACTCCGTACTCCACTTTCCGCAGAATATAATACATTGCGTGTTAAATGGTGGAACTCAACGCCGTCTTTTGTTTTACCAGAGCAAGGAAATAAAAATTATTTTAATGTTTCTATCCTGCCAAATAAGCGGGAGAAACGTATTTATTTAAAACATATTAATTTCAAAATTTAACTTATTTAAACATTAACAGTTCAGTACTTTTCATCTCTCCTAGATATTACATCTGGTATATTAAGCAAAGAGTGTAAAAGCATAGCATTATTAAGAATGCAATCGTGATTTTTTTGTTTATACATTTTGAAAAGGCTATTTGGCGTTAATCCAACAATTTACTGTAGGCCAAAGTATGCGTACATTTTGTATGTAGGTCGTTGCGAATTTTCCGACTCATTGAAAATGTTAAATGTTGCACGGATTTCATCAACGGTTGCAATTCTCTGTTTTGTTCAGTTCAAATGATTTTTTTTCTGAAGATTGAATGACAGGTTATAAAACAATCCACCTTTGCTAAGTGAAACAGTAGAGAACTCTGTTACTTAAAATAAAACCTAAAAGTAATACATATTTATGTGAAATAGAAAGCTTGCGTTATAATTAAGTAATTAAATCTTATGATCAAAGCGTTTTCCTAATTTCATTAAAAAGTAAGAGAAGTCTCAATCGTTACGGATCAGTAATAATCTTATTAAATGTCAAGTTTTAGCAATCCGAAGTCTTCTGTTCGTGACATTAAAAACTTCTTTGAAGATCACGAGTATGCAATGAAGTTCTCAGATGAAAGAAGATTTGCATATTCAGCGTTCACTTATGAAAAATAAAACCTTAACGTTGATTAATTTCTTTGTATGTAATTTATTACTTTAAACGTTCATTGATTGTTCATATTATCACATATTTATTACAAGCTAGAGACTTTCTTGACTCGTAAAATGCAAAGTGCAATGCAAGGTCTTGGCCATGTCCAAGATAAGCCGCATAGTAGAGGGTATAGTACCTATTTGTTTTATTATGTTAATAACTTCAAGTTAATAGTAATAATAAATGTTGATTTTCTGTATTCCCCATGGAACAGCTATTGGTCCAAATTTGATACCTCCTCTTCCGTCTATCCTAGTAGAAAGTTTATCATTTACGTGTTAATAACTCCTATATATTATTATTATTATTATTATTATCATTTATTAAATAAATTGTATATTATATAAAAATATTGTAGAATTAAAAACTTCTGGACTTTATAATTTAAAAAAAAAGTAGTTCAAGTTTAACATTAGCCCTTATGAAAGTCCCGTCAAAATCGGCCCAGCTGTTCCAGAGATTAGGCAGAACAAACAGATCGACAAAGATATCGTATTTATGTACGATTAGTACTTTATTATTACAAAAAGATTTTCTAATTCTATTTATTTGTATAAATAATTTTTATGTATGTATATTCGATAATTTTTCAAAAAAGACTACGTATTTTAATATTATTTTCTACTAAATTTAACATTTTCTTAAATATTATGGTATCATTTAATGTACAGGTAAAAAGCCAGAGTTTTTAAGATGAAGATTTACAATGAGTTAGTTATCTTAATTATAAGCCTTTTGTGTTATCTTGCGTCGGGGAATAATTATAATTTTATTTTATGATCCAGAAGATAGTCTTTTTTTAGCTTCTTATAAATATTTTACAAGTCCTGCCAATTCAAATATAGATAAAAATGTTATTTCAAAAAACGAGAAATGGGTTCAATTTTTTTTTTACTCCTTACGCATATATATATTTTCCAGATATTTTAAGCCGGCCTGCAGTGATAAATTTCGCTACTGACTAATGGCAATGTAATAATGGATAAACGTTACTAATTATTCAGTAATGTTTTCAATAAAATTTAATAATCAAGGTTTCTCATTTACGCCTATTTATCCATTGCCTGCTAACCGGCGGAAATTAACAACGCAGGCCTTCTTTGAATATTCAATGTATATACGTTTAGCTGTACCTTGAACTTAAATGTATACATGTTTAATATTTATAGTACTCTTTACTATAAATATTAAACATTTATTTATTTTGTTAGCATCTCTGTAGAAAGATTTTTACAAATTTCTACTACTTAAATATTATTAATAAATAATTTAACGTTTAACAAGATGCTTTTTTATTTTTATATTTACTATTTTTAAAGTGTTATTCCACACTTAGGATTAGAAAACATTTTTGAAAAAGCGTATAAAAATTTTCTTTCTACAGAGATGCTAACAACATAAATAAGTTGTAATAAACGTATAAGAATTTCGACGCAGCTGGTAGTAGAGCACACGGATTAGTGGTCAGAGCCCTTGGACGGTATCCAAGACGCGCGGGTTCGAATCCCGCTGCGTTCAAATTTTTATACGTTTTTTCAAAATTGTTTTCTAATCTTAAGTGTGGAATAACACTTTAAAAATAGTAAATAGATCATGATTTATTAATTTACTTTTGTTCATATGCAGTACGATTCGGTACCTAATAAAATAAGTTTGAGGCTATTGTGGCGCAGTGGGACAGACTGACTGTAAACGTGATTGGTTGTGGGTTCGGCAGCGAACGAAGTGTCTTAATACTAGGCTATCGTATCTGGCTACCCTGCTAAGCGGGATAACTTTGAAGATTGTATAGATACTATTTCAAATAGTATATTAGTAATAATGGATAAATGAAAGGTAATAAAGATACGGTAATAGAAAAACTAAAAAATATATGTTTTAGTGGCGGCCATCTTGGATTTTGATTTTGTATAGAGCACTATATTTTACTATTCGAGCTCTTTAACTTGATACCCATATTAATGGGATGGAGAAAAAAAGCTATCCGCTTTCCGATGACTGAATCTGGTGACAATTGTATTGTCATCAGAATCAGTTGACGAGAAGAGGGTGAAATTTAAATGACTAAGTTTGACGCACAAACAAAAAAACGGTGTAGGCTAAATAAAGCTGTCTAGTTAATAAAACTGTTTAATAAAAATAAATTATAACTTAGCTAATGAAACCAAATATGTGGTTTCATGGAAAATTCAAATATACCGCATTCATAATTTTCGAAACAAATGTATTGGTTAGGTGATCGGTCAACATCAACTATTACTGTGGGTATCAATACATAGTGTAGGGATACACTGCTTAATTATGTATTGTATATATTGCATTATTTGTATGTTATAATACACTAAAAGCTCGTGGCTTTGGCCGCGTGGAGTGTTGTTAAAAAGTAACTTAGTACTTGTTATTTATCATTCTGTTCCGATTAAATTATACGAAATAATTATAAATTAAAGCCACTACGTTGTTATTATACATAACGTATATAGTAATATAGGTTATCAAAATAACTGGGGCTGGTCGTGGCGCAGTGGGACAACGTCTGACTATAAACGTCATCGGTTGTGGGTTCGATTCCCACTAGGGGGGATAATTAATTATAAAATAAATCATTACTCCATAAATCTCTAAGCCTGCTCTAAAATGCAAAGCCAAATAAACGAGTAAGTTTTTAAAAATTCTTATGATTTTGCCTATATATTACTTCAAAAATATACAGTAATCCCACCTATATATAACACTGTATTCTTACAACGCGTTTTCATAAAATGCGAAATTTTATTCCATGGTAAAACACGGATATTCCCCCATATTATGAAGGGAATAAACATATAAAAAAGCTGTTATTGGAACTATATCATTTATTTGAAATTAACAGCTTTTTAGTTATATATGCAAAACTTTTAAAAATTTTCTATTAAAAGGCTCATATTTTGTCCATAAAGTCATCATTTTTTAATATTCAATATAGACATTTTAAAGCTTTATTCCTTGCGGGGTATTCAGAGACAAAGAAGCGCTAAACGCTACGGTCCTGTAATGTTTATCTTTCCCCTCTCTCTAAAAAACACTAATAATATACTATAAAATACTAATTGAGATCACCCACGGCTCGTCCGAGGCGCGTCTTATCTTGCTCCCACTTATAATGAACCGTTGGAGGTAATCATAGTAAGAGAAAAGATAGCCAAAACGGCTCCGCCCTACAGTTAGCTGTGAATTCCGACCGAGCGTGATTCTTAAAACCTTGGTATTGAACCTTCCGGGACGCAATGGAGCAGGTAACGTATATGACAGTTACAATGCCTTTGCAAACAATTATTAGTTACCTGTTCGATGTTTTATTTTAAGATAGATTGGTGTTGATGATTGGTTTGTGAATATAAGCCGTTGATTGGTTTGTGTGCCCAATATAAGTCGTGGATTGGTTTGTGATACCAATGTATGTCGTCGATTGGTTTGTGAGACCAATATAAGCCGTGGATTGGTTTGTGAGACCAATACATGATGATGATACGTCGATTGGCCTGCCAGACCAATACTACTTTCCGGTTCGCATATCAGTTTAGACGCACAACCGCTAGGCGGCCGATTGTGTCATATTCACGTACAGCTCATACGTAGCAGTCGTTTGCCAATACCAATAATTAAACTCGGTTAGAAGTCACCGATATCAGATGTGACGTGTCGTGTGTAACATTATGTGTTCTATTACCAAACAAGGCGCTAGACAAACAGTCGAACACCTTTACGTAATACAACATTTCGTGAGACAATAGTACAGCACTCCTCCCAGGGACGCCACTAAAACATACTTCAAAACGGATGAGACATAAAAGCGTCACATAATCTTTAATCCCAAACCAGGGGTATGAATCGAGATAGATACAAAAATGAATCGAGATAGATAGATACGAGAGACAACGTCAGAGAAGATAGCAGCCGCGCTAACGACATCAGTTATCAATAAACTATAAGGCTCACTGAACTCCAACAGTCGCGTACCACAAGTTATATGAACGTCCGACATCGAACAAACATCGCCGACGCAACGCAAGACAGCAGCAGTCAAGATATAATCATACAAAATCGCCATAGTCGTTTATATTAAATCTTATTTATATTTCAATATGTATATAAAGACATAACCGTTACAGTCCCTACATACTTCTTTCGTTTCGTATACAATTCCGTCCGCTCTCCCGACCTCTCGTACCACTCAACTTTGCTTCATAACCATTACCATTCTTTCGTCACCCATTCTTTCAACGTGCCCAAGCCACGTGAGCATGTTCTTCTTTATTCTTATTATAACATTCACGCTTATGCCTGCCATTCTGCGTTTTTAACGGTACGTAACTATACGGTCAACTAAACTGAGTCCGCATATCCGACAAAGAGATCGCATCTCTACTGCATTCTATTTTTGATCCATCCACTTTTCGCTACCCTATAACATCATAGGTATCAGTATTGCTTTGTGAATGGCAAGACATGCAGGTACGTTGACGTCATGCTGTAGCATCAATGCAGCCAGAGCACCCAGCAATTAACCGTCTTACCAGAAGCAATATGCCTCTACTAAACATACTTCCCAGATATACCACCTCATTCACTTGTTCTAAAATCTTTCCATCTATCCTAATATCATAATAATGATCAAAGTCTGCAACGCGCTTTTTAATGATGCAATTAGTACTGCATCACCTGTGTACAACAGACAGTTAACTGTCAATTCAACAACTTTCACTCATATGTCAATTTCTTTCTCTCTTTGGGTCTCCAAAGCTATTACGGGTGTCAAACAGGGTTGTACCATGTCAACTTGGCTGTTCAATTTTTATTTGGATAGCTGTCTAGCTATCCAAATAAAAATTGAACAGCCAAGTTGACATGGTACAACCCTGTTTGACACCCGATCGAATATCAAACTGAGGCGACATGCCAGCTCCTACTGACCGCGATAAAGAGATTATACAGCCTGCAATAACGATCCGTTCAAATTGTAATTGTATGATAGTATCTCCCATAACTTCTTACTAATATTATAAAAGCAAAAGTTTCTGAAATTTTACGTTTGATTTGGATGATACTTTACAGTGTTATAGGTTATTGTTATGAGAATAACGTATTTTCTACAATTTATAAATATTTTTTGTAATTTGGTTGTAATATAACGATACATATAAATTAAGTCGGCTACAAAACCTGCTTTCCGAGAGTAGCGTATGCTGATAAAACCATTGGACTTAAAAACATGATATAGTATAAAATTGTAGGTCTTGAATAGTTATAAATAAGCACCTGCGCTTAATAACGGGGAATCGTAATAATAAGAGCTGTCAAGTATATATAGTTTTATCAACACGCTATGTTGATGAAGTCGCGAGCGAAATCTAGTATATTATATAGTCCCCCTATTTTCTATGTCTGTGTGTATGCGCTAATCTCAGAATTTTTTTCCTATTTGAAATGTTGGAAAGATGAGTTTCTATATCACATCGTTATATACGAAATTTGCTTTTATTAACGAAATTTCAAGTAGTATTGATTCATATTGATGATACCAAGTATATACAATATACTCTATGTAAAAAATTACTTTTGCACAGGTTGTATCAGGCAACGAGTATTTTATGCATCTACTGGGATCTCTGGTACATTTTGATAACCTTCAAATGTGTATTAATATGATGATGAAATAATAACTAACCAAACATTTTAATACATACTACGTAGTATTAATTTATAGTTAAAGTTAGTCAAAGTTGCAGAATAAAGTGTTTATTATCTAATCATGGTTCCCACTTGCTATTGCTTGAAATACACGAATAAGCTTCTTAAGCGTAAATCTAGATAAATATTGATAATACAGACGACGGTAACGCATAATAATTATTGAGTTTATTGAATTCTAGTGGTTATTAAGCATGTACTAAAATTCTGTTTATAAAATAGAAATTTAATATAGCCGTCTGTGATACATTTATCAAGGACTTCCAAGGACATCTTTTAAGTAACTTTTATCTCCTCTATAACACGGTAGTTTGATTCCGCATTATAGGAAAACGGGTTGCAGGAATATTTTCATATAAGGCGCTTTTATAACTCTGTATGTACAATACAATTTAATCTTAGCATTTATGCTAAAATCCTAGCGAGAAGAATGCAAGAGAGATCCGAAAGGCTTTTATAGGAGACCCCAGAAGGATTTAGACCTGGAAGAGGGCGGATAGATCAGGTCTTTTCTCTCCGCATGATCACAGAAAAGTTTTTGGCTGTAAACCAAAAAAATTCTGTGCTTTTGTAGACTTAGAATAGGCATTTGACAGAGTTGTAAGAAAGAAGTTATGGGAGATACTATCATACAATTACAATTTGAACGGATCGTTATTGCAGGCTGTATAATCTCTTTATCGCGGTCAGTAGGAGCTGGCATGTCGCCTCAGTTTGATATTCGATCGGGTGTCAAACAGGGTTGTACCATGTCAACTTGGCTGTTCAATTTTTATTTGGATAGCTGTCTAGCTATTTTTTTGGTTTACAGCCAAAAACTTTTTTTGGTTTACAGCCAAAAACTTTTCTGTGATCATGCGGAGAGAAAAGACCTGATCTATCCGCCCTCTTCCAGGTCTAAATCCTTCTGGGGTCTCCTATAAAAGCCTTTCGGATCTCTCTTGCATTCTTCTCGCTAGGATTTTAGCATAAATGCTAAGATTAAATTGTATTGTACATACAGAGTTATAAAAGCGCCTTATATGAAAATATTCCTGCAACCCGTTTTCCTATAATGCGGAATCAAACTATCGTGTTATAGAGGAGATAAAAGTTACTTAAAAGAAGTCCTTGGAAGTCCTTGATAAATGTATCACAGACGGCTATATTAAATTTCTATTTTATAAACAGAATTTTAGTACATGCTTAATAACCACTAGAATTCAATAAACTCAATAATTATTATGCGTTACCGTCGTCTGTATTATCAATATTTATCTAGATTTACGCTTAAGAAGCTTATTCGTGTATTTCAAGCAATAGCAAGTGGGAACCATGATTAGATAATAAACACTTTATTCTGCAACTTTGACTAACTTTAACTATAAATTAAAACTACGTAGTATGTATTAAAATGTTTGGTTAGTTATTATTTCATCATCATATTAATACACATTTGAAGGTTATCAAAATGTACCAGAGATCCCAGTAGATGCATAAAATACTCGTTGCCTGATACAACCTGTGCAAAAGTAATTTTTTACATAGAGTATATTGTATATACTTGGTATCATCAATATGAATCAATACTACTTGAAATTTCGTTAATAAAAGCAAATTTCGTATATAACGATGTGATATAGAAACTCATCTTTCCAACATTTCAAATAGGAAAAAAATTCTGAGATTAGCGCATACACACAGACATAGAAAATAGGGGGACTATATAATATACTAGATTTCGCTCGCGACTTCATCAACATAGCGTGTTGATAAAACTATATATACTTGACAGCTCTTATTATTACGATTCCCCGTTATTAAGCGCAGGTGCTTATTTATAACTATTCAAGACCTACAATTTTATACTATATCATGTTTTTAAGTCCAATGGTTTTATCAGCATACGCTACTCTCGGAAAGCAGGTTTTGTAGCCGACTTAATTTATATGTATCGTTATATTACAACCAAATTACAAAAAATATTTATAAATTGTAGAAAATACGTTATTCTCATAACAATAACCTATAACACTGTAAAGTATCATCCAAATCAAACGTAAAATTTCAGAAACTTTTGCTTTTATAATATTAGTAAGAAGACTATCGACACTGTCAGCCAGCGTCCTCCCGCCTCACCGCTTTACATAGTCCGAACGTTAATGCGCGCGTGGTGTTTGTTGTTATTATTTTAAAACTAATGAACCCTTGCATATTGGTTGAAATCAAATACTGTGAAAGGCAACTTTTGTAAGGATTCATTTTCAGTTCATAAAAATACCTTCACAAATTATTTTAGACTTAAAAATATTTTTATTATTTTAGAACCAAAAATATATAGTTAAAAATTATTACAGTGAGTCAACTGTAAAAGCTAGACATATGCTGTTGCGGACTTTTTTCAGAACTTTTAGACGTAAATGTTTCCTCATTTTGTCATACATGATGTTTTAGTAATTTTAACCGTTTACTCGGCGCACGCAAGGAAAGCTTTAAAACATACAAATTTTCCAGTTTTCACAACATTGTTTGATACTGATCGATCACTCTCATAACTCGTAAATACAAAGTCAATAAATGGACTATTCAACACAGAAAGAATGTTTCAATTTCAATCAGTAGAACCTGAAATTAGCTCTTTCAAACAAACAAATTCTTCTGATTTATGTTATTATTAGTATTTTAGTATTAGTATTAGTATATTAATATAATATAGATAGACCATTGACATAGCATGTATTTATGTAACATTCCAAAGAGAAAAAAAAAATAGTTATATTAATTACTTTATCTTCATCTATTCTATACTTTAATAAATCTGTAGAAGTATCAATTCTGTATACTGAAAACATCAAAACTCATCGGAAGTTGAGAGTGAGAGTGAACCCAAAAAATGTGAATAAAAAAATATTGCCTGTCTGTCTGTCTGTCCGGTCCAGTATCGCGTGAAAACTATCAGTTCGATTACAATGAAACTTGGTAAAGTTCTATTTCAATATTCTAAGCATCATAATGAGGACATTTTATCTCGGAAAAGTAAATACATAAAAAAATTAAAAAACAAATATTTTCGGCTCGATCCCTTGACGCGTCTACTATACTAAACGCAAAATTAAGTTTGTCATATGTAACGACACTCGCAGTGGAATTCATTCAGTGCTAGGAGTATAAAATTTTGGGTGGTAGTTCTTTTTAAGACGCGGTTGACCACTAAGATAGCATTAAATTGTAAAATTAAACCCCTATAAGGTTGTTTTTGGAGATTGAAAGTTTGTATGAGACCGAAAATTTTGCATCGTAGAAGGGCGAAATCATAAGTGAGCCATGATTTCATATATGGATCAGGAAAATCACATGTAAACCCTGGTGGCATATGTGGATGGGTGAAATTACTTGTGGATCATAATGTCATATGTGGACAAGTAAAATCACATGTGGATCATGATGTCATGTGTGAATGAGTGAAATCATATGTGGATCATGTGGATTGGTAAAATCATATGTGGAAAATGATGTCACGTGTGGATTGGTGAAATCACATGCGGACCATGACGTCATATGTGGATGGATGAAATTACATGTGGACCATGATATCATGTGTGGATGGGTGAATTCACATGTGGACCATGATGTCATGTGTGGATTGGTGAAATCACATGTGAACCATGATATCATATATGGATGGGTGAAATCACAAGTGTACCATTATATCATGTGTGGATGGGTGAAATCATATGTGGACCATGATGTCATATGTGGATGAGTGAAATCACATGTGAACCATGATGTCATATGTGGATGGGTGAAATCATATGTGGATCATTATGTCATATGTGGATGAGTGAAATCACATGAGGACCATCATATCATATGTGGATGGGTGAAATCACATGTGGACCGTGGTGTCATATATGAAGGAATGAAATCACATGTGAACCGCGATGTCATATGTGGATGGGTGAAATCATATGTGGACCACGATGTCATATGTGGATGGGTGAAATCATATGTGGATCATGATGTCATATGTGGATGGGTGAAATCACATGTGAACCATGATGTCATATGTGGATGGGTGAAATCATATGTGGATCATGATGTCATATGTGGATGAGTGAAATCACATGAGGACCATCATATCATGTGTGGATGGGTGAAATCACATGTGGACCGTGGTGTCATATGTGAAGGAATGAAATCACATGTGGACCGCGATGTCATATGTGGATGGGTGAAATCATATGTGGACCATGATGTCATATGTGGATGAGTGAAATCACATGTGGACCATGATATCATGTGTGGATGGGTGAAATCACATGTGGACCATGATGTCATATGTGGATGAGTGAAATCACCTGTGGACTATGATATCATGTGTGGATGGGTGAAATCACATGTGGATCATGATGTCATATGTGGATGGGTGAAATCACTTATGGACCATGATATCGTGTGTGGATGGGTGAAATCACATGTTGACTGTGGTATTATGTGTGGATGAGTGAAATCACATGTGGACCATGATGACATGTGTGGATAAGATGAGATGAAATTAAATGTGGACCGTGGTGTCATGTCTGAAGTAGTGAAATCCGATGTGGACCATGATATCAAGTGTGGATGATGGAACACATGTAGACGAATTAATTTTATTTATTTTTTTTAATTAAGACGAAATATTGATTGAATATATTAACTTACCCATATATATTTTTTTTCAAATATTTCGTGTACACAATTGACTTTTCTACTCTTTTACTCTCATATCAGTTGTAGGTCTGTTTAACTTTAAAGTTTATTGGTGATTAAGGTTGATTGGTGAGTTATTTTTAAGACGTATTATTAGTTTTTTAAATCGATAACATTATAAATTTTGTCAGTCTGTGAATTTAGCGATGAGCGATTGAGCGCGGTGTGAGTTGACGCAGGCGAAGCCGCAAGCGGGCCGCTAGTATATAAATAATTATTAGTTTCTTCTAATTTAGAAATAATATAATTTGCCCAACCAAAGGCTATCTTGACGCATTAGAATAGCGCCTGACTACTGTGTGTATAAAGTCGATTGGCTGTGCATTCAACTCTCATTTGGAGGTATGATTATATTTTGAATTACTATCTTCTTCCTGTTCGGATTATAGTATGGTAGCAAAAATTTTTTTGAGTGAAATTTGTTAGAGTATTGTATTTCTATGCATCAGGGACGGTTTTTCCACCCAGATACAGGCAGTGGACGAATTTATTTATACATAGGTATATATTTTTTCTACGTTCATCAGGGGCTATTGCGGCTCATCCGACCCTCCAAGTTCAGGAAACTATATTGATAGGATAAAATGCCTCTCTTATCATGAGACAAAGCGCGGCGCTGAGTTCCACTACGAACATCTAATTCTTGAACAGACATGACACTTGACACTAAGCTAAAGCGTAGTGCTAAGCGGCATAAAAGTGAAGCTGCTGTATTAATCTTATATATACGCTTATTTTTCGAATTCATATAAACAGTTTAATAAATTATCAGCTGGCAAGCACTATCTTGGTTAGTTCGACCGTAGAAGTTATACAAACTAATATAATTAGCAAACCACGCCGAGGATCGCCAAAAGCATTGTTGACAAGTTAAATCTATGTAGTAAAGTTGCATATGCTTAACATAACTTAAAACTGACTAGTACTTCCGTTGACCCGTACAATACGCGTTACCTTGGCAACTCGTTAGTCACTTTATGTAAAAGTGTATGTAAAATAATGGTAGTGTGTGTAATATTTACTTTATTCATTTGATGAATTTGCAATCACTAGAAAAATATTGGCTTTCTGAGCTTTTTCTCTATGTAACTGTATAAAATTTCCTCGCATTGTATTCGTAAAAACGATCAAAAATTGTTAGTTGTGGTTGAATATAATCACGACAAAATCATCAAACTAAAATGCTGGAAGACATGTAATGCTGATCAGGTGTATCTATAGAAAATATTACCGTTATCTTTAGGGATATGTTATGTTTAGCTTTTTCAATTATATATTAAGTACATTGTACTAATGTCAGTGTAATAATGTTTCTGTTTTATCGGAGAGCGGAAAGAATGACCTCATTTTTTTACAAGCACATTGATTTAACTACAATTGTTCTAAAAAAGCACTTAGATACACATTTAAATATATATTAAAATATATTTATGCCATGCCGGTACGAAAAATTATTATAATAAAAATAGTTATAATTAATTATGAGGCGAAGTATCGTGGCGCAGTGAGACTGCGTCCGACTGTAAAAACGATTAATGTGTTCAATTGCCACCTGGGGGAGTGATATTATTTAAATTATTTTCATTACTCCGCTGTGGTAGGTGGAAAGCAAAGAACGTAATGTCTTCCCACTAGGTTAAAGCGAGAAGTTAAAAAAATAATAGTAATTAATTATTAAACAACATCATATAGTACTAATGCGATATATTTGCAACAATCTTAAAGTAACTTCATTAAGAATCGGATCGATCTATTCAGATATAAGTGAATATAATATAGCAACAAGTAATATTTTGGTAAACGTATTTTCTCTTAAAAATAAAAAAATATATAAGCTCCATATAAATTATCACTTGGAATGATAAAGGATGTCGCAACAGCACTCCCGTCACATTATTTTGTGACATCCGACACTGAATGTAATTACAAGAAATTTGATATGAAACAAAAATAGCACAACCCTTACTATAAAATACAATGACATTTCAGTTTGAAAATTACATAAATATATCAAAAATATGCTTGATGCTTTATCCAGCATAGCAGGTTACAGTTATAGGTAAACAACCTAGTGTCGAGGCACTCTATTAACTACTTTCCACTCAAAATCAAGACATTGTGTCTTAATTGGCGGGACTCAACACTGTGATTTTACTTACCAGAACAAAAAAATGGCGATAATTTTTTATATAATAATTCCTCCAAGTAGGAATCGAACCAATCACGTAACAATCGCAAGTAAAAACGCTATACTTAGAATAAATAGGAATATGTTATTACGTAAAAACCACCTTGACCTTAGAACAAAGTTAATGATATTGGAGGAACGGTCACGTTAACGCACAAGGACAACTCGAAGCCTGGAGCTGGAGCCTGCATGAATATATTGATAACAGGAGAAAAAAATGTAAGAGATATATTCGAACAAGATAAAACAATATATTTTCCTTGGTAAGTTTTTATGTTTTTTTAAAGATTACGCTATAGATATCTTTTTAAATTTCTTTCAATTTCTATTTATTACCATCTTGTTTTTATTTAAGAAAGAAATTAAAATATACATAAAAACAGTTATGACATAATAAATCAATATCACCACGAATATTAATTGAAAACTTTCGACACTCCAAACCTGGTTTAGCATTCTAATATAATGTATGTATATTTGCACCAATTAGTTCCGTTATATTAGTGCGACAATGGTGTTTAACGAAAAGGCCATGCTGCTATAGTGTTAATTGAACTACATCTTGGTACAAATCATTTCAAGCCTTAAGAAAATTACTAAAAATCGTTAGTGCAATTATTGACCTACAAAAAAAATATGAGTGTCTGTTTGTAATATTAAAATAAACGCTTTTTACTAAATGTATAAGTTTAAATATACGAAAACAGCATATTTTGTAATTTTTGACTATCGATCTGTGTGTTCCGGGTAATCTCTGAATTGGCTGGTTCAATTTTGACCGACTTTCGGGAAATATAACTGATATAAAGAGAAACTTGGACTAC
Source organism: Dryadula phaetusa (assembly GCA_032432895.1). Lineage (NCBI taxonomy): Eukaryota > Metazoa > Arthropoda > Insecta > Lepidoptera > Nymphalidae > Dryadula > Dryadula phaetusa. The sequence goes on from JAOYRS010000029.1 coordinate 4,115,555, forward strand.
TTTTTTTAGAATTATAAAATAAAGATTCAGAGATAAAAATTTCATGCGGACGAAGTCGCCGGGTCTATCCTTATAATTCGCAATATACGTTTTTGTGTGTTGACGAAAAAAAAGCCAATTTTAAAATTTAATGGAAATAGAGATTGAATAGGCTACAACTAAATTAAATCTAAATAAATAAACAGTTTAATTGTTGTCCTTGAAACATTAACAAGAATTATAATTAAATAGTATTACAGAGAATATATGAAATGCAAATAAAATAGAGTGATGTTTTACTTAGATTATATTGGCAGTGCCTGCATGATGTGATACAATATATGTGCATTAGAAGATTTAATGCTGTTCTATTTTTATACATTTTACATAAAACTATTTTAACCAAGGTAAACAATCTACTATGAAAAGTGTTTATAAATATATTTTCAAAATATATCGTATCGTATCGAAGACCAAAAAGTACGCGATAATTCCGTTTAAAATAGTTTCATTTAAAATATTAAGTTATTTAAATTATGAAAGTATCGCTCACACATTTTATTATTCATATAATAGCGGTTGCTTGAATATTCATGTAATTTTATGATATTTCAATGTGGACACGTTTAATCGGATTCACGATCTTTGAACATCGAAGTACCAAACCATCCAATTAACATTAGCGTTGTTTCCAATTAGTCGTTCTGTTGTGTTTGTTTCATTTGTTATAAGCGTAGCGTTCGATTTTGATGTCTTAATTTTATAGTAATTACTAAAATATTTATAAAATGTGTATTATTTTTTATAGGAAATAGTATAAATTATTATTTAATAAATAAAATGTTAATTAATCAGGCTGGAAATTATTTTCTCGTCAAATATTTTTTGCTAGGATTATATAGCCCTTAATTCCATTCAGCTGTGCTTAACTAAGCTAAATTAAAAATAACTCACATTAAATATAAATTATATTAAATTAAAACTAGGGATGGCTTATTTCTATAGAACATTTTCTATAACATTTTCTATAAACTGTAGTTCCTATCTCTAAATCGATTTAAGTTTAAACACTGTAACTTCCACACTTGAAACACGAAAGTCGTTTTACTTGAATGTTGTTGAAAAGTAGCTTCGGTTCAAAACTGTCGGAGATTCAACTAATAGCTAAATGTAAATATGTACCAAACAAAACAAAAATAAATATTGCATTGGTATTTTTCTAGATGCCGTCGAAATTTAAGGGTATAAGCGTTTTATTTATTTTAAATTATATTTAACAGCATCACAATTTATTCCGCATGAGGATAGTCAGTGACAGCCTAGTGTTAAGACACTTCATCACCTGCTTTCCATTCTAAACTGAGACATTGCATGTTAAGTGGTGAACTAAGCGCCACGCTTTGTCTTACTGGAGCGAAGAAATGAAAATAAAATTTAAATATGATCATTCTCCCTAGTGGAAATCGAACTCACAACCAACCGCATTAACAATGAGGCGAGATGAGATAACATTCGCCACGATGGTAACAACTTATATTGCTATTTATTATTATTTATTAGGTTTACATTTACTGATCAATTATTCAATCTATTTTTTACTTCCACGGACTATTTATTTATATATTTCATTTATTTATTTGTCAAGTACTATTTATAACATCATTAATACTGCACAATAATATCCGCTTTAGTATAAAACCACCTCACAAGCGCAATTTTTCAGTACAAAAAAAAAACCATAATAACTAAACACAAGAATAAAGCATTGTATAAATTAGTGTATGTTGATTTTCAGTCCTACATAATCCTACTTCTAGGAAATCAAACATATTTGCTTGATTTGTGCACATGTCCGGAATTGATCACAATGCAATATTAATATTTTCTTTGAGAACCACTTGTGTAATAATTTTGTATTTAAACTACAGGAGAAATTTAAATTATTATATTTATAATTTATTTTCACTTTTCGGACACAAACTAATAAAGACAAAGTACGGAGTTGAGTTCACCTTCTTATAAAGCATAAAGCTGTAAAATAAAGTATAAAGCTGTAAAAGAAAACTCATGATACTCATAAAAGGATGTAAAAATACGCAAGGGAGTTTGGAGTAGGAATAATTGGCACTATCCGTTTTCCATTTTTATAAATTAAATCAAACGTGTTTTATAAAGTGAAATTTGTATATATATAAATAATAATAGAATGCTGCGCCATACTGGTGTGCATAAAATTGTAATATGTCATTAATAACATTTTATATTATAACGTATTTATTTTGGTGCACATTCAAATAGCCTTAACCAGTGACAGCCATGGTCTGACACTCGACACAAACTAAGCGAAAAGTCGAAAATTATTCAGTATCCCGTCGGACGCTCGAAATAGATATACAACTCATTAATTATTTGTTCACTTAAAATATAATCTTGGTTGCTTTTTCCATATGTATTTTTGGTTTTTCATTATTGTTTTATAGCAAAGAGAACTTGCCCATACTAAAAAGGATATAGAGATATTTTTAACAAAATAATAACTATTAAAAATCTATTTATGTTTAATTGATTTTGTTTATGATTTAATGTAAGACTTTTGAACATACAAATCGAATGTCATGTTTATATATATGATACAGAGATGGTGTTATGAGTATTGTAAAGTGGTGGTCGTGTAATATTATTTTAGATCGTTCTGTCTGTTTCGTTGAACTTGTCTGAACACGATGTTGAGTGCCTAAATACATTTGTAACAGAAAATATTAGGTTTGTTACCTAAATTAAGAACCAAAGGGCTTAGTGGTTCTGTAAATCAGGTGAAAATATTTTTCGCTGTAGTCTTTTGCATGTTTTGTCCGTTTTAATTATTCACGGTGAAGGGCTTTTTAATAAAATATACAAATGAAACTTTTGTGAATGCTAAAATGGTTTACTATACACTTGTTTGAAGTTTTTTTTAACCTTTTTTAATTGAATAATGTATGTAGGTAGTAAATATATACTTTTTGTATAAGTCATCTATATATATATATATATATATATATATATCTCATTTGTTGTCATTGATAAAATAAACTTTTTAGTGATGAAATATAAAAAATACATAGTTACTATATAAGCTAAATGGCATTCTTTATTAGTCTACTAGCGGTCTGGTTGACACGTAAAATATAGGTAGGCTTAGCAACGTAGGCGTCAATTCTTAAAAAAGCGTCACATAATAATATCTTTTAAATAAAATTGTTTTAAACATATTAATCGTGTATATTTTGGTATTCGATAATACATTTTTGAAAGATCTTATTACAATAAATTGTTATAAAAAGATAACTTTCTGCACTTCTAATTTCGTCCGTCCACTCTCTTGCATTCGTCCACTTTTCGTAAAAATATGCTTAAATTTTTTTTTATATATTAAAATATAGAAGTGGATATTGGAAGTGAATGAACGTTAGTTTTGAGGTATAGAGATATTTTATCGAGCTAGTTGTGAATCATTTGAAGCACTTTACTGGTTTCGATAGAAGTGGACACTTGACTGGTTCGCGGCAAATCCGCAGTGAACTCGACGCATCGGAGAACTGTTAAAGTTTCGATGTTCATAGTTTAGTTTAATAGTCATATTTCAAATAGTTCTGACGTGAATACATGCTTAGCTTCGATACGGGATAGTCTGTACTGTTTGTTAGTTCGTGTTGTATACAGAAATTTTGATATCGTCATTTGAGGACAACGTTTTGCTTAAATGTATTTAATTAAGTAAATATTCTTTTGCATAATTTCGTGAATTTTTAAGACCATATTTTTATATAAAAAAGTAGGAGTTTCAAGGCAACAACTGATAACTAATTAATAATAATTAGATTTATTGTCTCACATGCGATTGTTTTTTATTTAGTAGGCAATATATAAATTATTGACTTGTATTAAAAACATATGACTTATATTAAAAACATATAACGAATTCAAAAAGTAGTATTGAATTTTTTGTGTAAAGAAGTTTTTTTTTTAAATAGTATCATTTTGTAATACGTATCTTCATTGTAATTATATCTATAATTATTTTATTCTATAATGAATATATTTAAAATTTATTTATACGCTTCGTTCTAATAACACAAAGCACTACATTAAGATCGTCACACGCAATGTCTTTATTTCAGGCAGAAAGCAATCAACCACCACCTTGCAATCTATCCTTACGTTTTTAAGAGTTATGGCATCGGTTGGTTAAATATAGTAACAATAAACAAAGGAATAACAAAATAGTAGAAATAAAATAATAAAAAACCAAACTTCCAAACCAGACTAAAGAACGAAATACGAAAACGGCAATATTGAATTCTTCTCAAAGTTGTCTACGCTGTTTGTCAATCGGTAAGACACAAGGCAAATGATTTGTACACTATTCGACTTGTATACTTTCTGTTGGTATATGAGTTTTCTGACCTACAATGCTATGAACACGAGAATGAGTTTTTTTATTAGAAGTTGGGGAAGATTTATACAACAATGTTGAAATGTTTTTTTGTGATTTCATAGAAATAATGATTTCTATTGTACTTTGTACGTAGTAATATTTGTTTTTATTATTTTATATATTACATATTATGTATTACTTTATACATAAATTGTGAACGTATTGTGAACGTGAATAAAATTCTACATTGCAGACAATCCGTTCAATCCTTTTGACAATTGAGTTTCAACTCCCCCAAGAAACTAATTTACCTTCTATTGTTCCTCCATATTTGCGCAGTTATTACATTTGGTTTGATCAGATACAAAATTGCCTGCCCGGGCCGAAGGCCTTTCCTCTTATAAGATTTATCAGGACATGACATAATGGCTGAAAACAATGTTATCTGCGCAGAATGAAGTTATGCCTACCTAAACGTATTAGCGGACCGTATATGATTGATCTGTTATTTAATACTATACGTTTGTTTTTCATCATCATCAGGCCTTTGTGGCTCTGTGGGACAAAATCTGATTGTAAACATGAATAGCTATAAGTTAGCTACTCCCACTCGAAGGAAGGATTTTTTCCTACGCTCTGAAAAGACAAAGCGTTCCGTTAAATTTACCATTCAACAGTAGTGTCTTCAGATTAACTTATGTCTGACAATCCTGCTATGTGGTATAAAGCGTAAAACTCCTTTTTTTTCCCATTGCTGAATTCATGGTATAACGAACTTTCTTTTGTCGAGCTCATATCACAAATTCTGTTTTTCTTGTGAAAGTAAACACATAAATGTATGTAACAGCTTATATTAAGAATGTAACACACTATCGACACCAAATAACTATATTATAATTGTTTATAAGTCAGTGGGTAAAAGTATTTAATTATATTTAATAAAAGAAATAGAATATGATATAAATACTTTTAATAATAATTATTATGTTTATTACACCTATTTCAACATTTTTTAATTAAAAATTGTAATAGGCTTATACTCAACCAATGTAATCAGCTTCTTTGTAACTAATTACTTCATGTTAAAAAAATGTAAATTTGTACTTAATTTTAATTAATTAAACGTCTACAGAGCTTGGAGACGTCGCAAACTAAAGTAGCTTAATTTATCTCTTTAATCGCAGAGACACTTGAAGTATTTTTCTTCAGTAATATGCTCGGGTTTCAAATTTTCATAACGAGTGCCATCAAAACATTCACAAAAGGATTTACAAAATTAATTTTCTGAAATTAATACAAGTACGGCAAGCATTCATATCTGAAATAAAACAAGTCTATAATAACTTATAAATTGGTATAATTTTTATTAATAACTGAGAGTATTATAGATGCATTACCCAACAAGCGATATAGAGCGGCAAGCGGTATAGCAAGCGGGACATTTCTTGTTGGATAATGTATCTTAAACTGTCCTTGATACTGATATTTTGATATTTTAGTCAAAACCAAACAGATTTGAGCTACCTAACATCAAATACACGACAATAATCAATTAGGCTCTATATAAAACCCTGACGCCTAAATTATAAATAATTATAAAATATAGACAAGTGACGGATTTAAATGATACGTTTTTTTTACCAGAGCCTGTAACGGTATGTACTTACGTACATATTGAAATATAAATATGTTTCAATATTTAAATCAAATATGCCCATTAAAAGTACACATAACAATATAAATAATAATAGACTATAATAAAATTAAAGAATATTTAATAAAGTATCTAACGAACAGATTGCGTTCGTGTAATATAAGAAGTTGCAGTTGTGCATGTAATAAGGCGGCCGGGCTCGTCGACGTCGACGATGTCGTGCGTCGTGGGGCCGAGTCGTCTTTCATAGAGTTTCTGACTTAATGTATAAAGAGATTTCAGGTTAGACCGTCCTGAATGTCAGAACAGTTGCGTGGCATATATAGGGAGGCAGCATGCGGCGGTCGAGTCAACCTCCTTATGTACTAAGGTACTAACATATATGATGAGCTGAAAGACTCTTACCGCATATAAAATAAATATGATATATGGCTTTATGGCGAATATTGGCACGATCTTATACAAATGAAATTCTAATAAGAATATAAGTATATGTATTTGGGGCTATACATATAGTGGATCTATGTGATAGAGACACATCATGCCGCCTGACTTTCGATGTTCGGCGAGCTTATGGCTTGCTGATATTCGTTGTCGGTGGCATAAACTAATGTTGCTGAGCGTCACTGAGGCTGATATACTTAGCTAAGGTGAACTGCTACGGAGATGTTGGTTGGTTATATCATGACTGATGCTGTCTCGTGTCGCATGCGCGATGCTTATACGGTGTTGGACGTTGATGTAACTTGCGACACGCGACTGTCGGTGTTCGGTGAGTGTTATAGCTTACCGATAACTGATGTCGGTGGCGCGACCCAATGTTGCTTAGCATCACTTAGGCTGATATTCTCGGCTCAGGTGAACTGCGATGGCGACGTTGGTTAGGTTATCGCGTCTGGTGCTGTCTCACGTTGCATGAGCGATGTTTGTACGGCATCGGACGTTGATATAATTTGCGACACGCGACCGTCAGTATTCGGTGAGCGTTATAGCTTACTGCTAACTGATGGCGGTGGAGCGTCCCGATGTTGCTTAGCATCACTGAGGCTAATATTCTTGGCTTATATGAACTGCTATGGCGACGTTGGTTGCGTTATCGCGTCTGGTGCTGTCTCACGTTGCATGAGCGATGTTTGTACGGAGTCGGACGTTGATATAATTTGCGACACGCGACCGTCGGTGTTCGGTGAGCGTTATAGCTTACTGATAACTGATGTCGGTGGCGCAACCTAATATTGCTCGGCATCACTGTGGCTAATATCCTTGGCTTAGGTGAACGGCTATGGCGATGTTGGATGATTATATCTTGACTGCTGCTGTCTTGAGTTGCAACAGCGATGGTTGTACGATGTCAGACGTTGATATAACTTGTGGTACGCGACTGGCGGGGTTCAGTGAGCTTTATAGCTTATTGTTAACTGATATCGGTGGCGCGCCTTGTATCTTCTCTGACATTGTCTCACGTTGCGCATGTGATACTTGTACGGCGTCGGGTTTAGATATAATTTGTTTCTATCTCGTTTTACACCCCTGGTGTGGGATTAATGGTTATGTGACACTTATATGTCTCATGCGTTTCGTAGTATGTTTTAGTGGCGTCCCTGAGAGGAGTGCTGTACTATTATCTCACGAAATGCTGAAGTACGTAATGGTGTTCGACTGTTTGTCTAGCGCCTTGTTTGGTAATAGAACGCATAATGTGACACACGACTGTCAGTGTTCGGCGAATCTATGGCTGATATCTGATGTCGGTGGCACTTAACCGAGTTTAATTGTTGGTTTTGACAAACGGCTGCTACGTATGTGCTGTGCGTGAATATAACACAAATCGGCCGCCTAGCGGTTGTGCGTCTGAACTGATATGCGCACCGGAATGTAATATTGGTCTGGCTGGCCAATCGACTTATCATCATCATGTATTGGTCTCACAAACCAATCCACGGCTTATATTGGTCTCACAAACCAATCAACGATATATATTGGCCTCACAAACCAATCCGCGACTTATATTGGTCTCACAAACCAATCAACGGCTTATATTGGTCTCACAAACCAATCATCATCACAAATCTATCTTATAATAAACTATCGAACAGGCAACTAATAATTGATCGTTTGCAAAGGCATTGTAAGTATCATATACGTTAACTGTTCCACTGCGTTGCGTCCCGGAGGGTTCAATACCAAGGTTTTAAGAATCACGGTCGGTCGGAATTCACGGCTAGCGGCGGGGTGGGGCCGCTTTGGCTACCTTTTCTCTTACTATGATTACCTCTAATGGTGCATTATATGTATAGAAAGGTAGGACGCGCTTTCGGATTTTCCTCGGACGAGCCGTTGGTGATCTCAGTGGAACGTTAATAAAAGATATTACAAATATGAAAAACCCTATCTGATGGCAAATAAATTCATGTACGAGTCGATACCTTTTGATGGCAAATATATAATAAATGAGATTATCTTCTGATGGTTAACTATATAAATTTAATATATTGCGATTAAAATTTCTTAACATTGTTACCTCTGAATCTCTAAAAGATCTTGAGTTACATACGAATACAACATTAAATGGGTCCTAACCACGTGACGTATCATGAACCAAGGCATGTTTTTATAATTATAATAATGATATATATTATATGGGGGGTATGAACGTTACAAATTGGTGCCGTGACCAGGATGGTCTACGGCTTTATTATATAAAAAAAAAGAAGTGGGTTTTTGCCTACAAGCCGACAAATAAAAATACTTGATACATACAGGCGGGTAGGAACCGAACGGAAAACCAGACGCGTTTGTAGACAGACACTGTCCCCTGTTCCAAAATGGTCTTTGTATTACTACATATTATTCAACTTCACGCTTTATCCCGCATAGTAGGATAGTCAGAGACAACCTAGTGTCAAGACACTCAGTTGATTGCTTTTCATTGCCTTTTCATTGCTTTTGATTGATTATGAGTTTAATTTACACGATTTAAATCAATATCCTAGTGAAAGTGTTATCAGATTGTGGGTCAAAAAGTTTGAGTCTATGGGATCGACACTATATTAAAAACATGCGGGGCATCTAAGGTCAATAAGAACGGAATAAACTGTAAGCGAAGTCACGATGTCCGTACGCATGATTCACAGTTATCAACCCGAAAAAAATCAACTGAGCTCACCAAGAACATAATTAAGCGTATTTTACCAAAATATCTTAAATTTCACAAGTAAACTCCAATTAGTATAGGAATTGAAACGAATTGACCGCCATCCTCGCCGTTCTTTTGACGAAATAATGTTACAACGTTTACGAAGTACGAATGAACAATATTCTTTTCTCGAACAAAGCATTCATTTAAGTGTGTAATTCGTTTATGTGAATAAGCAAAATTGTATGTGTTGGGTCTAAGAAAATCCCAAATTAAAATATAAAAGAAGGCTGAAGGAATCATCGGACCCCATTACTTCGGAAATGAGAAATGTTACGTAACTTTTTCTCCCCATAATTGCATAATTTTTAAATGTTAACCTGACTGTTTCGACAAGACGAGAACATCTCATACATCCAATGAGTTCTTAGCAGTTAGAAACGAACATGTTTACTGAAAATCTGATCTGGCTTACTGATATCGCGTCGAGGGGACATTCCGTGTTCTCCTCGGAGCTCAGGTCTCATGCCACTGGATTTTTTTCTCTGGAGGTATCCCACGAGCGATGTGCCAGCGTATTTTTACGAACTTGAAGGCCAGCTTTGGGGAGTGTATATCTTTCCTAAGCCTTGTAGTTTATTTTTCTATGATTTTTTAAAATTCACATTCGCATTCCCCTGTGTGATCTACAGCCAACCTCGATTACAGTCAGACCTATGCAAGTGTATAATAAATTTTTAAATTTTTTTCATTATCATTTATTTTATAGCAGGGCACTCTCTCACTCCCACGAACTATCTGTTGTGCCCTCGCGATGTTATACTGGTGATACAATAGGTATTTTTTTATATATTTAGTTTATATTTTACTATATTTTTATGTTTCATTTTGTTTCATACGCCTTTTATTATTATTCATTCATATTTGCAAGTTTAACTAACGTGCTTATTAAATTCTTTGAGGGTGCTTATAATGTGAGAAATTAATTTTAAGAAATATTCTAATCAAGTATCTTTACTTAGTAAGCCGGAAATATTGCAAGGTTCATCTATTGCATTTAACTGACAAATGATTTTATATTCCATTCTGTGTGCTTCATATTTAGGGCAATGTAGAAGATGGTCTAGACTTTGAATTAAATTATTGTTGTATAGACGGATTTTATTTCTTTAATATTTAATCTACTTAAATATTGCAAGTAGAAGCCATGACCTTGTGTGATGTCCGGTATCTGTAGTAACATAGGTATCGTTGGTTTTATTCAACGCGACTCTTTTTATATTTTATTTGACAAAGCTGGTTGGAAAGGTGGTATGAGCATATGTTATTTGTTGCTGTGGCAGATCTTGCAGCGACGTTTGTAGCCTCATTTATGTCTATACCAACCGACATGAGACTTTACCCAAACGAAAATGATGCTGCCAACACCACTGATTTTATAAATTTTGTTACTTGTGGGTTTGTTCATCATTATAATTAATTACAGGTTACTCCGTACTTAGCGTTCCGTTGAATTCAAGACATTGTGTGTGATCTTGAGTCCTTCTACAATTTCTATAATTCTTAACATTATATTATATATATTAACCACTCTGCCTAGATAGTGTAACATTTTAGATCACGCATCTACATACATTGTTGAAGTGTTTCAAGCTTTGTTTACTCGTGTTTGATGCTCCATGCGCTACATAATTGATGCTATGCAAGCTGCTTTATGCTACGGGTGCTCTATGTGTCTAGTGATAGTGTTTTAATTTTTACAATGAAAATATTATTTTCATAACATATTCATTTGATTAAGGCCGGTGGCGCAGTGGCGTCTGACTGTAAACGCGATCGATTGTGAGTTCGATTCCCACTCGGGAGAGTGATTATATTTAAATTATTTGCACTTTCTCGTTCTGGTAAGACCAAATGCTGCATTGAGTTTCACTACTCAACACACAATGTCTCAAATTCGGTGAAAAGTGAAGTGCAAATTGTCTTGACACTAGGTACTTTCTGTCTACCCTGTTATGCAGGATAAAAGCGTGAAGTTAAAAAATAAACAAAAATATATGTTGTTTTACAAATTTCTAGAAGAAAAATATATATTCGAGAGTCTCATTCATACACATTGGAAAATTGTGTGACAGTTTTGTGTAACACATTACGTAATTTGAAATTAGCAAGACCTGACCTGAGACTGAAAAAGCTACCTCTTTTGAAAACCGTCTAAGCGCTCTTACAACTGAGCTATATTCTTCTACGTTGAAAATATTATATGAATTGTAAACAGTTATTTTCTTGTCCTTCTTAAAAATATTACAGTATTTAGTCAAATATTATTGGCTCTTTTTATTTTTATAATATGATAATATAGTATGATAATATAGTATGATAATAGATTTGGTAATAAAAAGATAAAAAGATAATTATACACCTACCTAAATATATATGGTATATGTAGTTACCTTAATACAACAGCATCTATAACATTGTAAGATTTTATATAGTGTCAGAACAATTTACTTAGTAAATTAAACTTTACAAACAAAGATTTGTTTCAAAGCAAACTATAAATAAAATGAGACTGATAGGCAATAGTCAGGGGGAGACTAGAGCGTCGAGACACTCCGAGAAGACAGACGGAGACGGATATAAAATATACACATAATTTTATAAAGAAAAATAATATACAATGAAGTATGCTGAACGATAAACTTTAAATTTCATGTTTACATAAAGAATTTATTAAAACTTTAAGTCGATCGTTTAAATATTTGACATGCAATAAACGTGTACGATAAGTCACACAGTTGCTAACGAGGATAATTATTATGAAGAGCTCGTGTCACGCGACCAACCGAGTGCCGTCAAAGGGAACTCTGGTAATTGGCAAATAAAGCGAATACGAAACTCTAAATGTGAAATTTTCTATGTATTATCTTTAATGTTGGAATTCGTTTAGTTTTAGATACATACAGTATACACGTTTCATATGAAAAATTTATTAAAACTTAATTACATACATATTTACACTTTCAGACGAGTATCAGGCTGCATGTAAAGTAAACCACATAGTTTATCTTATTATTTAAATAACGCAACATCGTTAACTAAGTGATTTCTTTCAGACGACTAAACAAAACAGGTCTCAAAAGTTATTGTGTATTTGAATATCCATTAAATCTATGGTGACAAAGTTCAAGTTAATGTAGTTATAGCCTTAGAAATGAAACTAGGGATTCTCTTTGAATAGAGGGTGAGCTAAAAGAAATAAAAACCACTAGATCTTCTCCTGCTTGTATAAAGATTTAAAAAGATGTATCCACTGTGACCCGCTAAGGTTTTAATTATTTTACTATAGTTAACAAAATGTTAACAAGTGAACTTAATAAAATGCAGTGCGAGATCAATATTATGAAAAGAATTCCATGACTTTACCAAACAGAATCTTGGACCAGTATCTGGGTCTTGCGACTCAGGTAAAGGTTTAAAACTCGCTTGTTTCTAGTATTCGATATTAGGTACTAAATGAATAAAAACTGTAATTTTTTTTTTATAAAAAAAGCAATTCATTCTGTTAATTCTGAATTCATTTATTATAAATCGAGTTAACAATATTACATTGACATTACGGATTTAGCTTTCATTCCAAATTAGGAAGTTTGAACGTATTTTCTCTTTATTGCAGAATTAATATAAAGTTTTCAACGGTGATATGTGGCTTCAGCAGCTTTAATACAATGTTATCACGTTATGAAATATGAGGGTCATCGTGTATTTTATCTTAACGACCAGCGGGATGTAATACAAATAAATACTATCAGTTTAAATTGTCCGCGCAAAACGGTTCACTTGTTATTTACTAGCTGTATGAAATAATATTATTATTTTTACAAGTTCATATAATGTGAGTACTACTGACAATACTTAAATAAACTACATATATACAGTTTTATTAGAGAGCAGAAATTAAAATATTTTTTTATTATAATCATTCCCCCGAATGAGAATCGAACCCATAACCGATCACGTATATAGTTAAACACTGCCCCACGATGGCATTTGATCCTTTTATTATATACAATAACAAGCAAATTATACATCCATATTTAATTTTTCTGTTACGTAACAGTTTCGTTGATGCCATAAAGAAAGGAAGTGTTTAGCATAAAATACGATTTTACAGTGTTGAGTGCGCGGGTGTGTTTGACACAGGATTTATGATTTTAATAAAACTCTCGCAATAACCTTCGAGTGTATCGCGAGCGTAGACCACTGTAGAAGTGACATGCTCTTCTTCAAAGTAATTAATTTCTTTTTAATTATTTAACTAGCTAGATAAAATATTTATGTATATACATATATAATATATTATTATATGATTTTTAACTTTACGTGTAGTGGTGGAACTTAGTGGTGGAACTCAACGCCGTAACCTATCTTACCAACAGAAGAAATGTAAAAAAAATATCAGTCTTTCCAAGGGACAATGAACCTACATCACCACGTATCACTGCGGCACTGTTGTTAAACATGTATATAGTGAGCTATACTTCTTCAGAAAAATGATACTATTTTTTTATCGGTTAAGAAAATATATTTTAATTTAATTAAAATATTTTAAAAATTGTCCTAAAACATGTTAAGCAGCTTAAAAATAAGTAAACTTGTAAAAGAGATTCTAGTTGATAATTACTTATTATATGTATTTATTATCATAGGAACACTTCCTCACAAAAAACAAAACACCTAAATAATAAAATTAATTTTACGATTTATTTATATTATCTCTTACCTTATACTTCTGTACTAAAGTATATGTCATTGAATATTAAATTATATTTTGTTAGTTATCTAATTTTGCTTAGGATAATGTTTTTTGTTTTTAAAATTTCAAATTAATTTTAAAAACTTTAAAAACAAAAAACCAACATTGACCAACGTTCGTTACGTTACGTTTTTATGATACAATGGTTTTTTATTCTTATTATCATTTATATTAATAATCGTATAATTTATATGAATGGGCAATGATTATATTTAAATTATTTTCATTTACTTGCTCTGTTAAGACAAATTTACGTTGTTGCTTTCCACCACGTAACATTCAATATCTTGAATTCGGCAGAAAACGAAATACGGAGTGTCTTGACACTAGTTATTTCCTGTGTACCCTATTATGCGGGAAAGAAGTGAAAAATTAATATAGGAATCATAGATTTTTTTATACTATCTAAATACAACACAGCACCCCCGCCTAGCAACTGTCACCACCGGCGACGTGTGGTTGTAACAACTGTATCAGTATGATATAGGGTGGGTGTTAAATACAAAATATATATATTTTATGTCTATCTGTGTTTTATTTTTCTTTGCGTGAATCAACTTTATTATGAAATTTACACTATAAATATAAAATAGTGAATAGAACTGTTTGTTATTAGACCATTTCATAGAAATTAAGACATATAAGCATTTACTGATTGAACAGTATGAATGAGGTGGATGGTGATCACTTATATACAGTCAGTCGTACAAGACTATAAGTAGATGAGTTGCTTTATATAGCGGTTAGGCAAAGTGACCAGCGACTCATCTGCCTTTTTATGGCATATCGAAAATTTTAAGAGAATATTTGCAAGGTGTTTGAGTGGATAGCATTACTTTAGTCTTGGTTTTGGTCTTGGTATTTCAACTACTTTTTATAGTAGTATTAGTGAACTTCGCGCTTTATCAATAGTAAGTAGTCAGAGATAACCTAGTGTCGAAACATTCCATCGATTGCTTTCCGTGGGAATTGAACATACAACCATTTGCGTTTACAGTCAGACGTTGTTCCCCTGCGCCATGATGGCCTTAATTGTAGATGGTTCTAGTAAAATCTCTTTAATTAGACGCACATAGACACAAACAATAATATCGCTACACATTTAATTTAAAATATTTGATGACGTATCCACCTTCGAGATAATTCGAAATGAACGTTTAATTAAGCCTACGCTACATTCAAGCCGTCCGTAATCACGCTAAGATTTTGCAAATACACTCGTTCCGATCAAATATTTACTTCCTCACGAATTGAACGTGACGATTACAATGGTAATTTTAATGCTTACCTAAGAGAGTCTATTTCTAATAGAAATGATATGAATACCTTTGTAATTTTCTTGTTAGGTAAATTGTTTTGGAAATTGTTACCGTTATATGTTACAAGGGATGAAAAAAAATGTATCAAGTATATTTACAACGAGTTGTAATAGAGACATATAATTATATGAACTATGAAACATAAAATCGTTTTTTTTTACAAACTTCATGATATCTTCTTTTGGTGCTCCTCTACATTTTCTAAGAGATCTAGATTTCAGTTCTATACGTCATTGTAAATCAGTCACTCAGTAATAGAGTTTGATACGCCTGCTTGTACAGGTCCAATAGTGGCAACGCAGAAACGTATCGACTTATGGAGCACATGCAATCGACTATCGACGATACTCTGTCACAGCTTCCCTCTGCTGAGGTGGTACTTGGTAATTTCAACGCGCACCATGCCAACTGGCCTATATCACAGACTGCTGACTATGCAGGGAGGGCTGCGTTTGACTTTGCTATGACAAATCGACTGACTGTCTCAATTAGATTATTCACCTACGCGACTTCCAGATTTGGACAGCCACAATGCAGGAGGCATTGTTGATTTTCTGCTGACTTCATATCCAGATCAGTATCAGGTTAAAGATGTTGCCCATTGTCAGTTCTGGGCGCTCTCGAAAGCTGCACTTAGCAACTTCAGCCAGTCTTGGTTTCCGCCATTGGGCACCGAGAATGATATGGATGACAGAGAAATCACGCCGCCAACCATTCCGCGGTGTCAGAGCTCAATTCCTGACATTAAGTTCAGCCAAAAAGCTGTTCGGCAAGCTTCATCTTCACTGTACATGTCGAGTAGGCCAGATGGCATTTCTCCCTTAGTTCCGTGGATGTACTCTTGAGTCGTCACCAGTACTAACGCGACTATTTCGGTACTTTTATTCATTCGGCGTAGTCCCAGATACATGGAACGGCACTCTAATCCTCCCGATCCCGAAAAGTGGCAATGGTTCCGATCCAATTAACTACTGGTCTATCGCTATCACCTCCCTGCTCTGCAAAGTAACAGAGGGCACAATTAACAGCCAAATCCTGATATATCTAGACGATAACTGCCAGTATCGCGATTATCTGGAAAGCAGAGCCAAGTTGGCCTTGAAAAACTTGCCGTCATCAGCAGAACGAGACGGTACTTCACGCCCAAACACCATTTAACCCTTTACAGGGCCCAGGTTCGGGTTAACATGGAGTCCTGCTCTCATCTCTGGACTGGAGCACCCGAGTATCAGCTTAAACTATTTGATCGCATATAACGAAGAGTCGTTCGGATCGCTGGGGACCCAATAATCTGTGAAAGGCTTAATAATTTCGCGTTGCGTAAAGACGTTTCATCGTTGTGCGTTATCTATCACATATATCACGGGGAGTGTTAAGAAGTGTTTGACTAGGTTCCTGCGGCTAAATTTAACAGACTAAAATACCGTCTCTGCTGTCATTAGGATACGTGGCGTTCTATTACTGTGCGGTATTATTGGAATTTCCGTCCATGTTCCACATAACTGTGGAACGGCCTAACTGTAGCAGTGTTTCCAGGTCGATACGACATAAATAACTTTAAAAAGCATGTTTGTTCCTAACTTAAAGGCAGGCAACGCACCTGTAGCTCCTCTGATGTTATAGGGGGTCTGGTTTTCTTCTGGGGGGAATGCTTTTTGCTCGATTGTCAAAAGGAGTTTCTTATATATGCCCGTTTCTTTGTTCTGTTTCTTTTTAACTACTGAACTCGTAAACAAATTTTGACAAATGATTCGACGTGAGTGTCACTGAATATACAAAATGATTGAAAAAAAGAGAATTGCAAGGAAAATGGCACATTTAATTTCATATTAAACCATACGCAGGTTTTTAATTTTTTTTTAATATTATTTGTATTAACCTAATTTGAGTTGGAAGTAGTAAAGATACTTGTAGTATAGCATAGAGGTGTGATTATATTAACTTTTATATTTACTTTATATAAACTAAAAACTAGAAGGAGCTTAAATTCGTGAATAAGTGTAAATACAAAAGCAACATAACCAGTTAAGTTGGCAACACGGCGAAAGTTTATAACTGCAATTTAGTGACGATAATGTGAACATCGTTAGGGCAATTTACATAATGAGAACAACCCGCGTAAGAAATTTTATTTCACGTCACGTTCGTTCATACGTGTTATAAAAGCCTAGAATAGAGCGAGGGATTTTGATTACTTTAAAAGAATATTTATATGAGCCTTCTGGGCTTATTTGTTTTTGAAAGAAAGATTACATACAAAATTGGATTGTGCTACTTTAAATTGTATTTTCTTTATGTAGTTTAAGGCTTTATATTTAGTTTGTATGTAGTAGCGAAAGATAAAAGTTCGTATATTACATTTATTTTGTGACTCGATTAAGACACCTACAGAACACCATATAGGTATTTTTTAAAGACAAAAAATACCTAGTGTGAAGACACTCCGTACTTCGCTTTCCAACGAATTCGAGACATTGCGTGTTAGGTGGTGGAATTTAAAGCCTCTTATCACTTTGTTTTATCAGAGCGAGGAAGTGAAAATAATTTTAAACTCCTCTGAGTGGAGATCGAACCCACAAGCGATCGCGTTTACTGTCAGACGCTGACATACTGCGCCATGACTGGTCTCTGATTATAATTTTATATGTACTTATAAATGTTGTTGTGGGTTGTGGATTCGAATCACGCTAAGGAGGTTCGATTATACTTAAATTATATTTGTTTTCCTCAATTTTGTAAAATAAAGCATAGTATTGGGGTACGCCACTCAACACGCAATGACTCAAATTCGGCGGAAAACGAAGTACGGAGTGTCTTGATTCTAGGTACCTACTGTGTACCTAGTATCCTGCTATGCGGGATTAAAGCTTGAAGCTAAAAGAATATATGTTATTTTAATATATTAATGACTCCTATTCACACGTTAAATACTCGTTGCCTAGTGACATGTCATAATAGTCTATATAAAAAAGAGCCCTTTGCATTATATCTCCATATAAACTTCAACTATGCCAAATTTCATAGTCCCCCGTCTACATATTTTTATCTAAGGCGACCGGAAGTGATCCCTTCGCTTATAGATAGATTACACATAGTTTCTGGTATATACTTTCTCGAATTTAAATAAAATCACTATAAATGTAAATAAATTTGAAGCTTTTAAATATTTAGATAGTATATTATTAAAATAATTTCTTGAATTAAACTCTAAATTTTTGGGTAATTTTAAATATTTAAATACACGTAACTTTTAATGAAATGCTAGAAATTTTTAATTTCCAACAAAATATGGGGTTTATCAGCATATTATGCAATATGAACAAAGTTAAAGTGGAAAAGAGAATTTCAGGAAAACTGCTGTTTACTTAATGTGGTTGCACAAAATAAATGGTCTGAAACAACTTAACGTGTTCTTTTAATCAGATTACGTAAAAGTTTTATATATCAAAGGTTCTATTATGTTTATTTTAAGTTATAAATGTTTATAGTACATTTTTTAGTAAAAAATCTTATTTATCGATTAAAAAAGTTAAAACTTAATGTGAAGATATTCTGCGATGTATGCTCTATTCGAATTCAAGGCGTTACATGATAGGTGACGTAACTCAACACTCAACATTTAAATACATGTTTCCTCGTGAGTGGGAAAACAACACAAAATCATCACGTTATTAGTTAATCACACAATGATCCTCCCATTTTAAAATAAATATAAGAATATTTTTTGTTCATATACGGTACATACAAATGTTGTATTTTATATTATTTGTATGTAAATAAATATATATGTTAATTTATGTAATGTTAATTCAAATAAGTGATAGTATCAATATAAAAATTTAGATTTTGTGTTCCAAAAACAAATATTTTTAACCATATCTGCAAATAGAACGAAATTGTAACAAGCAGATAAAGGTTTTATTCAAAGTAAAATGTAGAAAAATAGTTTTGCAAAATATTGCACACTATATTTTGTTTACACACATCGCTTATGATTTTAATTATTCCTGGAAAATAACGCTGTGCCACGACCGGCGTAGTAGGACATCGTCTGATTGTAAACGCAACCGGTTGTGGCCTCGATTTCCACTCGGGGAATTGATTATATTTTAATTTATTGTATTTCCTGACTCTAGTAAGACAAAACACTGCGTTGAGTTTGACCACTCAACATGCAATGACTTGAATTCAACGGAAAGCGAAGAACGGAGTGTTTTGACGCTAGATACTTCCGGTCTACCCTGCTAATTTAATTTTGAGACCACCTTGGCGATATGGGACTGTGAATACGATTACTTATGGATTCGATTTCTATGTAGAATAAAAATTATAGCTTATATATTTACATTACTTCGCGCTAGTAAAACAAAAGCGTGGCGTTAAGTTTCATCAACACATATTGTCCGAATATCTTAACACAAGGTTTCTTCTGACTATCCTGCGTGAAACTAAAATAATAATTCATTATCATTTTATTATGACTAAGGAGTTCCTGTATGATTATCGAGACCAAAAAAATACGTTTAAAGTACATAGAAATATAATTTGTAAAAGATTTCTTTTAAGAACAGTTTGATAGAAAAAGGTCGGGTTGACTTAGCCATTAGAAGGACATATTGTGGTATTGAGTAGAGGGTAGAGCTTAACGGTTTACCGGTAAAGTGGAATGGCTAGTGTATAAGCGGGGAATTAATTTTGTACTGTCGACTTAGAATGGATTTATTTCAATTTGAAAGCGTTTACTTATATGCTATTTAAATTTTATAAATATAATTGTAATTAAATACTATTTATTTTAACTCATCTGTCATATTGGGAAACAGCTCAATGTATGTCTCTTTCGTCATAACGAGAGCAGAACGTGGATATTAATCAGAAACAATTTTCTATTCATTTACATATGAAAATGTTCCAAGCTTTATTTGACATGGTAGTGTAATCATAAGGAACCTAGTGTCAAGATACTGAGTAAATTAATTTAGGTAATGACTTTTTTTATAAAAATCCATCTATGTTTCTTTTTTCCTATGTCTCTTATATAGACGTAGGAAAAAATATTCGAGTACAATACTTTGACGAAAATTAAGTGGAAAGAAATATCTTTATAATGATAAGCTAAAATACAGTCAATAAAGATTCAGTATAACTTGTATAAACAGACATAAACTTTGCTAAAGTAACGCTTAATCTTTACTTACTGTTCCGCTCAAAAAGGGGTCCACCAGTCAATTTTAAACTGCATATAGATATATTTTTAACCCTTAAAACGTCAGTTCTTAAATAAAAGTCGAAACTAAATGCAACGTAAACTTAATTAGTTCAAACAAGGCTCATTCTCTTACAGTACATTTAAACGAGCACTTTAGCGTAGTCGTTTTGTAGTTAATCGTTTGTTACCGACATTAAAAGCGGGTTAATTTTATAGCGAAGTGTAAATAAAAGTGTTTTTAGTTACATAATAGATCAAGTACAATATTGTACTAAAATAATAAACGAATTAATTTACAATTTCGAAAATTTTATGTTTCTTATGTTTTAATTTGTATGTATCAGTATGTATATATTAAATATATCTAATTTTAGTTTAGTTAGTTTTCATATCACCTTACACTTCATAAGAATGTGATTTGCGATTGCCTTTGAGCTCTCTTGCTCTGTAAATTGTTAGGAATTTTTCAGAAAAACATAAAAAGCACATTAAACCTACTCAGCCCATAATAAGCGCGCGTAAGTCAAATAAATTGCAATTTGAATTAAACGAATTGTGATGGTAGAACGTTAATTAAAAAGAAATTGCTGTAAAGGTATACACAGTGCTGTTGATATTTCATTAACCCAGTATTGTTGCCTCCTGGGGTGCGAATTACATCGAATATTTTTTCAAAGTAGATGTAAAAGGAACGAAATAAGGGCTCTTAGAGAGCCGAGCTTGTTTAGTAATCAAATTTTGTTCACGCTTTAAAAATGTTGAAATATTAGTCGGCCGACTGTTTTTATGTATGCAGTTTTCACGGAAAATGAGGAAAGGAAACGGGGGATGATAACTTTTTGCTGTCCTTTTGCGATTGGCATGTTTTATGCTTGCCGTTTAATTAAGACAATTGTCATAAAAAGAATAAATATAACAGCCATTGGTTTAAGTATTGTGGGATTTTAAATGGTAAGGGGCTTTGTTGAAATTTAGATTTAACGTCTTTATAAAAAACTAATTGATTCGCGCCACATCGTCTGCATCGGAAAAATACATTTGAATATATATTTTCAACTCTTTTGCAAAATATTTAATCTGATTACGAAATATACTTATCGATAGTAGTGTTTCTATTTAAATAGCTTATAGTTTCCATTAAGAATCTGACTATCATAACCAGAAATTCTCAAATACATTTGTTAGTTTTAAAGATTAGTGAGTTTGAATAAATAAACATTTTTTTCAGATTTATAATTTTAGCATAGATAAAAGGTTAACTAGTAAAAGGAATACACATCATATATATAAGAAAATTCGATTAATATAATGTTATATATATTTTTGTATGGACGAAAAACCGATAACTTAATATATGTTCTCGTATTCCAAGAAAATAATTCGTTATACATTATTAAACTATTGGTATTAGTTAGGACTTGGAGAGGTACTTGTACCATTTACTCGTAACTGGCCGGGAAACTTGACTCGTTCGTTATAATATAACTCGCTATATATGTAATAATAACGGTATATTAGATTAACTTTAGCCTTTAGATATAATTTTCTATAGATTATTATATTTTTTAAATTTCATCATATCACTGGACGGTATTGTAGAACATTTAGAAGTGAATACGCGATAGTTGTCTGTTCAATTCTCAGTCTTTATTAAATTTGAATCATAAGTATTTGATTTATCCTTTTGTTTTCAACATAGTTCGACTTCTGCCATCTCTTAAAAATCGACACAAAATAATGTTACACACAATGTTGAAAATATATAAAGTTTATAAACAATATAATCTTCTTATCACACACATAATTATCGAAGTGAATAATGGTGTCGTGTATAATATTACTCCTTACATTATAATATCATTAGTATAAAATAATATAAAATATTCTAGTATATATATATGGCACGGGTCTTTTAGAATTGTATTTACTTTTTATAAAAACCATTTATAGTGACTGTAATAAGTTGTTTGATTTGTACACATTTTAAATGACTTTTATCTACCCTGCTATGCGGGATTAAAAGCGTGAAGCTAAATGACTATTTTAAACGGATTAATTGAGTATATTTTGATATTCGAAAATTCATATTAGTAATCTCGATATTTCGAACACTTTACAAAAGGCCTAAGAATGCCTACCTGTATAAGCTGTTTATAATATACGCGGTTAATTCGTTTAAAATAATTTCATTTATAATGCTATTATATGTTTTGGAGTGAGAGTTTTTAAATTATTTTATAAGAAAGAGAAATCTTAGAAGAAATTGTTATGCTACACTTCTAAGTGTAAAATGTTATAACACTTTCAGCACCTAATGTATTGCAATTCCTGAAATTCCTGTTATTCAAACACGTTTTAATTAAAGTGAAACTGCTATACACTGAAATAAACTTTACAGGTGTGGTTGTTTAAGCAACGCATTCTAGCTTATTCAGGTTTACTTAGAATTTATCGAGTAGCTAAGTAGAAACACTAATACGGGGCATTGTTTGCTGAAAAGTTAGCCCGCGTGTGCTATGTATATTAGTTCAAATGTAAATATTTGTAGTCTTTGGATAAAGGGGATATAATATATTATGAATCCTTGCTGTCACGTGTGTGGTCGACAGTTTGAAATATAAGACGAGTTTGTATAAAAATATAAAATAAAATGTTATAAATAACTTAATAACAACAGGTACAGACTGATGAATTGAAACTCTTAAGTTAAAAATATTTACCCAGTTTAAAAATGTTGAGTTCACTATTTCTTAATAGTATCTCTGACATTATATATATATATATATATATATATCGCAAGGCCAGGCCATCGTATCGCAAAAAAGTTTTTAAGTGCCTACTTTTTTAGACTTTTCGAGAATTAATATACTTATAATCAAAATTAATATTTAAAAAGATAATAAAAGCATTTTTTAAAATAACAGTCATCGGTATAATGCTATCCATGTAATTGCTCGGCATACGATGCGCATTACTTGTAGGTCAAATATTTGTAGTCTCGGGGTGTTTCAATGTCTTGTTTGACGTTAAATTGATGTAGATGTAGGTTTAACTTCAATTGTGAGGATTATATTAATCCTTAGTTAGTTTATTTAATACTGATTGACGGCAATACTATTGCTGGCCGAAAGGCACTAACTAAATACGATGTTGGAAAAAATATATTATTTCATTTTGGAATGGAATACCTTAACGCGTAAATATTTAGTTCGATCTAGTAGAAATCGTCACGTAACTATGCAATGTGTGTGTGCGTGTACATACACGGTAATACAATATATATATAAATACAAATTTAGATGAAAATTCTTCTGTTATCTATTTGACAGTGTGTCGGCTTAGACAGACTGGTCAATTATAGAACAGAAATTCTCAGAACCATAGATTAGTAATATTTACTATACTTATTTGATTAAGCAAGTGTTTATGTTCGCAGGATTACTTATTATATATTAGTGATTACAGAATTAAGTGTCTTAACACTTAATATTGTTCGATCTTCCTTGCTATATTGAAAAAAGGTAATGCTGTATTTTACATAGTATAATTGTTACTACTTGTTGATATTAAATTTATCTTATTTTTTATATTTCTTTATAAATATATGTTCTTAAGTCGGATTGCGCTGGAAAATTTAATCCTATAGTAAAAATAATTTTACAGAATACAAAACTCTATTACAAAACTAATGATCTTGTAATATATGCCTAACAAAATAGTTTAGTCGAAACTGAAAAAACAAGACATTAACAAAAATAGCAAAAAATATTTATTTATAATCAAAATATCACAAGAACCGACTTTTGTATTATTTTCCTATAGACTTTGATAGATATTCACGCAATTTGTACAGTTTTATGCAATACTAAATTGGAATAAGCTTTTAATATGAACATGACAGGAAAAAAGGCTTGCTTTTTTATTTTGCGTTTGGCCATAACCATGATAACTATTATTGATATAGTTATTTATATGTTTTATATATATGTTTTTTAAAACAGTGTAGAGGCGTGTAAGTAGATGTTATCCGGAACGTTACAAACGTGAATTTTATTTTCAACGCTTCCATTTCTACTTTAAGAAGGAATATCGGGGAATTCTCCTATAGAATCCCACTATACTCCTCGAAAAACCTGAATGTGAAATTTCAGCTTTCTAGCTATTTTAATTTTCAATGCCATATTACCGTAGTAAGTTAAATGCTTGTGCTTGTGTACATACATTGATTTAGATATATTATAAAACGTAATATTCGAAAGTGCAGTCCTATGTAAATATGGACGCAAGGTATCATCTAATGGTTGAGTGTTTTCATGATATTTGATGTTTATTTGCGGCTGAAACTCGGTCCTTTGTATCGGCGCGACCAGCGCAGACCGACAATGGGCGGTCGGCCCACAAAGCCCGCCAAGATAATGGATATTGCTTTTCTTGCGAGTTTCAAAGCTGCCTACTTTAGAACCTCTCATAATCCGCTTACAGCTAGCGCAAGTACGTTATTGTGCTTGGAAACATTTCCTTGCTAGAACTGAATTCTGTCTGATAGTTTAGCGAATCGACTTCACTGGTAGATTTCATTTAGGTTTCACTTCCTTTGTTTTATATATTTTATTAACTTAAAATTTGTATCATTTTTGGTTGTAAATATTGCCGATAGATTTATTGTAGTATGAGAACTTGGCTCTTGTTGCTGCAGTTGTGTCGCAAGTCTCAGACATTTCCCCAAGTTCCCCTCTCTGTAACGCGATACGTCTGCGCGAGGAATCCATGAAATTCTAAGGAGTTACTCTTCTGTTAGTTGAGACAAGATGTGTTTCATTTATTATATAATTTCAAATTTTAGAAGTTCAGTTCTTGAGAAGGTATACTTTAGGCGGTCCAAATAAACGTACCTCTAAGAATAATTATCATATTTTCGTATTTATTTCAAAATAAAATGATAGCTCGATGTTGAATTCCACCACTGGAAACGCCATGACTTAGATTCCATGGAAAGCGGAGTACAGAGTATCTTGAAACTAGGAACTTCCCGTCTTCCCTGCTAAAAAAACGTGAGGCTGATAAAAAAAAATTAAAGCAGTTTCATATGACTACATTGATATAAAAACAAATATAAATTACATTATGAAAGCCAACTGTTTTTGTCAAACGTTACTGAACTGAATGACATCTGTTGCATTCTCCGCCACCGAAGCTAAATAAGCGACATTTTAAAATTTCAATTAAACGTTTTTTTACTATTCGTATGTACGACTTTTATATGCTAACAATGCCAATATGTTTTCATAATGTTTTTCTACACAATACATATAATATAGTATATTTTTTAAATATAAAACTTTTTTTTCCTGAGGGGGGCTGAGTAGAATACAATTTCTTCCTCGCCGCTGAGTAGCATTCCATAGTTTGATGGTAGAAGGTTAATTTTCCGACTAGCTCGTGATCACTATCATGACAAAAATGATACGCCAAATATCTGATAATGTTTTCCGGTTCGAAGACATATAGGCTAGCTTTTCCGTGTTCCCACCGATGTTATAGATTTCCACGGGTGAAGGTGACCATGAACCATCGAGTGGCTCTTCTGCTTGTTTACCTCCTTTTTCCATAAAAAATCATGCAATAATTATGAAATTGCTGTAAAAAAACTTTCTATGTTAATACCCTTTTATTAGCATGGCCATCTATTAATGTAAATAAAACTTTTAACATTATTTTGACCCACGTCCAATTTATTTCATTTTACATAATTTTCCGAATTCTACAATTAATTTATAGAATGGACCTGATGACTGCTAGGATGACTAGCTTGACTGGCAAAGTGTTTTTAGTTTTTTTTATACTTATTTGTTATTATTTTTTATAGATCTTGTTAAATTAATAGAACCTAACCTACGGTTACATCTCACTTAAACCTAATGTAAAAATTGCACTTTGTAGTTGCAGCTTGCCACGTTTGAACGAAACGCCATGCTTCTTGAATCTTAGCTAAACGGGTAAATAGAAGAAATTGAAATATAATCAAAGGTACAATGTCCAACTGCCTAATAATGGTCTAGATGGAAAAATTTTATTTCATCACTTAATATTCTTAAATTATTAAAATTTATATGATATAAGTATATGTATTTAACTATTAACATATTTTAAAACAATATATCGTTGTAGGAAGTCCAGAATTATTTTTAGATTTTGCCCTCGTTTCTTTGAGAATTATCATTCTATACATGTACGCTTGGGATTCCGAAATTTTTAACCTGACATTTCATAGAGGTGTTCCGAATTCTTTTATTTTTCGCTATATAAAAGAGGCAGAGGCACATATTTTCCAAGTACATATCTCGACGCACGTTCATATTTTCTTTTTTAAGTATTTTACATATAAATAAATATATATATAACAGTTTTAAAAATCTAGTAGTAATTTTTTAGACTTGTGGGTTTGTTCTTTGAGTCAGCCGAGTGGCTAATTACATTAACAGCGCGACAAGAGCGAATTTTTTTATTTTACTATTTTCCTTTTTGTTTTTACCTATCTACCACGCAATATAATAAAAAAAACGTGAGCGAGCGAGTTCATTGTTATAAAAATTAAAATTTTATGTTCTTATATAAATTAATTTAGCTATAGTTATTTAGAAATTTAATATCATAAATTTGCGTAACTAGGAGACATTGAGCTTGGTTGTGGATGGATTTTACACTGTGTTCTGTTTTAAAAAACCAGAAAAAAATTTACCACCATAGTGCAGTGGAGAGTCTGATTGTAAAGACTCGTGAGACTGATTATAATTTAATTAATTTTATTATTATATTTATTTGCTTTAGCAACACAAACTACCGCCACTTTACACGGTATTGCTTGAGACGAGAATTCAGACAAGAAAAACGGACTGTCCTGACTCTAGGTTCTCTCCGATTATCCTGGTATATTAAATAAATGAAGTTGTTTATAAATAATTAAATATAAAATATTTCCCTAACTAGGAAGCAAACCCGCAACCCTTCATACCTGGACCATAAGTGCCCTATGCACTTATGGTCTGTGACAATATAAATATTGAATTAAACATTAAATATCTTTTATGAAAAACAAAACAGCAAGGAAATCACCAATTCTTAGAAAAGCAAATGGCTTCAATTCAACCCGCATAGCATTCCAATATTCATGCTTGATACCAGTTAGTTTCGTCGATAAAACCGTTTAATGATAATCGCTTTATGCTCGTAGGGTTCACATACTGCAGTGGTATTAAGTTGTAACTCTGATTAAGCTGGCTGCGCTGTCGGGTACAATTTAGGGAGAGCCCACACACAATACATGATTACCGCTAGTAAAGATTAAAATTTGATTATTTACACCTAAATGCAACCTGTACCAAAAAAGACGTCTTTAAAAATTATAACACAAAATAATCTATATGAGTTAAATGAATAATGTGAATTAAGAAAAAAATCCTTTTCAATACATTAGCCGAAAAAGTGTCCTAAACATGAACTAAATAAATGACTCTTATTTATAACCACATTATTTTTATATCAAAGAAGGAACATAAAAAGTATAAATAATATTAAAATGGTATATTACAGAAACATATAAAGAATTTAATTCTTATTTATAATCGGTATATGACTTCAATTAACTCATTTAAGACGACTAACATGCTCCATTTATATGCCGGTAATAAAAGGGATTCTTATGAAAGAGGGTAGGAATTTTATTAAATTGGGGTTGTTATATAAATTTGCACAATATATTCATTTTTAATATTCACTTTCAAAACCTTATTTAAAAAAGAATTTAGTAAGTATATATCACAATACTGATATTTTTATATTACATGAAAATTCAGAGCGTGTAAAGGCATATTTAAATATTACAACTAGATCTTATGACGCGTAAAATATGCGTTGCCTAGGCAACGTATGCCAAACACGTTCTTTACAAAGGGAAAGGAAAGAGAATGTCAAAGGTATGTATGTACCATAGTATTACTTTTTTATTTTATTTATTTCTTATATAATATTATAAAATATTGGCTTTCTCAATATTATTTAGTTATGGTGAAAGGCTTATAATAATATATAAACGTCGAGTGTATATTATTACTGCAGCAACTGTAAAGTAAGTAAGGAAAGAACTAAATTACACCGATGAGTACAATAAATTTAAACTTTTTGTACAAAATTAACATTTCTCCTAACGTTGAATTATAATAACAATTAAAAATTACTTATGGTATATGAAATTGACTAAAAACTCTACATTATCCATTTTATTTAAATAAAAAACAAAGTTTGCTTATCCCACTGGTTAGTCAGAAAAGTACTAATATCAAGGCATTCCATAACCCGTTGACTGCTTTCCGCCCGAAATCGAGACACTGTAGGCGTGTCGAATTCAATACCGTCTTTTGTGTTACCAGAGTGGAAAACGATGTTAATTTTAATTATAATTATTCAAACGAGTGAGAAGTGAACACACAAACAATCGCGTTTACAGACAGACAGACAGAGTGTTATTTATATTGTTTTGTTGTATTTATATTGTTTATTTAAACGAACTACATTTAGAACATTTTTTTATATAGCAAAAAATATTTTAAGCTATATATATATATATATATATATATATATATATATATATATATACACATTTACTATTTTTTCAAGTGTTATTCCACACTTAGGATTAGAAAACATTTTTGATGAAACGTATAAAAATTTGAACGCAGCGGGATTCGAACCCGCGCCTCTTGGATACCGTCCAAGACTTGGACGGTGTCCAAGAGGCGCGGGTTCGAATCCCGCTGCGTTCAAATTTTTATACGTTTTTTCAAAAATGTATACATACATACATATATGGCTCATGGCGGTATGTGTGTAAATTGTGATACCTCCTCTAAAGTGGTGATATAATGAGTTGAAAGTTATATTTGAACTTAGATGAATGTTACTATCTGTTTGAAATTAATATTTTTGTTATTATATTATGGTGTAAATTTTAACTTTAAATTTTAATTATATTTTTTCTTATAAACCAATTTCTTCTACTTAAAATAACAAAAAAATAATCTTTTATTTATTGTAAAAATCTCTCTACATAGATGCTAACAACATAAATAAGTTGTAACAAAAAACGTATAAGAATTTCGACGCAGCTGGTAGTAGAACGCATGGCTTAGCGGTCAGAGCGCTTGGACGGTATCCAAGAGGCGCGGGTTCGAATCCCGCTGCGTTCAAATTTTTATACGTTTTTTCAAAAATGTTTTCTAATCCTAAGTGTGGAATAACACTTTAAAAATAGTAAATATTAATATAAAATAGCAATCTCTCTTGTTAAACGATTATTTCTTAATAATCTTTAAGTAGTAGAAATTTGTAAAAATCTCTCTACAGAGATGCTAACAACATAAATAAGTTGTAACAAAAACGTATAAGAATTTCGACGCAGCTGGTAGTAGAACGCATGGCTTAGCGATCAGAGCGCTTGGACGGTATCCAAGAGGCGCGGGTTCGAATCCCGTTGCGTTCAAATTTTTATACGTTTTTTCAAAAATGTTTTCTAATCCTAAGTGTGGAATAACACTTTAAAAATAGTAAATAAAAAAAAAATATTTTTTTTCATTATAACACAAAACTGTCATTTATGAAATCTATACCAGCTATTTAATTTTTAAATACTAAAATTGTTTTACCTGTCACTGAAGATCACCTGGCCTTAATTTTCTAGGCAGAATTTAAGGATTTTAACGTTTTAAGCTCAACACATTGCCATATAAATAAAACATAAAACGTAATAGCAGTAGATAATAAAAGCACTTGATTGATTATAGTTCTTGTATAGTTGTAATTGTGCGGTAAACACCTTAGAATGAGTAGTGAGCGAACTCAATTACCTCGGCGGGGACTATAAATTGTTGTCCGCAGACCGACACGGCAATTACTGTCGCCGCTCATCCGCAAAACGATGTTAATAGCTCACTGATTCCTACCTTTTATATGCTGTTTTATTGTTCTAAGCCAATCTGTCGTGAAACTCATGAACTTAACACTAATGTTTGGTTTATTCATATAGCATTGATTGCTGTAATAAAAGTAAAATAATAGTAAAGGATATCGTTTTTTTTTAAACGTGTATGTCTTCTTCTCTCTGTTTATTGTATCATTGTGTGTTTTTTATTATATAATATATATACTGACTCATAGAAAAACGGTTATTTGCGGCGTTGATTTCCGCATCAATACCCCTACGGTATGTCTTCCTGGAGATAGTCATATTCCTTGGTATTAGTCTGCCAAGTGGGGCAACTTAACCCAACCTAACCCAGAAATCAAATATTTTAATATATATTCTTTTTCTTAATTATCATATTTCAGATGAAACATTTACAAGATTTTAAAAAATTAATTACTTAAACTACAACACGACCTTTTCTACAGATCTCCATTTAAAAAAATATTTCGCATAAAGTAAATTATGAAAACCTACGGAAAAAGCTTACACGAATTTTAATATTAGACTCAAGGATAAAAATGAAAAAAAATATATATATATTTACTCTGCAATGAGTAATTAGGTATGAGCTCGCACGCTTTTATACAAATGTTTGAGCGAACCTCCCTTCAAAAATAAACCGCAGCCACCCTCCTCCCACCCTCAGTTTAAATTATACAAAATATTAGATAAATCCTGGAGGTAAGCAACCTTAGTGACTTATCATTTACGGTCACGCGGGCCAGAAAAAATTACAGTTCGCCCGAGTGTTTCGCAGTCGGCGAGGGTAGCCATCATTCGTTTCCTCTGGAGACGTGATACTGCGTGTAAGGTATTGTTAGGGTTGACTTGATACTAATGTTATATGGTTGATGTATTTTTTTAATTGGAAATTTATTTGATGGATTTTTTCCATAATATGAAATTTATTATTATGGTAGTAAGTAAATAATTAATTTTGTTCGTTCGCTTTCCACCGAATTCGTGTAATACGTGTTAAATGGTGAAACTCAACGCCGCAATTCTCGTACCAGAGCGAGAAAGTCATAATAATTTAAATATAATCGCTCCCCCGAGTAGTAATTGAACCCACAACAGATATCTTTTACAGTTAGACGCTGTCCCACTGCGCCAAGACCGTCCACGCGTTTTCTTTAACATAAAATATCAATATTGTTTTGTATTTTTAAGAAACATTACTGAAAATAATGAATAGAATTAAACGCAAATATGCGTTTTTTTATCAGCATTATCTAAAACGAGCAGATTTTAATAATAATTTTTATACGAAAAACTTAAAAAAAATATATTTATTACTATTAAAATAGTAATTATTTTGTCTATTTTACTTATTGGCAGCCCTATTACTTTTACTCTCATCGCAATATGGCTTTATTTATCTAACATTCCCTACATTTGACCTCACAACGTTCTGGTAGCTTTCAATACGCCATCTTAGCTACTCATTCGAAAAATTACTACTATTTTATATAAGAAACATAAAATCTTAAGTGATTTGCTTATTTTGTACACTATATTTGATTCACTTGCTCTTAGAGAAATTAAAAAATGTTATATAAATGTTATATATAATGAAGAGTATGTGTTTTATACAAATTGTTTAAATAAAATTTGTAAATAATTTCTTAAATAAAGTACTTCATTTCATTTTGTGTAGTGAATTGGGTGAGCTGACTTTTCGCATTTTTAAGTATTTGAGGTAATCACCGAAACTCAACTATTGGGTACATTTACAAGCATAATTGGTTAAAATATTTGTACTAATAATTATTATAAAATAGTATTATATATATATATATATATATATATATATATATATATATATATATATATATATATATATATATATATATATATATATATATATATATATATATATATATATATTAAAATTTCATTTTAAAAGATTTTAAATATATAAGTATAAAGATACAATGCACAATGAAATATAGTTGTACTATCCTGATATGACAGGTTCATACATTTGATCGTATGAAATGTTCGAGTTCCACCGATATGAATAGCTTGCTATAAATTTATAGGAAACTTTCAATGTGTTTTGATTTAAATGCCAATTTCTAAGTAATATACTTATGAAATATAAAATTTAACAACAAGAATAATCATAAGATTTTAGATTTTCGCGATTTTTCACATTTTTATTAAAACTATTTTCAATGGATATTAATCTGTTCGAGTATGTTCTGTTGTTCGAAAATACATTTTTGGAAACCCGACGTTTCGAATACTTTACATTAGGTATAGTTTGTGATCACTTGTAGTAAAATATATGCGATTAATTCATTTAAAATAATTTCATTTAAAATAATTAGAATGTGTAAAATTTTGTCGCCTTTCGACACCTCAAAGTAAATTTGTAAACAAAAGTCGCAGTAAATATATGTTTATAGAACATAAACATAAAGAAAAGGAATCTTTGTTATTTGATATGTATCATTATATAATCCAAAATCGTTGAATTTCGGTCAAAGTATGTTATTCCTATAATGGACTAGACGATTGTAAAAAGTCAATTTATTATACTTTAATATACTATACAGTAGTTAGTCATATCAGGATAGTACAACTATATTTCATTGTGCATAGTATCTTCATACTTATATATTTAAAATCTTTTAAAATGAAATTATGAAATTGTGATATTTGACGTTATTTGTAAAAAAATTTTAATCGAATAAAAGTATCGTATTTTACATTACGTTAGTTTATTATTAAAGATTAACTATTTATTATAAATAATAGAGTTAATTGAAAGGCAAAATATTTTGTAAGTGACAAAATATTTTATCAGTCATCCGATGATTTCTTTAGAAAAACATTTTTATTGGATTGAAACTGCTTTTAACGTCTCCTTGTAGACTATAGAGCTTCCAAGAGAAGTACATGCACATTAGTTAGAAACTAAGTGTTCTTTTATGTATTGGATTTGAATTCGAAAAAATAACATTGGTGATAACCCTTAGGCTAATTAGTGTGGAATATCCAGGATACTAGACAGGTGATCAGAAATATCTGTCTTGAGATCAAAGGTTGAATAAAAAAACACGATTGTGCCACCATGCGGTACCAATCAGAGGTTTATATTTAATAATATTACTATACAAAAAATTGGTTGATTCTCCTATTTTAGACAAATCTCTAAAATGTCTAAAACTATTATTACTTAAAAGCATTATAAACTAATTAATTAAATATTTGTTTTTATATAGTTAAAACGTCAACCGAACGTGACATTATGAATTATAATCAAGTATTTATCTTATACTAATAAGCTTTATTTGTTTTATATATCTTCATATATATCAATTAGTGTAATAAAATACGAGTCTACAACCAATTAGCGATGTGTAACCAAATGCCAGCCTGACTAATACAAGAAATTCTAAGTATTCGTATGGGTCTAGTCATCGAATATGTTTAGGGATCTAAGTTATTTATTAATATTGTTGACTTTGGTTTTTTCATGTATTATTTGGAGATATTTATTACGAAAGACTGTATTCTGTTATTTTAGTTAGTGTTGTAAATGCAATAAATAGTTACAAATAGTCTTTTATTTGCAACAATTATTTTATTTTATTTTATACTGATTATTGTTTCCTCCCGCTGTCCCACTATGGCGCAGTAAGACAAATTCTGTATGTAAACGAGATTGGTTGTATGTTTGATTTTCCCTGATAGGAATATTGTATTAAAAATTATAATCATTTTTCCCTTGTGGTAAAACAAAACGCGTTGACGTGGCATCTCAATACACAATTTATTTATTTTAATCGGAAAACAGTCAACGAAGTGTCTTGACACTAGGTTCTTTCCGACTTTCTGTAAAGTGTGAAATTGCTATGTATTCTAAGAAATTGAAGCTGCAATCTATACGTGATGTGCCCTAAATCTTCGTTAGATACTTGTCTTCATAATAATTTTTAACAATGATAGAGATAGCCTCATCGTTCATTTGGTCTACATTTGGTAGTAACTGCGGAGGTTGTGTGTTCAATCTCTATCCGTGGGAACAATTATATTAATATTATTTTCGCTTTTCTGCCCGTTAATTTAAAATCGTTAATTATAATGGCTCGAATTTGGGCAAGAACGGAGTGTCCTGACACTACCCTAGAAGGGTAAAGCTTGAAGTTGCCAAAAAAAGAATATAAATCTCTATAGTTTAAGGCTCCCTCTTTTCAAACAGTGAAAACGACGTCCAGTTTTTTCATATCTTGTAACTTAAAAGTAATTTGAAATTTTCTTATGTAGTTAAGTCGTTAAAGAGTTAGAATCTTAAGTGAGTTTAGTAACTTATTATCTTCTTTGAAAAAAAGCTTTACTATCTAAATGATTTATACACATAAATTCAGTTCACAATTTAACTTACTGAGGCCGGTTGTGGCGCAGTGTGACAGCGTCTGACTGTATACGCAATCGGTTGTGGGTTCGATCCCCACTCGGGGGAGCGATTATATTTCAATTATTTTCACTTCCTTGCTCTGGTAAAGACAACGTGCGACGTTGAGCTCCACCACTCAACACGCAATGTCTCGAATTCGGTGGAAAGCGAAGTACGGAGTGTGTTGACACTAGGTACTTCCTGTCTACCCTGCTATGCGGGATAAAAGCGTGAAGTTAAAAAAAATATACTTTCTCTGTGAATTACTCATTCAATTTTACTAGAATTATGTTCTGAATATTTATAGAATAAATATTCAATACAATGAATGTACAATAAAAAAAGCATATTTGTACTGAAATCCTTAATAAAATCTATTGCTTTGAAGCTGATCGTAGTATTCATTACATGCATCAGTATAAAAAAATCATTAAGAATATAAATGTGAAACGCGAGCCAAGTTCAATATTTAGTTATGAATAATTTATACGTAGTTATGAATAATTTAAAACAATTTAAAATACCTAATATTAAAGCCTAAGGGCTGTTTAGATAGTTTTCAAGCTATATTTTAGATTCAATCAAGGTTCCAGCATATAAATCAAAATTTATTCGTGTTAAAACTTTGATTCTCCAACTAACCTTCGACAATATATTGATGTTAATATGTAATTAACCATTTGAGGTGTGTTTTATATGCATCTTACAAGTTAATATATGAGCTAAATTTGATATATTTATGTAAAGTAGTTTTTTAGTTATGAGGTAGGTCAAAATTGACTTTAAATGGCACTCGCCAGTTCTGTTAACTCGAATTGGCTTGGCACCATACCGCGTTTCTTTATACCTATTATAAGCTCTCTATAAATTGATTAGAAAAAGAATATAAATAATTTCATATAAATAATTTCATTCCATTTTTGTAACATTATACTAACTGGAGGCACTAGATACCCTTTATTAATTTAATATTATTTCATCTCAACGTAACTCTTGCATTTACAAAGTGGGCGAAGGTAAAGTTCTTAGGTTTCCTCATCAGTGCCGTTATTGTATTTAGACCTACGAAACGTTTGATGACCTGTCTATATACTGTCATAGAACTGTATATGTATAAATACTTATATAAAGAAATTAATGTCTATCAATATAATAATAATCAATTTTGTTTACAATATATGTTTCTAAACAAGTAGGTAGGTGTATATAATTTTTTTTAGCTTTACGCTTTTGTCCCGCATAGCAGGGTAGGCAGAAAATATCTGGTATTAAGACATTGCCTATTTCGCTTTCCGCCGAATTCGAGACTTCGCGTGTTGAGTGGCGGAACTCAACTCCGTAATTTGTCTTATCACAGTGGGAGAGTGGAAATAATTCAAATATAATCACTCCCCGGAATGGGAATCGAACCGATAGTGTTTACAGTCAGATGTTGTCACACCACTGCGCAATGACCGGCCTCAAACCAGAAAAGTTATATGATTAATCTGAAGGGTCTAATAAATAAGTATGATTTCTATATAGTTATTCCAAGTAACTTTATGCCATAAATGTAATGCCGAAAACCACTTTCATTCATCGATATATAACCACGCTTGAGTTAATGAAACCACATCTAAACACTAAAACAAATCAAATCAATACCCTCCGTATAAACATCGAAGCGCCCTAAAGTATAACGTAATAACACTGTTCACATTTCTTCGAAGTAATACCGTTTCTAATAAATATGAGGCATACTCATATGGAGTTGGTTATGCGGAAATATGCCAGTCGAAAAATTCTCATAGCAGTTCAAGTAAATGACTATAGATTTTATATTTCTTTTTTCATTTATCCTGTATAAAATAGGTATATAGGAATATGAGTGGTAGATAGAGAGATAAATAAGTGTGTTATCCACATTGTGCGAACTATAACTAGATAAAAACCAGCAGCGCGTATTGACATTAAGCTGCTTGACATTATTTTCTGTAACAAAACAGAAAAAAATTTTTAAACATACTCTCTTTGCCATATACAAAGTGTGATCGATATTAAGAGACCATAATCTCTTTTGGTACATTTTAGCATAAACTTGTCCGCATCACATACGAAAAAGGTCGTCCCCTGCAAGATATGCCGGTCACGTGCGAATTATTGGCAACGAGAATCAGGGCCTGGTGTCAATCTAAGACCATTGGTCCTCAGAAATAATGGAAATATAGCGTCACCAACTGTCTGATCGGGCTCTCCTGCAAACACGTGATTGCGTATTGTACTTTAGTGAATCTGTACAGATTTAGGGTCTCGCTTCTTATTTCTTATAGATTTTTATTTCTTCCATAGATATACTTTGCTTTTCTTATATATAATGAATCGTATTCAAAGAGTTGCTATATAAGGAAAGTTTCACGTTTTATCTCGCCTAGTAGAGACAAAGTAGTCAAAACAAGTGTGTCCGAACTCTCCGGTGACTGTTTTATGTCCTAAATGGATACATTATGTTGAGTGGTGAGCTCAACGTTACGCTCTGTCATTTTTTGTTGTTGATTTATTTTAAAGGTCTTTCATGATATTATTGCGTAGGTTTGTTTGAAATAAATTCGACTTACAGTTATCAATTACCGTAGAATAGGTAATTAATATTTGAGAGTGCTGCAAGCAAATTTATTTAATATAATTATAGTATGCTAGGAATTGATCAGTTTCTTAATTGCGCAAAGTAGAATAAAATACTACATGTATTGTTATTGTTTTTATCAAAACAAATGTTACTATCAAAAATGTGAGGAGCCAAATAGAAAAGTATACAACTAAACGTTAAAAAGCTATTAAGAAGCACAATATTTTTAAAACAAGAATTTTACAGTTTTGCGTATGTTTTAAATATTTTGAATGTGCAATAAATACGCCTTGTCATAATAAAAAAGCAATGGTGTATATTTTATTTCCTGATACAGCTCCAATACTGCTATATCAGAGAGCTTTTAACTTTTATAAATCATCCGCTCTTTTAAAGTGAGGTAATATCGTAGTGGAGTTACGAGAGGCCAAAGTTTGTAAGTTTCTAGAAGCTATCTCCTTATCAACTGCCGCTTAGAGTGACACGCTCAACTAAATCATGCGAATAAGGTCTTTAACAATATCTATGAAAGTTTTAACTATGTATTATATAATTTTGTCAGCTTACTATGAACTACGGTTACATTATTATTCATTGTTATTTTGTATATATTTAGTAAAAAGAGGTAAAATTTTTCTTGCCAATTATTTTCAAATCCAATTTCAAAAAAAATGATTACCGATTTTCACTTTAAAGATCCCAATTGTAGAACATGCAAAAACAAAACAGTACAAAAGCGTGTCAATTATGTGTAGCGAAAAAAACGGTAAAAGGAACTAGGCTAGGCGTACGCTGCAAGACTTATTGCATACAGCGCTGTTTCTCAGCCTTTTCCCTTTTCCTGTTCTTATAATATTATTTTTATCGAGAAGTAAAAATCGGGAAGATAAATATTCATTGCACGTCAGAGCACGTCATTAATTTAGCGTTTTCTATTCAATTGCAGAAATGGATGTCACACTTCATCAAATCAGACTGAATACATTTTAAATATATACATTTCCCTGAAAACTG
Source organism: Dryadula phaetusa (assembly GCA_032432895.1). NCBI lineage: Eukaryota > Metazoa > Arthropoda > Insecta > Lepidoptera > Nymphalidae > Dryadula > Dryadula phaetusa. Next base: position 4,154,127 of record JAOYRS010000029.1, read on the forward strand.
TGCCTCAATGACTTTAACCGATATACCATTACAATAATTATTGTTCTTTACAGAATATAACATTCATCGAAATATCAATGGTAATTTTTCGCTTAATCCCACATAAATGATTGGACAGTGACATCCAGAGCTTTCGTACTTGATTAAGTGAGCTTTTGAAGTATATGGTGTATTGAAAAACGTCGCAAATTCAGGCCATGTAAATAATAATTCATAATTAATTAATTCAAACGATATTTACTTGACATAGCGCCATAATGTGATTTATTTAAAGTCATATAAATAATATTTAGCAATGTTGAAATATAATGAAAATGGGAGTCTCGGTTAAGAAATTCATATGAGTTATATATATTCAATTCTTATTTTGGGAAAATGTTTAAATATACCTTTAGTCGCGTTTTTTTTTCATTTTGCTACTTACAGTACTATTTGCCTTAACGAGTAGAAAGCAAACTAGTTTTAAGATATGAAAATATAATAATATAATATAATATAATATTTTCATATCTTAAAACTTAAAAATAAAATAATATATATAGCTTTATCATTTTTCAATATAGTAGAAGTAAGCAAAGAGGGTAGTGAGCACTTGACCAGTATCAATAAATTCTACCCTCCACATTCCATCTCATTTTGCAATACTGCGTGTTGAGAAGCGGAACTTAACACCGCGCTTTGTCTTAAATGAACATAATTTTATCACTACCAGATTGAATAAATATATGATTTCAATAAAATAGATAGTGTAATATGATATACACAGGACCTATTAAAATAATTAAAAATGATACTCTCAAGAGTGCTTCATGTACTCGTATGTACTTAAGTATAATTAGCTGTGTAACCGAAACCTACATTGTATCTCTCCCCGAGGACATAAATACTAAGTAAATTTTGTTTAACGTTATTTAAATTTAAACAAGTCGGGATTTAGGATAATAATAATTATCTCTTAAGTGAGAATTACTACACATTTCCTAATTAATATATCACTTACAAAATAAAGCATTGTAATATTTAAACTAAACGAAATTGATATTTCTTTAAGCAGCTTCACGATTTTTTACCTATAGCAAGATATTCAGAAAGAATATTTTTTTTCCTTTTTAACACAATTAATAAATATGTTTTTATAGGGACTACATTAATTATAATAATTCATATATAAAAACTTTTCCCTTAATATTATATATATCAGAATAATTTAATTTATATACTTTTTAATATTCATACTTTATCTATTTAAATTTAACAATTACTATCAGTTTCTCAGCACTCTGAGTTAAACATGGGGCTTTAGCAAAAATGACCATTGATTCATGCAGCATGCATCCATCGATACTGATTAAATCTTCAGTTCATGGTCACCATTTACGAATTATTCCCTTACGCTTAATAAGTATCTTACATATTCCAACTAAAGTAATCCTGTAGCCACCTAACAGAAGAGGTTACTTTTGTTATGAAAAAGGTCATAATTTGATGCCATTGTCTATCAGCAGACGCAAAACTCCACTTTAATAGTAACTATCTAAACTATCTGTCTAATTAAATAAAGAACTGTCAGTTTGCGTCTCCAAATCTACATTATTTGAGTTCTCTGCACTATGTTGAAGATGACCTGACAATAAAATGATGACATGTATTCTTAATTACTCTTACTTTTTCACATATAAAAGGTTAAAAACTTTAGTATATATCACTCCAATAATATTATGCCAATCTTATTCAACTTTATAAATGAAATTTGGCAGAATATCTCAAAAATACTTTCAAGATATGCAAATATCTCACATAAAGTAGCTTAAGCACTAACTGATTTTCCCAGAACGCTTTGCTTTCCGCGAAAACTCATTTGCAATTATTCACTCGGTAAGTAGCTAACAGTGATTGAAACTGACAGCCTTCATCTGATTACGCAAAATTACATTTGAAACGTATTTTAACATGACCCTTTGTTCAGGCACAATTCTGTTACACTGGTTTACCGCGTATAATTTTACAGCGGCCTAGTTTTGCCAAAACGTTGTTTAACTAACATTGATGCGAGCTTGATGTCATTGCTTTGTCTGTTTACATTTGTTATTTGTATGGAGATTCGTAAATATTAATTACGTATTTCGTTTATGCGATTCAATTTAAATTTTCAACGTGTTGTAAGTATTTATAAGTTATTTAGAACCTAATACTATTTTGTTATTTTGGATGAAAATAAAGACGTTGAAGGCATTATACTGCATATTTTGCTTTGTTAAATGTGGGATATTGAGACAATTGAAGTTAACGTCACTTATAATAAAAAAAACGATATAATATATAAGTAATAATAATATTGACATAGAATAGAAGTGTCTTAATACGAGGTTGTCTCCGACTACCCTGTTATGCGGGATACTCTGAAGCTGGAGCTTTTTTAATAATCGTAAATCAAGTTCATCAAGTTCAGCCCGAACTTGATCTCCTCTTTTCTAAAATCATGGGGACGGAGGAGTACAAACATAAGAAAGAAGAGCGAACACAGAAAGTGAATACTAATATAATACTCATGAAATAAAAAATAAAATTTGTAATTTCACGCCTATAGCCCGCATAGCAGGGTAGACAGGAAATACTTAGTGCTAAAACACTCGATAATCTACTTTTTGCCCAATTCGAGATAATATGTGTAGCGAAACTCAACGCAAGTTAAAAATTATATAATATAGATACATTGCTATATAATTTATAAACGCTTTCCATTAAAGTGACATACACGTTGCATTGCAACGCGTATCTTACACAGGGATTCTAGTATATAATTAATGTTGCAATAATTAATGTAAAAGCAAATAACATTCAATATGGTAGCCTACATACCGTTTGTCATTTACGTAGATACGTTTTATATTTTATCCATCCTTTTATATTTTATACGTTTTATATTTTATATATATATATATATATATATATATATATATATATATATAATGGAATGTTCCAATATAAATATGTGTATCTGTGAATATTATATGTGCGTTTAGCACTTATGTATAATTTGAAACGTGGAACCAAACTAATAAGATTAAGTTAATGTCTAAGAATGAGAATTTCTTCAAGTAATATTCTTAGTGTTTTATTTTATAACAAAATCTAAATTCTGTCTGTAATATATTCTATGGCATGAATAAAAAAGCATATTGTACTGTTTAAGCTAGTATTATTAAATATAATAAAATTACCGTAAACATAGAACACATTCATACATTCTTTTATTCATGAATTCAGTAAAATTATGATTTGTGTACATTGAAAATTAAATTTTCAGTATATTGAAAAAAATAGTAATCTTATAACAAATTTGTCGATCAAAGTAATTTAAAAAAAAAAACATTAAATGTTAAGGGAATATTACCTTAACATTTAATACGAGAATTGAATTTAAACTGGTTCCGTCTGTTTTACAGCCGATTCCGAAATTATATGGGAAACCGATAAGAATTTTGAAAGTGATTGAGTGAGTGAGTAAAGTGAGTATTAATAAATGCCACCAATCTATTGATTTTTTATATACACTATTCATGTACAGACAGCAATCAGTTACATTTTACGTACGTACGTATAGATAGATTTTTCAAAAGAAAGCAGCTTATTGCGTAAAACCATTTTGAAAATAAAATAAACTAGATATAAAGCTATATACCCATATGTATAGAACATAGAAGCTTCTGATGTTAAAAGAATTAAAAGCTTTGCAAAACTTATACATTGTGAGAATTTCGTGAGAACAAAGAGTGGAAGTTAGAATTCACGGGCCGTGGCTAATCTCTTGCAAGTCCTCGGTCGCGTGTGCTCGGAATATCTCTTTATATTGGGAGGCTCTAAAAGAAATAAAAAATAGTAATACTATTTAGAATAAATGCTTACTTTAGCCAATATTTTTTTTTACGTTTGAATTAAACTAAATTTATACAAGTAAATTGTAATATTAAAATGACTACTTTTTACTAATACATACGTATGTGTTACATAACATAGTAATGTATATACATGGTGCATATACCAAAATAAAGGGAGATACTTGCGGAAGACTAACCGGAGTGGCAAAGTTGTTTAGTGGAGGGCTGCGTCTCTTTTAATACATCCTGGTAAGAGGTGCACGCTGATAAGAGATACAAACGACATCTCGGAAGCTCAGTCACGCACTCCATTTTCTCTCTCTTTTTCTTCTTTTATCTAGTAAAGCAGGGCATGTCGATGTCAGATGGACTGCACACCATAAATCATCTCGCATAGACGAGAGGCCATTTTATATATACTAAAAGATCTTTTATTCAATTTTTATCTGTATGTCTGTTTGTTCCCACACTTCCACTGGCGAATAATTAATGTGTCAAGAACTAGTTTAATCTACTTTTATTTAAGAAAAATAAAAAAAAGATCTTGAGATGTTAACTATCATTGATAGTTATTTTACAGAAAAACGAGTAGCTACCGATACAAAATTATATTTTACTTGATATAGATTTTATTTTTATTACGACGTTCTTGATTATTTTCTTTTCTCACTTTGACATTCGCGCCTGCCATTCTGCAATTCTCTTTACATTTTGACATTTTATATAAAACGCAAATAGTATTTTACTGAAGGATTCTAAAATATATTTTGTATATTCAAGTAATTAATAATAATAAAACCAATCAACCGACCAATTACCTAAAATAAAATAAATGCATACATTTATGGTGATACGAATTTTCTTGCCAACGCTTTTTAGGTACGAAGTGTATAGGACACAATGACAGCATACCCCCACCCTTTCATGATACTTGTGAATATATAGACATGTTCTATATCAAATTGGTATCCTAAATAAGGGTGATAATTCGAACAAACGACTCAGATAAGAAAGCGCGTGCATCTCAAGACAATGCTTGCTTATCCCCCATTGTTTCTGTTAATTAACTCACCAAATCGTTTCATTCTACTTCAAACGATTCATGACCCACATAGAATTTGAACTAATTTGTGTTTTCAAACTTTCGTTAAAGTATATTGTTTGATGAAATGTAAAATTAAATTTATTAAAACAAGATTTAAACCAAAAATATCTATAAAAATACTTTAGGTTACCTTAAATAGAATAAAACAAAAAAAGACTAAAAGTAGCCACACAGTTTATTTCGTATAGCGTGGCAATCAGAGAGAAGCTAGTGTCAAAATAATCCGTTCTCCTCAGTTCACGTTGGCTGCAGGAACTTAGGCGCCTCTTCTGAACAGCGGCGAAATGGACATAGTTTTAATATAATCATTCCCCAGTAGCAATGAGTAGACCACATAGCTCTTGGAACCGATAATCTATCAGAAGAAAATATTCTCGAATAGTGACTAGGAATCCAACTAGGTGGGCTGAGAGCCTTGTCAGAATAGTAGGTAACTATTGAATGTAGGAGGCATGCGGTCTTTCCAATTGGGGTGTAATGGGAAAAGCATATATCTAGCAGTAGATGTCTTTCAGCTGATGATGATAATGATGATGATAATGATGACAAAACTTCCAATCCACTTTATAGTCAGAAGCTGTTCCACAGTGCTACTGTAGATAATATAATTAGAACGAATTGTTTGCTTAGTCTGAAGTTAATAGTAAGTAGAAATTTTTAAAATTCTAATGTGTTAAAAGAAAATTGGTATTAATACTAGCCTTGCACCATCTATAATAATTGTCTATTTTTAAAATCGGAAACGGAAGTAAATGGATTTGTCAGTTACGAATATTTATTATGACTCTAATTACGAGGCTGTCTTGGCACAGTGGGACTTTATCTTGACTTTTAACGTGATTGTTCGTGGGCTCAATCCCTTCTACGAGAAATGATTGTAATTGACAATTATTTTCATTTCTTCGCTTTGGTAAGAAAGAGTGCGCCACTTAATATGTAACGTTTAGGGGGAAAGCACTATTTAGGGGGAAAGCAGTTTACTGCTTGTGTCTTGACACTAGGTTGTCTTTGGCACCTAGCAGGGTGCTATGCGGAGAAAACCCTAAATCTGCTTAATTAACTATTTTTTTTAAGATAACTGGAATATTAAATGTAAAACATTATAATAATATAAAAAAATTGAAAACAAACGTAACTGCTGAAGTCACAAGTAGGTCGTTATCGCTGCCCCGTTGGGAAATGAAGCTGGGGAAAAATTTTATTCGTCCGGAAAATTTTTTGTTCACTCTAACTCCGAAACGGATTACATGTTTTATTAACTAAGTAAAGCAAGACCATTGTGGAGAAGCGGAACAAAGTCGGATTATAAATGCGGTAATGGGTTTGATTCCCATTCAGGAATTCTTTTAAAGTGCGGGGCTAAGTACCGCCACATAACACACTCCAAAATCGGGCGGAAATCGGTGAACATTGACAATTATGCTGACTTACACTGGTTAAAAAATATTTAAAAAGTCTGGTTTTCTGTTTACAATTTTGACTTAGTACATCAATGATTTGGGTAACATGAATCATCTCTAAAAACAGCATTGTCGGTCAATGCTGACATATATATTTATAATTTTTTTATCTTATTCTTTTTAACTAACGACATTCAGAGTTCCTTTTTATTTCATTATGTCTATTTTAACATATTTATTATATTTGAGTAAATTTTCGGAATACAACATTTAATTTTTTGATAATGGCCATACAAACATTCAACTGACTAAAACTCTTACTTTCTCTAAAACTGCAGAAGCGAAATTTAACTTATTTTTGAAACTTTTTGTAGTTATAAGTATTTGACGTATTTATTTTTATTCTTAGTTGAAAATCTACAACATTGTTATAAACATTAGCATGTATATATGTAGGTCAAAGTAATGTGAATTATGATGTAATTTAATGTGTTTCATTACAAAGCGAAATTGTAAAAGAGACTACAGTTATTTAAATTTAAAACTTGCGCTTAAAAAGATAAAAATACTTTTTAGAAATTTATCATATATCTACAGTGAAGCCTAACCTAATTATACGCGATTATAAAAACCGTAGACATGAAATGGTAATTTATATAAGATTACAGGAGGTCTTGGACATAGAGATACTAGGATCTCTATGAGTCTTAGCACGCTTCAGCACTTTAAATTGTATGAGAAAAACAATAACAAACAATAAAAGTAACAAAAAGTTTCGACCTATGTCTATAGTGTTAATAAAAACAAAATAAAATTATGGTAATAAGAAGAAACAAATGAGCACGAAAATGTATTTAATTGAAGTTTCTGCTATATTAATCAATCATTATCTTCAAGTATAAGCAATGGTTTAATAACTAATTGACATTATTTACAATATATATTATAAGCATAATTGTAATAACACCTACTTTACTTTTTTATTAGAGTCCCTTTGATCACACATTCACAAAGCATATCCGGTTCGATACTTACTGAAATCCTGAAACCGATGTACCATCTGATTAGAGTCGCGAACAAATAAATCTTTATTATTTAGAAAGAAAATATATACAAATAGAGAGCGTATAATCTGTACACGTGTAATAACTGTACACGCGATCAGTTATGGGTTCAATCCCTTTCTGGGGAATGATCATACTTAAATTATTTTCAATTCGTCGCTCTGGTAAGTATCAAATAATCGCCGCGTTGACTTCCGCCACTCAACACACAATGTATTCGGCGGATAGCGGAGTATGGAGTGTTTTGACACCGTGCGTACTTGCTCAACCTCCTATACAGAAGAAAGGTGTAATTTTTCAACCAAAAAGCGCAACAAAGGAGCTTTAAATGTATTTCTTCGTGACAATTCTAGACAGATTTCAGGAAGTGGTCTTTCTACTCCTGACTCCATTACGGCATACTTATATAAATGAAAAAAATAAACGTGTGGACACTGTAGAATACAGATTAGAGAAACCGTCAACAAAGTAAACAAACATGCTTATACTATTTGCTAAGTACCAAAGACGGTAAGAACAAACGCACTGCTATTATGTTAAGAGATTATCTCAGCTAGTCCCTGTGTCGTGGTGGCTTTCACAAACATCCTTCTAACAACCTCACAAATGCTTAAATTTGCATTTTGCTTAAATTTAGTGGACTGACATTTCCTATTTATACAAATTTAGCGTGATGCCCATATTCTAGGATCTAAGTTTTTTATATGAAGCACATACACACACAGTTTTTATATATATATATATATATATATATATATATATATATATATATATATATATATATATATATTTATAATTAGGTTTCTTAATAGATATCTTCATGATTTTAGAAGCTCGCTATATTAAACACTATGGTATATATATATTTGTAGTTGTCTAGTGTCTTTACACTCTGTTGACCTGTTTCCGCTAAAAAGCCAGACATTCCAGGATGAGTGGCGAAATCAAAGCCGGGTTTGGCTTACCATAACGGATAATTAAAAAAAAATAAAACATAATCATCTTTCCGAGTGGTAATCGAGCCCGCAACCAACCGCGTTTACGAAATATAAATATAATTAAAAATTAAATAATCTTCTTGCAAGTATCGTCAGTCTTACCAACAGCTCGAAAAATAGTTCTACTGAGAGCCGAAAGCATGAATATAAATAAAAAAAAATAAAAATGTATGTTTTTGTATTTCATTCAAATATATTAAAGTAATTTTAATGTTTGTTTTCGTTAATACTTGATATATCACATTGTTTGTATCTGGAATCATTTTTGAATACTACATATAAAACAAGTTAATTGTTATATTTCGCTTTCCTACATTATTATGCAAGTATGAAATTGTATTATTTTTTGTTAATCAGATTTAATTATATGAGTACCTAGATATACTTCTCCAATCACTACGCAAAATCTAGACATGAGTAAAACATACTATAGATGAAAAAATCAGCATTATTGATCGCTTTGCTCATATTCATATTCTCCTTACTGGCATTAATTTTAGCGCTTAGCCTATTGTATGCATTCATACTGAACTTACTCCACTTTGCACGGTCTTTGGCATCCTCGGTGGTCAGCCCATTGCTTGTCATATTCTGTGTCATAAAATCTAGCCATTGTATTCTAGGGCGTCCGAGGTATTTAATTCTTAGGACAGATATATAAAGGGCGGTCGTGGCGCAGTGTGACAGCATTTGACTGTAAACGCGATCGATTGTGGGTTCGATTTCCACTCGGGAGTGGGAATATATTTTAAAAGTTTTCACTTGCTCGGTCTGGTAAGACAAAATTTGGCGTTGGGTTTCGTCACTCAATACGCAATTTTTCGAATTCGGGAAAAAGCGAAGTACGGAGTGTCTTGACACTAGTAACTTTCTGTCTACTCTACTATACGGGATAAAAGCGTGAAGCTACAAAGAAAAGGTATATGTATAATATAATCCAAATTTCGTTTTTTCTTAAACTTAATATAAATGTTTAAATGTTATAAAGTATATACAACATATAAAGCTTATATTACTTTAGTCTATATATAAAATTATATGAATAGAACAGAAATTAGCCAAAATATGCTACAATTAGCCTCTTAAGTGCACCATTTGCAGTTAGACGTTAGTTAAAAGAAGACACTTTGGGCTGTTTTGAACGTCGAGTATGTAATTACAGTGCAATTGGTTTTAAAAGCTGAGCGTTATTATGGTCTGCGCAGTATGCATCTTTGTAGATGATTATTATTTATGTAAAACGTCGTTTTGCACATTAAACTCTTTTAATGAAATGATTATATCAAATTTATAAGAAATAAATTGTATTTTTTTTTATTTAATCGCATTCAAAATCCAAATTCTTCTGAAAATAATGACAATAAACTTTTTAGCATTACACGACTTCACCATGTGGGTCATCATCGCGTTGCAGATAAAGGAACTTGGAGTATAGTCTGTAACTTGTATTCCTAGTATAGGCCTAGTATAGTTAAGGCGTGTTCCTTATAATTGAGCATGAACACCTTGATATATAAGAGATTTTCTTTTTATCAAATCAAGTTCAAAAGATTATTTTTTTATGATTTTTTTTTAGTTTCACGCTTTTATCTCGCATAGCAGGGTAGACAGAAAGTACCTAGTATCAAGACACTCCGTACTTCGCTTTCCACCGAATTCGAGACATTGCGTGTTGAGTGGTGGAACACAACGTCGCCCTTTGCCACAACCTATCGCGTTTACAGTCAGACACTGTCACACTGCGCCACGACCGGCCTCAGTTTAAAAGACAATGGCGGCATTAATCTTCGAAATACGTATGAGAATTGACATGGCGATAGTTATAGATAAAATACAGAGAAATATCGCTGTTGTTATTATACCTAATTTTTTTTTGAAAACGTGTATAAATAAAGTTGAATGTAAATATGAAAACTGATGTATTAATTTATAGTGGCTTTTAGAATTTATTGAAAATGAATTAAACTAAACATTTTTGCCATTTCTAGCCATCAACAAATTCCACACGCTCATCTGAACCAACCAAAACAAAGCAGTGACTGGGTGATTAATAAAATCGTGGCAAATTTATCCCCAAATAAAGTAATATTCGAATCAAACCTTTATAGTACAAAGGGAAACAATGCATTCAGCTCATTAATCAACGTCACATCTTTGCGAGTGACCGATTTCCTCTGGATTTTCTGAGGATTGAGTGTTCACAAAAAGGGAGATACAGAAACGTGTTTTGTCAATGACCTCTTGGCTTAGTAGGAGAACATCTGTCTGTTAGGTTGATGATAGATATTTACTGGTTTTTGTTAACTTATTTAAAATTAGAAATTTTATTGTGATAATTTATTGTGATATTGTAAGCGAAGTACGGAGTGTGTTGACACTAGGTACTTTCCGTCTACCCTGCTATGCGGGACAAAAGCGTGAAGCTAAAAAAAAATTGTGATAATCTTTCATATAGAAAATTTATTACCAAACTTTAATAGATTTGAAAAGAAGGTAAAGAATTCTATTTGTTAAAAAATGTATAATTAGCCAACGTATGGCATACTTTTCACTTGCAGTTGACAATTACGAGAAACTGGTAAAAATTACAATTATATTCTACGTTCAAAAATTTTACTTAAAATATAAAATACTCTATATGTTTTACTATTCTGTACCTTAATATATTACATGCTAAATACCGCCTCCCATTGCCATTGTTCCGTGAAGGCAAAATTAAGGCACAACGCTTAATGTTTTCATTTTTAATTCCCGCTATCTGAGTGGGAAATTTAAAAAGCAGATAATATTTTTAGCGGAACACAACGGTGCGGTCAGAAGCTGTAAAATGTGCCTTTTATTGCTCGCCTTTAATTACATTCTTCGCACTCGCGCCGTGCCATTTGCTTCGTTTGCTTTTCTTTACCGTTGTGGATTTTTGAAATATGAACATTCGTTTGTAGGTCTTTATTAATAAATAAGATGTTTTTCCTTTTCTTTTACACGTGTATCGTAAATTTAAATGGTATATACAATAATTACTATAGGATAGGTACTAATGCTCGATAATAATTATGTTAACAAGATGGACAGAAAGGAAAGAATGGATTGAGACTGATATTATATATGTATATATTTATAATGCTTTATCAATAGATCAATATCAGCGTTCCATATATATTATAATAATAATTTATTGAATATTAATTTAGTGACTTCCCTTGTTTCTCAGGCACTGAAAATCCAATAAATTTATTTTTCTTAGTAGATACATTGAAGTAAAATAACAGCGTTGCCTTAGCAATGCGTATGTCCAACGCAAGTGCGTATGTATGCAATATTTTATTTTTTTAATTTAATGTATAATTAATATCTTATTATGAAAAATATACTCTTTCTACACTTTTTGTCCTTAAAAACCTTAAACACCTCGCCAAGAAGTCCGAGGTCAAAAAAGGTAGGTCAAATAAATAGCAATGTTACAAATATTAATTAAAATTAAAAATAAATACCCTAAGGATAACTGGTATAATTCTCTAGAATATTGTGAAGTTCAAACAGATATAATAATTTTACAAATCACGTTTTCCTATTAAAAAAGCAATATTGTTAATTCACTTCTGGTAAAGGAAAATTGTAACTTTTCCCGGAAAATATTCTAGGAATAATGTTATTGTTACCATTGTTAGATTCTTTGTATCGTATAAAAATATAAAATATCAAACAGTAGTGTAAAATAACAACGGAGATAAATTTGTTTTCTACTATGCTGCTGTATTTTGCTTAAGATTATTATTCTTTTATATAATTATCTTTAAAGTTCCATAATTTGAATACAAAAATCGGATATAGTGTTTAGTTGGTAAGCTCTCTCCAAGGCGTCATTTAAAAAACGTTCAGCTTCTCAGTTTTATCTTGCATAGCTAGGTAGTCTAACATAATGTCCAGATACTTTTTTTGCCACTTATTGTCCAAATTCCAAACACTTGTTAAGCGGTGGAACATAACGCCGCGTCTTGTCTTACTAGAGTGGAGAAATGAAAATTATTTAAATATAAATACTTTCTCGAGTGGAAATCAAACCCATAAAAAATCGCGTTTACAATCAGACGCTGTTCCACTGAGTCTCGATGATCTACGACCGAATGATTCCTGTATATCACACCCTAAGGACTTCACTTCACTAAGGGATTCAATGCAAAATTTATCAAATTTGACGCAGTTCTATATTCAAATGTTGTGTTTGATGTTAGAACTATGTCATATTCGATAAATTATGAGTTGAGTCCAGACTTAATTCATAATACTGTATTGGTCGAATACATCCCTGATTAAAGGATCTCTTCAAGAACATTCCAGACTACGTTTTAGGCTGCTTTAATTTAGAAATTCTACATGTAATTGAAACTATACAAATCGGCTCAAGTTTTTAGTTTTATTAGTTTTATTTAGCGAGTTACGAAGTTGTAACATATTAATACAGACAGCGAACACTATAAAGTTAAAACATTCCACGTAGTATCACTTAAGCAAGTAGGCGACGAGTCGAATAAATAAAGTAACAAAGTTTCCCTTACAACGTCTCTGCGGAACTAATATTGACATAATTAATAACAGGGGGAACGCCAGCGAGCGAGATGGCCGTGAATCATAACTAGTGTTTGCGATCTCAGTTCGCATTCGCTATGTTAAATGATTTTATTATTACATTGCTATTTATACTATCTGAATGTCAAAATGAGTCATTTTTCCGTTTCGTTTCATAATAAATAACGTATTCATTTTTAAGGTCGGTCGTGGCGCAGTAGGACAGTGTCTGACTGTAAATACGATCGGTTGTGGGTTCAATTATCGGAGGAATGATTATAATTAAATAATTTTTATTTCCTCGCCCTGGTAAGACATAGCACGGCGTTGAGTTCTGCCACTCAACACGTAATATTTGGAATTCGATGGAAAGTAAAGTATAGGGTGTCATCATACTAGGTAACTGTGTACCCTGCTACGAGGGATAAAAGCGGGAAACCAAAAAATCAATAATAATAATAGATTAATTATAGTGTTACAGTATATAGTACCAATTTTATGGAACATTTTTAGTTTTTAAGTTATTATGTATGTAAATAAATAAAATGAATAAATTAGATAATGAGAATCGAATCTATTGTATTCATAATCAATTTTCCCGCATTATTCCGCATTGCATAGTAGTTAAGTTGAGACCACAGTGGCGCATCGGGACAATGTTTGACTGTAAATCTAATTGGTTGTGGGTTCGATTTCCACTCGGAGGAATAATAAAATTTACAAAAAAAATATATTTTTACATTTCTCCGCTTTATTAATATAAAATTCTATTAAAAGCAATCAACGGAGTGTTATGACTGTATTGCCTCTGAATACTCTTCTATATAGGATAAAATGTGAAGCTGCATAGTACTTAGAGAGAACGTAGTGTCAAGTCAAATAATACTGTTTTCGCTTTTTGCAAGAATACGAAAGACTGCTTTTATTTTTACGTTAGCATACTTGTATGTAATTAATTTTTTTATTTATAATACTGGCTTAAGTAGCTATAAGGTAATACACTTTGATACTTTTTAGATATATATACATAGAGACTCGTAATTTCCTCCAAATGGATGCGTAATGAAATTCACCATACTCATGTACAAAATAGCGAAAAATATGTCCTTAACATCTGTCGCTGACATAAAACGGCATGAAATCTTCAAAGCGTAGTATAAGAGCTCGTTCATATGAAGCATTCCACAGGGATTTATTTCAATCTTTTGTTAGGTTCCTAATTATATTGTATAATAATGTTAATAGTGATTTATTATTTTAATAAAAGTTAAAAAAAATATTATTCATAAAAAAAATTATAGGCGTGTTGCGCAGTGGAACAAAGTCTGACTGTGAACGCGGTCGATTGTGGGGTCGATCACCACTCGGGAGAGGGATTGTATTTAAATTAATATCACTTCCTCACTCTGGTAAGACAAAGTGTGGCTTTGAGTTCCACCACTCAACACGCAATGTCTAAAATTCGGTGGAGCACGGAGTGATTCTAGGCACTTTCTGTGTACCTTGCTATGCGGGATAAAAGCATTAAGCTAAAAAAAATATTATAATAGTAAATTATAAAATGATACTAAATTAACACGCAACTTAAAATTTACCACCTGAACGTTTCATCTGAATAAGCTTAAATAAACTCTTCCTTCACGCAGTGAAAAAAATGTATCTCGGCTTTGTGTAACGACTTTCGATTTACTCAATACGAGAGCCCTTTAGAAGGGTTGGGGTTCAAGTTAAGTGTTCCTTTGCTAAATAAGGCGTAACTTATCGACTCGTGACTGCCTCTACTCTTGCCATATATCTGAAAAATATCAATTTCATACTGCACTGCCTTTTCCGATTTGAAATTATTGTGTCGTTGATATATGACGAGGCGCTGTTGGACGTCTGACTACAAATTTTATTAGTAATGAATTCGATTCCCACTCAGTGGAATGATTATATTTAAAATTGATCTTCATTTCGCAGCTCCATTAAGACATAACGCGGCGTTAAGTTTGCCACTTAACATGCAATGTCTCGATTTCAAATGGAAAGCAGTCCACGGATTGTCTTGACACTAGATTGTCTCTGGCTGCTGATTTAGCGTGAAATTGCTTTTTTTAATTATCGCTTATTGGAAAAATAAATGTGTTTTATCCTCAATAATATTAAAATATGGAAGGAAATTAATATTAAAATTAAGCATTTCTAAGATGTACTAAAATTCCATACAAAGATAATTAAATGCATATGAATAATTATTATATAATTGTGAGCATTATGAATCGAAATCTATATTTTTGCTGTTAGTCATCTTTATATTATTATGTGAAGGAAAAGCTCTATTCACCTTTTTACGATAAATACGCGACCTGTTGGTATATATAAAGTAAGCTTTATATATACTAACATGTTTTATTATATTTGATTAAAATATATTAAATGAATATAATAAATATTAAACACACATGTATATGTTAGAGGCTAGTCATGGTGCAGTGTGCCTCTGACTGTAAACGCGATCGGTTGTGAGTACGATTCCCATTCACTTTCATTTCTTCACTCTGGTAAGTGCGGCGTTGAGCTCCGCCACGCAACACGCTATGTTTCAAATTTGGTGGAAATCGGAGTACATAATGTCTTCTCAGTAGATACTGCTATGCGGGATAAAAGTGTAAAGCTTAAAAAAAATATACAAGCTCACATGTGTTTCATTTATACACTTTTGCAAAAAATAAAACATGCGTTGCTATGGCAATACATTGTTTACGGGTCAATATTCCACTAGTTTTACTAGTTTAGTATTTATATACTTGTAATTGAGAAGTTATTTTAACCATGAAATAAATATATTTTTACAAAAGCATTTTATGTACTTTAAATTGAATTTATTCAGGAAATTTAATATTCAGATCCATTTGATCTTAATATTAAGCTTGTCACAAATCATTAGAAACAATAGTCCCAACGATTCTCTTGATTGTTTCAAATATGACTAAATTGAAAATTGCAAATAATAAGTAATTAATATTGTTCGAGCTTTTGCTAAACGTATATATAGATGTTTAAAACAGTGTACTCCAGGTATTAATCAAATTTTTAGATTAATTAGTGTGAAACTATTGTTGTATAAAATTTCGATTTAAAAGTTAACTTGAAAAAGGTCAATTTCTGCGTCAAGCAAAAGGTTTTAGATTTTTAGATGTAGGTCACTCAACAAAAACCAGTAATATGTTCAAAACAGATAAAGTACCAAATGCCATAACACTATATATTGCGTACACCATTAATGTTTGACATGTTTAACAATAAAAAGACTTTTTATTAATAACAATATTATACATAAGTTATTTTTGCTTCATACTTTTTTGTCGCATGGCAGGGTAGGCAGAAAGTACATAGTGTCAGGACACTCTGTACTTCACTTTTCGCTGGATTCGAGACATTAAGTGTTTAGTGACGGAACTCAACGGCGTGCCTTGTCTTACCAGAGCGAAAAAGTGAAAATAATTTAAATATAATCACTTCCCAGAGTTGGAAATGAACCCAATCCGATAGTGTTTAGATGTCACACTGCGCCACGACTGGCCTCACTATAAATACACTAGTTATAATGTGAATTTCAACAAAATAATTTAAAAATCCCTTATTTTTATATTAAAATACATAATAAATATTCAGTTAACATATGAACTTCAAACGATTATTAAACATTTGAAAAGGAAGAAAAGATAACGAGGTACCTCCTCCACGTGATCAGCCCGAATTATGAGTTACGTTACCTGAATTTGAAATAAGTCGAAACGGGGCTAGAACTTGCCCAAAATTATTACTGAACCAATCGGCGTACTGTCAACTCCTCAATAATAAAGGTGAGACGTTTTATAAGGACAGACACAGACTGCTAACATTTATTGATTTGATTCCATTCTGCATTAGTTTAATGTACTAACAGGCTAAAAATTGTTAAAATTTATTGACTTTTAAGTCTCATTTCAATAATATACAAAATAGCATACAAAGAGCAGCGTTGAGTTCTACGTACTGTTCGGATTCGAAATGGAGTGTTTGACACTTGGTTCTCTCGGACTACTTAGCTAGGCGAGATAAAGCGAAAATCCCAAAGGTAATACAAATATTGAAGATGTATGTATGATGTATTTCATTCATAAATAATATTACCATTTTCACATGGAGAGTTTTTGTTTGAAGTTTTATACTTTTTGATATTTAATTTGTTATGTAAGCATATATTTTAATAAACATTTCGGGTTATATATAATTATGGACTTGCACTGATGAAGACCAAATATAAAAAAATAAAAAACGCTAGCTATATGTATAGCGTCACTATGTATATATTCAAAGATATAATACATATTAGAATCAGATTGAAAATTTTTAAATTGTTTTTCCTGTTTAATTTATAGGTGTAGTTGTTTTATAGTGCGTATTTTAAAAAAATATAATTATTTTTTATATCATTTTTTGATTTGGCCACATTATATCCGCTCTCGTGCTGGAAACCTATAAGTCGAGTTCTTTCCAATGTATTACTATAGTAATATATAATTAAGTAAATAATTTCTCATTAAAATGAATTTATTTTAATGTAGTATTAATTTTTTAAATTTCATATCTACTACACATATGTTTTTAAAACTAAGAACAAACGACAAAAACAATTTTCTAATACTTCATACGAAATCGAGCCGGAAGTAGTTATCCTCCTCAAAATAAGAAAAGAAACGTGATTTGGAAATGGCAATGGAAAATTCGTCCAAAATTTCGCCTAATGGGGTCTAGCGAAATTGATTTTAAAGTAGGTATGGCTGTTTGGCGAATCTCCAATGAGATCGTGTTCCTGAGGTTATGAAAATGTGTTTTAAATAAACTAAAGATTTGATCTTTGGCAGATAAGAGAGGTATTCAATTTATTGGTAGTCTTTTCAACGATATTATCCTTATATTACCTGACGTTTTGTTATTCTTATATTAGCTACGTATTATATAAGTACTAGTTGTGCCAGCGACTTTATGTATGTGGGAATATCTTAAAGACTAGTTACTAGTATGGTTTGTCTTGCCACTATTAGTGAGCCAATAACGATTTCAGATTTATTTCCAAAATGTCTCCTATATTATTTTTTTCATTTAATTAAGGGACGCTTCTATTTTATGGTAATGTGGAGGTAACGTGTGCTTGGCTTTGCGTGTAGTGATGGACTCAAATTCTTTATTAAAAATGAATATATATATATATATATATATATATATATATATATTTATATATATATATATATATTTATATATTTATATGTTATTTAAATTGAATTCATACTGGTATGTTCAAAAACAAACAATGTTTATATCTACAAAGGAAAATAAATTCAAATTAAATATATTATTAAATTTCATATAATTGAGTAGAAAACATTGAGAATGCCAATTTTCCGTTCTATATTGTTAACTTTTGTTAAAACTATTAAAATCGATTCTGTTACAGCTATATCCGTCAACGTTTGCCGAAATTTTAAGAAAGGTCATTCTATATATTTAGATTCTAAAACCCTTTTAGGAAGCAGCTCGAGGGAATTCTCAACGAAATCAGTTTTGATAAACATCTCTCCATTTGAATACCTGCCTCACTCAAGTTAATTTTGTTGCCTTTGCTAAAGTTAGTAAGGTAAATATCAGAAATGATGCGATGTTATTACAAAGTTCCCCTACATTAAGTAGGCACACATTATTGCTTTGAAACTAAAACTACACGTTTAAGCGTTATTATGGATATAACATATCAATACACTCATGGGCTTTTCTTACTTTAATCCAATTTTTATCATAGTCTTATATCAAGATAATCCAGTCACTTCCATTGATGAAATGGCGATTGGTTGTAAGTTAAATATTAAAAATATTTTCATTCTTACAATTTGTTAATACAAAGGGCGATATGGAGTTTTGCAATACGCAATGGCTCGAATTCGGGCGGAAAGCGGTAAACGGAGAGTGTACACATTGAGTTCTCTCTGCTTGTGTTTGAAGCTGCCTTAAGGGATTCTATTTCATACATTTAATTCAATTTGACAATAAAAAAAGTAAAACTGAAATTAAGAATACTAATTTTAAATTAAAAAATATAAATTTCAAGTATAAAGGAACGAATTTCAATTTAAACACCTATAGTTCCTTACTTTAATAAAATTTTCGAATATGGTTTACGGTAGGTATATTATCTAACGAGGATGTCCGGTACGTTTCAAAAGGAGATTATGGCGGACCCTGTTCTTGCACGTCAGCATTAAAAGAGATTACATCTACCTTTCGCTGTATATTTTTCTTGTATAACTAAAACTTTTTGCTGTCACAGCGCAATAAGGACAGATCCTACTCATTGAACTAAAATCAGTTTAGGAAATATTTATATTATATTTTTTCAAATTCGCCGGCCTTGTTAGTAGAGGTGCGGCGTTGAGTTCCGTTCGAAAATAGAAAAACTAGGCGATGGTTTATCAATTCTTTTTGTTTATAAACTTCAATACGAACGTTGCGTAAGAATTATATACACAGCCTCTAGTCATTAAATTCTCAACTAAAATAACGACATATATGTACATATGTTTCTAGCACAGTAATGACAGTAGGTTGTATATTACATGGAAATTGTACTTCGCAATCATATCATTTAATAAAAATATCTACTTAAAGATCTTCTAGCTTGTAATTTCATTTGCGTTTTCTGTATAATATAGAAGTATAATGTTTCTCAGTGAATACATGAAAACGACAGAAAAAAGATCGGCACTGTCAAAACTGTTGAGCATAGAAATCAGAAGTGTAGAATTGGCATAAAGACGGGAATTTGTCAAAATTCCTTTATAGAAACAGAAAAAAAACAAGATTTTACATTTTATAGTACACGCTTACATGCATGTGTAAATATAAAACACCATGCAGACAGCACATATTCCTTTCTTAGCAAATTCTTGTTAGAAATTAATACGTTTCACAAAATTATTTACTTCCGTTCTCGCATAATTGACAAGATTTTCTATTAAATTTTAAACGGTATGGAAATAATTAAGAAGATTCCTCTCAAAGCTCGCTCACCAAATAATTAAAATTTAGCCCAAAACAATAACAGTGAATAATGAAGAGTATATTAACTGAAATTTACTGAAAACGTATAATGAACATATAGGTATATCATTAAAATGTTATTTTATTTATAAACAATATTGAATTCAAAATAAAAATATTTTGTGGCCTTAATATATAAAATATACTGCCTTAATACATAAAACAGAAAAAAAGTTTACTGAATATTTACATTATTGTAAGATATAAAAGAGATTCGCTTCTACGAATAATTTCTACGAATCTAGAAAATTTACATTTTTTAAATTATTTCTACACAAAACCAGTTTTATCTGCGTAGATTAAACTTTTTGTCTAGGTCGAGAGTATTGCACAATTTATAAGTTTATGCTAGCGACCTTTGAGGTCAATACTGAGTAAACCAAGAAATTATTCCCACCATCATCTCATACAGTGCATAGTGTTGGAAATGACCAAATTTCATTAGTTATATCATGAATCATATATGTGTTGGTCTGCTATTTTTAAGTATTATAATATATATAAAAACTCTTTTAAGATTTTAAAGGCATAAAAATCATAGCTAGCTTTTCTGTTTAAACGCTGTCAAAGAATAATGAAACTATGATTTTTCCCTTGCTAAGTTTAAATAAAAAAATCAAAACCTCTATTATAGTTAGGACTATTGTTTTAAAGGGAATTTTGTACATTTAAATTTTAAAACTGCATATTAATAAATATGTAAGAAAGACATTTTAAATATAGAAATTACAACTTTAAATACAAGAGATGTGTTAGTGATAAACAAACTTTAAACATGTACATATTACGTATGGCTTCTTAAAAATACTATGACGGAAATAAGCATTGAATTATACGATATCCCGGCATTGCAATAATAGGATTTGCCGATACGTGTTTACTTTGCAAAAGCTTACAGGAGAATCCTTTTGTGCTGCGACAAAATTTTTCAACGATAATTTATACGAATTACGTTAATGTTACATTTACAAGGTGGATAATATATATATGTATATATGTATATACGATCTTCAGTAAGAAATTTACGATTGGGTGAGTTGAGAGAATCAGTGATGAAAGAATGGTAAGAAAGATTTTTGAAGCAAAGGTGAGTGGTATGAAAGGTTGAAGGAGACCGCGACTGGCGCCGGCCTTCAAAAGTATAGTATAGAAGAAACTTTAGAAAGGTCATATAAAAAGCATGAGGCCGAAGGTCATGTATGAAGAGGCCAATAACCGTGGAGGAGGCGAAAGAGGTATGCATGAACCGCAACGTTTGGCACTCCATCCTTTCTGACTATCCCGCAAGGGATAAAGCGTGAAGCTAAAAAAAGTAACAAATTTACTTAGTTTTTTTATAGCATACAATGCATTAGTTCATTAAAATAAATACAATAAATATTACATATATAATATCGTGCGTTTTACAAACATAAAATAGATACATATGAAATTACTTAAAATGTGTTAAAAAGAAAATTCTCTAGAGTTAAAATACTCCGTTTTCAACTCAAAATCATTGCCTAATTTAATAAAATCAGTAGTAATTAAGCCTCGTCACTTATCGACATAACGGGAATGCTTTATAAATGCAGGCTTTAAACTATCTATGTGCCAAATTTCATCAAAATTCCTTAGCTGTTTTTGCATGACTGCGAAAAGACCGTAATATTACTACAAGCGGCCAGCTCGCGGCTTCGCCCGCAAGAACTACGCTTTTACGCTTCAATGTATAAATGTTTCCTTTTGCTTAAATTACTTAAATCACTGAGAGCACTGCGCCATTACTGACACTTACCAGAATATGTTCAATAGATAATGAATGAAATGGTACTATACCAAAATTTTGATGTTACTGACAGTATGAATCAGTCTTAAGGAACTCAAGATGGTATTATATGTCAGTGACGTTTTGCTAAAGAAAATATGGCGACTGGGATTTGTCTGGATTTGTGTTAACAAAATAATCGACTATTCGAATTTTGCAGATACATGTTGTCGCCCCGAAATTTTTATTTTTTTATATTTTATTATTGAGGCAGGCTTTCAATGGAGGAGGAGGAGTCTATTGTGTGCCTTGACGAAATTATTAATATAGATAGAGGTTGAATTAGGTAATATGTAACAAGAAACTAATCATTATAAAATATATGTAGATATATTTTTATTAAATATTTGTATATTCATTAATTTTATAACAGTATTTTAAAATATATATTTATTTAACTGTTGTTCACTTTTCATATATTATTAAAAAATATATTTTTACAAAATAATTATTTATTTATATAATTGTCTCAGATTTTTTTATTTTAACTTATGAAGTCTATACATAATGAGAACTGCTTACAATTTCTGTCTGATGCTTAATGTAGAATAGAATGAACAATAATAGGCAGATATAATATTATATAAACAAACATCCTTCCGTCCTCTTATGCAACAAAAGGTCTCTCATACAAGGTAAGTATACACCTGACCATGAAGCGAAAAATGTGCGGGGAATTTTCGCCCTAAAGATGGTAATCTTACAGATTATAATGCCGTAAAACAAACAAAGAAAACAGAAACATTTACACAAGTCGAATTAATTTGTCAGCGAGTCTGTTTGCTTAGGAAATTTCGGACTCTACAAAATCAAGGCGTCGAGATTAAAAATAAAATATTCATAAGATATTTCAACGTTCATAAAGTAATTAAACTGTCACTGAGATTTAGCACGTAGCTTTTTCGTTTTGATAACTGCGACATTTCTGGACTATAAATAATAAAACGTTTTAGATACGAGGGATTGGCCATTTCCATTCTATTATTATTGAAATAAATTTTAAGGTAACAATTTAGTTCTAAATGTAGCTTGACCTGAGATGTTAACAATTTATTTATAGGTTAAACTAAGCCAATGAGGTGTATCGTATAGTCAGGTATGAATATACTCGTATCTCGTTAATATATATTTTAATTTCTTTAATTTTATTATTCCAAATTTCGTCTTTTAACAAGATATTATTATCGCAAACAAGTATAAGTTAAATGTTTTTTAAACATTGACAATTAAGTAGGTATGACTTTGAAAATAGTAGTGGATCATTTATACGTCTCACACGTTACAAAAAACACATTTTTTTTTAAATTTTTTGATAGTTTCTTCAATAACAAAGAAGTTTAGTGATTTTTTACAAAACTAAATTTTTCAATAAAAATAATTGTAAAGTTTTGTGCAACATATTATATTATGATATGACTTTTTTTTGAGCTTTGATATAAAAGAAATGAAACATGAAAACTTTTTACATTTCACTAACCATGCCGATAACATTTGTAAATATTATGAATAAGCAACATTAAGTTAAATTAAAACTAAAATTAATTACCATTCTATTGTTTTCATGATAACAAAGGCCTCCTTTATATGTTAAGATAAATATTGAAAACTTAAAATATCACTTTATAATCTGTTTGAAAATCAAAATTAACAAATATTAATTCAAAGAGATCTAAAGCATACGAACAAAAGGTCTTATCAGTATGGCAAAGAGCTTCGAGTCAACTTGGAAGATCGTGGCATAATTTAACGGAGTGCTCTTATTAATTATAAATCGTGACGTCTCCCATTTAAAGATTCCACTGTCAGATTTTGGAGCACAATTGGTAGTATTTTATGATAGACGTTGATAGTAATCACTTATTTACGTCTAATTGACACTTATACCGTGGCGTCTCTAAGAGATTTGGCGGAGTAATCTCTCCGTTTTTTTTGTTTATTCATTTTTTTAAAGGCTTCGTACCTTAATCCCGCATAGCAGAGTAGACAGGAAGTAGTTAGTGACAAGATAATCCGCTTTTCGCAGAATTCGAGACATTGAGTGTTGAATAGCAGGACTAAACACCGCACTTGGTCTTACCAGAGCGAGGAAATGAAAATAATTTAAATATAATCATTCCTACGAGAAGAAATTGAATCCTTAAACGATCGCGTTTACAGACAGTCGCTGTCTCACTGCACCACGACCGGTCCTAATTCAATTTTTATATAGAAATCGATAGTAAAACTATTTTTATTACTTTATGAAATGTATTGATTTTGGTCTAAGAATAGAATCGGCAGTTAAAATATGAAGCCTACCTTACGTTGCGATTACTTTGATAATTAAAAGGGAACTTCACAGTGTCTTCCTCATAGAAGTGAGGTAGGGGCAACGTAGTTTCAAGGCATTCCATTTTACATTCCGATTCCAGACAGTTTGTTGAGTGGCGGAATACATAACAATGAAATCATAGTTCTAAATCAAACAGGAGAAATTAAAATAACTATTCCCTGAGTGGATATCGAACCCTGACACTATGAAAATAATTAACCTACATAAAATATACTATCACACGATCTCATCTAAAAATACAAACAATAACCTCTTCATATCACGTGCTATACAAGCCAGTGGCTTTCATCTGACGCGGTTTCGTTTCCGTGGCATAATAGAATCAACACTACGCTACTCGACACAATGGCTGTGTTATGAATACGTAACGAGATATTAGCTGGTACTGTAAGCTCGTTAAGGGTGGATTTCACTGTACATTGTGGGGAATTGTTTATAGATTTAAAATTATTAATTATTTAAGAAGCTATTTTTAGATGTTCAAATATTTATTGTATTAATTAATTTTCAACGTTCAAATTGTGTACATATCGCAAATTTTATTCTATTTAATTGATATTACGATGATCAAGGTATTTTTATTCAGTTATCGAAGCTGAAGTTAGTGATAAATATTTATACGTGCAATTTCTTTTATTTTTCTTTTTTCAATTTCACGCTTTTATCCCGTATAGCAGGGTATACAGGAAGTAACGAGTGTCAAAATATTCCGTAATCCGATTTCCGCCCGATTCCAGACATTGCTAGTAGATTGGCAGAACTCAACGCGCTTTATCTTAACAGAGCAAGGAAAATGAAAATAATTATCATATATTTACTTTGTTTGAGGAGTTAAGATACTCCCTTTTTCTACTTCTGAAAGAATCCGAAATATTACGTATTGAGCAGTAGCATGCCGCTATTTCTCTTACCAGACCGAGGATATGAAAATAGTTTAAATAAAATTATGTTGACACCTCTGTTAGGGCTACATTTACCCGATAGCATCCTGAACGTTTTAAAAATAGGGTATCCTATTTTAAAACATTTTAAAATCATTAGGGACATACAAGTTTTATTTTTTTATGTGGAAAAACAAAACAAAAAAATCATTACGTATTACGACGGTGGACTTATCTTTAAAAAAGAATTCATCAACCTGTCAATGTGGATATATAAGAAGAAGAAAGTATATATAAAAATTATTTTATTTAACATGTATATCAATAAATACATACCTATATAAATTATGTACATGAAAAATCACTTGTCTATAGGATTTTTTTGAATAGATCCACTAACAATACTGTGCTTCAAAGGAAAAAGAAATCGTATGTCAACGTGAATAAAATATAGGTAGGCGGGACTATTGTTGACGACAAATTACAGCCTACTATTTATGCTCTCGATAAATTATATCCTTTATTCCTGGTTTTATTAGATTACTGTATGCGACGGGGGAAAAGATTTTGAATACTGTGGGTAAGTTAGGTATGAGAACGCTGGGTTTTTCGAAAAAGGTCTAACGAAAGATTAAACTGGTAAAAATTGTCAAATAAAAAACATCTAGTATACTTAAAATAATATCTTAACAACTAAATGTTACGATTACTTAAAACATTTGTAATTTACATTTTCAAAAGTTTTATTAACTGAAAGCATTTTAAAATAGATTACGAATAAAATCTTTCTTGAGAACTGTTCGTTCAGAAATTTATTTAAAACTAGTTGTCGCTGTCACGTTTATTTTCGTGAAAGAATATAATATAATATTTCGTGTTTGTTTAAGTAGGCACCTATTTGTCATAATACGTATTGCGTCTAGTAGGAACTCTGTCAGTTACTTATTATTGTTATTAAAATTTTTGTTGTTTTTATTAAATTTTCAGATTAGCCACTGAATTCTAACGTATACCGATATTTATAAAAATTATAAATTATTAATATATTAATGTGTATATTTGTAGTTCTCCTGAGCTTCTTTGGTAATATAATAAAACATGCCGGCTTATGAACGTTAAAGTGAAAATGATTTATATTTATTTTCAATTTTGTACTAATTAAGCTGGATTGCAGAACTAAATTCCCGTTAGTACATTTAGTAAATTATCCGAACGCTTTATATAAAATACCCATTGAGTTGATACCCGTTTATATAAGAAGGTTCGGATCACATAATTTCACCATTTGGAAACGCACAAGATGTGATATATAAATTTAAGCTAACGCATAAGCGTTAAAAGAAACGAGGCAAGTAGTTTAGGCTAGTAACAAGGTATTTAAGTAGGAATTACGATACAACCGTCGTGAAGCCTCAGTAAATAACGTCTATCTGGCTCCTGCGTCTGCCAAATTACTTGGCAAAAACTACAGACTCTCCTTAAATAAGCGTCTAGTTTGGATGCGGTTTCGTCTTTATATATGTACCATCTAGCAGCACCTTATACAGCTAAATGTCTTGGATAATACAATTACATTTACTTATTTTTAAAAAAGAGTATAAATTAAATGAAATCTTTTTTTAAATTAAAATATTTTAAACGGATTAAACGCGTAGACTCACCTGTGATCACGGACTACTGTAAAGTGTTCGAAGCGTCAGATTTACAATCAATCCATTGATACAGTTTTATTTAAAAGATGTAAAAATTACGATTATCAATCGACATCATTGGAATAGCCAACATATATATATATATATAGGGCCAGGCCTATGTATATATATATATATATATATATATATATATATATATATATATATATATATATATATATATATATATATATATATAAAGGCCAGAGCTACAAATTAAGATTCATCGACTTTAATGGTAAAAGTCAGTCAACTGTTCTATTGAACACCATTGTAAAATTTGACGTTTTATTTCTATGACACATGGTAAATGTTATGTAGGTTACATTAGATAACGACGGAGTTTCACCATTAAAATTGGTAAAAAATAAGATTTACTAAAAAATCCTAGGATTTATTAAATTTGGGCTTTTACAGCAATATTATGTATATTGCTTTATAATACCAACAATCGCGGCTATCTCGTAATAAAATAACAAAATATAAAATACAATTATAATAAACAACCTTATTTCTTTGAAATATTCAGAGCCGCAACACTATTAGCTCTAGTCGATGAATAATTTTATGAATTTATTCCTTTTTCGTCGACTCGCACTTTATCAAATTCTTATTCAATTCTACAGACGTGCTCTTCAATAAAACTACTAACTGGATTGGGGTAATTCTTTAAGACCGATATTTTATTTCTATAGACTACAGATAATAAGGTGCTTTATGTGCTATTATTATTAGTAAGATTGTAAATAATAATATTTTTTATTTTCGTGACTTTACACATACTATGACCACATACTACTGTAAAGTGTTCAGAACGTCAAATGTAAATAAAGTATTTTCGAATACAACAATATAAGTGATTAACTCGTTTAAAATAATTTTATTTAAAAGATTGTAAATCTTATATCGTTACTAATTGCTACTTTCAATTCCATTGTGTAAATATTTTACAACTTTGACATAATGTTTTCATTTATATCTTTCAAACTGTCATGAACACAAAACACGTATATTTTTTTTGTAAAATTGGCTCTCAAATTAAGAAGTGTGTAAAAAAATCAAATAATTTGACATTGATTGTGAGTTAGTGGGACAGCGTCTGACTGTAGACACAGTTGTTTGTGGGACATTGAAATCTCGATTTTGGGCAAAAAAACATTAAATGGAGTGTTTTGGCACTAGATCCTCTCTGACTATTCTATGCGAGAGAAACCATGAAGATGCGTTTCTACTACATTGATTGATATCTCTGTAAATCACAATCTCGCGATAGAAATAAAATAATTTACTCCGACATCTAATCTATCAAAGTACTAAGGTACTCGTATTGTTCTCTTGTAATCTACATAATATTGCGATTGGATAAAAAAAAGTCACATTACGCTTGCTCATTTTCCTTATCCACACAAAAGGGGAAGATGAAACACCCCAAGGTATTGAATGGAAAATTAATATAAAGAGCAAGTAGGAATTTTGCTTTTAGGAAAATTGCTGTCATTGTAATCGTATGCGAATCAGTGCTGTGTATAAAATTACTTAGCTGTTTCTACTGTTTTACTCGCGTAACGCTTTTCTGTTATACATGCCTATAGGTATGGCATAGTTATATTATTACAGAAATGTATATTGTCGTGGGCAAAGAAGAGTGAGACAGCCTCTAACTTTAAACGCTATTGGTTGTGGGTTCAATACCCACTCGTGGGAATGATTTTATGTATATCTTGATTTTATA
Source organism: Dryadula phaetusa (assembly GCA_032432895.1). Classification (NCBI taxonomy): domain Eukaryota; kingdom Metazoa; phylum Arthropoda; class Insecta; order Lepidoptera; family Nymphalidae; genus Dryadula; species Dryadula phaetusa. The sequence continues at coordinate 4,182,700 of JAOYRS010000029.1, forward strand.
TATATCTTGATGTGGGTTGGAACGCTGCCAAAGGAGTGTCTCGACACTAGGTTACCTCTGGTTATCCTATGGTTACGCCGTATAAAGCGTGTAGCTGGTTTTTTTATTTACATAATATGTTTGATGACTAACTCATTATATGTTTAAACGTTATATTATGCAAATAAGTAACTGACAAAGCTGGTCACAATACTTCACATGAAGGTAAAGAAAATGTGAAACTGAAAAATAGGTTTTTTTAATGAAACTCCTTCTTACGTCTACGTGACATATCTTCAAGAATGGCTTAAGTCCCCATTGGCTAAAAAACAGACGTTTGCTGTATTCTCGGCGCTTAGTTAGTACTAAGATAGTCCCGTGGTAGAGCAAACAGTATTCAAAATTCTTAAAAAAAACCAAAATATATCAACACAATTCAGTATGACAATGTTTCTGGGTTCGATTCCCACTCGGGGGAATGATTATATTTAAATTATTTTTATTTCCTCGCTCTGGTAAGACAAAAAGCGGCGTTGAATTCTGTCACTCAATACACAATATCTAGAATTTGACGAAAATCGGGATAAAAGCGTGAAGCTAAAAAAATATACAAATAAAAAGTATGCTCTAAAATTACATTGAACATTCATTATTCATAAATCTATTATTGTATTATGAAATGTTTATTTTTTATATTATAGGCATAATATTCCATATTGAGCGTTATTTCAAATGTATAGCAAACGGCGCGTTAATTAGTTGGAGAATATTCATGACCAAAATGTCTGATTTGTTTAAAACTTTTTGATATTTTATGAGTTTAATCTCGTAATGCTTTGATTACAAATTATTCATTTATGTACTGAATTCTAATAATTAAAATGCTTAGAATACCTGTTCTACTTTAGATATTGCTTGATATATTTGACGTGGTTGTTTTTAGAAATATAATCTGAGAGACCTGTAGCTCAGGCTAGCGACGGTCATCTTAAACTCACAGGTAGCTATTAGTACAGTAGCACATGTAACAATAAAGATATCATCTTAAAGAAGATACTGATTAATTTAATTCTGCAGTTAACACTGGTGGTACAATTCCATTTCTTGAAATGTAATGTAAGTAAAAATTGTAAAATAATGTTTTTTAACAAAATTAAGGCGTGAGTAACTGTAAAAAAAATTAGTGGTTGGTTTGTTTCCCAGGAGGTAATGATCATTTAATAAAAATATTATTTCATTTATCTATACTATGATCGCCACTCAGTACATAATATTTCGATTTTAGACAGAAAACAATCAGCAGATATTTATATTGACGTCTTGACATTAGGTTATCTCTGACTACTCCATTATACGGGATAAAATAAACCTATTATTAAATTTTATTATTAAAAGTCCCTTCTAAATTGTAATTCTAGAGTCTATTTTTCAATCTAAAAGAAAAAGTAACTGCGATGTAAATGCATTTCCATTAAATCTCAGAGGAAAATAAAATGTATTCTTAAGCGGTTCACAAAGCAAAGGTTTCGTTTGAAGTGAATTTTTTCACTGACGTGTGATTGACTTCACGCCGCTGGTTACGGGCATCTTTATTTATGTGGATAATAAAACTGAGCTTATAAAAAGCTTAGGGAATAAAATGCGGACTTTATATTTTACTTCTGAATTTGGCACTACTATAACGTAAATGGCATTGTCGTAATATACGAACCTATCAATAAATACTTTACTATTTAGATATTTTGAATAATCATGTAAAATTGAAATATTTCTTCCCTGTAGTTCAAAATTTGTACTTTGTTTCCATATATTAAGAAACAAATGTGGTATAAGCAAAATTATTTTAAATCTACTTAAAAAAGCCTTTTTACATTCATAATGAAAATAATAAATAATGAAAGTATCTTTTCGTTTTTTCTCGACTGAGACTGTCCTGAGTTCTCTCTGCTTCCCCTCATAGCAGCTTCGAGACAGTCTCCGCTTTTAGTGGGATTCACGTTGTTAAAAGGCATATTATATATAATCGTTAACCCGCAAGTGGGTCGAACCTACAACTTGCAATTGAGCACACTTGTTGCACTGAGCCACGATGCCACATTACTTATATAAGAACTTTATAACAAAAATGAGTGAATTAGAAAGAATATTTATTAAAGTATACTTAATAATGTTTTCATTACATAGGGAAATTCTTATTATATTTAATTTATATTGAAAAGAATTTTCTCTTCAATGTAGCGGGTCTTTAAATAATGAAGATACAATGAGCGGTCTCAATTGTTCGGGAGAAAGTTTGTTGTTTAATAAAACTTGTTCAATATTCTTCTATACTTTGAAAACATATTTTTGTCGATCAGTTTATTCAAAGCATTTTATAATCACTATTTGATGAACCTTTTGAACATTTTTATTTGAGATTTTATGCTTTTTAAGTATATTTTTTGCTTAAGTGTGTAACTATATATTACATTTTTTTTTCCTATGTTTTTTTTGACATTTTTTTATTTGAGGATCTCCTAAAATAATACTATAAAGCTCTTGGTAGGTAGGTCTCTTTATCCCGCATAGCAGGGTAGACATAAAGTACCTAGTGTCAAGACACTTCGTACTTTGCTTTCCACCAAGTGGAGTGGTTGGAATCAATGCCACATTTGTCTTACCAGAGTGAGGAAGCAAAAATAATTTAAATATAATTAGGAAGGAGGAGGAAGGAGGAAGCAAAAATAATTTAAATATAATCCCGAGTGGGGATCGAACCCACGACCAATCACGTTTATAGTCAAATACTATCCCAATGCGCCATATATATATATATATATATATATATATATATATATATATATATATATATATATATATATATATATATATATATATATATATGTCATTCAAAAAGCTTTCAAAACAAATACTGGCAAGCATCGGACATATTCTAATCCGTCCGATATTAACGTATAACTTGTTGAATGGAGCGCTTGGATCGCAGGAGTCAGTCATATATTTTTAATTCTATTGATTATACTATAATACTACTACTATAATAATACTTATACTTTTAACAAAAAAATTCAGTGAAAAAATAATTGAAGCTACATAATCCTTAGTTGGCAGTCAAAAAGTCAGTCACTCTTTACTACTTGCCACCAAAATCAATACCTTTTTTAATAAAGAAATTAAAATATTTTAAATATAATCACTAACTAATGGACACAAACCCACAAATAATCAAGTTTACAGTCAGATTAACCCACTGTTTGCTATGACAACAATTAATTAATATTTATATTTAAAAATCATTAATTATTTATGTACCAAACAAAAGAAGGAGCTTATAGCAATTTATATTAATAACTAAGAATAAAGGGTATTATAACAATGCATCTGCCATTTAAATTAGTCTCCAAACAATCATGGAGAAATTGTGCTTGGCATCGTTAAAATAACAAAAATCCACGTCTCATTAAAGTGACAGCTGTGCGTCAATTAAACATAAAATATAGAGCCCCGCGTCGTCCCCGCTAGTCCCCTTGCCTTCCTTCGCCCACAATCCAACCCAAGATCTCATTAGCACAGCTCTAAATGTACAATTTATTTTGTATCCGACACCAGCTTTGTTTCTCTTACAAGTATCGCCACTCACTGAAGGTTAACATCGGCTTCTCTCAATTAAAATTTTGAACGCAAATTGCTAAAGTTCGATGAAATTGAGTTTCTTATGATCGTTTCGCAAATTGTTAGATTTGAACGGTGTTCAAAAATCTATATAATTTTTTGCTAAAATATATTTTATATTTATTATCAACCACGCTTGTGAAGTAATCAGAAAAACTAATATTAAGTCTATTCGTCCGTCGCATTTTCTATGGCTTGTCTTAGAGATATATTACGTAGGCGGCATTATAGAGCGACGCTTTATTCAGATTCAACGATATCTATATTTATTGTAAAAATACTAAGAAAATTGGAAGCAAAATTTAATATTAGTATGTTTTTTAATTAATAATTATAAATAATAAGCAAGCATGGTCAAATATTCTTCAATTCTTCCAGCGCGCAATATCTCGATTTCGGGCGAAAAGCTGTCAACGGAGTGTCTAGGTTTTCCGACTGCTGTGCGGGATAAACTTAAAGCTATAAATATTTCTCAACTCGTATATCAGGTTCGACACCTGCCGAATGTACCACGACAGCGTCTTTAGTGTTTCTTTTGTATTTTTAGTAAAAACTTTCTAATTTATTTGTGTACTTTTCTTTAACCCTTCCCATAATATTTGTAAATACTAAAATTTAAATAGAATGAAATCAAAATGTAATTAATATCATAGAAAACTAATTATTTATATCGCAATTAAACCAATGTTATATTTGAATTTCATATTGTTGTAATTAATAACAAGCTAGTTGAAATTTATTTCCATTTATTTTTCAACGTCTATTTATGATAAGGCCCTTATTGCTTTCAATTGTATCAATTATCAATTTTTCTGTTAATTAATATAGAAAAATGGTGAAGTGTTTTCAATGTTATAGTTTGTATAACCATAAGTATAAACCATGTTATAGTTTTTATAAATATAAGACCAGTTATAGTATAATTAGAAACGAGTTAACTTGGGTTGCAAAAGCAAGGAATTTCAGGAAATCCTCTGTTATTGCTCTTCCAAGAAACTCTTACATTTCAGATTTCTACATAAATTAGGTGTAGTTGTGCAATGTCTTTCAGTATCTCCGTTAGTAACGGAAGTCTTATATCAATAAAAGGTTAAAAGTGACAAATGCATATATGTTTAAAAAATGGCATGATAATTAATTATTTATCTATTGGTAATTGTTTTTTTTTCGAATGAAAAACACTAGTTAACAAAAAGTTAACCTGATGTTTTTAGTAATAATAATAAAACAAAATACGTTTGTTATTTGTATTTCCTACGTCACAACGAAATACAAAGAGTTAAATCATTGTATGTTTTATAAAAGTAAAGTAATATGATAGATGATTTTCGCGAAATGTTTTAAATTAAATGATTTTTAATTTATTAATTGAATATATTTTGGTATTCAAAAATATATTTTGGTACACTTTACAGTAGTCCGTGGTCACAGGTAGACTAAGGTGGCATTCGTCTGTCAGTTGCTGCAAAAAATAATTATATAATCTATCGCCATCTGTTTCTTAATTGTCTCGCGTACCGCCCTGTATTCTGACAGAATCAACTGAGTATATATTGCTCTCTGGTGTGTTGGATTTGAGATTTCAAAGTGTACTCTAAAGTATTCAAAACGTTGAAAACTCGTTCAAAAATGTATTTTCCAATTCTAAAATATACGCAATAAATACGTTTAAAATAGTTTTTTTTATAGAAATAAAGTGGTTTAATGTACTTCAGAATAAATCATTAAATATAGTGCAAGTTGATATCATTTAGAAAAGTCATAAAAATAAAAACACGGTTTTTAAAAAAATTTATAAATTATATCCTTATACGCAGAAATATTAATAGATTTAAAAGTAATTTACGATGAGACTAAAACGTATATATCAGCGTCTCAGCGCCGGCGATCGTAATACGTTTGAACGCCAGGAACTAAGACAAAATTTATGTTGTGGTTTAAATGTGTCTAGTTTAATCCTATAGCGAGATTCCTACGAGCACAATCTAAGTAAGCCTTGCCTGTTAGAACTTTCCTTTCCATTATTCCTTTATGCCTCTGAAGGCGCCGCCTAATCCGATCCGAAATGTTTCCTTTGCAACTTTTTACCGTGAAACTTCCAAATTGAAGTCGGTCGAAAGACTTAAATCCGTGATGCTTGTGACAAAGATGGTCCGTCCTCAAAGTATTTAGAATATTTGCTGGTTGTTTTATTGTACTTCTGGCTATTGGAAAGCAAAAGTTATTTTTTTTGTAATTTTTTTACGGATATAATGGAATTGAGAACAGAAAAATGTGAAACGTTTTTGTCCAAGAAATTCCAAGAAAAGAGAGAAGTTGAGATGTAGTAAGAGAGTGTATTAATAGACGAACGTAGTATAAGGAAGACCAAAAGCGAGTGAGTAACATTGAGATAGAGTGAGTTAGAGTGAAATTAAAACATTTCTAACGTAGAGAACTGTAACTGTACACTGTAAACTGTAACTGGTAGAGAATACGCAGTGATATATTATTATATTTTTTTAAGTGTACGCTTTATCCCTTGCTGCTCCGTCCATACTGACCACCCCGGTCAGTATGGACGGAGCGCCAAACGCTACGGTCCCAGCATATCTCTTTCACCTCGTCCTCAGTAATCAGCCTCTTCATACATGCCCTTCAGGGGTCCTCATGCTTTTTCGTTACCTTCCTCCAGCGTCTTCGTTACTGTGTATTCAAAGGTTAACCGAGGTCTCCCCCGACTTCTCGTACCACTCACTTTAATATGTTATATAATTCTTAACACGCTACTGGATGTCTATTACATATGCAACTATCACAGTGTAACTCTTTTTTACTAATCAATTTTTCCTTAGTTTGTAAACCATAAATTAAGAGGAAAAAAAGTTCTTAATCCTCTTTACTATCTTTCAATCAATTAAACAATGTAAGAAAATTTTGCAATTCAAAAAACAACTAATAATTTCTTGCCATCCGACTTACTTAAAATTGATGCACAGTGTAATATAATATTTTCATAGCGGGACATGATCTGACAACAGTGCCGCAATTATGTCAAAATTGGACTTGATTTTTTTGTAAAATTAACCATTTAAATAGACAAACTATTTTTAGCTTAAATAAGTGAAAATTTATGGGTTATTATTTTGAATATTACAAATTAACGTGATTACATTTATTATAAATACAATATAATTTTATTAATGCATCGTCAGTAATAAATTGTATATGGGGAGAGGCAACATATGTGACAACTCATTAGCTAATAAATTTAAACTATAATTTTATTATTAGTACAGCTTATTTAGCAAACTTTCCAAATTACAATTGTGCTCATAGATTATATTTTAGTAAAAGCTTTAAAGCTGTTGGGAGTATTTTCTATACCAGGCGTATGTTAATTGGTAAGGCTTGCATATATAATTTTCTTTAATCATGTGACATAGGAATTTGGTTTCGCTTTGCTTATGTAGTGAGTAAGTGAACAAATCAAACCTCTTTGGGTAAGTACATATAAAATGACATAAAAACAGAATTTTAAACGGGAAAATGGCCGCTGACTCCTGTAAAGTAATCAAAACGTCAGGTTTTCAAAAATATATTTTCGAATTAATAATACTTTTAAAATAGTTTCATTTACTCTTATGAGTTGATTAACGCCTATATTTTGTGTTAGGTAAAATCTATATACTATAAGTGAGTACGCATGTTCGTCTTACAATTATTTAATTTGAATGATTAGAGTTAACTGGCTCATATATCTTGGTAGTTAGAAAATTTCATATTCCAGGTCAGGCTAAGATCATTTAAGTTATTCCATCATCAAACTCTCAATGAAGATAAAACTTATTTCCTATTAAATATTCCTATTTCTAAATTAAGTCTAGAGAATATACTTGTTTGTAGTTGTGCTTAAAATAAAATAATAAAGAGAAAAAAATAACTTTTTTTTAAGTTCTTAAAACATCAATATGGAAAACATAACGTAATAGTAGTACAATTAATTAATAGAGAAAGAATAAAAACATTAATCATACACGAAGTGTACAATAATATACCTGCATATATTTATGTAATAAATAAATAATTTATGGATAATAAATACCGCTGGTAAAGCATTTAGGGAAAATATATAGTATAGTAAGATCCACTAACCCAATATTAATATGTCTCATGATGGATACCAAAAGAAAATATAGAAATTAAATAAAATAAATATATACTTGCAAAAGCTCGAAAAACTAATGTATTATTAATTGAACAACATGGCACATTGCATTTGTATGGAATGATGAATATTCGACCTCGTTTTTGTTTTCCTTACAATCTTCCCTGAGTGAGGCAATAATGTAATACATAAACAAGAGGTCGCCTCCGAACTGCTGTCACATTCGGCTTGCAATAAATTTTAATGGGGACTACGGGCAAAATGAACACTTAACTAGTTTAAGGGAACAGGGATAATGTCTTATATAAAGGCCAGGTAGAATAATTTAGTAATCAAATTGAGTAAATCACTGTTGGTTTCTGTAATTGAAATACCAAGATTAGTTTCTTACTAAAACGTAATTGTTATAACTCCGATTAATATTTTTAACCAAAATCAATATATATTACGCTGTTACTTTTGTAGACATGACATAATTATATTTTATAAGCCAGCCTTGAGAAAGCGTCTGATTGTAAACCATTCGATTCCCATTAAAGAGAATGATTGTATTTTTTTTACCATTTCCTCATTCTGGTTAAACAAAGCGCGGTATTGAGTTCCGCCACTCAACACCTGAAGTCTCGAATTTTGCAGATAGTGGAGTAGGGAATGTATTGAAATACCCACTATTTCTTATTTAGTCTGCTATGCGGGATAAAATCGTGATAATTTTGACTATTTTCCGCAACTTCATACAAAAATTATATGTAATTTGTGGTTTAGCTTAAAATAAAGTTGCGTAACGAAATCTTAAATAAGTTTTATTTGTAAGTTTTATTCACATTTAGCATTAGAAAAATATAAAAAAAATATATAAGTATTTGGTTATATAGATCACGAAGATATGGAACTCATGGTTTAGTGGTTAGAACGCTTCACTGGTTTCCACCAAATGTGGGTACAGGTTCTGCTGCGGTCATACAATTTTCATTCGTTGTTAAAAAATATTGTTCACAGTGTTAATTATTTTGTATTTCAAGTCACAAAATACTAAGTAATAACTTAGTAAATAATGTTTAATATTTTGTAAAATAACGAAGAAAATATTTACATATCCACCATTAACTCCTTACAATCCCATCGAAAGCCGATAATGGAATGTGCGAGGCAATAATGCGGTCGACCGAAAAGCTGACCGGACTTTGTAATTAGTTAATTTATAATTTTTCAAAAATATACTTATTAATTATAAAGCTACTGGGACAGTAACTTGATATGATGATTGGGACAGTAACATGAGATGATGCGATGATTTTATACGTTAAATATATATTAATAATCGGGAAATTGAAATAAAAACAGTTATCATTGCCCTACTCTGCTATCAGAGCACAAGAGCGCCCTTATGCTCGGTGTTGTGTTACGCTAAAAATACCTCGACGGAACGGAATAAGGGGCGGAAATCGAACAAGCATCTTAAAACTAAATTCTGTTTACCAAGAGGTAACGATGTGTAAAGTTAAAGAAGAACAATAATTTTAATTTATCATATTTTCACTATTACATACAAATTCCATTTGAGAATGGTCATTTAAAATAATTCAAAGTGTAGTGAATTATATATAAATATATATGTATGCGATTTGCTTTATATATTAATGATTAATTACGTTTATATGAAACGAAGGCAACTTTGTGTACTAATTATTAATTGTTAATTATACTGAAATGTTATTTCTCGTATTTAACACAACTAGCAATGTTTTCTAACTTCTTTCGAAATCCAATGGCAAGTATTATTAAAAATACTGTATAAAAACTTACAATATAAAGGTGCAGCGGGACAGCGTTTGAGTGTAAACGCTTTTAGTTGTGGGTTCAATTCCCATTCGGAATGGCTATATTTCAAAATTTATTTTCATTTCTCTGCTCTAGTAAAACTCATTTAACAATGTCTCGATTTCGGGCGGAAAATAAGCAAGGAAAATAAGTATATTAATACTAGGTTGTCTCTGACTACCCAACTATGCGAGATAAAAAATAAAGCATGACGATACTGGACAATATTACAGAAAGTATATAAAAATGTTAATTCAAATACATCTTAAAATATAATGAATGTAAGATGAATACGAAGTAGTGTTAAATTTGTCTGACTTATGTTACTACGAACGTAAATAATACTGCTATACGCTCACCTGAATAAAAATATATTCCATTTTATATTCTGCACTATAATAAATGTGTACTTTAAATCAAATTTTGAAATAAACTTTCAAGCGCAGTACAACTTCAACGTGTTTGCGTATTTACTTAATATTGATTTCTTTGGCAGTACAATTTGAATTTTATTATTTGGAAATATAATAAATGTAGCAAAATGTAACAAAATATAGCATAGTGTTAGCAAAATGTAACAAAACTTAGCAAGCTATAGCAAAATATAGTAAAGGGGAAAGGGGGTACACAGAGGAATACGTCTAGAGTGACTTAAGAAGAGTCAAAAAATATTTTTTAGGTCATCGCGCCGCGGTCGCTGATGGCTTAGCTGGGCCTTCCTCCAAGGGTCTCACCCGGCTGGGTTAATCGCCCGGGTAGCAATAGTACCCCCCTGAATCCAATGATCTTATGATGACACAACGATCAGGGGGAGGATAAGTCAGCAGTTATCCTCCCCCTGATCGTTGTGGTTCCGTTCCAGCGAACTGTATCTTTTTTATTAGTTACCTTAAATCAAGTAAATATTTTTTTGTTTTTGACAGTAATATAAATTGGCAGTTCATGTGATAAGGTGTTAATTACTTACTATCTTATCACTAACTAAATCAATTGAAGCGGTTTTTACTTAAGACTCCTAAGAAGAATTAATTTCTTGATCAAATATATTTATAAAGGGACACTATTACAAATGCAGTTACGATATACATACTATCTTGTTGTGATATTTACAGAGTGTTCTCTCAAGTGTGAGTACACTTTTTATTGAGTTTAGTTGCAGTGGAGTTGAAGGATATGCCAAATATCACCTCAATCGGAAAATAGGAAATTGATAAAATTTTATGAAAAAAATAGATAGATAAAAACTTTATTTCACACTTATACAACATATATACACATATATGTATGTATATATAGTTATATATATATATATATATATATATATATATATATATATATATATATATATATATATATATATATATATATATATATATATATATATATATAGTTAGGAAATAAATATATTGACTGTTGAATCTCAATACATCTTTGCTGATGTAATTTATGCGTAGAAAAATACTAATAATTTTACTAAAATGGGTAATGTACACAATATCAACACCAGAAATTGGCATAAGCTTACCGCGCCTGTAACTCGATTGCATCGAGTCCGCAATTCTTTCATTGGACAGTCTGTATGCTTTTACAATAAGATCCCAGAAAACAAATATAAAAGTGTAGTTTAGTAAGTTTAGATATTAAAGCTATGTACGATAATTATATTTTTATTTCAAAAGTGATTAACAGAACAAAAAGAAACACTATCATTAGAGACGAGCAATATGTATAAAAATAATATTAATATTTGAACTACAGTGAAGAGGCGATCATTGACCATCGTGGCGCAGCTTAAGATCACCTAACTGTAAGCGCGATAGGTTGAGAGTTCAATTTTCACTCGATTAAATGTCTAGTAAGACAAAGTGCGGTGTGGACTTCGCCACTCAATACGCAATGTTCCGATTTCCGCCGGAAAGTATTCAACAGAGTGTCAGTTGCCTGTGACTACCCTGCTATGCGGGATAAAGCGTGAAGCTGAAAAATATGAACATAATTAGTAATATGAACAATGCACAGAAGTTTAGAGAATTGGTGTAGAAAGCATGACCATGATGTGCGTGACCCCATCTTATAGCATGGGATGGTTGTGCTGCTCGCCATCATATCATATAAGTTACTTTTGCCTCCAATGCCCTTATATAAATACCTTAATGAATAAAAAAATTCGTTCTACTGTTTTTGTGTTTAATAGTTAAAAAGTAGCTTTAAGCCTAAAGTCTATACGTAGAACAACAAATAAGAAATGTTTAACAAAGTTTTTACTTGTTTATTAAGATTCAACGAGTAAGAGTTGTTATTAAAAAGTTCTTAACTGAGAATATTCTGCTTAAGTATTTAAAATTTCACTATAAAAATGTCGGCAACTTCAACTCGTTTAATAGTTGAAAATTTATTTTAAATAATATACGTTATATACTGATGTTGTATTGGTGAAGTATTTTACGGTCGATATACATTAATTAATAGTTTAAATTCCATGTAAAAATATTACTCAACAGCAATTATTTACAAGAGGTATATGAGATTACTGTACTATATATTGAATATATGTTATTTATTTTGTTTTTTAGATGATTTAAAAAAAAGAATATAATAGTATCTTAAAAAAACGTATAACGCTAATCCATTCGTTCTACAAGAACGCATGTCATGGCGGTCAGAGCGCTTGGACGGTTTAAAAGAGGCACGGGTTTGAATCCCGCTGCATTCTTATACATTTTTTAAAAATGTTGAATAATATTAAAAGAAACCGTCTTAAACTCAATTGTTACATATGCAAGCCATAACAATTTTTCTTACTTTTCACCCTATATTATTTGTTTCATAATAGATATTCACTTCAATTTTTGAATGTACCTCGCTTACCCAGTGATAATCAAGACATTGCGTGTGCGAGCGAGGAAGTGAAAATAAAGTAAATATAATCACTCCCCCGAATGAGGATCGAACCCACAACTGATCACGTCTACAGTCAGACGCCTTCACACTGCGCCACGACCGGTCTCATATCCTATAAAACGCATAAAATAAATATTACACACGATACCATGTATTTGATATAGGGAGAATAGCTTCATAAAATCTAGCAATACTTTAATTTACAAAATACATTTTTTATTAATAATTTAAGCTGTAACCACTTCAGTATAAGGTTCCTTAAACTAATGATTTTTTAATATGTTGTACATTTACTTATATTCTATTGATAAAATCGATATCTTTTTTAAAAGAAAGAAAACCTGTTCGATATATAAACAATAATGCATAATGGCTTGATTTTTAAACTCGTATTGCATTACAATAACATAATTTATGTCATTGGGGTTATCCATATAATTTTGTCGTTAAATGCAAAAGGGTCTATCTCTATATTTAAACAATTTTACATGAGTAAAGGTAACGGCAGGCGCATGGCTGAGTTATGGTAATAATCTCGTTCATCGTCCCCATATCCAATGACCGGAAACTTTCTGATAAGGTCAAGCCTACTATGTTTTATATCCATTTTTATGTGTATTAAAAACTATATTTCCTTTTTTGTTACATACTGTATATGGAACTTTGTGTATTATTGAAGATTAAAAGGAAAAAAAGAGAAAGGTATCATATAGACGATATCTTATGTGTTTAAAGTTTGCATAGTATTTTAACTAAAATGCGACCGCTCGATTATTATTAATTAAATAAGATATAAATTTTTGTTTGTTTTATATTAAAATTTAAAGAAAATTTTGTCTGGAAAATGAAAACGATTGTAGTAGAATCATACCTCCAAGTGTGGATCGTATCCACAGTTATCGCGCAATACTATCAAACATTGCACTGCACCATGAGTATTTCAGATCAATAATATAATAAAAAATAATATTTCTTTATATTTATGTAATCTCTGAATGTGTACTAAATAAATTGATTATATTGAATTAGGACTATTACATTCACAACTGCATTACAGTTTAGTTTATAATATTTATATCAGCTTCGTGCTCCATAGCATAGAAGGAAAGACCCCAGTGTAAGGAACGTGTAACGTGGCGGACCTCAATAGATTAAATATAATCATTTCATGAATAGAAAACAAAACCACAGCTAATCGCGATTATAGTCGGTTTCTATACCACTGTGCCACAATGGCCTAATATTATAAATAGGTTATAATTATTATTACGTTCACATATGCATTACAGTATTATTTGTAGTAACAAATGATAAGAATTATTAATTTCCATATCGTTACGGACAGACGGATCACATTAGATGACTATCCCGCATATCGGAAAGACCAACACATTACTCAGGATTGAAGGGCTTTCGAGGGTGATAATTTGACGCGACTACCACGTAGGGCGCAAATCCGTCTGCAAACGACAGGTCATGGGACCCTTTAATGAGTTATATGTATTATAAAGCTGTTTAGTTTTTAGTTTGAGAGTTTTAATTCTTTATTTTCTATAGTTTTAGACAGTTTAGTAAATTATGGAATATATTTTTGTATATAATTATTGCATACATTAATGTCATTTGCAATGACATTTGTTGTTAAGTGAGAAAGTATCTTATAAATTATTAATAAGTAAGAAAAATTCTTATAATTTATATTAACTTTTTTTAATTAATTTTTAATTTAATACCAAGCTTTTCACATTACCTGAAGCTATATTTAAATTAAATCTCAATTTAATTAACGTTTATTACCACATATTAAAATAGAAAAATATTTTAAATAGATTTAAAACAAAATATTTCATAGAATTTCTCATTTTTATTTCCATAATTGCTCTAGAAAGAGTGGTTTAAATTGAGCGCGACAAGTAGTGGCGGAGGGCATCGCTAAAAGGGATTCGAATTTAAATAAACTATTGAGGGATAGATTAAAGAGTGTCCTCGTAGCGTAACGTCTATCATGTGCCGTTTTTTACGTTTTAAATTTTTATTACTTTTGTTCCGGGGTGAACGTTTTAAAATATACTTCCCATATATATGTAGATATGTAGTTGCCTGCCTATTGATAATTATTTATTTGTTGAAATGTTTAGTTTGACTGAAAAAGTTTTCTTTGAGATATATTTTGCTACTTTTTGGACGTTTTTTCAAATACTATTTTATTTAGGTGTAATTTTTATGATAACTCTCTAAATATTTCCACATTTTTGTGTATAAAACCGTGCATAAATTGCCTTTATATAAACAAATGTCCATTTAAAATGTAAATAATTGATATTCGAGATTGACAGCATTAGTAATAACGTTATCTAGGTAATTATCAAAGTGGATATATATATATATATATATATATATATATAAACAAAGTTCTAATAACGTGTAAATTAAAATAGCTCCATACAACATTAAGTGACGTGATATCTTTAATATTAGTGAAAAATAGTCATTAGTGTAAGTGGACGTGAGGAGCGCGTAGGCATTGGAACTTCATATGAAGTTAATTGGATTTTTCCGTTTGCCGCGCGGACGTGTTTCGACTGAATAATAAGTGCTTAATAGTGTTTTCAGCTGCGACACGCTCTCTACGATCCAGCTATTGCTAATGGTATGGAGAATATTAATACTATGTAGGATATCGTATTTTTATGATTTATTGGGTTTTCTTGTGGGTCATGTGGAACGATTTCAAGCTTACTTATTATACGTTTTTTTAAAAATGTTTTCTAATCCTAAGTGTGGAATAACACTTTAAAAATAGTATAACTACTAGACTAGTTTATTTTAAAGTGTTTTTTCATAAAATATATACATCGTAAGATGTATATATTTTTAGAAAATTTATAATGATAACTCTATAACACATGGCTTAGTGCGCTTGAATATATTAAAAGCCCAGGACTAAATCCAGCTGCGTTTAATTATTCCTAATAATATTTTTTTGTTTTTTCTTGTATAAAGCGTTTTTTTATACCTATTCTGGCGTTTTTTTTATACCTACTTTTATACCTATTTTTTATACCAGGCCTATTTGTGAAGTTAAGATATATTACATTCGAAGCCCATGTCGTCTTAAATCTTTGATAGGTTAACTCATTTCCCGCATTAGGGTTAGTGCTAAAATCGAGCCTCAAAATCTTTGTGGGTAGCGTCAAAAATTCTAACTGCTACAATGATGTTACAAATTTATTAAGACTTTTTTTAGCTTCACGTGGAGTTCAGTGTAGAGTGGCGGAACTCAGCGCCGCGCATTGTCTGGCAGAACGAGGAAATAAAAATAATTTAAATATAATTATTCACCCGAGTAAAAATCAAACCCACAACCTCACAGCGCCCCTACCGGCTTCAGTTTTTTTATTAACTAAACTTATTTGATATATTTCTTTACAATGGTTCAAAAACTGGTATGAAAAATAATACAGTCAATGCCTACCTCGTTCTTTTCATCCACTGTCATTAGTTTTCTTATAAATGCTCTCTGGGGGGTCCTCATGCTTTGTACGTGACCTTTCTCTAGTATTATTGACCCTGTGTTTTTGAAGATAAACTCACTCAATTCTTTTCTTAGGAGATATTCATTTAAGAATCGTAAAAAGATTTAAGACGCAATACGTGTTTCAAGGTTATATAATAATTTACAATATACATACAATATAAATAACTTATTTTAGTGTTTTAATATATTACATCGTGGCGAAATAGCGCAACGTCTGACTGTAAACGTTTGGTTCCCACTCGGAGATTGATTATTTTATTTTTATATGAAATGTGATATTTGAAATTATTTTTATTATCTGTTTTGGTAAGACAAAGAGCGTTGTTCCGCCACTTAATATGCAACATTTCGAATTCGGGCAGAAACAATAGGTTCCACTACAATGTTGCTATATGGAATAAAGTGTGAAGCTGTAAAAAATAATAATTTATTTACAAAAATGTCTCATAATGATCTCACTGTGTGTTAAAGACAGTAAATTCTTATCCGTACATAAAAAAATCATATATCAATATAATATTTCATAAAAATATATACCAGCTCCTTGATATGAGAGTGTAATTCGAGGCTTTTATGACTTATAAGTTTATAGTCCTCGTTTAATAAATTTCTTTACGTAATACTAATGTTTACGTAAACATTTTCTTTATTTATTATTATTATTATTATGAATTTATATGTATTTATTTTCTACTTAATTATTTGTTTATTTTTCTACATATTAAATTCCACATATTAAATGAACTTATTTATATTTCTAATTAAAAAAGTATACTTTTATTTATAATAAACAGCAATTATAAGTTTTAAGTTGTCGAACTCAACGCCGTACTTCGAAACTTTCGTAGATAGGAAAAATAACAATAATATAAATTGAAATAATTTCCCTAGTAATTTGTCTGTTTATTTTATAATTATACTTATTTATTTGTAACAATTTATAAACATTTACATTTTTTTTCACCTTGTCGCCCTCCACTGCTGAATTTAAGCCTGCCTCATAGAGCGATTCCGATCGTGAGCAACGCGCATCGATTCGCTGTCTGCTATCTTTTTTGTATATAAATATATCATCGTGATGTAGCGGAACATTAAACTCAATTGTTTGCAGGTTCGAGTACCACTTGGGGAAATGATTATATTCAAAAAAATATTTTTAATACTGCTCCGATAAAACAAATCACGGCGTTATTCACCACTCAACACAAAATGTCTAGATTTTGGTCAGAAAGCACTGGATGGCATGTCTTGACACTAGGTCATCTCTAACTACTCTGCTATACATTGTAAGGTGTGAAGCCACTTTTTTTAAAGTATAATATTAAAGTTACATACATTTTTGCTTTATAAAACATTTTATATATTTTCAACTTGTTATTCAGAACTAGACTATCATTTTAATAATATCAGTAGAATATTCTACGGAGGCATTTTCAACAAAATGCTTTCGAATAGTTGCATTGTTCCTAACATAAAGCGGTTTAATAGCTTTATGAAACACTTGCATATGAATAGACATTTTTAACGCAACAGAACCTGAAATTTTATATGAATTGAAGCGGACTATTAAAAATAAAGACAATGGAAATATTTTACCGGCGCCGTCAGATACGACAATTACGGGCAAAAATACAGTTTCTGACGCTATTAAATGTGGTTTTAAATTTAAAATGTATCACTATAGTGTAGTTTTATAGATTTAAAATAAGAAATGATAACAAATTCAAATTAAATATATAATAATAATTACTGGTCATTTTAACACAGTGGTTGTAAATCCAAATTCAAATTGATAAAGACTGTATTTGGTGATAAGTTCATGAAACCAGCAGCAAAGTAATTAAAAACATGTTTTTTTTAGCTTCTTCTTTATCCCGCATAGCAGGGTAGAAAGAAAATACCTAGTGTCAAGACAGTCTGTACTTCGCTTTCAACTGCATTTGAGACATTTCGTGTTGAGTGGTGGAACTCAACGCCGCACTTTGTCTTACCAGAGCAAGGAGGGAAAATTAAATGTTAAAAAATATGTTATTATGTAAATAATATAATAATATAAGGCTAACCGGTTAAAGTGGGAAGCTGCAAAAATAAAGGAAATAATAGATTTAGCATCAGTACGTTAAACACTTAGAATACCAAAGATATTTTTGTATAGAATTTACATATTTTTAATTAATAAGCCCTATAAGTCATAATTAATTTTAGATCTCTATAATACTTGTGATAAATGCTTGTTAAGATTCACAACAAATACATTTAAAAGCACAAAAATAAAGAGAACGAGAACGGTGCAGTATTAAATATATAACAAGTAATTTTTTTATACGCATTAAACTAAAGAAAAAGCAAGAAAGATATAAAAAGGCGAGGCCATAATTCAACTGAAACTACTGTTTAATATTAAATGGCGATTGTACGTACAGTTACGCTATAATCCCCTCGACGGACATCACGATTTAACGCGTCCCGCTGAAAAGTCGTAATTATTGTCGACTACTCCCGTATTATAAGAGGAAACGTAATAATAGCGCGCGTAATATTTCTTGTGCCGTACGGATGATCGTTAACTGCGGATTAAATAAATATTTAAACCTATTTTTTTATTATAAAGATAAAAATATATTATAATATTATAGGTATAAATTTAATATTATATGTTTCTACTATGGAAAAAAGCTGGAAAATATATATATAAATTTGCCAAATGTCTGTCGGTTAAACAAAATCAGTTAACAGATATTTATTGAATATCTCTTTAAGGTTACCATAAAATGTACTTTTACGTATCATCATTATTGAAGTCAGAAAGCCTAGTCTTTTAGTCCATGTTGACTTAACAAAAACGATAATATGTGTACGAATATTCTATTATACTAATTCATTATTAGTTAATAATACGAAGTGAGTGTCATTTTGTAATATCACACAATCGCTTTTTATTAGATGCATATATATGTACGTATATATAAATTTTTATTTTATAACAATTGGGAAAAGAACAGCATTTACGCTACATAAAATTATCACATAAAACATAACGTAATCCATTTAAGTTTCCACTTTTACAAAGAACATGGAGTGACTTAAAAAAAAAGAGACAAAATCAAGTAACATACCAAATACACCATACCATTTTTTACATTTTTGGTTTGTCTCTGTCTTTTTTGTTCCGGCTTATCACTGGAACGGCTAAACCGATTTTGACGGAAGTTTCACTCTCAGAAATCTGAGATAATAAAGCTAAGCTTAGACTGCTTTTATTTTAGAATTATAAAATAAAGTAAAAAATATAAATATAATTTAGAGCATACAGCAATGCTATTCTTGCAATGTAAACAAGATAAATTACATTGCATTTGAGTGAAGAGTGGACTCAAACAACATCATCTAACTCATATTACGCTCTAATAGTATTTTGTTGTACAATATTATTACAATAACTTAGCTTTTAAGTAAATAAAGCTTAAACATCCACTTTGTTTCAAGCGTGTTCACTTCAAGAATATTATATTTTTATATCTCAAAAGACGAGTTTTGTTTTCATTTTTAAGCGTACACTTAATTTTCTGAAACCAGTAATTTTTTGTCTTGAGAATATTTTAAATTATTATTGCGATTTCACGCTTCATCCTGTAGGTAGGGTAGGCAGAGAAAACGTAGTGTCAGGACACTCCGATGATTGCTTCCCGACCCGAAATTGAAGCCTTGCGTGCTGAATGGCTCGCCGAACTCAACGCCACGTTTTGTCTTTCCGGTAGTAATTAGCAATGATAATTTTATAAATAATACCGTAGAAGAACAATGTATACATGTTTCTACATGTTGATTCGATTCTTAATTGTAGGAGTGAATATATACTTATAAATTATTTTTGTTTTAATTCAAAGCCCGGCGTTTTATTAAATTTTGCAAAGTTGTTTAATCGTATAACGGATAAAGGAATGCCCTAACGCTAACTCTCAGTCTATCGAGTGTGGTTGATTTCTTGTGCTGGAGAGTCTGAAACCACTCATAATAATACAAACATTAAACCTGAATCGAAGGAGTACGTCTTCAGACCAAGGTGATAATGCTTCCAGAAGCCAAATCTTAAAAAAGTTGGATGTGGATGGCTAATCATAAGCTCATTTTAAAACAAACACTTTAAATTGATAAAAAAAATATAAGACGCACTACAATACGTTTGACATATATTTATACCCGCTAAGAGAGATACTTTCTTCTTAAAAACCTTAATATAATTTGTTCAGCTAAAATACAGTACATTTGCACACAATAGATCAAGCGAGCTAAGTTACGGTTATGATCTCGTTCATCGTCCTGCTCCAATGGCCGGAAACTTTCTGATAAGGTCAAGCCTAAACTGTTTTCATATTTTGTTGCACTCTATTCAAAGCTCATCATTTTGTAGTTAATATTTATTGTTTATTGATTATTGTATAGAAATATTTTGGATTGATAAAAAAATTAAATTATATAAAAAATATCACAGAAAAAAAAAGGAAATGTCATTATGAAATTATATAGAACTTTAAGTGATATTAAAAAATGTAGGTATATTTACGTCCATTTATAGTAAATACGTAATATATCTACTTATATATATATATATACATATATATATATATATATATACATATACATATACATATATATATATATATATATATATATATATATATATATATATATATATATATATATATATATGTCATTTTTATAAACTTTTGTTCAACTCTGGATATTATCAAATTGTTTACCAAATGCACTAAATCAATGACATATACAAAAAGATCTAATAAATAAAGAAATATAGTTTGAAATATAGTTCGCTGTTTTTTAGAACAAGGCTTGTCGTGACACAGTGGGACAACGTCTGACTGTATGCACGATCGGTAGTGGGTTCAATTCTCATTTATTTATTTTCATTTCCTCTCTGTGGTAATACAAAGCGTGGCCTTGAATTCTGCCTCACAATACGCAAAGACTCGATTTCGGTGCAAAATAGAATAGGAAGGGTCTTGACACTTTGTACTTTTTATCTATTTTACTATGTGGGATAAAAGCGTGAAGCTAAATATATATATATATATATATATATATATATATATATATATATATATATATATATATATATATATATATATATATATATATATATATATAAATTATTATCTGTGCATACTCTTCATTATCTACAGACATAAATAAAATTGTGTTTGTTTGTAATATTTAAATTACTGTTTTTTACGAATTCCTGTCAATCTATATACGGTATACACGTATATTCCAAAAATACATTTCCTTTTTTGCTTGTTCCAGATAATCTCTGGAATGGCTGTACCGATTTTGGGTGCTGTCAGCAGCAAATAACTAATGTAACTTATTCCACTTTTATTTTAGAATTTTAAAATAAATATCTAAGCATATTAAATCCCATGAGAACAAAGTCGCGCGCACATATTGTATTAAATTAAATGAATTAAATTCTTTATTACTGGTAGTTTACATAAAAACTGAAAGGGGATTCGCATACCGAATGAAAGTAAGGATCCTTTGCAAATGACAGGTCACGTGACTCCACCAGGGGACACGACAATATCAGCCAAATCGATATTATGCATTTATTTCTGTTCAATATTACATGCGGCTATGGCGCAGTGGGACGGCGTCTCAATAATAAATAATCATTAGTCGTTATAGTTGCCGTTTCGATTTTCATTTGAATGATGCATTAAAAAATTCTTTATTTCTTCGCTTCAGTAAAAGTACGTTGTTTTCTTCCATGATTATACAGTCAAAGCTCTTTATAAGCGCTTCCTTCAATCGCCTATTCACTATATGTGGAGTCAGAAACTAACAAAGAAAGATAACAATTTTGAAAAAACCTATAAAAATTTAAACGCAGCGGGATCCCGTTGCGTTCAAATTTTTATAATTTTTTATACGATATGTGTTCCTTCAATTTAACCCTGATGCTCCTCTTTGTTTGACCAATGTACGATAAGCCACAGCCACAATCTAGTTTATACACCTGCACACTGCAAAGGAATATTTCTTTTCACTGATCTCAAGCAATGGCTCACTTTTTTATTAGGCTTAAATATGGTTTTGATAGAAGCTCTTCTTAAGATGTTGCTAATCCTATCCGGAACTCCCTTCACATATGGTAGAAGTGCTGGCTGTCTCTCCACTGTTGATGGTTTGTTGGTTTTCATACAATGCTGTCGGAGAACTTGCAGCTTGTTCTGATGAAGGGCAGATACTCCGACAGATTTGTTGGAGAGTGACCCTTAGTTCTTCAGCGTAACAAGCTCAAAATGTCATTGGCGACTTTTTGCTAAAGAAAATTTATTGACTGCCATTTTTCTGTCAGAATCGTTAGAATATAACAAAATACTCGACAATCCGATTTTTTTTGGATATACATATATCGTAGAATTTAAGTCATTATTTTTTTAAATTTTATAATTGAGGTAAAGTTTCAATCGAGCCCACCGTACCCCTGATGAAATTATGTATATACATCAAGTAACTTGTTAACTCTTTAAACCATAGATTAGGCCTGAAGATAATAATTAATCAATATGGTCAAAAATTTGGTGATTTTATTTTGTCACCTAACAACGTTTCCCCTATAAATTACTATTCCATATTCTGTTTTCTGTCTATCTATCTGTTTTTACGGTATTTATATAGAACTTATCTACTATGAATAAATAGGTTTTACTGTACACACGCCTTGACTTATGGCGGAAAAAGAAAAGGAAATATCTTGACACTAGACTCTTTTTGTTCATAATAATAAGCGGCATTAAGCGTAAATATTAAAACAGATTTAACACACAATTAACTCGTTAATCCTTCCCAAAATAAGTATTGACAGGCGTAACTCAATTTACCGGACACAAATTTTTAATGTTAGTCACATCCATTTTAAGCCCAGATTAATCTACTTAATGGTGAATATGACATTTCGGTTCATTTTTTTGACAGGAGACAGTATATTTTTTATATATAATTAGTTGTTTTATAGTATTCTTTTGAATATATGTATATATATATATATATATATATATATATATATATATATATATATATATATATATATATAAAGTGAATTTAACTATAGCAAAAAGCGTAACAAACATGCTGAAAACTAGATTCAATTACTAAATACGCTGGATGAGAAGCACATAAGATCGATCATCGTGGAAATCCTTGTGGGATATACCCCATATGTCCAGCAGAGGAAATGACATATTTAAATTTGAAGTCAACGTTACATGAAACTGAAACATGAACTTTTTTTTGAACGTCAAATAATACATACTACCAGTTAACTAAAGTTAATACCTCATACCTAAGAAGAACCTGCACAAGAAACTTAAAAGGACTTTCTCATTTTTTTACATTTTTTGTTAGTGACAGTTTAGTTTTTTTTATAATAATTATTGTTTAGAAAAATTCTACCTTCACGAATCCCTTTAAATATACCCTATTGTATTAAACTTTCATAAGCTCACATAACAGTAAATGTTCATAATACAATAAATGCTTCGTATAAAATGCAATTACCATATGCTTCTAAAGAAATTGCTCCTAGTTGAACTGTTGTCGTTTGAAACAGCTTTTATATATATTTTAGAAAACCTTTGTGCACTATAAAATCTTTCACAATACACTTTTATAACCTAGCTGCTTAAAATACATTGTTGCTTCAGTTTATTTTTCAGTGCTAATATGAAATTATATATTCATAGTAGATACGTTTTACCACACTACGAAGCACAGGAGGGTAGTGTTTATAAGGAAAATTCCTAAGACAGATATATATAAATTATATTACTGAGGCCGGTTGATTGGAAGCCGATTGTGGCGCAGTGGGACAGAGTCTGACTGTAAACGCGATCAATTGTGGGTTCGATTCCCACCTGGGGGAGTGATTTTATTTTAATTATTTTCATTTTCTCGCTCTGGTAAAGACAAAATGCGGCGTTAAGTTCAACTACTACGTGTGGAGGAGTGTTTTGACACTAGGCACTTTCTGTCGACCTGCTATGCAGGATAGAAGCGTGAAGGTAAAAAAACTTAGTTTTGTAGGGTTAATGTAAAAGAGTAACAAATATTAATCTCACGAACTGTCACCTTAATAATATTAGTAGATTTTTTTAATGAACAACTTTTATTATTACCACGAATATACTATTAACACGAATACTTGGTTGGTCGTGGTGCAGTGGGATAGCAGTTTAACTACAAAAGCTATCTGTTGTAGATTCGATTGTCACTCGGAAGATTTATTATATTTCAATTATTATCACTTACTGCAACATGCAATGTCTCGAATACAATGGAAAACGGAATACAGAGTGTCTTCTGAGTAGTTCCTGTCTATCCTGCTATGATAGAAAAAAGCGTGATGTTATAAAATAATATATATATTATTTTTGCATCAAAACAACATTTCAACTTACCTAATAAAAATATAATAGCCACAAAAGTGCCACAGAGAAAAAAATAAGCGTATAACATATTTCTGTCGGACGAGAACATTTATTTTTATTTAAACGGACCGTTACCCTCAAATGTCTAGCTGAAATGAATATAAATTCAAGCTGCCACTGTTTTGCTCTATTCATATTATGCCTACCAAAGCTCAATCAAAGCGTGTCAATAGTATGGGAATTTATCTATATGTATTATGTATATCATAATATCTTATTAGTGTCTACTTACTATAGCGAAATCGTTTGTATAAATTTTATTGTTGACCGAAATTTATATATAAGTATATTTTCTTTTATTTTTATTTTTATATTATATTATTGTTAAATACAATATCGTATTGAGGCCGGTCATGGCGCAAAGGGACAATGTCTAAATGTAAACGCGATCGGTTGTGGGTTCGATCCCCACTCGGGGCACTGATTATATTTAATATATTAGCACTTCCTCGGTCTGGTAAAGACAAATTGCGGTGTTGAGCTCCACCTTTCAACACGCTATGTCTCGATGTCTTGACACTAGGTACTTTCTGTCTACCCTGCTATGTATTTTTTCAAGCTGTTTGGGCTAGTAATCTGTACGTAGGTATTAAAATAAGAAATCTTTACACATTAAACACTATAGCTTTAGCTTTACGCATTTTATTCCGTATAGCAGAGTAGACAAAAATACCTAGTCTCTAGACTTCGCTTTCCACCGATTCGAGACATTGCGTATTGAGTGGTGGAACCCAACACCGCACTTTGTCAGTTAGAGAGCCAGAGCGTAGAATTGAAAATAATTTAAATATAATCACTCCCCCGAGCGAAGATCGAACCCACAGCCGATCGCGTTTACAGTCAGACGCTATCCTACTGCGACACGACTGGCCTCTTAATATATAAAAAATTATGCTTAATTTATTATTATATCATATTTATAACTTAATAATACAAGCTTCAAGCTTCTACGGTCAGTTTATTTATTATCTCTTAAGTATCAGTTACACTACTGTTATCCGTCACTTTGGATAAACAACGTTCTATATTCATAGCTCTTAATATATTCATGTATGAAGACACGTATCGTATTTCCAATACATGGTTTAAATTCTACGTTTATAAACTTAACATATAAATTAGAAATTACATGTGTAGTGTACACTTAAGGGTATACTCGGTTTTGTATGTTCAATATTTAATATTAATTAAAAAAAAGTGTACTTATCAATAATTTAAATTCATATTTATTTTACTTTATACCGTTAGTTTTCCGTTAACATTATTATTTGTTAATATCAATTGTCTAAATTTAATATTCAGATACGCTTAAGGTAAGGCGATAATCGACATATCTCAAATATAATCTCAAAATAATCCTTATAATATTTTGCTTCATGCTTTTATTCCACATAGAAGGGTAGACAGAAGTGCTCTGCTTTCCGCTGAATTCGACATATTGCGTGACAACGGACACAACACCGCGCATTATCTAATGAGAGCGCGGAACATGAAAATAACTTAAATGTACTCATTCCCATGAGCGTGAGTCGAACCCACAACCAATCGTGTTTACAGTAGAACGCTGAGTCACTGCGCCACGACCGGCCACGTTTACAGTGCAAGCAAACGATCATTAATTAATAAGTCACTAATAAAATAAGATTTTAATAAGGTCTTATAAAAAGTATATTACATTTTAATGGACTCACAAATTCTTATTCGCTTCAATATCGTTGAAATTACGCTTCTCAAAGTTTAAATTGTAATAACATTGTTCATTATTAAAAAAAAATGTTTCGACAGTAGACTTGAAACTCGGTTACAGCGATGTTCTCAAAGCTTTATATTAAGACACGTTCTTACATAAGTTCCTTGTACTTCTATTCACATCTAATTTGCTGTAAACAAATTGAGCGTTACTTATCTTTCTTTGGTTTGTTCGTGTGTTTGTGTCTATGTTCTTTTTACGGAAAATAATAATATATTAAAACAAAATTAATCATATAAACTTTATATTGGCATCTAATTTTAGACAATTAAACTAAATTTCTTATTCTATGTAATAAGATCTTTGATTTTCGCGATTTTTACATATTTTAACTGAAACTATTTTAATCAGATTAATCGCGTATATTTTGGTATTCGAAAACACATTTTTGGACACCTGACGCTTCCAACACTTTACAGGAGTCCGTGGTCACAGGTACACTGAGGAGTTCTGAGTAGTCGCCTCAACACATCCCCCCTATAATGGCCCCTCCCTTAGCGCATGAGGGAGAGTTGGTGGTTCCCTCTATTACTGTAGGGGGATAGATTTAGCACTGGAGAGGCCGAGGGCTAAGAGATGGGCAAACTTTTTGAGAAGATCGTTGCTGCTCGTCTCATCCAGCACCTAGAGGAGGTAGGTCCGGATCTTTCAGAGGCTCAGTTCGGGTTTAGGCCTAGCCGCTTCACAATTGATGCTCTGAACGCCCTGAAAGCTCGGTCGATGATCACGACAGCAGGGAGAGATGTTCTTCTCGTCGTCTTGTTGGACATGGTTAACGCCTTTAACCGCCTGCCGTTTGAGACACAAAAAAAAGTTCTGAGTAGTAAAGTATTTTAGAATGGCACCATTATTCTATCAAACTATTAATTCTGTGATCAAGTTTAAGTTTAAACATTTTTGAAAAAACGTATAAAAATTTGAACGCAGCGGATTCGAACCCGCGCCTCTTGGATACCGTCCAAGCGCTCTGACCGCTAAGCCATGCGTTCTACTACCAGATGCGTCGAAATTCTTATACGTTTTGTTACAACTTATTTATGTTGTTAGCAACTGTGTAGAGAGATTTTTACAAATTTCTACTACTTAAAGATTAAGAAATAATCGTTTAACAAGAGAGATAGCTATTTTATTTAAATATTTACTATTAATCCAAGGTATCCCAGAGGCGCTGTTTCGAATCCCGCTGCGTTCAAATTTTTATACGTTTTTTCAAAAATGTTTTCTAATCCTAATTGTGGAATAACACTTTAAAAAATAGTAAATAATTTTAAGTTTGTTAATGTTAAATGTTCAAACGAAATAAAGAAAAAAATGATTAAAAATTGTTAATTTTATTTAGTTTTAGAAAACATAAAAAAATATCACGTAGCGGGACTCGAATCTGCGCCCCTTGAACGGTTTTCAAGTTCAAATATTTATACTTTTAAGAAAAATCTTACGAATGTGGAATATATTTAATAAAAACACTTTAAAATGTAACATAATTCCCCTGTTCATTTTTATAATGAAGCTTCATTCATAGCAATAGGTATCATTAGTTAGTATTACGTTTAAGTAAACAGCAGTTGGCAGCGATTGTTTAACTGATTCTATTTTCCAAGACACCTGCGCTTCATAAACTTACACAAGTTGCGTACTTTGTTATATTGTGTTTAAAAAATACTATATTTCAACATAAAGAAGATTTCAATAAATATAGCAATTTATGACAAAATTATTATACAAGAGGAGTGTAAAATCAAGATAATTAAATTTTTATCTCTCGTATACAGACAGTACATAGAGTTCAGACACTCTATTTATTACTTTTGGGGCAATTTTAAATTATCTTTGTTTGTTAAATGGTGAAAAGTGAATACCGATCATTGTGATACTTAAACGGGAAAAAACAAAGAAATAAAATTAAACAAACAAATTCGTTTCTCTGATTAGAGATCAAGTTCCACAGCGTGTACAGATACAGTAATTAATAAATACATATATAATACAGTAGATACAGTTATAAATAAATAAATATATAATGAGTATTAAATAAATAAAATATAGACCGGTCGTGGCGCAGTGTGACAGCGTCTGACTGAAAATGCGACCGATTGTGAGTTTGATCCCCACTTGGGGGAGTGACTATATGTAAAATTATTTTCACTTCCTCGTTCTGGTAAGAAAGTGCGGAGTTGAGTTCCACCACTCGACACGCAATGTGTCGAATTCGGTGGTAGAAAGCTAAGTACGGAGTGTCTTGACACTAGCTACTAAAAAATTTTTTTTATGGAAGTATAAGTAGTGAATGAAGAAGATTTCAATTAACTAACTAACAAACAAAGATTTAAATAAATTACATTAGTTGCTTGAGGAGCTGTCCTCTTAGAAATGTTACATAATTAGCTGTATGCAATAAAGACCAGCAATGCTGTAGTCTGTATTGTAAAGGGGGTGGTGAGAACAAGTGTTTTTTTTTATTTTATTTAATAATAATTACATAATTATTATTTTAAACATTATTGTTAATACTACATTACATAGTTCTGAACTTAATTATAACGGAGGTTTGAAAAGTGTTTGTGATGTATGTATGAATGTATTAACATATTGTGAATGTGATATTTATTAATTTATTTAATGGTATTAATTAATTACTACTGATAACAATGTATGCACAACTCAACTGGCATTCCAATAAATATTAAGCACAGGAACCATACTATGAATTAATCTTTAAATTTGAAGCGGTAAAAAGCGCTAAAATGTAATATAAGAAAATGTACATAGATCAAACGAAAGCCACAGTCTTAACAAAATTCTAAGTGTTTTGATAATCTTATTTTCTTAGTACTTGACAGTATACTATGTGTAGTGCTATATGTGTATATATTCGTGAATTTGTATATATACATTAAAAGCTGCTAATAATAACTATATTTCAGTATTATTTTGCCACAAGTACTTATAATTTTGTAAACGTTTTTCCGGTAAATTAGCCACGTATAAATAGGCTCATTAACTCATTTATGCGTAATACGCGTAACGAAATAGCCTTCAATAAAAATAAACACACAGTACTATTTTATATAAGTTTATGAAATATTTTTATTGTGATTGACAACCATATCTGACTGACTTGTATATAACGAATAACGCTTGCGCCACTAGAACTCGATTTTTGACCGAAAGTAGGGTGAATTGATATCGGATCTAACAACAAAGAAGATCATAAGTTAAGACTTATAATTCTGATGACTGGTATATTCAAATAACTGGATGATCAAGATCAGAGCAAGGTATTTGTTTCATTTCAGTTCAAAAATTTTTATTTACATAAATATGAATTATAAAAATAAATGTATACACAATAAGTAATGATAAGATCTTAAATAAACATACACTTACATAAGTTAATGACGCCTGTGTAAGCTTCCAGGATAACTATAAATTATTTTTTTTTATAAAAATAGAACTTAATATGAAATTAATACATAGTATAAACGAAAAATATTTTAATATTATATTTTTGTTAAAAATACAATTAACAGGTAGTATATGTTATAGAGCTAAAAGAATTATGACAAAATATACTTGAATATTTAACTTAAAAGCTGAAAAGCCAAAATTTTCCTTTATTATAATAAAATACACACTCTTCTGTCGCACTTTATATTTTATATAGATTTTAAGATATAATGATGGGTTAAGTTTCATTACAATAACACTCCGACTATATTGATTTATAAACTAGTTTATATATACAATCTCAATAGTGGATACTCTGCCAACACTATGAACCATATCAGACGAGCTCCTTGCCAAAAAAACTTTGGTATCTGTTTAAATTATTTATATAATTTGTAAGTTACATTATAAAAACAATTTTAAATTTATTATTGCTTATTGAATTTATAAAGTTTACAACTTGAACACATTAAAATACAAATGTTAAGAATTAGAGGCTGGTCGTGGCGCAGTAGTACAGTGTCTGTCTGTAAACGTAATCGGTTGTTAGTTCGATTTCTACTCGAGAGAGTGATTATATTTAAATTATTTTTACTTTCTCAATCTGTTAAGACAGATACCTCGAATTCCCCGAAAAACAAAGTTCGAACGTACTTTCTGTCTAACCTGCTATGCGGGATAAAAACGTAAAGCTAAAATATATATATATATATATATATATATATATATATATATATATATATATAGCTGGCTTAGGGTATTCAAAGACACCTTAAGCACGAGTGAGTCTTATTAGAGTGGAGAATTGAAAATCAATTTTAAAAATAATCCTTACCAAGTGGGACAATCAGACGCTGTCCCACTGCGCCAAGATGGCCTCTATAGTAGTTTTAATCTTTATATCTTTATCCTCTCAAAGTTAATAGAACGGTCGTAAATAAGTAGCACAAATGCGGTTAGGTAACCTGTTTAGGGAGACCCCAGGCTCCTTAGCCCCTGGCCAAACTAATGCCATCCGACTTGAATACTAATCAGTAACTTGAATATTCAATAGAATAACCAATACGGTTTTCCAATTACGACTGAACGTTCCTTCTTATGTTGCTAATGCAGATTTTTAAGTTATACATTGAGTTTATTTATACTGAATTTTGTTCGTGGTTTTCTTTAGCGAACTTAACTAACGTGGCAGAGGTTTTTTATCTTATATATAAGATTATAGATTGTCTCACAACTTTTATCGTGTACCATATTTAGTTTTTTTTAAGGATAGTATTTTTTTTAGCTTATCAACCGCGTTGAAACCGTTTCCGTTGAAGCCGGTCGTAACGCAGTGGGGCAGCGTCTCACTGTGAACGCGAGCGGTTGTGGGTTCGATCCCCACTCGGACGAGTGATTATAATTTAGTTATTTTCACTTCCTCCACTCAACACCACTCAACATACTACTCGAATTCGGTGGAAAGCGAAAAACGGAGTGTCTTGTCATTAGATACTAGAAAAAAACCACGTTCCGTCTCCATACGTTCTCATCATACCGACAATATAGCATTTATTATATAATCTTTTAGAAAGTATTTTACTTAGGATATGTAATTGTTTCTTTTAAATTAACGCATGGCTTGCAACGGTCAGAGTATTTAGAGATTTCAATGAAGCGTGGTTCTAATCTCACTACGTTCAAATACGTTATAAAAACAAAGGGGTTTACAAAGTATTTATGTTTAAGTTATATAAAGTTTCAACTTACATAAAACCAAAATATTGTTACTCTTTATATATTGTTAACTAAAATATTGTTTTTTTGAAATGTATTGCACATTTTCAATATATTGCATGATCTCTTTAAGGATTGTTTCACTTTGCGCCGAGTTATACGGGATACAGTATACGGCATACACATTATAGCGTGCTCCTCCACTCGACGCCTTTACCGTGATACCCTTTTGTTTTGCAGATAGTAAATGTTATTATTGTTATGGTTAGGATTATATAGAAATAAAGGGATTGTTGGGATCAAGTGAAACACAATTCTTATTGAAAGTATATATGCTATGTATTTTTTCTTGTAATTTATATGAAATATTATTATCAAAATAAACTGTAACTGAAATCTTTACTGCAAAATATGGGCTTAGTAATATTTACAATGTTTTAAAATGCATATAGAATTAAATAAATTGAAGTGAAAGAGGTTAATTCTTTTACTAGATAGAAATGTATAATTAAAAAGACGTCAATCAATCTATGGAAATAAATACGTTGGTTAATACTTTTATAAAAGTTTATAAGCTTCAATTTGTTTTTTAAGACTTAGAATTCTACCATTTCTTAGTTAATGATATATAATTTACTATTTTATACTGTTATTTTATATTATAGATGCCTTCGTGGGGATATGGATTCGTGGGACAGAAGTGTAAATACGATGGATTATAGATTCTATTCTCATTTAAATAGTTTTGTTTATCTTTTTTTTATAGCGTATCGCATAGCAAGGAAGACAGAAACTACCTAGTGTCAAGACACTCTGTACTTCGTTTTCCGCCAAATTCATGACATTGCATGTTGAGTGATGG
Organism: Dryadula phaetusa; assembly: GCA_032432895.1. NCBI lineage: Eukaryota > Metazoa > Arthropoda > Insecta > Lepidoptera > Nymphalidae > Dryadula > Dryadula phaetusa. The sequence continues at coordinate 4,215,040 of JAOYRS010000029.1, forward strand.
AAATCAACGCCGCACTTTGTCTTTCCAATCACGTCCGTATATAGCTGCAAATATAGTTGACTAAATTCTATCTTTACTATATATTTATTACATGCAGCCATAATATTTGCTGTATACTCGTATATAAACCAAATAAGATAAAAGAAAATATCGTAACGTTTACTTAGGCACATGGAACAAACAAACGCTCAATTGCTTCGTAAAAACTTTGAGTATAAAAAGAAAAAAAAATATTTCATTATATTTGTTAGTTTTATAACTACTTATAAACATAAAAACAGCTTTACACTCTTCCTCGTATAAACAAACAAAGACAGCCAAGTATTAAGACGCTGTCCACCTCTGTCTACCAAAGTTCGAGACATTGCGTGTTCAGTGGCGGAGTAAAACGCAACGTGCTCTTTTTTTAGCTTCACGCTTTTATCCCCCATAGCAGAGTAGACAGAAAGTACCTAGTGTCAAAATATTCCGTATTCTGCTTTCCGTCGAATTCGAGATATTGCTTGTTGAACGAACTCAGCGCCGTACTTTGTCTTACATGAGCGAGGAAGTAAAAACAGTTTAAATATAATCATTCCCTCGAGTGGGAATCGAACCCATTCGATCGATCGTGATTACAGACAAAGCATTATCTCAATAAATTAAACAATATATTGAACCTCTAACAATCGCGTATATAATAACAGTCTATCTTCTATTTATATGTAGAATCTTTCAAGATTGCCTAAGTTAAACATTGTCAGCTTAACAGGTCGCGTTTTGTATGGGATTCACGTGTATGTTCTAGTCACGTTTTGCTTACTGATTAAGTAAATTAGCTAATTGTGTGAGCCTTCACACTACTGTCACTAAATATGAATAAACATACCGTACATGCATATAATTTACATGTGTATCGGGTTGTACAGTGTTTTAAAGGGGCCCCTTTACGCCTACACTTGTATTGCTTAATCCAGGCAGTATTCAGAGCTCTTCTTTCTGAAACGCTTTTAATTGTAACTTTTCAATTTCATTACTAAAACAGTTTATATTTTAGAAATAATGATAAAGAAAAGTTAAAGTAAAATGTTAATTTTAATTAAATAACAGCAAAAACTATTTATAATAGCGATTAGATTGTAAATTATTCTGGCTGTATATATAAACAAGTAAATATTACACAAATATAAAAAAATATTAACGAAAATAGAAAGTATTGGATTAACATAAAAATAAATTCTATACCATTTTGTTTACAACCTGAATATCGCGCTCAAGGGTATTCCTATTTACTAGAAATATTCTCTACCAAACAAAAATATAAAAAGCATTTCCCAAAACAAAATTACAAAAGGAAACATAATAAAATAGATGAAGAATAACAATATAAAATATTTATTTTATATGTATATAACTATATATACCAAGGTAACACGCTGTTTCCCCAGATGACGATTATTGGATAAGGTTTGATGACGAAAACTGCCAAAAAATGGTTGAACGACATAACAAGAACAAGGATGTCTTTATGAAATTATGTTTTGCCACGCTGAGTGGGTGACAGTGACAAATGATGCGAGAGCTGTTATTCACTGTCAGATCGAAGTGACGTGTTTTCCCTTGGTAGCGAGGAATTATGAAATGTGATAAACAGTTTCGAATGTACTCGTATTATATAGGTATTAGGTATTAATCATGGTGATCGATATAGCGTGTTTATAATTGGTAAGACGGTATAGGTGATGTAATATGACAACTTTTTTAATGACGTGAATCTATGATATTGATACTTTGATATTCAACGGACTTCCATTAACTAATGCTTGATATTATATATAAAAATAATTTCTATAGTTCTGTGTTCATTGTTCCTTAATATTTAATAATTTAAAATAATTTTAGATGTAATGTTTGTATCAAAATGATAGTAGAAACCTTGGTTTGTCTAGACACTCAGATCTTTGACTATCCTGCTTTGCAGGAAAATTCATGTCAAAAAATCCGGTTTTGTTATTACAAAAAGTAGTATATAATGTATAACAAAAACATATTCTTTCAATCCCCGAATCTAAATGAGATAATCATATTACTTAATAAAAATCTCAACAAAGGTTATTTGCACAAGACTAAATAATAATCAGGCGCAACACGTAATCTACCCCGCTATCACGCAGTAAGCCGACGACGCTATCAGGGCCCGGGATTCCATTCTATCTAATCCCGAGCAGGGCAGACCCACGGTATTCCCCGGGATTACAACGTTGGAGATCTGTGTAAAAAATATTTTCATCTATAAAACGCCCTTGGGAACTGATATTGGTGCTTGTTGATTTTTTTTTTAGCTTCTCGCTTTTATCCAGCATCAGGGCAGACAGAAAGTATCTAGTGCCAAGACACTCCATATTTCCCTTTACATCGAATTCGAGATATTGTGTGTTGCGTGGTGGAACTCAACACCGCAATCCGTATTTTACCAGAGCGAAGTAGTGTATAGTGAAAATAATTTAAATATAATCACTCCCTCGAGTGGAGATCGAACCCACAATATATTTATAACAACAAAAAATATATTTCACATAATGAATATAAAATACTAATCATGTCATTATTACAAATAACAGAATTTATTAAAAATTAAGCTTCATCATAATTATACAACTACCTACCTATATTTTGTTACATATAATTTACTTATACCTTCGAAACAACTGGATCGATTTTAATGAAATTTACATTGTGCCCCATGTTGAAGTATACCTAAGTAAATTAAAAACATCATCTCGATACGGTTTTTAGTTTTCGAAAAATTCGAGGATAAACAAAGAAAAGTACAAAAATACACTTCAATTCTAAAAATGTTATAAGCCTGCTTTTTCGCCCAATCTTCTTTTTTTATGTATGTCGATTGATAAATATGTCATAACGATTTCATAACAAGATTGCATAAATTGAAAATAACTTAACAATATTTTTATCCACAAACAGTATTGTAATATTATTGTTTATCTACGTGCATAAAATATCAGATAGTAAAAATATGAAATAGTTTTCATAACTTTGTTGTATTGTATATCCAATATGTTTGAGTAGAGCAGACTTTCAAGACGTAGAGAGCCTCTACGATGTATCCAGAAGTTATTTCGGTATATAGCTTGTTACCGCAAAAACGGGGTCAGTACTTGACTCAGAACCCTATTGTCATGTTATTTTTAAAGCATCCCTAAAATGTGACCGCATTGTTTTAGACCGGATTATAAGAGGACACTTTTAAAAATAAGGTAAGTAAGTGTTATTAAATTTATTTTAGAAGTAAATTTCATCTGCACATATAATACATATTAGCATGTAAAAGATTTACAAGAAAAACTAAAATTAGGGCCATTTATTTATAAAATATAACGAAAAACAATATTTTTTTATTTTACGTAATCATCATATCATTTAGTATTTATTTTATTAAATAGTTTTATAAATAAGAAAATTATAACAGTAATAAGATCTTTAATTTTCACTATTTTTACATATTTTTATAAGCGGATTAATCACAATTATGTACTGTTGGCAAATACTTGTTTCAGAGAGCTTACCACTTTTACGCCGAAAACCTAGCGGACAAGCATCGACTGGTGGAAGGAGCTCTTTATCAGAACAAACTACGCCCGTTGCCCGGCCAGCGTTGTATGAATATGAACAAGTCATCCACAATGAGGAGACAACCAGAACTACTACCATATGTGAAGTTAGAGACAGGATTGGCACCATCTTAAAAGCTTCCATCAAAATCTATATTTAATTGTAATAAAATAGTGAGCCAATGCTTGAGACCAGTGTAAAGTAATATTCCTTTGCAGTTTGCAGGTATATTGTGCCTGTGTTTAATTAATATACAATGAATTACCCCAAACTGTAGTAATTTGGGGTAATTCATCAGATTTTAATTCATCAATCCTCATATGCTCGTTAGGGGAAATAAATATATTTCTAGATTGATCCGCGAGACTATTGAAATTCGAAAACATCCCAATTACAATAGAGAAGATGGTTGGAAACTTTCTACCACCTATGGACCCACTTATATAACAATTCGCATACTAAAAATGGTAGTAATGTTTGGTATGCTATTATAATTTTTTACCTGCCAAGAATAAGCGTGAAAGAAGATTGGCTTTTTTTTTCAAGTCAATAATATAATCAATTCTATCCGTGATCAATGGAGAATAATAATAGAGCAGACCAGTTTCGGTGGCTGAGCTTTTTTTGACACCAAGTGGGTTCTGACTGCCCTTATATACGGGAAAAACCGTTAAGGTCATGCTATTTTTCGTGTTCATGCTCTAGTATCATCAATAACGTATGTTCGGAAATCAACTGAGATAATCAATCTCTCTCGACCTGTCGTATCGCTCTCCTTTGCTTCATATTTTTCTCATTATATACGACAGAGAGATCGCATCTCTACAGCAAGTTAAAATTACAAGGCAATATAGATAGATAATAGAATTGAGAATTTAATATAGAAACTTTTCCCTTTGAGGGGATGGGGTAGAATACAACTAACAGAAGCGGGTATTTCCAGTAGTTTGGTGGTAGAAGGTTAATTCTTGGACTGGCTAGCGAACACTATCATGATAAAAACGATCCGCCAAATATCTTATGATACGTTCTGGTTCGATGTCAGGTAAGCCACCTTCCCCTCTTCCCATATATCCCTTTCCTTCAGAGAGTAGTGTTTCTGATAGTTCTGGCTGCAAAGACCACTTTTTTCTGTCGCTGGGAAATGCTTTTTACGCAAACCATCCGTACGCATGGCAGACTTACCGTACGAACGGATGATACTGTGGGACTCATCAGATCTACATTATACTACCCACTAAAACCCAGCAGAAACTATCTAGACCTAAATGAGGCGCCGCAGGATTGCTTGCGCACGACACTACGTCGTCCCGGTGTTTGGCCTACCTGTTGCGGGCTACCTTCACCTTCAGGGTGCTCCAGAGTTTCTTCCACAGCACCCACGGCTTCGATGACTTACAGGAGGATCACCATGATCCTCCCGTAGTAGTTCCTCTAGTGTAGGGGGAGTTGCAAATGCGCATACTGCATTTGCGCTATACTCACGCACCTGCTCCGCGGCTTTCTTCAAAGCTACAAACTGACTCGCAGAAGGAGATTATATCAGACCAGTCTCACTATCCAGCATAGGCATTTTCATACTGGGTAGTGAGAGATCTCTACCCACTACAGCCATCAAGGCATGGCATTAAGGGTTCAATACGGGGCATTCAGAGATTTAGGTGGGACCTCACCGCTTCTACCGTTGCTAAGCCAGCTACCGGTGACCCCAGGTCCTCATTCCATCGCCGGATCAGGGCTTCATCTGCTCTTCTCCTTATCCGCACGATCCTCTCCTCCGATGGCCGTTCACCTTGTGACCGTTCACTTGCACGGAATGCGTAAACTCTGGCGAGCACTTCAATCTGTAACTCCTAAGTCAGATCGTCCGTCAAGAGAGTAGCTGTCGACCATGACACCGTACGGTATCCCCGTAACCCTCTGCGCTTTTTGCAGTTGGGCCCTGTTATGAGCATCCGCTCAGACGGACGCACCGTATAATGCCATGGATCATAAAGCCTCGGCACGGAGAATCTGGCCTTCCGGAATTCAACAGTAACCTGCCGAGGGCCCCGTCGGCTGCAAGGCGAACGAAGTGCGACGTGAACGGCCATCGGCCATCCAGGATTAAGACCTTGAATTTGCAGAGTAGCTCCTCGGAGGGGACCCTTGCGTGGGTCCTGGAATAGGAGGTCCACAGTTTTGGGCATGGAGACCCTCAGACCCCCCAGGGCTTTAATGCGATCGACGGCAAGGTGGATGCCGGCCGCAGCCAAATGTGCTACCTCCTGATAAGTCGATCATCGCGCTATGGCAAGAGTGTCATCCGCATAACAAATGAAACTCATTCCGGGGATTAAATGGCCACGAAGGAGCCAATCATATCCAAGATTCCTCAGTATCGGGCCCAATACCGACCCCTGTGAAACACCACAATCGACTCTTCGTCGATCGATCTGACCATCTCCCCCAATTCACAGACCAAGAGAGAGGTAGAGAGACCCTATCACTAAACTGTCTCCTCAAACTTCTATACCAAGGTCGGCAACTCACCCACAACTCTTATGTTGTGGATATCCATGTTAAATTGTATTAAAATGTATATATTACACACACTTATGTATGTGTTGACGCAGAAAAAAATGCGAAAATAATTTAGTGTAGTATAAAAAAATGTTATTCAATTTTTCTGTCTAAAAATCGTACCTCTCCGACGAAGCGCAATGGTTGTCATTTCGTATTCCACAAGATACAGAAAATGTGTAAATATAAAAAAAAACATTAACGAAAATATGTCAAGGATGAAATCGCAGTCCCTTTATTTGGAAAAACCTTATATTCTTTCCATCAATACAGTATGTTTTTTTCCTTTTTTCCTGTAACCCTAAAAATAATCATCAATATTACGCCGGGATAACATAATAAAGAGATTTAGATGACAGCTTGACGAGAGCAAATAATATATTTCTACGTCATTCTCCGTTTGCCTTGCAAAACTTTTCTATGAAATAAAAAGGGTTCCATCCGGAATCTTTGGGGAACAAGAACAATGGATGTAGCGTAATGAAATCTGGCTTACCGCGTCAGTTTCTCAGTGAATAAATATTTAAAATGTAACAAATCTTTGAAATATAAATACATACATGTGTATATTTATACGTAACCGTACGTAACCGTTTTATGGTAGATATTTTGTTAGTTATAAAATCTTTTAAATGATTAATCATATTTGACTTTCTTTATAGTTAATAGTTAAATAAAACATATAGAGTAATGTTAGGAAGTAATATAGCATACAGTAGTAATAACATTCGTTCAAATAGATTATTCACGTACTTTTTATTTATTGTTCTAAGAGCTCGCAATAACAGTGTGAGACATTCGTCAGAGCGACTTCGGAGAAATGATCTAAATAGTTTAGTTAAGCTTAGTAACTTTTAGGAAAATAAATAAGATATATTAAACTTGTATCTATTGCACATGGCTTATTTTTGCTATTACTTGTAATGACTTACCTGTCAATTTTTGACACTAGACTACATCTAGTCAAGACTTCGTGTTTACAGTTGGAGGTAATGAAATTGAATTTCAATATTTACTATTTTTAAAGTGTTATTCTACACTTAGGATTAGAAAACATCTTTGAAAAAACGTATAAAAATTTTGAACGCAGCGGGATTCGAAACCGCGCCTCTTGGATACCGTCCTTGTACTCTTGGATGGTACTCTTGGATGTTTTCTAATCCTAAGTGTAGAATAACACTTTAAAAATAGTAAATATTAAAATAAAATAGCAATCTCTCTTGTTAAACGATTATTCTTAATAATCTTTAAGTAGTAGAAATTTGTAAAAATCTCTCTACAGAGATGCTAACAACATAAGTTGTAACAACAAAACGTATAAGAATTTCGACGCAGCTGGTAGTAGAACGCATGGCTTAGCGGTCAGAGCGCTTGGACGGTATCCAAGAGGCGCGGGTTCGAATCCCGCTGCGTTCAAAATTTTTATACGTTTTTTCAAAAATTGAATTTCATTGAAAGGATTTTTTTATGTAAGTCAATATTTTTGTTTCGCCTAATTTAAAATTGAATATATCAACCAAAGTAACTTGGAACCTTAACCTTGGAACATTTGACAACCGGGGATTTTTTGTTAGCTACGCTCAATCACACTAAATATGAGAGTTGAAAACATAAAAAGTACATTTTTTTTAATAATTTATAAAAACAACAGATGGAATTTTAACTGCCATGCTCTGGCAGCTAAAACTCCAAAAGTATTGGTAATCGATATAGCGAACTCGTGCTATTGTGAAAACCGCGCTCAGGACAGCGTATCGTGGGACTCAGGACGTTGGAAAGACAATTTGATGAAGATGGTTAGTAGCAAATGTTGCATAAATTAACAACTACTCAAAAATGTTTTGGCCCTTTATAAGTGATATCTACATTCAATAGTTGATGGCGATATGCAAAATAATAAATATAAATACTTTTTTCCACTTTACACTTTTTACATAGCAGATAAAGTGGAAAGGCAGGCAGGCAGAAATAACCTGGTGACAAGATACTCTATTGCGAAACTTAACGCTGCACTTTGTCTTACCAAAACGAAGAAATTAATTCAGACGCTGCTCCACTGCACCACTCCGATTATATTATTATTATACATTGAAATATAAGATATATATACATTGAAATATAAGTAATAGTAAGATCTCGTCGGCGTACATTTTCCTCAATAGTTTAACTTACACTTTAATCAAACTTATGTTAACTTTGTATTAAGCTAAATATTAATTAACCGCTTTGCGATTATACTTTAGTTATTTAATGAATTGATGTTTACCTGTATATAGGTATAAAGATTTATTAACAATTTATATTTCAAATATTATATTATTATACTTAGAATATCTTACTCAACTGTATTTAATTTTACAGAAAGTATATATTTATTTACTAAGTATTTATATTCTTTATTTTTATTATTCTCATACTAGGGTACTTCTATCCGATGATCACGTTTTCAGTTAACAGCAGTTTCGAAAAAAAAATGTTATTTTATCATAGTTACATGTAAAAAAAATAATTTAAATATGTCATCCTTCAATGCGTAATGCATTAACTACGATAAAATATGTTCTGTACACTTTATATGTTTTAGACATTTATAAAAAAATATAATAAAAACATTGTGCTGCGGCAAATTGAGCTCCTTAGGATTTTATTACATGTAAACACGATGCCCTGGGGACTATCGGACAAACATAACTTCCCCTACGCATGTTCGCAGTGATCTCTCAATATTATTGATGAAATAGCAAAACTGGTAACAGAATACAATTATATTAGATTTTTCTTTGAAATAATATTATGAATAATAGGTACAAGAGCGGATGGCATTAATGTTATGTTTTTTTCTGTGTATGTAGTATGTGTACTAAACGACGTAAGTGTTGCATTTTGAAATATTTTAGATTAAAAAAATACTATATAACACGATTAGTTGTTGGTTCAATTTCCAGTAGTTAAATTATATTTATTTCTCTCTGGTAAGAAAAAGCGGGGCTGAAAATACAAACTACCCTGCTATCGGCAGCTGCTTTTGGGCTGAAAACGCAGACTACCTTGCTATCCGTGATAAAGCGTGAAAAAAACAGAGAAAGAGTTATAGCTAATGCGATTTTTTTGGAACGCATTTTATGGGAGATTATTATTTATTATTGCCTTTAGGGTGATTAGAGGTTTATTCCAGAGCACCCACAGTTTCGGTAACTTGAAAGAGGATCGCTACGACCTTCCCGCAATAGGTACTCTAAGGCAGGAGACCTGCACCGGCGCCGTCGTCCTCGGAGCAGGTCTTCATTTGCACTGGACTCGCACACCTATTCCCCGGCCTCTTGCATATAATAAAAAATAAAAATCTATGTAAATATTCAAATAATAAAAGTAGTCATTAAAAAGCACAATGCTTACCTAACTTTTGAAGACATAAAAGCTTTAAGCCCATTAATTACGAGGCTAATCCTAATTAAAATGTGAAAAATGTGAATTCTTTTGTCGCAAAAACAAACTGTAACAATACGACCGAGCATGAGGAAACAAGACTTCATACAATTAATGCGTTGGACCTTGTCCTCTTTCATACAGGCGTAGTGGATATTCTTGTAAAGTAAAAATAACTAAAGAGACGTCACTTAAGGGCTGCCTACTTAGACTAGAAAATTAAACTTTTTAATACACAAGTCGAACTCTGGTTCAAGTTACTTTGTAAAATATGAATATAATTTAATCATTATATTTTTATAATGAAATAATTAAGATAATGAACCTTGAGGCCGATCGTGGCGCATTGGGGCAGCGTCTGACTGTAAACGCGATTAGTTATGAATTCGATTCCCACTTGGAGGAAAGATTATATTTTAAATTATTTCCATTATCTCACCCTAGTAAGACAAAGCGCGACATCGAGTTTCGCCACTTAACTCGTAATTTCTCGAATTCTTGACAATAAAGGTACTTCCTATCCACCCTGATATGCAGGATAAAAGAGTGAAGTTAAAATAATGAAACTTGTAAAGTTTTGTTTGTAGCTCTTATTTATTTAGCTATAGGTATTGTGTATACTATGATTGTTACACTATGAAGAAAAAATAAATCCAATTCGTGAGTAGAGTCATCTCGCCTTGCCATTTGTCATTGTCAAAATGTATTATAGTACCTACCTATTACGGACAACGGCAACGTTGTAATATATTTAATATTGAGATTATTATGAATTCACATTAATAAAAAATATTTATAAGATAATTATATTTCCCCTAAATAATTGGTGATTTTGAATATAAAAATCTATAAAAAACAAATTGAGACTGGTGGTGCGCAGTGGGACAACGTCTAATTGTAAGCGCGATTGCTTGTGGGTTCGATGCTCTTATAAGAAAAACACTCAATCAAAAGAGGCCGGTCGTGGCGCAGTGTGACAACGTCTGATTGTAAACGCGATCGATTGTGGGGTCGATCTCCACTCGGGGGAGCGATTTCATTTAAATTATTTTCACTTCCTCGCTCTGGGAAAGACAAAGAGCAGCGTTAAGTTCCACCACGCAACACGCAATGTCTCGAATTCGGTGGAAAGCGAAGTACGGAGAGTCTTGACACTAGGTACTTTCTGCCTACCCTGCTATGCGGGACAAAAGCGTGAAGCTAAAAGAAAAAAAAGAAAAAACTCAATCAAAAACAGTATCTCGAATTCGGCGGAAAGCAGATATGGAAGTGTCTTGATACCACTTTCTGTTTTACCTTTCTGGTATGCGGAAAAGAAGCGTGTAGATATAAAAAAAACAATTATGATCAAAATTATTCCCTTTACTTCTTAGACTGTATTAGGTTAACGATTACTACCAGTATTCATTGTTAGTGAATTAATAAGAAATATCTTACCTGTTATCGCAAGTAAAATTATAGTCTTATCCTAACTTTATTAAATAACTAACATATGAATGGCAGAATTTCATGGTCTGCTATTTTAACGAGACCGGCACCGGACACTTTGCAAGGTATCGCTCGGAGGCGCCTGACAGTGTTATCAATACAAACAAAGCAGGCAGAGTGTAGCTTTTGATTTAAAATTAATCCAGTCGAAAACATAAGTCTAAAACAGGAAGTTAAGCTAACAAATATTATCGAGCTATCTATCATATAGTATTAAAACATAAACAAAATAGCCATAGAGAATAAAATCTATGGCTATTTTGTTTATGATGATCGTAAACATGATCGGTTGTGGGTTCGATTTCCATTCGGGGAAATGATTATATTTATATTATTATTATCTCTTCGTTCTGGTACGGCAAAGTACGGCGTTGAGTTCCACCACTCGACACTCAATTCCTATTTACTTTTCTCTGTGGGAAACTATAAATATTTCAATACGTATATTTCAATAAAAACAAATTTTGATATATGAATAAGTGAATCAAAGGCAGCTTTACAAAAACAAGAAACAAAACAAATCAGAATCCTTAACAAATTAAATTGTACAAAATATGTTATTTCTATATTCATATTACATGTAATAGTAAATTTTCCACAAATACTATTGTTATACCTACTTCAAACAATATCAAATTTACAGACCGATTGAAGTTGATCGAACGTGAGGGAGAGGCGGGGAAACGGTGTTCCATATAGAAAAGAGATACCTCAGTATGGGTTGTTTAAAATATCCTTTCTGTTTGCACTCTTTCAATTTGTTCTGGAGAGATTCTTGTAAGTGTAGATATACAGAAATTTCTAGCTCCATGCATCGAATGTTTTCAAATGAAAATAAATATTTTTGCTGCACGACATACATAGGTATATGTTTCAATAGATAGCCAAGTAAAACATAATCGGGGCAAATCTATACAAAAATAAATACAATTGGAGTGTCTGTTTATAATATTAAGGTAACATTTAGTGAAATAGTAATTTTTACAAGTTTTGTTTATCTTTCTATCTATTTGTTCCAGTTAATCTCTGAAACGGTTGGACCGATGCTATCGGGGTTTTCACTGACACATAGTTGACTTAATATGGAGTAACCAGAACAACCGGATTGAGGCTCGTCGTAGCCAAGTGGGACAGCGTCTGACTGTAAACGCGATCGGTTGTGGGATGTGTTCAATCCCCACTTAAGGGAGTGATTTAAAAGAATATAAATCATTTTTATTTCCCACTCTGGTAAGACAAAGCGTTGAGTTTCGCCACTCAATACAGAATGTTTCAAGTCCGGTGGAAAACGAAGTACTTTAATTTAGAATGATAAAATAAAATTCCTTGAATGTTAAATCTCTCGCGGATGAAGTCGAGGACATAGCTACTTTAACAATTAGTACGCAATGATCGAGGACTTTAAATTTCTAACAATGTATATAAAATATTGCAATTTTTATTGTAATAATTCACCTACTCGATCTATCGTTTAAATAAGTTATGATGCATAGAGAAAATCAAATCCTAAATGTTTTTTTCTTTCCGTTTGGCTGTTTATGTTCATTTGGTGTACTGTGAAAATCAAGACTTAAAATAATATCCTAAAAACTTTTATAAATAATTGAAAAATTAAAAAAAAATTATAAGTAAAAATATATTAATCCAAATATTATTACAAAAGCACGGCGATATATTCATGTTTGAATAGTTGTCGAAATCGGAAAACTTGTTCGAAATAGTTGATTTTGGAAGAAGTACAAAGAGGACTGATAAATAATTCAAATCCTGCAATGCGGGCCCCAGGGATCGACCGAATGTCTTAGACGCTGCCGGTGTTTGAGTGAGACACACTGTATCCCTAAGTATTCATTGAAACATTGTTTTGATATAAACTTAACGTGAACTATAAGTGAGAAAATACTAAAGACAGTAATAAGAATCTGTTTCAGTTTCTTTGCTCCTTGCCAGCTGTAAAGTTCTTGGATAGTTAGTTGGCATAAGATTTATAATTCAAAGTTATTTTAAAGCTTTGCGTTGATACTCTTACAATCATACTTTATAACTCAAAATTATTATTCTGCGGACGTATCTCAATAGTAATAGTATTAATGCTTAATACTTTCTTTGAAATTTTGTGTTAATCTCTATTTTTTGTCTCAATTTAATAAAAATCTAAATACAATTTGTTTTAGAACTTATTTTGTAATATCTTAACACAAAAAAAAACGAAACATTGCAGGCATTCAATACGCATTGAACAAAAATAGAAAATTCCAAGGTATCAAGATGGGGAAAGACGGTAAGAACTTGCTTTTTATAACTTTGTTATCCAATCAAAGAGCCGCCCATGGCATCTCTAACAACATTAAACTTTTAACTTCTTCATATAATGATAGAAGACACAAATTACCATTGACAAAGTCATTTTAAACAAAATTAGTAACATGTGAAACAGACGCAAAGTTACGTCATTAGCACTTTGAAAAGTTTCTAATACATGCGTGAGCTCAAGCTTGTTATCTCGAAATATAAACCCTGCATTGAATCGAAGCTTTACAATCTTTAGTTTTTACTTCAAGCGAGATAAAGACTAAATATTTGAACCGATGAATACTCTTAATGATATCAAACAATCGTGACTCGACTGAAACCTATCTGTGCTGAGATTTTCATTTTTTATATCACAATATTAGGGTTTAATTTCGCTTATCATTGTCATAACAACAATTCCATGGATGTTATAATAAACAGAAATTTATATTTCTTCGTAGTTGCAAAATCATATGTTTTTTTTTGTTATAGAATAGGCAGGTGGAACGAGCGTATGGGTTACCTGGTCAGTGTTCACTGCCACCTAAGACCCCGTGGCGGTGGGAAAAACGTGCTTTTTGTACTTTTATCATACCGACTTGGAAATGTTACAGCAGGTATGCCATTCCACTATTGTATGGTACATAAAAAAAGCTGCTACAAAACCGCACATTAGTAGAGCGCCACAATTGAGATGGTATGGATGATATTTAAGCTTGTGATGTGTCTACTATGTGGTTAGAAAATTGATCAGCAGTAGTCAAGTCCAATACTTCTCCAAAACACTCCCCATAATATATGCGGAAGGTAACGCACAGCAAGGAACCGTCTCTTCGTAACGTTAAAGTATTGCCGTTGTGCCTTTCACAGATTATTGGGTCTCCATCGATTCAAACGGCTCTACGTTGTATGCGATCAAATGGTTCAAGCTGGCGAGTTTGGCCTTGCTGTCCAGATGATCGCGATATTGGCGATCACTCGAAACGTTAAAGGCCTGATAAGTTGAGATTAGGTGCGGCTTTAAGAAATATTCTTGAAAACCGGTGATAAAACAAATATATTTCTTAGTTATTACCGGTCGAAGTTGGTTCTTGTGGAAGTTGAATCGAGGATACAAGTTTTTTCAGCATATATCGACGTTTTCCTGAGAAAAAAGCAAGTGCTTGTATAAATTCTCGGAAAACACATAAGATGGAAGCTTCACTCGGAACACTCCGCGCGACACTCGAGTGGATGCCATCCCTATGTTTTAACTTAATGTAAGGCCCTTGCTTGAGGTAAACCAGAAGATCGATGGTCGAGTGACCATGGCAGAAACCATATTCATGGTCGTTAGTCAACCGCTTACTCTGTAGATAAACCGGGAGCTGGCTGTCTGGTATATTTAATATCAGTCAAAGGGTGAATACAAATTTTGTAGTATTTATTCAAATAAAAAGCCTTGATTCTAAATAAATATTTGGTTAACTGCTGTGTCAGGTATTAAATTTTACATTTTTTTATATAAACATATTAATTCTTTTATATTTTTATTTATTTTTAAAAGAGTTTACTTCCAAATAGTACAAAACAGTGAAAAATCTAAACTATTTAGTTATTTAAGTTACATAAACAACGGATGGTACATGTGTGTGTGTCAATACACATAGCTACGTAGCCACTACTGGTTATTTATAGGTCCAACGTAGTACCCTGAACGATAAAATTGGAATAGAAACACTATTGTACTCCCCTCAAATCTTTATATTTACAAATACAAACTTTGCTATCCGTGTGGATATTTTTGTTCATCAGTGAAGATATTTTGTTTTTTTTTTACTATCCAAGAAGCATGCTAGAAGCATTTTTGATAATTGAAAAGCCAACATTTTGATTGACATCGTGGTTTTAACCACAACCACCCTAGTAGACTCGCTTATATGCATACGACACGTGGAACTAGTCAGGTTATCAGAGGGTCAACACAAAACGCTGACAACGTTATTATATCGTTTTTTTGAGTAAATAATTTTCTGATAAATCAAACATTTGAATGCATCTACGAAAAGCTTTATTTTTTATCAAAACGTTATAACGTAAATAAAAACATTATATATATATATATATATATATATATATATATATATATATATATATATATATATATATATATCCTTAATATAGTGTATGTAATTATTGTCTACAGCCACAGGCGCTTTATTCTCTATAAATAGAAGCAACCTACACGTAGTCTCGTTACAGCCTCTAATCTGTACGAGTATGCATGAGGCTATAGTATGTATATGGTCCAAAAATAATATACAAAAGGTAAATCAATAAAGCAGTAAATATTTATTATATTTATTTTTAAAATTTTTATTCTACAAAAAATATAGTTTAAGATTAAACCTATATAATTTGAACTACTAATTAATTATTCAAATCTATCTTTCTGAAGAGACGATTTAAATAAAACTAAATTCCAATTGAACTGAATTTGATTCATGAAAAAATGAAATTGTAAACCTATATAAGATAAAGATGAAATACCGCGTTGGGTTCCGCCGCTTCACACGCAATGTCCAAAATTTGGGCGATAACGGCGAACGTGTTTTAAATTTTTTTTTGTAATAATATATTTTAAGAGTAGCAGCAGTTAACGGAGTGTATTCACACTAGATTCTCTTTGACTACCATGTTATACGAAGTAATGTGTAAAACTGCTTCTTTAGAAGACATAATAGGGACATGGATATATATTTTTCTCATCTCTTATTTCATTTAAGTAATATGTACATATATGGACTTGGCTTTTCGCTCGGTTCGTTTTGTAAGTTCGTGCGTGATGATATGGGATTTGCTAAAACGGGGTATCATAATCAATTCTATGGGGAAATAGAATCACTATGTAAACGCTAGATCAAAGGTTGTTTCATATGTATATTGCAAAATGAATAAATTCTATATATGTTTTATGATTCAGATGGATGGTTTTACTATGAAATATCCGATAAAGTATTTTCTAGTATTGGACGAAATAGTATGTGGTGATAATATTTACTATTTTTAAAGTGTTATTCTACACTTAGGATTAGAAAACATTTTTGAAAAAACATATAAAAATTTTGAACGCAACGGGATTTGAAACCTCTTGGATACCGTCCAAACCCTCTGACCGCTAAGCCATGGTTTCTACTGCCAGTTGCGTCATGTTTTCTAATCTAAATTGTGGAATAACATTTTAAAAATAGTAAATATTAAAATAAAATAGCAATCTCTCTCGTTAAACGATTATTTCTTAATAATCTTTAAGTAGTAGAAATTTGTAAAAATCTTTCTACAGAGGTGCTAACAACATAAATAAGTTGTCACAAAACTTATAAGAATTTCGGTGCAGCTGATAGTAGAACACATGGCTTAGACGTCAGAACGTTTGGACGGTATCTAAGAGGCGCGGGTTCGAATCCTGCTGCGTTCAAAATTTTTATACGTTTTTTCAAAAAGTGTAAATTTAGCAGTGCAAATAACTACCAAATTAAAGTACCAAAACACTCCATTTTTAAACTCTCCGCACGAAATCAATCATACAACATGCAATGTCCATGGCGGAACTAAAGACCTCGCTTTATTGAGATAAAGCACGTAAAATCAATTATTCCAAGAAGGCTCTTATAGGCCAAAGCGGAGATTTAAAAAAATACAGTTTTTCCTGCGAATAGGAACTAAATACTCAAACAGTCTTGTTCAGAGTCGGACGCTGTGCCATTGCGTTCCCGATGACCTCTAATGCAAATAACTTTTTATTGTCTCGGTTAATTTTGTCAATTTTAAATGCAATTCCAAATGAGCATTTAGCTTTTTCGTTTCAAATAGTATTGTAAAATATATTAATTCAAATATTTTAGCCTCCGTTTATAAAAATAGGCAAAGCAAAGCGTACTTTATTTATTATAGTAGACGGTATCGAGTGGCTATAGAAGATGAACACGTATCGCGGCAATGAACTCCGATAATGTGTCATTTACGAGATAGCATTAACGCGTGCACTTTATGTGATCAATATATTGGAACAGACTACTGAAACGGTCATAGTGTAGCGATACGATGCTATCTAACAATGCTTTTGCCGGTATCTACAGGTTTCATTTTTGTTATCTTTACGCTTTCCGTATAGGAATGTAGTCGGGAACAAGATGCTCTGTCAAGACACTCTATTTTTCGCCAAATTCCGAACATTCGAGACATTGCGTGAAAAGCGGCGGAATTCAACGCTACCCTTTGTCTTAATAGAGTGAGGAAATGAAAATAATTTAAATATAATCATTTCACCTTGTGGTAATCGAACCCATAACCGATTACGTTTACAGTCAAACGCCCTTCTACTGCGTAAAAACCGGTATTTTTTTAATATTTTTGTCCAATTTTTGCTTTACCAGAGGTAAATAGAACTAATTAATTCTATATACTCTTCCTGTGTTTTAGATCGTCTAATTATGGCAAACATATTGTCATATATTCATTCTGCTAAAGAAGAGCAAAGATAAATATATATTAAAAATGTTAAATAATGCATTCTTCCGATTTCTTTCTAATTTTGCTACATTTGCAATTTTAAATATGATTAAAAAATTTTTGTAGATTAATAAATAAATACAAAAAAAAACAAATATATATATATATACACACTGTATTCCATTCATTTTCCACCTGGTCACTGTTTAGTTTTGACTAAAACCTTAATATTGGTTTTACTAAGCAAAAATGACAATGAATAAAGCTTAAATTGTAATAAAATAATCTGTATAAGCTCAATAACCGTATATTTATCCGAGCCCGAATGTGCATCACGATAGGAGATCAACACGGTATGCTAATGAGCACTGATAACGCGTAATTTATGAGAGCGCGTTAACACGCCTGCATTGTATGTGTGCATGTTATATCAACTAGAACTGTTTATTGTGATACATGCCCTTACGCATATCTTTGCCTATATAAGGTACTTGCAAATTAAAGAATATTTTAAATGAAACTATGTTAAATGGATTAATCGTGTATATTTTAGTATTTAAGTAGTCCATGGTCATAGGTTGATTCGCTCAGCCCGACAGTCTGCCTGTGACCACGGGCAACTGTAAAGTGTTCGAAATATCAAGTTTTATAAAATATATTTTTGAATACCAAAGTATACACGATTAGTCCGTTTAAAATCGTTTAAAAGGTAGCGTAAAACAGCTATTCCAAGAAGGTATACTTTTATTATAATTTATTGTAAAATAATATTCTTCCGTATCTCAGTAGAGTAAAGGAAGCGAAATATTAAATGTATATTTCGTACTAATATCAAATTTACATTCAATATCTCGCTTCCTAACCAAAACTGTGTGTTGATATTATAACTCAATGCCTCGCTTTAACTTACCAGAGTCAAGAAATTAAAATATAAAACATAATCATTGCTCCAAGTAATTGTCGAACCCACAACCAACCATGTTTACAGTCAGACACTGTCCTGCTTTTACGTTAGCCTTCTTTGAGCACATTACTGTTTTAACATTAATGATTTTATTATTGTCATTTTTTATCTATATGTTATATTTTTCAAATTATACTAATTTAAAAACTATTAACGTAGCACTATTACACTCGATCAGCCGAACGATGGCTGTTAATGTGATCTTTTTGTTTGTGTTCTGTCTTTTTGTCTAAGGTAAATTTGGTATTTAAAATACATATTTCAGTATGACAGATATTTTAAATACATATTTCAATAACTGTTATATAAATATGTAATTGACATGAGGTTGTCTCTGATTACTAGCCCGCGTAACAGGGTATTCAGACACCTAGTGTCAAGATACTTCGTTGGCTGCTTTTTGCCAGAAATTGAGACGTTGCGTGTTGAGTGGCGAACTCATCGTCGTGCTTTATCTTACCAGGGTATAGAAGATCAATCATCAATAGATTCACATATTTTTTAGTTCTATTTTCGCTTTTAAGTGCATAAAGAGCTGGTGGTTGCATACAAACACTGCAGAGTGTATTTTAAAGGAATTTCAATAAGTACAGGTACAGGTATAGGTTAGCGTTTATCTGCCTCCTATTAAGTATATGTAAATACTATATTTATTGAATCATGCCGATATATATTTATTTGCCATCAGATAGGGTTTTTAATATGTGTAATATCATTCATTAACTTTCCATTGAGATCACCCACAGCTCGCCCGAGGAAAAGCCGTAAGCATGTGCTATCTTTCTCTCACTTATAATGAACCTAGCCTAGCCGTGAATTCCGACCAACCGTGAGTCTCAAAACCTTACTGTTGAACCCTTTGGGACGCAATGGAATAATTAACGTATATGATACTTACAATGCCTTTGCAAACGATCAATTATTAGTTATCTGTTCAATGGTTTATTTTAAGATTTTTTTATGATAATTGGTTTGTGAGACTAATATAGGCTATTGATTGGTTTGTGAGACCAATATATGTTGATGATACGTCGATTGGCCTGCCAGACCAATATTACTTGCCGGTTTGCATATCCGTTCAAACGCACAACCGCGACCGATCGTGTTATATTCACAAGCAGCATATGCGTAGCAGTTGTTTATCAAAACCAATAATTAAACTCGGTTAGGTGCCACCGACATCAGATATCAGCCATATATTCATCGAAAACTGACAGTCGTGTGTCACATTATGCATTCTATTACTAAACAAGGCGCTAAATAAACAGTTAAATACTATTACGTACTGCATTCCGTGACATAATAGTACAAGACTCCTCGCAAGGACGCCACTAAAACACACTTTGAAACGCATGAGACATAAATGCGTCTCATAACCATTAACCTCACACCAGGGGTGTAAAACGACATACAAACAGGTTATATCTATGCCCGACGGATCGCGCCACCGATATCAGTTATCAGTAAGCTATAACGCTCAAGAAACACCAACGGTCGTGTGTCGCAAGTTATATCAACATCCAACACTGTGAATATCTTTAAAGCAATGCGAGACAACACCAGATGCGATACAACCGAACAACATCGCCAAACAGTTCACTTAAGCCGAGAACCTTTAGTGATGCCAAGCAATGTTGGATCGCGGCACTGGTATATCGGTTATCAGTAAGCTATAACCACTCACCGAACACCGACGGTCGCTTGTCGCAAGTTACATGGACGCCGTACAAGCATCGCGCATTTGACGTGAAACAGCATCAGTCATGATACAACCGATAGACATAGTAGTTTACTTAAACCAAGAACCATTAGCCTCAATGATACTAAGTAACGTCAGGTCGCGCCACCGACGTCGATATAACAGACCAACATCTCCGTAGCAGCTCACCTAAACTAGTTATATCAGCCTCAGTAACTTCCAGCAACATTAGTTTATGCCACCGACAACTAATATCAGCAAGCCATAAATCCGCCGAACATCGAAAGTCAAGTTGCATGATGTGCCTCTATCACATAGATCCACTATACATCGAAGAGGTTGACTCGAGCGCCGCATGCTGCCTCTCTACATATGCCACGCAACTGTTCTGACATTCAGGACGGTGTAACCTGAAATCTCTTTAAACATTAAGTCAAAATCTCTATGGAAGAAGAGTCGGCCCGACGACGCACGACATCGCCGATGTCGATCAGCTCGGCCGCTCTAATACATGAATAAGTGAAACTACTTTTATTACACGGACACAATCTGTTCATTACATACAAAATAAAATAGTTAATAATTTTATTATAGTCTACTATTATATAATATTATTATGTTTGTTTTTAATAGATATATCTGATTTAAATGTCATGTTTATATTTCAACATGTACATACGTACATACTGTTTCAAGGTATATACGGATTGTACATTGATTACAGTTTTAGTTGTTTATTTTACGTCATAGTTGCATATCAAATATATTAATATAAACATCAATATAAATGAGCAAAGCAATCTAGTAAACCAAATTGATTTAAACCAAAATCAATTGATAAGAAACCCGCTTTAAATGATTCGAAAAGAATGTTATTCTTCTTAATTAGAGCAACATTATTGTATGTACGTAAAACAGCAATGAAATCACTTTAGTATCGGTGGGTTTATCGGAAAAACATTATGAAACAATACCATTTACATATTATGGTTTTATTATCGCAGGTGCCGCTTTATTTTCTGTATTTAAATAAATAAAATTAAGTATACAGTACAACACACAATACCTTAATAAATATTACGATCTGATGTATAATTTCATATATACATACATATATAGACAACGTCAAAGTGTAAATGCATTTGGTTACAAGTTCGATCCTACTTGAGGGAATAATGATATTTAATTTTTTTATCACCTCTTGCAAGACCAAGCACTGCGATGAGTTTACCGTTCAGCACACAATGTATCAATTTCAGGCGGAAAGCAGTCAATGGATTGTTTTAACATTAGACTGTCTATAACTAACCTGCTGGACTAAATGAATCTGCTTCTTATTTATATTTTATATAATAAAATCTAATAATACCTGCTATATAATAATTTCTTATTCTACTACAGCCGTAATTATGGACTTTGATAATATCAGACGACAGATTTTGGTAATTTTAATGAAAAAGTAACTAACCGAAACTCAGTCAGTCCATAGACGATATATAACATGTTGTGTTGGAATGTGCCCAGAATGAGTCATTACGTTTTACATTATGGCTTGTTTCCACGGAGTCTGTTTTACCAGAATGTAAGACGGAGATTAACAGCATCATTTCTTGCTGATTCTCTTAACGACACGTAAGAGCGACATGGTCGTATAACGTCATAGCTCTATAATAGAGAAAAAATATATATACCTGCCGAAAAAACTAACAATGGGTCAATGAAAGATATGCAGAGTGTCAACCCATTGTCTGCTTACTCGAATACTAAAAAGTGGATCTTTAACCTAATAATTAAATATTAGATATCATATTTATATTTCAATATTATGATATGATTATATTTAAATTATTAACACTCCCTCGCTCTAGTAATACAAAGTGCGGCGTTGAGTTCCACCACTCAACACGCAATATCTCGAATTCGGTGGAAAGCGAAGAATGCGGTATCTTTACACTAGGTACTTTCTGTCTGCCCTGCTATGCGGGATAAAAAGTATGAAGCTAAAAAAAATCACATAACCAATCAAAAGACGAAGATATGACTAATAGATGAATACCACATATGCCAACCCCACACACTCGACTGACTTACAAAAACATAATAAGTCTAATTCAATTTCAAAGTCAAATTTCCGCTCTTACAACTTATTTGTATTGCAGGCACAGATACGAAGTTACAAAGCATGAAACCCAGTCGACGACATTGTTCACAAATTTTGTAGTGAGCGCACCATAAACTTTGCGCTTAGGGAAAGTTATTGAATAATTTTACGTATCTCTGTGTTTATTATAAAACGAGGGAACAACTTGTTGTATAATCAAGAACTACGTGGATTTCGCTTTATGAATATAATAAATGTATGTATGTATCATTCATTATATTGTGTTTGTTTTGGATAAAATGAAGCCTTTACAATATGTAATTAACTAATTAAGATTAGTATGTGATATTATTTTTTTAAATATTGATATTGATGAAATATTTATATTTATTAAAACGAATAATTATTTAAAGAATAATTTTCCAGTGTTTGATTGTAATAATAAAATAAACACTTTTTTTATAAATGCATACATATGAAACTTAGATATATGCTAAAATATTATTTTTTACTATTTTTGTCTGTCTGTCTGTTTGTATACGGTAATATCTAGAAAGGCATGACTGATTTTGAAGCCATTTTTACTAGCAGTTAATTCGAGTATACAGGAGTAACTTAGGGTGTTTTTTTTTTGAATTATAAACAAATCCAGATTCGTTAAATTCCATGCGGACGAAGTCGCGGGTACAGCTAGTTAGATATATTTTTTTATCACAATTTTAAACTTTATGTGCATTAAAATATATAAGATGCAGGACGAGCATCCACAACCAGCTAGATTCATGATACTTCGTTTTACGCCTTCCGCCGGAGGTAATGTGCTCAAAGACCAATGAAACATATCTTGACGGCATTGGAGCGGTAACGATACCTACATATATGACAAATGAGTTTCTAAATGATATTATTTGTCTATACAAAATATAAAAACAATTAACACATTCTTTTAACAATTCCGTTTTTCCAGTTCATAATGAAGACAGCTCTGAAATCCTTCACAGACATCTCGGTAACCAAGTTTGAAGTCAGCTGGTAAAGTTATTTTTTCGTCTCGTACTTCGGACAATATTATTACAATTTTAACTTTGAAGTCGTAATTTCAGGAATATTGAGGCGAAAGAGAATTTGTAACTCAATTTAATTTACTTTTTATAGAAGCGGTGGAGGTTTAGATAAGGATGGACTTCTAGCAATGGTTTTCAAATTATCTATTCAGATGATTAATTTTTTTGCGTGCTCCGCTTTTTGATTTCGAGACATTTCGTGTTTAGATGAACTGAACATTGCACTCATCTGACAATAAAAAGAAAAAAATATATTTTAATAATATTATGCTACCAATTAGAAATTGAGCCTTCAGCTACTATTATCCAGGCGCTGTCGCACTATGTTCTTACCTATAGGTACATAAAACAATTAAATACGGCCCATTTATCAAAAAATACAAGATTAAAAAGAAAGAGAAGAAAACAAAGATAACATAATGTTTATTTTACTTACTTGGTGTTAATTATATATCAAATTTGCATTCACTTTTTAATATGATAATCCATTTAATCATATAATAATTAATTCCGTTATACAACATTTAACATTGTTGCCAATATCGAAAATGTAAAATGAAACAAACTTTTAAATCGGAGATTTTAATTGAAATGATAATAAAAACAGAACACGTTAGCAACACGGCCCGCGGGCAACGATGCGAGGACGCGCCACTGATATCTACAACACGTAAGCTTTTACTGATAACGGAATTATACTCTAATTTCAAGAGATAAGGTTTTAAATGCAAAGTTTATAGAAATAGTTGTATTTAATCGAATACAGGTAAAACAGGGAAGATTAACTTTAATGAATAAATACGGTCTAATTTGATATAAAGTATTGTTTAATGTTTATTTTACATACTATGCAAAAATATCTTAGTATATTGTAAAATAAACAAGTATGTACATAGCGTTTTCTCTCATCAAACTTCCATTCTTTGTAATAAGTTTTGAGTTGCTTAGTTTTGGAAAAGTCGTAATAGAATTTATTTGCAGTATAAAGCTCAATTATTTCAGCTTTTTTTAACTTCACGCTTTTATTCCGCATAACACGGTAGACAGGAAGTACCTAGTGTCAACACGCTCCGTACTTCGCTTTCCACTGAATTCGACACATTGCGTATTGAGTGGTTGCCCACTCAACATCGCTCTTTGTCATTTACCATAGCAAAGATGTGAAATTTACTACTACTTTATTTTTTATTGTATAGTACGATATTGTAAAAGCAGCAACAGCAATCAACGCAGTGTCTAGGCACTAGGTTGTCTCTGACAACACTGATTTGCGGAATAAAGTTGTTAGCTTTTAAAGACTGATAAATTAAATTGCAATTACGAATTATATTTATGCGGTATAAATGAAAAATATAACCACTTTTATAAATAAATGAAGCATTGTTTGAATACGCGTAGAATGTGGGAGGAAATTAGGAAATTACGTCACGATCCTCTTGAGAAAATGTTTCCTTTCAGTAAGGCTTCTTAGTTTAAATCAACGATTTACCCTTCGTAACAAGTTGGGTTTTAACTTGCAATGATAAGGGAAATCAATGAGGGGTTTAACTCTATTGAATTGATGACCTACTTTTGTATAATCTGAATGGCCTTGATTTTAATGGAGATTTTTACCTTGGTAATAACTTTATATAGAAATTTAATTCTTTTTTATCATTTTTAGATATGGAGTAGTATATCTAGCAACTTTCCTGCATTAACTTAGCTGGGTAGCTTAGCTCAATTCTTTATAAGGGTAGACGCAATCTAGTGTCACGATTCTATTGACTTGATCTTCAGCCGAAATCTAGGCATTGCATGCTGAGTGACGAATTCAAGCAGTACTGGGAAATGAAAATACATGTGGATTTTTTTTAGTTATACGATTTTATCCTGCATAGCAGAGTAGATATAAAGTACCTAGTGTTAAAACACTCCATACTTCGCTTTCCAGTGAATTCGAGATATTGCGTTTTGAGTGGCAGAAATCAACACCGCACTTTGTCTTATCAGAGCGAGAAAGTGAAAATCATATTAAATATAGTCACTCCCACATCGTGTGATCATGTTTACAGTCAGACGCGATGTCTCACTGGGCCACGACCGGCCAAATGGATGGAACATATGTATTATGAGATTAGAGATTATTAGATAGATAATTTTAAATAATAATATAAGATATGGACTATAAGATCAAGAATCTTATAGTCTTATATTACCTCTTTTTAAAGAATTGAAAGATTTTATTTGTATTACTAAATATAAATTATATACATTTACATATAAATTTAATTATTTCACTTACAATTAACAAAAATAAACATTATTGTGTAAAACAATAGATTTGGAGTTATATATCTATATAATAATATTTAGTTATAAAATATTTCATTATACTTTATTCTATTATGTCTCAAAATAGTGTTGAGTTTTAAAGGCAATCTTCAAAGGAGATAACGAATCACGAGGGAGGTGCGATGATTAGTTTCCAACAGAGCGCCGATCCGCAAGAGGGATCTCCTGCTATAAAAGTAAATTGAATTGTTCGTCGAATACTGCTTCGATATATGTACAAATACCTTTCTTGGTTATATTTTTTAATTTTACTACATTTTTGACCGCTTTAAGTTATATCTAACAATGGAATACTTCAGTTTTTAGCTTATGTTTTTGGGGACTTAACTTTTTTTTGTGTAAGATATTGGGGTTGGTGGGAGGATATATTTGTTAGAAAAATGTGCTAATATAAAAAAATGTGCTTCAAATACAAGTTGATTTGTTTTATTATTTGTAATTTAACATCATCATTTTTGTCTTAGACTTTTGGACTTCTTGCCAAATAGACTAAATTACAATAAGACATTCAACTCAAATTATGCATAAATAATTTCGTATTACTAAATATGTATACACTAACAAAAGTTGACATATAAACAGTAATTCACTTGATTTTATTAAAAAGAAAACAATAAATTCCAAATGAAACTATTTTAACCGGATTAATCGCGTATATTTTGGTATTCGAAAATACATTTTGGACACCTGACGTTTCGAACACTTTACAGTAGTCCGTGGTCACAGGTAGACTGAGGTGGCATTCGTCTTTCGGCATTTAAAATGTGTAAAAATCGTGAAAATCAAAGATCTTATTAAATAAATTCCAATTTAATTATTTATATGTTAATTTAATTCTTGTAACGTTTGTAATATGTATTAGGCTTTCAAACTTAAGCTGAATATCGCATTAATTGAAAGTGGTAGACTGGTTTAGAAGTAGGAATTTCCCGTTTTAACCCACCCTACATGCGCTAAAACGCATGCTGCTTTTATCAGCTTTACGCTTTACATTAGAATTTAAAGATAAATTTCCACTTTACACCTAAATTCGAAACCATGCATGTTGGGTGATGGAACTCTATTTCATCTGAGAAGTTAAAATAATTATAATATCCAATTATTATGTCATATAATAAATAATAAAATCTTCGTGTATCATTGAAAATATAACCAAACGCATTTAAAGTTAGACGCCACCCGGCTGTGCCACGATGGTCCTTCGTATAACATGTTTATTTTTATCAAAAACTGTTTTTGTAAGATGAAAACAACATGTAGAGAAATTAGCTATATAGTTTATCTAGCTGATAAGATTAAAGATAAACCCTCATACAAATATTCTAAAGACTTCTCAAACACTGCACAATAATATCATAATACGTTTTGTTTAAATAAAATGAATGGTCGGTGTTGGCGCAGTGTGACAGCGTCTGACTGTAAACGCGATCGGTTGTACATTCAAGCCTCACTCGGGGGAGTGTTGACATTTAAAAATTTTACTCTTCCTTCCTCCCATTATTTTGCTCTGGTAAGACAGAGTGCGGCGTTTAGCTGCCCGACTCAAGACACAATGCCGCGAATTCGGCGGAAAGCGAAGTACGAAGTGTCTTGACACAAGATACTTTCTGTCTACCCTCCTATAGGGAATAAAAGCTTAAAAAAATGAAAGAAAACATTGAAAATAACCTTCCAATTATAATATTTATATAATAAAATCACTTCTTTACCTCAATATTGTAACTGAGGCCGACAGTATAAAACTTGGACAATTAAATGTAAGTCAGCGGCGTTGGGCCCTGCCAGATAACGTTGTACAGGCCTCTTAGTCGAGTACTTTTGCTATTAACAGTGTGACCCCTCTCTTGGTGTAAGCCAGACTGTCCTTAGTTTCACTTTAACTTCGGCTTTGATTAGACGCTGAATACAATACGCTCGGCATTCGCATTAAGGAGCTTAGTCTTTCCCTCTCAAAGATTACACGAAATAGAATTCGACCTTTAATGAACATTCAAGTTACTGCAATTTTAAACAAATTTAAATATTATAAAAGCTTACAATTTTCACAGATACAAAAAAAAGTCGTTAATAAAATTCATAAAATCTAAAACTTCAATTTTATGATATTTTTTATCTTATAGGAGTGCGTTTCTAAATGGAATAGGTTGTATGGAATAGTTACAAAGTATTTATTTAGTGAGACAGTATACAATTTTTTTTAGCTTAACGCTTTTATCCCGCATAACAGGTTAAACAAAAATTACCTAGTGACTTACCTACACTTTCCACCGAACTACCAGAGCGAAAAAGTGAGAATCCCCCCCGAGTGGGATCGAACCCACAACCGATCGCGTTTACAATATTTCCAGTAGCTTTAATTGAAAATTAGTAATATTACAATCACTTAAAGTCACAAAACTATCATGAAATTTTGTATTTGACTTATTTATTATTTATAAACTAATTCATAGTTTATAAAAAATATACGAAAGAATCGCCTAAAACATTTCATTAGTTACTCTTGTCGCTGGGTAAGTACATTTTTAGGTTTGCAAAAAATCGAAGTAGGTAGACATCAAGATATAGACCAAAATAGATAGATATAAATGGAGTTAAAAAAAACGTTTAAAATAAAAACAATCAGTATATTATTTTTCGTAAAATAGTAAACATAGACACCTTACTTATAATTGGTAAAAGTTTGCAGGCGACGGCTGCGGACTGCGGCCAACTTTTACTTATGCCTCTATAATTGCTTTTATTGCCTTTCTACTACTATTAAATTGGCGTTATTGAGATAAATTACAGTGCTCATGTTCAAATTATCATTTCAACCTCAATTAGCCCAAATGAAAATAAATGTTATTTATTGTCACATTTAATGTGTGTAATAAACATTATTTAGAACAAACATTTCAAGCCCTATAATTTTTCAAACAACTTGATATAAACGCAAACTTTATGTTACAGAATTCTTGATTTCTTAGTTAATAATTAATTAATTAAATATCCTAAACATAACTTGTCATAATCTGGTATATTGGAAATTACATTTTTTGAAAACGACACGTTACGAACCAAAGTAGTCCGGAATCATATGTACACTAAGTCTATCTGTAAAAACCAAAATATAGGTGATTAGGCCGTCTTAATTATCTTTCAAAATTCTTAATAACTAGATAAGTTCAATAAGGCCGGTCGAGGCGCAGTGCAGTTGTGGGTTCGATACCCACTCGGAGGAGTATTTATATTTAAATTATTTCCACTTACTCACTCTGGCGCAATGTCTCTCACTTTCAATTACTTAATAAAATTATATTAATTATAACATTATATTACAAAACATAAATCTTTTAAAAACTATATAACAGCAAATAGCATTAAGACGATGTTGAATGGACGCTATTTAATAAATATTTATTTTATTAGCTCCATATCAGGATAACAAGGCCGAAGATTGATGATGCTCATGTCTTCGTTTTATTTCCCCGCGGATAATCTCGTTGTCTCCGGCTTAAAGACATGTACGAAATACGGGGGCAATTTTCCTCCAACTATAGAAAAATGGGGAACGTTTAACATCGCGGTTGGGTGCCCCTGAGTAGGCATGGGCTTATCCCGTCAGATGAAAAAAGAGCTTTGTGCTTCTCAGTAAATTATATGTAACGAACGTTTTGTAATATGCTGAATATGTAAATTAAAGTATAAGCTTTAAAAAATTTGCTCAGTCACACGAGACATAGATTGCACCATAAACGTTGGTGGTAATAAAATATAAGGTCGGGTATGTTCATACTGGATATTATTCTTTACATTACCTTTGTTTTTGATTTACAGTAATTTCTATGCTAGCTCTACAGCGACTATTTTCTGAGATTTGGAAAGAAAAACTGGTGACAGTAGTTTATATCTGATTGATGTTCAACGGTTAAAAAAAGATTTTCTATATTTTTTACGTTTTAAAATAACAGTAATTTACATGGCTGACTTTTAACCATAGATATAACTTATTATAGTATTTATAATTACATTCGATTTGAATATAGCTATCAGTTATTCAAATTAATGAATATTATAATATTAAATTGATTTGTATATCTATATTTATATATCTAAAAGCATTATGATTCTACAATAAATTTGTAATATTTACTTGATTTTGGAAATTGAGATTTCCCCATGATATTACATGAAAGACTGATTTTCTTAAAACTAAGTGTCATATAAAGTGAAATAAAAAGCTTTTGCAGCTGTTTATAATTTATTTCTTCACTTCAAGGCACTGCATTTGATACCCATATTGAATGTATTAGCATATTGAAATAAATGTAATCCAATAATTTATTGCGACGGCCATTTTGAATACATACAATATTGGTTATATTTAAATGTATTATCAGCAGAACTAAAGGTGTATTAGAAATACTGGAACTCTCACTGGGAAGTGGGTCAAATTAAGATTTAAAAATATTCTATTCAGAGACTAACACATTAACTAACTAACAGATTAAATTAAATAAAAGCTTGTAAAAAATGATATTAATAAATGGCCCTAAATAAACAAATAAAAACATTACATTTTCACGACAAATATGAATTAGAGTTTCATATTTATATCTTAATAAAATGTATAGAATAGTATAAAGTAAAGTAATACATATTTTACGACGTGACAGTGAGATACAAGGTAATAAGAAATGTGGCGGCTCATAACCAGGAAGACGTCTTCAAAGTATACGACATAAACCACGGAATGAACTTGTTCATAGAGCGCTTTAGTAGATGAGTAAATGAAAAATATCCTCTAACAAAATATTATGTAACTCATGTTTTATTACTAGACATTAACTTTGTGATTTATTTATTTAAAACGTAAAACAATTGTAGAAAATTTGAACATGATTAATATTAATGTAAATGAAACAAGTGTTAAATATCTGAATGGTAAAGTCTAATATATCTTGTGATAATATTATAATAACACTTTATTGTGTGTAATTATTTTTTTTATATATATACATTTTTATTTATAATCATTTCTCTTAGTGAGAATCTAACCCCACAACCAATCATGTCTACAATTGGACACTGTCCCAAAGCGCCACGATGATTTACTATTCAGTTATTTTTTACGTATATAGTCTGAATAGAAAAAAAATACCTACAGACCAAGATTATGAAAATAATATTAGATTTATATTTTTAATATTAAAATTGGAATTTTTGTATTATTTTTTTATAGATAAAAGAAAGGCCCTCTATGAACTGCTTAACATTCACATCTAATGTGACTTTCAGGTATGACGTTGGAGTAAAGCAAGTAGAAAAAGATATATTGATTTATACTCTATAAAGATAAGTAAAATAACATATTTTAATAAGATTTTTGCTTTTTTGTTTGTTTTTGTTCTTGTCGGAAGCTGCATCTTACTACGAAAACAAAATAATGTATCGCTTTATTAAGCGAATATTTATTTATAAGATACTTTTTTCTTCTACTCTAGTTTTTACATATAATATATTAATCGGTTGTGGGCTCGATCCCCACTCGATGGAGTGATTATATTTAGGTTATTTTCACTTCCTCGCTCAGGTAAAAGACAAAGTGCGTCGTTGACTTCCACCATCCAACACGCAATGTCTCGAATTCGGTGGAAAGCGAGGTAGGGAGTGTCACTAGGCGATAGGTGCTTTTTGTCTACACTGCTACACGAGATAAACAGCGTGAAGCTAATAATAAGCCGCAGTAGGACAGCATCTAACTGTAAGCGCAATTAGTTGTAGGTTCCATACCCATTCGAGGCAATGATTATATCAAAAATTTTATTTTAATACCTACGCTCTAGCTTGCAGACAAAATGCGGCGTTAAGTTTACTCCTTAACATGTAATATCATGATTTCGGATGGAAAGCTTTCAATGGATAAAACATTAGGACTATCTACCTACCTACTAGTGATAAGGTTGCTTTTAATACTTTTTTTCTATATCTAACTTAGTAATCTTAAAAACATCAATATCTAAATACTAATACAAATAAAATACCAAAGTAAATTTTACAAAGAATTCAAAAATTATTAGTATATTTCAAAATAGACGGCAATTTTAGAAAGCAAACATTCTAGTTACATTATACCTACATGCGCGTAGCACCGTGCACCGACTCGTGTCACGTGACCGTCGCACTTATACCACATTTGCATGTGTCCTTTAGCAAGCTAAGTTGATTGGAGTTGGCAGACTAATTTACTGCCTATTGTTGTTCGACACAATAAACAAACGTTTAATAAAGCAGCTTCACGTTTTGCACACATAAAAGGAATGTCATTGAACAGGTAATGCGACGGTAAGCACTATGAGAATAAGGTGATTCGTTATTTAGTAACGAATGGATGAACAAACTCGTTAAGTTCTAGGTGTTTTTTTACAAAAGTATGTGCCAGATTGATATTGTACCCTATAATAAGAATGCTTTAAATTATTCTATAGGTATTATACCCTCAGATTTTCTCATACACAAAGCCTTTTGAAGGAGATTTTGTTTTGGATATAACTTATCTTTATATATTTTTTTATTTTAATTGTTGTATATTTTGTTATACGGTACACCTGTATAAATAATATTGGACCCTTTGTAATGTTAAAGAACCGCTTTTTACAAATAACATATGTAGGTATACACGGTGTACCGTGTACATAATATACATATATACATAAATAAAATATAAAATATTTTTTTGCTATATTTAACTTATAATATAATAATCGGCTACTTTTATTTTAGAATTATAATAGAATGTCATAGAAATTTCAATTTCCACGCGAACAAATTCACAAATATAGGTCGTAAATAAATTAATAAATAAAATAAATATCGACACCTACCAAGTCTACGAAATGAATAAATACATAAGTTTATATAACTAGTAAACGTAAAATATTAATTTAAAAATGTAGAATTTTGATGAACATGTAATCGGTCATTGAAATTGCACGTGAGAGGAATAAATCTCAATTCACTTGCCATATAGTATGAAAATATTTAACGACACAACCTTTGATGTTTTTTTATCTGTCAATTTTTCATTTTTTAATAATTTACACATAGGATATATTTACGTGTATTTTTTGTGACAAAATATTTGAAACTCCGCAATACATTCACCTACTATATTGAAATGAGCGTACGTAAGCATTTCTTATTCCAATAAATTTAATTCGCTGACTTCGTATGAACACAGTTGAGATATACCTGCCCACGATGGTAGTGAATTCAAATCCCACATGGAAGTTATATTTGAATTAAATTTTCCTTTTTTATTACAACCGCTTAAACTGAGCATTACGTTTGGGTTGATGACTTAAACAAATATGCTCAGGACAGCGTCTGACTGTAAACGCAATTGGTTTAGGGTTCGATTCTCACTATAATTTTTATTTTTTTAATTTCTCACCTTGATTTCGGTCTCAAAGTATTCAACAGTGTCTTGAACTGTATTATCACTATTTACCTACATATCCATTTTATATTCAGCTTTTAGCTGATAAAATGATATGATAAAATGTATTTTTTAAAATAGATACAAAAAAAGTCTTTTGGTGATTTGAACACACGCACACACACACGCAGTATGTATATGTTGTAAATCATGTAGATATATTTACATGAAAAATAATCACCGTAAAACAATTTCTCAATTAAATTATTCCCATTTAAATATTCATTTCATTTCAAAATAAGAAAGCAGTAGAATAGAGGTTGGCATTTAAGTGTCAATCAAACGTGACATTTCTATTTCCATGCACGTACATACAGATGACGAATATATATTTTGGTGACACTTTTCAATATTTCACATCGAATAGAAACATAAAAAGCATTGAATAATTGAATAATCCATCTAATGTATTACAGGATGTTAACAATCTTCGGAGTGTCTTGACACTAGCTTGTCTTTGGCTATACTATTCAGTATAAAGCGTGATACTGTTTTTTTTATTAAAACAAAAAATACATGTGCGAAATATATAACTTTAGTTGCTAAATGTAACCACGCACTAATGTTTATATATAATTTAATATAAGCTAGTAATTTGTAACATGCCAAAATATATTGCGACAGAGTTCCATTGTAGGCAATTTGTATGCAAACACCAACATATTTAACATCAATAATATTCCTAATTTATTTGACGTGGTAAACGTTCTGTAAATTAAATCCATTTGACCTTTTATGGTAGCAATTTATTATACAAAATGATATTAATAAATATTCTATAATCCTTAAATTGAAATACCAATAATCATCTGTAATCGTATTAACGTTCAAAACGAGTCAGTAAACTGGTGCGCTGTTTCGTAAAATGGATTCTCTTGCCGCGTTCGAGGCTAAAGATTTATAAATTTTAACACTCAAATAGTAATTGTAATGTAGTTTCATTATTAAGATCAATGTATAATATAGTCCCCTGCATATTTCCAGTTTTAAGGACAAGTCATCCTATAATGATAAAAACGGTGCATATTTTTATGACTCAAGATTTTGTTATAAAAAATAATGTGACTTAGGCAGATCAAGATCTATATAGATAGATAATATCTTCTAGATTTTGGATATTTTAACTCTTTCTACCTTCTCTAAAGGTCAATAATCTATGTCTTGTCTTAAAATAAATTCATAATACGTATAAAATTATTCATTCAAAAGAAAATCATTCTATTTTTCTTTAACTTCACGCTCTTACTCCGCACATAGACAGGAAGTACCTAGTGTCTAGATACTCCGTACTCCGCTTCCCGCGGAATCAATACATTATATTTACTTATTAATAAATAAAAAAAGTGGTATTGTAAATCAGCGATAGCTCCGTCGCCCTCTTTATAAATTAACTTCAGACCACTTTTTCATATTCGAATCACGAAGACAATGTTTATTAAAAAATAAATGTATGAAATATTAAATATTTATATAAAATACTGGCAATTTGTTTGATTGCTGCTATGGATTTCAATTTCCAATTGTTTTGTAACAGCGCTCGCAATAAATCAGATGTGAACACAGTTTTAAATGTCGCTGAGTAATGGTTTCAGATGCTGAACATAGCAAGGCACTGTTCAGTTAAAGAATTAAATTTTTATACAGTTTTTCTCCTAATCGCTTACATAATTCTTATTTTAACATTTTTTTTATATAATACACGCAAGAATTGTCTTAAAATGTTGACTAGGTTCTGAACATTCATTTATTTGCTATACTTTGTGGAGTAGGTATATTAAAAGTATCACTAAGGAAAATTTAAAAAAAAATTGAATCACCATTTTTAATATAATTCAAATAAATTCAAATAATCAACTATTTTTTCAAAATACTAATTGTTTTTACTTTATAAGCATTTAGATCTCTGGAAAAAATTAAATTATAGTGGATTCTAAAGGCTAACACTCACCAAAATCTCTAAGCATTTTTCTGAAATTTTATTTTACAAAATATTAAAATCAATATAGCTATAAAGTGATTTAGTACATATATGTCACAGTGTGTCCCGTAGATTGCAGCATCCGCTTAGTTTGAGATTCATCTAGCGGGTAATCTCATTGAAAGGCGTTGCGGCCCCAATCACCGCGACAACACAACGTAACTAAATTCCGCTCCCGAATGCAAGGACAAAGTATATTGCCGTTGATATCACTTGCAAACTGGATTATAACAGCTACTTCCTCGTGAAATTGCTGGATTTTGTCAATTTTCTAAAATTGAAGTAGGTATATTGAGTTTTAAATTAGTTTACGGCTTGCTTGGCGTCATATTGCCCTTATATTTGGTTGTTGTTCCATTGGTTAGTATGTTTCATTTGAAAACTTTATTTTGCATATACATAATGTATGTAAAGTTCAAAGAAACTATTAATATAATATTTTACAAAATATTTCATATCTTTTATATAAATTATTTAATCAACTTGATACCAAATCCACGATTAAGGTCCGCCATTAAGTTCTGCCACTCTCACTCTAGCGAAAAGCGGTGACCGAAATATCATAATATCTCCCGGATTGTTATCTCGAATCCATTTTAAAATAATAATAATAATAATAAGTTTATTTCTCAATATAATGTACAGAAGTTCGTTTTCCTAGTAGTTACAATTAGCTCAGAGCTTGTGTTACGAGCCGCCAGGCCCTCACTCGTGGTTTCAAGACAGTTATTCCTCTCGTCATAATAGTAAATTGAAAGAGAAATAAATACACATAGTTAGAAGTAAGTACAATACTATATGTAGTAGTAATAAAAATCAAATAAAGTTTGAAAATGGAGAATAGAGTTTCTTGGCTCTCTGAATTCGAGACATTGAATGTTGAATGGCGGAACTCAACGCAATGCTTTATGTTAATAAAGCAGCAAATGAAAATAATGTAAACAACGCTATTCCACCGAAGAGGAAATCGAACCTACAACCAATTGCATTTACAAGCTGACGATGTCTAATTATGCCACATATATATTTCAATAATTACAATTCAACAAATACAAGTACAAAAAATAAGAAAACCAAGTATAACTAGATTAAAACTTATTTACACGCAGCGCCAGCTGTTTGTATTTTCTACGTTTTAATTAAAACCCGATCGACCTATATTAATTAACCACCAAATGACCCCCATTAAATATACTGCCTCGTTTTGCTTAGTAACGAGGTTTCTTTGGAAAATTCATAATAATTTCTATTCAGGTTTATATTTCGTAATACCCTTCCGCAAATGTTTGTATTAATTTTAGCTTTATTGATTTTTTTAAAATGATATTTTGTAGTTAATAATAATTGATCTAGTTGGAAATGATTTTTAAAATATAATTTACTTTAATTGAAAGACATGAGACCAAATATTTATAATAATCATTTATAATATATCTTTCAAATGTTGCATATTTTTTTAGTTTCACGCTTTTCTATCCTGCATAGCAGGATAAACAGAAAGTACCTAGAGCCAAAACAGTCCGTGCTTTGCTTTTCAACGAATTCGAGACGTTGCGGGATGATTGGTGGAACTTAACGCCGCACTTTCTCTTCTCAGAGGAAAGAAGTGTTAATAATTTTAAATATAATAAATAAAATATATAATCACTTCCCTGATAGAGAATCGACCCCACAACCGATCACATTTACAATCAGATGCTGTCCCACTGCGCCACGACCGGCCTCAGAAAAAAAAATCTCGACATCACGTACATATATTTCAAGGATATATATAAGATAGTTTCATTGCCATAGAGCGTTATAGCTCTTCCCTCAAGTGTGCTTTAACGCTGCTAATTTGCATCGCCATGACATGTTACAAGTACCTAATTGATTACAAGTTATAGAAAGACAACCCTATTAAAATGCAAAGGTGAGTGATAAGAGAGGTCGGGGAGATTTTAGTTGACCTTCGAAATGATATTGAACAAAATGACATTCAAAACTATCGATCGATGATACTGAAGAAGGGCACGTAAAAAGCATAAGGAGCTCCTGAAAGGCGTGTATGAAAAGGTTAATGAATGGACAAGGCGCAAGAAGTACGCAGGGACCGTAGCGTTCGACACTCCGTTCACCCTGATAGGGATAAAACGTGAAGCTAAAAATGATTAGTTAACCTGAATAATTTTAGTAGTTTACTACTACTGAATAATTTTAGTAGTAAACTACTAAAATTATTCAGGTTCTAATGTAAGTAAGGAGTAATTAAATATGAAAATTAAAAATAAATATAATACTCTAACTAACAGTATCTGATTCGTCTTTTATAAAAAAGTTTTGCTTCTAAGTGATTTATTTAGTTTTATTCCCATAACTTTTGTCAAGTTTTATTTAATTTAAGATCTTTTAGTCAAAATATACTTATTTATCTTTTTTATAGCATAATGGGAGTTAAATATATTAAAATAACATAGAAATAATATACAAAAAAAAGATGAGATATTTATTATAATTAATTAGATTAGATTCTATTTATCTAAATAGGATAAAGTTCAAATTTTCAAGATAAAATCTTTAATATCATATTAAAACCGAATATACGTTAAGAGACGACTTATTTAGCCAAATTCCATTAAGCCACAACCCTTAAAAACTATTTAAACTATTTAATACATGTGTAGAAGTGTTGAGTCAAACGTATTGCATTTTCAGCCTTATAATTTATCACGTTGGACGTATTTACTTTTGGCAACCTAAACAAATTACAGAAATGTAAGTAAAAGGAGCCTAGGCTGCAATTTACGTTTCAGGGTACCTAATGTACGTGGCTATTTGTACCCGTCGGGCGGCGCTGAGTAGTAAATAAATTGTGGTATTGTGGTCGGTTGGAATGGACGTGAGATGACTGCGGCCTCAATGCCGATTCTACGGAATTTCTGCTGTACACAAAGCTAATAAGCCATTTAGTGCAATCGCAAACATGTCTTACGTAGGGAGCTTAAAGAACAATATGGCTTAATTAAATCATTTTGTAATGTGAGTGAATGAATGAGCTTTTTGAAAAGCATTTGTAATTTAAAAAAAAAGAGTGCTTTGCTCTTTCGTTTGTGAATTTAAGTTTGGTAACTTTTCGGTTATTCCACACTTAGGATTAGAAAACATTTTAGAAAAAAACGTATAAAAATTTGAACGCAGCGGGATTCGAACCCGCGCCTCTTGGACTTGGACGGTATCCAAGAGGCGCGGGTTCCAATCCCGCTGCGTTCAAATTTGTATACGTTTTTTCTAAAATGTTTTCTAACTACTAATAAAATTAAAATATTCTTGAAAATTGTTTTAGATTAAAATATTTTGAACTTAAAATATTATATATAAAAATATTATAACAGTATTAATAAGGTGGAATTAACTAAAGTTATGCTTTGTAACGCACCCTAGGAAACTGTTATTTAGAAATTAGCTAAATTCCTTGAAGAGTGTAAGAGATCACGAAGACGCAATTAAAAATTCATTGAAAATTGTAGACAATTTGTTAGCATTTACGAGTACGTGTGTGTCATACACCAAACTATATCTTTTGATGAGGTTTTATTTGCTATATTAGTTAGTTAGTTATTTACCTACTTCCCGATGTCCGACTGATCTGAAATTTGGAATACGACTTCAGTTCTAAGCACAATAAATATATATAATTAGTTAATCTAAAATGGCCATATACTAACCTCTCCGTGCCCCTCGACCGCCACTAGCCGTATTACGGGAACCCTAATCTTCCGAAAGCCCGGCGGCGGGAGCCTGCAAGGTACGTGGTGGAATCAAGGGAGGTGGATCACCCTCGACGGCTAGAAGTAGCGCACGGGAGATGCATACGCGCGCCTACTCGGGCCAGTAGAGTACTTGCTCACCTTCCCCAAGGTGACGCCCTCTGGCCTATTTGGGCGAAAGGCGACGGTCAATCTAAAATGGCCGCCGCAACAAAATGAGGAAATTTTAAATTTTTCAGCAGCTTCCAAGTTCGCGTATCAAATGATTCATAGAATACTATGAAAATGCTTGTCTGTAACATGTTTTTTTAATTAATATTTTATTCACTTTTGTCCTCCGCTCTGGTGAATGTTCCAATAAAATAATAAAAATTATTTTAATACATTATGATAATGCGCGCATTTCAATATCGTGATTAAGCCACATTCTCCTCATTTTATTTTCCCATCCATGCACGAGTAATTAATAGATACGCATAATTTACAGTTAATGTGAATGTTATTCACAATCACGTAAAGGTAACCACATGGTTTTTTTATATGAACTTCTCAATATTATTATGTATGGGAATTATAATTTTCAATCGTGTTTAACATAAATAAGTACCTACTTATTTTTGTAACGTAAACTGCGGTAAATATGAAATATATAAGAGAGGTTTGTTACTACGTATGTAGAATCATATAAGAATAAATATTTGCATAATCTAACATGTGGTTAGAAATAAAAATGTATAACAGTTTAATATCACCCCTAGAGAAAGCAAATATTGCTTTTTGTTTGTAAGTACTATCAAATATTTTTTAAATATACATCAAAATTTCTTTACTTCTTATTTAAAAAAACAACTATTAATTTAAAAATAAACACAAGCCCCGAGCTTAGTACAATCACCAGTCTCACATACCTGTGAACTATTTTTATATTTTGTTATTGTTATTATTATATTACCTCTATCTTAAAAAATTACAAAAAAATCTTTCTGAAATGACATTAAAAAATGTTTTCATATATATGAAGACTTTTCTACGTAGAATATAGTTATTGGATGTGAATATATGCTAGGTATTCTAGAGTTAATAGCTCTCAAGATGCCAAGCTAATTATCGCATGCGCAATTATACATGATGCTGCATTGTACCTGAGCGTAGAGCCTAGCGCCTAGTGTCAATGACCTTTATCTCAGTTCTCCTTTTAACATATAAAATATATACTGCGCTTTATTTATATGATTTTTTTCAGCATCACGAGCCCCGCATAGCAAGGTAATTACAAAAATTTTGCGTCAAAACTTTTCTCTTGAATACGAGACATTGTTTGTCGACTGCATGCGTTGGGTTCCGCCACCTTTTATTTACTAAAATAAAACAATATTTTGTATCTTCAAGCATCTTGTATATAATATTGAGTGGACAAAGGAAATTTAACTCTACTCATACCACTTCATTCTTCATTAATTGATTTAAAGACTTCGTCTCTTTTGTTTTGAGAACTAAACACATTTTTTCAGGAATGCAAGTAATCAGATTCTACTAAATGTTGAAAAAAAAACATAGTCATCGTGTGTACTAAAATACTTTATTAATTACTTAAACTGAAACGTATGATCTTAATTGCTAAATAGTATGTTAGAATACATAAATACTTTTAAGAGATCATTAGCTCATAATTCGTCAATATAATTAAAAAATAATAGATGTGAGTATTTTACAAAGTTTATGTATGTAAATCTTATTCTATTATGTTAGAATACATAAATACTTTTAAGAGATCATTAGCTCATAATTCGTCAATATAATTAAAAAATAATAGATGTGAGTATTTTACAAAGTTTATGTATGTAAATCTTATTCTGTGATGGCTAAAATGCTGCATAAGTTAAAGTATAAAAATAGTGTTCTTAATAGTATGTATGTAGTATTCCTAAATTTAAATATATTTTGTTTGGCTTAAGCTTTTATCCCGCATAGCAGGGAAGGTTATACAGGAAGTATCTTGTGTTAAGATACTCCGTACTCTGCTTATATTTGCGTGTTTTTAGTTTATTTCAGAGAAAAATACTTATAAAAACCCTAAACGAAAATAGATATTATAAAAAAGAATATAAATAAACGAAATCTACAAAAACGTAAAAAGACGTTTGATGAATCATCTTGTCTTGACACCAAGCAATCCATCCTCGAGGGAGAATTTTAATCAGCGAATTGACATGGTTTACGCTTGGCACATTACTATAAAAATAAATATAACTTAGTAGATAAATGAATAAAGTGAATATTCATATACATGAGCACCAGCTGTTCAAATTTTCTACATTTTAATTAAACCTCAATCAACTTCGATATTAATTAACCATAAATTGAATCTTACATTGTAAAATCATGTTGTAGCGTTGGCGGTATCGCAAATAGCATTTCATTAAATTACCGCTACAATTGTTTGATTATAACAAGATATAAATATAATTAATTTAAAGATCCATATAATTTTGTTAAAATATTACGTTGTTGTTTATTTTCAAAATATGTAGTTATGTATGGTTGTTATATGTTTTTAAAGTTTATTTTTCTGAATTTCTATACATTATTATTAAATAATCTATAGAAATCCAGAAAAATATTTATAGCCTGTATGAGATATGTAGGAACTTGACTCTGAACTTGAAATATGTGATACATTTACAAAAAGTACTTAAATTTGGAAAACGGCTAACTCTTTTTTTTATTTTAACACAACATAATTTAAAAAAATATTTTATATTCCTCTTATAATATTAACTTATAGTGTAATTTATTGTCTTTGAAATTTTCTATTCAAGTTAAGACAGTATTAGTACAGTTATCTAAGTAAAAAGATAAAAAAAATCGGAGACCAGACATCAAATTCCAGCCTGAATGTAAGTAATATGTGTTTTTTACATAATAAATACATAAAAGGTCCATAATACAACACCGTGCAGCCCTTTTGAAAACACGCCACAGTACTCCCCTCATATATGCTTTGAGTCAACTTACAATTTGTATCGCATCGTTACGCAACATGCACTGGTTGCCATCTCTTGTCTCTTGTGTCCTTAGCGGTATACATTAAGTTTTGTTATTTTATTTCATGAAAGGATCGAGGGTTTTCTAATATTTTATGCTTTTTTGTATAATTATCTTAAGATAAAAAAAATAATAAACGCAAATATTATTTTTCTTAATAAGATACTTTTGCCCACAACACTGTTTGAGTGGGCTTTATGACAATTTTATAAATATTTTTATTTTTGCATTTTCAACTGTAAGCAGTATTCCAATTAATCTCCCCCTTAGTATGCTCTAACACTCCCTGAAAAAAGCAAAACTGTAACCTCATTATAACATTTTACGATTTTATTTCGGTTGGACGTTGTATGTTATTGTGGAATAAAGGGATAGTTCCGTGTACAAATATAAATGTACTATTATATGATATTGATCAAGTTAATATTATTTTATAACTTCATTCTCGCTTTAGTCATGATCCAGCTTTTTTAGCTTCACGCTGTAATCTTGACCAGGTAGTCAGAGGCAACGGAGTGCGAAACGCTACGGTCCTGAATACCTCTTTCACCTCGTCCACAGTAATTACTCCTTTTTCATATACGCCTCCTCCTCATGCTTCTAACGTGACCTTCGTTAAGTATTTTGCCTGTCATACCACTCACCACTCACCTTTGCAAGCAATGTTATGATTCTTATAATTAAAGACTATCAAGAATAATAATTATCATCCATCCCATAACGAAGCATCGAGCTTTTTGAGATAAAAAAAGTAAATTTAATTATACTTATTTATATAAGAAAAACATGAACTGACTGAATAGTGTTGCAATTGACTTTAATAATGTGAAATAAATAATATTTTTTTCTTTAAATTTAAATATAGCCATATTTTATCCTCGTGCAGCGGAATAATATTATATATTTTCCAGTGAAATATTTTTTTAATATTTTAATATGAACGAAAGTGGACTATAACTTAATATTAAATTTGTCATATCGTTCATCCACCACCGTTATAAATATACTATAAATACTTTTTACCTGTATATAAAATAAAAAAGTAGGAAAGTCAATTCTGTACACGAAAAATTTTGAAAATTTTTTATTGCATTGTTAATATAAGACCACTCGATAGATTTTTTGTCTGTCTGTCTGTCTGGCTGGTTTGAGCGTCAATCACGCGAAAATAACAGAATTAAACGATTTTTGGCATGGTGGCGCAGTGTGACAGCGTCTGACTGTAAACACGACCGGTTGTGGGTTCGATCCTCACTCGGGGGAGTGATTATATTTAAATTATTTTCACTGCCTCGCTCTGGTAAAGACAAAGTACGGCGTTGAGTTCCACCAATCAACACGCAATGTCTCGAATTCGGTGGAAAGCGAAGTACGGAGTGTCTTGACACTATGTACTTTCTGTCTGCCCTGAAAAAAAATAGCTTATAGTCCTGAGGTACATACAGGATAGTTTTTATCTTAATATTTGTAATAGTTTTTGTATAAAAAATAAATTTATTTTTATACCGTATCTATTTGTTTTCCAAAGGATAGATAAGGATGATTTTTTGCAGGGTAATAGCCTAAAGCTTGGAGCATCATCATGGAAAATTTAATACTAATATTCAATGGAGTTTCTGTAAAAAAATATAAAATTGAATCCTGTCAAATTATGTCGATGGCTTGCAAAATCTCCCACATAGTACTGTTATTAGAAAAAAACAAAAAATATAAATTAAAATATATGTACACTTGTTTCATAAGAACCATAATAATAATTGGTCTTAAATATTAATATTTCATCAATCCATAGAGAAAGCACCATCGACACTTTGTTGTCAAATTTGTTAGAAAATTTTCAAATATTCCCATTTTTGAAATTGATACAATATTTTAAACGAGTTAATTTGTTTACTTTTATGTTCAAATATATTTTTTAAACTAAATGTTTACGGGAGAATATATTGATAAAGTGGGACACAACACAACATCTGATATAGTAAAGTAATATTAATTTGAGTCAATATAAATATTCATCTTACAAATATATTCATTCAACGATTAAAATCATGTAGTAATAACATAAAATCTGTTATAATTAAGCTAAAGGCAAACAAGATAATAATTTTTATATCATCTTAAATAAATATGCACTTAATTTTGTGTCCCTTAACAAAGGAAGTTATGACGATTACAATCCTTACCCAAAAAGATTATCTTCTGGATACTTGTTAAAGATATCCTTATAAAATTATACTGAAGATTACTGTGAATAAGGTGTGCATATTTTATTTTTTCACAACTTTTCCATTATTATAAATGATAAGAAACAGGAAGGTAATAATTTGACACACACTGAAAAAACACTATATTCTTTCATTAGTTAACTATTAAATTTATAAGTTACAAATAAAATTATTTAGTGGATCACGGTTAAAAAACTAAAAACCAATTAGGTATATGTTTATTT
This sequence comes from Dryadula phaetusa, assembly GCA_032432895.1. Taxonomy (NCBI): domain Eukaryota; kingdom Metazoa; phylum Arthropoda; class Insecta; order Lepidoptera; family Nymphalidae; genus Dryadula; species Dryadula phaetusa. Next base: position 4,259,768 of record JAOYRS010000029.1, read on the forward strand.
TTCTATTATATCTTAAGTTTTAATAATATTTTTCGTATTTTTATTACCTAATTCTATAAAATATAATAATATAAATCTAACTATGAAAAAGAAAATTTATGTTAATTTCTCTGCTCTGGTACGATAAAATGCGGTGTTGAAACTTCGCTACTCAACACATAATGTCCCAATAAAATGTAATTTTGGGCGGAACACAGTCACCGGAATGAGTCTTGCTTGTCTCCGACTACCCCGTATGTGCTGATGATTAGTATCTACTCTCTTACCATATATAAGTTAATTACAACTTATATAAAACTACTTCAGTTAACATAATATTTTGACGATCAATAATGTATGTTATGTGCACCTTATAATAACAGTTTCATCTAGCTGTTTTACTCTTTCATATCACATTACATTATCATTTCATAGTATCAAACAAAGTCGTGTCTGCTGTCGGTGCGTTTATATCTTTCAAACTACGTAACGGAATGTCACACCATTTTCATTAATACACATTGTGACTTTTGAGAAAAAAAAATTCGGAGAAAAAATTAATTTAAAAAAGTCTCTGATCCAAGGGAGCACGAAAGATAAGAAGGGTAAAAACAAAATAGATAATAACCTAGATATATATGGCAACGAAGCCGCGAGCGGGCCGCTACTATATAATAAAAGAGTGGAAAAGACAATTCTGTGTTTGTAATTTAACTTAGAACGCAAAAAAGAAAGAGAAATGGAACACAACCAAATGCGTGTGTAGACCGGCGCTCCGTGCTCAGTTCCGCTGCACCATGGTGGCGCGTGAGCAGGTGGAATCATATGTGAATCAAGGTGAAATCATCTTGAACTCGCATGTAAACACATGATAATGAAAAGTGGGAATCTCATGTGGGTCAAGATTTCATATGTGGATGAGTGAAATCATATGTGGACCATGATTTCATATGTGGATGGGTGAAATCAAATGTGGACCATTATATCATGTGTGAATGAATCACATGTGGACTGTGGTGCCGTATGTGGGTTGGGGAAGATCACATGTAGACCATGAAGTCGTATGTGGATGAGTAAATCACATGTGGACTGTGGTGGCATGTGTGGATTGCTGAGATCACATGTGGACCATGCTGCCATATGTGGATGAGTGAAATCACATGTAAACCATAAAGTCATGTGTGGATGAGTGATATCATATGTGAACCATGACGTCATGTGTGGATGGGTCAAACACATGTGAATCATGATGTCATATGTGGATGGGTCAAATCATATGTGGGCCAAGATTTTATATGTAGAGAGATGAATTCACATGTGTCATGGTGTCATGGGTGAACGTGTATAATGACATGGGAACCAAGATGTCATATGTAGATAAGTAAAATCATAAGTGAACCATGGTGGCATGTGTGGGAGAGTAAAATCACATGTGGATTATGATATCATATGTGAAAGAGTAAAATCACATGTGGACCATGGTGTTATAAGTGGATGAGTAAAATCACATGTGGACCATGGTGTCATGTGTGGATTATATGTGGATTAGTGAAATCACATGTAGATTATGGTGGCATGTATGGATGAGTGAAATAACATGTCATGTACTGTCGTGTTGTATGTGGGTGAGAAAAATCATATGTGGCTCACAATGTCATAAGTGGATGTATCACACGACCGTACAATATGTCCAACATAACACGAAGTTTGGATGTAGATGGTGTTCGTTAAAAACAGATTTTGCAAAAGGGTGAGATTATAAAGGTCGCTAGTTTATAATAAAACTGTAGAAGTGTCAATTCTGAACACTGAAAATATAAAAAAGATAAGTAATAGTGGTGTTACTATGTTGATACTAAACCCAAAAATTTGATTAAAAAGTTCTGTCTGTCTGAAAATTGAGTACTTTTTATTCCGGAAAAGTACATACATTAAAAAATAAACATAATTTTGCGGCTCGATCTTTAGACAGTCACTTTTTAACTAGAGGAGCTATATCGAAAATTAGCACAAGCTAAGACTCTAAGCTGTTACCATACAATAATATGTTCTTCTCGATCCTGCTGTTATCAGTATGTTACGTTGTTTTTTTACCTTCACGCCTTTATTCCGTATAGCAGGGTAGAGAGACAGTACCTATTGTCAAGACACTCCGTACTTCGCTTTCCACTGAACTCAAGACATTGCTTGTTGAGTGGTGAAACTCAACACCGCCCTTTGTCTTGCCAGAGAGAGGAAGTCAAGACAATTTAAATATAATAAATTCTCCGAGTGGGAATCGAACTCACTGTCCCACTACGTCACGACCGGTCTCAATAAGTATATTAAAACTACATCAAATGTCTCCAGACTATATAACCTATTATCCAGTAGTTTTTAGTGATTATTGCACAAGTGAACAAAAATAGACAGCATCAAAAATTATACTAAGTGTATTATTGACTGTATATATTAACTTACCTAATTTTTTTATCTTAATTTATTTATTCTTTATGTTTACAATTTACCTTTCTAATCTTTTATTATATGTATATGTAAATGTATACGTTTTATAAATTGTAATTGTATATACAGAATATATTTTAATATTACGTAAAAGGTTGGTATGTGGGTTATTTCCAAGACTTATTATTAGTTTTAGAATTTGACACAATTATAAATTTTGGCAGCGTGTAGTTTGGTAGTCGGTTTCGAATAAGTTTTATTAAATTATCCGTGTAACTGCGGCGTTAAATACCGCAACACAAAGCCTCGATTACACATACAAATTGGAGAACGAAATGTCTTGACGCTAAGTTTCATCGAATTGTGCTGCGTTACGGGAAAAAGTTACTACTACTAGATATATAAAAAAAAAACATCTATACCAAACATAATTTTCAGTGGGTGCACGTCATTTATATTTTAAAAATTTTAAAGTAAACAAAATATTTTAAAAACCTAAATTTATTATGAAAATCAAAACATAATTCTCACTAAAATTGATACGTCTGACATAAATAAAATAAAATATGTATTACGTACGGCAGATGCTGGCAATGTATTTGATCACAGCTATGCATTTCAATTTGCTATTCCTTTGTTGCAAAACGCTCGCATCGATAATTCAAAAGTGAACACTTTTATTCAATTAATTCAAAACTGCATATATTGTAAACAAGTTATATTTTATTTGGATGTTGAATATGTATAATAAATGTTATAAAGGGAATGTGTCTATTGCCTGAAATATTCGATCTTCTTCAATTTTGATTTAAAAACAATAGCTCCTGTTTCTCTTCGGTTATTTTTTGGAAAATCTCGCTCACTAAATACAGCCTAATACTCTATACAGCCAAAATAGTTTCGAGTTTCAGTCTGACTGAATGAGTACATAAAGAGATACATGTGTATAGAAATTGTTACTCCATTATGTAAAATAATAAAGATCTTCAAACTTATTACCAAAAACTATAAAATTAAAATACAGTAGCGGTATATAACCCAAACTGTCTTTAAAAAAGCTCTTATTCCAAAGCTCATTAATTCATAACTTCGAAAATACTAAAGCTTAAAATTTACTATGTACTTATCTACTAAAATGAATAATGAAAATATGGCAAGCGGTCTTCTTACTCACTTTAAGGTTAGACGATTAACCGCTTTGTCCCACTAAACGGTGACATTTGCATAGGGTTCTTGATAGCCGGTGGCCATCTCATGAAACTTTATATCTTTCTTGTGGTACGATAAAAATTCGCGATAAGTTTTAAGAAATCTTACAATAATACTATATTGCTGCGAATTTGAAATCTGATTGTACGTAATTATTATAATACTTTAAATGTGGATAATATTTATATGCTGGTAGTTAGGTACTGAAAGCCCTATTAACACGCAGATTACCTTCACATTAACTTCGAAATGTGTGTATAAAAAAATGTTCATATAAATGTGATGTAAAATAAAATAGCAGTGTATGTTACATGTCTATTTTTATTAAAAATTGGCTTTATGTTTTTCTCGTAATATAACTTATGGGTATATTGCTATTTACAAGACTTACTTGTAATTGGATTTGATGACATTTTTGAAAAAACGTATAATTTTTTTTTCTACAGAGATGCTAACAACACAAATAAGTTGTAACAAAAACGTATAAGAAATTCTACGCAGCTGGTAGTAGAACGCATGGCTTAGCGGTCAGAGCGCTTGGAGGGCCCAAGAGGCGCGGGTTCGAATTCCACTGCGTTCAAATTTTTATACGTTTTTTCAAAAATGTTTTCTAATCATAAGTGTGGAATAACACTTTAAAAAGAGTAAATATGAATTTGATAAATTAAACCATAAATGATGTCACACCTTAAGATGGAGGGAGGTTGACAAAGTGTGACATTACTTGACCACGATGGTCTCACAAAACCACCTGTGCCAAAGACGGGGATGGGGTTAAGAAATCATGAAATCCATGTGACTTTATTTATGAATGGCCCCTTGTTAACAAATCTAGTTCTTAAACTTTTCAAATGAAACTAGTTTAAGCGGATTAATCGCGTGTATTTTGGTATTCGAAAATATATTCTTGAAAATTTGACACTTTACAGTCGTTACTAAACTTTAAAATGATCTAATCCAAGAGTTTGAGAATTGAGTTAAGATTAAAATTGTAAAGCCCAAAAAGGAAGAAAATGCAGAAGAATCTGCTGCTATGCATCCGAAAATAACTTCCGAAAGGATCCAATTTGGTTTTACGGCACGATCTCCTTCGAAACGGGTCGCTGTCAAAAACAAATCAGTGCACTTCACTCGTGATTTCGTTTTATGTTACAATATAACATGGGTCATTTTTTTCCAATATATGTGAAAATACATGCCTTTGTAGAACAATATAAATATATTTCTTTTATTTTAAAATTGAATGTAATTTTTTATGTACCTGCATTGTATTTCTGTATTTGTTAAATATAAAACGAAAATTAAATGGACAAAATTAATTATAAATTATTTATAAGTACAATACTATTTATAAGTAATGTAAAACTTCATGCCATAAAAGATATTATGAATTATTGAGCTCGGCACTCAACACGCAATGTCTCAATTTCACGCAATGGAATGTCTTGACACTAGGTATTTTCATAAAGAAATGAAAAAAGATAATTTCAAATTTTATGGTAATCAGAATGTTTAGGTCAAAAGTGGCACAATATAATCAAAACAACCTTTATACCGATATTCAAGCTAGCTTGTTGTGTAGATCGTATCGCTTAGTTTGAAATTCATCCGGCGACTAATCTCATTCTAAGGCGTTGCGGCTTCAATCATTGCAACAACGCCATAACTGAATTTTGTTCCTGAATACGGGCACAAGCTATCGCCGTAGGGATATCACTTGTTAACTAACTTATTGTTCCCTGTACAGTGTTTCTAATAACATTGTGAATTCTATAAAGTTATTGATATTATTGATAAATAGCGTATTAAATAATACATTACTCTTTATTACATTCATATTTACATATAAAAACAACTATTACATTTAATCGAAATACTATTTTTCTCTGTATAAAACAATTATATAATTTGTTATAAACAAAAAATAGATATAAAAATACTTTTAATAGAAAAAATGGCAATAGTATTAAAATCCAAAATTAACGTCATATATTCTAATATACTTATAATTCGCATGTCGCAAAGTTATTATGGAAGGCCTTACAGTACAATGTGACGAAGGGACTATTAACAATGCCTTAAGCTAATACACGACTCGTACAATATGTTAAACGTGGGCAATATAGCTGAATAACATGTTAGCAGGATGGTGCGACTTGCGAGCCTTTGTTCAGCAAAACGATAAAATTTACATAGATCCCGAAGTCGGTGACCGTCTCATAAAACTTATATCTAGCGTAGCAAAACTGGGAATAGTTACAGAATTTTTGTAACTTCTGATCAAAATGTCTAAAAGCAAAAATTTTATGTTTATATAAAATTTGGTTATCAATAGGGTTGGGGTTAATAGTGTATTTAACAGTTTTTTATGACTTTATCGTATAATTCACCATATTTGAGTGACTTTAAATAATTATAGTTCATATTCATATGTCATCAAAATGTGGAATGCCCTATATTAAATGACTGTTATCAATTTTCTTATACATAAATAACGATAAAATAAAAAGATACATAACGCTACGCAAATTTATTATCAAAAATAATTACTCTAAGTATAGCCCTTTAGCTTTATATAAAGAAAACCTAAATACTGAAATATAAAATAACTACTAAAACCAAATAACAAAATTGAATTGATATTAATTGAAAGAAGCAGATCTCTAACACAGGATGCCTTTTACAGTCTGACCAAAAACGTGTAATTTGCTCCGTTTCCAGACACCTTAATGAACCCTAATTGACAATTGCAGAGAGTTTTGGCTTCTAATGTATATTACAATTGAATTAAAAATGTATACTACATAGATTTTATCTGATATTCGTCTATTTTTTCTTTGTTTTACTTTTAATAAAATGCTATTATTAATTATTGAAATAGATGACTAGTTAAAATATTTTAATATTATAAAAAAAATCTCGTATTAAATGAATCATGAATAAATTTTGGTACTAGAATATATATTTTTAAAAATTATACTTTACCAAAACTTGTTAGACAATTGATACATATAAAAAAAATATATCAAAACGGGTAGTCTGTTACTTACTACCTCGAATCGCAGAATGAGCACACTATATCTTGCCCTTTAGTGTGGTGGATTTGAGACATCAAAGCGTCAAAAAGTGAGTTCCAGGTGGGAGAAAGTCATTAATACTCCCATAAGACTTAGAAAATGAACATGAATCTATTTCTATACTGTACACAATATTAGTTTCGTTGTTTATGTTTACAATGTTTTTGAACAAACTATTTTGTTAAGAGTATGTGATTTTCACATCCCACGCTTTATACCGTTGCTTACATAGCTATTTGTTAATCCTCAGATATCCCTATAATTTATTATTTATAGTATTATGTTTATTTATATCAACTTTTTGTTGATTTTACACGTTCCTCGTACTTTATAGGATAGGCACAATAGATGCATCTATGTTTTTCTTTTTTTTAGTAAAAGAAAAAAATATTTTATGCGTTATATTTATCTACTCTTTACCATAGCCATCTTTATTTTGTGCTACTAGAATTACATAAATTTGAACAAATTGGCTAAAACCAAATAAAACTAACACTATGGGTAATAAATAAGTAAACATTATGCATTTATTAACAGAAGGTCATTGACATTTAATATATTATTATATTATAATGGGGCAGGCAGTACGTTAAAGCAACGCTCTGTATCTTTTCTACCTATTCCTGTAAGTAGCCGACCCGTTACTTGGCAGAACAGTAAATTGAGGAAATCGTAGTTTAGATGGAACGTAGAAAGAAAATAAGAAAAAGGATACGATGCTCTCCTCGGAGAACAATTTTTCAAACAACATTTATTCTTGGGTTACATCAATGATTTACCCTCAGACGGAAATGGAGGTAACTGACAAGGTGGTTTTGGGTAACTCGTTTAGTTACTATGGGACGCTTTAGCTTTATTCATCATACTTTTAAAAGAATGAGGTGAAAGTTAAGGAAAATTTTGTATTTCTTCTGGACCTTACAATATTTATGTACTTATTATTCATCAAAATGCTGTTATATTTGGATCCTAACATCAAAACAGTAGGTTCTTTATCTACCACCAGAGTTCGCCACGTTACGTATTTATTTATAAGTGGCGGAATTCAACGCTGCGATTTTTTCACAACAGAGAGGATAAAATAACATAAGCGTTCACTTTCCCGCGATTTAGGATCGAAATCACTATGCTTAAACATAAAAAAATGTCTTTAAAACTAACAATAATATTTTTTTATGCTTTAGTATATAATACTTACATACATTTCCCAAGAAGATTAATATTTTAAAAGTTATATTATAAAGATTTAAAATTTGTAATAGACTTATTCTTTTTACTGGGAAGTTCCCTAAAGATTTACAAAATGAACTGGCTTCTCAGCCACAGGGAAGCCATTTTAGTTGAACTTTTTGCAAGAAGATAAATAAAATGGAGCGACAATTTTCATTTTGCTTTGACTTTTATTTATATAATTTTATTATTATATATTAAAAGTCACCAATACAAAAGATCTTTTAGATTTTGCTTTAAATTGCTTTTTTATCTATCTTTTAAATTGATTTTTTATAAGTTAATAGTTAATCGTTGACTGACTAGTGTTTTAGATTTCTACAATTAACAAATTAAATAAGAATTAATAAATTATTTTACAAAATGGAGGTGCAGACGGAACTTGTAGGTACATAGCTATTAGAACGTTGTAATCCTGTTATTGGTATGTTGGCAACGCATCCCGTACTCTAAGCTGGCCGCCAGCCAGAGAGTAGCTTGCGATTACGTCTCACTGAGATCAATGGATATGCTGGTTAAACCTGAAACTGTTATGAGTCTATATCGAATATATATTATTTTTACATGGACTTGCATGACTTAGGAGTTAAAGATTGTTATTAGTTTAATAAAATCTAAAAAATAAAAAGGAAAAACAATAAGAAAGCAATCGGAAATCTTATATATTTAATTTAATGAATTCTTATATATTTAACAAAATCAAAGTTTTCAAAAATTTCGAATATCGCACCGATTAAGATCGTTATAACGAAATATCGATACGATAATTCGTAGGAAGCCGCTAACAACAATTTGTATACATTTTTATTATTAGATATATTTTATAGAATATATTTTTAGGATGAACTCAATAAATAACACTTACTTGAAACTAAATTATCGGTTTTCTCAGTAACCCAGATATGTAAATATCCTCTCTTCTAGTATGACCGTAATTGGTGTTTTAACTGCACCAATTTAAAAGTACTTAATAATAGCTTTGCTTAATGAAAATATGCAGTTTGTTTATTCAATTTTGAATTCCATTTAACTTTATTGCTCTTAACTTTCCGGAACTCGAGCCGCGCTCAATATAAACGTCCACTGAAGAAAAGTATGCAGGAACACAAAATAAAGCACAAAACTGCTGTAATAGTGCACTAGCAATTAAAATCGATTGATCGTTTGTACGTCCTCTTCCTAAGTTGACTTATTGCGCAGTCCTTACTCTAGAGTCTCGACTCCGAATAGCTAGCGTAAGGGCTTTTGAAAAAGTTTTACTTTTCTCTTGCATACAAAATACAACGCATGTTATAAGCGTTGTTATCCAAATTGCTATTCGAAAATTTATTCTCTTGTTTTCTTTTAATATTGATATTAATTAAATAAATATATTGATATTAATTAAATAAATAGAGAAAAATAAATATATTTCTAAGTCAAATTCAAAACAATTTTATCTATTAGATTTGCAAACCAGCTTGGTTAAAATACATCAGTCTATGACATTTTACTCGGATTAAATTAAATTAATTTAATCCGAGATTAAATTAAATTAATTTAATTCGAGATGATTTAAAAAGATCTGTAGGTTTGGATGGATGGATGGATCTTTTCACTCCAAACAATTTTAAAAGTAAGCTATTTTCGGACGCTTGTCGAATCAATTCAACTTGAGGTTCCATATTTGTTGGACAAAATAATGATCTGGTGGTGATTATAAATTCTAAAGTGAATGTTGAACATCACAGTCCTTTTTGAAGTCTGAATAATAGTTATAAGATGCACCATGATATTTAATATTCATATAAGCGAAATATGGAGTTTCTTGGCACTAGGTACTTCCTGTCTCTCCTGCTATTCGAGATAAAAGCGTGAAGCTGAAAAAATGCACGGTAATATATAATATTGATATGTATTTATTCATGTGAGGCCGGGCGTAGCGCAGTGGGACAGCGTCTGACTGTGAACGCGATCGGTTGTGGGTTCGATCCCCACTCGGGGATGTGATTATATTTAAATTATTTTCACTTCCTCGCTCTGGTAAGACAAAGTGCGGCGTTGAATTCCACCACTCAACACCCAATGTCTCGAATTTGATGGAAAGCGAAGTCAGGAGTGTCTTAACACTAGTCACTTGTCACTTGTCACTTGACACTTGTCTTTCTCTCTACCCTGACATGCGGGATCAAAGCGTGAAGCTAAAAAAAATTTATTCATATTATAATATAAAAAAGGCAAGGCTACAATCAAGTCTCACTTGCTAGTTTATTATACTTAGCCTTGTTATAAATATTAGTTTATTACTGTAAGTGTGTTAGTTTAATACATTAATATAAAACCATTACAAAATATATAAAGCTTATTTATTCCAAGGTCTCCATTGGCTGCAATACAGCCCTGTTAACAATAGCAACGCGCATTCTTTCTCTGGGAAAATTCTCCCCTACTTGTCATATGTATTGTTTTAGGAACTTCAAAATATCATAAAGCCTTGTTTTCCAAAACTGACCACAAATCATAATCCAGTGGACTAATAATAGGACTAGACCATGGCCAGTCTTCAGCTCTGATCTTAGCCCAGAACGCTCGATTCTAACCAAGGTTGAGTAAATCGTGTTTTCTGACTAGGCGCCGATTCTTGCTGAAAAAACCATTCTTGGTTATTGAATATGGTGTTGTTAAGAGGCTTAACTACCTTCTCACGATTGGTATATTGATACAATATAGCCGGTGTTATAGTTTTCATTTTAAAAAATATGACTCAGTCATAGCTAACACCTAACCAAACCATCACTGATATCAAATTTTCTCATTTTTCTCACAAACTAAATTGTTTAAACTGACCTATGAGTTGTCTTGATGTTACCATTCATGCTCAATTTTTATAAAATATTAACTAAGCAATGGTCACGTAATATACAGCTTTTATAATATATACATTAAATTCATGCTACAATTGTACTTTTAAATCACTAAGAATGCGTAAAATGGAGCTTGTAGTAAAGATATGGTTTCGCGGGTTTTTAAATGTCAGTTGTCAATGTAGACTTAATTTTGTAACCTGTTGTTATTGTTGAAATTTTATTTAAACTTTATTTGAACTTGTCTTAAATTTACATTTTTGGTTTATTATCTAATATTCTAACATGGTGATAGACCTTGTATAACAAAAGGCTTGTGTTAAAATTACAATGACTTCGTTATTATCAGCTGAACTTTCTGCCACTTGCAATGCTCTTGGAACGTTTAATAAGAAAACTAGGAAGTATATGATAGATGATTTCACTCTTAATACTGTAAAAGATCTAATAAGATATCTTAGGCGTGATGGCGAGGACCATGAAATTCGCAGACATTTCGGGCAAACTAAAGTTTTACAAACTGACTTAATACCTATGCTAATTGACCATTGGGAAAAAGAAGAATTGTTTGATGTCACACTTCGGTATGTTTCAAATAAATTAAAAATATATTTCAAATAAATAAAAAAATCTAATGTCAAGACAGAGTGTCTTGACTGATTTTAGCTAACTTATATATTGAATTTCAGACTTCTTGTAAATTTGACAAATCCTGCTCTTTTATTATATCGTGAAGAGGTACCAGTAGAGAGATCTGCTCATCATAATTATTTACAAATACTTTCACATTTACAATATTATAAAGAGGAAGCTTTCACTAAAGTTGAGACATGGCAAGTGTTTGCTAAAAAGTTATCTAAAATTTTAGAAATAGTGAGTACTGTAATGATATTTGTATATAGAATGTAAATTCTAATTTACTCTCAATTATGTCTATCAAGACAAAATTTCTTTTAACAAAGGCTGTCTATTAGAGATTGCTATGTTGCTATGCTGTACTAATTTGTAAATCCTATTGCTTTTGCCGTTGCTGTTGTTGCCATCTATCTATCTATTTTAAAAAATATTCCAATTATTAAGATTTTGTATTTATTCTATTATTTATGAATAGGATTGGTCTGAAAGAGATGAAGATACAGGATTGATAATTGAAAGAATTTTAATATTAATAAGAAATGTGTTACATGTACCTGCTGACTTAGATAAGGAAAGGAGACCAGAAAATGATGCTAGTGTCCATGATCAGGTAATATGTTCATAATAAACAATTGACATAACTATTTATTTTTCAACTTATTTTTAATCATCTTTGATTAAAAATTTTAGTTTCAAAGAAACCAATTAGGTTAGTTCGGCACTAAAATATATAGATATTATAACCATATGAGAATATTTCTAAACAGATTTTTTTGTTGTACATAATATTTATTACTATTAGTCTCTTAGTTCAATATATTAATATAAAACCATTAAAAATATATAATACTTATCCAAAGTTATCTCCATTGGTTGTAATACAGTCCTTTGAATATTGAGGCCAGTTGTCAATATCAGTTTTTTCTCTTTCAATAGGAAATTTCTTCACTGCCAATTGTATGGATTATTTTAGGAGCTCCAATGATTGAGGTGTTTACAGCAAGGTTTACTCTGACTGACTGACCATAAATCATAATCTAGTGAATTAAGATTAAGACTAAACAATGGCTATTCTCAGCACTGATCTTACTCTGGCATGTTCCTTTCTAATCAAGATTGATTTAATTATGCTTAAGAATCTGTAAATTTGTTCAAAATACATAAACTCAGGCATCTGCTTAAATCACCGTAAAAGTTTTAAAATTTATATTTAAGTAGTTTTTTAATTACTTTTGACCTGTTGAATAAACACTGGATTGGAAACCTTTTGCCTTCTCTTTGTATACTATAGTTTTATTAAAAATTGATCATTTTAGGTATTATGGGCATTAAACCAAGCTGGAATTTTGGATATAATTTTATATATGTCATCTGAAAACGAAAAACAATATTTCATGCATATCTTAGAAATTATATCACATTTGCTGCGGGAACAGAATCCTACTAGTTTAGCGGATGCTGCCTTACAAAGAAGTTTAGATGAAAAGTTGAAAGATGACCAAGAGTTACTAATGATGAGAATGTCAGAGAGTAAGGAGAGATTAAATAAAGTGAAACAGTATTCATCTACTAGGTAATATTTAGTATATTTTTATAACATATTATATGAGTTATTTACAGCAATTATATTTGTGTTTGTATAATTTTTCAAGATATTATATATGTTGTATATAAGATTTCTCATTAACAAAACATTTTTGAATACTGATATAGATTTTTTTTAAGAAATTATGAATGTCAAATATGTTTTTTTTTAATTCAGTAACTAATAATTATTGATAATTTTTTGTTTCTTATTCTATATACTGTATTTAAAAAAAATTATCTTAGTAACCTCTTTATAGACACTCCCGCTTTGGTGGTACATATGTAATACAGAACATGAAATCGATATCAGATAATGAGCTAATATGCCTAAAGCCATTAAACAAAATATCTAGCTTAGATTTTAATGGAAGTAAAAAGTCTAAATTAGTAAGACCTAAGAATAGAAGACCTGTTGAAAGTGGTACATTGGAACGGAGATCAGCTTTTGCTATAAGGTATGTTTTCCTTTTTTATTTAATTAAATTTTTATAAGAATTATTGATTATAGAACGAGTGCTTATGTTTATCGTTTTTTGTTTGTTTTAATTAAACTATGTTTTATTAATTTTCTTTTTCGTATTTTTGTAACTTTTTAATATGGTATTTTCTTACAATTTTGATTATTTGTGTAAATAGTTTTTGTTTACATAAATATAGATTTTTTTAAAATGTATGTATATATATATATATATATATATATATATATATATATATATATATATATATATATATATATATATGTTTTATTTTTTTTATATTTAAACAGACTTAATGATTTTGATCTTTCAATTATATTTTAATGTTATTTCGATGTTTTAATTAAAATTTATTTCAGATTATTTTTAAAAGAGTTTTGTATAGAATTCCTAAACAGTTCGTACAATCCGTTGATGCATTATGTTAAAGATGTTTTAGTGAGAGCAAAAGCACAACAGAATGATGAATCTTATTACTTATGGGCTATAAAATTTTTCATGGAATTCAATAGGGGGCATAATTTCCAAGTGGGATTAGTTAGGTAATTATTTTTAAAACTATATTCTCAAGCCGGTCGTGGCGCAGTGCGATATCGTCTGACTTTAAACACGTCCGGTTGTTGGTTCGATCCCCACTCGAGGGAGTGATTATATTTAAATAATCGTTACTTCTTCGCTCTGGTAAGACAAAGAAGACAAAGTGCGGCGTTGAGTTCTACCACTCAACACGCCATGTCTCGAATTTGGTGAAAAGCGACCCTGCTATGCGGGATAAAAGCGTGAAGCTAAAAGAAATCCCAGAATATATAATAAATATATATAATATATACAAATTTAACTAAAATTTTAACTAATGTTAATAAATAGTATATTTTAATTAGTGTTAATTTTGTTATAAATATCGTAAAACAATCCAAGAAGGATTATTTACGATTACTCAGTTTTCTTGATTTCGTGGAAAATGTTAAAAGTAGAAACAGCATTAAGCTGATAAAGAATTTATAATTGATTACCATTATATATACCAATAATATCTTCAATATCATTTTTTGTTAATTAAATTTAATTTTTAATTTGAGGCCGGTCGAGACGCAGTGGGGCGTCGTCTGGGTTCGATTCCCATTCGTGGGCAGTGATTATATTTAAATTATTTTCAAATCTGGTACGAAAAAGCGTTACGTTTGCCACTGAACACGCAATGTCTCGAATTCGGCGGAAAGTTGAGTACGGGCTGCTTGACACTAGGTTTTACCTTCTTTGATAAAAGGGTCAAGCTGAAAAAAAAATAAATGTAGATTATATTTATTTTTTTTCAGCTTTAAAAGTTTAAATTTAAACATACAAAAACGCATTTTATTTTAGTGAGACAATGTCAGTACCAATGTTTCATTATGTCCAACAACAAATGGAGAAGTACTATGATATGATAAAAGTGGAAAAGAAAAAATTCTCAGCTTGGGTGAGAAGATTACATCTGGCCCTGAGAGCTTATAAGGAACTGTTAAACACTTTGCTCGCAATGGACAAAAGTAACGATGCAATGGTGAAAGAATCGGCTAAAGTATTGAAAAGCAATATATTTTATGTGTTGGAGTATAGGGAGTTTATTCTGTCGATATTTTTGAATTACGATGAAAGTAAGATGCCGAGGTAGGTTTTATTTATTTAAGGCTATTTAGGCGCAGTGGCACTACGTATCACTGTAAACACGATTGGTCTTGAATTCAATATTTATTGTCATTTCTGTGCTTTATTAAAAAAAAGTGTGACATTGATTTCCGCCTCTTAACACCAAATGTCTTTAATTCCGGCAGAAATAGACGAACGGAGTGTCGCACTTTGTCAACCAAGATATGCCTATTATAAAATAATAAAGTTTGCTTTATATTTTCACGTCTATGGTCTACCACAACGTCTACTTAAAAAGTTTATTTATAATAAATTATTTTATATATATTATAATTTTATAATAATACTTTATTTTTTTTATAAAATATAATAAATATACAATTAATTCTAGTTTTTTTTGCAGGTCATATTTAGTAGACTTAGTAGAAACTGTGCATTTGTTTCTCAAAATGTTAGAACACTATTGTAAGAAAACTGGACTGGTTGTGCAAAAGAAAGTGCGGAAGAAAACCAACTCTAAAAGTAAGTTAAATATTCTATATATTTTTGCACACGTCATTGTGGCGCAGCGGGACAGTGTCTGATTGTAAATAGGTTGTGGGTTCGATGACTCCCGGGAATTATGAAACCAAATTATTTTTCTTTTCGTTCTGGTGAAACAAATCATTGTATAGTGTTATTGTGTGTACTTAATGTGCCATATCCTAAATGCAGATGAATCATTAATAATATAACTTATAAAATAAAAAATAAACCGACTTCATAGTAACTATAAAACTATCTACCTATATTTTCTTACAAGTAATTTCCCTATATATCTGAAACTACTGGACCGGTTTAAATTAAACTTGTACTGTGCCGTGTATTGAAGTAAACCTAAGTTTCCAAGCAGAAAGCCTAAATGGTTTATCATACTGAAATATTACTCATTATCAACAATATTTCATACATATATATCAACATGATAACCTCCTTTTTTAGAATTCGGTTAAAAAAAGCATTTTTGTTTCTATAAAATTTATTTAAACTTAGTAAAGCAATCTCTTACTTTTCGTAAGAGAACTTAATATTTTAATACGAATAAGTTAATTTTCATAGCTCTTAGCTTTTTAATGAGTTGAACACTAAGCGTCGCGTAATTACAAAGATATTAAATGGATATATGCACTCGGCTTTGCGCTTTGCACTTTGAATTATAGTTCATATTTTTAACTCTTTTTAATATTTAAATGTCACTTCTAGCTATTTTTAGTAAGATACTTTCATCATTTAAAAAAAATAAATAAGTGATTTTGATCAACGTTTTCGCGCCTTCTTATTTTTTTTTATTTTTAAAAAATGTGACGTAGTTAGTTTAAATTCAGAAGACCATATTTGATAATATAAATAGTACACACGATACACGATAATAAATATATGTATATGTACATGTATAGTACAATGTAGAGTTCAATGTTAAATAACTAGTTAAAAATATAATAAATCAGAGATATGCTTGCTTATAGCCAATGCTATCAGTAAAATCTTCATCAATCAGTTTAATTACCAAAATCAACTTATTACATTTTATATATCTTATACAATGAAACCTAGGATTTTATACCATTTTAATTTATCCAGTATTCCAATTAGACAGGTTTAAAATAATAATTTAATTACCTCATTTACAAGAGGCCTCCGTCAATAGAGTACCGAAATATACAAATTTGTTTCTAAACAAACATGTCAAAACCTGTTGATACCTGAAAAAAGGTCTCACTTATAAAGAAATTTAGCTACTTAATCCCAATTATAAACAATAAAATTCATCTTGATATCATATTTCATTTAACCAATTTCAAAAAGTCCACCATGTAGTCCATGAAGTTGGAATTCTCTAGAATACAGATTTCTCATTTGGTCAGGTTTCACTGTACTTATATTTACTTTATATATGTTTTATATATTTGTCATAAGGACAAAAGCCACGTGTTTCGAAACCGAAACCGGTACAAATCTCGCCCTGGGAAGAGGTCAGGCCACAGGTCGCAGCAGTTTTAAGTTCAGGCGTTGAAGAATATCCGCCGCCATTCGACGCAGCATCCGATGTTCCCATCGATCAACAAAAGTGAGTAGATTTTTAATATGAAACTATTTAAGTAATTTACTATGTGTTTACGAAAATGTATGTGTGATTATTTTTAACATATTTAAAATGTGTAAAAATCGCGAAAATTAAAAATTTCTTTGTTATATTATTATATTTTGAATATGGAACATATATATTTAATTAAAACTTTCGTTTTCGATTAAAACTTTTAGTGGGTAACTAATTAACTGTAATGTTATGTAATTAACTGTTTTAATAAATTAATTTAAGTTTAGCAGGATTACTTTTCAGCCCGTTTTAGTGAATTTACGGTTAGGTGTCAGAGCACAACGCCGCAACAATTTCTTGTCTAATAAGAAAATTGACGCTGTTTGAAGTTTAAACATTGAACTCACTGGTTTTAAACTCACAACCATCGGGTTTATCTTCAGATCTATGCTATCTTCATAGATGCGTCATGTAGCTCACATCTTGAAAGATACCATCTACGGTACTGTGGTACCGTTTTTTTTTATTATTTCAGTTGACAAAAAATACAAACTAATTCTTGTGAATAAAACTTAAACGTACCTAAAATTACAAGAAAGTCAAACATAAAAAGTATGCGTCGGTGTTTGATATTTTTTTAAGGCGAGTTCCTTCGTTCAAAGCCGGTTTCATTAGGAAATTGCAATGATACATTTGAAATAACGAAGTACCATATTTTGATATTAAATATTCAAGTGTGCTTGATAAAAACGTCTGGACTCGAGTCCATATTTTTTGTTTAGCAAAAAATATTTCGCCAAAGTCCTTTATACAGATATTTTAAAATTAACGTTCGATGGTACAATTTACCTTTTTTGTATATTCATATAAAATATTAATACAGTGTTTCCCAATAGGTATGATAGGATTTTGATAGCTCACAGCCGCCATCTTGGTTGTTTAACATTTGACATTTGTGTTGTTTTGTGTTCAGTAATGTTTGCCATTTAATTATGAACAAGTTCATGTTACCTCAACGTTTGGAAATTGTCCAAATTTTCTATCAAAATTCGAGAAGTATTGTTTCTACTCAAAGAGCATTTCATGCTAAATACGGTCGTCATGGTGCACCGTCTGAGTTCGCTATACGTCGCATAATCCAAAAACTGGAAAGTGAATATTCTTTGCACGATAGTAGACCACCAACACGACAACGGACAGGCCGTAGTGAAGAAAATATTGCCGCCGTATCAGCCAGTGTCGAAGAAAATCAAAATGTTTCCGTTCCACGACGTGCACAAGAATTGGGCTTATCCAGAATGACAACCTGGCGAATTTTACTTATGGATCTTGGCCTACATCCATACAAGATTGTGTTGGCACAAGAACTCAAGCCAGCAGACCATCGATTACGTCGTGAATTTGCTGATTGGACGCTTGAAATGATGGAAACGGACACCGAATTTCATAGGAAAATCATCTTTTCAGATGAGTCTTACTTTTGGCTCAATGGTTATGTGAACAAACAGAATCGTCCTTACTGGAGTGAGTTAAATCCAAGAGTGGTTCATGAAACATCATTACGTCCTGAAAAATTGACTGTTTGGTGCGGATTATGGTACGGTGGAATCATTGGCCCGTATTTTTCAAAAACGACGAAGGCCGTACTGTTACTGTCAATGGCGACCGTTATCGAGAAATGTGGAACGATTTTTTTTTCCTGAAGTGTATGAAATCGATGCAGACGACATTTATTTTCAACAAGATGGTGCATAATGCCACATTGCGACCGTCACAATGGATTTATTGCGAGATAAGTTTGGTGAGTCAGTTATTTCTCGCAACGGTCCTCACAATTGGCCACCAAGATCATGCGATTTAACACAATTGGACTATTTTTTGTGGGGGTATGTTAAATCTCAAGTGTATGCCAATAAACTAGCTACGATTAAAGACCTTGAACGCAATATTCGAGCGACTATAGCGGCCATACCAGCCGAAATGCTGCACCGAGTCATCGAAAATTGGACCGATCGTATTCATCAGTGCAAAAAAAGTCGTGGCGGTCATTTGAACGATATTTTGTTTAAATCACAAATAATATAAAATTTCCTATCAAATAAAGCCATTGAGCACGAAATTCGAACAAATATTACATGTTTTATTTCAATTTCAAAATATATCGTTCTTATTGGGAAACCCCATAATAGTATAAAATTCTATTAAACCTTATTTACGAAAATAATGAGGATAGAGAGGATAGAGTATAAAATTTTTTATACTCCAAGTTTCTTTGGACAGGATATGCCGAGTTTGTATTTTTCATAATAGTGCATTAGAAGTAAATTTAATAAACAAAATGAATATTACTTCGTATTATATGTTTAACACATACAACTCGAGTAACGCATATGATTAATTTATTTCTATTTACGAGAGGGAAGAGAGTCGAATTATAGATTCGCTCTATACTTTCCACCTATTCTAGAGCTATTGCGTGCTTAGTTACTGAACCCTCCAACAAAGCCACAGTGTAAAAACACCTAGTTCATGAGAAATATAATTAGTTGTAGCCCGATGTTATGTAGTTTGCGCTTTATTCCGTATACAAAGGAAGTCAAATATACATGCGTCGACTTTAAGAATCAGAATTTCAACAAATCTTCTCTTAAAGCTCTCTTATACTCGAAGGTTTATTTGTCATCTTTGTAAGATGTCAAGTTTTAGCTATCAATATCCAGTTGAGCTAGATTTGACTCTACAATCGTAAAATTTAGTCGTACTCGTTACATTTTCACTTCAAATATAATTTTATTATTAATATCTATACATTTTCAGAATACAATGCTATAAATGTATCGAAATGTTGAAATAATTATTATTTTCCTTTAGTTCGCTTAAAAGTGCTCGATCCAATGTTATTATTAAGCTATAATTAATTAAATGTTTAAAAGTTATTCTAACTTAAACATTGCTATTAAATTACACAATTTTTAGTAAAGTAAAAATATTTTATAAGAGAAAATTTCAATCCGCACCTCTCAGAAATTATAATTTTTTTAAAAGGAAGTTTTATTAAATATTTTTTAATCCTAAATGCGTAATAAACACTTTAAAAATTGTAGAATATTATAGCAAGCCACCTTGAGGATTGCTGGCGCAAATGACTGACGATTGCCTTTAAATACGATCTTTGTGGGTTCTACTCAACTTTAGGATTGAATTCCCCACACTGGTCATAGCGCGGCGTTTAGTTCCGCAACTCAATATCCCAAAATGTCTTGTTATTCAGTTTTCACTGCCTATTCTATAATGTTGAAAGTATAAAGCTGTTTTTCATGAGACAGATAATTAAGTGTATTCCTATTCTGTTTGCAAAGGTAGCAAGACTTAATAATCATTAGAGTATTCATAGTAAGTATTACATTTATGAAGAGAAGCACGAAAAGTGTTTGAAATAACTTCATTCAACACATTATGTTTTTCAATTCATTTTGATAAAGTTTGCGATGTCCCCCTGAAGTTATTGAAACTTTGTACGTTAATGGATCTAAGTAATCAGTATTAAATAAAATACTTTATACTGGTATTCTTATAGTCTATCGAATGGACACTGTATTCAAAGTTTTTTCATTAATCTAACATCAAAGTAAATAGCGTGGCTGCTTGAGCGATTTCATAAAGCCCTAAGCTTAAATTTATTACGTTTAAAAGCAGCTTTCAGTCTCGCCTCTCTAGTCTAGACATTTCGATGTGATTCCACATTCAAGGATTATGTTTGGTTATTGTTTTTTTTGTTTCAAACTGTTAGCATGTCCTTAAAAACCCATTTATATGAGAAACTATTTTCATTTCCCCAATTTAGTAAGACATTCCTCGGCGCTAAGTTCCGCCACTCGCTACAAGGTTCGAAAGTAGCGAACTCTTTGTCTTAATAATATTTTTTTTTCCCTAGTTAAACTAATAAATGCTGGAGATGCGTAAAACTGATCACTAAACCATGCGAATATTTTATACGTTTTTTCAAAAATGTTTTCTAATCCTAAGTGGAATAAAACTATAAAAAAAGTAAATATTAAAATAAAATAGCAATCTAAGAGAGATTGCAGTTAAACGATTATTTCTTAATAATTTTTAAGTAGTACATAAATAAGTTGTAACAGACGTATACGAATTTTGACGCAGCTGGTAGTAGAACGCATAGCTTAGCGGTCAAAGCGCTTGGACGGTATCCAAGAAGCACGGGTTCGAATCCAGCTGCGTTCAAAATTTTTATACGTCTTTTTAAAAATGTGTTCTAATCCTAAATGTAGAGTTTTAAAAATATTGATATATATTGATAGCTTCACGCTTTTATCCTATACTTATAGTAGGGTAGACAGGACGTATCTAATGTCGAGGCACTCCGTAATCCGCTTTCCACCGAATTCATTCGGTGAAATTTTTTCGGAAATTCGGAATCAATTTGACATTGCGTGTTAAGTGGTGTAACTCAACACCACACTTTGTCTTACCAGAGCGAGGAAGTGGAAATATTTAAATATAATCACTCTCCCGAGTGGGAATCGAAACCACAACCGATCGCGTTTACAGTCACGACCAGGCTCTATATTCATGCCTCTATTTATTTGCTGTAAAAATTTTCTTGTTCCTTTCTCCGTGTATTAAATAATTATTGTATAAAATTAATACTAAGTTTAATATAAATAATACGCAACTTTACAACATTTTTATTAGTATAATATTTTTAGGGGAGATTGTATGAAGAAAATACAAAAATTAATGCGAGAACACAAATATGAAGATGCCGTCGGCACTTTCCGAGCTGCAAGGTAAGATTTCGATATGCCTTTAAAATGTAAGCGTCTTTAAAATGTATAATATTGCATTTCTAATAATATGCAATTAGTTGTTTTTTTTAATAACATCATATAAAATGAAATTAATGAACAAGAAAGCTTGTATGTTTATAAACAAATACATAGAAAATATTATATTAATAATACACTAAGTTAATATATAACTACGAACTATGTATACTATAAACTAATTACTTTTTCCAGTACCATAAGTATTGTTAAATTATTTAATTTTTATTAATATGATAATTATATAGGGAGGTATGGCCCGAAGAAGGTATATTTGGTGCAAGCGATATTAAAGAGGACGAGGAATTGGATATGCTCGGAACTATTTACAGTACAGACTTGGGAGTGGATCTTGGTAATTTATTTATTCATTTATATACATATTGTTTTTATTAATATGTTAAAAAATAATTTGACTTTAAGATATTCTAGCACTAGCGTACTACTCATAATATGTAAATTTGAACCCTCGAATAAAGCAGGCGCTTACGTCTGTAAGTGAAATATAAATTCATTATTAAAGGAAAACAGTAGGCAGTTCTATTTTAGTTTGCTAATTCGGGAAATAGAATTAAGAATACTTGTTTTACCAAAAAGATACATAAGCAAACAAGAGTCGTTTTATATTTTATATATATATATATATATATATATATATATATATATATATATCATCTTTGAAAAAACGTATAAAAATCTGAACGCAGCGGGATTTAAGCCCGCGCCTCTTGGATACCGTCCAAGCGCTCTGACCGCTAAGCCATGCCTTCTACTACCAGCTGCGTCAAAATTCTTATACGTTTTGTTACAACTTATTTATGTTGTAAGCATCTCTGTAGAGAGATTTTTACAAATTTCTACTACTTAAAGATTATTAAGATATAATAGTTTAACAAGAGAGATTGCTATTTTATTTTAATATTTACTATTTTTAAAGTGTTATTCCACACTTAGGATTAGAAAACATCTTTGAAAAAACGTATAAAAATTTGAACGCAGCGAGATTTGAACCCGCGCCTCTTGGATACCGTCCAAGCGCTCTGACCGCTAAGCCATGCGTACCAGCTGCGTTCAAATCCCGCTGCGTTCAACTTTTTATACGTTTTTTCAAAGATGTTTTCTAATCCTAAGTGTGGAATAACACTTTAAAAATAGTAAATATTAAAATAAAATAGCAATCTCTCTTGTTAAACGACTATTTCTTAATAATCTTTAAGTAGTAGAAATTTGTAAAAATCTCTCTACAGAGATGCTAACAACATAAATAAGTTGTAACAAAACGTATAAGAATTTCGACGCAGCTGGTAGTAGAAGTTTGTTTTGTATAATAACAATAAACATAAAAAAATTATATGACAGATACTGTAGAAGAGGAGACACAAGAAAATTCAGAATACGACGAAGATGGTAAGATTCTTTCAATACTTTCATTATAAGATTTTTTGGATGTATGATGCCAGATTATTTTGACTTATTGTTAAAAAAAATAATTTCCAATTATTTTAATAATGAAAATTCATTATTAAAATAATTGGAAATTGGATACGAAGAACCGAAGGTCCGAGCTCAGTGGCGTGCCATTGGAGAGGCCTATATCTAACAGTAGATAAAAAATGCTGATAATGATGATGATTAAGATATTAAATCAAATTTAAATGAAAAATTAAAATGTAGATAAAAAACTGAAAATGGGTTCAATGATTTTTTGGTTTAACAGTAAAATGAAAAGTACGTTTATAGATTAACAAAGATATCAGGTGACGAACCCGATACCTCTGGAGAATTGACCAATTTTGCCATTGGTGCTGATACGTACACTGCGTTAAAATAAAATTTAAGATTTTTTTCTTATAAATACCCTTAATCATATGAATAGTACTTAAAAATATTAAAAAAATAGCAATTGATATGACGTTAGAAAAATGGTTTTATATATATATATATATATATATATATATATATATATATATATATATGTTGACGATTTAAACATTTTAGATGAAGAAGAGGAAGAAGAGAGATCTACAGCTGTCGTTGAAACGGATTTCGATTTTCAAGATTTTGTTCTAAGGTCGGTGCACTTTTTATTTTTTAAACTGTTATTACTATAGTCTACGTGTCACCTATGGATGTAAACATGATTAGTTCAAGGCTACATTCCTACTTAAATGAATAATTATATTCAAAATATTTCCATATCGGTGCACTGATACGCGGCGTTGAGTTTGCCATTCAACACAATGCAATGCCTTGAATTCGAACGGAAAGCAGTCGACGTTAGTGTTTTGACACTAGGTTGTCTCTGACTAACCAGCTTTAATAAAACTTATATCCACACTCATGAAACAGCGCAGCGTTTAGTTCCGTCACTTAACACTTTTCCATCTGAATAACCTCTTATGCAGGATAAAGAGAGACAATATAAAAATCACATCTGAAACATAATTAAAACATAAGTCCCTAAATATGATGAATAAATATCAAAAAGCATCTATTTATGTCCAACATTCCATACAAAATCGTTTAGCCTTTGACATTTCGAGTACAAGTACTTAGTTGATACAGGAAACTGTTGCTACATTTTGAATTCCACTTTTAAAGTACCTTTTGATACCAATGATGTGATACGCTTTATGCTTTGCCTTATATTTCTTCAGTTTTGACTTATATTTACGTTTATAAAGACTTTTTTGCCATTATTTCGCTTTGTTGTACCATAGTAGCGAAATGAAAATTTAAATTTAATTATGTAAGTTATCATTTTAATTTAAAGTTAGACTATCCTACTTCGCAACATTGGCCTCTCTAGAAAAATCTACTTTTAAATTTAAACTAGACTGGAATACTAAGGATCGATAAACATAAATATTCTTTAATATATAATATATAGTTATTTGCTTTTAAACCTTGTGTTTAGTTAGACAATTAGTATTCAACAAGTACCTGGTGACAAGACACTCCGTACTCCTATTTCCTCCGAATTCAGGACATTGCAGGACATTATTAAATGGCGGAACACAACGCCTTACTTCAACTTACCAGAACAAGGAAAATAAAAGTTTTTATCCCTTGCGGGGTAGTCAGAACGGACGGAGCGACCCTACGGTCTCCGCATACCTCTTTTGCCTCGTCCACAGTTATCAACCTCTTCATAAATGCCCTTCGTGGGGTCCTCATGCTTTTTACGTGACCTTCATCTAGTGTTATTAATACTGTGTTTACGATGGTTAATCGAGGTGTCTATATATATTTCTAATATTAACATTTTCCCTTGTGGAAATCCGATCACATTTGCAATCAAACGCTGTCCATTTGCACCATGACCGGACTCTAGGTTAATTTACTTTATTTATAGGTATTTTTTTATTTATTTTTTCTTTCTTATATAGATTCTGTCATCAGCGAGTAGTTAGTGCTTGTGTGTGTTTGTTAGAACGTTACGACAAGAACTTACCGTACACCAATCATTGTATAGTGAAAATGCTGCATAGAATTGCATGGGACTGCAATCGACCAGCTATGATGTTTCAAGGCACTTTGTTCCTGATATTCCAAAAGGTGTTACATAATCCTGTTCCATTGTTTAAGGTAGGTTTTTGTTTATGTAACAGTTTCGTAGTTATTAGTATTGTCAAACAACAACAACAACAACAACAAGTAGGTGTGAAGCCATAGCGCCTTGTTCCCATATAGATTGTCGGTCATTTTTTAAGGATAAACAGATTTTTTTCAATAAGTAATGAAATTAAAATTTATATGTAATGTATTATAATTTTAATCACAAAAACTAAAAATTTTGGCAATTTTACAAAACGTCAATTCATATGATAGATTTAGTATGGCGAGCAGTCAAGTTACGATTAGTTTTATTACTTATACAGGACCAGTTAGACTTATTCTTCGGTAGAGGATTACACCTGCGCATGGCTTCTCTCCTTCGAGTTGGTCTATAGTGGTAGGTTATAAAAAATAGCAATATCTATATGAAACAAATTTTGTTACATTAAATTGAATCCTGCTGTGTTCCGCGTACGTGTTTCAAAAAAAAATCCTTATCAGTTTACAAATTGATTATATATAAAGTAAAATCCCGATGGTGTTTACGCTGATGTTACAATAATATATGAAACATTTGGCTATATTAGTATATTTTAAATATGTATAATAAATATTAAAATTTTTATGTACGTATATCCTTATTGAACAAAAGTAAATAACATATGCGACCTGTAGAAGAATATCAATTTCATGAGTCGCAACCGCTACTCATAACGGTTGCTAGTATTGAATATTTTATTAAAACTTTAGTATGGACCCTCGCTTTTTATAAAACATACGATATTTTTACGTAAAATAAAAAAAATAATAAAGAAAAAACAGAAAGTTTAGTCGAATTTGCTACATAACACTCAACAATATCTCCGTAAATAAGTTAATAGATTAAATTAAAATATTTATACGTCAAGTAGTCAAGCATCATATTTTTCTTATTAACTTGTTTTAAATATATTTTACAAAGAAAAAGGTTAGCTACATTTAAAAAAAATAATAAGATTAAAATCGCATACATTATCTGGTAGGATGTGATAAAAACGACTTTAATACTCTCATGTAATGGCTCAAAAGTTATAACATCGTAGCGGAGTTAAGCCGGATTTATATTATAAAGCTGCCATACTGAATTTGTTTCATAACATTGGTTTAAAAGGCAATTTTATATGTTAATTTCTTTTATATCTTTTTTATATGTGTCATATAAAATATGACTGCGTTTTAAATTTTCATGTATTATATATTATTTTTGTATAATTAGAATTAAATAATAAAATCTGAAGTCTAGGTTTGCTTGGTTTATTAGGGCCAAGTAAAATTTATTAATAGTAAAAATTTGAAAACGTTAAGGTTTTATTGAAAATCATTTGAAAGTCAGTCTATAAGAGGAATGGTAAACTTTTTATCTCAAAACTTTCTATGATATAAGTTTAAAAGGTTTTTGCAAATTAGGTAATGTAAAAAAAAGACGAACATATATATATATATTTCTTGACATAAAGTACGTTTTAAAAAATGAATTAAGAAATAAAAGGTCGTGGCGCAGTTGGTCAGCGTCTGACTGTAAACGCGATTGCTTGTGGTTTCGATTCCCACTCGGGGGTGTGATTATATTTGAATTATTTTCACTTCCTCGCTCTAATAAAGACAAAGTGAAGCGTTGAGTGGAACTCAACGCCGCACTTTGTCACTACTCAACACGCAATGTCTCGATTTCGGTGGAAAATGAAGTACGGAGTGTTTTGACACTATGTACTTTACTTGCAATTAAGACCTGTAAGAGCATAAACTATATCATAAAGCAAAATCGATTTTATTAAAATAAACTTATTTTTTATGTTGATTTTTTTACTAATTGTTATAATCAAGTATTGATTATAACAATTACACGTTTTTTAAAATAGACATTTTAAATAGCATTTAAATTTTATAATCCGAATTTTTTTTCTAAAAAATTTATACTTTATAAAACCAAACCAATAACAACAAACAGCAATATCTTAGCTCTTATGCGGTTTTCTTAAGTAAGAGCCCGCCCCTCAACGCTTATCTGAATAAAACGAGTAAATACGTAGGGGAGGAAATTGCAACCAACTGCCTAGCCAATTGGTAAATCTTGAAGGAAATAGAACAAATCTTTCATGTAATTGTAAATAAACAACTGTATATTCATGCATTTAAGACGACTTTACACTGTATGAAATAAGCGTTTTAGATAAAAAAAAATACTTTTATTTTTTTAATGAATTTTTATTACGTCTATTTTGACTTATTTGCCTAAATTTACACCCGTGTCTGAATCTGATGACATTATTATAAAGAAAAGGGTAACAAGGAAATTATTTCAAGCGTGATTATTTTATTATCTTATAGACTGGACTTATACGCACGATATTATAGCCATTGGCATGAAAATATTTTCCATATAAACTAATTATTTTTTTTAAATAATATTTTTGTTTGGGCGTATCAACAAAATAGTGGTATATTTTAAAGTATCCTTTAAGTTTTTTTTAATTTGACACTGTTAGTAGGTTATAGTGTTATTCTTAGTTATTCTTATCTTGCAAGCTAAATTTGTCAGATTCTTTCCGATGAAGGTAAAATTTGGAATACGCCTTTAATTCTATTAGCAGTGTCAGTCAAGTTTCTCAGGTCATGTCACCAGTTATCATGTTATCCCGATTAGCAGCTGCAACAAAATGGCAGATTATATATTTTTTTTAATTCATCCAATGTCAATATCAAATAAGAGACCTATTACAATAGATACAGACAGTACAGTACACGATTAATGTTGTTTATTTATGTAATATTTCATTTATTACTACTAGACTTATATTATTTTTAAACATTTAAAAAATTCTTACAACATTTTAAAGTAATCAAAATATTTTAGTTTACAAACCTTAGGTATGGAGTTTTAAATGTAACTTTATTCAACAGGAATTGGAAAAGTTCGCCATATTTGTTCTAAGGAAATTCGCTGAAATGGCATCGAAGAGTAGCAAAGTTTTTATCGAACTGTTATTTTGGAAGAACTCTAAAGATTCTGTTGAAATCGAACACGGTTACGACCTTTACAACGATCCCAGGTAAGTTAAGTTTAACTTCAGCTTATATTGTAATTCTAAGTTTTTAACGTCTTTATATAAGCTCTAAACACATATGTATTGTGTCTAATGTTTGCCTTTATGCTAAAGCAGGCAGAGTTTAATATTTTTAATTATTGTTGTTGAGTTGAGAGGCGGAACTAAACACCGCAATTTTTACACGAGCGGAAAAATGAAAATAATTGGAACCATTCCCCCGAGTAGGGGTGGAACCCTCGACCAATCCGGCTACTGTAAGTACTTTTTACCGCACGGAATTTAACATATGTGGATTTTTATTTCATAATTTTTAAATAAATGCCCTTATCACATCAACTGTCAGTGAAAAAAGCGATTATTTTAATATTACAAACAGACACTCCAATTTTATTTAATTGTAGATTTTTTGAAAATTCATGAAATAATAAAAGTTGTGTTATATTTAAATTATTACATATATATTAAAAACGCTTATAACTTCTATTCTGTTATACAAGTTATATATACTTTGTATAAGAAAAAAATATACCAGCCAAGGTTACCAAAGCTATCTTGTCATGGAAATACATACATACTCGTATATTATTCAAATGATAGTCGTTCGGCCTCCACTACGCGTCAAAGACCATCAAAGGATCTTTTTAGAATATAGATTTCAGGCAATCGTATCGGCATTTTATGATTTGGATTATAACTTTCCATAATATATTGTTACTTCTAGTACTATTTCTTATAATAAAAAGCAGTTACATGCTTTATCTCTCAAGGCAGGGTATTCAGAGGTAACTTAGTATCAAGACACTTCGGCGCATCCTGTTGTTATTCGATATTTTGAGTTCAGTGGCATAACTCAACGCTTTGTCTTACCAGATAGGAGAAATGGGAATATAATTTAGATATAATCATTCCCCTGAAAAGAGAAGAATGAATGAAAATGAATAGAGATCGTACCTACTACACGAACCTTTTTAAACACAAATATTGTGTAAAATTATATAAATTGCAATTAGTATAAATTGCAAATTTTTCAACTAGGTCAATTTCATAACAAGATCTTTGATTTTCGCGATTTTTATACATTTTAAATGAAAGTATTGTAACCGGATTAATCGCGTATATTTTAGTATTCGAAAATACATTTTGGACACCTGACGTTTCGAACACTTTACAGTAGTCCGTGGTCACAGTCTACCTGTGTATTCTACCTGTCCAAAATGTATTTTCGAATACTAAAATATACGCGATTAATCCGGTTAAAATAGTTTTATTTAAAATAGGTCAATTTCATTCGGATGATTCGATGTACAAAGGAATAGATTTTATATAAACGTTTATTTTGTAGTACCTATTTAACTAGTGTATGAAGATACTCAAATCGATATTTCTTTCGTAAGTACCTTTTTATATCAATTGCTATGTATATTTTGAGCTCTCTATTATATATACCTTTTAATTATTTCTTATTCTTATTATTTTAAAAACATAGTAACTTTTTAATAAAGAATTATATCAAAATAACAAAGAACAAGTAAGTCTATGACTAAATTCGAAATAAAACATTTAGGCTAAAAGTGATTTTATCTACATAATTATGTTTTCAACTTAATCCGAGGTGGATTAAAATAAGTAAAATATTTTATTATTGCCACTAGTTTGTTTCTAAGATTTTTCTTTGTTTTGAACGTTGGTTTTATCTTATGTTCAAAAAGTTCTCTAACTTGATTATCATAAAAAAATTCTACAGAAATTGAAATACGAATATAAAGAATGATTTATAATTATTTAGGTTTTATTAAAAAAATAAAACAACAAAATTCTAATCTGATAGAATTATGTTACAATGATTGGCATTAAGTGGCTGATATAAACCAAGCAATGTAAGTCGTTCCCAAAGGAATCTCGAACCGTGCAGAATTTAATAAGGACAGAACAAAAGGAATAAAAATCTCATTTAAAACTTCTTTATTGTCCAAATTCGTAATTAGTGTCAAGCTTCATCGTAGGCGTAATTCACCTGGTGCTTAATTCAACTTTAAAGAATGAACAGTTTAATTTGATAAGATAACGTTTATTTTGAGGGCGAACGGTGAAAGATAATTCGACATATTGTACATAGTTTCCGTTTTTTTAATAATATTATTATACCAATATTTTTTTTCATTTGTCGCTTATGAAAATTACGTACAAAATAGACGAAAATATGTAGAGAGATCACAGATCATGTCAGAAATGTGTGTTTGTGCAATATTTAATTTAAAAATAAAATCTAAATATTTCACAAACTGATTGATGTGATAAAAATAAATAACGCAAGTACTAAATAAAAATATAATTATAAATTTATATTTTAGTTAGTCATACAGAATGCTGTTGATTGTTTTAATTTAGACAATGGTTATGACCACGTACTTACATACGTGTATATTATGTTAACGCGGCAAAAACTTCTTAAATGGAGACATTATTTTTTTTTTCTTGAAAATAAAACTGTACTCTTATTTCCTTATAGCAGTCAATTCAAAAGTGTCAAGACACTCCGTTAACTGCTTTACACCCAAAATCAAAACACTTAGCGTGGAAAATTACTTTCATCAGCGTACATAATAAATATAATATTAAATAAAAAAAGTAACTTTAAATTGACTTCTAAATTTGTAATTTGTTTATTTACTCTTAGATAATAAATAATTGCTTACTTAAGTATATTAAAGAAATATTTACTGAAAACATGTAAGAATTTCAATTAAGATTATGAAGCTCAATATATTAAAACAATTTGCGTAACAATTTAGAGTATTTAAACCTGATTTAGGTATTTATATTAAAAATGAACGTATACTAGATTAAAAATGGTTTATGCGATTAGAAACATATTATATACGTATGTATAAAACAGTAAGTTATAATATATTGTAATAAATAATTAGATATCGTCGTGGCGTAGTTTTTCGCTACTATGCCATGTTGGTTTTGATAGTCAAAGGTATCCTTATATATTACTTTACCTTATATGAAAAAAGTTCGACGTTTGGTTTCATTATATATTCCTATACCCCTATTATAAACATAATATAAATTCTAAAAAACCGATTTTAAAGAAAATTACACTGTTCCTTAACTTGAAGTGTACCTTAAATTAAAAAAGGTATATATTAAAAAACTTCGATACGACTCTTAGTTCTTAAAAAATATGGAAATGGGCATTCAAACATACACTTACGAAATTAAGAAAACATGCGGAAGCCCAAATGGATTGGATGGAGATAATTTTTCATACAAACAACTCGACCTGATAATTTCAAATTTTTTGAAAGTTTCAGTTCGAGTTGTATGAGTTGTTTTATGTATTCATTTTATATATTACATTAGATATAGGCAGCAAAATTGTTAGAATTATACTTGTAAATGCGTGTTGACTGTCAGACACTCAGTAACGCTGTACAGTTTTTATACCCATATATACTGATATCATGTATACACGTAATTTATGCGCACAATATCTATGCTTATTTACAAAGAGTTGTTTTCTAACTTCAATTAATATAAATGAAGGTGCGAAATGGGTAAAAACGTCAAAGCTTTGACTGCGAAAGTGAAATTGTGATAAATTGTGTGTCAGAGCTCGCTTTTTAAACTGATCTCATCATTTTTCTGTACTTTTTCATTTTGTTTGTTATTCTACATTCATTTTTGTGAATGCGACGTATAATGTGTCGCCTGTCGGATTAATACGCTCCATATATAGGAAACTAGGTTATGAAATGGAATAGGTGATACGATTGTAATCTGATAGATAATGATAGTTGGAAAACACTTTATTTTGCCTATTCTATTAATGTAAATATGTGGAATCCAAAGCAAAAGAAAGCCGCACTTTGTACTAGGAATGTCCACGTTAAAAATATTTCGTTATAAGTATTCGATATAAAATACAGCATTGCTTGCTTAATTGATCCGATATATTTCGTAACATTTCGATATATCGAATATTTTTTTTGAGAAAACATCGATTAAATTTAATATATATACGTTAACTGAATGTCTTCTTATAGAGTATAAAATCGGTATGTACCTCATTAGGAAAATGCAAGTTCAAATAGACTTTGCTTCTTAAACCTATCATAAATTACAGTTAAATCAGATATAATAAAATATATTTATTAAAATAAAAGAACGATGTTAATATAAGAATTTTGTAATATAGTTAATACCAAAGAAACTGAATTTTAAATACTTAATACTAGTGTATTAAGTATAAAGAACCATAATATCAGTCTTTCTCAACCTTGGCTATTAGTACTAATATAATTCCCAATTGCACAGAGCATTAAATATAACTTATTGACATTTGTAAACGAAAACACAAGAAAAACATATTAAAGTAGGTCCTATCAACATAACAAGATAAAACCTACTAATGAAAATACCGCTGGACATTCCAGAAAGTTATTTAAACATTTTACACAAATTAATATAAATGGAGGTGTAAGCCGTCAAAGTTTTAACTGGGAAAGGTGAAATTGTGATTAATCGCCCTTCAACAGGGATAAGCCGGGCAACTCGCAGTGGACTGAAGAACAGGAAGAGGAACTTCGCAAACTGTACATGGAAAATCAGATGAACCCGGAAAATGATCAAGGTAACATACTAAGCCTTACATACATGTATATTTATTTACATAATCTATGGAAAACCTTTCACTATGGGATTAAATGCACGGTATATATTATTGTGCAATATACGAAATTGTGATTACACAATCATATCTATACTAATATTATAAAGAGGAAACATTTGCATGTTTGTCGCGTTTTCACAGGAAAACTACTGGACTGATTTCAAAAATTCTTTCACAATCAGAAAGCTGCATCTTCAAACAAAGGCTATATTATTATATTTTCAAAAAAATAGGTATTCTTAATAAAAATGCAATAATGCAGTAAGGGGAAAGGGGCTCCTTATATGTAGACGTAACTACGAATGAACGTTTTGAGTTTTGACTTTTTTCATTCCAGTTAAAAAGCTATATTCTATTTATATTTTCTTATATATATTTATTTCTATTTATATTTATTATTCATATGTATTTATGTTTTATGCAGTTATCTATCAAAAGTTATTTTTAGAACTACCTTTTCTAGCCTAAGCTATTACTTAATATTTTCTGTAACTTAAAAGTTTCATCTACATTTAGTTCTCGAAAGATACCATTCATACCTCTGTAATGATCCTTAATCCTTTTTCTATTAAATATTAACTTATTATTTACTCATTACTATTGGACATTCCATTTAAAAGATATGACGAATTTAAAAATGTCAATCTAAGTAAAATTATGAGATGTGGGGAGAAAGGGACATCGGTATCTGTGGACTAGGTCCTTACGCAGTGCATGCTATTTAAATTGAAAGCTTAGAGTTTTGAGATTTCACAGCACGTTTTCTGTTCCATTTAAAGTTATTTTCTAAACTATTTATTTATTATTTCATTGATATATTCGTTCACTTCATAGCGGTGAAGCCGCGAGCGTGGCGCTAGTTATATAATAATATCGTATTGACAACCGTATATTTGTACAATAATATTATACATGTGTATGTTATCTCTTTAATAGTACTTCTAAACTCTTTAATAGTAGTTATCTCTTTAATAGTACTTCTAAATCACACTTTAATAAAATAATTAAGAATAAATTGTTATTCTTATGATAAGTAGGCGTTATGGAAATTTAATATTAATATATATACCTGTTACTCTAGTAATTACTTAGACCTAAGAAACTAAATTAGATTTTTTTTGTTAAAAATAGCTCAAACTTAATTTTATAATAATAATAATTATTACGTCATATAAACTTAACAGGCACAGATAATTTGTTTAATTTTTAATTCGATCAATATAAAATCACACTAAACTGATCAAATATATTAACAAACAATTAACCAAATTCTTAATCACAAAGCATTGTGTAGTAATTAATGAATAACATAGAACTGTAGCGCTTAAATATCGATTAGGTAACATACGGCATCAATAGGCCTTGATAATACACACTAAATAGGTCATTCGAATTAGACAAACCATAAATCGATTGCAGAAACCACAACACTACGCACAGTATTAATCTACCTATAACATATATACGGCTATAGGAAATATATAACGAATGGAGACCAATTCAAAGTATAGTATAGTATATATAATAGTCTATATGCGTGGAATTTAACAGATCTAAATTATTTTTATAAAATTAAAGTAGCCTAAGATACTTCTTATCAGTTATCTACCAGTGAAAGTCCCGTCAATATCAGTCCCGAAAACCACGTAACAAACAAACAGGCAGACGTTGAGTTATTTTGGTGTATGTACCGTGTATACATACATGTACAATTTTTCCGTGGGGGGACGGGATAGAATACAATTCCTTTCCGCTGCTGAGTAGCGTCCCGGGAGAGGTGGATATCCCAGTAATTTGGTGGTAGTAGTTTAGTCCTACGACTGGCTCGCGACCACTATCATTACAAAAACGATCCGCTAAATATCTAGTAATGTGTTCCAGTTCAGTGTCATGTAAGCCAGCTTTCCCTATTCCCACCCATCCTTTTCGTCCTGTCAATTCACTTCCATATTAAGCCCGGCAACGCATCTACGACTCTAATTTAGTAGACGTTCATGGGCGAAGGTGACTTACCATCAGATAGTCTTTTTACTCGTTCGCCTCATTCTTTTAATATTAAATACAGACACTCCATTTTATTTATCTTTAAAGATATATCGTTAGCGGTACTTGTGGTCAACAAGTAACGCTATCGATATATCTCGATTCATGTCAGCAGGATTTGCAGTGTGGTTTTTCATTTGTAATGTTATTAATTAAATATTATATATTCTTCTTATTAAAAGTTAAAAATTAATGTGACTTCTCACATTAAAATTCAAATTCGCCCTCATTTATTTCGATCAAGTTATAACAGGAATAATTTAATGAGGAAAGCAAAAGTATTTAAAAAAACAGAAATTACATTTTCTTTCAAGGTCAATGAATAAAATAATGAAATTTTACATTTTATAATATTTGCACTTATAGTATACTACATATGTTCAGACATTTATTGAGTAATAGGTATAATTAACAATTAGTAGTAATATTTTTTTATTTACTTTTATTTTTTTTCTACAACAGATGTAATCGACTGGATTCTAGAGAATTTAATAGTACAAACTCGTACTCGAAGAAGCGTTATCAAAAAATTAAAGGAACTAGGTCTTATATTCAAAGCGCCAACTAAGAAAAGTAACAAAGAGAGAAAAGAGAAAGTGCCTATGGAGTTTACTGAAGAAGAAGATAACATGTTGACGGAACTTTGGAAGGAATGTGGTGGATCTAAGGGTAAGTTGCTTATAATTAATCTATTGACGCAAAATATTGTTTTATTTTATTTTAACCATTTTGTTTTCTCGCTGCCCGCATGGCAGGGTAATCAGAGACAGCCTCGTGTCACGACACTCTATTTGATTGCTTTCCTCCCAAAATCGAGACATTGCGTACAGAGTGGTAAACCCAACGCCGCGCTTTGTATTACAAGAGTACTGAAAATATATGGGAATGAACCGACTGGGAATCCAACCTACAACCAATACCGTTTACAGTTTACACGCTGTTTCTCTGCGTCACGATGGCTTTTTTAATTTTGCAATTTTTTGGCCGAATGTTTCTCCGATTTTTAATTTAAAATTAATAATAACTATATCGGTGTCCAAGGGTTCAGTATATTATTAAAATAGGTAAGGCTAGCTATGTTTATGAGAACTTAAATATTTTTATTATATTTAAATAAGAGAGAAGGGAATAATACCACTTTTTTGATTTATATAATACCTAATAGATAATAAAGAAATCGGTTCCGCCTAAATCGCATAATAAACAAATCGAAAAATGGGTTAAGATACCGAAGAAAATATAATTCATATTTTCTAGTATTTTTTATAAATTATAATGTCACTTTTAAACTGATAATGTTTACATTTTTAAATTAGTTACTAAAGAGAGGAAATGAAAATATTTTAAATATAATTCCTCCGAGTGAGAATCGAACCTACAACGTTACTTCTCACTGCGCCACGCCCTGCCTCTATTGTTATTTATATTATTAACTATTTATATTACTAACAATTCTTATTTATTTTTCAAAATTATAATAATTTTGCACACTGAACACTCATTCTCATATTAGTAGACCTTTTCTGATATTAAATACAAAATAAATAGAAAATAATCTTCAAGTACCAATCAATGTAAAAATACTTTAAAATCAATCGGCCTTACAGGAAATTGGATTAGATTATTCATCAAAAAACGAGGCTTACGTAGACTTACCTAATAAAATCTACGTTTTCATATAGACAAAATTGAAAAAAACGAAGAAAAACATAAAATATTTCCTCTATGAAGAATTTATTAAAATAATTCCAGATTTATTATCTGAGTGTACCTAGTCTCAAGACACTCCGTTCGAGACTTTCCGCCCTTTTTAAACAATCCAATTTATTCATTTATTTTGTCACAGACTATGACAAAAGATGTAAAAGGTTCGCAGAACTTATAAAAATATATTTAATACTTGTACGTATATAAAATTAACCCACACATATTAATGTAATAATTAAATTACTAAGTCAACTATGTACCTAAAAATCTTCTGCTGTATTGTTTTTTTATCTATTTCATTTCAACCATTAAGGATTTATATGAACGCTCGGAGAGATTCAAACTATAAAATCCGTACCGATATTTAATTAAAGCGAGATAAAGTGCACGTGCGAAATCTTTACAAACACAAATGAACTAAGCCTCTACGGCAATTTTGTAGATGAATGGCTATAAAATATTTTGTTTGTAAATATACTTAAACTTAAAATTGTTTTTAGTACTAATATAGCTTTCAGCTCCGTTCTTATATTGATTCGTATTATAGCAGTTATTTGATAAATAAAATACCATTATTTTGCAATATGATAATGTATTGCTATCTCTTATATTTATCAAAAATCATAATTACCCCTACTATCTTCTTATTAGTTAATAAGTCTGTTGATACATAGAATACGTGTCTAACGTCTATATTACTTACATATAGTGTACGTCATACGTCTAGTCATGTTTAATTTAATTATATTAATATATTTCCAATGCATCTTTATACAAAATATTGTCTATTAATCTTTTTTTCGTTCGTCACATTAATTTACTTACACTGAGGTCTAAAATTTTAAAATATTAATAATGAAAAGTAAATAAACTGTTACCCACCTAACCTATCATAATTATCTATGTTATTACTGAAAAACAAGTTATTTTTTTTCTCGGATTCAAGATATTACGTGTTGCGTTGTTGCGTAAGTCAACGCTGCGTTTTTCTCTTACCAGAATAGAGAACTAGAATTAATTTACATATTATCATTCGCAATGATAATCATACCTTACAACTATTGCGTTTACAGTCAGACGATGTCCGACTGTACGACGACAGCCTATCATAATACAATAATATATTAAAATTTCTATTACAATTTTTTAGCTGCACTAGGTATTATAGCAGATAGGATGCCTAAAAAGCGTTCCAAACGAAGCTACAAGGAAAGACTAACGCAGTTAGGCTTGATACAAAACAAACGCAAGAAGAAAGAAGCCTCGAAAAGCGACAATAAATCGGACGGTAAGTTAAAAGTTTCTCAATTGAACTCGCTAGTTTTCTTTTATCTAATATATTTTCATTTGAGAACTTCTTGTGGATTTTCTATGTACATATATAGATTAATATGTTAGGGTTTTCAATTTATTTTAAAAAAAAATCATACCTAATACTCGTAGTACTATTAATACCCAAATTTTTAAACCATTATTATTGGATTTCAAATTTTTCTGATAATATTTTTATTAATATTAAATTGAAGTCAATTTACAATAATGAATGTTATTTTTTGAATATTCTAGAAAGTTCTTCGGATTCAGAAAATTCAAGTTCAGACAACGAAGACGTTAGGCCTCCACCTAAACTTAATATAAAACCTAAGAAAAAACCAACAAAAGAAAGTAAAAATAAGAAACAAGCGAAAAGGATGGAATTAAGTGCTAATGAAATTGCCAAACTGTTGGTTCAAGCTGTTGATAATGGTCAGTGTATTCATTTTTGTGCTTCTATAAGAGTATATCTATTGTGTTTTTTTATTAATTAGTTTATGTTTTAATTAATTCTGAATTATTGGTTTTCTGGTTTTGTGTAAAAGAAATACAAGTTCAAATAAAAAACAATGAAATTTGAGTTAGAGTACTTGTATCAAATCAAATTGCACATTGCACAAATCAAATAAGTGTTTAAATGTCTTTTTAATAAATTTTAGTATATCTTCACGCTTTAATATCCGGCCAGTTGGCGGATCCTGGTGTTAAGTATTAGAACTCAACGTCACGTTTTATCAAAGACAATATTTTATAATATAAACCGATATAATTCCGAGTGGGAATCGTACCTGTAACCAATCACAACTGCGGTTCAACGTGTATCAGACACTGCTTCACTTTAGCTTTTAAGAAATTAATATATAATCAACATTTATAATGTGACTTTTTCTTAATGATAATTTTTAAACCTTTCCTAAGTTAAAGCGCACGAAGTCAGGAGTTCCACTAGTAGTGTATAAAGCATTGGATATAAGTTCACGAACATTGAAGCTGAAACTTTTCTAACTAAAGTTTTGTAACAATTGTTAGATGTTTGCAACATGAGCTCATGTGTACGATATTTTGTTTCCCTTTTGTTTTTCATTTACTTTGTTAATATAAATTGGTATTGAATTATAGAAATTTTATTTCAATTCAAGTAAATTTTCTATAGAATATATACACTAGCGACCTGCTTCCGGTTTTGCCTGCGAGAATGGCACTATTATATTTCAGTATATAAATATTTCGTTTTACTATAATTACTTAAATCACTGAGAGCACTGTGCTATTACTAATATTAGCAAGAATGCTTTCCATGGATAATGTATGATAGAATAATTATCATGGTACTGTGCCGAAACATTAACTTTACTGATAACTCAAGATTAGGTGTTAGTGACGGTTTGCTAAAACATATGGTCACACCGATTTGTCTGTCAACATCATTAGAATATAATAAAATACTCGATATTTGTTTCTCGACTCGATTTTTTTTTATGTTTTATGACTCAGGTAAGGCTTTAATCGAGTCTACCGCAGCGCTTGACGAAATTGTTAATATAGATTTTTTATTATTAATGATATTTGGTCGAGTTATTGAAAGTAAAAACTTTTTTCTCATTTTTGTTTAGGTTTTAGTGAAGCACTAAAATGGCTTGCAGAAAATTTAGAAGAAGTGGCTCTAGATCAAGAAGCCGAAGGCTTCGATCCTACAGCGGAAGGAACACCAATAGTCCCGATTTCCACTGAATCTATTGAAGCGATGGAAAATAAATTATTTATTAAAACATTGAAAAGCATCGGTATTGTACCTCCTTTTGATGAACAGGTTTGTTTTTTTATATGTTCCATTGTAAATTAATTTATACATATAAAAAACATGTCACTGATCGCTGTCTAATATAAAAAGATTAATATCGGGAACTTTAATCAATTAGATCTAAAATTATTTTTTTTATATTTATTTAAGCACACTAAGCTATACCGATTTGAATGAAGGTTATCTATTTTATTTTGGCAACTATCCCTTTATATTTGTTTTTTGTTTATTTCATTTCAATCGATTTATAACTAAGAAAAACTTTATAACTTAAAAATATTTTGTTTGACAAAATGTAACGTAAAAATAGTTATTATATATTATATAATATTTAAAAATAAAAGTAAACTTCTGTTAAAAAACCGACTTCATAAAGTGAAAAGTAAAAAATAGTTTTATAAAGATTTAATTTAAAAACATCTTGTAAACCAATATTAATAAAAAAAACTACTATTATTTAGTGTTCCTACCAACTCAAAAGCTTGAAATCAGTGCTTAGCCAAACGCGTTATAATGCCTTCACTGTAGGAATTACAAAATAAGACTAACTCTTCATTATTCGTAGTTAACCACGAAAATATCAATATCGTATACCTACCAAGACTTTTAAGTACATTAGTACTCTAGTCTCGGAGAACATTGGATCTCCGAGATATGGGGAGATATACACTACCAGTTAAAAGTTTGAGACCACTAATAAAGACTTTTGTTATCATTAAATATTTTTTAAAATATTTGAGATAAATAGTAATCTGCACACCTGCATATTCTATTGTTCATTTAGATTGCCTAAAAGCTTATTCTTTTGTATAGAAGTCAAGGAAAGGGCAATAAACAGGCGTTGTATCCAAATATCAATGTCAGCCGCGGAACCGGTAGGCCGATAGATCAATTGTCATACATTTATTACCCCATTACCGCACCTGGCGCTTCTATTTTTTTTACATCAACTTACAATATAATTGTTCTAAATTCTCAAAATATGTTTAATTATTATTTTAACCTTGCATTCGTCTGGTAATTTACGAATATTTACGGTTAGTCTGATTTTGTGGTTCCTACAGGCAAGGCATCTCTAAAATGGGAAAAGTTTTGGAAATTAGTGTTGAAACGCAATCTGCTGCCTTGTTCTTCACAACGAAGACAAATCTGAACGTCAGTCGAGTAACGAGTCAACTCAAGCTGTCGCAGATTTGTATTCATCGCACTATTTTGCACTACAAGCAAACTGACAGTAATCAAGATCGTCCGCGCTCTAGGAGACCAAGGACTACAACTTCTAGTGAACATAAATTTATTGTGGTAACCCGCACGCGTAATAGATGTCTGACAGCCCCAGAAATTCTTGAAGAAGTCAACAATCCACGGGTAAAACCAGTATCAGTGTCTAAAGTGCAAAGACGATTGTGAATCGCCAAGTTATTGGACGCGTTGCTGTGCGTAAGCCTTTGCTAAAACCGTAGAATAAAAAGAAACGGATGCAATGGCCCCTAATTAAAAAAGACTGGACCGAAGAAGAAATTTGAATTTGGTTCGGGTCCAAAAGGAGAATTTTCGTCCGGCGCTCACCGAAGAAAAGAGGTTGCCGCAGTCAGTAGTGCCGACTGTCAACGAAGAGATCGATAGAAACGTTTGGGAACAGTGTCCATCTTCATAGAAGGTCATGTGGAATGCATTAGAGGCAAGCTGGAATAATATCTCGCAAGAGACTATACTTATAAATTATATTCTTCACACGCCTAGATAAAGAGGTTATATCGACGTAAAAACTTTTTTAAACTCTTGTGTGTATTTTGTTAAGAACAACAGTATTCGTCAAGACTATTCCTTTTTTAATTTTAAATATTATGTGTAACATGGAAATTATATTAATTTGTTTTCTCATATTTTTTCATCGTGGTCTCAAACTTTTAACTGGTAGTGTATATGAGTCTATATATATATATATATATATATATATATATATATATATATATATATATATATATATATATATATATATATATATATATATAACTTCCTCAGCTTTCTACGAAACTCTAAAAAAACCAACTTAAAACCTGGCACCAACTTAAAACCTATGAGTTGGTAACAAAACTAAGTAATAGTAGTTATTATATATATATATATATATATATATATATATATATATATATATATCTATATATATATATATATATATATATATATATATATATATATATAACTTCCTCAGCTTTCTACGAAACTCTAAAAAAACCAACTTAAAACCTGGCACCAACTTAAAACCTATGAGTTGGTAACAAAACTAAGTAATAGTAGTTATTTTATTAATATTGGTTTACAAGATGTCTTTAAACTAAATCTTTATAAAATTATTTTTTTCTTTTCAGTTTATTCAGCTGGTTTTTTAAACGTAGTTTACTTTTATTTTTTACTTTTTAGGGTCCGCTCGGTAATGGTTGTTGATTATGCTTAGCTAGGTATATAGGGTTTCATAGTGCTCTGGTATAAGTATATATCCAATAATAACATATAAAAACGATCCCAACAATCGCAAATCATTTTCATTAAAGATTTCCATTGATATCTTCGAAGATCTTCATCAAATCTTCAATAATTTTATCTCCAACTGTCTCTAAAGTGTACTCTTTTTCAATTCAAAAAAAAATCTTGCGTATCGGTTCACAAATGACGGAGAAATCTAAGTAAGTACGCAAAAAGACTCGTGAAAATGATGTCGTCCAATTACAATATGATTATAAAATCAAAACTACTTAGCCCAACTAAAACAATTATTGTGGGGCCAAATGTCAGCCTTACTGCATCGAACAAAAAAAGAATCACTTAAATCGATCCAGAACTTTCGCCGTAATCAGTGTACATACATAAAAAAAAGAAGGTACCAGTCGACTTACACCGTCCTTAACTGACATGGATAAAACATACAATCAACCAGAAGTCAATTCATCAAAAATCACTATCTTGTCATCATGACGAATATAAAAAAAATATGACAATTACATTACATTGTTTGTTTTTATTACAATAAACGTGGTAACACATTGCTTATTTAGTGAGCTTTTACTCGTGTGATATTACATGGTCTTTAAAATTACAATATTCTTTATTTAATTTTAAATTATGCCATTCGACAGGAAACCTATTGGAGAATACCAAGTGACTTACATTTCGAAACTATACGTAAAAGAAGAGAAATAATTTTAAAAGCTATAAACCAAGAGCTTATAATAGATGATACACAAATAAGTAATGAAGCAAGTAATGAAAACGACATAGAAAATAATGACAAGGCTGCATCTAGTGATGACGATAACTTATTTGATAACTTAAGAAAAATGCAAAACATTCCTGATAAAAGTACTTCAAATAAATCGAGCAATCGCAGTCCTAATCAAAATATCGATTCAGATGATCAAAATCTACAAAAAGAAAAAAATGATTCAAGCGATGATGATTATTTATTCAATAATTTAAGGAAAAATAAAACTAGTACTTCTAATAAGATAAATCGTAAAAATAAAAATATCAATTCTGATAAAGAAACCAGAAAATCTAAAAATAAACCAAATACTAATGACCTATTTGATAATTTACTAAATGATAATCCAAGTATTGCAAAACAATCGAATAGTCGAAAACGTAGTCGCAGTATCGATTCTGACGACGATAATATTCGGAAAGTTTCAAAAGTTAATAAAATCGTTGATAATGAGAGTGACGATGACGAAGATGATATTTTGTCATTTGCAAAGAAAACATTAAAACACTCCGAGCTACCAGATACTGAAGACATTATGAGTGATTTACCGAAATATTCGTTAAACAGTGGTAAGATTTTTTCATAATGTTAATTATTTATATTAATACAACAATTAATATTAATTTATTTATAATTTGTCAACTTAATATAACACATATAATACACGTAATATTTGATTTATTTTTAATTTGTTATTTATACAAGTATTATGTAGTATATTGGAAATTAATATAGAATAAGTTATCATGGACTTAACTAAGTAGATTTTTAGCTCACATGTTATAATTTTACTTTTATTTTTACAAACTGTATAACAAGAAAAATATATTAAAAGTTGTATTCCAACCTGCACCTATTAATTACAATAAAAATATATGGCCACTAAGCCATATAATCTGACTTATTTAATTCTAAGAACACAAATATTTTCTTTCGGAATCGGAGCCTCATCTCCTTTAAATATTTTTGACATTTCTAAAATTTTTAAAGATATTGCAATTAATATGAAAATCCTATGAAGCGAAAATAAATAAGCGTTCCATATTTACTAACAAACATTCATAACAACTTTATAATCAGCATTTTTAAATACGAACAAAGTATTTTGACGTTTTAATTAAAAAAGAGAAATATGTATTCGTTCGCAGATAGCGAGGAAGAAATGGCGCCGGTCAAGAAACACAAGAAACTAGTAATTAGCGACGACTCCGACTAAATGTTGTTTTAATTGTATTCATTTTAATTTTAAATAAATATTATTGTGCAATTTCACGCTTTTTGCTAATTAACAGAGTAGTCAGAAAAAACTTAGTGTCAAGACACTCCTTTCTTTCCTTTCCTGCTTTTGACACAATATGTCTAGAGTAGCAGAACTCAACGCAGTGATTTGTCTTACCAATGTGGAAAATTGATAATCATTAATTAAAATGTGTATAAACTTAAATTATAATCTACAGATTATACAGATTAGGTTTGTTTATGATATAAAAATTTATAAAT
Source organism: Dryadula phaetusa (assembly GCA_032432895.1). Taxonomy (NCBI): domain Eukaryota; kingdom Metazoa; phylum Arthropoda; class Insecta; order Lepidoptera; family Nymphalidae; genus Dryadula; species Dryadula phaetusa. The sequence continues at coordinate 4,304,752 of JAOYRS010000029.1, forward strand.
TATTTTTATAAAATATTGACGATATTTTCTTATTATAATAAAATACAATGAGGCCATGAATTTGTTTTTTACTGATTAAATTTAACAGGCTTTGATCCCGCTCTCTTTTTTTATCTTCATGTTTTTGTCCCGCGTAACAGAGTAATCAGAAAGTACCTAGTGGCAAGACTTTGCTTTCTGCCGATTTCGAAACATTTCGTGTATTACGTTGCGAGTGGGAATCGAACCCACAACCGAGTTAAACATATTTCCTCTGAGCACCAACGGATATCTTAAAATTATTTTTAGTATTTTTTCTATATTCTAATGTAAAAAGTAAGTTTCACACCAATCCACTCAGAGCAAAGTAGCTAAAAAGCCATTGTTAAGGCACTTCTTTCACTTTCCGTTTAAAACTGGAACGGATTGTAGCGAAACTCAATATGTTTACAAATCTGACGCCCCTTTAAAAAGCATCCAAGTGCTCTGACTGACTAGCTGACTGACGGACTAAGCAGTATAGTCTAACCAGTTAACAATAAAAAATAATTTTAATAACTTGGACAGCGTTAGAAGGCATGGGGCTCGAGTCCTTTTTTCAAATTTTTATACGTTCTCTTAAAATATAGTACATTATTTTTTTTACGTTTCCTGAAATATTTCATTTAAACATATTATGGTAATGCGGCTCGCACGTGTTTCTCTATAAAGGAATTTCAATATGCAGTGATGGCGGCAATATACTCTTATGGTGCTTTCCCGTTTTACTTTCATTGCAACGCGTGTGTATGCACTTAGATGTGGGTCATAGAAATAGTATCGGTCTGTTTAAAAATATGTTACCCAGAGTTCTTTTTATTATTGATATTTAATAAGCATGCAGTAAAAATATTTGTGTAAAAAAGTGTTTATGAAATTTATTTTTATCCAAAATGTCTATTAGCAGTACAAGATAAATAGTATTCGAGTTACGTAATTGACCACTTGTTTGTTTATATTTTCATCTTATTTGGATTTTATTTGGATTTTAAAATTATAATTGAAAATATCACTGTAATAATAATAAAAAATATTTAATAAATTTTATTATTTTTTTATTGACTTGAATTTCTCTATACATCCAAGCAATAGCTTCAATAATTTACAATCAATATGCCATTTCTAATAACAATATTTTATTCTTAGCATTCATGCATCCAATATTGCAAATATTGTGCAATATCACCAACTCTAGAATACAAATACCTTTTTATCCAACTAAAAAGCGCACTTTCAATTGAATAATTGTATGCTTTGGTATTCTAATAATGTTGATGGGAAACTTTTATATAAAAGATATAATTTAAAAACAGTGGTACAGAAAAGAGACCAAAAACAGGTTCACTGTTATGATAAGAATCGTTTCTAATATATTTTAACAATATTATAACATAATATTAATTTTTCATTAAACAAAGAAAGAAATTAGTTTTATTAATCAATTTACATTATTGCGCACAAATAACTTTGCCGGTACTAATTGAAAAAAATCAACGCCTTGAGGCTAATGTGACACAGTGGGACATGGTCTGATTGTAGGTGGGATGGTCGTGGATTTCTTCTTGAGTCGAGGAAAAAGTATATTATTATATATTTACCCCCTCGAAAGTGAATAGAATGAATAGAATTGAGTGTTTTCACACTATATCCTCTACTTATCCTTATAAGGGAAAAAAACGTACAGCTATACAAATATGGCGAAATCTTGTTCACTAAATGAATTATTCTAAGAATTGAATCTCCAACCAATGCTCTTAATATCTAATAAGGCTAAGAAGAGATTATCATGAAAATATTAGGCCTAGCCTACGTAAGCTTCAGTATTGATTCAAACTATTTTAAATCTTAATATTAAAAAAAAAAACACATGGCTGGCACTTAAGATTAGGATAATGGAAAAAGTTCTAAGTTCGATTTCTTGCCTTTGAGATTGTTCACTCCCCTCGTACCCTCATCCCCTTACTAAGAGAACAAGTTCACGCTTTATTGGAGCTTAAAGGACCTATTACTGATGCTTAAATAGGCTTACGCAAATATTATGAGTATAGTTGCTTATAGTTTTATGGTTTTCTGCATAGACACATTAATTGAATAAATAGATACGTTCGATAGAGCAATGATAAATAAAAAATCATTTGAAACTTAAAAAAATCATAACAATTAAGTATATAAAACTTATATTATCAAACTATCTGTGCTAGTGAATTAGTGACTATTAGCTACGTAACAAAAAAAGTTTTATCAAAATCCATCTAGTATTTTATATGTGAAAGGCGAACAAAAATATTTATGGTTTCTGCTACATATATAATGACCCCCGTAAGTATTTTTTTTACATTATATACAATGTACACGAATAAGCCCTTCTACAGTTTTATTATATATAGGAAAATATTGATCTTGTTATTATTAAATAAATTATAAACACAGAGTTGGGGAAAATATAATTTTGTTATAAGTCAAACAATGTACGCACGTAAAAGTTTATAAGTAAACTTATTAATTCGTACTCTTCACATCTCAAACGAGTCGAGTTCATATCTCGGCACTTGTCGCGAGGGGTGCATTACTTCTTGCTCTCCACTTGAGATTAATGCCCTAAAATTACCTAAATATATGTAAAAACATTTTTTTACCGTATTTTGATCTAAATTCTCGTGATAAAGGTTTAAAACAATAGAGATACGCTTTTGTTGTTACCGTAGTTGGTACTACATAGAATACCTAACCCATACTAATTATGAAAAAATCTATATTTATTAAGATTATTTATAAATTTTGCTTAATTTATAAATAAATACAACTAAATTTAAAACACTGATAACTTATGAACTCCACCAAAACCATCGAACCCCATAACGTCACGTCCCCTACAATCACCCCATTAAGAAAGCTATTTAAATCGGAATTTCTTTCGGGTAACATTTTTTATTCATTTGTTATTTTATCTGGCAAACCCCTAAGACAAGTCGGCATGCATAATTAATATAAAATATTAATGTATCAAGCGGCTAATGTATACGAGATGCGGTGCAAAAAAAAAACAGAAACGATGCCTTTTTGTAATCCCAGGAGTTTTTCTTATTCAAATGTTCAGTCTGCTTGAATGCTCCAGCATCGTCATCAATCTCTCCTGAGCTCGAACGTGGACCATTACAGTCGCCCTCGCAATTATCCACTCGAATAAAAACGTTTTAAGTGTTAAATTAACGATATCTCAGCGGAACGTTAACTTGTCTAACTAAGTGATTAATATAAACGCTGCGAAACTCATCGTTAGGCGCTTAGAGAATACAAAGATGGATTCCGTAAAGTGTATTTGAATTATTTTTTTGCCGGATCGCACTCGTTATGAATAATAAACGTGGATGGCGGCTTTGTGGCTGATTTTAGTATATTCAATTGGGATTTTTTTCTTAATTTCAATTTTGGTTTGTTTTCGATCGTGCAAACTTTAATTTTTAGGTAAAGCAAATTATTTTTATAAATATCTACTCGTATTACTTAAATATGTATGCAAATATTGAACTTTATAAAAGATTTGATATTTTCATATATAGGTATTTAACATGAATTGCAATAAATATAACATGAACTTTCTATTTTTATACCTTACCTAATATCTTTCGTGATGACAAGTTGCAACTTTAAATATTGTGACAAATTTTTGAAGTTTAAAATATACAATATTAAATTATGTTTAAGTAACAAATTGGATTTCAAATGAATAAGAATTTAAAAAATAAGATTACTTAAATATTTAAAATAATTAATAAGATCTTTGATTTTCGCGATTTTTATACATTTTAAATGAAACTATTTAACCGGATTACCTGTCTACCTGTGACCACGGACTACTGTAAAGTGTTCGAAACGTCAGGTGTCCAAAAAATGTATTTTCGAATACCAAAATATACGCGATTAATCCACGTTTCATATAAATATGAAAATAAATAGTTTCATTTAAAATTTAAAATAATTCTTTTCTTAACATAAAAATTTTACAAGAACAAAATAAAAAGCAGTTTTATTTTCTTATTCTACGTATTCCCACAATAATTGAGTTAAGTAACGAATACTGCAGTACAGAGCTTCCATTGCATCGTTTATTGTAATATCCTGTGCAAATTTCAATGAACACCGTGTTAACTTTTACTGTGCTGTAAACAACTACAGCATTCTGCGTTTAATGCAATTTGATATTTCTCCTTATTTTTATTGTAACTATCTTTATTTCTTCTTTATTAATACACGAAGTAGCCAGCACTTCGTGATTATCTGAACTGTACACTGATCAATAAAAACATTGCTTTTATTTTAATTATTGACAAAAAAACTCCTTCGTCTACTTTCGACGACGCTCAACATTGAGACATAGCGTATTGAAGGGTCAACTCAACGCCGCGTTTTGTATTATCAGACTGAGAAAGGAAAAAAATTTAAATATACTTCCTCAAAATAAAATTTCTCAGAATGGGAATCGAACCCATAGCCTCATAATGGCTCTTACAGTCAGACAATGCCACGTGGAAAAGTAATCAAAGATACACTTTTAAATTAATTCATATTTTGTATAAAACTGTTTGCTATGTTAGAAAAACATAGCAAACAGTCAACCGTGGAAGCTAATCTTATTTCATGAATATGAACTGTTCATTCGTTTATATAATAAAAGTATTACGCAATTCGAAAGCAATGATTAGAAGTGATTTAGTACTTCTGCCCCTTTAAATAAAAAAACATAATATCAGTACATATATGCAGGCTCTGAAAAATAAAACTATTTAGTTATGTTTATAGATAATACCTTTCCTTTAAAAATAAAGAACAAAATTTATAATAAAATAGAAAACAAAGAAAATCCCATTGAAACTAGTAGTCAATCACAAGAACATGTTTTATGAATTAAGTTATAAAAACTGTGGAATGTTAAATTTCCTTTATGTGAGTAGATCTTCGCGGATTCATAAAGTTATAATGATCTTTTCCGGCAACACTTTGAGGTTTTACCGACGTAAATATATAACGTGACTCTAGAAATAAAATAAAAAGCTGATAATCTTGGTTTATATTATGGATATATTATTTATATAAATATCACAATAAACAAATAGTGTAGAAGTGTCTGTATGTGATATTATAATGGATTTTTACTAAACGTTTTTTACAAATTTTATCTTTCTTTTTCTTTGTTATTTCGACCAATATCTGGAACGGCTGGACCGATTTTGACGAGACTTTCATTGGCAGATGACGTAAAATAACTTGCACTAGTATTATTTTAGAATAGACATTTACAGATGCTAAACTCCACGCGAAAGAAGTGGCGGGCACATCTCGTAGAAAATATAATTTTTTTTTTTACAATAATTATTATAAAATCCGAAAATTATATATATCTTTATATTGGTAGACATATATATACCATATCTATTTTTATTAATCTGTACATTAATTCCTAAGATAAAAACTTTAGGTCTATTTTTATGAAAATTAAGCGGATAGAGAATAAAATTTGGTACAGTTACAACTTATACAGAGAACAATAACATAAATTCAATATTTTTCTATAATAAATAGTCAATAATATATTAAATTATTGCAAATACATACTGCACACACTATTAAGCGTTTAACATAAATATATTTTGTAAAGTGACATACACGTTGCTAAGGCAAATTTATCTATTAAAGTTACGTCAGTCAGTCATTTATTTATTTATTATTTAACTTCACGCTTTCATTCCGCTTCGCAGGGTAGATAGAAAGTACCAAGTCAAAGACACTCCTATATACTTTCATTTTCAATAAAAAAAACTCTTTTTTAGCTTCACGCTTTTTTTATCCCGCATAGCAGGTTATACAGAAAGTATCCAGTAACAAGACACTCCGTAAACTTTCCAAAGAATTCGAGGCATTGCGTGTTGAGTGGTAGAACTCAACGCCGCATTTTGTCTTACCAGAGCGACGAAGTGATTATAATTTTAAATATAATCACTCCCCCGAGTGAAAATCTTTTTTTTGGTTTATTTTAAAACACATTCTGCCTGTCTATCATAACACAGTAATTTGGCAAACACTGCATAAATTATTCTCTGTGAAACGCTTAATACACATACGACCATACTTTAATTAAAATCTCTGTCGTGTTCTACACTGGGCGGTCTAAATTATGAGTACGAACATTACGCTTAAGTGAATAATGTGGAGATTTTGTATAATTACATTTAACTGCTTGCTGAAATGCTTTACTAGAAGCTATAGCTTATGTTAAAATATTTACAGTTCAAAATGTATGAAATAAATTCAGTATTCTTAAATTAATATTAATATTTTTATTTAGGCGTAATGGGACCGTATAGCGTAAGATTGTAAACGCTATTGGTTTTGGGTTCGTTTCCCGCTCGAGGTGAATTGACTTGAGTTGAGTTTGCCACTCAAAGCAATGAGCGCAGTGTCTTGACACGAGGTTGTGTCTGTCTACTTTGGTAGGATAAATCGTGTTGCTAGAACATATGTATTTTAAATAAATATTCAGTATTATCTAAACATATATAACTCTTGCATCACTTACATCAATATAAACACAGAACTAATAACTTTAGAAAGCGCTTGCCTAAAATATTATATTATTGAAAGAAAAAGGCCGAAAGATAGATTTATTGCGTAATTCTGTCAGCGTTAGCTTCTCAGATTGTTTTTTCTCGTAACTGAGTTATTTGTGCATTATTCAATTTATTTAGACAACGCACAGCCGAAATTACAAGACGTGAGACGGATCTGAATTTTTTGTGTAACTAGGAAAATATAAGTGGAGTATTAAGAGATAATACTAAAATAATGTACCAGAATTTGGGACCGGTTGTAGCGCGGTGGGACCGGTTGTAAGCAGCGTCTGACGTCAACGAGATCGGTTGTGGGTTCGATTGCCACTCGGTGGATTATATTTAAATTTATTTTCATTTCTTCTCTCTGGTAAGACACAGGGCGGCGTTGAGTTCCGCCACTCTCACGCAATGTCTCAAATTCGGCGGAAAGAAGTGAACAAAGTGTCTTGACGTTAGACACTTCCTGCTTACCCCGCTTTGCTGGATAAAAGAGTGAAGCTAAAAAATAATTGACGCTAACTATAAATTATAACAATATTTAACCCGTGTATAGATGATGTTTTATTTATATTAAGACAATGAATTTATTTATTTATTACATAGGTATACAGAGCTACAGTCTTACAAGAGTATATTAAATACAATACAGAAGACTAGATGACGAAATGATGCCCTAATTATAAGCAACACTATATGCACTTCAAACATCTACAACAACCACTTAAATAACTTGATCTGGCCAAAAGGAAATTATACACTAAATACTAAGTTAATACTTACAGGCAAAGCTTAAGTTAAAATATGAATATTACCAGCTTTGCTTTATTCTTTAAACTTTTTTATAATTGTATTAAAAGGTGTTTTGTGATTCAGGTTGGTTTAACACAAAAATATTTTCATGAAACAAATCATATTAAATACTTTAATAATATAAGTAAGTTATGGTGATAGTAAAAGACGCGACCAACACAACGCTTGAAGGAGTTTTCTAATTAGATAGCTAGAATTTTAGCTACACGCGCCGTAATTAGTAGAAAACCTCAAAAGGTTTAGCGAAACTGCGAGAGATAGAGGCACCCTCAGGTAAAAACCAAATTGAAATCACCCACACAAACAACTGTATCACGCAGATAAATCTCAAGACCGGCTCATCCCCCGCTAACCGAGAACAAAGTTTAATAGAAAAGTAAATAGAAAAAGAAAACATTGAATGTCAAGTTTTAATTTGTAAGCTCTGTTACCGCTTTGTGCGATAGAACAGTGATGTTTAATGTTATGAAATTGTCACTTGCGTTTTTTTATTATTTATAGTTATATGTTTTTAATATATGTACGTAATTCTTTGTTTTTTGCTAATTTGCTATTAATATTTTAAATAAAATTTTATAATACAACTTTATATATATACAACTATAATACAACTTTATACTGTTGTGAGTCTTATATAATCAATATACATACGTCTATATATACACATTTAAAAGTATTGTAAAAAATATAAAAACATCTTCTAGATCTAATAATGTTTGATCTGTTTTTGTTACATGGAGATTTTTTTAAACTAAATACATTCTCTCACATGCGAAATTCATATTTTAAATCACTATATAGATTTTATTTAACACTTCCGCCCTTTCAAAGAGACTTTTTTATTTATCTCTATCTATACAACATATTAAAAATATTACATACATACGTATAGATATAATTTAATGGATAAACACAAAATTACCAAGTTATAATTTTTTTTTGACATTTTTACTCTACATTATTCACAAAAATAGTTGTATGCAATTAATATTATGCTATATGTGAAGACATACTTCACATATAGCCCTCGCTGATAACATTTTATAAATATATTTGAAATATGAGTCATTAAAATCATTTGAGGTCATTTAAGTGTTCCTAAATTGATTATACGTTTAGTGCTAAAATCAAATGAGCAGTTCACTGACCTTTGGAGTTGCTTAATAATATTCTTACTAGCAGTATGGCTCTTTCCACATTATATTTATGCTGCTTGAAACCTTAAACAACATGCGCTATGTAATATCTAAAAAATAAAATAAATGTCACATACTATGAATATTATAAATATTTTCATATTTTAAATATAACCAATACACGATAGTCTATGAAGTACTAACTACTTGAAAGAAGCGAATTACTAGTATCATTATGAAGAAAAATCAAAAGTTTATACAATTTTATTTAACAACAATATTACAAAGGAATATCTTAATTTAACTCTAACAATGTTCATTAACTTATTCCCTTGATGGATTATTAATTAAAGAGGCATCGAAATCTGAATACCAGAAGATCAATTAAAAGTTTGAACGATTCCGGTTCTATACTATTCCTGAGAGTAAAAAGTATAGGGGAAGTGTCATTTAGAATATACTCGATGTTCTTCTAATGTATGAATAATATCATAATGTTGAATTCGATTACAATATTTAAGAGAAACATTAATTCGTTCTGCAACATAAAACCGAATATTGGAATGATGAAATGGAAAATTATTTAAGGTGATATGTATATATACATATATATATATATATATATATATATATATATATATATATATATATATATATATATATACACTGGGGATCTAACTCACAAACAATTTTTTCAGTCATATGCTATACAGTTGCACTACAATAGTCTTATACTATTCACGAAATATTATAAAAATAGGCCGGAAGTATTTTATATATTACAACAATAATAAAAAATATCTTCTTAAAGGCGTATACGTAACTATTATAATACATCTTTAATATATTTTATCTGTCATTCTTATCTCTGCTTATTTTAATAATAGATAATTATGAACAATAGACATACTTATATCTGTATGACGTCCTGAAGTCGCCTTTCACTGCAAGTCTCTGTCGCTTATCTCCCTCGCACAGACAAGTAATTCCGCTAGAACTGAATGGTGGCTACAGGGGTATTAATTCTATAATATAAAAAGGTTAAATATTTTCAAATTTTCCCTTTGTATTTATACAACTAAACTTGCAGTCTTGTGTCGATTAAATCAAATTCAAAGTCAATGTGTATGATTTGTTATTTTTTTGCAGACAGTACGTAAATCTAAGCATAACTTAATATTTTCTGAGATATAGTATTTTATTTTAATTGCACTCTAGCAACTAAATAAACATATAGCTGTCTATATAGCTAGCAGAGAAGAGAGGAAATTAAAACATAGATGGTAAGGTAAATAAAAGATTATCTACATATTTAATTCTATAAATTAATTAATTTATTAATAGTATTTATAAGAGATGATTCATATATGGACACTTATCTACTCAATGCTAGACGTTTTTTAGACGTCATTCGTCCGATCAAGTCTTCATATTATTATAATCGACTTAAAATTGTTTCAAAATACGCCAACACAAACAAAATGAATCGATAAAGTTATCACTTAAATCTAAATCGATATACTCAAAATAGTTGAGAAGAGTAGATATTATACACAAACTCGCAGCTTATACGCCGCGAGCGATTTATTCAAACGAGCAATAAATATTCAGGAGTAATTAAGCTTTGCGTCGATACTGTGCACCTCCAACGCACTACCTTTTATTTGATCAACGTGAAACTTGAAAACCGTTACGTAAAACTTTATTACATTTAAGTATATTACCAAACTAAGATGTCCACTTAATGAAAGACGAATATAAGTTTTGTTATATTTTATATAATGAATGTTATTAGTGTCAGTTTTTTTAAATAGTGTCAAGACACTCCGCACTACGCTGTCCGCCGAATTTGAGACATTGCGTGTTGAGTGGTTGGAACTCAACGCCGCACGTTGTCTTACCAGAGCGAGGAAGTGAAAATAATTAAAATATAATCACTCCTCCGAGTGGGAATCGAACCCACAATAGATCGTTTTTAGTCATACCCTGTCACACTGCACCACAACCGGCTTCTAGTGTAAGTTAAGTTCATATTATAAAAATTCACCTTATAAACAAAGAAATCATCGAAGTGACTTGACACTAGGTTGTCCTCTGTATACCATGCTATGCGGGTTAAAAGATATTGCAAAAAAAATCTTGGAGACACCTTGAGGTGACTTTGAACATGTAAAGGATCACAAAATGGTTGAATTATCAGGATAGACTCTCAGATTTATCATAGGGAATAATGAGATTTTTAGTATATGGAATGTCGGAGCCTTAAATAATATTTATATATAAAATAGTATTAAAGATTAAGAATAATAACTAAAAGCAAACTGAAATGAATTAAAACGTAGATTTTCATGTTTTAGTTGGCGAAGTGGAAAACACACATTCCAAACATTGAACTTGGCTTGCATTTTCACATTTATGATATTAAATGAAAATGCCGTTTAATTGCTATTTATTATCATTAATTATAAAACATTACGAACAAAATTATTTCAAATATGTATCTCCAACATCGTTCCAAAGTATGAGTAATTTAAACGTGGGTGCCAGAGTGCCACGGTAACTTTTCATTTACAAGTTTCAAGAGAAATGCCTTTACATAAACTTTACAATCTTCTGCTTTTGAAACATTAATATAATTAGAAGTTAAGTATACATACAACATAGCGAGAGTCTCTCTGTTCTCGTTTAAAATTAATATTTAAAAATATTTAACATATTTAATAAAATAATGATATCATAAAATCGAATAATATTTGTTTTGCTTCACACTTTCGTTCGGCATAGCAGGGTAGACAGAAAGTACCTAGAGTCAAGACACACCGTACTTCATTTTCCGCCGAATTCGAAACGCATATTGAGTGGCAAAATTGAACGCCGCACTTTATCTTACCAGAGCGCGGAAGTGAAAATAATTGAAATATAATTACTCCCCCTAACGCTTAAAACGTTTAAAGTTTTAACATAAATAACTATGTCGGTGAATAGATTTGAGTGTTGTCGACGTTAATGCACAAATCAATTATGCATCCGTCATTCATAATTTTCAATTGCGATTTGATGATACCCTTCAGTTATAATTAAGCTATCAAAAAGTAACGTAAGACTGATAGAAAGTCTATAAGATTTTTTTTTAGCTTTTATCCGGCATAGCAGGGTAGACAGAAAGTACCTGGTGTCAAGACACTCCGCACTTCGCTTTCCACCGAATTCGAGACTTTGCGTGTTGAGTGGTGGAACTCAAAGCCGCACTTTGTCTTTTGCCAGAGCGAGGAATTGAAAATTATTTAAATATAATTATTGAAAATAATTTAAATAATCACTCCCCCGAGTGGGATTCGAACCGACAACCGATCGCATTTACAATTAGACGCTGTCCCACTGCGCCACGAGCGGGCTCAAGATTTATTTAACTAATATCGAGCGGTCTATAAGATTTATTTTACTAATTTAAAATTTATACTTAATCTAAATATAATACAGGCAAACAATTTTCGCTATCAATAAGTTATAAATGGAAAGGCAATTCAATGAAAGCCACAAACGAAATAATGGCAGATCAATTAAAAGTTGAAGTAGTTGGGAACGCGTCAAACGCGAGCTAACTTGATTCATTAGTATTGGCCGACAACGCCGACTCGCCGACTCGCCGGCACCCGGCACCCGGCACCCGGCTCTCGCAGCAGTTATCTTTGTCGAGCAGACGCAGTCAATTTCGAAATATATGAATTAATCCTTCAATATTATTGCAAAGTCAAATTTTCAGTTCACTCTAAATTAAATGCTGCAAAAATTCAATTAAATGTTAACAATCAATGAATACTATATTTTACTATATCTTTTTTGTATATATGTATAGATGTATTTTGTATACATGTATGTATAGATGACATATTGGATATTATCATTTTAAGGTGACCCATCTCACCAAATCTAGCTTTACTCGATATTTTGCTTATCTATGAGGCAACCTGATTCTATAGCAACCTGATTCTATAGGATCCTATTGTAAACGCGGTAGGTTGGGGTTTGATTCTACTTGGTATTAAACTTAAACTATTTTCATTTCTTCGTACTAGACAAAGTACAGTTTAAGTTGCCGCCATTAAAATTCAGGCGAAACAGGGCGAACAAAGTGTTTTGACACTAAATTGTCACAATCCCAATGTCAAGACGAAAAGCAAGACTGTCTGTCTGACTGTCTGTTTGTGTGTATATAAATAAAATTGATGCCCTAAATCCAGTAATTCAATGTAATATAATGGCTCTAGCTCTGCTTTTTATATCAAATGGCTCCACTCGTGAAAACGAGACTCGATATTTCTCGTCCAAAGTTTACTTATAGGCCGCCATAAAATTTACATAGGACGCGTCAACTGGTATCAACATAAAATAACCTCGGAGATCACATCAACTAAAGTTGAGTTTAATAAATGTTATATGACGATCAGTCAGATGTTTTCTAAATAGAAATACGTATAGTAACTATTAATCCTAAGATATAATCTATATATACAAATAAATAAAATTGAGTGTCTGTCTGTAATATTAAAATAACCGTTTTTTTTACTAAATACTTAAGTATGTATACCCGTAACATAGAGATTCTTAATTCTAAATAAAAATTAATCATGTAATTATTTTCTTCAGCGAAAAATTTAAATATATAAAGAAAATAACTGTTCATATTGAACAAAACTTCACTATGCAAAGGCATAGACAATGTTGACTTAAGCGTACGATATTAATAATACAATTGTATATTTTATTTGAAGGCGATTTCCTTTTCGTTAATTCGTATTTCAGGTATAACCTTAAATATATACTCTTTAATATTTATCTTGAGGCCGGTCGTGGCGCAGTGTGACAGTGTCTGACTGTAAACGCGACCGGTCATGGTTTCGATCCCCACTCGGAGGAGTGATTATATTTAAATAACTTCGACTTCCTCGCTCTGGTAAAGACAAAGTGCGGTGTTGAGTTCCACCACTCAACACAGTGTTTTGACTGCGGTGGAAAGCGCAGTACGGAGTGTCTTGACACTAGGTATTTTCAGTTTATCCTACTATTCGGGATAAAAGCGAGAAGATTAAAAGAAAAAAAAATTACAGATATAAACATGTAGTGCTAGTAAAAGCGTGAACAAGTTATATATTATTATTTTTTTATTATTTTTTTATGTTGATTTATCTTAAATTCATTTTAAATAATCAAATAAAAAAAAGACAAATAACAAAATTTTATCCCTGCAAGAATGTAACAGACGTATGCTATAAACATATATATAGTAAATACACGAATTTACCTATAAATTTTTCAATAATAAAGAGCAAATCAATATTGGTTTGATAACTGCCCCTATCTCGTGCCTCCTAATAATATTCGTCGTGAACTATACATACATATACGCTGGGGGCATTGCAACGACAATAGATGTCGACAAACTAACATCATAGAAAGTTATCTTTGTGTTGTCCCGAACAAAGCGGCTCTGGCCTTTGATCGACCAAACGGAACCAGAAATTAATTTCGCCAACTTGTTGTCCATTTATTTCGTTTGCAAAGTCATCAGGCTGTTGCTTAATTGTAAATTAAATTCAAATTATTACTTTTAATATTTAAATTAAATTTCCAAATAGCTATTAAATTAACTATAATTAACAAATATTAAAAATAATTTATTTTCCGAGAAAGGGATGACTGACACTATGAGGAAGGCTGAAGGCTCATGTACAGCAGTGGATGGCTGAAAAAAAATAGATTAAAAATATAATTCAATTATATATATTATTGAGGTAAATATATGTTTAATTATTATACCTGTCTATATTATGTATATATATTCTTTAATTATTTATTAAATGTCTCGAGTTTGGTTGGAAAGCAAACTCGGAATCAAGCGTGAAGTGAAGTTGTTTTTTTATTTATCATATGTATTTTTTCGTATTTGATTATTTTTAGTAATGAAGTTATCTGCATTTCACATAGTAATTGTTGACACTGGAACCGAGAACACTCAGTTTGAACTAATCGTATGTAGCAATGGAAATGTAACTGTGACCTCCACAAGTGTTTATTTATAGTTTTATACATAAAATATAATATTTATTATTATAAAATAATCATTATTAATACGATTTCATTATATCAACCGAAATGAGTTTTAGGCATTTAACCACTGCTATTTATAAAACTAATTTTACAAAGTCCCTCTTATCCTCTTAAAATTTCCAGCGCAATAGTTTTAAGTTAGGGGAACCAGTCATGCGTCACACTGATAATGTTAATACTTGTTCAAACGAAAATTGATTTCAAATTAGACGCGTTAACAAAAGAGCGAAATTGAAATTTGGCTAAAATTTATTTGTAATATATTTAATTGTAAAGGCTATGAGGCCATAATGACGCAGTGGGTGTCTGACCGTAAATCCGACGATCGTAGGTTCGATAAACAGTCGGAAAAATGATTATTGCGCGACGTAGAGTTCCGTGACTTATGCAATATCTTGAATTCTAGGGGAATTCGGACTTAGAAACATCTTGACATTAGTCTTTGATGCCACTGAGTTTATTGTGTACCGAAACTGTATTACTGGAAAAGTAAGGACATCTGAAATACATCCTTAGAGTTGTAATTTATATACGTTTGTTATTATGTTATATCTTTATAAATTACAAATAAAATTTAACATGAATATAAGAAGTTTCACGTATGCCTATTGCTTGAGGAGAACAATAAGTACATAAGTCAAAATTAACTACGAGTAAAACGTTTCGACAGTTAATGTGTTGAATGAAAAATATTTTAAACCAATTCGGTGTCAAAATTTGTGACGTATGTTATTAAAATGTGCTCAAAACAGTAAACGGAGCAAAAAATTGTCGATACCTATCATCTGTCTTCAAGATACACGATATAATTTTTTTATGGATCCAGACCTTTATCAGCGTAGCAGGATAGTCAAAGAGAACTTAGTGTGAAAATATCCGTCATAAATACATATGGAAATAAACACTACGCTTTGACTTAAATTGATTATATTATAAAGTAACCAAAAATTTCATACTTACAATCAAAGCCTCAACAAAATTAAACATTTGACTAAATTATTATTCCATAAAAATGAACCACACAATATATACGATAATTTAACTAAAAAGGTGAAAGTTTTAGCTTTCTCCATGTTTATAGGATGACCTGCTGTTATTCAATGAGGTGGTAAATTGGGAGCTCGAAAATTGCCGCCTCCGCCGATATCAAACAATTCTCCTTAACATCGCAAAAGGTTTAAGCCTAAAACTGTCTAAGGTATTCTATTCATACCAATTGTGCCGTGTCTTCATTTCTTTGATAGACCCTTCTCCTCGTCTATCCCTTTATATTGTTATGTTGCGTACTTTCAATATGTAAAAAACTAAGTGAAAAGGCCAAGTGATTCCGTGCAGAAGGTAAATTGTACAACAGAACGATCATATTAAGTCGTAATTATATTTTCAAAAATGAAAATTTAAATAAAACTTGGGCTTTTTTCTTCACACTTATATCCCGCATTGCATACATGGGTATACAAGAAGTATTCCACTTTCCGCCAAATTTGAGACATTGCGTTTTGAGTTGCAGAACTGACCGCCGCGCTTTGTCTTATCAGACTGACCTCAACCTTATGCATTAAAAGAACGTTAATGAAGGTTTCTTTAACGTTAATGCAAAATTTTTATTATTAGAATATAACCAAGTTTCGTATCCATACACTTTTAGTTGCTTTTCATAAAAATAACCATTTAATTATTTCAGTTATACAAGTATATAAAACAATCTAGACTCTACATCTGAAGTTACTAAAAATATAAAATAAATAAAAAAAATATTTTAGACTTACCGAAAAGTGGCAGTCTTCGTTCTCTAATTTGAAACTTTAACTTTCTATTCAAGTCTAAGTCTAAGTCATTTACACGTGTCCTAAGAAACTTGAGAGATTGTTTGTAACCAGTGCATGTATTGACAATATACAGTTTGAAGCGCGATCTAAAAATTCATACTAAGTTTTTAGTTAACATAATTGATAGAACAGATGCCGGTCGTGGCACAGCGTCTGAGTGTTAACGCCATCGGTTGTGGTTTCGATTAACCCTCGAGCTTTAGCTAAACAAAACGCGGCGTTGAATTCCACCACTCAATACGCAATGTCTCAAATTCGGCAATAAGCGGAGTGCGAAGTATCTTGATACTAGGTACTTTCTATCTACTCTGCAAAGTATGTATAAAATATATCTGCTAGGTATAAAAGCGTGAAGCTAAAATATAAGAGAAATTGATATCGCGCTTGCCTAAACAAAAAAAATGCCTGAGAAAAAAGCCTTACGTTATAAATTATAATTATAAATACGTATTGTACACTGTGCAGTGTCAAGTCACATTAAATAAAAACTTTTAAAATAATGATCTGCAATAACGCGGTTTTACACAGCCCTTTGCGATTTCAAATCATCTCCAGAATAAATTATCAAATTAAAATCGCCTAAGTTTTATTGTCTAAGTTTCAAGTATTAACATCGCCGTTATTAATTTGATTACGTAGTTAGAATTCATTAAACAAGCAAACTTTACGCCTATTTTACATTTGTGAAGTATCTTTTAAAATAAGTACTTATTACAAATATATTTTAAAGCTGGCTTGTTCTAGAGCCGTTCTGGCTTCGTGGAGGTGACTTGTTGAGAATATGGGATAATACTTTATATTTTATTTGTTCGACTTAGACTAGTAAGACGAAAGCATTGGGTTCCGATCAGGAAATTGTAGATCGATCGTCGACCTTACATTGCATAGGATGGCTTATATAAAAACTAGCTCATGCGCCTTCCTTCTCACTGTAACTTTAAATGACAAGGAACTAAAGATAACACAAATAAGTTATGAGAAACCTATAAGAATATAAAGTTTGATGGTTTCCAATAGCGGCGCAGGTTTAAATCCCAGTTCGTTCAAGCTCTTTACGTTTTTTTTTAAATGTAAATTAACTATATATTTTTTGTTGTTGTACTATATTCCTCACTAAGGCCGGTGATCCTCCTGTGAGCGACGGTCATTTACTATCAAATTCCCAAAAGGTTCCTTTACCTCTTCGGCACTATAAAAAGTGGTCATTTTCGTATATTATGGCATATATCTTCACACTTCACGCTTTTTATCCCTCATAGCAGGGTAGACCGGAAGTAACTAGTGTTCGTATTGAGTGGTGGAAATCAACGCCACACTTTATCTTACTAGAGCGAGGAAGTGAAAATAATTTTGAATATAATCACTCTTCCGAGTGGGGATCGAACCCACATCCGATCGCGTGTACAGTCAGACGCTGCTCCACTGCGCCACGACCAGTTTCAAACATACATCTGCCAACACCAATAATTTTGTAATGTATTTTTATCAGTATTATTTATCTTTTTTTTAGTATTATTATGGTTTTTTAAATATGTATACAAAATTCCAATATAATCGATTAGTTAGCTACTTGAAAATCAGGATATATTGCACATTTTTCTGGCCGCCCCATATTTCTGACCTTAGTAGTAAATTTTTTTCCGTCATAGATGTATTGAGAAGATGGAAGAATGTCTTACCTATAAATACTAAAATAACCTTACCGTATACTATTCTCCTTTCTATCCTAGATTATAGTAACTGCTACTATTTAGTTGTTGAAATCTTACAATAAGATTTATTATTGGATATTCTCAAAATTGTACTTAATCGAAATGGTTGTCAAAAACAACACAGGAAGTCGAACTTACTTTTCGATTTTAATATCATTCTGTTCATGTATCATGTGATAAACTGGTACGGCAATAAAATGAAACGTACCAAACTGCCATAAATATCTAAGATATAAAATATAATATATCTATAAAAGTTCTAAAACAGTTTTAAGGGCATCTTTAAGCGATAAAGGTTCAGATGTAAAACACTTACTTTGAATTCATTCATAAAAAATATTCCGAGTGCTTTCTTTTTATTGTTATGATCTTTTTTGTTTGTTAAATGTATTTAGTTATACGTACATCTTATTTTTACTAAGTTATACCTCAGATCAAATCAGCTTAGAAAGAAAATAAAAGAAACACGCTTACCATATTTTGTTACTTGGTCTTCCTGGTTTATTGTCATAGGGTTAGTAAACAGATAACAAAATAGGGTTCAAAATAGCATTGTAAAATTTTGTTAAATTAATAGATAAATCAATATACGTGAAACTATTAGAAACATATTATACTAAGATATTTTGCTTAAAAGAAAAAGTTATTTATTTAATATTTAGTCTGTATAAACAGAGCACTTAAATTATATAAATGTTTAAAAATACCATGATTTTTATATGTATTGTACATTGTGTTAAATTTTTAAACAATTTGTTAAAAAAATATTTAAACTTATGTTCCCAGCCTGTTGGAATTTCATATAAAAAATTAAAGGAACCATAATTGAAACACAAGTTTTTTGGATACCTTCCAAGTATTCTAATCTATTAAACTTTACATTCACAGATCGCATCGTTAAAATTGCTTTCAAAACTTAGAATTGTTATTAATTTATAACTACTCAAGTACTCTCAAAAAAGCTGAAATGATATTTATTCAATTTTTTTTATTTTAACAATGAAACTAATTCTTTTAAAATACAAAAATATTTATTAACAAAATTGAAAAAAATGAAGTGTCAAAACGCTCAGGGTACCTCCCACCCTATCTGGTATTACGTGTTAACAGTCGAAACTCAACGCTACACATCGCCTTACTGGTACGAGGGAATGACAAAAACTTAAATATTATTCCCTAAAGGGTAATCGACTCCAACCAACCTTACCTAAATGCAATATTTACATACAGATGCTGTTCCACTGCAAAATGTTATAAAAAATTGTTGCATTTTTATCATCCTTATCATTATTTTCTGCTATCTAATCTTATGATAATACTGAAAATTTGAAAGAGGCCAATAAAATCAAAGAGGAAAATTTGAAAGGAGTCTTTACAGTATCGATTTTACACGTTTTGTTTTTGAAATTATTGATATTATTGCTGGTCAAAGCCTGTTTCGACTCTAAGAGATAAAATAATGTGTCATTTCTTTTCAACTGTTCAATCTTATAAGCTGATTTATGTCTTAAAGCAAATATTTTTAGAATTTAATTATATATTTATATTATATTTCATCGGGCCTGTTGCTTATTTTTAGTTCTCCTTTAATAACTTATTTTCTGTTTTATTTTTTTTTCTAAAATTATTTTAAAATGAACCCTATAAATAGAGGACCTAAGCAAAATGCTACGTCGTCTTTCTATATTCAAGAAGAATTGATATAAAAAATGAATATAATCAGGTATCATAATAGATATAACATTTTTTTTGCTTTATGCTTTTTTCCCGCATGGCAGGGTATGCAAAATGTCCCTAGTATCAAAACACTCTGTACTTTGATTTCTATCGAATTTGAGACATTGTGTCTTGAGTGGTGGAACTCAACGCCGCACTTTGTCTTACCAGAGCGAGGAAGTGAAAATAATTTTCAATATAATCACTCCCCCGAGTGGGTATCCAATCCGGTCACGTTTACAGTCAAACGCTGTCACACTGCGTCACAACCAGCCTGTATAACATATATAGAAAAAACAAAAACTCAACAATTTCCCTCGCCTATCTTTTCGTTATTTACTGTGACTATATATTTACAATAATAGTTGCATTTCGGTTGCAATAAGATATTCTATTTTTGTATTCATTCGAACAATTCTATGCATCTTTAATATATAATTTGTTATATCGAACGACTGTAGGCATCTTGCCAAAATATGATCCTTGGAACTCATATTTATGACAAGACTTGCTCCGATCCAATAGAGTGTTAAATTGGGAGTTGCAACTTGCCAATATTGAACCTTTACCCAGTTTTTTTATTGTTTTATAGTTTTCTCTTAAAAGTATTAGTAAATATGAAATCAAGGAACTTACATTCAAAATAACACCGACTCCCACAAATTATAATAAATAAATTTAGTACAAGTTTTCACAAGTATAGACCCGTCCAAGCTTTATCGCCTCTAAGTAATGATTTCCAACAGAATTCGTAATTATGAAGCTGCTTTAAAGGATGTTTCTTGTTTATTACCAAAAAATAAACACAAGAATATTTTTTAAAATTCAAATAGTTTTAGTTTTCATTGAAAAAAAAGCTTCATGGCTAAACCCGCAAAGCAGGGGAGAGATAACCTAGTGTTAAGAGACTCCGTTGACTACTTTCCGCCCTTAATCGTGTCGAGTAGAAAATTCAAAGCCGTGTTTTGCTTTATCAGAGCAAGAAAATGAAAATATTTTTTAAAACGTCCTGCAAGTAGGAAAATCGAACCCACAACCAATCGCGATTACATTCAGACTGTGCTGTATTGTCCCACTGTGCTGCATTGGACTTTTTTTCACTATAATAGCGTAATGTCTTCCAACCTTACTACTTGGCTTATTTAGTACACCTGCTTGTAGTTTATAATATTGCCTCATCTTTATTAACCTCAAAATTTACCCTGAAATTACTATAAATTTTGACACAAAAGCTCTCTTGAGACACGTTACAGCTTATTAATCTGACAAAACTCGGTTAGTAAATAATTACTAAAACTGTGGACGAAATTAGTCTTTAAATATTGTTTGGATGTCATTTTACATTTTGAACCTTGTTACAAATTCAATACAATTCGACGTCATTTGTTAAAAATGTATTTTTTTTAAATAGACGTGCAAATTTCTGCTTATACAGAAGTTGCGTTATAGATATATTATATAAGGCAACTTGTATGGGGTTTCCCAATAAGAACAATATGTTTTGAAATTGAAATAAAACATGTAATACATGGTTTAATTTCGTGTTCAATGGCTTTATTTGATAGGAAATTTTATGTTATTTATGATTTAAATAAAATATCGTTCAAATTACCGCCACGACTTTTTTTGCACTGGTGAATACGATCGGTCCAATTTTCGATGACTCGGTGCAGCATTTCGGCTGGTATGGCCGCTATAGTCGCTCGAATGTTGCGTTCAAGGTCTTGAATCGTAGCTAGTTTATTGGCATACACTTGAGATTTAACATACCCCATAAAAAATAGCCCAAGGGTGTTAAATCGCATGATCTTGGTGGCCAATTATGAGGACCGTTGTGAGAAATAACCGACTCACCAAACTTATCACGCAATAAATCCATTGTGACGGTCGCAGTGTGGCATGTTGCACCATCTTGTTGAAAATAAATGTCGTCCGCATCGATTTCATACACTTCAGGAAAAAAAAATCGTTCAACATGTCACGATAACGGTCGCCATTGACAGTAACAGTACGGCCTTCGTCGTTTCTGAAAAAGTACGGGCCAATGATTCCACCGTACCATAATCCTTACCAAACAGTCAATTTTTCAGGATGTAATGGTGTTTCATGAACCACTCTTGGATTTGACTCACTGCAGTAACGACAATTCTGTTTGTTCACATAACCATTAAGCCAAAAGTGAGCCTCATCTGAAAAGATGATTTTCCTATGAAATTTTAAGTTCCATGTCTACTAAGGTAGTAATAATAAGATATCAAATATTTGCCCGACATACGTCAGTTTTATATGCACATGCGTATTAATATATAACAATTATAAGGATACGTATATTGAATACCAAACAGGAATAGTAATATAATTCATATTACATATAAAAATGTAGGAAGAGAAAATTTCAGCAAGCTATATTTAATTATGCAAGGACTGTAGAAAAGTATTCAAATACTAGCTACGAGCTAATGAGCGCTGAAATATTAAGAGCAAAAATTTTAATAAAGACATTGCAGAGATTTTAACTTTTTAGTTCCCATGGAAATGAAAAAGCCATTCTCTAACTACTTGCAAATAAAAAAAGACATTTCTTTTCAAGGTTGTGGTATTTAATACTGTATTTATTTTGAATTTTAGTACAAAAGTATTCTATTTCTTGTAACCGCAATACTAATTAGAGAAATTAGTAATAATATTTACTGAAATTCATTTAGTAACGTTTTAAAAGAATATTTTAAAAAAATTATTCCATCAGATTGAAATGTGAGGTTTAAAAAAATTATACCTACATTTCTGTTAAAAAACACCTGGAAATATGAAAAGCAGTCATGCATATCAGTGTCTTGATGAAATATACACATACGAAAATTTCAATTTTTACTTTAAATGTAAATTTTTAATTAAAAAAACTTTAACATCATAGGATGTTTCAAATGGTTCTATATATAATTGTATATACCCTAACATATACATATGTATATATTTTTAGCTTTAGTCAGAGAGAACAGAGCTCCAAACGCTAAATGTCCTTCGAGAAGTGCTCATGCTTTTTACCTGATCTTCTTCAAGTATCTTCAATACTCGGTTGACGGTCGAGGAGAAAGTCAACTGAGGTCTCACAGTTTTCTTGTACCACTCACCTTTGCTTCCATATATCTCTAGTAGTTCATTCTTACTGTGACATTCTCGCTTACGCCTGTGATTTTTTTAAATAAAATAAATATAAAGCGTTAAAACAGTTTAAAGGTATGTATAAATATACACACTTTTATATAAATTAATCAGTTTTCTTGAACTTCAGGGTTACTAATTACCATATCTTGTATAAGTACTAAGTAAAATTTATCTTGTGTAAATCTTCTAAAAGCTCTAAAGATTACGTTGTAGTAAATATTGAAAAGCAAAGCGAAAGTTTTCAAGAGATTGAAATATGTATAACATATTTACTTTATTATCCTTTCAACTTAAACATGTTAGATAAAAATTTACTTAGATAAATGTTGTAAATGAATTTTTTAATACATTTTAGTAAAATATTTAACACAAATAAATATACACTTTCGTAACGGAGTGGTAACTTATCTTAATGGAAACGCGATTGATTGTGGGTTCGATTTCCATTCAGGGGAGTGATTACATTCTATGTTTGATTGTCATATAAATAAAATTTTAATTATTTATTTTTATAAGTTATATATACTACATAGTAATAAATATATCCACGTTGTAACGATAGCTGGCGGGGCAGAATTTTGACTAACATCTAAACGAGCAGGCAAATAGTAAATCAATGCATTAGTTGGTTTTATTATACTAAGTGCCACTATAAATTTTATGTTTAACAACGAAAACCTAAATAAAAATTCGTACGATGTAAGTTTAAATTTTACTGCAAGAAATGACTTTTATAAATGTATACAAATATTTTGGTTATTTTAAACATAAGTATGTACATTATACAATAGTATGGTACAAATATATGTGTATATAAAATACGTTAATGTACCAATAACTTTGCTGTAAAGCTACTTACGAATACATCTACAATTGTTATTTAAAATGTGTGCAAATGTGAAATGCGTTGGTATTATCGTGTGTTGTGTTACTTCACAACGAACATTTAACTGAGGATTGTAGATATAGGACGCGCCTCACGATTTTATTCGAGTCTAATCAATGCATATGTTTAAAATTTGTATGTTTCAAAAACGTCATCTTTGTTAGGCAACAATTTTTTGTTTGCAATAAAACAGTTTAACTTCAAAGTTTTTTTTACTTTTTTATTTTAAAGTTTTTTGGTAGTCACCCTAACGCCATACAATCCTCGACAGGATACAAAATCTTGACTTGAGTGGGGGATTCGTATTGTTTTCAAGTGCAATGCAATACAAAAAAATACTTTAAAAAATCATTTAATTTTGATGCACATATTGATGGGATTGAAAAAAACTAAGATATCCGTTTCTTGCAGCTGCGGTCATCTTGGATTTACAATAGTAAAGAATATATATAATTGTATTGTCACCGGAACCAAAGGCGTACCAAATTTTAGATCAATCGGTTGACGGGAAGAGGGTGAAATTTCAATTACTAAATTGACCCATCAACAAAACAAACGGAGTGAGCTAAGTAAAACCTTTTAAAAATATGTAGTATATTTGATAATCCGAAGTCAAAAGCACACATTTAAAACAAGTTTAATCTTGCTTATATTGAGTAAATCTGTCCTGATTAGCGTTCAAAAATACCTCGGCTATAATAGAAGCTATAAAACTTGGCGCAAGAGTTCCCTTAAGACGCATTACACCTAATAAATCGCGATGAGCTCGTGCAACGAAATCTTGGAAATTTGTTGCCAAATAATTACGTGCTTTATACAAACTCTTTAAGTAATAAATAGTTAACTTTAAAGAAATATATATAAATATATATATATATATATATATATATATATATATATATATATATATATATATATATATATATATACATATATTGCCCACTGCTAAATAATAGACTTACGTAAGTTCTGACATAAGAGCTTTTTACGTACTAATGCAAAAAACTTAGCCAACATAATTTTAAATGTTTCAATATAGGTAACGGCTATACATCGTTAAGTTTAAACTATTAATTATATTCATGTCCACAATATAAGAGTAAAATGACAACGTTTTGATACATTACAAAATATGGCTTTTAATTGATTGAATGAATGCTTTTTGATTTTTGATTGTAGTACGTACATATTAGGAGACGAATTTTTTTTAACACTTAGTTCCGATAAATCGGTATGGGTTATAAGTTATAAATAGATATGTGATAGGTATAGGTTCGAATTTCGTTTGGGTATTTGGTAATATTAAAATTATTTCTCTGCTTTGGTTAAACAAAACGTGGCGTTGAGTCCCACCATTTAACAGGCAATGTTCTGAAGCGTGTGGAAAGCGGAGTAGTTGATAACGTAAACAGAATGTCTCAATCCTATTCTGCTAAGTGGAATAAAATGTGATTTTCTATAGTGTTTCTCAATAGGGATGATAGCATTGTGATAACTCACAGCCGCCATCTTGATTGTTTAACATTTGACATTTGTGTTGTTTTGTGTTCAATAATATTTGCCATTTAATCATGAATAAGTTCACGTTACTTCAATGTTTAAAAATTGTCCAAATTTTCTATCAAATTTCGAGAAGTATTGTCTCTACTCAAAGAGCATTTCGTGCTAAATATGGTCGTCATGGTGCACCGTCTGAGCTCGCTATACGTCGCATAATCCAAAAACTGGAAAGTGAATATTCTTTGCACGATAGTAGACCACCAACACAACAACGGACAGGACGTAGTGAAGAAAATATTGCCGCCGTATCAGCCAGTATCGAAGAAAATCAAAATGTTTCCGTTCCACGACGTGCACAAGAATTGGGCTTATCCAGAACGACAACCTGGCGAATTTTATGTATGGATCTTGGCCTACATCCATACAAAATTGTGTTGGCACAAGAACTCAAGCCAGCAGACCATCGATTACGTCGTGAATTTACTGATTGGGCGCTTGAAATGATGGAAACGACACCGGACACCGAATTTCATAGGAAAATCATCTTTTCAGATGAGGCTCACTTTTGGCTCAATTATTTGGTTATGTGAACAAACAGAATTGTCGTTACTGGAGTGAGTCAAATCCAAGAGTGGTTCATAAAACACTATTACATTCTGAAAAATTGACTGTTTAGACGGTGGAATCATTGGCCCGTACTTTTTCAAAAACGACGAAGGCCGTACTGTTACTGTTAATGGCGACCGTTATCGTGACATGTTGAACGATTTTTTTTCCTGAAGTGTATGAAATCGATGCAGACGACATTTATTTTCAACAAGATGGTGCAATATGCCACACTGCGACCGTCACAATGGATTTATTGTGTGATAAGTTTGGTAAGTCGGTTATTTCTCGCAACGGTCCTCACAATTGGCCACTAAGATCATGCGATTTAACACCCTTGGACTATTTTTTGTGGGGGTATGTTAAATCTCAAGTATATGCCAATAAACCAGCTACGATTCAAGAACGCAATATTCCTTGCTACGATTCAAGAAACCAGCTACGATTCAAGAACGCAATGTTCCTTGAACGCAATATTCGAGCGACTATAGCGGCCATACCAGCCGAGATGCTGCACCGAGTCATCGAAAATTGGACCAATCGTATTCACCAGTGCAAAAAAAGTCGTGGCGGTCATTTGAACGATATTTTGAACAATGTTTAAATTATAAATAGCATAAAATTATCCTATGAAATAAAGCCATTGAACACGAAATTTGAACATATGTTTTGTTTCAATTTCAAAACATATTGTTCTTATTGGGAAACCTCATATTTACTTAAAAAATATGTTGAACTTGGCTTCAATAACATAATATGAATATATTTTAAATTTGCTTTAAACGTACTACTATGCATATAATTTGGAAACACGCCGATATGTAAAATAAATAATCATTTTCATAGGGTCTCTAATCGAGAGCGCACACCGCTTTGCGGCTACCAAGTTAATATAATTCCAGCTTGCTAAGCGTTTAATTCTGCGCTCGCTCAACACTCAGTACTTTCATATAAAAGGTGTTCGTGCTGCTACATTTTCCATATATCTTAATTACGTTATGTAAATTTTGTTCGTGTTAAACATTTATAATAAAAAAAATTAAATGTAAATAAGTATTTTTTTTATATTTTACGAAGTAAAGAAGTAAATGTTAAAAATATATTTTAGTGTTTATGGCACTTTGAAAGTAAAAAAAATACCCAATTATATTTAATTTTAGAGGATTATATTATTTCGTTACAATGAAATATAGTTGTGTTTGACATTTGACGTTTGACAATTTGCGGGTTGAAAACTTTTTTAATATAAAACTTGTCATGTTGAAAGTTCACTAACTAACATTTAATGAAACGATTTCAATAATATCAGAAACATTACGATTCGCAACCCAGTAACAATATATTTAGTAAGTCAATAAATATATTTATTAAATAAAATTATGATTAAAATTTTCTATTTTCCATCCAACAGTAACATTTAAAACATATATTTTCTTATAATATTATTAGTTCAAGTAAAAGAAATCGAGAAAATGATATTGCAGTCTGGACGTTGCTTTACATAAGAGGTAAAATTTGGCTGTGACTCGTGAAACATCTATAAATTCAGAGGAAAACGTAGAACTTTAGAACTTTGTATATTATGCAAAGATCAAATGCCAAAACAATTTAAATTAGTAAAACTATTAAAAGAAGAAAATATTCAAAATGTAGTAAGAGTAAAGACAGAGTTAACGAATTAATAGACTCAAGATATTTTAATGAAAAGGGTTATAAACTTTACAAAACAATGGAAATTATTCAAACATATGGAGTTATAAAGGATATTGATTTAGATGGAATTGATGAAGAAATGTTCGGAAGTTTGTGTTGTGCTTTTAAAATTGTAGCAATCAAAAGATTAATGCGTAGAAATAAATTTAATGGAAAATGGGAGATAAATGAAGCCATGAGGATTTGTTTCGAAGGATCTTCATTACCGACCCAGATTAAGATATTCGATACAATAGTGAAAGTATCGCCATATGTTTTTCCCGTAACACAATGCTCGCGTTGTTGGAGATTTGGACATAGTAGTAAAGTCTAATTAAATAATTTGCCGAAAAGGTAGCAGTAATCATGAAAATATTAAACGTATTTTTTTCATATATAATCATTGTGGTGGATTTGTCCTATTTTTTTCATAAGAAAAGACAATTCGGGAGTTAATGGCGGAATTTGCAATTGAATTCCGCCAGATAAATGAGCATTGGCCATATATATCTTACGAATGACATTACATACATTACTAATGACGAGACAAATTCTATCAATGTCAGTTTAGAAGAAGAATTAGGTTTTGGAAAAGGAGCAGCAATTTTTGATCCCCAAAGAAATATGACATAGAAATTTAAAATAAATTTAAATATTTCTTTAATGTATATTAATTTAATTCCAATTTATGAATCATTTATAAAAAAATTATCTTGGCTTACCTTGATATTTCAAGGTTATCCGATAGCCTATGATATTTTAGAATGTATCTGTAAGATTGAGACTGAACACAAAATAATATTATTTCAACGGATTCCCTCTCATATTGGATTTGAAAGTAACGAGGTGGTCGAAGAGGCCGCAAAACAGGCTGTTCATGACGGTATATCATCTTGTGTTCCAGTACATAGTGAAAGACTAATGAAGTGAAGAATATGTGTAAACAAAACTGGCAACAGTATGAACGATCTCGGCACAAAGGTATTTGGTAAAGGTATATAAAACAATAGTTAAAGGCCTATCTCATTACATATATTGGTTCGATGGATGCAAATTGAGAAGAGAATACATTGTTTCATTTTGAGGCTTCGATCAGGTCATATTTTATGTAGTAACTTCAAATTTATGACGGGTGCATCCAGTACAAATCAGTGCATTCTCTGTAATCGCACGGGCGACGTGTACAATTTGTTGATGTAATGTATGCGAAGAGATTTATTAAGGCTATAGTGTGTTAAATTATATAGTGTAGGGGCATGTAACAGGGTGTTAGCGGAACCTCTATACAATGAGGCATATTTTTGGACTAAAATGAATTGTTAGTTTTCCAATGTGTATTTAATTATAATTTGAAACTAACGATGTAGTTCTCTAAAGGGGTGGCATAGTCAATGAATTTACCAAACTCCTACAACTAAAACAAAGAAAAAAAAACTAAATAAAAAGCGACAGCGCCTGCCTGTACGCAATTGGTTGTGGGTTCGATCCCCACACGGAATATTCAAATTATTTTTACCTCGTCGCTCTGGTAAGACAATGTGCGGTGTCTCTAATTCGATGGAAAGCAAAGTACAGAGTGTCACTAGGAAGTACAGAATGACACTAGGAAGTTTCTGTCTGTTATGTGCATGTAAAAACGAAACGCGAGGCTACCTTAAGTTAAGAGAGCTATGCAGCAGGCCCATTAGATCAGTTGGTTAGAGCGTCGTGCTAATAACGCGAAGGTCGCGGGTTCGATCCCCTCATGGGCCACAATATTTTAATTTTTATATCAATGTTTTTAATAACTCTAGTAAAAAAATGAAAACTGTAGTTCTCTTAGAGAACCCACTGAAACTGAAACCCTTATAGCAGAGTTGCATATTGTTAAATTGTACAATTATATGCTTATCGATATCAATATACTAGATCTTTGCGTATTGATCTGTGTTCACGATTTTTTCAAGCATTATAACATTATTATTTAATTTAAACCATTTTTACCCTATCAATCGCGTATATTTCAATATATATATATATATATATATATATATATATATATATATATATATATATATATATATATATATATATATATATATATATATATATATATATATATATATATATATATATATATATATATATATATATATATATATATATATATATATATATATCTTTACATTAATAATAATAAAAAAGCCATAAACATTCGTCTTTCAAGTTTTTCTTTCAGGCTTCCAATCCCAAATCAAATTCTAAGTACACCCACAAGTCGGATATTGCAAAATTGCTGCTAGAAATATATAATAAGTACTTAGCCCGCCTATAATACCGTAGATTGTGGATAGAAGGAGCGGACAGTATAATTTATGAGTTTCCAAGTTGTCGATATCTTTCCGCCGCGAAGTTATTTCTCGCAAGCTTCATGACGCTGTATATTTTTATTAAATAACATTTTATTGCTTGAGTTTATTTGTTTCTTGTGGATATTGCTTGCTTGTATTGTTTTATTAAAAGTTATTTAAATATTGTTTTATAGTTCCTTAGAAGTTCACATCGAAACAATTGTTTCTGTTCTGTTCTGTCAGTTGTTCTGTTCAATTTGAATAATAGTAGTTATAATAAAAAAGTAAGGTTTTGTTTACTTCACGCTTTATCCCTAGTAGGGTAGTCAGAAAAGACGAAGAACTAAACGCTACGGCTTAATATATAATCTTTATATTTATATAGTAATATTATCCTTTTATCCCGCATAGCAGGGTAGACAGAAAGTACCTAGTGTCAAGACATTGCGTGCGTGTTGGGTGGTTGAACTCAACGCCGCTCTTTGTCTTTACCGACGACCTTTTACGAAAGGAAAATAATTTAAATATAATCACTCCCCCGAGTGGGGATCGAACCCACAACCGATTGCATTTACAGTCAGACGCTGTCACACTGCACCACGACAATTATTGTAATATACACAATATTTTTTAATATTAAATATTAAATCAAAAATATTGTGCATATTACAATAATTTTCAATTGTTGATGAAATTGACCACGAATGACCTTTTAATTTTTTTCCAGTTCCGTCTATTCACTTTAAATCAAATAATTTTATTTTCAGAATTAAAACGCAAATTTTTTGTTTGCCAAAATTTATTAAGATCTTTTATATACTAGCATGTATATATTAGCATTTGGACGACTACTGACAAATCTGCCAATATCAATCTTTCAATTTCGTCTTTTTGACTGTAGGTCATTGGATCTTTTGTAAAAAACCTACAAAAGGCTGATTCAAAACTGAAATGCACAAAAGAGGGCCGTGATAGAAGATTTTAAGCAACGAGGCTTCAGCTTTGTTGAATGAGGTCAATACAATTCGTCCTGTATTGATTTTGTAAGCTTTGTTCGTTGGATATTCTAGTAATTTTTTTTTTAGACGCGCCATTCACTAAATTCTTTTGAGCTTTTGACAGGTTACTTGTATTTACATTTTTCCAAACAATATTTTCAATAGGAACCACTTCATGCGGCGTTGAGTTCCGCCACTCAACTTGTTCTAACATATATCTAACTTGTATGCTAACTAACATAATTTTATAAATTAAAAATTTTAACAAGCAATTCGCGACAATTGAAAATTTGTGATTGTGCATATTTATGTTTATTTAAAATAAACTGTGGTAAGCGTGGTGGATGTTTTACTATTCTTTTATGCTACTTTTGTTTATTATCATATATATTGTAGTACTGTTTGTTTAGCCAAATATATTTTTTTACATTAAACTATTTTAAACGGATTAATTGCGTATATTTTGGTATTCGAAAATATATTTTTGGAAACCTGACATTTCGAACACTTTACTGTAGTCCGTAGTCACAGGTAGACTGAGGTGGCATTCGTCTGACAGTTAATACAAAATTAATTATGTGATCAATTATTAACAGTTTCATTTAAAATGTATAAAAATCGATAAAATAAAAGATCTTATGATAAATAAAATTGTAAATGTGGGTAGGTCGCAGTTACCGCGCCGCATCATCGTATCGGGCAAATTTTCTTGAAAGTCATTTCTACAACAGATCTCCTAATAGAAAGGCATACTCGAAATTAAATTGAACATAATAAATTTCCAGTTAAAATAAGGTGCAAGAAACTTTATATTGGGTAAGTATTTCAAGGCTATTATTATTATTCTTGAGAACCCTAGTTTTCCATTTTTATTATTAATTCTTGTATTAACACCTATGTAGCTTCACGCCTTATCCCGCATAAAAGTGACAATCTAGCATCAAAATACTCCTTCGAATGCTTTCAACCTGAAATCGAGACATTGCGTGTTTAGTGAACTCAACTCCGCGCTTTGTTTTGTATTTAAATGGTACATTGTTTTTTCTACATTCTAAATATAAATAGTTTTTAATTGCAACAACGCAGTGTCTCGAATTTTGGCGGAAACTAGCGAAAGTAACTAGATTCTCTCTGACTGCTATGCGGGAAGTAACGTTGAAAGTGCTGTTTCTATTTTTAATTTTAAATATTCCAACGTGAAGATATTGTGTAATCTTTCTCGTCTAGTATTAAGGGACCGTCCTTTCGTTTCGTTAAGTGACTTATCTTCTTAAGTCATATAACTGATGTCAAGCGACTGCCAAGATTTACTTCTACGACATACGTGAGAAGACTAAGGAAGCTTATTAACTAACTTTAGATATAAACACATGATTAATTTTAAATTATTTTCATTTCCCCGTTTTGTTAAGACAAAACACGGCGTTGAGTTCCAACACTCAACACACAATATTTTGAATTTGGTGGAAAGCAGAGTACGGAGTGAAAATGAAAAAAAAGTATACGTGTTTTACTATGTAAACCGTACTATATTACCGATTCAAATTACGTTCCAATATCAATTAATATACGTTTTAGTAACCCCCTTATAGCTATCTGAAAAACGTTGAAACATTAGTATTTCATTTATATTTGGAGTTTAGAGGTTTAGATAACTATTTTTTTACAGCTTCAGTCTTTATCACGCATAGCAATGTTATCGAGGGCAACCTATTGTAAAAACACTCCGTTGAATTCTTTTCGCTTGAAATCGAAACATTACGTGTTGAGATGTTAAATATGACTATTCCTACGATTAGGAATTGAACTTTTGAATTACTAATTTTAAGAGAACGAATAGTATGTGGCGCGAAACAAAATATTCAGTAAGGTTAAAAAAAATCCACGAAAAGTTATATTGAACTAAACATTATTAAATATTTTCTAAGCTAGAAAGATTAACAGTGAATAGAAAGTAATAACGACGTATGAAGTATGAAGTATGTCCACTTAAGAGGCTTTTATATCACAAAAATAAACATATGTAGGCAAGATATAATATAATTATATTTTTTGCTGACAAAAATTAGTGAACGAACAAAAGGCATGTCTTGTTGATATTAGAATATATATATATATATATATATATATATATATATATATATATATATATATATATATATATATATATATATATATATATATATATATATATATATATATATATATATATATATAATGTGTAATAATCTCGCATTACTTACTAAGTGACCGACATACAGTAAACCGCCAAAGGGATTATATATATATAATATTATTCCTTAAGCCTTTCTCTTATACTCCGTAAGAGAACACTAAAGAACATAGGAAACGCAAGAATCATAAGGGAGTGAAAGAAAACGTGATTTTAAGTACTTTCTTAGAAGAGAAAGTTCACACAAACGAAGTTGTGAACTACTGCTTGTTATAGAAAAATGCCGGCATTTTTAAAACATTGTCTTTTTCACATAATTTATTTCTTATATTATGTATAATATTATTATTATTATTATTAACTTAACTTTATCTTGCACATCATACAGTCAAAAAAAATTGTGTCTAGACACTCCGTTGATTCCTCTCTGCCCGAAATTAAGAATTTGCTTGATGTTAAACGTAATTAATTGATGATATTATTTATTATATCCATTCCTTATATAACAGAAATTTCTATTTTAATATGTCGCTAAAATTTGCAATATATTTAGTTTTTTTTAGCTTCGCGCTTTTACGTCACATAGCTGGTTAGACAAGAAGTATCTAGTGTCAAGACACTCGGTACTCCGCTCCAAAATTATTTATTAAAATGTTTTCCGACTTGTAACTAAAATTAAAAAAAAGCAATCCTACGACTGTGAAATAGGTTAGTTAAGTATTATAACATCATCATAATACCATTAACACTAGGCGTCAACAAGAACAAGTGAATAGACCAGGAGTAGACAATTAAAAAGTGAAGTAATTTTAAAACAGTGAGCAATTACGCAACATTGTGTTATAATTAAAAGGCAGCTTGTGTTTTATAACTAAAATGTTTTCTTTGAACGCGCATGAATGCATTTAATGTTAGCGGTTCACCACTACCTCAAAGAGTTTCACAAAGAATTTGTGTCAAGCTTGCACCGTGAGAGCGTAAACAATGAAATGTAGCTATTCGGAGGTGTGTTCGTACATTACATCTAGACCAGGAAATGTCACACCTAAATATATCTCCTAGTGACACATTTACCGAGTTTTCATTATTGTGATGTTTTTTTTTAATTATTTTAAAGTGTTTTAAATTGTAACTCTACATTTATTTAGTTGAATAGCTTTGTTATTTAAAGGGTTTTGTTTTTTTGATTTGTTTGTTACAGGTTGGCTGTCGAACTCAATTAATACTTGCAATAACCAGTCTTGCTGTAAAATGGCAGCTGCGAAGAATCGGCGAAATATATTTGATTGTGTAAGGCATCGAAAATGTGTATGAAATGTAAAGAATTTGCTGTACTTTGTCGTCTTTGTGAAGAAAAATAGACATTTTTTTAGCTTCACGCTTTATTCCTAGTAGGGTAGTCAGAGTGAAGGAGCGCTAAACACTACGGACCCTGCATCATTCTTTCGCCTCGTCCATTGTCATTGATCTCATCATTCATGCCCTTCGGGGAGTCCGCATACTTTTTATGTAACTTTCCATCAGTATCATCGATATTAGTCTTAGAAGGTCAACCGAGGTGTCCCCCGACCTTTTGAAACGCTGCATGTTTTTTTTAAAAAATATTTTATATGATTGACAATACTTCAAGATATGTTTCTATGTCATTTTATGGAATCAATGATTAGTGCTAGTGTGACCTTAAATATTTTTAGCACGATTTCTTAATGTAGATAACGAAAGGAAACTAATATTCTGGTATTTGAAAAAGATGAAGAAAGAGCAGAATGCAAGATTAGAGTAGATAGAAAGATTTTAGAAAAAGTGAATGAGGTGGTATATCTGGGAATTATGTTTTGTAGAAATGGAAGATACAAAATGGATGTGGAAAGACGTATTGCTGCCGGTAACAAGGTTAATACTGCTCAATTGATGTGAAGGCAAAACATCAGCGTACCTGCACGTCTTACCGCTCACAATGCAGTACTGATTACCGATGTTATTATACGGCAGCGACACATATATGCAACGAAGAGATTCTCAGAATGGCAGGCGTAAGCGTGAATGTTATAGTGAGAATGAAGAAAAACGTGGTCAGGTGGCTTGGGCACATCGAAACGATGAGTGACAAAAGAATGGCAAGGAAGATTTATAAAGCAAAGGTGAGCGGTACGAGTATTCGGTGGAGACCCCGATTGACCTTCAAAAACACAGTATCAATGATCCCACCTTACAGGCCGGCAACGCTTCATAACGTAGCTCCTCTTGAGTTATACAGGCCCGGGGGCGGCGGTGATCCCTTACCATCACGTGACCCGCAAAAAAAATACTGGAGGAAGGTCGCGTAAAAACCATGAGAACCCCCCGTAGGGCATGTATGAAGAGGTTGATGACTGTAGACGAGGCGAAAGAGGTATGCAGAGACCGTAGCGATTGACGCTCTGTCCTCTCTGACTAACCCGCAAGGGATAAAGCGTGAAGCTAAAAAAATAAAAGGTAAATACATATTCTTCACTGCACATAACAATAAAGTAACAATTATATGTACAATTTTCGTTACAATTATATTCATATATACACATACCTTCCTCATTTCCTATGAAATATGGTTTCTTACTTTCTTTCTCTTCTCCTACATTGTACATTTAAACTACTACTATATTTATACTCCTACATTATACAATTAAACTAATATCGCTTCTTGTATGTCAAAAAGATCTGCACCATGTCATTCAAGCTGTTATCTTGCATGGCAGGGTAGACAGACAATACCTACTGTCAAGACAATCCGTACTCGACACATAGTGTGTTGAGTGGCAAAACTCAACGCCGCGCTTTGTCATACCATAGCGAGGAAATGAAAATAATATAACTTTAATTATTTCCCCGAGTAGAATCGAATGTACAACCGTTCGCATTGACAGTCTGCTGTCCCACTGAACCACGATCAGCCTCAAAATCTTCATTTCTCTTAAAGATTGAATTTATAAGACTAAGATATACCATAAATTTAGGTAATACCTTTAGAGGGACATTTCCCATTCAAAAGCTTTATGACAACTACATAGTTATGATGGCACAACATTAAATATAACAAGCTTAATTAACAAAATGTTCTAAGTATAAAGTAACATTTT
This sequence comes from Dryadula phaetusa, assembly GCA_032432895.1. Lineage (NCBI taxonomy): Eukaryota > Metazoa > Arthropoda > Insecta > Lepidoptera > Nymphalidae > Dryadula > Dryadula phaetusa. Next base: position 4,341,155 of record JAOYRS010000029.1, read on the forward strand.
AAATAATCCACTTATGAAGCTCAGAGTTGTAATCAGCATTAAACTCAACTAATTATCATCGGTCTGTCGCACACCTGAAATAAAGTCCATGAGTAAAATATTCTAAAGTATAATCTTATATTGAGCTAGTTATAAGACGACCTTAAAATGATTAGTATTTTATCTTACCATAATATGTAACTTAATTTATTATTTTAACATAGAAATAAAAGGCCAGTGGTGGCGCAGTGGGACAGCGTCTGACTGTAAATGCGATCGGTTGTGAGTACGATGTTTACTCGAAAAAGTTTGAATTTTTTATTTCCTCACTCTGGTACGACAATAATGGCGTTGAATTCCAACACTCGACATTCAATTTCTTGGATTTGGCGGAAAGTAGATCTGAGTGTCTTGACACTAGCCTTGGGATAAAGCGTCCAGCTAAAAATAAAAAAAATTGGCTCACATGTTGTTATTTAATTGTTAAAAGATATTATTTAATTATTAAGAGTTTATTTGCTATTATTATACAATATAATAGTGTACAATGATATTAAATTATTAAATAAGACACAAAAATACAAGCATAATAAATCCTTTTAGAATAAAGTGTATTCGCAAGTATAACGCTTTAAAAATGACATGACGATCAATATACGTTGAAACTCTCAATCCATCAGCTTAGCGTCACCTGAAGCTTTAGCTTTACTACTTGGTATTCAGGACTCGTGTCCCATAATTTGCTGGCAAGTCTATCCGAAGCCGAAACAAGTACAGAGTAGGGACGATCCCTTACTGTATGCCAGTCATTTAGAAAACATCCGATTAATAGAACTCGAGACCCAAACTCAATGGCATGTTTAAATAATTCATTAATTGATGTAATAAGCGTGCCCTATTACAAATGCTGTCGTTAAATAGAGAGAAAGCCCTTCCATTTGTGCTCTTTGCTGAAAGGTTGTTCTTGTTTCGCTGACAAAACATTTTTATAATGCCTGGAATATATTCAATTATTTTCTTTTATAATATTTCTTAATATATCCTATATACACTAGTACAAGTGGCATAACACAAATTTTCAGGAGAGTGTTTAGTAGGTTGTTAATAGGATAAATTCGTCTTTAATTATAGATTTTTTTTATTTTGTGATTATCCAAATGATTAATATTTCGAGGGATTCCATTACTATGAAATGTTATTAATGAGATTTTTATTTTCAATGTAAGTGCACTTAGACTGACGTATATAGGTGTATGAAGGTCATAAAATATTGTGAGTAAAATAACATTGATGTAAGTTTGTACCTGGGAGAGAAGCGTGCAACATTAGTGCCAGCTTCCACATATTGAACGTCTGCAACGTTCAACTCTCATTGCCACCAAATTTATAACGCAGGAAACGATTTTTCAACATCCGTTTATATGATTTATAGTTAGAACCCCAAAAATCTTTAGCTTTGGTTAGTAATACTTAAAAAAATCTAGTTTTCTTCTAGATTTGCTTTCTACATATAAGTTGGTAAGTAGGAAAAACCTGTAGCTAAGAAATTAGTGTCTTATCTGCACTATACACTCCTTGTTAAACATATGATCTTAACAGATCGCAGCTACATTACGGCTTACACTGCTTTACTAATTGATATTAATAAACTAAACTAATTGATATAAATAAATTACTAAAAACAAATTTTTGTATTAATACAAAAACAAATGATCATGAATTAAAATAGAACATCAAAAATATTACATTCTCATAACATAAGTCAAGTTACCTTCGATTGCTGAAATTAAAAACCAAGTTATTTCAATATTCTTCATTGAAATATAAAATATTACGTACAAAAGTTAAACATTTATATAAAAATCATATACATAGTTAAATAATAATATGTTTTTCATTGCAGAACGTCACAGTAAACGATGACAGGTTTGATTATAGCGTGTATTTGGCGACAATATCAATTGACATCTTTATTGATCTAATTAACTTGGCTTAATTGGATTACTCTACGATATTATGCTGCAGATATTTGACTATAATTAGTATTTATACGTTCACTTATGTATTATAATAATGTCATCAACACGGTAAATTGAAGATCTCTTCAGATTTACATGACGTTATTATTATGTTCGAGTGAAATTAAAGCAGTGTTTATAGTAAATGGTTTTTTTGTCAACTTTATAAAATAGCTATGCTTTTATGCTTTTAAATATTTAATTTAAGTTGTATTTTGGGTATTAGTCATTCGCAGCAATATATTCATAGTTTTCCACAAACATACCTTCAACTTTGAATAACAAAAAATAAACATTTTTCTCAACTATATTGAAAAATATAATAACATCATTATTTCGATTTATACTCTTATAATAAAATATGTAGAATTTGAGTATTTCAAACATAATTTTCAAAAATAACCGCGTATACAGCCAAACGGTACCCCACTGCTACTGTACTGTACTGTACACATATAGGTACATGTTTATATACAAAAATAACTAAAAAATATAATCACCACTCATGTAAAATTCAACAGGCATTTAATACTGCACCAGATAGTGAAGAGATATGCGCTGTGGAAATGAGACTTATAATTAATACTGGGAAAAGGAAGGTGGAAAGTCATTAGGAATCCGGAAATAATGCAGCGTCCTCTATCTTTTTCATTTTACAGTTTGGCTTAGCGTATTCGACTTACCATTAAATACCAGCTCTTGACTTCTGATGTGAGAATACTTTCAGGAAAATTTAAATGAAGGCTATATATCTTATTATAAATGAGACTGAATTTATTTATTAGGTGCTTTAATAACTAACTATAACTAACTGATTTTAAATTATAATTTTCTCAGATTTTACACTTTTGCTAATAGAAATCACTTTTCTTTAAACTCCAGCTCATTCACCTAAAGAAAGACAAATATCTTCAAAAAGGCAGCAAAATTTTTTAAGTGATTTTTTATGTTCACAAATAATTTCTATAAAATAATAAAAAATATACGGAATCTGTTTCATTTAATATACAAGTTATTTACTTCATAAGTATACATGTGTATGTAAAAAATCTTTTTATATATTTTTTTCATCGTCGTAACGTTTCGTCCGATTGCAAAGTCTACATGTGGTCTGATACAAAAATAATACACTTAGGCAGTTACAATTGTATCCCTTTTAGTTTAAATTAATTTCTTATTTCGATCGACCTAATTCGCTTACCTTTTTAGGGCAGACGTGAAAATGGTGATTAATATCCAGTAGTTAGATATTTCATAATTTATTTTATATAAAAAAAAACTTCTGAAGGCTTTTCTTTAAGATATCTTGACAACGGAACAACATGAGTTATAAACACTGCTTAAAACTTAAAACATAAATTAAAATTGTTCGCCGCTTTGAAGCTTTGTTGTTTAAAATTTCAATTAATTAAAAGAACTTTGAAGAGCGCTTTAACAGGTGATTCATTAGTAATATCACGAGAATACTATGAGAGAATGTGTGGGCTTTTAAAATAAATATTTACGATTTAAAGAAAAATATTAAAGAATGGTGAGAAATATATATGATGAAAAGGTAGCAGAAAGTAGAGTAAATTTGGAAACTCAGTATCATTGATACTGGAGGGACGTTATGTGAAAAACATCAGGACCCACCTGAGGGCATGAGGTAAATGACTTTGGATTGGACGAAAGAATCAACCGGGGACTGTAATATTTGATACTCCGTTTCCTCTGTACGCCCGCTAAAGAAGAAGTGGAAACCAATAAAAAAATATATAATTTACATATGCATTTGAAGATTAAATTCACACTTACACTGAAGTATTTCTTATTTTTTTTAAATAATTATCTGTTCTAAACGAATTTACTTCAGTTTGTGTGAACACAGATCAATTGACACCCCACTGATCAAATTCAACAGATGCGACGTCATGTCGCCATTCATAACTAAATTGTATATGTACGGTATAAATGCTCAAATATGGTATAGAGTAAACAGGAAGTATCTAGTATGATGACATTCCGTACTTCGCTTTCGAATTCGAGACATTGCGTGTTGTAAATCTAATCTTTTATATTAACTGAAAAAAACAAAAACCATATAGGTATTTATTCATATAATTTATATATATATATGTCGTATTAAATAAAAATAGAAATTTTACACGTGACTTATCAATTTTACCATCAAAATATAAAAAAAACTAAGTCAGTATATTCAAAATCGAGTAAAATGAACAAGTTTTATGTTCTAACTATACGAGTACGTGTAGCAATTCCCATAGGGTGAAATACAACGCAATTTGTGTGCAACCACCGTATCGGTGTGAGCGCCGCGGGCTCTTTTGATTAACTGCACGTATCATCGTTTTCGTTCATATAAATGATTTACACTGCCTTAATAACCAATTACATTTTGCTTTATTTGTATACAAATTGAGTTTTTTTTTGTTATGAAAGCAGTCGAGTTCTTGTTGGGGAAGCAATTTGATAGATTTTTCCAGATTCACTCTATATCTCTTATGTCAGAGACCACCTAGTGTTTTTCCATCTGATTTTGGGACATTACATGATGAGTGGCGGAGGATCTTTCCCTGTTCATCGGTTGACCTTCGAAAACACAGTATCAAAAATACTGGAGGAAGGTCACATAAAAAGCATGAGGACTCACCGAAGGATATTTGTGAAGAGAATAATGACTGTAGACGAGGCGAAAAGGTACGCAGGGACCGTAGCGTTCGGCGCTCCGTGCTCTCTGACTACCCCGCAAGAGATAAAGCGTGAAGCTAAAAAAAAAATCTTTCCCTGTTACGTTAAACACGCTGATATTGGTGATATTGGATTTAGCCACGAAATATTAAACGGGGCGCAGTAGCAGCGTCTGACTGTAAAAGCGATCGGTTGTGGGTTCAATCCCCACTCGGGGAAGTGATTATATTTAAAGTTATTTTCATTTTCTAGCTCTGATAAGACAAAGTGCGGCGTTGAGTCTCTACACGCCACCACTCTACACGCAATTTCTCGAATTCGGTAGAAAACGAAGTACGGAATATCTTGACACTAGGTACTTTCTGCCTACCCTGCTATGCAGGATAAAAGCCTGAAGGTAAAAAATATCGAGAAATACCGAAAAAATATCAAGTGTTTTAAAATGTATACCAGTCTCCCCATATGAAAAAAAATGAAAACAAACTACATGAAATAGTAAAGTAGTTTTACGTGTTGTCATATTGATGACACTTAGCCTAGAAAAAAAATTGAAGAGACTACTACATTTTTATTCGTTCATTTCATCATAGCAAAACAAGATTTTAATTATGAATTTTCATTAATATCTTTTTAAGGAATTAATTAAAATAATATTATTAAGAGCATTATAATATATATTATTGTCATGTAATCAATATTTTACTGTGGAACCTTGCTCCAGATCTTGTCCCAAAATATAATAAACTAGGTCACTCATCATCCAAGAATATTTCAATCCTAAAATATTTTTTTTGAATTAAAACAGAGAGAGGCAAGAGGCCGGTCGTGGCGCAGTTGTGGGTTCGATTCCCACTCGGGGGAGTTTTCTTCACTTCCTCGCAATGGTAAGGCAAAGTGCGGCGTTGAGTTCCGCTACTCAACACGCAATGTCTCGAATTCACCGAAAAGTGAAGTACGGAGTATCTTGACACTAGGTACTTTCTGTCTAACCTGCTATGCGGGATAAAAGCGTGACGCTAAAAAAAATCTTATAATTTGATGTAGGTAAATTTTTTTTCGATATTTTTAAATATTAAAAATGATTAACATTAATTTTTCTTGCCAAACAATTTTTCTTAATATAATCTTTGTATAAAATAAAAATTTGTAAAAATATGCCTTTACGGAGATGGTAATAAGTAAAATAAGTTGTACAAGTGTAAGTGATTAGTAGTGCTTAGACTGTTCCAAGAGGCAAGGGTTTAAATCGCAATAAGTTTTATTTTATTTTGTCTAGGGAGAATTATTTGATTTTATATATTAAATAATTTTTAAATGTTTTATTTGTTTCTCAGTGTGTTTATTTTCGTTTATGAAGTTGGGGGCACAACTAGTTATAAAATATATCAGTTCATATTTAATTCTTTGCTGCTGCACTTTATCTTACTCTAGCAAGAAAGTGAAAATAAATTAAATATAATCACTTCCCCGAGTGGGAATCGAACCCATAACCGATCGCGTTTCTGTTGTGTTAATATTTACCTATGAAGCTATATCAAAAACATCATAACATTATTAACTAATGCAGTTACTTTAAGCTACGTTCAACCATTCCATTAGTATTCATCGAGGAGCTATTGAATGATCGGGTTAGCATTAAGATTAGTCGGACGGCTTCAATAACGTAGCGACCGCTATGTCCGATCAATAGGCGGGATTAGCCGTGTCGTGGCGCACACATGCTGAGGACACCGGGTATGCAGTGCAGCGACGCCTAGCAAATGCTGAGGGTTGGCAGGAGTTAAGATTGCATTGTTTTAATCTTAGAATTAGAATAAGTTAAGTAAAATATTGACCTTATCGCTAAACGAGGGTAAGGTAATTTTTGGGTAGAGGAAAAAATGACTGAAATGTGGATGAGCCCGTAAATAATGTTTAAAATAGGAAAGAGTAGCTTCTAAAAAAAAACAATAGAGACTTTAAGACATTGTAGCAGAACTTATCGTCGCGCTTTAACTTACAAGAGCAGAGAAATCAATACAATTACATATTTTTATTCCTCCAAGTAGGAGTCGTACTCACAACCAATGGTGTTTACAGACTAATGAGCCACAATAGCTGACTTGAAGATGTAAATACATTTCTATTAAAAAAATGAATACTAGTTCCTTTTTCAATATTTAGTTTTTTGACAGAAGCTTTAGGTGTTTTTATTTTCAGTGTTAGGAGCTGGTAACCCTGCATACGGATGTATAGTTAAGTTTAATCAAGTTACAATACCTGCAGCCACCTGATGCTCTTCTATTATTTTTATCTGCTGTATACTGTTTTTATAATTAAGAAATATTATATTATGTTAACAGCATAAATATTTTGCCAGAAATATTTATTGCAACAATGCTTTAGGTTCTTTTAAGTTTCCATACCCAAAGGGTAAAACGGGATTTTACTACTTCGATGTCCGTCTGTCTGCCTGATCGTCTGTTACCAGATTATATCTCAACTGTGAGAATTAGATAGTTAAAATTTTCAGTAATTGTATATTTTTGTTAAATCTATCACAACAAATATTAAAACATTGGATAAAATAAATATTTAACAAACATACAACAAATATGATTTTTTAGTATCACGCTTTATTCCTTGCGGGGTAGTCAGTAGTTCATTTTTGCAATTTTATCAATTATGATAATAGGTAGGCGCATGAAATAATCACAGAATAAGTAATTATACATTTAGAGTAAAATAAAATAATTAAATTAAAATAAAATAAATATTTAAATGGGGCTCTTATACAACATACATGATTTTTTGTCGTATACAGAATGGTACGGAACACGTCACGCGGGAGTCTAACTCGCACTTGGTGTAATTTTTTTTTTATTTTTTTAATATAAATTATTTAATAACTTTTTTAGCAAAATAGCTCCACGCGTAGTAGGGTAGTCAAAGGGAACATAGTGTTATAAGACTGCATTCTCTATTTTCCGTCCAAATTGTCATAATTTTGATCAGTGAAATGAATTTATAAAAATAACAAATCACAATACACTTTTGTGTGACTAGCTTTTGGTACTATTACCTTTTCGACACAAAACTATATATAGTAAAATATAATATATTTTTTAATTTCCGGCTTTTATCCCGCATAGCAGGGTAGTAGGGTGCATAGTGTCAAGACACTCCGTACCCCGCTGAATTAGAGATATTGCGTGTTGAGTGGTGTTAAACGCCACGCTTTATCTTACCTTAGCAAGGTAACAAAAATAATTGAAATATAAAATATTAGATAATTCTCATATACATATATCCTCTCTATGGTAGGATTCATGAAATAATTCACGTATAAATATAATATTGTAACAATTACACTATATATACTCAAGATATTTCGTCAAACAGTAATGTGTTAGCCTCGTCTTGTTCCAACGTGCACGCCTGGCTAGTCCCAGCCCTCGGTTCACGTGTGCTTACTTCATGCTTCAATTATTTATATAATAAATCGCATTAAATAGCTTTTGGGTTGAGTACTTAGTTATTATTCAGATGGAAAACATTGTATTTACATTAGTTTCACTTTAATTTGTTAGTTTGAAATAACATATTGAGTAAAATAATATTTTACAATTGATTTTTATATTTTAATGCCATGAAGAAGAAAGTTCAGCTAATGTATATATTTCGTTCGCAACTTCCGGCCGAATTCAACATATTTACTTTAAATTAAGTGGCGGAAATATATCTTATTTTATATTTAAGTTATTTTTATTTACACGCTCTGGTGAGACAAAAGGCGGCGTTCAGTTTCGACACTCAATATGTAACCTTTCTAATTCGGGCGGAGAGTGGAGAACGGAATGTTCTAACATTAGATTATCTCTTTTAATCCACGGAATAGGCATTGTGTTTACAGTTGCACGCTTTCCTACTACGCCGTTTTCAATTGTATTCTTAATAGCTGGTCATTCCGTTTGAGATATTTAAGAGTTTATCTTTGATAATAAACACCAAAATAACTGCTTTTCAATATATGCATGTACATTTTTTTGGTTGTCTTTCTGTTTGTTCCGGCCTATCTCTAGAATTGCTTACAGATAGCTAATATAATAATGAGTATATTTATTTTAAAATTATAAAATAAAAATTTTAAAATCCACGCGAACGAAGACATGGGCACTTGTTATTTAAAAAAGTTCCTACAAGAATCAAACCTACTTATTAAATAACTTTATAGCAGAAACAGTTTCAATAACTACAACTTATTATGAACTAAACTTGAAACTGTCTCCACGACTATAATATCTATATCCTCTTCTATTAAGCATTGAAATAGAGAAACTAAGAACAAAGTTTGTGAATAGATAGTAATAAATTTAAATTTATACGGTAGGCTTTAAAATTTTAATCGAGATTTAGTATGATCTGATGAACAGCAAACATGTAACAAACGATTAACCATTTCAACTACTAACAAGTATTTAAAGTCACAACTAAGTCAAAACGGAAACTTAGAGTAAAATGTAGTCGGTTTTAACCTGACAAGCAATTTGTTAAGCTTAGGTGTATTCAAAGAGATGTAAAGGGGTGTCATAAAATTTGGCGTGTTCTGTCGATCTGGGGCCGCTCTTGTGAATAATTTCGCAAGTATTTTCATGACGCCACGCAACGCCGCTCGTGTGGGTTGTCATAAAATTATCTCACGTACTGACTTTTCAGAGTTTTGTGTACATAAACATCGCATAGGCTATAAACCTAAGTGACGCCTATGTCTGAATAATAAAGAGAAAGAACCCATAAAAGCTTTTAAAAATTTAGTGTTTACTAGATTTTTTTATTATATATTTTAGTTATTTGTTGGCGTAAATTTAATAATCCTTTTTATGATACTATTGGAAAATTGGCCCAAAAATTTTATTACCTCCACTAAGCAGTGTCTTCTAGTAATGACAGCCTACATACTAACTTAAGTTGATATATGTAGAAACATTGTGATCTTAACAAATTTTTCTAAAATGTATATTTTCATACTTTTTATAATGCTGTTTTAATCAAAATAAAATCAATATTTAAGTCTGTTTAGTATATTCAGAGATAAGCTATATTTAATTTAGAAAACCATATACATACTGCGAATTTTTTATAATATATTATTATTTAATTCTTATGATTTTGTATTATTCGCTATCGTCACACAGTGGGACAGCATTTAACTGTAAACGCGATGATTGGGTGGGTTCGATTCCCACTCCGGGTAATAATTATATTTAAATTATTGCTACTTACTTACTCTGGTAAGGCAAAGTGTGGCGTTGAGTTCCACCATTCAACACGCAATATATCGGTTACGCAAAAAGCGGGGTACGAAATTTCTTGACACTAGGTACTTCCTGCCTACATTGCTGTGCGTGAAAAAGTGTGATACTAAAAAAATATATGAATATTTTTCTTCCAGTAAGAAATAATGAATTTCAAAGTTCTCAAGAATGGGTTTTTTTTATGAGGATACTTATCGTTTCCCTTATGATTACGAAACCTTTAATACATATATCCTATTCCAAATAGACTATCTAAGCTCCTTAAAATTAAAAAAAAATATCTATATTTATACACTCAATAGGTCGAGTACTAAATGACTAGGCCGAGCGTCCTCGTATTAATACTAGGCGTTTCGTGCAAAACAAACATTTACCGCGATGGCGCAAACATCAGTGATATTATTTTTTAATCCGAACATATTGCAGACGACAACTCCACTATCCGCTAGTTCGTGTTTGCCTGTTTATTGTGTAAACCGATGTTATTGAAATCGGAGTGCTGAAGGAAAAATTGGTAACATAACATGGAAAAATAATTTGAAATTATTTTAAATGAAACTATTTGAAACGGATTAATTGCGTATATTTTGATATTTGGAAATACATTTCTGGAATCCTGATGTTTCGAACACTTTACAGTCCGTGGTCCATGGTTGACCTGCGACCACCCAAAATATACACGATTAATCCGTTTAAAATAGTTTCGTTTAAAATGTATAAAAATTGGGAAAATTAATTTGAAATTAAATTTCAGTAACTAATTTTTGACAAATTTGTACACATCTGATAAATAAATGTAGGTATTTTAGTATTAAAGGCCTATATTGTATCATAACTGTACCAAATAACTTGAATTTATTTTCAAAGGATAAGAAAAACATATAAAAATTAAACTGGTTCTAGTTCTAGTTACAGTTGCGTAGAGTTAGAAATCTGAATTATCTTATGATCAGATTTCGGGTTCCTTTGCGGTGTAAACGCCAATTTCTGAAACTTCAATAAAACTTTGAATAACCCTAGGAATAACTTATTTTATGATGAACCGTAAAAGTGCTGTATAAAACTGAGAACGCCATAAAACCGATCGATGTATCACTTTTCTTCTACTAAGCGAAACTGATGCGTTTCGTCTATAGTTGAAGAAGCAATAACTTCACGGGCCATAGCGCACGCAGCTTTCCATAACGGACGAGGAAATTTAAACTTACCGACCGGAATTGTTTAGAGGGAGATACAGCCAAGTTAGAATGACCTGTCTAATCGCTACACGAAGATCGAAAATACAACGGCAAAATAATGGTCACGCGGCTCAATCGCCGCTGGTCTGTAATCATTTGAAAATGCACGACGAATCAAAACAAGCACATTACGCTTTATTTATCGAAGTTAAATATAAATAGCGTATTCTATTTAGCATTTCATTAACCTAGTTGCGTTGTTTAAAAGTAAACGCGTTATTTGAACATCATTAGTAATATACACATTGTGGAAACCTAAACATATAATACTTACTAATACTTATATTATAATAGTATCAACAGAAACAAACGTAATAAGCAAATCCAATTATTATCACTATTTGATACAAAATTACTAATTATAACTTATTTCTTTAATTTCACTTACAATCTCAGCTAAATAAGCTTAACGTGCAAAGCTCAGCAAGATTTATGAATAATTTCAATTCCCCCGTACTCTGCAAAACATGGGCCATAGAAAAGTAAAAAAAAAACGAGTTCACATTGCGAACAAGGCCGCAGGGAGGAGGCCTACTTAAATTGTTAATACTGTAGCTGGCTCGAGTGACCGCGGGGACTCAAGTCGTAATAACATTTCACTTCTTTTAGGACGCACTTAAACAATATCAGGTACATCTTATGCATTGAATTACCTTGTTGAAATATTTAAAATGGGCTCTATATCTGTTCTATAGGATTATAATTTTATAAACAGTTGTTTATTTTTAACGCGGCAAATGGGTAGTGCGAATTAATAGAAATCGTCACGTAACAATGCTTTATATGTGTGCGTGCGTGTATCTACTACAAACAAAAGATGGAACTTCTCCTATTACTTACTATTTGACAGCACGCTCATCGGCGTCGTAAACACTTAGACATGTTAATATTAAGAAATTTTTAGAACCACAGATTAGTAATAACATAAGCAAAAATTTTAAAATAAAAAACAAAATAATATAAGTAAAATATCAGTTTTAAATAAAAAAATTATTATTCTTGTTTACTATCACTGTTTATGTATATAACTATTTCACTGTTTAACTTACAGGGAGATAATAGTGTTAACATGAGTTCAAAAGCCAAAAAATATATGAATAACGAAAAAATCAATTAATAGGTTTTTGTATCTTAACCTCTGCAAAGAACAAGGAGACAATGTTGGGCCGTCAGGTTTTCACCTGGAATGGCTTTACACTTAGTTACCTTACCCAATTACCAACGTCTGTTCAGCAAATACTCGATATGAGTTGAGTGGGATCCGCTGCTATACATGATAAGATGCTGAGGATTCTTTTGGAACAACGTATTTACGACGGCCAGATCTAACCCAATACTGGTTCTGAGAATATTTTATCTCTCTGTAGACGACCATAACCAGAACCATCATGAACACCTTCAAACGCTTCCGCAGTCTTAATTTGCCCAATTATGATTACTTCGGTAGTCGGTATAACATGTGGAACCTCTTCAAACTGCTCCAATAATGACTTCTTTGCATTACCGACTCATCGGGTTTACCTGAAGGCGACCCTGTGTTTATAAGCTGATGACCCTGTCCGATATTACGGGGATTATTGCTTTTCCAGCAAGTTTCCTATAGAAATGCACACTGTACCCGACGTCTCATGAGTCTGCGAGTTCTCTGCTTCGTCCGGTTAGAGAATCAATATTCCATGTTGCTTACGAAGTTTTCGTCTATGTACTAGCATCTTTAGCCGTGTTCGCACTTGACACGGTAGCCCTTGTCCACTTGCAGGTTTAAGGCGCAGGCTTAGAGCGATGTGCCTGCGCGTCGTTTAATGTAATGTAATATACAACTAGTATATTAAACTGATTTAAAATTTGTACTGCCTAATGTCATGTAATGATATCCATAACATACATTATGGATGTCAAAATATTATAAAAACTGGACTTATAAATAAAATTCTATATAAGTTATAATTAGCTGATAAATTTTAAGAAAGTAGATAACAGATGATGTAGATTAGTTAGCTTCACGCTTCATTCCGCATTGCAGGGAAGTGCGTTGACTGCGTTTCCGCAAGAAATCGACAAATTATGTGTTTTGTGGCGAACTTAACGTCACACCACAGCTGAGAAATGAAAATAAATATTAATAATAATCATTCTACCGAGTGGGGATCGAACCCACATACAGTCGCAGATGGTGTCTCCCATTGAGCCACGATGGCTTTGATATTTATTTAATGATAAAATTATTTCAACTGTCTGTATAAATTGTAATATTTTAGCAAGGCTCAATTGACCGCAGCGAATAAGAGGATACAGAAATAGCCAGGCTCTACTTACGAAGCTTTCCATTACGCACCTCTTTCTACAAATGAAAATTGACACACAATTCTCCGCTGACTCAAGCCTACGTTGCAGACTAAACTAATATTGAAGTGGGAAATTTCATTACAACTTAAGTCTTTTTTAGGAATTGTTTTTTTTTATAATAAGAGTTGTTGTTTCCTACATTTAAGCTAAGTCAAGGCAAGATTTAAGCGAATTTATCATTTCGCTTAAATTTTTGGTTAATTTTTTTTCCCTCCTTCGTTCGTTTTATTTTACATTTTCCGTACATATCATTTTACACGTCTCGATTTTTTCATAATTGAATATTTTAAAATAATACAAAAATATAGGCGAGATTAAATATCTTATTTTAAGATGAAATTCTAATTATATTTTGATCGTTATAAAATACTCTGAGTCTGCAACAGTCATGTATCGGTTTAAATAGAATTTTTAACAAACTTTATTTTTTTTATCAAATGGAAGCGAACAATTTACATCTTTTACACAAAATGCTTTTCGCGCTTGCAATTTCGCTGACTGAAGCTTCAAACCGGAACAAGGTATTTTGGGTAAGCTACATAGACACAACATAAAAGTTGACAAATAATTTTACATGAAATATTTAAAGCTATTTCTAAATATAAAATACTTTTTGGTTTTACTGTTAGCATGTTGCAATAAATTACATAAGATTTCTGACAAAAAAATAAAAATACTTTTTGTCAGTATCTAACCAGTGATTTTACTGATGGCATTTTCACAATATATTAGCTGAGTAATATTTATTTTTTTAGTAATCAGATATACTAACTGACATTTGTTTGATCTTCTTGGCTGTTTCTTTTTTTTGGTATTAATAATTGTATAAGCACTATATATCTATATTATTATGTGACTTAGAGGGTAAACTGAGTTGACTCAGTTAGTGTGGGTGTCGCCTTACTGATCGAGATTTATGTTCCACGTCAAGCGCCAAGTCATACTGTTGACTGCAAACTGTATCAAGAAAAATATTTAATGGAAGTATTTCCTTCATTTAATGAATTTAATGTCTTCTATTATTATTAATAGTGTAGTTTATAATTTCATGTGTTATTGTAGGTATATTTATAATTTTTGCAATTCTTTTACAATTTGAGAGCTTTTTTTGATTTGATGATACCTAATTGTGTCTAAATCATACATATCTATTTATATTTCAATAATTCTAGACCGAATGTTGAATTTGGCCGCTAAACATGCAATTTCTTGAATTCAGGTGGATATCGGTGAATATAGAGTCTTGATACTGGATTCTATTTGATTAGGTATATTTTATAAAAAGTGAAGCTAATAAAAATATTTAAAAAGAAACATTCAAGACGAAAAAATACAAAAGACATACGCAATTCAACTTGAAGTACATATAAGTAGATACTTATCCAAAATATTTTCATTTTCATAATAAATTCATTCATCTGGTTAGACACAATTTCTAGAATGCTTCAAATAAAACCGCATTGCATAAGCAGGGGAGTAATTGTGGGCAGCGCGGCCAGGAGGAAGCGCGATAGCATCACTCAAACGCAGCCGAGTTTGTTTTTCTTTTTATTTCTGTCTGAAAAAAGTAGCGATGGGGAAAAATATTATGAACGCAAACAAATGTAGCGAAACGTCGTGAAATACTCGTAAATCTCACCATGTATGAAACATAAAACATAATAATTGAAGCATAGTCTTTGAGTAATAATTAACGTTATTTATTGTAAATATAAGACATTGCCAAACGAATGTAAGCAAAACCTATAAATATGTATTGCTTATTAAATTTAATTTGGCTTATTTTATTAATTAGTTAAGAAAATAAATTAAAAGTAGCCTACGGCACACTTTATTACTTCAACTTTATGCCAGTGAAGGTCGCGTCAAAATTCCTCCAGCCGTTCTAGAGATTAGACGGAACAAACATATAGACAGTCAGACAAAAGTTGTAAAAAAATGTTATTTTATAGAATTTTTATCCATCTGTCTGTACCTTGTAAACATACTTAAACATTTGGTAAAAAGCGGATCTTTTAATAGTAAAAAAGATCTACAAAATGATTTATTTGTGTACATAAAATGATCTACATATGAATATTCATCTTGACGTTTTCTCGCATAGCAGAGTCAAGACATTTCGTCCTCTACTGATTATATAATTATAGTTCTTACATTTAAATCTAATAATTTTAATACTGAAATTTTGTATGAAAAATAGAATAAAGCCTGACGTCTTCGCCTCTTTTATACTGTTATACTTTGATATAATTTTTATTTTAGCAAGATTTTAACAAAGCTCGCTACTAAAAGAGGTAGAAATATAAAAAAAGATATTAAAAGATAATAACAATTTTATAGTAATAATTAAAAAAATAATCTGGATTGCCGTCAAACATAATCCACTTTACGAATCGATGCAATGAATTTAGAAAATAAACAATATCTTAAATCTTTTTCATTTTTTTAGGAATACGCCTTTATCCCGCATAGCAATGCGCATAGCAATGCGGGATAAAGGCGTAAAGAGCTGACAGGAAGTATCAAGTGTCAAGACAAGCCGTACTCCACTCTCCTCCTAATTCGAGACATTGCGTGTTGAGTAACGGAGCTGTACGCTGCGGTTTGTTTTACTAGAGCAAGGAAATGAACATAATTTCAATATTGAACCCACAACCGGTCACGTCTACACTCGCTGTCTCACGGCGCCACGACCGGCCTCAATCTTTTTAAAAAAAAATTTACACAATTTTGCGATCATATTTTATAATGAATTTATCTTAAAATTGATACATATCGCGTACCGTCCTTGTGTTTTAAAAGTAAAAAAATAAAAGACCGCTGGCCAGCCGGCGCTCGGTGCGCACCGGCCTGGCAAAGCGTCGCCAACGACGGCTGTGTTCAACGAACTGTCTCACTGTTACCCGACCAATGGGTAACAGGAGATTTAATTATTAAAATAAGAATCATTAAGCTAAGTAAGGTTTTTTTTTAATTTTCATCTGAATAGAAGTTAATTTAAAAAATGCTATTTAAACTTAAATTAAAGTTTTATTTTTAGTCATAATCGACAATTAACGCCTTGGCGCGATTACTTTGATACAGTATTTTGAAATCAACAATGGACAAATGCCTGTTATATAAAAAATATATATTTTTTTAAAGACATTGGGTTCCGTGGCCCTGAAGTCTATTTTAAAAATATCTGTTTCGTCAAATGGTTGTAAGTTGGAAGTCAGAGTGTTTTAATACTACTTTATCTCTAACTAACTTCTAATATATATTAGAGGCAATTTTTTTTTAATGATTTGAAGCTACATGATTTTAAGCTATATCATTTGATAACTATCTTTATAAATAGAATTTCAACAGTAAAATTTAAATTACAATCTATGAAAGTAATGTGACAAGTATATCAATATTTGTCAAAAGTTTCAATATAAAAATTTTGTTTATATAAATAAGAGTATAAACCTACCTACATTTTTACTACCTACTGATTGAAATTTTGTACTTGTTTATTTTTATACTTTGTGAAAATTAAATATTATTGTAGTTGATATGCTTTTTACAAGCTAGAAAAGTTTAAGGGAGCGCGAGTGAGCAATTTAAAATAATAAAAAGTTATAATTAAATTAATTTTTAATTAATATTCGAACAGAATTTCATGTCCTTGAAATTAAACTTAAACTAATAAAACGACCGACCAGAAGCGCATACTCTTTTACTAAAAAGAAATTAATTCTAAAATACATAAAGAATGTTTGTTATACCACGAGCCAACATAGCTTTTGTTAATCTTGTTAGTTTGTTAGTGTGAAACAAATTTTGAAACTGAATTTTGAATCAGTTAACGTCAACCGATTTAATTTTTCTTACACGTTTGGTTTATGTGACAATGCACGGTTGTAGTAAGGCCGCCATTTTAAAGCAAACATGGCAGGCGCCACAAAATGGCGACTTAGCTTTTCCATAGAACGCCCTATAATATGACTATCAAATAAAAAAATTGAATGAGCTTAATATAATCTACAAAGTGACATCATTCGAAAACCCAATATGAATGCAGCAAATACGGAACTGAAAGACGCAAGTAAAGTCCAACCTGAAACAACCGGCACTTACGAATGCGTACGTTTCTCTAAGCAGAGTGATGTCTTTGGATGGACTGCTCATTGAGGGGCTAAATAGCTCAAAGCCTACTGGAAAGAAATCTTGTGTTAGCGTAATTTATTTATTTAAATTTAAATAGGTAACATTAGATATTAGTCCTAAATATTAGTACCTAGGCGGACATTATTTGTTTAATAATTATATTTATATAAGACACCTACCCTCCTTTTTAACTATGATTTGCCTTCCTTTATGCATCAAGCCTATATAAATCGGCAATTAAACCCAAAGGGACTCTTTTGCGCGTATACTTTCGAATAGTAGGTTATGTTCGATGCTCCTTATTATTCTAATCCTAACGTTATTATTAGAAATTATTATTTCAACATATTTCTTAAATGTATAAAATAACTTTTGCTATAAATATTTATTTTTAGTAAAAATAATCACATCTTAGACTGATGTTATATTTATTTTAAAGATTCTTAAAACTTATCTTATTCATTTTATAACCAAGAAGACTGCTGGGCTTTAAAAAAGCGTATTTTTAAAAAATATCCTACTTTAATTTTTTTTTATTTACTTAAATGCTTGATGAAGCTGGTGCACGGTAAAACTTGAATGAGTTTATGATTGCATCTTAAATTGTAGAACGTTGTAACGATCTATTACGTAAATAATAAAATAGATAAACAAAAATAAATAAATGACTACCCTGAAAATTGACTTTAACGTAAACAGTCGTTTTCAGAATATTTTCTCACTTTTGCTTAAATTTAATGTAAAATTCTGAGATTTACTCGAACGGTTCTTTGTGAAAAATGGGGATCATGTTGTAAAATTGTAAATGATTTTCTCACTTCCCAACAAGCTTTTCTCGAAATAAATTAGTATTCGTATTTCTTTTTGGTGCGGTCTCCTTACAATGTAAATATCTTTTGAAGTGCCTTAAATACCTTCATTATAATTATGTCGACTTTAATTTGTTACTTGTATGAGTATTTATTAGGTATTTTGTGACAATATATCTGATTTTGCAAAATATATAAATGAAAGCTATTTTTAACAAAATATTTACATTTTATATCTAAAAAGCATTTAAATTTGAAAGAAAAAATGACGTACAGGTTTACAATTAACATTATATGGAAGAAATCACTATATCGCCTTGTGTCGCCTCTAATTTGTGATTGTATTGATATTGTATTATTCTTAATATTAATTGTGGTTTAAAACTAAAGCTTACACAAATAAATACAGCCCATCACATAAGTATTCATTTTATTTGTTTATTAAAATTATACAAGAATACAAGAATATTCTAAAGTACAAAATCTTTGACAAACTTAACTTTATAAGTCAAAAAAATGCTTTTTATTAAATTTTAAATTATCATATATATTCATAATTCTGTTTAGCTTACCTAACCACGTTACTCTGAAAGGGAAATAGTTTATCACAATTTTGGAGTACAGTGAATAAATGAATCCGTAAGATTTATCCCCTTAGTGGCAGGCGAGCCAGAGGGTCTCGTCAACAATTTATTTCGCCTGCTAATACAAATACACGTTATGGATGTTGAAAAATCATTCCACGCGTCATAAATTGGGGGCGACGGTAACAAATTGACGCTGAACAAAATCGTTATCGTTGCTTTGGGGCGCTAATGGCACCAGTTTAAAACTTCCATTCTTATACACATCGGGTGCAAGTAATGCTTAATGTTTATCAAAATTACAAAATATATCTTTACTTGGTTATGTGTTAACGGACGGATTTATTTCTCTGTTTTCTTGAGATTTTCTTTTGACGTATCTTTTTATTTCTATATGATAACTACTAATGTAAATAATTATATAAAACATATTCGGCTCGTGGCTGCGCCAGAGTAGTGTGTTTATAAAAAGTAACATAGTTCTTGATATTTATAGTTATTTAATACCAAATTACATAAATAATTATAAATTGTAATACATTTTGTATATAACTTATATTACAGGAAAAGTTCATTTATAATATAAGTAGGATTACAATAGTTTTTATATTAAACTGTTATCTTTTTACTTATTTTATAGATATTAAATTAGAACAGCGGCATGAATTGTATTGTAATTGTAATTGTGAGCTGTCAAGAAGGTGATTAAGAAAAACAAATGCTTGGTAAATTCAAGTTGGCGCCAAGAAAAGAATGAGTGACATAAAATAAATAAAAAAGGAAAAAATTGGAGGGTTGATATTTCTCATAAATGTATGTACTAAGAATATGATAAATAATAAGTTAAACAACATTTTGCTAACTGCCAATTATTTACAATAGGGCGAGATATTGTTAAAATATTTCGAATCCGCAGTAAATTTCAAATAGATCATTATAGATTCTTCAAATATTTAGTATTGTCTAAAATCCAAACATCTTAAATATTTGCTATTATATCTAAATTATCCCATTAGTAGCGGAATAATGGTTTTACAACGGTTGAGTTTACACTTTGAATATTTAGAAAGCCTTGATAAAGGTACAAGCCGCATAGTCGCCACTAAGCCGACATATTGAAGCCGAATATTTGCCCGAGGCAGAAAAATCCTTGACTAACGAAACACCGTCGTAGACGGTAAGCCGGCCAGGTCGTTTTTTGATCCGTAAATAACGAAAGTGAAAATAATTTCGGAATTACTGTTCCACTAAAGCTAATTTATTTTGCTTTTTTTATTAAAATTGTACAGAATGTAAAATATTATTTTCCACATATATAGTTAACTAGCTAGTTGATTTACGTTGAAATGTCATATTGAATACTTATGGCTTATTTTCTCCGACTACCCGAAAAAAATAAGATAAAAAAATTATACTAATAACAATGAAAAACAAGTTAATAAAACATGTCAAAATTAAAGAACTTATTCATTTTAATGTGTCATATTTGTTTGTTAACCGCATTTCCAACTGACATTGATTCCTTGCGTTGTAGTTACTCGCTGCGTCATCACAGCGACCGCGGCTGCGGTACCCGGCCCGGTGTAGCTGACTTCACATTTATTCAGATAAACGCTGAAACATATATTCATTATTAGTAACAGTATTAAATACAAGCCTTTAATTTTTGGATATGTTTATATTTTTTGCAAATATTTATATTTTATATATGTATTTTTAAGCTTTTTGAAATAATGTAGTATGTAAATTATCGCCCATCGTTATTATCGCGCAGTAGGGCAGAGTCTAACTATAAATACGATCGGTCATAGCTTCGATTCCCACTTGAGGGAATGATTATATTTTAATTATTTTCATTTCATCACTCTTTTAAGGTAAAGCGTGATATAAAATCACCAAATAATAGTTTTAGTGAATTTGTAACATGTTGAAATGATATGTATGTTATCATTAGTAATGGAGCGAAAAAGTAATTAAAGTGACTTAATTTGTGAAGTGGGTTTTTAAATAAATGAATAATGTACAATCAACTCATATAGTCATTACTTTCATATTTCCCTGTAGGTCCCCAAGTCTAAGCTTAGTTATTTTTTATATTTCGTTCAACAAAAACTGCAGCATTTCTAATAATGTTATTGACAGCATTGATGATCGATTTCGAGAGTTTTACGACTTTGCTAATTTTATTTCTACTGAGAAAGATATATAACTTTTTAAATGAAATTGTTTTAAACGGATTAATTACGGAATAATTCATTTTGGTATTCGAGAATACATTTTTGAAAACCTGTTTCAAACACTTTACAGTAGTTCGTGGTCACAGGTAGATTGAGGAGATATTTATCTGTTAATACAAAAATTAATTATATCAATCTAACATCATCAGACTCTTGCAGAATTAGCTGACTGTCTCTTTGTCTCTGGAGTGAGATTTCTTATTATTAAGTGATATCTAACCGCTATAGGATACAGGTGAAACAAATACAATACAAAATACAATTGACAATATATGTTTTTTCTATAAATTTTCTTAAAATATTTTACAACCCAACGTAAAATAAAATATGAAAGTGTGCAGCATTTGTGCCGTCTGGTTCGACACAATTTATGATGCGTGGAATAATTTTTCATCCATAACGTGTATTTGTACTAAATCGACGCTTTTAACAGAAAATATATGTTAAAAATGAGAAGAAAACTATAAATCATTTTGTTGGATAAAATCACGCTTTACCTATAATATTTTTTGTTTAATGGAGGTATGATTTTTATTTCTTTTTTTTTTAATTCTAGAATCTAAACACTGGCTGCGTCTCAAGCCAAGTTAAAAGTAGTAACTGTCAACGTAGCTACCTAGTACAATATTACATGAACACTTTTGAATGTTCACAATTATTTTAACATATAGATATGAAATTTTATATTTATACAAAGGTATTAATTGAGACTGATCGCGGCGCAGTAGGACAGCGTCTGATTATAAAAGCGATTGGTTAGAGTTAGATTCCCAATCGAGGGAATGATTATATTTAATTTTTTTCATTTCTTCGTCTGGTCAGACAATGCGCGTTGAGTTGTCTGTCGTCTTGACATTAGGTACTTCCCGTTTACAAACAAATACTTTCTGCATACAAACCATACTATTTTAGTATCATAGTCGGCATACTTTTTGTCTTTAACTTTTAAAATAGAAACATACCTCTATTGCAACATAATTTTCTTTATAAAATTTAAAATTCAAACACATACCCACCGAGTTCATATGTACATTCGGGTTATTTTGATATAACAAATAACAATACATGAAATATAATTAAACATAATAATAGTGTACATAAATAGGCAAATTGATTTAACTAAAATATTTGAATTATATTTCAATACACAAACACACATTTCATTTACTCGATATTCTATACAAATATATGTAATTTGCATATGAGGCCATCGTAGTGGCAAAATGAGACAGCGTCTGACTGTAAACTAATAATTGATATAGATTATCGACCTCTTTGCGCTTAAGTGATAGAAAAAGCGACATTGATATCTAGTAAACACTCCAATTCGGATGAAAATCATAAAACGGAGTGTCTTGACACAAAGCTAATTGAATACAAGCAATTTACGTACACGCCTCATTTTAATAATACGTTACGATATTCTGTTTGTTGTGTTTTAAATACGTAAGTAAATATTTTTTTGTTTTCTTTTGTAAAATATCTGTTTCGAATCTAAAAATACAATCGCTATTTTTGATTTCATGAAATATTGATTTTAAAATGAAATCTGCCATATGACACGTTATGGTGACCGCCGCGCGACAGTGTCAAAGTGTTTATAAGCCAGCCCTCCACAACATCACGCGTTCGTTACAAATGATATATTTTTTTGTAACAGTGCAAAAGTAAATTAATATTTTATACTATTTTTATTTATTCCTGGCCATTGTAAAGGATTGTAATAGATTACATTTTAAATTTAGTTTCATTACCTATAAAAATGATATATTACCAGACTGGAGAAATGATTTTTTTTTTTCAAATATAATCATCCCACGAGTGGAAATTGAACGCATTACTACGTCTCATAATCCTTATAATGGCCGACAAGGCAAAGCAAATAAAATGTCTCGATTTCGGCGGAAATCAGTTAACGGGTGTCTTGACACAAGTAGTTTATAACTACCCTACTATAGGGGCGTGAAGCAGCTTTATAAACAATGTTTCATAAAAAAATCGATTTTGTTTAAAAGTATCTTATTCTACAAATATATTATTATATATTGAAATAAATAATGTAAGATGTAAATATATAATGTAAGTTAAGAAAGGAAATAATATGTAGAAGTCATCGCAATAAACGCGACTCATGTTGACAACTTTAAGGCGGAGCGGAACTAATAAATCTTATGAGACATCAATTTTAGTCACTATCGGAGTGTCACCGATACGTTTTTACTAAAATACTTCATTAAGTATATATACTATGTAGGCATGCAATGTTTTATACTAAATTACATATTTTCAAACGAAGTACAATAATGTTTAATTAATAGCAATATATCTAGCGTTATATTTTTATAATTGAGGTCTTATTGACGCGTAAACAATGCGTTGCCTTTACAACGTGTAATGTTAGTTTATACAAACGCATAGTGGTGTAATAATAATCTTTGATTTTCGCGATTTTTACACATTTCAAATAAAACTATTCTAAACGGATTAATTGCGTATAATTTGGTATTTAAAAATACATTTTGAGGTCGGTCGTGGCCGTGGGACAGCGTCTGACTTGTAAAATGCGATCAGTTGTGGATTCGATCCCCGCTCGGGGGAGTGATTATATTTAAATTATTTTTACTTCCTCGCTCTGGTAAAACAAAGTGCGATTAAGATGATGCGATAAGAGATTTTTTTATAAGTAGGTCCAAGGTGGCAGATAGTTTCCAACCATCTTCTCTAATAAAAATTATCTACTTTCCCTAGTGAAGATAGGGTATCAATCCAAGCAATTTCATCAAATTGATTAAAATATGCAGTATCGTACGTATTACTTAATACACTTTTACCCTCTGTGCTACCGATGGTAGAAATGAAAAGAAAACTAATTTTAAATCCAATTTATATATTATCTCTTGTCATCCTTCAGTAATTCGTAAAACCTACTAACAATACCAAATCCTGTACATGTTGATCCATTAACTCAGTCCGATGCGGACTATCGGTTACAAACGCAACTTAGTGTATAATGCGACTCGACGTATTGCCTTTTAATATTGTAAAATTATTCTACATTTTCCAATATAAAAAATCAAATATATATATATATATATATATATATAATTTAATTCAGATATATGTACAAGACATATGTACAATTAAATTCATAAAAAAATTGACATTCCTTGACTAAGTCTAACTAAATAAATCCAGACAGAGACAACCAAATGTTAAGACACTCCGTTGATTGTTTTCCGCCCGAAATCGAGACATGGACGCAATCCTGTGATTTGTCTTACGACAGCAGAGAAATGAAATTAATGTTTTAATATAATAAAAATGTGATGTGAAGCACATCACTAGCATTATTAAATTAGAAATGTATATATAAATAAATGCTTAATCAGATTTCCCAGTAGCTAACTAATGGCGAGCTAATTCAACCGCTCAGCCGCAATGAACGGCGTGATATGTTAGCGCTATACGTCTTCATTCCGATGACCATTCGTTAGGCGCGGTGCAGCCCATCTTTCTAATAGATTAATCGTTCAGACTTAACGATTCGTAAACTCTGATCTTGATTGGTAAACTCATTATTCGTCAATCATTAGAAAATATACTTTTAAAAGAAAATTTAAACAAATAGGTACTGTTGGTTTAGTTATTAATAATTTCTACTTACTATTGAGGTATGATTTACATATGATATTTTATAGTTTCGATCCCATATCATTAAAAGATTAATTTTTTTCTGTATTATTCTGCACTCTTGTCTGTTATACTGTTTTTAGTTTGAATTTAACACAAATCAATTATTATTGTGTCACTGTCTTCCATTATGTCTTTTTCTATAACTAACACTGTTATATATTATCGGGTTTGAATTTGAGTTAGAATTGCGTTATTATATTATTTTATTTGTACTCTTTACATTATGTGTCTCTGTAGTATGAAGATTCTTTGTTTTTAAATCTTCTTAAGCAGGTATTTCCTTACTAATAAAGAAATCAGAAAAAGTTTTAAAAGAAAGGAGACAGAAAGAAAGACACAAAAATCCCGGAATAAGGTTGAAGTTATTTTTTTTCCTATTTAGAGAAGCTCATTCCAAATTTTCTTTAACCTAGGTGTCTAAAATTTTAAATTATTTTAAGCGTTAAAAGCGTCTATAAATTTACAAAATTTTTAAGATAAAAATCTCATTCTACTTTTTATCGTGTAAAATCCTCGACTTGTCAAACTTTGTTCCGAAAATAAAATGTCACGAGCAGAAATTCACGATCAAGCCTGTTTTATAATATTTCTCGAATTTCCAACTTTTATAAAAATGAAGTTTCCTCGATTTATTAGACTTGTTTTGAATATAAATGTCACAATATAAATATACAAAGAAACAAATTACTTAGGTAGAACCTGGTTAAGAATTTTATACTGTTGTAGATTTCCTTTTATCGTCACGCTTTTTCCCGCATAGCATGGTAGACAGGAATTACCTAGTGGAGTACAAAATGTCTTAAACATTTCGTACTCCAATTTCCGCTGAATTCGAGATATGCTGGATCGAATGGCAAAATTCAATACCGCGCTTTGTCTTACCAGAGCATATATATATATATATATATATATATATATATATATATATATATATATATATATATATATATATATATATATATATATATATATATATAATCATTTTCGTGATTCCCACGAACCCTAATTGCGTTAACAATCAAACGCTGTCACACTACGCCACGATCGGCTCCGACCGTAAATATTGAAAACGTATGTACAAAAGTACTTACATAATGAATAAGTAAAGTATGTACATGTTTATTAAAATAAGCTATAAGCTTTCTTGGCGAAATAGAATGAAAACCGACTCTAAACGCCATTAGTTTTAATTTCTATATCAACCAAATAAATTCATTTGATTTCCTTTATTTATATGACGAGAAACGTAGCAAAGAGTTCCGCAACTCAATACACAAAATATCAATCATAGACGATCGTGGAGATCAGAATAGTATGATAGTAGATTCTCGCTCTTTCTCACACCTCTATACAGAGAGAAGTCGAAAGGTCTAAAAAAATACCAAAGCTTTCCACTAAATAAAATTCTAATCAACATTAAAATCAAATACAAACTAAGCTTTATATGCATCATAAAATTTTGAATCTCAATTTAACTTCACGTGTGAATAAAACAAACAATGCTGGGTCAAAGTGGATGGGTCATCCATCTGTTGGGTTGCGATGCCGGTGGCAAATGGATCGCCGTCTACGAAAGACGTATGGCACTCGCACAGTACGCCGGTTACAGCTAAAGTATCGCCATTAGGAAGGTCATGCCATTAATTAAGTATAATAAAGGCATTGTTATATAATTTTGTCTTTATTTTAGGTTATTGTAATAATTTGACACTCAAATAAAAGGCCGGTCGTGGCGCAGTAGGATGGCGTTTGACTGTAAATGCAACTGGTTGTGAGTTCGATTCCCACTCGGGGGAATGCTTATATTTAAATTATTTTCATATCTGCGCTCGGGTAAGATAAAGCGCGGTGTTTAGTTCTGTCACTCAACACGCAGTGTTTCGAATTAGGCGGAAAGCGGAGTACGGCGTGTATTGACACTAAGTACTTCCTGTCTACCTTGCTACGCTGAACAAAAGCGTGAAGCTAAAAAAAATATTAAAAAAAATCTTTATTTTAAATACGAAAATAAAACTTAAACAATTTTACATAGAGGAACTATCGACGACCTTTTTACTAAAAATAAGCAATTGGAGGCAAATATCCATTGACTATAATCTATTAGTAAGATATCTAAATGTAATTTTTGGTTTTAATTTGTATGAATTGTTTAAAAATATATAGGTATTTAAATGAAAAAGTTGCTAGAGTAACACTTATGAAGCATTTAAAAAAAAATAAAAAAGAACAAAGTATTACGTAGTGTTACACTTTCCAATAACCACTTTTAAATACTACGTACATTTTAAAAATGACAAATTAATTTATAAAATATATTTTATTGCTGCTATCTATAAAAGTCTAAACAACATTTTTTACCAATATAGTATAGTATAAATTATATTACTTGGGTTTGATATTTGAGTATATTTAAAGGCTATATACCTTCCAAGATCAAACGTTAGTAAAGCCTTCACGTTGGTCAGTCATTTATTAAATCTATCATGGGAGATGGTACCATCAATCTCTTAGAAGCAATTCGATGCTAAATGAAAAGCTATCGACGTGAATGTATAGCTCCAACATATCGCCTCGACACTTGAGCCGCCTTTAGTTTATGTTGAATTTTGTAGGTTATGTTTGTTAAACGTAACGAATTCACCACGGTTACTGATTATTGTATTATTGTGGTTTAGGAATGTTCACAGAAAGAGTATACCAGATTAATAATAGGTATAAAATGGAGTATGAAAAAAATGTAAATATGAAATGCGCCATATAATATATAGTATACGTTCACAAAATTAAAAAAAAATATTGATACATAATAAACTATACTGTTACTATACTAACTATATATAAATTTCGAAATATGTTTATTACTATCAAAATTCAATAGCATTTTGTTCACGTCGACGAGCTCACCGCTTGCAGGTGAGCTCCACTGGTACAAACGATAAACACAGCAAGATTTATGTTTGCAGGATACATTCATCATTCCATGTTGAACATCATTTAAACACAATCTGTATTCATTGGTACAGTTACATTTTATATATTTATGAAATACAAATAAATCTTATCTAATCTAATCTTGCAAAGATGCCGTAGGTATAATTATGTTATTTTTTTATATATGACTTTAGGGACGATAGATTGTGAGTTCGATTCCCATATGGGGGAATGATTATATTCAATTTACTTTTTCCCTGGCTCTGGTAAAACAAGATGCGACGTTGAGTTACGCCTCTTAGTACGCAATGTCTTAAATTTGGAACGCGAAGTAAGGAGTTCTTCCTGTTTACAGAAAACGCGGTTTTTGGTGTTTCTCAATATTTGCTTTATTTTGCTCCATTATTTTCAATTGCTGAATTATTTATTTTAAAGCTTTCTTTAATGGAATTACTATAATGATAATACCATATGCTTCGTTACACAATTTTATGTAGTGATATATTTAAGTTTTGGTAAAAATAGTAATTCCGAGTGAATTATAGAATCATATTAAAATTCTGATTTATTCTCTAAGCAAAATCTAGAGTGTTTTTTGAAATATTATAAGAAAACTAAACCCTTGCAATTAATTGCAACACAATCACAATATAAATGCTACCAATTTATACTCAAGATTCCAACAGGCGAGATCATACTAAATGGACACGTCTATGCGCTTAAGCGAGCCGGTGTTCGATGCGGTAATGAAACCCTTAATATATTGCAGGTCACTGGAGAATGTCTATAACGTGAGTGTGCTCAGGTACTACAGCAGACCACATAGGTGTTTAGAATTGAGTGTTTAATGCCAAATTAATTATTACTTATAAATAAATAGTACGTATTATTGAAACATAGTAAAGACATAGGCATTAATATAATCTCAAAGCCGGGTATTGTAGTGTGTGGAGAAAAACGTTTTTTTTTTGTATTACTTAAAACAGTACAACAGAAATAAAATAAACTTACTAATTAAACTCAATTTTTATTAGAAAAAATATAAGATAACATTTTTTTTATTACTAAAATACTGCAACCGTATCATATAAACCATATCATAAAATAGTTAGCTCTTTACTTTATACAAAAGCATTTGTCAAATACAAGAGTGTGAATACATATATATAAATATATATATATATATATATATATATATATATATATATATATATATATATATATATATATATATTTCTCATTGTAACTACACCTTTATACTTAAAAATAAAATACTCACGTAAAATTATAAATCAAACTATTTTAACCGGATTAATCGCATATATTTTGGTATTCGAAAATACATTTTGGACACCTGACGTTTAGAACACTTTACAGTAGTCCGTCTACCTGTGACCACAGACTAATCCGATTAATCCGGTTAAAATAGTTTTATTTAAAATGTATAAAAGTCGCGAAAATCAAAGATCTTATTAAGTTCACGTTATGTATCTTTTTTGAGAAATAAATTTTGAATTTTTTTTTAACAAATATATTAGTACTTGTATTTAATCGTATTCCTTAATAGAGTCACAGAACTAAGCACCGCGAATATAATTTAAACATAATCATTCCTCGAGTATGAATGTATTGGCGATCGAATTGACAACCATTACGTTAACCGTCATTGGATCATTCCACTGTACCGCGACGGCCTCATCGAGAAGTAATAACATATATACAGAATATAAAACATGAAAAACAAAATACATGTGACAATATACAGAATATATGAGAATAGCTAGATTTTACTCTTTCACGATTGTTTATGCGCGAGTGGAACATGGAAGCCTCGGCGGATAATTTTACAAGGTACAAGCACTGTAGCGAAGTCATGAAATGTAAATGTTGCTGGGAGTGAAATTTTCCACTTGAGTTGTGTTCGTGTGATACAAGCTCCTAATATTCGTGAGTTTTCTAACAAAAATATGTTTTAAATGAAACTATTTTAAACAGATTAATTGCGAATATTTTGGTATTTTTGTCTTTCAAAATCCATCACACCAGAGAAAAAGATACAGTCAGCTCATTTTGCAAGAGTCCAGGTCAGTACGCGAGGTAATTAAGAAACAGATGACGTTAGATTAATATAATTAATTTTTGTATCAACTGACAGACAAATGCCACCTCTGTCTCCCACGTTGTAACCACGGACAACTGTAAAGTATTCGATACATCAGGTTTCCAAAAAATGTATTTTCGAATACTACAATATACGCGATTAATCCGTTTAAAATAGTGTCATTTAAAATGTGTAAAATTCGCGAAAACCAAAGATTTTTAAATTATTTTTTTCAGTGTTTAATTTAAAATGTGCCTTAATAATCATAAATTATAAAAATTAACGAATTAAAACATGATTTAAGATTGACTTTTCGTACATATTTTCAAGCAAATTATAAATATAATAATATTAATATAATGAGAACGCGAATGTGGACTTATACCAAAAATCTATCAACCTATACTTATTATATATCTTAAATATTAAAGCTTTTAGCGTTACGATCGCCTTTAGTAATATTGGTTTTTAAAAATTATATATTGTGTATAAAGAAAGAATTTAAAAAAAATAGTTTACATATAGTCCAGAATTAAAATCTATTAATATGATTGTAAATTATTTTTTTTATTGCATCACATCAATAAATTTGAGTTTTCCTGTACCTCTATGATGCCTGGAAAAGATCGCTCTTTTAACGATGTACTTTTAATTCAAAGTATTTATATATTTAATTCGTAATTGTAGCTATGACTTTTCTTTTATGTTTCTGATTCTTTTATCTATATTTTTACTGTATAATAAAGAGTAAATATTATTATTATGATTTCGTACAGCTAAACATATATTTTTAACTATAGAAAATACTGTCACGGATACCCTCTCGATTCGGGACTCGGGAGAGGTCATATAGGACTCCGGGCCGGCAGACGTCTTCCGTTTACAAATTAAAACCTCACGGTATTCCTCCTCAACTGCCACCTACTGTGGCCACGGATACCAATACAATGGCATAATGTACCTGCAACTTGCAAAAAAGTATGTACCTACAATCTATATAGTAAGATTATTCTTTAAGTTTTCATCTAAATTAAATTTCTAATTTAATATTTTTTTAATCAATAGATATTATGCAAATTCGGACTCGCTTATTTTGAACGGGAAATTTCACATTCAGGTTCAGTGGTTAATGGTTAACTGGAGTATTACAATAATCAATGGCTAGGTAGAATGACGATAAACCCAAATATTTATCTAAGAAGCCTTTTTATGATATTTCAATAATCGTATATTTATAATAATCTAGTCCTTTGCGTAATCTAATGTTATTTTAAAGGGCTAAAAGTTGAATTGATTCTATACAATTACTAAGTAATATTTAGGCCTAGACTCCGCTGACTTGTATGTATAATCGTTATTAATTGTAGTATTTAAAATGAGACGGAAAGGCGCCGTAAGTGTCAATATACTAGGTTCAAAATACTTCCTTTTGAAATTAATATTTATCGTTGAAGATTAAAGAAGGCGAAAAAACTAAGTTATCTGCTCTCTCTAATAATTCCGCTATGGATTAAACTAAATTCTGTAATTTTGTATTTAATTTCCTACCTAAACAATAACTCAGTGCTTATAAGAGAAATAAACAACGTAAATTAAACACTAGTAACAAATAATAATTTTAAATGCCAATAATTAGCAAAAGATATTAACAAAACCTGTCCTAATCGTACTTTATTCTACCGAAGTTGCCGTCATACCATGGCTAGCCAAAAAGATATCAAAAGCCGCATAGTATCGAAGCGACCGCCATCTCTGCATAAACATGAAGCGGCCAGTCAATCGACTAGTGTATATAGGATTAGTTAGGTCCCCTGGACTGAAAAAGCGAAATAGGCACCCATTGCTTTTTTAAGGCCTCAAAGCTTTTATTAGGTTTTATTTTCAGGAATGTTTTAATATATTGTTTTGTATTTTTGTTAAACGAGGTAATCGAATTTACATTTTAGTATAAAGATACCTTAAAATGAAACGGCACATTTTACACGGTGGTATATTTAAGCTCTCAGTATTATATATATATTTTAGAAAGTTTATATATAGTTTTGTTAAAACTATTACTGTTAAAATATGTTTTTTTTATACTTTTAACGAATATTATTTTTAAAATCTAGGCCTTCGTAACGCAGCATCGGACTGGAACGCGAATCGTTGTATGTTCAATTTAAAGTCGGTGGATTGATAATATTTTTAATTATTAAAAAAAAAACAATTTTCCGCTCTGGTAAAAAAGCAGCGTTAAGTTCTGCCACTCAACACTCATGTTTTGAAAAAAAAGCAGAAAATATGGAGAAAGGATTATAAGAACTCTCTGATTTCGTTGAGGTTACCTACTTTTATCACCCACCTATATGTTCCAGCTATTTTAATTATCATTCTTAATTCAATATTTATTATTCTCTTAATAAATATAATAATAACATCTTTCTATTAATATTTCTATACGTTTAGGTACTACATATATAAGAAATATACAATATAGCATAGTATCTAAATTAAAGACGCCAACGAAACAATTACATTGAGTCTGTACGAGTATGTAAATCACTTTGTTACAGTAGGCGATTTCCAAACATGAGGTAATTACAAGGAGGCCGCAGACCGCGAGCTCTGCATAAACATGACGTAGGTCGTTCAATGGTCCCAAGCCCTAATATTTACTTTATATATAAATTATATGCCTTGACGATTTTACTTTGCCGCAGATAATACTAACTCTACGTACAAATGGTGGTAGTGGGCTCTGTTCCTTTTCTAGGTATATATATTTTTTATTTATATTAAATATAATAACATCTTTAATTTTTTACATGTTTAAAATAAAACTATTTTAAACGGATTAATCGCGTATTTTTGGGTATTCGAAAATACATTTTTGGAAACCTGACGTTTCGAACACTTTACAGTAGTCCGTGTTTACAACGTGGGAGACAGAGGTGGCATTCGTCTGTCAGTTGATACATAAATTAATTACATCAATCTACCTCCATCTGTTTCTTAATTGCCTCGCGTAATGCCCTGGATTCTTGCAGAATGAGCTGACTGTATTAACGTGATGTGAGGTATCCGTTTAAAATAGTTTCATTTAAAAATATATTTAAAATATTTATATTTCCCTTCATAATCATAAGAGGCCATCATGGTGCAATTTATAGGAAGGATAAAAGCGTGAAAGCTATCTGGAGAACTGCGAGCGATTCATAACAATATAAAAACTTTAAAGATGAAAAATCATATCAATAATTGTATTGCACGTTATACAGCAAATTTTCAACACTCCCATATATGACTCTACGATTGTATTGAAAACTCTAATGCCTTCATTCCCTATTTTTTTAAAACCCAAATACAACATTAAAAGAAAAATTAAAACTGGGACACACATCGACAAACGAACTTTCGTATTTAAAAAAAAACTGAAAAATACATATATCATTAACGTAAAAGCGAAGCAAAATACTTTATTTAGCGCCAACCGAGTGAAGATCCTAAATGAGATTCACGTTGTCAGCGAGCAAATTGTGTAGATGCAGCGCTCGTTTACATAAGATTTATGATGATACACGCGACGCGATGGACTCTTGTGCATGACGTGTGGGTTTGCCCCTAAGTGATTAATGCTGGAATTAATATGCCTCAATTTACTTAAGTAAAGCATTTTTGGAATTGCTACGAATATATACTCGTAAGATATGTTGTTGATGCCAGAACTGTTTCTTTTATATTGGGATCTGGAACGTTCAGAGCAAATTATTTCTGAATACGTAAGAAGTCATATTGTAAGGAAAACACCCGAAAGAAATAGTTATACTAAGAAAGATTAATGTCAAAAATAAATCCAGTTACATTACACAGGGATAGAGACGAATTCGCAGGCACATCCAGTTAATAATATTTTACGAACGAATTAGTATATTTTTAGTATCGTTACATTTAATATATTTACATAAGAAATAGGTACATAATACCTATTAGACCATAATACCTATAAATACTTCCTATCCTTTTATCCTTCCGACGCTTCTTCTGACTGTAAACTGATTATCGGAGAAGGTCGCCACTCAACACGCAATGTTCGAGACATTTCGAGCGGAAAGTCAACGGAGTGTCTTGGCGAATTGAGTGAATAATAATTGTGAACATAACACGTAATAGGTACATAAGAAAATTACAAAAAGGACTAAACATTAACAAACACTGGACCTTAAGGGGATGGAAACCTTAAAAGAGAAAGAGCAAAATAAATAATAGAAAATGAAGCTACCTAAGTTTTACATTTCTGATGTTCAAATTCGTGTGAAAAGCGACTAAAGATTTATCTTGACACTAAGTTCTCTTTGACTGCTATGCAAATTTAGGCGTCATCCCGCAAAACATGAGGGGCTTATAGTGTCAAGACACTCCATTGAATGCTTTCCGCACGAAATGTCTCGAACATTGCGAGTAGAGTGGCAATCTTTCCCCACAATGAGTTTACAGTCAGTCAGGTTTACAGTAAGAAGAAGGATAAAAGTGTGGGAAGGATAAAAGGATAGGAAGTATCTAATGTCAAGACACAGCGTACTCCGCTTTCTGCCGAATTCGAGACGTTGCGAGTCGAATAGCGGAACCTAACACCTATAATTATAATTTAAATATAATCATTCCCCCGAGTGAGAATCGAAGTCACAACCGATCGCGTTTATAGTCAAACGCTATTTCATTGCACCATGACCGGCTACAATTAACAGATTCATAATATGAACATTTATTTACCTAATTATAGTTATTTTATCTTCAAATATAATTTAATAAACAATATTACTCATTTGCGCATAAATATTATCGAATAATTTACTATTAAAATATTCGAATAAACAGATTGAGAACAAGTTAATAATTATTTTTCTTACGTTTATTAAAGGCTTCTGCACCATTTATAGTCGTTACTATGTATTAGCTGTATTTTGCTTTAATCTCAAAAGCCAAAAGATTTTTGTAGCAAATTTTTGGCTATCATTATAAATCATAGTTATGGATGTTGAAAAATTGTTCCCCGCATCATAAATCCAGCAGAAGAGGGAGAGGCGGTGTTTCTACAACCAGGGGGTATTGCACGCGCAAGCTTTAGGTTTTATTACACAGAATTTACGCTGTTCAATGTCAAAAAGTAATACAAGTTTAAGTGTACTACCAGAAGTTACGAATTGTTTAAATATGCAATATTGTTATAAAGGAATTATTTGCAAGGGTTAGAAGAATTGTTAAATTAGCTTTAAGTAAAAAAATTAGTTTATAAGTTTGGTTTCTTAAGATATATATGAGATATTTAATTTATGAATAATATTATTTAAACAAAATCCATATGAATTTTAATATAAAATTATAAAATTAACTTTAGAGTAAAAAATTAACATGAACCAGCTTTAGCTTTAGGTTGAAGAATAGTAAAATTATAAAGCAGAGCGTAGTCTAAACAACATTTTACTGCACGTACTACACACTAATCGAGTTATTAAGAAGAACTCGTGAACCTCAGTTTTGGCAAATGCAATGAATGAGTATAAAATTTCTTATATATTGCATTTAAAATATGTATACAATTAAATTAATAACATAGCAGCCCCTACAAATTAACTTTTAAGCTATGCGGAAACAATAGAAACCAATTAACCCATCTCTAATTAAATACGCTTATTGCATCAATAAATTATTCAAACATTCAGTTTAGTTTCGGCCTCGCTATTAACGTTATACGTCAGATATTTCCCAAATGACAGACAGCCCTGAGGGATCCCTTGTGCTTCGCCCTTGGCACTTGTCGGCAAATTATGGGTTACGAACTCTGAATACTAAGGGGATAGAATTCGAGGCCTCAGGTTTGCAAGCGTTGATCTTCACCTAAACCGTCCCAAGTATAAATCCACCTGAAAGCTCCCTTTTTAAGCTTTCTAATAGCGTCAGCAAAATAGTAAAATTTTATTACATTTAAAGATAAAGATCATAGGTTAAAACTGTTAGTATGTAGTTTTAATTTTATATTGGTTTCACATTGTACATAATTGCATTAAATACACATTTTCATACACTTATATTAATAAGGTTTCTTATTATTTTGTAATATTAAAATATTGCTAATTTATTATATCTAATTGTATGCCAATTGTTGGTAATTGTTGGTTTAAAGTGTTTGTGATAATAGTAGCTAATTTGATTTCTGACTAAGTTTATTTCAGTCAATTGAAGTACTTATAAAATATAGTTGCTGATTTGATTAATTTTGTAAAGTATAAATGGTGTAGAATTATTGGTATCAAGTATAGTGTCGCTTTTAAGGAATTAATTAATTGTTTAAAGTGTACCTCTGTATTTATTTGTAATCTACATGAAGATTTATATTACTTCTGTTATGTAGTTACATTAAATTTACACTATTGCTTGTCCAAAACGTGTATTTTATCTGTTTAAGTAAACTATATGAATAATTTTCATAATAATTTACAGAAATATAATTATATAATAATAAATACATAAACTAATAAGTATAACAAAATTACACTCGCACAGCGAATTCACTTCGCTTCTACCAAAAAGCTTGCGTTCGTAGATTACGCTGTGAACAATTCTCGTGGGGAGACAAGGTAATTACATAAGGATAAGATTACACTAAGAACTTATTCAGCCTCCCGAGTGCGGCCTGGAGATCTCAGCAATTTAATGCTGATTGAACTTAACGCCTCATAACTACTTTTCATATTATAAAGCGCATTATAAACGCATATAACCTTTAGTAAATAATAACATAGTTTGTGTATTTCTTAAATAACAATTATATTTATTTATACAAATAAATAGAACTGGAGTGTCTGTTTGTAATATTAAAATGACCGATTCTTACGGCTAAATCGATTTTGACGAGATTTCCACTCGATGATTAATGATAAGAAGTACTAACTTAGGCTTACTCGACTATTTTTGTTTTAGAATTATGTAATATCGATTCAGAGTTGTTAAATTCCACACGAAAGTAATCGCGAGGACAGCCAGTATTTAATATTAATATTATTGTGCGGGCAAGTGATATTTGCTGGAAAGACAGGTCGAAATTTTTTTGTAGTTACAAGCATGATCGGCGAGCGAAGGCGGTATTGGTTCCACTTCTAGTTTATATAAGATTTTGCATGTATCGTCAGTAATATAAAAAAATACTTTAAAAATAAAGGGTGCCTATATGCCATAATGTTAATTCATTATCTGTATATTAAATTCGGATATGTGCTGAAATTATAAAGAAAATCGAACCACCAAAAAGTGAGTCTAACGTTCCAAGCTTTTTTACATATATTTATAGATAGCTATCATGTGAAAGTGATAAATCAGTGTGACTATAGTATAAATATTAAGTAATTTCAGAAAAAAAATGTTTAATACTGTATTTCAGCCATATTTTATATATTTTTAAATAACGTAAAAAAACCTGTGTAAAATGCGTTGAACGCATGGCTCAACGGTCAGAGTTCGTAGATGGTTTCCAGGAGGCACGGGTTGGAATTCCCGAAATTTTTATACGTTTTTGCAAATTTTCTAATAAGTAAGGCATAGATATCACTTTACGAATTGTAAAATATATTTCATACATTACAACAATAGTAAGGATATAATTTAATAATTATTTTTATTGCTTAATTATTATTTTCTTATAAAAAAAAGTAAAAAGCAATATTTTACTTCTTAAACCAATATAAGTTTTTAAATGCTTAAATCAAAGGTAAAATTGTATTTCGTAGCGTTCCTATGAATAAAGCAGCAAGTATTCTTGATGCACTCACACATAACTAATTGGTTCTGCAAACTCAGCTGAATAAAATTTATTTAAACGTGAATATACCTCAGTGGAATAGTGTTGTTCGTGTCTACTTAAACGTTTAAAATGCATAATATTCTAATTAGGTAATTTTAATTCTTTCACATTTTATTGCTTTCTATATCCAAAGGCAGTATTACTTACCTTAAAACTTAATTAATTTAAAAAATAGTTAAGTTCTATTACATTTCTTAGATAGGATGAGAAATTGATACGATATTTTTGCAGTATAAAAGAATTTGCCAGCTCTTAATATTGAAAAGTACGTCATGGCTCATGAATGATTAAAAATGTTCGACATAATGTATTGGAGAGATATCTGATTGATTGCGATTATAACTGGGAATATATTTTATATTCACAGGTATGTAGCTCTCTGGTCTGAATTAATAAAATGGAATAACTAAAGAACGATAGATGTGTTTCTTTCTTTATAAGTAATAACTCAAAATGCTTTTTTTGAATATTACTTATTACATATTGTAATGTAAATGACTGATTTAATCTTATTATCGTTCCTAGAAAAAAATAATACGTACCACGTTTTTATTCACATAGCCTCAATTAGATATATTTTTCAAGAAAGAACATCCCTAGCCGTCGATAGTCAGATCACGTCCTCACGAATCTTGAGGCGATCTCCGCCGGTCGCTCAACACTACAACTACGCTTTGAATACGGATGCAGCTTACCTAATGGCCAGTTCTTGGAACGAAAGCAATTTGAAACGGAGAAATGCTGACATAAAAATACTATTTAGTACTCCAGAATCTATTTTTTATCTCGATTGAGTGGCAAAGTGAGAAATATATTTATCTTAAAGTAACTAATGGAGGTCGATTGTGACGCAGTGGGACAGCGTCGGTCTGTAAGCCCGATTGGTTGTGGGTTCGATTCCCACTCGAGGCAAAGATTATATTTAATTTTTTTTGTCGGGTAAGATAAAACAATCAACACACAATAGGGGAGTGTCTACTCAGCTTTACGGGATAAGAGTGAATCTAAAGTCTCTCATAGACGTTCTGTTATACTGTTACCTTAATGTGTGTTATGTGTGATATGAATTAAAATGACTGTAAAAAGGGTTATATGGATTGGTAATTTTATACACGTGAGTGTATATGATTCTTATACCTACCTTTTATACCAAAAACAACAATAAATATTTCAAGACATATATCTTCTTGAATTGAAAGAATAGAAAAAATGTAACTGACGAATAATACCTAATTATTTTTGTTCGTTGTTTGTTGTATTCAGTATTAAAATACATGTATTAGTAGGTACAGTAGGTATTTTTCGATTACATTACAAATTTCTACTGTCATCTACAACATCTATCTGTTATGTACATCGTTTAAAATCAATAGTACGCAATACACAGCCTTTTTACAGCTTCTCGCTTTATCTCACATAGCAGTATAGGTAGAAACAACCTAGTGTCAAGCGACTCCATTAACTACTTTCACCCGAAACATTATGTGTTGAGTGGCAAACTCAACGTCGCACTATGTTTAAACCGAAGGGGAAAAATTAAAAAAAAAATTTACACACAAAATATGAACACTATTCACAATTGAACTACAATAAATATTATACATTTAAGATAACAATAAATATAAAGTTATTTGATTGATATAATACAAGGATTTGGTTAATAATAATGATTTCGTACATTTTAAACTCTCAAAGTTCTTCAATAGTTTTAATTTTTTAATAATTCATATATATTTTGTCTGTAAACATATAGAGATTTTTATTTAAATTTCACAACTTTCCACGGTCATGTAATAAGAAAAATTATTCTTATATACCCACCCAGCATTATTAATTTATAAAAATCAATCTATATAGGTCAAGAGCGTAGTATAGTTAGTACTAAGTTTACATGATTTAATAAAATTAAAAGATAAGACATTTTTGACTCAATGATTTTCCGAAGAAGTAAAATAATTAAGTAATAAGAAATTTCTTAAATCAAAAAATCATATAAAAATGGACGGATAAATCTCTATATATTCCGTCCTAAAACATTCAGGAAAAGAAATATATCTCTTACTCCTTCCTCTTCTATTTGTTTTAATGGTTTTGATTTGTAAATTTAATGGATGGGCTTGGTTACCTGGTATGCTCGAAGTAGATGATGTATTATGTTTACTGCGGTACAGTTGTTAATGTAAATAAAATTTGTTCTCTCTCATCTCGGTTGTTCTGCAATTGTTATTTTGTTCACCAACACAGTGTCCCCTAATTATTACTCATTATTACTATTATGCTTTTTTCTCAGTCCGAAACTGGGTTCAATTATATATACGGGTTAGTAACCAAGTAGATATAATATAATGGTTGTATTCTATATTCTTACGCGTTTTGGTCTTCGTCTATTTGCAAAAATTTCCTTACTAATCGACATGTGTTTAGAATTGCTGCTCGCTGTAATGTAATGTAAGTTGTATTTTTTAAATTTAACATATGTAGGCTGTGGTGAAGATGTTTTGGTATAACGCCAGCAGTAGAGAGAACTATAGGTACCACATATACTATTTTCTTTTTCCAAATTCTTGTTATTTCTTCTTTTAGCTCTTCATATTTATTTATCTTTTCGGTTATTGTTTTTTGGAGGTTATGAGTATTAGGTACGGCAATATCTACTAGGTAAGTAATTTTATCTGTTTTATTTTGTAATATTATGTCTGGTCTGTTAAAATGTATAGTTCGATCGGTAAGAACAGCTCGGTCGTAATATAATTTATGGGTTGAATTTTCTAGTATGGTTTCAGGGGTGTACTTGTAATATGGAATATTATTATTCTCAATAAGTTTGTATTTGTATGCAACTTGTTGATGTATGATATTACTAATTTGATTGTGTCTGTGTGTGTAGTCTGAATGTGTGAGATTGGAATAAGCGCCCGTTATATGTTGAATGGTTTCCGGCTGGTTGTGACATTTGCGACATTTATCATTTGTGACTTTGGTATCTTTAATTATATATTTCCTATAATTTCTTGTGTTTATGATTTGGTCTTTAATGGCTATTATGAATCCTTCAGTTTCAGGGAATAAGCTCCCAACTTTAAGCCACATATTTGAACCTATTGCATCGATATGAGCTTGTTCCAAGTCATGTGGATGTCTTCCATGTAATGCTTTACTTTTCCAAGTATCTATTTGTTGCTTTTGTGGATCTGTTTTGGGGCGTCAATTTCTTCTAAATTTAAAGGAGTATAATTGTAGTCATGTTCTTTTATTGTTCTATGTATTATGCTATTATTTGATTTGTGAATTAAAAAATAATTCAGACTATTAATTTGATTTTGCCATAGAGTGGTAATATTTATTAGACCCCTTCCGCCACTTGATCTCTTAATAGTTAGCCTTTCTATTGCAGATTTGGGGTGATGATAATTATGTTTTGTTAATATGGTACGTATGAGTCTTTCTAAACTCCCTATGTCCATTATTAGTATTTAGTCCATTTTATAATTCCAAACGAGTATGTTAAGATTGGGATTGCATATGTATTAATTGCTTTTATGAGATGTTTTCCGGATAGTTGAGTTTTACAAATAGTGTATACTCTTTTTTTAAATTCCGTAGATAAATTTTGTTTCGTATTGGTATGATCCAAACCTTTTAGTTGATTATATCCTAAAAACCTGTAAATATCGTTCGGTTCAAGAGCTGTAATGATATTCTGATCGTTGATAGAATAATTACCCTGTTGGATTTTGCCTTTAATTATATGGAGAGTTTTACTCTTGTCTAGTCCAAATTGCATTTGTATGTCGTTGCTAAATTGTGCAGTTATGTCTATTAGCTTTTTCATATCTTTATGTGTTTTAGCATACAATTTTAAGTCGTCCATATATATCAGATGTGATACTAAAGAATTTTGTTCGTGTGAGTTAAATTGATATCCTAAATGACTATTACGCAGTAGATTAGATAAAGGATTTAAGGCGAGACAGAACCATAACGGACTCAGGGAATCCCCTTGATAGATTCCTTTTTTAATAAAAATATGTCTGGTTCTTACGGTGGTACTATTATAATTAAGCTGCAAAGAGGTTTTCCATAGTGACATTATATTAGTTAAAAATTCAATAACAGCTGGATTTATTTTATATATTTTCAGTATTTCTATTAACCAGGTGTGGGGTATGCTGTCAAAAGCCATTTGGTAATCAATATAAGTGCAGTGTAATTTCTATT
The DNA here is from genome assembly GCA_032432895.1 of Dryadula phaetusa. Lineage (NCBI taxonomy): Eukaryota > Metazoa > Arthropoda > Insecta > Lepidoptera > Nymphalidae > Dryadula > Dryadula phaetusa. Next base: position 4,383,265 of record JAOYRS010000029.1, read on the forward strand.
TTTTGCTGTAGCATGCTTGTGAATTATAGAATCTATAATGAGTTGTTCCTTGCATCCCATATGGCCCCGTCTGCACTCCTTTTGTTCTTCCGCTATTATATTATGTTGTTCTATATGAGAGGTAATTTTGAATGTGATAATTGAAGTTAGAATTTTATAGATTGTGGGTAAACATGTTATAGGTCTATATTGTGCAGGGTTTGAAGAAAATTTGCTTTTTGGTGTCATGTAAGTAGTGTAAGTAGTTCGAGAAAAACTTGGGTATATTTTGCTTTTTTAAAATAATTTCAGTTAAACTCTTTGCTATTGCTCTATGAAATATGGTCAATTTCTTGAACCAGAAGTTATATACTTTATCCACGCCGGGTGATTTTTAACTATGTAATTTTTTAGTAGTTTTTAGCACTTCAGTTTCAGTTATTTCGATGAAATTCATTTCTTCTATTATCTGTAATTATTTGTCTCTACTAAAATCTATTCAGCATGTTCTTTGTGTTTTGATTCTCGTTCCCATATATCTGAGTAATACGTAGTTAACTGTTCTTCTGAAGGAATACTCTCTTTATTATTATTTTGGGATTGATTATTAGATTTTGAAAGTTGTCTATAAAATGATTTTTCTCTAGTTGTAAATATAATATTATCATCTCTTCGTTTCTGCGCTTTCTTGTATCTTTTTAATCTATGTGATTTAAGAGCTAGTTTTTGTTTTAAAGTGTCTAAAAATTCTTCTGCTTTTTGGTTATTATTTTCGTGTTTAGTATGTAATTTTGTGTTGTGAAAAATTTTCTTGACTCTATTAACAACTTATTTAGATCTATTATTATTGATATATTGTGTGAGACGCCCAATATCTGCTCTAAGTTTTTATATACTTTTCTCTAATCTTATTTGCCAAGACGGTTTATTTTTATTCTTCTTTCCTTGTCCTGTGTCTATCCTTTGTATGATTTTATAACCTAATTCTTCTCCTATCACTAAAGCTGTGCAATATATTAATGTATGAATATCTATTAATTGAATGTCTTTACAATTATAAGTATTTAAAATTTTCGAGTTAAATATTTTTATTAATTCAGCAAGTTTAGGGGAATATTTTAATTTTGGTAAGTTTGGCCGAGTTGTCGGGTCTAGCCCAGAAAAGAGACTAAGTGCAGTTGTTAGCTTTTCTTTTAAATTATTGATGTATTCATCCGTGACTTCTGTAGGTGGTAAAATAGTTTCTATTTCGTTTTCTAATAAATACGTTGAAGATTCCGTTCAAGTAGAAGTTTGTGTTCCTTGGGTGTTAAAAGTACTTTGTGATTGGTCAATTTGAGACTGTGTAGTTAATGTACTTGAAAATACTAAATGATTCTCGGATTGGTTGTTATCAATATTTTCCATTCTTATTTCTTCTATTTCTAATTCACATTTTACTTCTTCTTTAACTTCGTTCAGTAGTTCTTGAGGCAATAGCTTATTTCTAATGATGGTTCTCATTTGGTCTGATACTCTTTGCTCGGAAACTTTAATGTAAGGATATTTTCGACAGAATATTTCGTGTAAGCGTTGTCTATATGTAGTGAAATCTGTTTCCAACTTTCTGATTTGATAGTAAGTACGCATAATAAATATGTTAACTTCAGAACTCCAGTTCATGCGTACTCTTGGTTTTCCAGCTTTAGTGGACGCAGGAAAAAAGTCATTTGCCTCCTGCGTAGCACATAAAGTTGGCACATGTTCTATTGTATGAGTTGACAAAGGTGACGATGGCAAAGAAGGCGTGTACGAGTCACTGCTTGGGCTGTATGGTTCTGTGGTACTATTGGGTAGGATGGTGTGTTCGGCTGTAGTATTTTTGTCGCTGGGAGCCCGCCTGATCAACTCCAGACCGCTGACGGTCTGCATGCTGAAACACCCAGCGCCAGCTCCAGGTGTTCCCCGATGATCACCCTCGGGAAGCGACCCTCTCAGTTTCTTTTTTAACCATGTCTCCATTTAGATGGGTTACCTTTGCCTTGTTGGCCGTGTAAGTTTCTTCAGTACACGTTACCGCCCACGCCCCACGTTAGCAAGATGTTCAGCTAGGACGTAAGGTAGGATTTTGGGGGGCTTATTACTATTATTGTTATCATTATTATTGCTGTTGCTAATCGAAATCGTTTAGTAATAGTAATAATATAAGCAATAGTAATAATATTAGCAATAGTAATAATAATAGCAATAGTAATAATAATAGCAATAGTAATAATAATAATTTGTCTTTGTTATGTCTGTGAATAACATAGCAATAACACCATAATCGCCACAAGACGGAACAAATTTTATATTAAATAAAATTGCTACTGTTATTGCTATAGCTATTGCTGTTGTGATTGTGATTGTGATTGTGATTGTGATTGCGATTGCGATTGCGATTGCGATTGCGATTGCGATTGCGATTGCGATTGCGATTGCGATTGCGATTGCGATTGCGATTGCGATTGCGATTGCGATTGTGATTGTGATTGCTATTGTTATTGCTATTGCTATTGCTAAACGTTTTCGGCAAGTCAAAACTCGTCAAAACTATACGTCGACGGCTGAATATATCTCTATATATTCCGTCCTTAAGCATCAACGAAAGGAATATATGGTTTTTTCCTATCTTTTGCTCCTTCCTCTTCTAATTGTGTTAATGGTGATTAGTAATGGATGAGCTTGGTTATCTGGTACGTGGTGAAGTAGATGAAACTTAGTGTCCCCATTAGCAAACTGAGAGAGAACGTTTAAGGACGGAATATATCTGTCCGCTGACGACGTAAAACTCGAGTCACGCACTCACCGAACGCATTTAACAATTGCAATAGCAACAACAATAGCAGTAGCAATAGCAGTAGCAATAGCAATAGCAATAGCAATTTCTATATAGCAATAGCTATTGCAATTGTAATTGCTGTTACTGCTGTTAGTTAAATAAAAAATCAAATCCAATCATCAATCGAATTTTTATCTCAAAAATACGATTCGATAGTTTGCCAGATTGAAAATCTTGAATTAGAGCGCTAAAATTTCTTGTAGCTATTGTAAAACACAATAGCTACAATAAAAACAGAGCAAAATTGAAAATTACGAGCGACTAGATCTAGGTCAATTTGTATTGAATTAAGAAATGTCCTAACAGTTGCTGCGGAGACCAAAGAAAATCTATTCAGTACTATCATCTTAGTCGGTAAATGTTTAAATGTCCCAAAAAGTCAGACGTCTTCCGTCTCAAGTTAGCCGGACTCAGCTAGGACCGTAGCCCTGAATTTTACTGGGATAATGATGAAGGAAAAGATCATACGTGTGTATAGCAAGTCAAATAAAGAAAATAGCAGATTGACTACTGATAAACTAAGGCTGAACTGTCCATCCAAACCGATTTTCATATTGGAAAGTTTATCGCCCGAGATGAAAAGATTGTTTTATTTGTATAAAACAATCTTTAATAAATCAATGTAATAAATCAATATTCTTACCTTTAATATCTATAGCAATATCTATAGCAATATCTATAGCAATACCTATAGTAATATCTATAGCAATTTCTATAGCAATGTCTATAGCAATGTCTATAGCAATATCTATAGCAATATCTATAGCAATATCTATAGCAATACCTATAGTAATATCTATAGCAATATCTATAGTAATATCTATAGCAATGTCTATAGCAATATCTATAGCAATATCTATAGCAATATCTATAGCAATGTCTATAGCAATGTCTATAGCAATGTCTATAGCAATACCTATAGCAATATCTATAGCAATATCTATAGCAATGTCTATAGCAATGTCTATAACAATGTCTATATCAATATCTATAGCAATATCTATGGCAATATCTATAGCAATATCTATAGCAATACCTATAGCAATATCTATAGCAATATCTATAGCAATGTCTATAGCAATATCTATAGCAATATCTATAGCAATATCTATAGCAATATCTATAGCAATATCTATAGCAATATCTATAGCAATATCTATAGCAATATATATAGCAATGTCTATAACAATGTCTATAGCAATATCTATAGCAATACATAGGTATTGCTATAGATATTGCTATAGAGCAATATCTATAACAATATCTATAGCAATGTCTATAACAATACCTATAGCAATATCTATAGCAATATCTATAGCAATCTCTATAGCAATATCTATACCAATGTCTTTAACTATAACTTTAACATTATCTATAGCAATATCTACAGCAATATCTATAGCAATATATATATAAAATTTAAAAATCACAATTAATACAAAATGAATACATAGGGAAACACTATTAATTCCTTTTCGTGAATTAATATATAGATATATGTCCGTCGACGACGTAAAACTCGAGTTTTAGCTCATTGAAAACGTTTAGCAATAGCAACAGCTATAGCAACGGCTATAGCAACGGCTACAGCAACGGCTACAGCAACGGCTACAGCAACGGCTACAGCAACGGCTACAGCGACGGCTACAGCAACGGCTACAGCAACGGCTACAGCAACGGCTACAGCAACGGCTACAGCAACGGCTACAGCAACGGCTACAGCAACGGCTACAGCAACGGCTACAGCAACGGCTACAGCAACGGCTACAACAACGGCTACAGCAACGGCTATAGCAACGGCTATAGCTATATAACAATTACTATTGCCAAATTGCAATTACAATTGCCAAATTGCAATTACAATTGCCAAATTGCAATTACAATTGCCAAATTGCAATTACAATCGCTATATAGCAATAGCTATATGGCAATAGCTATATGGCGATAGCTTTATGGCGATAGCTGTATGGCGATGGCCATAGCTATATAGCAATAGCAATAGATATTGCTAAACGTTTTCAGCGGACAAGACTAGACTTTTACGTTGTCGACGGATTATTCTATTATCTTTATATTCCGTCTTGAAAGCTTCTTTTGCTATTGTTATTTCTATTATTATCGATATCCATTAAATTAACAAATAACAATTAATACAATATGAAGAGGATGAAGTAAGAGATAGCATTAGCAATATCTATAGCAATAGCAATATCTATAACAATAGCAATATATATAGCAATAACAATAGCTATACATTGCTATATAAATTTCAATAGCAATATGCTATATATTGCTACATATTGCTATATATTGCTATATATTGCTATATATTGCTATATAGAAATTGCAATTGACATTAGATACTCTACCCTGCAATAGCTATTCCCATAGCTATTGCTATTGCTACTGCTATTGCCGTTCTTATTGCGTTTTTCGGTGAGCCCAAACTTGATTTTTACGTTTATTGATAAATAATTATATTTTTTTGACACTAATTTAAAACAGAACAGTTATGATTTATGACATTTTGACTAAATAATTAATCATTTCACTTGCTTGCTATATGGAAATAGCTATATAGCAATAGCAATAGATATTGCTAAACGTTTTCAGCGGACAAGACTAGACTTTTACGTTTTCGACGGTATATTCTATTATCTTTATATTCCGTCTTGAAAGCTTCTTTTGCTATTGTTATTTCTATTATTATAGATATCGATTAAATTAACAAATAACAATTAATACAAAATGAAGAGGATGAAGTAAGAGATAGCATTAGCAATATCTATAGCAATTGCAATAGCTATATATTGCTATGTAAATTGCTACATATTGCTATATATTGCTACATATTGCTATATATTGCTACATATTGCTATATATTGCTATATATTGCTACATATTGCTATATATTGCTACATATTGCTATATATGGCTATATATTGCTATATATATTGCTATATATTGCTATATATTGCTATATATTGCTATATTAATTGCTATATATATATATATATATATATATATATTGCTATATATTGCTGTATATTGCTATATATTGCTATATAGAAATTGCAATTGACATTAGATACTCTACCCTGCAATAGCTATTCCCATAGCTATTGCTATTGCTACTGCTATTGCCATTCTTATTGTGTTTTTCGGTGAGCCCAAACTTGACTTTTACGTTTATTGATAAATAATTATATTTTTTTGACACTAATTTAAAACAGAACAGTTATGATTTATGACATTTTGACTAAATAATTAATCATTTCACGTCAGTACTTAAAGCTTAAAAACACCTTGTTTACAAGTTTACTAACATTTACAATTATTCAATTATGCAATTGTGGGGCAGTGGCACAGTGTACAGACAGCTGACTGTAAACGCGATAGGTTGAGGGTTCGGTTCTTACTCAAGAGAATGGTTATTTTTAAATTTTATTATCATTTCTCCACTCTCACACAAAGCACGACATTGATTTCGCCATTCAACACGCAATCTCGATTTCAGGCGTGTAAGTAGTCAATGGAGCGTCTTAATGCAGGATTGATGCTGCAGCAGACATGATGCTGTTTGTCGTAAAATTTTGTGTATTAGAGTATACAGATACATTTAAAATATATTATACACATATATGTAATAATTAACCTTTTAAGGTTTAAATATAATATTTTACAGTCATCGTTCTGTGTTCATATGTAAATATCTATACTATAATATTAAGTAAAAGAGTTTGTTAGTTTGTTTGAACGCGTTAATCTCAGGATGTACTGATTGGAGTTGAAAATTGTTTTTTTGTATTGAATAGTCCATTTATTGAAGAAAGCTATCACTTTACGAATAATGAGAGTAAAGTAATAATAATAAATGTTGTAAAAACGGAAAAAATTGTATATTTTTAAAGCTTAACTTGCGTGCGCCGAGTAAACGGTGAAAGTTACGCAAAAATTATGTATGACAAAATTGTTTCCTTCTAATAGTTCTAAAAGAGTTCGCGGCAATTTATGTCCAGCTTTTACGGTTGACTCACTATAATAATTTTTTTTGCATATGTTTATAGTCCTAAAATAATATATCATTTGCAAAGGTGTTTTTAAACTAAATATTAAGCCTTATCCAAATAAATAAGTTATATGCCACAGTTACATAGTTTTGAACAAAATTGCCTTTGACAGTATTTGATGTCAAGGAATATTTAAGGAATTGTTATCGTTTTAAAATAATAACGTCAAATACCACGCGCGCATTAATGTACGGGGTGTGTAAAGTGATAAGACGGAGGACAATGTCACACTAGCTGACAATGTCGATAGTCTTCTTACTAATATGATATGATTTGTATGAAACTTTCCGGTATTATAGGTTGTAAATCAGAATAATATATAGACTACGATATACATATTTTTGTTATTTGGTGGTATTATAATGAGACATATCAATTAGGTCGCCCACAAATTCATTGGAGTTGGTACAAACATGATGCAGTGTAGGATTGTTATATCGCATATATCCATCCTTTTTGTGGAAACCATTATGAACAAAATAGTGAAATATAAATTTAATTAAATTGAATACTTTCTTACAATGCACATTTATAATATTTATCTAATCTTAAAGTATTTAATATAGATTAACTATGTATTTACACCAAGTAATTTGGCCGAATAGTTTAAAAATTACAACGATATGATTGACATCAGTGCCAGAACGTTCCTAATGGATGAGACGAACGGAGCGGGGGCGAAAAATTTCTGTGATAATATAACGATAACTGTCGAGTACAAGTATAGTTTTATCAATATCACCATGCGGGCGAAACCGCGAGTGAAATATAGTACTATAATATTTTAGTAATAATTATTTCATATCCTTCAGCGTATTAGAAATTTAAAATTTTAAATATTTTCTCATAAAACGACAAGTGGCTTTGAAAATTTCATTTTTCAAGCTTTTGAAGGAATATCTGTTAATCTACCTTCGTGGGGATTACGGTGGGCCGTGCTACGGCGGCGTGCGCCGCGTACGAGTATATCGACGCTACGCGACGGCGGCAGTTAATTATTACTCCTGAATATTTATTGCTCGTTTGAATAAATCGCTCTCGGATAAGCTGCTAACTTACCATTCATTCATTTTTCTAAACATTCAAGAATTTTAAATTTAAATTGTAACATAGAGAATAATAACAATACTTTTAGGAATATATGGTTGAAATTTACTTACATAATTGAAGCATTATATGGGTCTATTTACCAGCTTTTCGTATTGGTTCTAGAATTTTTAGAATTTTCTCTTAATTTCTTAAGTTATTTTTCACAAGCCAGGCAAATGTTTAAATTTTTTATATAAGCCTATCACCTTTTTTAAATCTTAAACTAATTAAAATTTGTATTCAACACAAAATCTGTATATTTACAATACACACGCGTTACGTTTCCAGGTTTATCTCCATAAGTACGATATATTTCCCTTAATAACAATAAATAATTTCATAGCACTCCAAAATTAAGAACACATTTAAAACAACATGAAAGCACGTTATTTCTTGCAATCTGAAAGGGAAGGCTTATTTCAAGATTGTTTGATACCATAAATTAATCTTCGTCTGAGTCCATTACGGGCAATATTTATTATAAATGAAAATGCTTTGTTACGTAAACTGTTTTCTACGTAATAAATGAAGATAGTGAAATTAATTTGTGGTTTCGTGTGATCGATCAAAGGGACGGCAACCTTTGTTCGGGCCTCTGTTAACGAAGATAATACTAACAATGACGTCTAGTGTTTCTCCAGGCCCTTTCTAAATAAAAAGATTAGCAGAAAAAGTATTTAATTGGATCAGTACTTAATTACTTTACGAATTCTACTATTAATTAAAATAATTGCAAAGTTACTTTGGTTTACTGAAATAGGCACGTCAGTATTATGTACGCTTGATAAATATTTATTCTTATTTGATGTTTATAATGCTAAGAACTCTATAAATCCAACTATAAATCTATATATAATCCAAACTATAAACTCATTTTCATTCATCCCTTAGAAAGGACCAAAAGTATTGAATAAGGTTCAAACTTGTATAGTTATTTAGTAACTACAATACGTGATTTTCTGTATGCAACGTTTATTGAGGTTATAGGAGGTAGTCTTAAATTTGACTTTAAAAAAATATTCGTATCAATAATACAAGCTTTTACCGTTAAGGCTAGATAAACGTTACTTTCTCCTACCTAATACACCATGTAACTAGAATGATAGATACATTGAATGATTAAACCATCTGGTTATCTAATGCTGAAGACGAAAACGTACAAAAATTATATTATGTAACATAATTAGTAGCGCTCATCTTATACAAAAAAATATGTCAATTTGTCATTATGGATGTTATCTCATTTAATAATTCACGCATTACTATAGAAATATTGGTTTTTTCTCTATAAACCTAAGCTTTAACTGTAAGCATCGCCCGCATCTTTTGATACTTAATGTATAAAAATTGAAATGATTACTTTACCATTTAAATGAGAAAGAGCAAATATATATAGCTTAGATCATAGACCTGAAACTTCAAGTATTAGGCAGTTTGCCTTAGTACCTACTAATGTAGATAACAAATATCTTTGTTTCTAATGGGCGAGGCGTGAAATTTATCAATACACAAGAAACGTTTTGTAAGTCGCAAATTAATCAAATATGTCACCAACATATAACAATCAACGCTATCGTCACAATACGAAATCGCGATAAACCGTCCTCGTGAAGATAATTGCTCTGAAACACAATGAAACTAGGCCTCGTTAAATCTATAAACAATATCTACTGATTGCTACATGGATAATTACATCGTATTTAGGAACTGGAAGGAAAATACCTCTGAAAATTAGGAGTTGGTATATTCTTTGTCTTCTAAAAGTTGAGATAAAAACTAAAAGCGCGCAATGGGCCCGAAATTGAATGTAAATGCGATTGGTTGCAGATTCGATTATCACTTGGTGTAACGATGTCTTGGTGTAACAATGTCTAGAATTCGGGCGGCAAGTGGGAACTGACAATGAGTTTTCTTGAAAATAAGTTATCTATGACTGCTGACCTGCCTGGCTGACTAACATTGCTATGCGAAAAAAACGTAGAACTGAATAACTAATTGCAATCAAAAACAATAACGTTACGTACGTATGGTTAAATTTTGTGAATTAATATAAAAATAAAATCTTAATATTTTACTATTTTTAAAGTATTATTGTACACTTAGGATTAAAATCATTTTTAAAAAACGTATATAAATTTGAATGCGACGTAATTCGAACCCGCACCACTTGGAAACCTAACGCCACTATTCTACTACTGGCTGCTATGGCCATTTACATTGTTAAAAATCTTAATTTTGACATTGTGAAATGTTATTTTTCTTCATCAACAGTTTATTGACGAACAGATTCGATTATCTCCCCCTAAAATAAAGAATACATATATATTCTAAATGTTTTTTTCTTTTTACTTTTCTATTAAAGTTTTCGTTCCTGCATGAGATGAGGTTCAAGATTTATCTCTGAGATATCGTTCTATAGCGTAAGGGCAAATTCAATTTGATTTTTCCCTCGTTCAAACTGACTCCAGCGTATTTTCCTTCTAATCTCAACACGAATCTGATTTATCAAGGTTTCATAGACTACCGAAAATATGCTACATTTTACGTGACCAAAGTGCTATATTGGCGTTACTGGAAGTCATAAAACATAAAAGTGTCACACTTGTAATATCTTGTTTTGAAGATACGTAGAAAGGTATATATCCAAGTTTATATTAATTTTATTTTTATAACTATATATAGATTGACTGTGTTTCTGAAGCGTTTTGTTAAATTAACATTTATGTTGCTACAGTATACTTTTACCAGTAAATTCCAAATCAGTAATAAATGGACGTATACTTTAAAAACACAATAAATTGTATAACCTTCATGTTTGGTTCAATGCTTTTAAAGGTATGGCTACCACGCCCTATTTTACCTTTAAACGGATTAAGTATTAAAGCGGAGTAAAAATATTTGGCTCAGCATTACTGGCGGTAAATTACTCTTGAATATTTATTGGTCCTTTAAATAAATCGCTTGCGGCGGATCAGCCGCTAATTTGTATTTCACCCGTTTTCTCGCCACTACTTTTAGAAAATTCATCGGCAATAAAAATTAGTTTTGCTTTTATATTGGCTGTGGCTAAGCCTAACTTAGAATTAGCAGGCAGTTGCAGCTGTACCTGTATTTAGAAAGTAATAAAATATTAATTATTCCTTTTTTATTAAGAAAAAAGTACCTCAGCCTTCACATTCTAAAATTAATTAATTATTTTCAATATGATATTTTGCAATGATTAAATTGGTAGTATTTCTTTCTACGTCACTTTTAGAAAATAATGTGCAAAACCACTTCTCAATATAAGTTCAAGGCTATAAGTTCAAATGCCGTATTAAAATTAAAATAAATTCGGCGATTCAATGTGATACTTCATAATAAGAGGAAAAAAAACACTCAAAACATCTGCCACTCTCAGTTTATGTGGTACTATTACAGAAAAGTACAATAAAAAGATTCTTAATAAAATATATAAACTAACCACAAAAGCAGGAACTATATAAAAATTGTATTAATACGCTGAAGTGTTGAGAAAATAATACAACAAAGCGAATGAAAAAAAAAACAATTTTCACGTATAATTTAATCCTCACCCAAAGTTGTTCCAAACAAATCTTCAGATAGAAGAGACATTCAATATTTACGCTTCCATAACAGACCGGTTGTCGTAGTCATTATAAGTTGGGCGGCGCGGTGCGGCGCGGCGCGGCGTGAGAGACACGGCAGCGACTACAATAAAAGAAACGGTTGACAAAAGCGATTTTGCTGTTTTCATTTACTTTCCATTATTCTTTTAACTCGTTTGTCATTCTTTTCAGGACGCGTAAGAATGACGCCTGTTTATATTTACGTAGCTAAGTGACTAGAATGAGAAACAACGTAACGACGCGGCGTGGGATTTCAGCGATTGTTGTTTGTACGAATTTAACACACAATTTCTGATAATACGAATGCGTGCGAAACGAGAACGAACGGGCCTTTGGAAAATGTTCTCGGCATTCACTGCTTAAATCTTGTTTACGTAATGTGCTTTACAAGTATTTAAACTTATGGAACTATTGAACAGGATATTGAGATATTTATTTTATGTTTGCTGTAGAAGCAATAAATATATATCTGTAGATAAATAAACATACAGTCATGTATATAATTGAAAATGATAAAAAAATATTTTTTTTCCTATACTCAAAATGTATTCTTTAACAGGTACCGACAATATTATTGACAATATATTGTTTTATGAAACTTGGTTCTTATACAATTCATTCATCAAGACTTTTTCATTTCAATAGTGAATTAAAAGTCTTTTGAGACATACATTTAAGTAAAATAAAAACCGTAAAAACTATATAATAAAATTAATAGCATTAGAGCGAGAGTTGTAGAGTTGGCAGCACAGGATATCAGTAGGTTTGAATTTTACTTAAAGATGTTTAGTGTTAACTTGTTTTCATTCTCAGTAAATCTTAATAAAATTGTTTAATATAAAATTTATTATACAGACTGGGTCTGTACCTTCTTTATCTTATTATTATTTATCTCTCATTTGCATATAATAATAGTCGGCTACTTAGAACTAAGATCTATATTTATAGTAAAACATTTTTTTGAATAAATCTAAATTATCTTAATTATGTATAATTAAGTTTTATATTGTTAATATGAATAACAATTTATATAAATACACCTCGTAAGGTACATTTATTCATATTAAACATATAAAACGACATATTTTTCTATATATACTTCATCATTTAGCATTTTTGCGCCTATAATGAAAAATGCGAGAAATTTGTGCGCTACGATTTTACGTGGAGTCTATGTAATTAGTTTTAACAAAATTAAATAAAAATAAACTTTACCTTACCTTAATAGAATTTTAAAGTTTACGTTTATTTGAAATTATTTAATAAAAAATATTAAAATTAAGACAATGTTCATATTTATGGTACCTACCGTTTGTATAATATACTTGATCTGCGTAGCGTTGGGCGCAATGAAAAAGAAATATTATGATTAAGACAGCATAATGCTTTACTTATCTTCAACAAGTAAATAATTATTTTTATATTCATGCAAAAAATATTGAAATACTAGTGAAATTAACTATATTTATTCGTTATAACTTAATATGTATATGGAAACAGCTGTCGTTAGTGTTAATTGAGTAAATAATCAAGGCAAGCATAGTTCGAATATTTAAGTTCAATTTAGTACGTAATTATATATACAGTACTAAAGCTGTGTCGAATGTTATGTAATTAAGTATCATTACGCAGCACATAATAGGTGCACTTGGAAATAGTTCTAGAGATGTAACACTAAATTAATGAATAATCGACAGAGGACTTATAAAAATTTGCAGCGTTTATTAATGAAAATCGATTGTCTAGATAATCTGTTCTCCACAATCTCCCATTATTGTATGTTAGGTGACAAACCCAATGTTCTACCACTCTGAGCAGACCAAAATATTAAAATTCTCTTAGGTAATGTATTTTTATTATAAGCTTGATTTATTATGGGTTCGATTCCCACAACGGGAACTAATTATAATTAATTTACTTTTATTTTCTTTGCACTTGTAAAACAAAGCGCAGTGTTGAATTCAACACGCAATGTTTCAATTTAAAGCCACTAGTTTCTATTTACCCTGGCTATGCGGGTAAAAGCTTGAGGTGCCTTTATCTCTCGTATAAATTTCAAACCAAAACACATTACGTGTAGAGTAAGATACTTTTCTCCTATGCCCTATGTAATGAAAGTTTTACTATTTCAAATTTTGTTGCTTTTATAATTGCCTTATATTTGTGTGTAGGAAAGCACCAAGAGATGATTTCTAGAAATTACCGATAAATGGAAATATCGACATTATACATGTTATAATATACGCAAACTATGTACCTGGTTACAGCTAATTTAGGTATATCAAGGTCAGAGACATTTATTATTTATTATTTCTATATAGCTTTAAAATTGCAATTTGTGACGAACTATTATAATTAATATATTTATAATATAAATAATTTTATATATGGTTTTTTTTTTAATTTTCTTGTTTATAACACTCTGCCTACAAACTGCATAGCGTCAACATAAAAAAAGATCTTATAAATATGGAATAAAAAATCAAATCATAAATTAAAAACAGGTACATTTTATTGAAAAAAAAAATATGTACACAGCAAAACAAATAAATAATCTTATGTTGTACAGTTATTAAGTCTATAAAACATTAATTTCATTGAAATAGAATATTATACATAACTACAGTAAGAAATATTTACATAATACCGTCTTATGGGGACATATCACGTCCCTAACACGTAAATATAAAACATTTAGTTTAACAATGGCCGACTATGAGTTATAATATAAAATTTTACGCGTTCTTTTTTTAAATAAACCATATGAATAAATAAATAATAATTTTGAATTGTGATGTATTTTGTAGTTATAATAGTGCATTTTAATAATTTCTCTAAATATTTATTAATTAATACAATATAATTAAAAAGCAACGTAACCTTATATAAAATATATATATACTAAATTACTAATAGTTAATCACGAGTTATAAAAATCGATTTAAATATAGTATTAAAAAATCGATATAATACAATTCTTTATTAGTAGGAATCTCATAGTCGCCCATCACTAACCCATCAATCCTTGATACATAAATTTCAAAGATCTCATAAATTAATTTTACACAGACAATATTATCTAACAATGACCGTTAACAAATTTCCTATCAAAATTTATTCATCATCTAATAATCTAACTACGATTTTTAGAAAAAAAAACATTTATTTCTTTATTACCTACATAATATTATTGTGATTAAAAAGCATTTTAGAAATGTTTTAAATTATACTCCCTTGTACCAAAAAAAGGAAAACACCTAACACTTAGTGTGAAATATCTTAATTTCAATAAATGATGAATCCGAGGTATAGCGCGATGTTAATATCAGCTTACGGTATAAAATTTGAAATTACGAATGTATTTAAAATTTCATTATTAACTTTATCACATTAATATATAGTTATATTTTGTTCAAATTCGATGACATTTTATGGCCCAATGTTGATTATGTCGATCATTGTCATGGAAACTATACTAACAACGCGTATAGGCCTAAGTTATCGGTATAAATATTATATTTATTATGTATAAAATGTTTTAAAATTATAACTTTTTTAACAAAAAAAATATATAAAACTACTAAGAAATATATTAAAAAATGAGATTATATAACTCTCAACTGTATTCTACTGGCATTTACCTTTATGTTCATATCAGATTCCTATACTGCAGAAACAAGCAAAAGCAATGTTGTTCGTGTGTTCCAAAATTAAATTCGAAAAGAAAATTTTGAATACGTTCCAAATATGAATTAAAAGAAAGCCGCCATGTTGTGGGCAGTCGTGCCAACCTTAAAACTATCAAGTGATCAACAAAAGTAGCTCAAACACAACCGCAAACACATATACTGTCCGAAATTAAATAAAATACTGTATTTATTTATGTAAAGTAGGTCACCAGGCCTGTTTATTGTCAAATCGCGTTACCTACAATTTAATATGCTCAATATTTTGACTAGAAATCATGTTACTTTCTAACAAAACGTAAAAAATGTACACGATATATATAGCACTATTCATTTACATGTTTTAATCATAATTGTACAAAATGTCGATGAAAATTGTGATATAATTCAAAATGGCGGCCGCAGTATCAGCGCCCGCCGAATATAAGGCGTTGTAAAACGCAATTTTAAAAAACATAACTCACCAATATCTTTACATTACAGTACCCGCACTATGTACGATAGAAGGACATTTTAGACGTTTTGGTACGAAATGAATATTATAATTTCATTTATATAAAATCATATGCATAGAATCTCTTCATACTATACTTTTAATGATGACTGATAAACTTATATAATATTTGCCTTACTCTAATAAAATGTTTATTAGTGATTCAATCACATCTACATCTAGCTGCTAAACTTTCTATAGATTCATTATTTAAAAAAAAACTCAAATTTGACATATTTACACACTATCCGTCCGAACTGTGGCACCGTCAAAACAAGATGACCCATTCAGAATCTTCATTCTGTTTATTCATTCATAATTTTAAGGATAAAATAATAAAAAAAATTAGCTACCAATATTTATTAGGCTGTGTGCCGATTAAAAATGACAAGTTGCCAATATCATTTAGCGAAGAACAAAAAAAACAACTTAAATTTACACTAACTCTATTATTAGAATAAATATAATATTAATCTGAGTTACATCTACTAAAATATATTATGTATTGGAATAATCTAAACTAAATTCTATTTAGAAAAATCGATATTCACAACTTATCACTCATAATCGATATTACTCTAGGTTAATATGTTCTTAATCGTAATAAAAGAATGTATTGTTACTAATGCGTCATACAATAAAGTTAATTCAAAATATCGAAATATTTTCAATTTCCTCCAATATATGCTTCAGAGGGATCTATTTACAGTAATTGAGTTAAATGTAGCTTTAAAAATACTTATTGTATAGACATTCAAAGATAAAAAGGTATATAATACTATTGCATTGACATTAAAAATGTTTATATGGACACGATACTATAAAACAGTATTTTTATTACGATTATTGTATAAAGAATTTTATCTCTTATGCGTTTGAGAATACTCAATAATATTGTATATCTAGATTACGATAATAGATAATTTTATAATAATTTTCAACTAATTTAAAAAATAAAAAACAAACAAACAAAACACCTGACAATTATTTTATGAGATAAAAATCTATGAGATAATTCACTTAAAAGGTAAAACTCTTCATACGTAACTGCAGTATATTATGTATATGTAGTTCAATAATCATCGGGAACTTCTTAAGCGAGTTCCGTCGACTTTGGCCGCATTTTTCTTATGTTTTTTCAATTTAGTTTTGCGTTTTGGCGTTTCTATGATATCCGTTGGTACCCCGTCGTCGTCTGACTTGTCTTTGTCGGTTTTCTTGTCTAATTCCGCCATTGCTTCCTGTATTGCGTTTTCTAGAAGCGTATTTAATTTTCTGCTCCTGCACAGAGTAATTGTTATTATAATAATCGATATTTGTTGTCAACCATTCGAATAATTATTTATTATTATAAAATTGTGTGACTACAATTTTGTGTTTGAATATACGAGAACAATTTCACAAATAATAATTAATAATTGAAAAATGTATTTTTAAATTTATATTTTACAGCTACAGAATATTTCCGCAACTTCTATAAAACAAAATAACTTTGGGTTGGGTTATTACAATTTGTCATGACTAAATGAACACGTGAGTACCCTAATTTACTTGAGTAAAATAAAAAAAAAGAAAAATTAAAACAAAAATACATACAGAGACTCACAATACTAAAAATACATAATTGACACTAGTATTTTCTAAACACATTCATATTGAAATGTACGTCATACATATACGTCACTTGCTTTACAAAAACTATTGTAATATTATATTTTTATTATAATACGTATTTGTTTCATATATATTATATATACAAATTTTTACATGTGAAACAAATAGTCCAAACCACTAGATAATATGATATCTTCAACACATCATAGCAAAAAGCCATCAACCAGTAGATTGAAATTATGTTTATTTTAAACAGTAGAGAGAGAAATTAAGTCGGAATAGATTTACGCTGATTCAAATAGAAGTCACATAAAATAAAAAAAAAACAAAAAACATGGTCTAATTAACTAATCTAATTAGCTAAACTATTTTGTTGGCGTAAACTATTTTAGCAACATAGCACGATGTCTTACGTCTCTGTGTCTTATAAAATGTTGATCATTTTGACACCAATTATTAATCAAAAAAAATTTACACAACATTGCAGGGAGACTGCATAGTTTTGAAGAGTGAAGATTACACTATTAAATAAGAAAAAAGGTCAATTTAAAAGTAATTCAAACGATTCTTAACATAACTCACTTCCTGTGTCTCATTCTGGCCGCGTGGTGAGCTTCGAGTCCTTCGCACAGCGTCAACAATCTAGAATGTTCCACTTCACTTGGTATCCTATCTCCGAACCATCTGACACTCCATTTAGTCTCAGACACTCTACTTTCTAACTTCCCAGGCCAAGACGAATATCCCTTAACGGGTCCCCACACGAGATCTCCAATCGAGAACTTCCGAATCGATTTGTGGTCCGATTTATCAATCGATTCGTCTTCACTCTTCGAATCTACCAACGAATGATCGTTAGCTTCTCGATGTTTCATATCCATCACCTTTCCAACACCGTTTTTTTTGCGTTTGCGTAACGTTTATGAATGACTTATTTCCAATTAAATTAAAAGGCAATTAAATTCGAATGTTAATTTATTTGGCTAAAATAAATTTGTCATTCATAATCGTCCATTTAAAGAGATATGTTAAGATTTCTTATATAAAATAATATTTAATATTTAAATAACTATATTATTCGTATAGATATCATTTCAGAATAATCTTTTCGTACACATATAATATATAACAATATTATCAAAAAAATCTTAACTATATCCTTATATTTGTTGTATTAATTAATACATTTTGTTGTTTTGTATATTTTAGCATAAGCTAGAGCAATAGTTTTAATATAAGCTGTATTGCTGTAAGTGATTAGGAACAGTAATTCACAAAAACAATGTTTTCACAAATCATCTGTTTAGCAAACTTAGATAGTAGAGGACTGGTCGTAGAAATAATAATACATATATACTAAAAATACGTTAAAAGAATAAATTTTCATTTCTGCATTTATCTACTATCTTAATTTAGTTGAGACCGTGATGGAGAGAAATAATTTTAGTAATAAAATATTCAAAGTTATTTTATTCTACGAATAAATTACTTTAATAAAAATTGTAAATAGTAAATATAAACTATGGCTGTTTTCAATAATTGCATGATAACTTCACTTATATAATAGAAAATACCATTCTTATTACATTATATTACATCTACGACCAGCAATGTTACAGTAACACGAGTATGTGCTTTACTTACAATGAACATATAGAATGATGGCTTTACAATGATGCGTTAGTAATGGATCCCAATGTGTGAGCCAATTTAGTTACATCGTAATGGTGCAATGGAAAGCGACAGGAAAGTTTTATGGGGAATTATCGTTATTTTTCCAGTACACCGGTATAAGAGCTGTATCTTGTATTAACCCAACCAAAAGAAAACCAATGAAAATAACGCATTTTATGAAGAAGCTGAAATATATAATACACATAGTTACGTTTATATCTCGTGGCCGTTGAATTTCACTGACGAATCCAAATAACCAATACAAGACACAACATAAAGAAATTTTGAATTTTGTTAGCAGTGACACAAGCGTGAAATGGTTCTGTTCATATTAGTATAGGGAGTATTAATAAATGCTTAAACCCTTTTTTCAATTAAAAACTATAAGTCTGTCCGTCTCTTCACTATTATTTAACCATAATAATAAAAAAAATCAATCTTTTTTTTACCTTTACTCAAAACTTGAAATTTATAAAAATTAAATTCAAAAGACAAAACATAAAAAAAAGTGAAAATGTGTTTAAAAGTGAAGCCAATGATTAGCGTTTCCCATTTATTCGCATTTAAGCATATATAATAAGCGTTGTTAGTTCACTTACCATCAGAATTTAACCGGTCGTATTTCTGACCGCCATCGTTACCGGACGAGAATCGACGAACTTGCTTGTCTTGGACCATACTTAAATTTTCATAGTCTTTGGGTAGACCGTGAACCATGTTATAGTTAGTTCGCATTATTTTGTCATTTCTATATGATGATCCGTCTCCGAAATCGTTTTTCCGTTTGTACGTTTGTCTGTCATATATGTTAGAGGTCATTGGTATGACGTGCTGATTGGATGTCATGCTTTGATTGTATTGAATCTCGCTGGATTCAACTGAATTGTGCGCGCGGTTTAAACGCATCAGCTGTATGTTTGACATCATGTCTGAAAATACAGAGGACAAAAGGGTTTTAAGGCTAAGTATATTAAAACTAACAACAGTATGTGAATATTATTCGTTTAGGAATAAATTTTTGTACTGACAAGAAATGGTGTTGTTTATAGCACACGTCTAATAATAGGTAGATAAAAAACTGTAGATTGGTTAATAAAGATACTGTGTGCAATAAGGAGTATGACATTTGGCACAGTTAACGTTTATGTAAAATAAATATCAATATGATTGATAATAATATATTAAAATTATATAATAAATATTACGACCATGTCTGTAACAGACACTTTCAAGCAAATTGATGACAACGCATATTTCATGCATTAACGCGGCTACTAGAAGCTTTTAAACGTTTAGAATTTAATGTCCTATAGAATAGAATTTAATGTCCTATAGAAAACAAAAAAACAAATAATTGATGGAACTTATTTTGTTAGACTAAAATAGACCAAAGCTAAAACATTTAAAACTAAATTAAAATAAGGTACTTTCAAATATCACTAACAAAGAAATTTCAAAGCAATTATCATATTTTAAAACATTCAAGTACCAAAAGCTTATCATAATGCGGGTTGGATCGATACTGATAGCAACTCTTCATAATAAAACATTTACATATTCTATTTACACACTGACGTAAGTAGTTGCGACTGATTTATTATTTAGCGAAACAGATTACGTTTTCATATGGTTAGTTACATTTAACGTTATCTTAAAAATTTTTGATGAGGTATTAAAGTAATAGTGGTGAAATATTTAAATAAAAAATGTAGGTTTTTCTGCGTTCTACTATTAAAATTGTTTTGAAAAAAAAAAGACTCGGGGATATATGACATATTTATATTATGTTCAGTTCACATATGCTGGTCTGTTCAAGTTACAACGTAAATAAAAAAAATGTAAATTAATACAAATTACTCACTTTGCGAGTCGGAATCTGAGCTGATATCCCTCGCAGGCCACGCGCGCTCCGACTCCGCCATGTCTTGCTCGCTACTGGACACGCATTGCACCATGGCCTGGAATTCGATATAAAATGTTTGTATATATACTTTTTGTGTATTTGTAAACATATATAGAAAATGAAAAAAGAGAAATAAAGATAGTTTATTTTTATTCATTTATGCTTCTATAAATAAGATGCTAACAAAAATAAGTTATAAGAATAAGCCAAACATTACATCAGAAATCTCAATTTTTTTTGTTTACTAAAATCATAACACTATTCTATAATAATCGTTTATTAAGGCATGAAATAGAAAATGATCTGAAGACGACTTCTAAAATTTGCATTTTAAATAAAATTCGACTAAAAAATATCAACGACAATAAACTCACCGACGAGTGCAAATCCGCTGGTTCCGGTGACTTAGTGGTAGTGTCCGCGTAATTCGAGTGTGTCGCATATATCCGCGGACTCGAATCCAATGCGCCCAGCGGACTGTGCGTCGTCGTGTCCGGCGGGGAACCACCTATCGTGTTGGGTGATTTATTCCCACGTTGGCCCAATGTTTGCGTTGACACCGAATGCCTAACACCATCCCCCAATTCTTGAATTAAACGTCCATACCCCTCATCTTTTTCTTCAAACGTCTTATCCTCTTGACTAGTTTCACCGATCAATCTTTTCGGCACTTTCTGATTTAACAGTACATTTGGATCAATGCTGAGACGGGAATTCCCGCTTTGTAACGACACTTGGGTGTTGTGAGAGTTCGATACTAAGGTTGTTTGTTGTTGGACAATTGTCGTATTCTGTACGAATGTTGAATTTGTTCGATTACTCGTTGCGGATATGGGAACATGTTTGGGAGACAGAGGAACCATTAATGTTTGGCCCATTTGATTGGTCTGTATGAACTCTTGAGTTTGGACGTTTCCCGACCTAACTTGGGGATTGTTGAAGGTGACGTTGGTTGGACTAAGATTGGCTAACAGTGGACTTAACTGTCCATTAAAGTTTGGACTGTTTACCATAACTTGGCTGTTTGGGGATAAAAACTGTGCGCCCGGACTGTGTTGTGACTGTATTATTTTTCCTTGTTGGTTTTGGGCTCTAATCACCACTCCGCTGTTAGTGCCTGCCGTAAAAAGGCCCGGATTTTGTACTGGTGTCAAAACATTTTGTCCATTGACTGTCTGTAGTTGCAGTTGCATTGGCATTCCTGTGGAGTTGTCCTGTATTAAGGCGGTCCCGTCAGCTGTCATGACCATACCTCCTAAATTAGGTAAAATGAATTGTTGAAAGGCCGGAAAGTTCGACATAACATTACTTGCATTGTTTATGAGATTAACTGGTTGCAACAAATTTATTTGTTGTGATGGCGACGTATTTGTGATGATCTGTTGAGATCCGAAGTTATTTGCATTCCCTTGTCCATTCATTACTATATGCGCCGGCGTGCCAGACTTCCCGGGCACAATAGTTAGCGCTTGAAGCATTGGCGTGGGAGATATATTGTTAGTTGGTGACAATTGAAAGCCACGAGGCGAGAATTGTGGACTAGAATTATGTTGAGGAGATGTGTGGTGTACCATCAAGTTATTGGGAGTTTGTTGTGGCGCAGCTATTTGTAAGACATTAGTGATGTTTGGTGTTTGATTTTTCTTCTTCTTACTTCTTTTCTTGAGACTTTCAGGGGAAAGCATTGCCACGCCTTGAACGAAACTTTGTCCGTTTTTAACTTCAATCTGTCTTTGATTTTCGTTGCTTTGACCAGAAACCATACCACTGGCTACTATTTGAGGCAAGACGGTGTTTTGTTGAACTACTTGGCCATCGACAGCCATCATCGGCGGCTGAATGACGAACGGAGTTTGTAGAGTGTTTACAACTACCGTTTGTTGATTTACAATAGGCTGCACGCCTGCCACTGCAGGTAAGACTTGGGCCACAGAAGTATTAGTGGCAGTATTGGATGCAATGGGTGAAATAGTAGTTGTATTTTTAGGTGGCGGAGGCGGCATTTGATTGTTTGACACAATTATTTGACCCGTAGACGAAATCAAAATTTGACCAGATGTGTTAGAACAAGATCTTCTTTGTGCCACCGACGTAGATACTGGTGCATTACTCGTTTCCGGTTTGGGTAAGCTACTAATGACATTTTGAACCATTTCTAAGGGTGATTTCGTTATCATATTTTGCGCAGTTGTACCCGCAATGTGTAACGGATAACTGGTGGGTAAATTGACTGAGTTTATAAAAGGATCGGGCTGATTATTTGGTATAGCGTAAGTTGTCGCTAAGTTCACACTAGGCGGAGGCGGTGGTCTTATGAAATTTGCTTGTGACGCATTTATTGATGTAGTTGCCGTGTTAGCTTTGCCCGCTAGTACAGACGTAACTGTATCTCGAGTGACTGAAAAACCACTTGCCATAGTAGTTACAAACGTTTGTATATAACAAGCTTGGATTAGAGAATGTGCCGGACCACCGCCTAAATGTGGAGGGGGACAATATCCAGGCATTGAATTCTCCACTCTTTTCTTTGAATCCATTCTGAACTCTTGATTTCTTAACCTCGGTTTCACTCCCACCATTGATATGTTATCCACTTCCATAAGATTTTTATTAACATTATGATTTGATATGAAATGCATCACTTGGTTGCCGGAAATCGTTTGGTTGTTAGGTGGACCGGGGGAATTATAGGGATATGTGTGATTACTTCCTGGAGTTGGCGGGTTGCTACTGTAGTTTTCTCTAGATCCTGGATTTGAATACGCCGGACTCGGTACTGGAAATGAGCAGTTTTGTAAAGAATTACTGCTATGAGGTGTGTCTGTGCTCCGAGAACTATTTGACAAAGTAGGCGAAGGTTCTGGAGGTTGTAGCGTTTCATTAGGAGACACATTACTGGTACTAACAACCCCAGCTTGTATCGGCCCACAATTATCGTTCATCATTCTTTCCATATAAGTAGATGACGTCACTGGATTATCTTCAAATGTATGCTTTGGACTAGACGTCGTTGCAACTCCACTGTCTAATTCAATTCCATACATATTACCATGTTTCATATATTTAGGGCGCATTTGATTTTCTGATGTTTCAGAACAGTTGCTCTTATAAGGAACGTTGCACCCTTTACAACATGGAGGAAGTGTGTTTTCATTACATTTTTCGGGAATCAGACTGCTATCTGGTGTATTGTTTGGAGAAGGTGATGAATTTGGTACGACATTATTTCTAAAGACGTTCATTTGTTCTCCATGTTTAACGATAGGTTTATTTTTATCATTTTGATTCTGAGCATTAAACGTATTATTTGTACTCTCGAACTGATTCACTTCATACGGAGTATTAATACCAACTTGTCTAGAAATAGTATTATTTAGTAAAACTGTCTGTTGTGCAAGGTAACCGTTAGGATCATCCATAAAGGATGGTACTGTATTTCTTACTATTTCTTCAGGTTTAGTCTTCGAATCTTGTAACTGCCTAATACCATTATTTCCGTACATAATTGCTTTGTTATCACTTGCAACGGATTTCTTCTTAGGAGTTTTATTACATTTTCTTTTCTTGTTTAAATCAACACCTGGCCATTGTTGACCCATCATATTATAATGTTGTGGTAAAGGTGGTACTCGAGAGCACATACCTTGATTTAATATTTGCTCGTTATTAGAAAAGGAGCTACCTGAAGACGTGTCTTCAATTGTATTCATATTATTATCATCGTACTCCATATTGTCAACTTTTTGCAGTTTGGGACTGGGACAAGTTAAGGACGCATTAGAGTCGTTTCTCTTCACTTGCCAAGGCGGTGTTTTAGCGGAATTAGTTTTAACAACTGTTCCATTTTGTATAACTAATTGACCCTGAGGAACATATTGATTTTGATTTGATTTGTTCTGATTTAAGTTTTCCGCCATTTGTGTTTTGTATCCTTTCATAACTTCAATCTGTTTTTGGTTTCTCTGGATAAATATTTGCTGCTGTTCGTTTATCTTCTGCATCACTTCTGGCGTCAGTGGTTGATTCAAACCGCAAAATATTTGTGATTCTTCTTCTTTAGGCATCGATTTCGCTTGTGGATCTTTCTCTTCCTCCTTATGTTCTTGTTCGACAATATTTTGTTGGGCTGAGTGAACATTGCTCTTCGAATTACCATGCCTACTATATCCAGTGTTTACACCGATGACTTGTCCATTAGTTCCAAGTACAGGTAATCCAGCATTTAAATGACCCGAAATGTGTTGATTATGTTTGTGTCCAGAATCTATATTATCAGGATTTTGAGTGATCCAGCCACTACTAACAGTTAGATAATGAGAGCTTCTTTGGACGAGTGTATCTTGTTTTGCGTCATCTTGAACATTTAACATATTTTGTTGGGGATACGGCAAACATGACTGCATATTGCCTGTTCGTTGAGTCATAGAGCCAGGTGACGCTGTCCTTTTTTGATCATTTTCAGACTGAAAAAAAAATAAGTAACATGTTACGCCAATGTAAAAATAAAATATTTCTATAAAAAATATTATTTTATAAGTGACGCAAAGAAACAATTGAACATCATACTATAAATATGAAATATAAAAGAGAATCAAAGAAAGGAGAAATATAAAAGAGTATCAAATTATAAATAATCACTATCGACGTCGATATACGTAATAAGTGTCTGCATTTGGCGAGGGTTCTACTCTTATCAGCGCTATGAATACGTAACACATACCTTGAGCTCGTTGAGGGGTCTCTCCCTTTGAACCATCATTTGAGAGACGCTCATGGTTGGCATGAAACCGGGGCGTTTCTTCATTTTCTTCTTGGCAGCTTCTGTGCCCGATGCTGAAAAAAAATTAAAATGGAATAATTTTTATGATTCGAAATAACTAATAATTTATATTAGAATAGAAACTATTTATAGTTGTAGCATTACCTCATGTTACAATGGGCTTTTTGGACAATTTTACAAGTTAAATATATACGTCATCGTTTCGTCGTTTATGGCTATTTATAAAGTTGTTTGTTCTTTAAATAGTAATCCAAACACAACAAACATAAGTTTCTTTTTTGACGTCGATATTTTCATTCGTTCAACCGTAAGGTCGATGAGCGAGTGATCGTGTGACTTTACTGTTCTTCAGACGTCCTCAAATACAAGACAGTCTGAAGCGTTGTCCCTCTAATTAAATGACACACTACAGTAAGCAGAGTTAATATTCATTTTGAGATAATATCTCTTGCATTGTTTGAGACAAACGGCGCACAAAGAAGTACAGTAACGTACCACAGTGTTTATAAATAAAAACTAAACAGCTTGATTTTTTACTGATTAATAAACAAACAGATCATATCTAGCGTTTTTTTATATAAAACTTGAATCATAATGTAGCAAGCAATTTTAATTGAAGAGTTTTATAATTGATTACAATACAATACTGATTATAAAGATAAAAATAATTATTAAACTATATTATGATTATAAGTAATGTTTACAAAATTATATATTGTACTGAACGGCATTGACTAATTAAGAGCTTTATGAAAACTCGAGGGCGTGTAATACCGCAGTCGCAGTGAAAATTCGCCATTATGACGCAACAATACGCCCCTTTCAATCAACTTGTTAATCGACAAAAAGCCTTTGAATGTATAAAAGCTATTGTTTATTAAATAAAATCTTAGAAATTCAATTAAGATACCTTTTGTTTAGATAACCTGATTTACTTTTATCCCAGAAATATATATATATATATATATATATATATATATATATATATATATATATATATATATATATTTCTGGGAAATATATATATAAATATATATTTAGACTTAATTAAATAAAATAACAATTTTAAAATATTACATAACATTCAACGCAAATGTTTGATTGGTAGTTAATCTGAGATTTACTTCACAGCGAGAGGGGCTTAATGAACTTCTTAAAACAGTACTGTTCTAATTATAAATAAGTCGCACAAAACTTCAAAATGACTAAGATTATATTTTAATCTAGTCAAATAGCCCCACAAATAAGAAAAGTTAACAGGCATAATTCGATAGCGCTAAATAATAAACGCGCAGAGTATAATGGCGTTATCTATTTGCGCATTATCTGGCAGATTTGCAATTAAAATACGAGTTGTATGCGGAGGGGTGGTGGTGGATAGGCGTCAGGGGTGGGTGGCGCGAGTCAGATCAATAGTCGGCGGGGCGCGCGCCCACGTTACCCTGCAACGCCGATTGTTTCAAATTACACCGCCTTTGTTCCGCTGATCGAGTCGCCGACGTTTTTGTTTGCCTAAACGGCCTACTTCCTTTACGGTAATTACGCAATCCTGCGGCTCGTGTAAACTTCCCGATTTGTCCACTCTGGACGCTAATCTCCTTTAGCGGAATCGGCTTTTACTCTAGCTTAGGAGCGATTTAACGATACTTTGCGTAACGCTTTTTAACATATTTTTATGGGCCGTAAGCTAAGTTTTTACGACGCACGTTTTTTTTTATACTCGAGGGCGTTACGTCGTATATCTTGAAGTAAAGGATTTATTCCTTAAACACGTAAAATCCTTAAGTAACAAATCTTTTTTTATAAAACTAATACAAAAATAGTAAATATATTATACTAATCGAAATAAAAATTACAGTAATTATTCAACATTTTTAAGATTTACTATATATAGATTTTGGGAATACACATAGAAAGATTTAAATGTGATGGGTTACATCTCTTAAAGGTCAATGACATAACATCGCAAAGCGTAAAAGAAATGATAAAATTCAAAGTAAGCGTCTAAATAAGGCACTTAAGGAACACTCTTGAGTATAAAAAAGCAATAAAACATATAACCTTGACGTGAATGTATAGTAAATTTACAAATTTTATAAACAACGATATACTACGGTCGCTGGGTTGGGAAAGGCTTTCTCTTTTAACGAGTTTATTGCTGGTATTAGTAGGAGTTTCTAATTACGCAGAAATGTGGAATTAACGTTTTGAAGTTAACGTTTTATATTTAGAGACTTCAATTATTTTGCCATGGTAGATTTTATTTATAATAATAAAATATATATGTACTTATTTAAAAAATGTAATGTACGTGTAATTTAATTTTTTAATAAGACTATGGAGGTTTGTCCGTAAATGTAACATAGAATATTTTTTCCACATTTCAATTAATATGACTTACCAAGTCGTTAATTACTGTTTTATATTTGTAATTAAATGTTATACTCTACTATTATACACTTGGTAACAAAATAATGTATTTTGAGGTAGAACGTTTAATCCTTTTGTCTGACCGTCGGTTTAATGGCGAAGTAATGGAGTATGAGCAAATCTTAAAATCTAAATTCCAAAACATTAAACTTAGAATAATTACATCCTAGAATCTCACACCATTGTGTTAAACAACTAAACATTTCTCGGTACAGTTTACAAGACGTGCCGGTTTTCTTAAGATTTCCAACTTTTGAATGGTTTCTTGAGTTGGCTATTATGGCTTTTCAAATGGCACAACGTTTCATTAAAACGAAGGTAATGCACAGGTCGCTTTACCAAGTCGTTGACATCTAGTCATTGAGACTGTTTTTATTAGTTGTGGTGTCATACCGAGATACTGTAATGTGTTTTCGTCTGGACTATTTATGTCTCAGTTATAATAATTGAATACTTTGTTGTATATCGATTTACGGTCTGCTGAATATTTTATGACCGATAGAAAAAATATGAATGTCCGGTGTGTTGGCTCCACTTCAAATTTAATTAATATAATAAGCTTTACGATAGCTTCAAACGAAGCATAATAATCAACTAGAGCGAACGCTGAACTTTATATAATTTAATCTTATTGACCGAAGTTTGAGCAAGTTACGAAAAAAAGAACGACACTTAGCTATATTTGACGTTTTACTTTTTAACTTTTTGTTAAAAGTAAATTTAAACGCGGGGCCAAATGCTAAGTAACTTTGTCAATCTAAGTTTCTCTAAAAGACGAGAATATATAGAAATTAACATAGATGAGTGAAAACAAGGGCGGTGGTGACGTGTCGCAGAGGGGTGAGTTCGTGCAGGTTACTCCCGGACGGACGGCTGACGAAGTAGTTGCCCACCTATTGCCACTGCACCCCCATCCACCACTTAACAACAAAGAGATGTACCCTCTTTGTTACAAGGAACAACTCTTCCCGTCTACCACTTTTCAGAAGTTGTAATCCTAATAGACAATTTAACTAGCTCCAAGCGCTTCCTACGTTTAAATATTTTCCTGTTTTATAAAAATCAGAATTTTTCCAAATTACTTATTCAACTTCAACATAGTTAAACACAACATGAAACATTGTTTTTTTTTTTCATTTATAGAACTGAAATGATGATAGGAACCTGAATAATAAAAGCCAATCCGTTATTATATTCCATTCTATAAATGAAACAAAATAGAGTATTCACACAAAATCAAAAAAGCGATTGAACGTAATACGCATATTTCGTTTTTGTTACAATATTGAACGAGGTTAACCAAAAAGCAATATAAAATATTTTGCCAGTTAAAGCTTTACAATAGGTATATGTGGATATATAGAATGTACATGCTTTACCCATACATTTATATTTTTAAATACAAAACAAGATAGATGAGAGAAAGGCATTGTTTCTTAATAAAGTTATAGAGAGCACATAACTGTTCTTTAGCAATGCGATTGTATTTCAATAGACTCGACCAGTATATTTATACTAGCATGACCAAAAATATGAATCATACGATCACATAAATCATTTAATGCTGTTATACTGTGTACAGTTATAATCTTAGCTTTAAATGAATAGGTCATTTTTTTGTTTACAACTTACTTTGTGTGAAACAGACGCTATGACAAAGACTCGATGTATGATTAAAAGCATGTCCCTGTAGTAAAACATCCCAAATATGTACTAATCAATTAAACAGCAAACCAATAATGTAGTATTGAGAGAAACAATGCGTTATCAAAGACCGGCACGGGTCCACAGTTAATCCTATTGGGTTCACACTCGTGTAATTGGATGAAAGAGGGACGCCGGAGATTGCACCGGAACGCTAAGCGGATAAT
Organism: Dryadula phaetusa; assembly: GCA_032432895.1. Classification (NCBI taxonomy): domain Eukaryota; kingdom Metazoa; phylum Arthropoda; class Insecta; order Lepidoptera; family Nymphalidae; genus Dryadula; species Dryadula phaetusa. The sequence continues at coordinate 4,413,343 of JAOYRS010000029.1, forward strand.
AATGTTCGCAAACTAAAGCCAACACCGTGCCACGATGAAAAACATTGTTCCACAATGTTACGTAACGTACACTCAGCTTAATAAGATTGAAGACCTTTCTGTTGTTAGATGATATCGGCTTGCGCCATAATGTAATAGGTTTGGGCTACTTTAAAAAATTGAATGCTATAATTTAAAATTGTACGCTACGGAAATGTAATGACGAAATAGATTGGTGGACTTTTTAATTTCGTTAAGTACTAGAGTCTAGAAACCCAGTTTTATAATAATGTACGTAAAATATTTTCTGTCGCATGTATGCATTTTTTTGTGTAATAAGTATAATAAATGTTAATATAGCAAAATTTCTGTGTAGATTTACTATAAGTACCTAAAATTTTAAAAAAGAAGATAACATAATATTTTGAATAAGCTGATATATTTACGGTAAAGAGAGATGATATATTTACGCTAAAACTATCGTGATACGCATTGAAACGAGTTTTAAAATTTTATCTGGAACCTTTGAACTCAATACTCAACTCTCGGTAAAAACCCAAACAAATCATTAAGCAACATTAAAAAAATTTGAATAGCACATAATAAAATCTCTTGTACATAACAATGTGTAAACATTTTACATACAATGAGCATAAGGTTGTATCCGCTCCACTGAAAGCGCTTTCACCAGTGAAGTCAGCTCGAGTAGTCGAGTGTAACATAAAGGCTTTTAATTCAACGTTAATTGCTAAGGGAGGCGGAATACGAGGACAGGGCCGTTAAGCGATTATGAAGCGAACCTAATGTGGAAAGTTTCGCGGAAAACTATTTCGTGACATCAATGTTGTATTATATTTTGATTTTACGGTCATTGCCAATATAAATTTTTATATAGTCATTTTAATCTAGTTAATGGAGCCCATGTTGTACCAATAACCATAATCATTTAATTTTTAACTCTCGTTTTATCGACAATATCGAATATAACCACGGCCATTTACATAAATTTTCTCGTTTTTTTTTCTGCATAATCAATATTTAATCCAATAGATCTATAGCTCAGAATCTTAATAGATATTCAAAGCAAGACAACATACCTTTCTTTTGATCGATTGTCTGCGGCGGCGGCGTGACCGGCGAATGGACACGCGACTGCAGAGACGCCAATAGTTTCCGTTTATGATTACAGAGCTTGGTAAACTCCAAGCCGGCTGCCACTTGGTATGGCTTGCTTACCACCTAAACAAAAACAAAATATAGTAAATTAATAAGCTAATTAATAAAATAAGATATTTTTTAAGCGTCTGAGTGGCAAAACCCATCTTAATTAGCATTAATATGTTAATTTCCATACCTGTCAAATGTCTGTGCTTCGCCTTTCACATATCAAATAATTTATTTATTTATTTTTAATAAGCATATTATATATAAAACCTAAATGTATTTGATTCCCCGAGAATTTATAGAAAACAAGATGTGGTCAAAATACTGGTCATAAATTAACTATCCATTTAAATATAAATAACTTAGAGACAGAGCCTTAATAATAGATAGTACCTTCACACTTTATCCCGCATAACTGAGTAATCATTCACTCAGTGGAAATCGAACCCATAACCAATCGCGTTTCAATCACACGCTGTCTCACTGCACCGCAATGATCTCAATTCTTATTCCTATATTCTGCGTTTAAGGACAAATTCAGTAAAATTAATCTCTTGATACAAGCCTTCGATTTCTAATCCGCCAATTACTAAAATTACTTCTATAATACGTACAAAACGCTCTGTGTTTCTAGATTAATTACATACAAATTGCTTTTAGGCTAATAGGCTTATAAAGTTAAGAATGTATGAGTCAATTAATGTTAATAATTCAATTTTCAAGATATAAATTTATAACTACTAAATATTGATTCAATCGCTTAGGAAGAACTAAATTAGTTATCGTGATTACGATTTCACATATATACAAACATTTTATCGCACAATATTAAACTTACACATGTAGGTATAGAATATAGTAAGTAACTACCTACCAAAAATTTATATATATATTTTTTAAATATTGTTTTAATATAAAAAATAACATAGTATCTAAAATCATAAAAAAAAGAAAAATATATACGTAAAGTAATGTATACATTCAATAAAGGAGTAAAATTTAAAAGTAATTTATGCTAGATCAAACGCATCCAATATACGCAGGACACGCAGATGTGCTGTTGGAAGTGTGATTGCGTTCGTCATCCATTACGGATGGGCGCCTCCTGTGCATGGCTGCACACACAAATTGCCACGCCATTCGCATCCAACTAACTATGTTGTAGAAATGGTATCGCTGACACTCAGATATCATGTTTTTTTAAAAAAAATGCCTAATTTAGATAAAGATAAAGAATAGATTAAGTTGTTTTCAATGAAAATATTTCAATCATCTTATTCACGTATATATTGGTATTCGAAAATACATTTTAGTAACGCAAAATTCAATAAAACTAAAGATATTGCCGTGTTATTTTGTTATGTTATAAATTATTTAAAATATTCATTATTAAAAATAAAAAAAAAATACAATTGTTAAAAACTCTATTACAAGTCAAAAACATGTCACTTCTATTCAATATTAGTTGAAGGGTAAAACTGCTGTGTGTGTCGTTTATAGACAAAACTGACGTAAACGCTGGTTGCACTTTGCGATTGCGAGGCTCACTTTAACGCCATTGTGGTTTGTACACCGCGTCTTTACACCTCCACTCCTTCAAATTACTTACTTATCCCAACAATGTTATTGTGGTACTGTAAATACCCCGTTTACAAATATTGTGTTTACGGTTTTTTTTATTCTGTTCTACAAATTGAGTCGTTGGTCTGAATTATGTGGTTGAAAAGTTTTCTTTTATTATATTAATTGTAAAAAATAGTTAACAAAACGAAACAAACATACAGTATAATTTTTCTTTGTTTTGTTCGTAGTCGAAGAGGTCTCATTTTAAAGCTACTGAAACATAGCAGAAAAAAGTATCATTACATGACGAAAGCAAAACAAGAATATTTTGCATATTCTTAAAAAGTAAATAATAGACCTGATAGGTTTATGTTGCAAATACGATTAACTCATAAAGGGGTTGAAGGCTTCTTAGAAACTGTGACACACGCTCATAAATAAAAATATGCAGTACTTATAAGGGTTCATAGTTGCCACGAAACCTTATGAAATGACAGGGTTCGTTGACCGCAACGTAATAATTCAAAGAGGAGGAAACGCCTCTTTTTATTTGCAAAGTTGAGAAAGTACAAGAATTAAAAATACTGCAGTGTGATTCAGTCGCATTATGAAATAATAAATGCAATCCAAAACGATTCTTATTTTATGGAACGCAGAGTTTACTTAATATATAATGCTCGGTAAACTACGAAGCACTTATTCTTTTAAAATCAACTGACAGGAAGCTGATGCGAAGGTTTATTGGACCTCAACTTCTTACATTTAATGAGCTGCACTTTTATTTTGTCGCCTTTTAAAGTAAAATCCAGACAACGTTGTAAAATTAAATTTGCTGGATAATAAGCAGTTTTATCAATAAAGAGTGTATTGTATTATAAATGTGTAGTATAAAATAAATGACTTGTCTGGTTACTTAGTATTTTCTTATACTTTAAAATAATAAAGTGAAAAAGACAGTGCTATAACAGGTAATGAGTAATCATAACGATAACTTATCTTAACGAGAGATAAGGAACGGGAAACAAAATTAAATAAGCGATTACAATAGTAAGTAATGTGTAATAATTTAAGCCGTTATGATGACTTATAATAGAATAATAAATATATTGACTCGACTCGAATTAAGTATTACGGGTCGGATTATGTCCCTATTCTTTAAGTAATGACCACAAAGTCCTGTTTTACGAAATTTGTCATAGTTAAATTTTATACTTAGACTTCTGACCGCTAAGCGCTCTTAGCGCTTGGACGGTATTCTAGAGGCGCGGGTTCGAATCCTGCTGCGTTCAATTTTTTATACGCTTTTTCAAAAATATTTTCTAATTCTAAGTGTGGATTAACACTTTAAAAATAGTAAACTATTAAAATAAATCAATCTCTCTTGTTAAATGATTGTGTCTTAATAATCTTTAATTAGCAGAAATTTGTAAAAATCTCTACAGAGTTGCTAACAACATAAATAAGTTATAGCAAAATGTATAAGAATTTCGACGCAGCCGATAGTCGAACGCATGTCTTAGCGGTCAGAGCGCTTCGACGGTATCCAAGAGACGCAGGTTCAAATTCAAAATCAAAATTTTTATACGTTTTTTCAAAAATGTTTTCTAATACTAAATGTGGAATAACACTTTAAAAATAGTAAACTATTAATACAATTCTAATAAAAATATTGTATGTAAGAAACGTGCAACAACAATAAATTATAATTTAAAAACAATATTGGACAGCATCAGAAATCACAAGCTCTTTTTAGTAATAAATGCTAGTATTGTATCTATGAGAAAAAGTATCGTGCAAGTGAACTTTAACGCATACATAAACTATTCTAATATTAATGTAATACATCCAGTAAAATTTCTGGTTAATTACATACTTTATATTGTTTTTATAGGAACTATATGAAAACGCATTCTAAATATACTCTACTTATAAAAATTAAGCAGACAAATAATTATAAAATATAGTACATTTAAAATGAAAAAGAGTGCTAACATCTGATATACATCCATTACGTACATTTTATTAATAAAAAAAAATGTAAAACAGACAACCACGAGTTGAACATAGCCTTTTATATAGAAACGTTGTTAAGCAACGCGGCGAAAAGTTGTAATAATTGCACATATTAGCAGATTGCAAACATTTGAATAAAGCATTAACGTATGACTTGGCTCGCAGCAAAATCCTATAAACTGTGCAAGTCAAGAGCAAATATATTAACTTATACGTAAACAATTCATATTGTTAACATAAAAAACTTTACACGTAAATAATATGTGTGGTTTCATAATTCATAGACTCGCTTCGGCCTTGTAACACTTGGAAGCAACGACATCCGCTGAAGAATAGTCTTATGTTTACTTCTGTTTAAAGTACCAAAGGAATTTTATTTATATATTTCAATTATGTGAAAAAAATATTAGAATATCTATTTATAATCTACTCTACTTTGGTAAACTTTCCAAGTAGTTCATTAATTAGTTATTCATTAAGAAAGCTATATTAACGACATATGTCATTGATTTTATGTTAAAAGTAATATGGCAAGCTGACAGTACGACAATGTGTTCGTTACGTAACGTTCATTATATAGAAACAATCAGCTTGATGGACGTAGGACGACACGCCCCGCTTTGAGCATGACACTCTAATGACCATCCACTAATTAATAGGTACATTTCGCCCCTGAATTATTCATTGTTTTGCATATCGAGCTGTTTGGTCTATAAATTGGTTTAAACGTCCAATTTGCGTCAATGTTTCTTCATATATTTGCATTAAATTGTGAAACATTTGACGTTAAATACACAATACATCATTATAACGCAATGACAATTCTAATTTATATAACAAAATATTACTAAAATATGGGAAAATAATAATTGCGTGTACATGCTCCTTTTTAAGTGTTATAAGGTAGTTTAATCTAAGTATATATACTGAGATACATTTTTTGTCTACTGTACCAATAAGATCTTGTTAGTTACATATTAAAAGTACTGTGTATTCGTTCTTATTTCAACATGGCCAAATTTCCAATAAACTTGAACATATATTTTTTTTAGTATCCTATCCTAATGTATAGATTTGCTTACATTTCTATAAATAACTTATATAAAAAGTTATGTAGAAATAAACCATAAAATTAATAGATCTCTACTATTTATAATAACCAAATTCAATTATTACAACTAAGTAAAATGTATATAAAACCTAAGTTGACTAGTAAGGTTGAAAATCGAATAAATAATTTTAACGAATTAAAGCGTAGTTACTTTTTAATAAATAGTTATACATGTAATAAAATTAAATAATAATGTATTTACATAACATGTAATACATAACAACATTTCATAATAACCGTACACATTGTATAAAAACAAATCAATCAACCAATTACACAATAGTTAAATAAATCGAAAAAAACAAAAAGCATCAATAATAATAATGTAAATAGCATTAAAATATAAATTTTACTATTTTAATACTATTTATATTATTACTTTATCGGGAGACAACCGAGTGTCTTGACTATTAAGTTATCTCTGACTACCTTGCTATGCGGGATAAAGTGTGAAGTCGCGTTTCTTTTTTTCTGAATTTTGATAATCATAATGCAATGTATCAAATTTGAGCGGAAAGTGAATCGTTTCTTTTACATACTTTAACGAGGCATGTAGCATATACTTGGCTAAATACCAGTCCATTTAGATAAAATGCCAATATTTTTGAATGAGCAGAAGTGAAGAAATAATATTAATTTACCGTAAAATGTAGTGTGAAAGGAAAGTCAAAATACTCATGACTAAAGATTGTATTAGTTTAAATGTCAAGGACCTAACGCCAATTTTCTAACTGAATATTTTTATATTATATACAAGTAAGATATATTATGTATACGCACTTGTTAGTACAGGCACAATTTAATATTAACAAAAGTTTCAAATATTCTCGGATAATTTATCAGGACTAATTTCAGATTGCAGAGTAGCCTATATAAGTAATTAAAAAAATAAAACAGCTAAATGTCATCAAAATCAATTTTAGCAGCACCAAATACACTCATATCAGCGTAACGTGTGACGAATGTTGTACAATTTGTCCAGCTCGTCGTCAAGCGCTCTTCACTAATTAATGGTGACATTTATTGGTGCCAAACTAGTCCGTACATGCACCCGCACTCATTAAGAGGCGAGGTAGACAACTCCCAAAGTTCGTTAAAATAGTCACAGTCATTTACTGTAATGAAATGGACATGCTCGTATCTTCTTATTGACATTGTTATTATATGAAGAGTCGCGAGGAGAGAACCAATTTGAGTATAATAAGCTTATAGTTGATTTATTGTGGAGGTTTCGAAATCTATAAAAAATGCATTTTTAAACTTTACTGTTCTTCTCATGTTTTTGATTTCTAGACGTATTATAGATTGAATAAGAAAACAGAAATTTGTCTCCAAAAAACAAGCATAAAATATTTTACCAAACAATCATTATAATCATCTTCTACCACATGGGATCCACATATAGAAATTACAAAAAAATTAAGACAATTAAAAAACAGATGGCGGTACATTGAAATATTTAATTTTTATATCAACCGACAGACAAATTCCACCTCAGTCTACCTCTGATCACGGGCTACTGTAAAGTGTTCGAAACGTCAGGTTTCCAAAAATGTATTTTCAAATACCAAGATATAGAAGATCTGAGAAATACCTTCTTATCTTACTTTTACTCAAGAGGAGAAAGAATCTCTGACCAGCCAAGGATGCGGAGGAAACATAGGCTCAAAAGTACTAACAATCCATAAGACCCAGGGTCTGACCAGCGCTACTGTTGCTGTAGTAAACTGTTAATCAGTAAGCATCAATCAGCAGCTGCATGATAGCGTTTCTCATGCTGTAGTTGCAATTTCACATGAAACGAAAAGCTAAACCTGCTATACTGATGGAGAAGATGACGCGGTCAGAAGGCTAATCCAGAGTGCAATGAAGACAACGACAAAAGGTGTAGTGGAATACAATTTAAAGATGGCCATAAAAGATAAGAACCAAGCGGTCACGTCCTCCACCATAGCGATCATGCCCTTTTTCCGTCAAATCCCTCACACCTAAATCCAGATTAAATCTTCATTAGTTTTATATGTTTATTAAGAAAAATAGTTTATATAAATGTGTCAAGAATTAGCTTAAATTTAAATATAGATCTTAAGTTCTAAGAAGCTGATTATAATTACATGTAAATGAAAAACAAATAATAATAAGGAAAAAAAGGTACGGACACAGTCTGTAGTGCATTAAATTTTATATTAATAAAAAAATACCAAAATATACACGATTACTCCTTTTAAATTATTTTATTAAAAAAAACACTAACCAATTTGACAGCATTACTGTCATCATAAAATAAAATAATTATATAAGTTAGTAAATAGCTTTAATGCATGAAAGAAGTATTTAACTATTTTATTTCAGTTAAATAAACATAAAATAATAAAGGCAATCCTTCCCTTCTTAGTCTTGGCACAATTACATGTTTATGAATTCAATAGCCAAGGGTGCTAATACGCAGTGTATGTGTTGGCCCAAACTGTAATAATTATCTTGTTGTCGAAGATAAGTGGCCTCACTGGTTGGACTCTTCCCTCCGGGTAATCAGTATTCAGGTCGAGTCCGTAAACATATGCGGCCGCTAAATATTTAGTGCCGAAAAACGCTCAAAACGATCGTTCCAATTACATTTTACGGAACATGAAAATATTTATATTATGTTTCCAATTTAAAATCAATTACTAAACAAAAGGAAAACATTAAGTAACAGTACAAAAAATATTAAATCTAAACTATAGTTAGTAAAATCTGAAATATATTTTATTATTTTTAAATTGTTATTCCCCACTTAGGTTTAAAAAACATTTTTAAAAAACATGTAAACATTTGAACGCAACGATTACCAAGATCCGCGACGAATCCCGCTACATTCAATGTTTATATGTTTTTTTAAAATAGTTGTCTTAACAATAATGTGTGCAAAACTAAAAACAATAATTAACGCAGTCTACTCTTGATTTTACTAAAGTTTCTATGCCAAACGTCTATAGAAAATGTTATTGTCAATATCACATTAAATATTATTTGAATTTTATAATCCATCTAAATGTAATATATAAAACCTCTTTTTAATATGCCTTACCATTATGCCTAAATACATATATCGGACACTGCTTGCATCATGAGAATTGTTGGCATTTACCATAAGTTCTTGAAAAGCATTGAATTTACTATCTGAAGGAGCTGTTCACATGCGATATAGCTCATTGTATATGGGCCCATTCTATTCGGCCATCGGTAGGAGATCTTACAATGGTCAATAAACAAAGGTGTAGTGTAAGCCGCCTGGACCCTATCGGTACATCGGATTGGCGAAGCATGTCGCACCAACTGTCTCTGAACACATTTTATTGTGGCATGTGGCGTGTTAACTTGTGTAACAAACGCCTGGTAAATTGTATGTAGATACACCTTTAATATTATTGTATTTTAGCCGTATTGAATTTCTAGTTCGTTGTGAGAATACTTGGATTTTCCATTAGTCTGCCGGTTGAGCGTCAGCTTATTAAGATTTTCGAAAATATACAAATTAAAAGAATAAACGTAGCGTGTCTTTGAGTTGCATCACTGAATATCGCGTCTCATAGTAAGCTAAAAGTCGAAAAGAACGAGAAAATCACTACACAGTAAAAAGAGATAAAATGCGTAAGGATAAAAATGTACAAGTTCGTAGTATTATTAATAAAGTGAAATGGAATAATTTATCACGAAAGTGTCAGATTTTTTTTCGCTCTGACACAAAATATCGTCTTTTAGGCCTGACTTCCTGACTCAGAACTTTGCATGTGGAGGGTATTGATATGACATTACTCTAGGTGTTCTCTGGCATCAATTATTAATATTTCAATAAGAAACAACATTTCAAAAAGAAGATGTGATTTCTTATAAGACACTGAAACGAAAGGCAAAGGTTTCCAGCGAAGGAAGGTTATATATTACAAAAGACCTATTTCTAAGTATATTTTTAATAATTAAATAAGTATGTATCAAATTTTAAAAAGTAATTACGATATGAATGCTAGTTAATTACAATAAATTAAATATATATGAGTCAAGGTAATCCAAATTTTAATCAATTACTTTTTATAATCATTTATTTATTTAATGGTGACTGACATGTTTTATATACAAAAACGAACGACGAAATTATTGTACAATGTCTAAACATTTTTCAAATATAATATAAATGTATACTTATGCTTCCCGTTATTATTTTAACCAGGCTCATATCTGATCTTAACGTCCAACAAACCCTTTGTAATATCAATATAGTCCTTAATATAGAGTTATAAGCGTTACAATATAACTAACACACGACATCGTAGTCTGTCTTATTCTAGTCAGTTGCCCGTTGCCACTTTCACCTCACACTATGAGAAAGTTGCCATCAGTAGTTTAGAAATCCATTCAGTGTCTTTAAATACTTGTTTTGAGCTAGTTATATACCGATTTCGTTAGAGAAATTTCTCTTATTTATTATACAATCATAAATTTAAGTGCTTGCTTTATTTTACCATTCAAAGTTTATGAAGCTTAATATAAACGATAAATATATACTGTACATTTGTAGTATATTTAGAAAGTATAATGCCCATTTGAATTTAAGCTTAGACGAAACATTGTTCGGGCTTTATCACGAAGAACAATCAAAACTGTTGACCTCGATCGATCTGCTAAATGTCACTTGAAAATCATGTTGCCACGCGGAAACATCAGACCTTTAAGCCAGGGCAACAAAGAACTGCCAGAACAACAATACAAAATACGCAGATATCTATCATTGTAAAATTTAAGAGAAATCACGACCCACACAATGGTGGAAAGAAAAATATAGGTATTATTTTCATTGAGTAACGTGTAAAGAGATTCATAAGGCATAGATTCCTTTGTCGTAAACAATAAAGTAATGGTCCATAAACGTCCAAGTATTCAAACGTGTGGCTGCGATGATATCGCCGACAGCGTCGGATCAACGACAGCCTCACGACTCTACCTATACCACGACTACACATTTCGGCAAGCACTTTGCAGTAGAATATACACTAAAATAAATATTGTTATAAACATTTTATAGATTAACAATATTAAATTTATGGACATTATAATTATAAATGGAAAACTAAATCAGATGAAAGAAAAAGCAAGGATCATCAGGAATATATATGCTAATATAGAATACCTCATCTCAAATACTCACAAAATGACTATATTTACTAATTATATGAATTTGGATTTGGCACAAATGTCTTGTTGATAGGTTCTTTCATCTAATAAATAAAATGCAACTTGATATATATAAAATTTCTAGTTTATAAATAAAATATTAAGTAAAAATGTGAAATAATTTGAAATGTGAAACGTAAAATAAGAACCAATTCTTAACGAAAAAGCAAAAGAATGTTTGCAGATTCATTTCAAGTCTTGTGATCTGAATCTCAACTACGCTCAAGTACTAAGTTGCGCTACGGAATTCTATCCATCAACGACAAGATGTAAAAGAGATACCGGTGAATCGATTCGATGTTGCTGAATCTGAAATCGAGATCTCGGCGAGTGCATTTCAAGACGAATGCTCGGAACAAAGAGGAATCGATGAGAGCGGGCGAAGGGGTGTTGGGGGCAGCGACCTCCCCCTTCGGGCCGCGGTGCAATTTGTACATTTCAAGTGCACACAAAGGCAAGGCGAGGAGGTCGCAGCTTTGACAGAATTAACTTGTCCGTAGCAAGGGACTATGCAAGCATCACCTTTATTGAATCGCACGGACGAACGAGACGGAATTTTAGTTGCATGCAAATTTGTATTGCATGCAACGTAGCTGTTACATCGTTTGAAACTTGCTTTCTGTCAATAAAGATAAATTCACGAATAAACTTCTGTCTGTCAAAGGTTCGTGTATAAATTGAAATTTACGAGGGTATTCTATGTTTAGAATTTCATATTAACACGGATAAAATATCACGTTACCGCTTGACAATGAATGATGGAGTAAGAGGAAAAAGATAAAATAAAAAACAATACGTGGTCAAACGCAAGGTGAGTAAAACGCGCAATTACTTTATCATTGAAAAGATCGTCAAATATTCGACGACGATGCAAAAAGTCTAAATCTAAAAAGAGGGTGCCAAACATGTTTTTGTAAGATTATCAAAGCAAACAAAACGCGTACGTTTTGCAAAGTGAGACCACTGTAAACAAAGTGGGGCAAGCTATAACGACTCACTTGTTAGGCAATGGGTGTGCTCTGAATAACTACACAGAATGATGACGACGAAGCACTGTCGCCGAGATCTATCGCAGACAGATGTACTTATAATATTGTTAATTTATAACCTCGTCAATAATCATCCTTAGTTACATTGAAAATAATATAGTTTAGCATTTGATAAGTCAATATACCTTGGTCATCAGCTTATTATAAATATAACAAAATTATTTCTAAAAGCATACAACTATGCCAGTCTGGACCTATTTAAATCGCTGAAACAATTATCAATATGAAAGATAGCAGATATATCAAAAATATATTAAGGATAGAATAGAAGTAACAGGATGTTTTGTAAACATAACGAATGGTAATGTATTGGTAAGCGCACTTTACACAAAGTACTATACGTAAGTATTCTGTTATGCTGCATTAACTTTGTAAGCATAGGAAAACCAGATGACTTACAAAAAATATTATGTCAATAAATTGTATTATTAATTTATAACACGATACAAGTTATGTTTCTTTATATATTTATGAAAACTATATCTGTGATTTTTACAACTATACCTTCCTAAATTTCAACATTTTTATTATTACTAAGTATATATTAGACAGGCTCATAAAATATATGATGATCCACACATATTCAGTCTAAAGACTAGTAGAATATTTGAAATTAGAAAAAAATGTCGTTACAAATATTTCATATTTCAACAAGGCTGTCATACCTAGAGATTTCGCATTGAAGAAAAGCTAAAGCAAAAAAACGCGAAGTAAACAGAAGCTACGTGATTCACGTCACGCATACAATAGTTACTATTTACAGATATAACATTTTGTAGCTTCAATCCAATTCTTTGTTCGTAGCTTTTAAGCATTTTGTAGTTCAAAAACACAATAGATGTAATTTCAACCTATTCATAAAAACGACTTGATCATCACTGAGTTTCAACACAAAAACAATACCGAATGTTTGTCGTAAACGAACCAAAACGTGTTTACTTTCACATTGTACTGCATTGTTCACATTACTCATATCCACAACGTTACGAACAAAACTTGTTTCGATCCGATCTCACTAAAATATCTCGGAATACGCATACGGGCATTAATTACCAGCTTTGTATAAGTATACTAAAATAATAAAAAAAAAGTGATTGACAGCTAAAAGCAAACGTTAAATGCTTTTCAAACAAGTTAATTTTAATGAAATTAATGATATTTACGTAGCCTACGTACCTATATAGCATCCACGACAAAAATATAAAGTTGCGTCATCGTGCTAAAAAGCAAAGATATTCCAAATATTATGTCAAATTAACTTTAATTAATGATTATCTATTCGATTTTGGTCCATTTTAATTAATTCGAACAAATTTATATGATTCTCAGTTTTATAAATAATAAAAAATACAGGTTATCACAAACTGATAAACTTAAGAATATTATTCTTATATATACTTTACATCATCATGCCTTAATCATAAAATTGTTGAATTAAAAAAAAAACAAAAATTAAATTTGGTATCAATGACAATATTTATTAACATAATGATAGCTTTTTTGGTTTAAATGATTACAAATGATCGCATTGGTCTCGGAGACATCATCGTTGCATCTACAAAAAGCTATATTATCTGTAACCGGCTTCTACCAAATCATTCCCATTATGGAAAAAGTAGCCCGACTCAACGAGCTAAATATGTAGTTATAAGGCAACGTATTCGCATCTTAGTGTCCACTTTTTCTATCTCGTCAATTGGATGTTATACAAATAACTTAAGTTATAGGCATCATTACTTATAGATTCTTTTAGCGTATAAACAATTAGGTTAAAAGAAAAACTATTTAAGATCTCCATTCAACTTTAGTAAAAATAAGCTATTCTTGGTATATTTATCGTGAATACGCGAACCAACGCGAGATATGCAGCATATTATTACTCGTCTTGAAAAACATTTAAAACGTTGCCGACAAACTTAAAGCAGGTGAAGTGAATAAAACTCACCTTAGGGTCGAAACTAAAGGCAGTCTCCGGTCTCAACGGACACGGCAGGCCGCACTTACAAGTGCCCGTCGTTTGCAAGTACTCCCGGAGCTGGGTGAGGTTACTCAACGCCGTTCCACTGGGGCTAGAAGGAAACACGTTGGTTTTAATTATGTTTTTTTATATATTAACTACTATTTAATATTATAACTTATTAAACCCTACTTTCTATACGTACATAGTACAAGCATTTAGAGTTACGTATTAATATTTCTAATAAGAATAATTTCGATTTTACAGTATTTTAGGATACTTTTATATCTATGAATAATTAATATTTTCATAATTTATACATACATACATTTCATCACTGCATCGATATGTACGAAACACTTAAATATATTCCAAAAGCGAATAACTTTTCTAAATACTAACAATAGCAAATTCGTTTAAAATATCACCACCAATATATTTTTAATAACAAATTTATCAAATATACAACAATAAAAAATAGCCATATTTTTTATAATTCTCAGAACTTGGAACTGATTTGAAATGAATACAAAAAGTATTAATAAAAAATAATAATAAAATAAATCCCAAAAATTGTTTTACAAATTATATGTTATTAGGCATTCTTCTTATGTTTATAAATTACAAAAAAATATACTTATAAAATCATTTGTTATCTGTAATGTATACTATTATTAGTATACATAAATCATATGATACAAATGAGCATTTCTTCCATTTTAAGTGTTAATAATGTTTGTAAATTAATATATTTCTCTACAGTTAAAACAAAGTTAGTAAAATGATTAAGTATTCATATATATTTACATAAGTATGTAACGAAAAATTTCTTTCATCTTGTCATTCCTTATCTCAAAACATGTTTTAAGTGAGTCGATCAAATAAGAGAATCAAGATTACGTGATTACATATTCCGACACCGCAGTGTTTTTTGCGTGAAAATCGTGTAGCATTACTTACATACTCAAGTCACGATAAATATTTTAGAGGAATTACTTCGCTCCGGATGTATGGAATAGTTTCGTATTGGAAAGTATTTTTTTGGATGTTTGCAGTCTAAAAGTATCTCACTATAACATTACTTATACGAGCTACCTTATTAGATAGATATTATAAAGAAAATCAGAAGTACACAAAAATACCAAAGCACATAAGAGATGAGTACGTATACCTAAGTATAAATATATAATGCGTCCGTTTATCATTATAATTATGCAACAAAAACTTGTCATTGCGGTTACAAGGATAATAAAGTGTAAATTATAAAGTTATTATTATAAAGGATACCATTTATAAAAAGAAAGATAATAACTGACATTAAGCCGGGCGAGCTTCTCGTTGCCGATTTAAAAGGGGCGACTTATTTTATCATAATGGAACTTGACATTTTTATCCGATACGATTTTATAACATTTACTTTTGAAAGTCGAATCAGATTTTTACAATTCACGGTGACGTATTATCATCATCTCATTATTTATCAACTCGACTTGTTCATGATTCTAAAAATATCGACTGCCCCTTACGTTTTACGATTACCGAGTCAGAAGTTGCTTTCATTACGACTTCGGCATATCTCTTTTAATATGATGGGATGTTAAAGGTAGTTTCTAATTAATATAGTGTAAGCAGAGGGGTGAGATGCAGTGACTCGTACTAGCGATTGAAAGCGTATTTGCTGAAAGGGAACGATGCAAAGCTTCTAGTCAACCGTGTTGAGTCCTGTGATCAACTGACTGCTGCCCAGTCACTCAATAACAGTTAATTGGTTTTCGAACCCTATTTGCCTTTATCTCTTGCATTTTTGACTTCATTATGTAAGCAATTTGTATTCCTTTAAAGCGACTCGAGTAAATAAATTTTGAATAAATATTTTCTAAAAACGCTTAACTGGATTTCTTAACAATTTTAATCAAATTGGTCTCATTTTAATTTACTAATGTTAGATGTCCCGTTGACGCATTGATAACGCGTTACTTTGGCAACTTGTATGTCAAATACATAGTAATGTGTGTTACATTTATTTTATAAATTTAATATATTTTTAAGCATTATTTATAAATAAATATTATCATTGTGAACTCCTTCTCTATATAAATTATAACCGTGCCATATTTTATACACCTCTATTGGCATAATTTTTGCAAAAAGGTTTAAAAAAATTTTGCTTCACATATATAAATAACTAATAAAATATTAAACAATATAACAAATAAAATAAATAATACTCTTGAATTTGGTCACCACGCCTCGTGTAGCACGTACTAAATTCTACATATATTTTTTATTTAAAAAGATAGACAACACCTTGTCAGCGCGATACTCATATCGTTAAATTCTCTTTCATAAACGCTACACATGATAATTCAGTGATTGTTCACGGTCTGGAACACGGTAAAGGTGAGCCGCGACCACAAAAAAGATTTGTTTGTCTTTTTTGATTCTGTTTACTTTTTATTGCGGCTTTGACCACTATATGCGTGTTCGCGGTCGGTCTGCCTACCCGGTGAAATTTGCTTTATGCATCGCATGAAATGTTTTGGGGGAACGTGTACATAGACAGCTGCCGATAATAATTATTTAACACGCGAACCCTTTTACACCTTGCACGCGCTATATCGCTTAGTTTCCGCCAAACAGCAAATTTAAACACAAAATAACATGTGATTAATGTGAAACGTAACACTGGCTACTAAGTAAGCGTCAGTTTAATTAAGTTGACATTACCATAATCAATTTGCCAGTAGTCATGCATTTCAATTAAGCTACAGGCATGAGAAGCTTTCAAGTGCCGCATCAAATTTGATATCGATTTAATAGATGTATGCAAGTATAATCATATTAAATAATATAATAAATATAATACATTATAATACGATACTTTATAATACGAGTTCATAGTTCACTCCACCGCGTCTATATAAAGAGACAAATTCCAGAAGATGTACTTATTGACTATTATAAAAAAGGGTATTCAGAGAAAACCTAGTATCAAGGCACTCTGTTGACTCCTGTCCGTCCGAAACATTGCGCGATGAGTGGCGAACCCAACGCCGCGCTATATTTAAATATAATAATTCTCACAAGTGGAAATCAAACTTACAACCCATCGGGTTTATAGTCGGACGCTGTCTCACTGTGTCATGAATACCTCTATATATGTACAATAGCAGAGAATTTTTAGTACAGATATTATTTTTAACTACATAATTGACTTAAACATAGGTTTATTTAAGTCAATTATGTAGTATCACGGGACCAAAGCACATAGTCGTCGAAGGAACGGGATCAAGTGTTAATATAAGTATTTCATTAAGCATAAAATAAGCACTAGCCTTAATCTATAATATAAAACCGGAATACTTTTAAATTTACAAATTATTTAAAAATTTTCCTGTTAGCCTAATTCCTTGTATACGAATAATGAACTATTGTAATCGATGATTCAAACTGATGGTTCCAAGAAAACAGAGTCGGTAGAAACAAGAAATGCTTAAGCAATTACGAACATCTGTCGACTGATGTCCTTGATGGTGAGAACGATACCTAGACTATTTTAAGCGTTTTAATATGAAACATTTTGCTGTAATTGTATAAATTTTAAACATCTACTTTGAACAAAGTAGAATTGATAAATATTGACTTTTTATAAAATAACTTGCGTATTATACACTACGTATAAATAATAGTCATTATAAAGTTTATAAATAGAGTAGTAGCTCTTTTTTCCACTTGCATTAAGATATCTTTAGGATTATCGCTAATAAATACTTACATTCTTTTTAAAGTCTCATTATAGTTAATACATTGACGCCAGACATCCTTGTCAGCCTTATTTATCTATCCTCATTATATTTTTTTCTTTAACCTTATTATAATTACTCATTATCTTGTATAAAAATAGAGTATTACACTATTTTATTTCGTGATATTGATCTTTATTCAAATTACTTTGACGTTGTGAATAATAACGATTGAAGATTATTTTGGAATTTATTATTTGTGGGTGTTTTTGTGTTTGATAAACTAAGATTGTGTTATTGCTTTAGACAAAACCACAAACTAAACAGATTAAACGTTAAGTACATATATTATACTGGTGGTTGTCCACGTTTGCATGGACTTGGCCGTATCTATAAGTACTACGACTACCCGTTGATATTGAAACATACTTTTAATTTGTCTGCATTGAAACTGCATTTACCGCAGCTTTGTAGCATTAAATTCTTTAAATTAATATTGCCTTTAATATTTAGTGGTTACCAAAATACAGTAGATAAATTGCATTTAAATCGATTTAACCTTTTCCGAGCTTAGCGCGCACAAACGCAAATACAAGCCATATAGAAAAAAAAATTATATATTATTTGTTTTTGGTTTTATTATGTAACAAATGACCTCAATAATAGTTTTTATAACATATCGTCTATGTACAGACTGATCATTATCAGTTACATTTTTATTATAATATACATGGATGATTAATCCGCCACTAGCTAATAACAATAAACTATTTAAATATTATATTTGAATAAGATAGAATATCATAAGATTTCCATTATCTAGTAAGTAGAGATTCAAAATAAATTAATATTTATTATTACATTGTACTTTACGTTCCATAATTGTAAACAAGATAAACTACAATAAGGCAGTAGAAATATTAAAGCCGACTCAAAACCAACAGAGGACAAACCGTTATTATGTACTGTCATTGTGCATTATAGCAAATTAGGACCAATGACACACAACGGCCCATTTGTACCAACATTGTGTTTGACATTCAAAGTGTTAATATCTGATTGCTTGTCCTAATAAAACGATTAGATTATAAATAGATTGATCTTATTCTTTACATGCTAAACTTGAATACATTACGTCGTTTCTTTAGAAAATTACTGGTTTAACGCACATTTACTAGCGTTAACATAAGATTAAGTTGTAAGCCGGTATTACTTCTAATAATAGGAAAGAACTGACCACCTGTTAGAGAGGCCACATGTAGGCTCATAAATTGTAAATAATGTTGCAACACTTGTCTAAGAGATTTAAAATTTTGCTTTACGTAATCCCAATAGAACGTGTGAAATACATTCATTAGATTCAGATTATTTAATTAATATTATTTTGATATCAGTTTTTGTATTAAAAAGTACTAAATGTGTGTTACAGTTTTCATAATGTTCATATAATACTTGAATAAACCTTACTAACAAAAGACACTCATAACCTATAAACATAATCTATATAACTATGAAATTAAAGATAACTAAAGAGAAATGCGAGGTATTTTTTTCTATTGTTATTTTTTTTTCAAAAACAATGTATCTTTTTGCTGAATATCCATTCCCTGTATTAATAGTAACAATAGATCAATAAGCAAGTATATTAGAAACCTTTTTTTATCAATCCATATAAGTAATAAAATCAAATTTATGTTGCTTGCTCGCACGAAGCGTTGTATAATTTCATCCTACTTAGAAACATTATTGTCGAAAATACGAATAAAACGAATGGTATTGTACCGTTAATATAAGCAAATAGAATACGACGTGGTTGTCATTTAATAGATCTATGAAATGTGGAGCTAGCTCGGTGATTGATCTCATTTCCTTTGTGTTCTACGGGCGAGGCATAGTATAATGGCTGAAATACTTTGGCGCTAAGCCAACATCAACTGCAATACATTGACGAATCAAGATTCAGTTAAATCCATACAAAATTTGGATTTAGATTCGACAAAAGAGATTTGTATTGTTTTCAAAGATTATCGTTCCTTGCTCTTCAAATCTGGTAGTAGATGTATGAACAGCTACAATTTGCGTATTAGGTATTAATTTGGTGTTTTTTTTAATGTATTATTTCAAAGCTAAATAACTGATAATAACAGGTAGATAAGAACTGAACTTATTTTAACAAATTGTAAAAAACATCAAATTTTATACAATTAAATTCACATTTAATCCCGACTATAAAAATATAACACGTTCTTATTTCAAAAAGACCCAAAATCAACGTAAATTGTCATAATGTAATATTTTAAATAGGTCTACTAATTTATTCTGAACAAAGATTAAATTACTCGAGAACTGTTAACAGCGTCATAGCATTCTCAAAACTCACAACATTATCATTATGAAAAGGGACTGTGACATATTTGCTGATTGATATTCGCGGCGGATCTTTAGACACGGGTAAGGCCTTTGATGGGCTAACGTCCTTTATCGAACGACCCCGACCCATATCAAGCTCCCCTCGCATGAATAAATAAAAGCTCAATTTGTAGCTCGCGCTTAAACGAAGCATCGATATAACGTCACCGCTCTTAAATGAACCCCACGATTGGACCAGCTCACTACACTTGAAAAATAAAGTCGAGGATTCTTCACTCCACAATGGGTCGACGACACTTGGTGTTTGGGCAAATCGTGTAAAATGTTGAAAAGTTGCTTGCCCCTCTTTAGTTTTCTTTATTGAATTGTGTCCGTTTAATTATACGTTTTGTATTTTATTCGTAAAGTGACAGCTAATAATTAAAATAAAAAAATGAGTAGGTATATGTATGACTAAGCGATATACAAAGTCTAAAGAAACTTGTTTTAGACTGTTTCATAGTCTTATCGGCTTCTAACTGTAATTGCAATAGTTCATGAACTAATCGCGTAGCTTAATCAAATTATTAAACTTTTAGTGTGTAGATCTAGTAAATTTTTAGAACAAATTCGTAAGTCACAAGTTCGACACTCATATAAGACAAATATTTTAATATTAACACCACCATTATATGTTGTTTGTATCAATTTATCGATATATAATCACATATAATCACAGATATTAATTGTTTTAATAATATAACACTTAATGCATATTTAATAAAAACAATTATTAAGTTAAAAAAACCCAATCGTAACAATGATCGGTTACTTATCCCAAAGAGCCGATACCTTTTTTAGGCCGTGAAATGTTTCATCATTTAAACTATCTTTTGGGAGGTCCATTTTTTGCTTCCTATAATGAACTCGTAAATCTTCGCCTACTCATACTAAAGAAATCTTAATAGAAGATACCGACATTGTCGAGGACTTTGGTCGTCACTTAAATGTATTAATACTTAGCTTAGCCGTGAATATAAGTAACACAAAAAGGCTAACTGTATATGCTTTCCTGATCTGATAAGGCAAAATACAGGGTACGTTCACAATCAAACACGTCACGTTTTAATTTGAACAATTGGACATTCGGTTCGTTATTTTTAATAACAAGTAAGTACTAATATTTCTTTATATATTATTAAAATTCTAAGCATTATAGTCTTAAGTTGTCATAGGAAAAAAAATAATTAAATAAGTAAATGTAGAAACCGACCGTGACGCTGTATATAAGCGTCTGACTATAAATGTGGTTGTAGGTTTGATTTCTACTCGGGGGAGTGGTGATATTTATAGATTATTTTCATTTCTCCGTTCTGGCAAACAAAGCGTGGCGTTAAGTTTTCCTCTCAACGCGCAATGTCTCGATTTCGAGAAAGTACTCTTGACACTAGGTTGTCTCTGACTATTACGAGGGATAGAGCGAGAGGCTGTGACAAAAAAAAACAAATGTAGTAATATCCTAAAAACAACTCATCAATTCTAATTAAAATGCAGGCCTAATCGAGTAATAACGATCAAACAACTAATGCAGATACGGTGATAAGTGATTTTTTTTTAGCTTCACGCTTCCCGCATAGCAGGGTAAACAGAAAGTACCTAGTGTCAAGACACTCTGTACTACGCTTTCCACTGAAGTCGAGACATTGCGTGTTGAGTGGTGGAACTCAACGCCGCACTTTGTCTTTATCAGAGCGAGGAAGTGAAAATAATTTTTAAATATAATCACTCCCCCGAGTGGGGATCGAACCCACAACCGGTCGCGTTTACAGTCAGACGTTGTCAGACTGCGCCACGACCGGCCTCTAACCGGTCTCTATAAGTGATTTAACTATTAATATATTTTTGTTTTTAGGTAATCACAGATTACTATCAGCCATCAAGTAGCCCTAAACATAAAATTCAAAAGCGGACGCCTAGTCGCGTGAGAGTCGTTAGTGCTTAGTCTGATGTACATTTTATTGTTTGCAGTATAATGAGTCACTACGGGAAACCCTTTCGTGACTCAATACGCAATCGCAATATAATAATTAGGTATAATATTGATATATGTTGTATTATCGCTTTCGCGGGAAACACGCAACGCTTACATTAACTTTTACAATTATATAAGGAATTAAGTAAGATTTTTGCAATATTCATCTATGAATAGTTTTTATGAAGAAAATAAGAATAATTTGGACCAAACCGACGAAAAGGTTTACCTCTTCCAGGAAATAGGCATAAAAATAACTGAACTATAAAGTAATTGCCACGAGTGAATATTGAACTCGTTTTCGTATTTACAGACTTCTGTCTCAATGCGCCATGTTGGCCTCAATAATATAATTTAGTTGCTTATATAATAGTCTAGGTGTTATCATAGATGCATTGTTAAAATAAAATCATAAAGTTACCTTACTTTATTGTACCAGGATCATCATATAGATAAGTTTAGTAAAGCTTAATGAGTTCGCAGATAACCCGGTTTATGCTTTGGAAGGGACGTTGAGCAATCTGTCGCGTCATTTCAAGTAATCAAAAGTCTACAATTTAGATAACTAGTCTAACTTAAAGATTAAGTATAGTTCATTACGCAGCTTAAAGCTTCAAACTTTATTTCATCAATCACAATATTCCACTTTATAAAAAAAAGTATTGATCAGCACAGTAAAATAAAAAGTAAAGAAACAACACTTTCAAATACTTAATACTTATAACAATACTTAATATGAACAAACGTTCGAAGTTAAGTAAAAAATCAATAAAATAATATTCGCATCCAACAACATGACGTATGTGGTATGCTTTAAATAAAATAAACAGCAATATGAAATAACAAAACCAATAACACCAATCTGACTCGTCGATCGACACAGTAGAATTATTAACAGTTCACGTATACCTTACGCTCTGCGTGACACTTTGTCTGGTCTCGTCGCTGTTAATATTTTATTGTTTTAAAACACAACGAGTTTTCTATTGACATGCACGCTTTTTTCTCGTTTCGGTTTTATGGAGGCGCAATTGGTACGCGCCTGAATGAATCAATGGATGATAGTTCAAATAGCACTTGGGCTTTACAAATTGAAGTGCAAAGAAATTGCAATTTGAAGTGGACTGAAAGTATTAAGCAACTAGGCACTCTCTGCCTCATCTCACAAATTTTTGGTTATTCCAGAAAAAACATTTATAATATAAATCTATAAAATTTCATTAACTTTGCAGTATATAACCGCGTTACCAAATTTTTTAATAGAGCCACGTGACATTACAGTAGTTAGGTAATGTTTTAGTCAAGATTACTTATCCATACTTAGTAGGACAAATTAAACATGTAAACGCACGAGTTAACACTTTTTCAAATTAGCTTATGTTAAGCAAGCAATGTGTATACAGGTTTAGCCTCATTACGTTACGCAACTAGTTTAAAATGTTCATTGCTTTATTACAGTTCACATCTCTATTAATCGTACGTATCTCTAAGCATTAGCATTCTTGCGGAGGATTCTTCTTCATTACCTCATTGAGTCAGTTTTATGTTAAAACATAAGACCGGCAAATGTTCGAATAATAGAAATTACTTAATTATAAAAAATATAATTACCTATTGCTAAAATTGAAGCCACAGCCATAGCGTGTATTTTAGTCACTTCCCAATTGTGCCACAATGGCCGTTAGTAATAGAATTTTAATATATTCATATTCTACAATAGTATATCGGTTTCTAATGATAATAATATTCATAGAAACACGTCAAAGTAACACAATGTCAAAGAATTAATTGACCAATTAAGCCAAGGTATTGAGTTATGAATCCATAAAATATTATTATTTTTCCTTTTTTTTTCTAGAAACTTGATGTTCTCTTATTTAATAGTTTAAAAATATATAATTTAAATAAAATTTATATAAATTTCATATTCTTATTACTTAACATTAAAACTTTTTTTAAAAAACAAAACCTAAAACCGTATGTGAAAAAGTATTAGCACTGCTCGTATCATCAAAACATGTCAAGTTTGTAGAGGGGACAATAGAAATTGTGTTTCACACGACTGTGTACCAACATTGAAGGTGTCCCTAACAGGTCTCTCTACGTAAAAGTTAACGTTGTCAATAAACAATTGATGCGGCGCCACAAATAAGGTATTCAATAGGGAGGGGAATATAATCCTATATCATTTGCTCTATTTACCGATTATCGTGTTACTTAACGTCACTATGCCCTAATAGTTTTATGGGGAGGCATTGTTAAATAAAAGTTACTAATATTGGTCAATTATTGTATACGATATCAATCGTAAATTGTTTGCACAGTGGATATAAATAAGTTATATTGTTACTAGGAAAAATAATCACATAATATAATATTTATACTATACATATCGTATCTTATTTTTAATAGAAGTCATTGTCTACTAGGATTCTAAAGCACTTTAAAATACACGAATAGTCTACTCTAACTAAGTGAAGCTATTGTAGCAGCAGATTAACATTATACGTTAGTAGGTACTTCACTAACCACTTTGAATGCTCATTACAAATACAAATGGTTGTACCGACAAAAAATAAGTGCCATTATTTTATAAGAACAACACTAAGATAAAATTAATCTCTACATTCTATCATTATTTCAAATGTTAGGTTTGAAAATTGTTTTATTCACCGTTCCGACACTCAATTACGTGAAATATCAAATTGCTAGTAATAACCGCACCAACACGGTTAATACGTACCTAATAAACACGTCAGTTATCGTAGAAAAGGGTGAATGGCCTGCAAGAGGCACACGAGCAAGCTACCTGCATTCACCGATTTGCTAATTATACTCTACGATAGAGCCGAACAAAATATAGAAATAAGTTTTCTTATTTATCTTAACTAACCACACTTGACTTTTTATGATTTGGCATAAAATATTACTCTGCAACATAGCAATATAACTTTAAAAATAATTTTAAAATTCAATGTGTACACAAACATTTGAATCTTTAAAAAAACAAACTTAATGAGGCAAACATTTATTTTGTTAATTTCAAAACGATTACATTGTGTATAATAAATAACATATGAATACTGTTTGAGCTATCAAAAACACAAGTTCTTTATTATGCACAATACGCGTTCGACTTGAATAATTTAATTCAAGGCCAAAGTAGCGACATGTGTAAACAACTTAGCGCAGAAATTAAAATTCATTATGCGAAAGCCACATCTAGAGCACACAAAATGTTGCAAGTCGGGTTTGCTCATCCGCACCTGCTCGAGTCAAGCTTGGCGATGCAACCCTTGAGCGTGCTTATTTTTAGTTTAGCACAATGTAAACACTTTTTGTTAGATTCGCTTAGTAGCCTTGAGTCATTCCTCTTAGCAACGTCTGTGGGAACGAATTGAGAGTACACGTTTCGTTTTGTTCTGTACGCCTGTAGCCCATGTGAGTACGCATCCGGCACTCACATTGTAGCCTGACACGACATCGACTGTTTATTTATCAACCTTTGTTATAAGATACAAGATAAATGACGACTGCACACGCAGAACGTTTCAAACAAATCTTGGTTAATACTCTACATGCTGTACTTAATAGCTTTTGTTTAGTATTAAAGCTGTATCGATTTTATCAGTGACATTATCTATTCGATCTACACTAATGCCAGCTAAAACCCTATCACAAATCTATTTGCTTGTCAATTAGTTGCAAAATAGTAAATAATAAGAATCCTACGTGTCTCATACTGTAGCTAAGTTTATTTCACCTAAGTTTATTTGTACAAATGACATTTTTACGAGAAACAACTTTTAATAGTTAAATAAAACATTTAGTAAGAGTAATAGTTTATAAAGAACTAGATTATTATTAAATTCCTTTGAATAAGTAGCCTTTGTGCTATACAAAGCTCGACGCATCCAATAGAAAGATTAATAACCATGCAATATTTCATATCTCTTACAAAACTATAAAACATTTCATTTTAACGCGCAGAAATTGTACGGGTAAATTACGTAGAGGATTTAAGACTAGGACGATGAGTTACGAGTGTTGCGACTAAGACTCTCATTTTGTTGTGATTACAAAAAAGTGTACTGAAGCGTTAGTACAATTACGAACATAAATCCGCTTCAGATAAGATTTTTTTTTATAAAATCTTATATTTACTGTATAGTGAGGTAACGAAATGAAACAATATTCCGTTTGGCAACCTTACAGTGTTTTAAATGAAAAGACGAATATAAAAAAGGAGAGGTATCAGAATATTTTTTATATATTGTATATACTTCAGTCTTTACGTTTATTTGCACAGATAGAAAGAAGTCAAGATATTCCGTTGGTAAACTGTTTAAATTTAAGACGAATTACGTGTTTAATGGCGGAATTGAAATGAAAACATAAACAGCTATGCCTCTTTAAAATATACTTAAGTATGTATTATATATTTCTTGATGTTATCAAAACCCACACCATCTCATATACGGTTGTGACACTTCCCAATAACACTGCAATGGCTACAAATAGAAAAGCTAGTCTCTGCCACAATTAATTAAAAAATAAACAAAACGTTAGGTAAAAATATAATAACGAAGCACCAGTCTAACAAATGTCACAGAACTTGTTTGGCAAGCAAAACAACTTTTTCATATAACATATACCTAATAAATGATTCAACTTTACAGTCAATTTTAAAACAATCTTATAAAACAAGCTACAACCAGTTGAAGCTATTATTTTTTAACAAGATGTGATAAAAAGTATTATCATAATATGTTTATTTTTAATTTAACAACTGCTGTTGTTGTGATCCACTAGATTTAGTATGGACGAAAGAAGATTAGAAAATAAACGATTACGATTATGTAACGAGGCATAAATGTCTTATTCTAATAATAATTTGACCAAGAAATCTATTTTTGGAATATAACACACTAGAAAAAAGTATCTATTTTAAAGAGCCATATGTATATATGTCTATATCACCGTCTTCAGCTTTTAACCATAATGTGTCTATTGAAACTATCCATATACCATTTGGAAACACTTAAAACGATTTTCTTTGGATATAAAAGTTAAGTCAATGTTACGAATCGATACAACAGAATAATCAACTTTATTTCTATACAAATTTTTAATTTCTTAATCATTAACATAATGCTTGTGAAGTTTAATAGTCACTTGAGAGTGAGGTAGGTAATAATAATACACCATCAATTATACGCTGAGATTTAACAAGCAATAAAATTATCGTCGTGTTAAAAACTCGCCATATTTCCAATTAACGGAGCGAGGAATAGCCGAAACGTAATGCTTGTATCGTTTATTTGTTAAACCGAGTCCCAGTCCGCCTAGCGTGGGTAGTGCCTCATTAAATGGGGGCAATAAAAAATCTTCGACTCGCTTACGTAACCCGTATTATTTCCGTGTCTGATCGTATACGTACATACGCAGTGTATGATCTTCAAACTGTTATTTTAGATGAACAAGATTATAAATTAACGTAATCGTCATTACACTATAAATGTTTTACGACTGGATATACGCAGATTTATCATAGTTTTATGAATTTCAGCTGTAAATAAGGTTTAGTATTTAACGGTTCACAATAAAATCTCTATAAAAGATGGTCAGACGACAACAATATTAAAACTTTTTATAGTCCCATATTCTTTGGTAGAAAATTATAAACTAAACGTTAGACGTAATAAATTGCTTTTGTAATGTGAAAAAAAATATGAATTTCGTAATTCTTCTTAGGAAATAAACAAGTCCAATTAGTTTAAATTCAGAAACATTTCTAAAAATTAAAAGTATAACTAATATATAAGACCTTGAAAGTACTCTGTATATTAATGTCCGTTCACAATTGCGTTGCTAACCTTGAGCATTTTTTTATTTTATAATACTACCTATTATTAAGACTTCGTTTGAATGGAAATATATACTTCTAGGTTAGCTGATAATTTGTTTTTTAACACACTTTTACTGAGACTTATTCTTATACTTTAACTGTAGCTCGTCCTTGCCATTCCAATAAAAAAATAATAGTGTATTACTTTGCTTCCCCTAATTGTAATAAAAACAATATCCTAAAACTTCTACCCTACGTAACGTCTAAATTGAGATATCTATATTTAAAAATAGATCTTAATTTCTTTAACATTAAGCCAAATCAAAACATAGTCGTATATCTAAAAGAGACTACAAAAATAAATATTATTAATATTATACACAGCATGTTTCCTTTTCTTAACAAAAAGCACTCGACATCGCATACACACAACACAATATCAAATTCACATACTATAGACATACTTAATGTCAGTATAATGAATAGAGCAATAAAACGATAATTTAAATGTGCAAAACATGAGATAATACTAGATAAACTAAGCTGTTGACCGAATTTCAAATCCTTCTATGGCTTAAAGAAATAATTAAATACAATTTATTTAAACCAATAAATAACAATAATTAATATTCCAACCTTGACGTAATCTGTAGATGACCATCAATTTATCGTATATGGTTTGAGATCAGATAGCTCAGAAATGTGACTATTAACAATTCTTAATTCCCTCTAATTTATTCAATTAATTGAACACCGTTGATAAAAACCGAACATTGAAGCAATGTTCGGTTTTTATCAACGGTGTGTTCGGTTTTTATCAATCTTTAGTGTGATAGTGCTCCTGTTATATAGGTACATATTTAAAAATATCCTACCTACATTACATTTGATAATTAAACATATAAAAATATTATAATAAATGAACAATACAGCCTTAATTTGAATTTTCTTTGAAAGGTATTATTATTTTAATCATTGAAACTCGACAACCTGAAGTATTAAATGATTAAGTCCAAAAAACAATAAAAAGAATCCACACAAAGTATGCTAAAGTTTATTGGGCTTTGTTTTATTTTCATGATATTGTATTACACAATAGCCATTCATCAGAAGCTGGGACCGTAAATCGCAAATTAGGAACATTGTAAAGTTTTACTGACTTCTAACGACCTCAGGTAAAGCTCATATTTCTTAAAGAAATTCAATAGACAAAAAAGACAGATTACTTTCAAAAGGTTCTCTTACCATAATTTATGAATCTTCAATTTTAACGTCTACTAGAAACGAGATGTGCGAGATAATTTTTGCAGTCTTTGTATAGATTCAAGAAAAGGGATTTTCCGAAATCTATAGGATTGTATGAGACGTGCTGGACAAATGCTAGCAGAAGTCATCAGAATCATCCGCTCCAAATGCAATCCTGACCATGTTCCTCTGAATCATGGACAAAGTCCACTCTACTCTTACAATAATGACATCAAAAAGAATTAACGAAAAACGTCTAGATAAAAAAAAATAAAAAAAAATTCGACAATTGCGTATTTCGTGCAAAAACAAAGAAATTTCAAAAAAATCACACGGCGGGTGGCGAGTAGCGACAAACGCGATGAAATTACGAATGCAACCCATTGTGACGTTTGTAAAGAAAGTCGGAACGAATTGTAAATCGGATCAGAACGTCGAGTGACGCCCATCGAATACGTCGAAACAATCGATATCCCGTGTGGTTATTGAATGCCGACCATCCCGATTGTGTCGTCACAAAAGACGCAAAAATTCCATAGAGCTTAATAAATTCAACATTATAAAGGAGCGATTTTTGTTTATTATTCTCAGACCATAAATCAGTTGTGCAATAGAAGTCAATAAAAGAAAAGATAATTTACAAGAATGTCAGACAAGTCGCACAGCTGTTGGACTGACCATATGATCTGATAGAAGGACTGATCTAATATGAAGG
Organism: Dryadula phaetusa; assembly: GCA_032432895.1. Taxonomy (NCBI): domain Eukaryota; kingdom Metazoa; phylum Arthropoda; class Insecta; order Lepidoptera; family Nymphalidae; genus Dryadula; species Dryadula phaetusa. The sequence goes on from JAOYRS010000029.1 coordinate 4,443,322, forward strand.
CACGTTGTGGTATTTAACACTGTTTGGTAACATTCTTCTAAATCATACTTCTAAACTTGGAAGCCTCACCAAGATAAGCCATTATTTATTACTATGACAAGTAACTTAACGCATTCATCCCCGTTTATATTTACATACGAGCTATTAAATCCCGCCCAAGATGCATGAGTAACAGTATTGTTCGACAAAGCATTATGCTGCCAATGACAGATAAGAGCTGTGTAATGAGTACAGCGACCTACAAAGGAATCTAAGAGCGCCCCATGCGCGACATCGCGTCCAATTTAAATAAAACGATAATATATCTAACAAAGCCTATTACTACAAGCGATCCACACATATTATCATTTAAACAATGAAGAAGGCAGCAATCAAGCCCGATTTGATTTTCCAAACAACTGCACAAAATAAACCCACGCGAAAATAGTGGGAGGATAATCTGTTCAAATTAGAGAGTTCCTGTTGCTGGGAAATTGTTGGTTAAGTGTTTGTGTGAATGCAGTTTCTCCTAGTGTATGATGAAACAAAGTTTTAAATGATTCGAATCGGCAAATAAAGTCGCCAACATAGCATGAGTCTGTACATCTTGAGCAAAAACTGAACTTGGTGATTATTACTTACAATTTACAAGCGTTAACGTCTACTAAATATTTTTATCGTTTGTAATTATTTACAAATATTTTTATTACTCTTGAGTTCTATGTATTCCTATTTAGCTTTGAAGTATTATATTATAATTTTTAAGTCTATTTAGTCGAAAAAGGAAAACGTAACAAGATGCAAGAAAAATTATACATATAAATTACTACAATTCTATCAATATAAACTAAAGCAATTCTTTACGTCGATCTGTTTGACCATAAACGCGACCATAAAAATTATATAGCGATAAAAATGAGTTTATATTATAAATATTATGTACGGTTAGAAAATTATCTCTCTTCACTTACACCAGTGCCTGCGTCCGCACAGCTGCCCGACTGGTTTGTCCACTTGTGCCGGATTGATTTAACGTAAACGCACGATCTCAACCTCTTTTCTCTCTATACCGTCCTGGTACTTCATTATCGATTTATAATCTTCAATATCATCAATTAATTTTATTGGAGTCTTTAAAGAAATAGACTCTATTAATTTATGTTCATAGTAATTAACATTCTTATCAAAGGTACATATTGAGGAACTTTACATTTAAATGTAAAATAAACTAATAAAATAGCCATAAGCTATAAATTCCATACTAATACGACAATTACGGAGACACTTAAGTCATACGCCTTAGAAAAAAAAGTCCTTGCTAATGCGATATGCTTATTAATTATCAAGGTTAAATGAAATATACTCGCATTTGCGATAATTGTTTCAAATGTGCTATAAAACGTAGCACAACTAGAAACATAATAATTTTCAAAAAGCAATATTATTTTTGATGTTTTTTTTTATATTTTCTTGAGTCTCTACATTCTCTATATTGGAACGACACCGTTTTAGATAGCGGAACCTAACATCGCATTCTCAAATCCAAGTGAAATTTAATTATGAAAAAATAACACTTGAAGATATTTTTAAGTGTTACTCACTCCAAAACAATATATTTAGAAAACATCTAAATTGAATATATAGCATAATGAACAAGACAATGTGGACAAATTCCAAGAGAGGTGAGTTCAAATCCTGCTCTGTACAAATTTTATGTTCTTAAATATTTTCTTTAAGAATTATATTTAGAATCACATATATTTAAATTCAAACTAATAACATTGAATGATATTTTTCCTTGTCTAACTATTTATAAATAAACTATTTACTCATGTCTTTTTGACATAAATTGTTTTTGAATAGAATTTAGTCCTAAAGGTCCTTTATCCATTGTAATATTACAATGTCTACAGTGCTGGCTAAACCTTGAAATCTAAGAAAAAAAAATTAAAATAGTAATAAAAATACCAAGTTAGATATTTGTGACAACAATTAATATAAATATAGTTCCAAATGCAAATGTAAGGTCCATTAACATGTTTATATAAACACAATTGAATGTCAGGTTATACCAATTAATGTGATATGTAAAAAATAATATTTATTTACTCGTAGGAATTCTGGCTTTATTACTTATAAAACACAAAAGAATCATACATATAAGGAAAAATGAATATTAAAAATCTCTTAGTAAGTACTCAGTAGCTCATTATTATATAATTACATGTAATGTTGATTAAAGTCAATATACAGAACAAGGACTAAAAAATTGATAATTAATGATACTTTTAATTTTCTTGTTTGTTAAAAAATATAAGTTATTGCAAAGTGTGAATTTCATATTAATTAATTTAATATAAAACTAAAAAATATGGAAATATTAGGACAGTATTTTAATATTATGATTAGTCCCCATATTTGAGGTCAAATTGTAAACATTGAAATATTTATTTCTCAGTTCTAGGTTTAATATACAAGTGCTTTATAAAGTGTAGACAGCCTTGGTAATAATTTAGAAAGCTTCTCACCTTCAATTTATAGAAAGAATCTTGACAGTGTATGTAGAAAAAAAAATTGATTTTTTTTTTAATATTTAATAGGGATTGCTTTTATTAATTATATTTTCTTTTTCTTTTAAAAAAAATCTTTTTCTTTTAAATTCTCATATAGATAAATTATTAAGTTTAGGTTTTAACAAATAATATTACTGTTAGACAAATATTTGCTTAAATCTTATAAGACTGTAAATAAGTGTACTTACTGAATAACAGTTAGTTTCTAAAACAAAACTTTATATATTACTTTTTTTCTTAAGAACTAAGTAGTTTAAGATCAGTTTAGTAATTAAATTCAATATACATACCTGACATAGAGTACAGAAGACCCACTCACAATTCTTCTCCAACCGAGTGGCACAGTAATAGTTTGTGGAATTTCACTTTGCACTCTTAAGTCAGAAGTTTCCTGCGGCAAAACAGTTGATGGCAGAACTGCCAGCACCACACCATCAGCCGTCCTAACTAGCTGAGGTGCTTCACCCTCACTAACTATTGACCTACTCACACCGATCTGTTGATTAAGTATATTCAAACCTTGATTTACAATTGACTGGTGCGACACACTTTGTTCTAACAATTGGTAGTTCACAAACTTCCCCACTGAGACCGAATCATTTGCTCCCTCATCACTTTGCACCGTACTATCAAACTGATTCTGATTGTGTACTGGTAACATAGGCATATTATCTGGCAGACATCTTGCTGGATATCCTAACTCAGATTGCAGCGGCACTCTGGCATACGAGTCTATATTACTCCAATCAGGGTTATCAGAATCTCTCTTGGTCACTTGCCTGTCATTCTTGCTGTCCTCATTCCTCAAGTTTTCCTTCACATATGTCTGTGGAAAGTAGTCCTCTCTAGTGTTTTCGGATTCAGAATCAAAAGGCTTGTAGTAGACAGTAGGGGTGCTTCTTTCGTGTTCGATCTGTCGGTAGAGTGGGTTGCTATTTATCTGCTGCACGTTCTCGTAGAGGGTGTCAAGCGGATGGGAGTGCGGCGGGTCGGGGCCCGCGGCGGCCGCCTCTAGCTGGCGCGCCTCGGCCACGTACACCAGCACGCGCGGCGCGCCGGCCACGCCCGCTCGCGGCGCGGCCACACTCGCCGGCTTCGACATCTCGTACGAACATCACACGCCACATAAGCCCGCTCACCACCTGAACGCTGACCCAGGCTCTGCCGATCTAGCGGACGAAACGCGATTCCACCTCGCATCGCTTTCCGCTCGGTCATCGCTCGATGCTCTCGCTGTACAGGACCGCTGCACCATCCTCGGTTCGCTTTTTATGTATCGATGTCATCAATTTCCTCTTAATTACTTTATGGCGGGCACGACAAATAGCTCTTAATAGTTTTATGGCGGAGCCTTTTTCGGCCCCATTGTATAATATAATAGGTCATAAAATGTTTAGAAATCACTTAACACTACCGAATTTTAATTTCTTGAGATAGAATCCATATTGACACTTCAGAATGTAAAAAGGTCACAGAATAAAAAATATGTTCTTCATCTTCAACGTGAGAGAAGATTCACTGACTTTGTAATATTCCTTTTGTCTGATGTTTTTACTATTGTAACACAAATTATTGTTTTTCATGAACACTATAAACACAAAAAAATAACTCGCATTCGCAATGCGATGCCATCAAAGTGAAACACTATGAAGAACAACGAATGAAATCACCCTGACTATGATATACGGCTAACAGATAAAGGTAGTTAAAACTATTTCTTTTGAGTGTTCCTGTATAAGCTTTACGATCAGTTGGGTTATAATAAAGTTATGGCTACCTCGTACAAATAAAACGACCAATAAAATTCTCTAAATATTGTTGCTGTCGTGTATGTGATTGGTTAAATTTACTGTTTCAAGTTTAAGTACTGGCTATAGTGAAACTACCCGAAAGAGTAAAAGAGATAAAAAACAAAAAAGTGGTTTGCGTTGTCTGACGGCAACAATACGAACTAAATTGTGTAATGGACTGCTTTACCGACTGTTTAAAGCTGAGTTCACATTTTGAAATACAATATGTTGAGCAGTAAAAAAATATTTCAAAAAAATATTGAGTAAAAGTTTTTACGTAAACTGAATATTAATATAAAACATTTTATTTAACAATGAAATACTTTTCAGTTATATTTTCATTTTAAAAACATATTTTATTCACTATCTTATTATGACATATTACAACAACAAATAATTAATGAATAAAATTATTGATAAAAATATTTGCAAAAAAATATTAAATGTTTCATTATTTTACAGAATCGAGACTTTGTAATTTTAGTTCAGTTCCTCCTGTGGTAACTTTAATTCATACAGCATTATGTTTTTAAATTAATAGTATTTTAAATGGAAACACCGTTTAATTGTAATATATCAACATTCAAAATGATAAATGTCAATTCGGATTTCCCACGATGTTATGTTATTGTTACTATAATAATAAATAAGGTTATGTCACAGAACTTATAACAAGAATTTATTAACTTGAGATTGAATAAGTGTAAAGTGTGGTTCATTTTAGCACATATATTTAAAAATTATTAATTTTGCGTTAAATTAGTTTAGAAGTTTAGTGTGTCTTTGATAAATAATTTTTTAAATAACGTTAAATTAATACAATGAAACGTAATATTTCAAAGCTGGACGAGGAGGAGGAAAGGTATTCGTCATTTTATTCTTTTATTTCGCTTTACATGATTATGCATATTAGTATAACCTTTAACATTATCTTGTTTTAGATTTTCGTCGTTATTATTTAATAAATCTAAGAAGTTTGCAGAAAATATATCTACTTCTCTAAAAAAAGAAAATGAACTTGACTTAAAACCTGCTTGGTATGACGAAGATGATAACCAGCTTAGTTCAGATATTATACCTAAAGTAAAGAGCAAAGAACGCTATACACATAAATTGAAACAAAAATATGAGACACTAATTGGCACTCCTGGTTGGGCTAAGGTGTCTAAAACAGAGAAAAAGGATGAAGATGATGAAATCTTGCGAACAGTGGGCCATTTGAAAAAACCAAAATCATCAGGCCTCAAAAAAAGTGTTCTTGAGATAAAATCTTTTCCCAAAATAAATTCTCAAACAGGGAATGAGGGACCCATAATTAATTCGGTAGTATTTCACCCTAAAATGAGTGTTGTACTTGTTGGCGGCCAGTCAGGAGTGTTATCATTGTTTACAATTGGTGGTGATGTTAATGAGAAACTTCATAGTTTTAAACTAAAGAGATGGCACATCACTTCTGCACAGTTCATGCCAAATGGAAATGAAGCATATATTGCTTCTAAATTCAACCATAGTTATTGTGTATATGATCTTGTTAAGGCCGAACCAAAATTAATACAACTGCCTAAAATAGTCAAAAGACCGATTATTTTTAAAATGTCATTTGATGGCAAGCTATTAGCTACTAGTGATGGATTTGATGAAGTTTTTATAATCTGTGCTAAATCAAAGGAGTTACTTAGGTCACTAAAGCATAGTACAAATGTTGCATCTGTTACATTCAGTCATGACTCTGACCAATTATACAGCTATGGCATTCAGGGACAGGTCACTGTATGGGATCTATCTATGTACAAATCAATTAAGAAGTTTTATGATAATGGTTGTGTGACAGCATCATGCATATCAATGAGTCAATGTGGGCAGCTTTTAGCTACTGGGAGCGGTGAAGGCATTGTTAATATATATGAGACTCAGAATTTAAATACTAGTGAACCATTGCCTCTAAAAACTGTTTCAAATTTGACAACTAAAATAACTAATCTTAGTTTCAATTCAAGTACAGAAATATTAGCTATATCATCAGGATTTTATCCCAATGCAGTGAAACTTGTTCATATTCCTTCATATCATGTATTCAATAATTTTCCACAGCAGAATTTGCATCAAGTTGAAACAGTTAGTTTTTCACCGAACAGTGGTTATATGGCCCTTGGTAATAATAAAGGTTGTGCCTATCTGTATAGATTAAAGCATTACAAGAATTATTAAATAAAGAGATTGATAAACATTTTGTTAATTTTTATTCCACTACTCTAATTTGCTTATACTTTTTGTTACTTCTAAAGTATATGTATATTATTTACTTGTTATTTTTATTTCTAAGTAACTAGTTAAATTACATGATCAAGTGAAAAGTAAATATTTACATTTAAATGATTGATACATTTTCCAGCCTTATAAATCAGCGCCATCTATGGACAAATAATACAAATTATGATGTGGCCGTAAATGTATATGAAATGTTTTTATTTACGACGATAGATGGCGCTCAGATTTAACTTTAATGAGAATATTTTAGAAGAACCTTTTAATAATTTGTTTGAGAAGTGACGTAACGAATTAAAACAATCAAATATCTATGATAATAAAAATATATTTATATATTTTTAATAAAAATATAGTTACATATTTTTAATAAAAATATAGTTACATATTTTTAATAAAAATATAGTTACATATTTTTATACATATTGAGAGCGATTGTAGCGCAATATGACGACGTCTGACTGTAAACGCGATCAGTTATGGGTTCGATCTCATTCGGAGGAGTGATTATATTTAAATTATCTTCACTTCCTCGCTCGTAAGACAAAGTAAGGCGTTGAGTTTCGCCACTAAACACGCAATGTCTCCAGTTCGGCGGAAAGCGAGGTACAAAGTGTTTTGACACTAGGTATTTTTTGTGTACAGGATGAAAGCGTGAAACTAAAAAAATATAAATATATTATTTTTATAGGACTAAAGTGCTTAATTCCCTTTTTTATTCCACTCACCTACCTATTTTATTTATGCATGTAAACAAAAATTATTATCATTATGTTGGTACTTTATTTACGTATATCGAAATGGAGATAACAAAAAAAAACAATAAGAGGAAAACGTTTAATAAACACATCAATCTTTTTCTAATGTGTACCTTCAATACTTACTGGTATAGCAGTAAAAAACAGTTTAAAGAATATGAAATGTTTTAAAAATAATAGCTGTATTTTATAATAAAAAACGTTTGATTTTGAATTTAAGATATAAACAAAAATACAAAACCTTGTAAAACTGATAGCTAATAACTATCGATTATTATTAGATTTACCCTCCAAGAATTTATTTTGGGTATAAAATATAGTTGGTAGTCTTATTCTTAGCTGAAGGTCCTTATTTTTCCAAGAGATACTGTCATTTTTTATATATCGAAATTATTTTTATGACCTGGCTCTGGTCAAACTAAGCACAGCGTTGAATTCCTCCACACACGCAATGTCTCTAATTCGTCGGAAAGCGGAGTATCGAGTATCTTGAAATTAGGCACTCCCTGTCTACGCAATTGTACGAGATAGAAGCGAGAAGCTAAAAATCAGAAAAAATGAGTATGTGAACGTTAAACTCTATATACACCTGCGATGCAGCAGTAACAAATATTAATTATCACTATTTTATTGGTTTTGTTAATTATGAATAATAAGATATTATTTTGTTGTTTATTATAGCCAGTAAAGGGGCGGACCGTTTCAATATTCGGCGTGCAGATCTAGGAAGTCAGTTCACGGACACATAGCTTAATAGATTCACGTTTAAATTGCACTAAATGTAATCGCGATTTTAAGTGTTTCCTGTTTGTCCAAAATCGCAATATGTTTACAGGTTTTAATTTTTTGTTCCAACTACGTGTAAAATTTATTATTTGCGTATATACTATGTAAATCATGTATTATGAATGTGATTACATTCAATATCAATGTTAGAGTTATTTTTATAATTAATATGAATGAATAATAATTAATCATATGTCAATATATTACAATGAATTATGTATTTTAGGAAATTCCTCTCTGATGTTAGTTAATAAAAGAATAATAATTAATAATATGTAGAGATTGATTTGTCACTCTTTTTTGTGTTTATAAATTGAAAGTAAAGCTAAACATGAAGCTGTTTTTTATCAATCCTTATAAGACTATCATTTAACACTATTTTGACACACTTCATATCTTCCAATTTGCTTAAAAATCTCCTGATAATACCTACAGTATTTACATTCCATGTACCTGATGCCATAATTCTTACTGAAGTAAAGAGAAAATAACTCAAAACGGGTGGTTTTTATTTTATTTTTAATACTTTTTTAATAAATTATTAATTTTATTAATTAATTTCTAAATAATAAAATGCAATTTTGATGAATTATGATAATAATTATAGAGCTTATAAAAATGTCAAATGAAGCATTTTAACGTAGAACTCCTATAAATATTTATTATCTGTATAAGTAATATACAAATTATAATTCTTATTTCTTATTTCTAAATATATCGAGTGACATTTATTTAGAAAATTGCTAAAACATGTAAATGAAATTTATGTAACAGTCATTAAATTGATAATATGCTGAATATTATATATTTTTTTTATTTTATTTATTAATATTCAAAATAAATAAAATCACTTCATAAAACACAATAAAAGCGTAGTTTAAATTAAGATTATTATATTTTTAATGTTAATTTAATGTTACGTTTGTATTTATTAAAAAATGATGTGTATTTGATACAATGTAATTTGTTTTAATTATCATTGATTTATAAAATACAGTTATTAAGATATTTGTAGGTATACCCTGATTTGAATGCAAAAGATCTTTTATATTATATCATTTATATTTTAGTTTTACTATTTCGTTTTACTATTAATACCTAATATGTTATTACTTAGAGGCCGCTCGTAGCGCAGTGGCACAGTGTTTGACTATAAATGCGATTGTTTGTGGATTCGACTACTTTTTGAGGGAATGATTACATATATTTTTTTTAGTTTCACATCTTGATAAAATAAAGCGCGGGATTAAGCGTCTCTACACACACTCTTGAATTTGGTGAAATACGGAATACAGAGTGTCTTGAAACTAAATATTTCCAGTCTACTTAAAGGAAAATTATGATATTTAAGTTCATAACCGTAAATAATCTTAACAAAATATTTTTCGTTTGAATAAAATATAAAATGACAATAAAATCCTCAAACTCTCTTTATTTCTCAGAATACATCAGAAAAATAATCTGATTAATACCAAAGTAACCTTTGCAGGTTCACCTTTATCGTTCAACTTTCTATTTTTTACTCCTTTAACACTTAAAATATTTTTATATATTGAATTTATAATCAGTATAATGTACTCTTGTTATTTTATTACAACTTAGTCCAGCAAATTAACCATTACTGTACAGTATACGAATTAAAAACAAATAAAAAATATCTCACAATTGTTTTATTTTTCTCGTCTACTCCTTGCATTTATGGGGTTCAACGACCTAAAGAACAATACAATGTAATAATAAGAAGAAATATAAGTAAACATTTTTACTTGTTGTATGCTTAATTAGGGAGGTACAACTAAGAGATAAAAATCGTACCGTTTTCAATCAATAAAAGTAATATGACAAATTGTTTTTTTACAGTCAGTTTAAAAAAAAACTGGTACGCGTATACATATTATTATATTATAAAGTAATGTCAATGTTCTGCTAATGGCATTGACTCAGAAGATGATAAATAGCTACCTGTCGCAGCTAGCATGATACTTTCTTCTATACATAGGCAAATATATATATTATGGCGAAATGTTCTTTTAATATGACTCCCATCGGTTTGTATTTTAGAATTGTTGATAAATTAACTAAATTTCAAGGATATATATATATATATATATATATATATATATATAATATAGTATAAAACACTGATATAAAATCAATTTTAAATCACACAAGATAATTCTAAAAACATTTTCTTTTACGTTTTTGGGCGCTTTACCTTTATAAAAATTTCACATACCGTTACTAACAGATATAATATAAAATATATCTAAATTTTGTTAATTACTTGATTATATTTCCTCTACATTTGTTACTTGGTTACTATATTTTACAAATAACTATTTACTTATAATGTTTGTTTTTAAACACTTAACACCTGTTCAAGCTAAACATCAATGATGCATTTAGATGTATTCTATTAAGAATTATTTTTCTCCCTTTACATTAACCAGATAACAGTAACTCGTTACCAGAGTGATTTATTACTAGCTAATTTATTGTCATATCCTACAAAAGAACTATTTTCTTAGCTTCACGCTTATTTCCTGCATATCAGGTTACAGAGGAAGCACCTAGGTGTCAAGACACTCCATAACAATCTAACATATTCCTCCGTTTTTCGCTGAATTCGAGCTATTGTGTATTACGTGTCGGAACTTAACACTGCGCCTTATCTAACCAATAGAAAATGGGTGTTGAAGGAAGAAATGAAAACAAATGACATATTTAAAATAAAATTATTTTGAATTTCCCCCGAGTGAGATTCGAACCCAAAATCAATCCCAAGCGTCACGACCTGCCTCACTTATATTACATACATAATTTTTTATGTATAGAATTATCAAATATCGTCTCACTAACTGTCACATTTATACAGTAGAACCTTTGATCAACCTCGATGTGGTTAGATTTATGAACGAAAACAATTCACACTCTCGCGACGGGTTTTCCCAAGGTGTTTAACGGAATATTCCTTATGACGTGACAGACGATCAGTAAACAACTACTTGTAAAAATATGATTGTCACGTCTGTGACGTTCATAAATATTATTTATTTAAAATTAATAAATATTTTAGTTGCATTTTTTTTGGCCGAGTTAGGTTTTTAATTTGGATTGGATATTTAGTTTTCATATATATCAATATTAATATAGCAAAAGAATAGAACAGAATAGTAGGAGATGAAACATAGACGATACACATTGCGTAATTCGTAAAGGAGTTCCCTAAAACACATTTGTATGTATAATATGTTTTTGAAAATAAAAATGACTCTACATTGTGGTTTTTAAATTTCTTAGATATTTTAAAATATTTAGTTTTTTGATAAGTGTTTTTGTTTCTCTCACGCAGATTCATTTCTGTTACAAAATTGTTGCCATTCATTAACTTAAGACGTCCTAATTACTTTACGACGTAATTCAAAATATGAAAAATATATAATTATATAATGTTCTACGAATTTACTACCTTATAAGGTAAGAAAAACCAAAAAAAAAAATAATGTGGACGAAGTCGGCTAACATCATAAGTCAAAATAATTTGAGGACAGTTTTTTACTCGTAATTCACGACATACAAGGCCAACAAATACGTATTTAGTATAATATCTCAATACAATTAGTAAATATGCGGTTTTGATAATGTATGAATTTAATGGTGTTTTATTGAAACACGTGCTCGTGACCGGATCTGTCAGTTTATTGATATAATAAAACACTATTTTCCACATACGTTTCTTGCCTTCAAAAATAACAGAAAGTAATATTAGAGCCGGTCGTGGCGCAGTTGGACAGTGTCAGACTGTAAACGCGACCGGTTGTGGGTTCGATCTCCACTAGGGGGAGTGATTATATTTAAAATTATTTTCACTTCCTCGCTCTGATAAAATAAGTAAGTAAATGCGGCGTTGAGTTCCACCATTCAACACGCAACGTCATGAATTCGGTGGAAAGCGAAGTACGGAGTGTCTTGACACTAGATACTGTCTGTCTACCCTGCTATGTGGGATAAAAAGCGTGTAGCAAAAAAAATTGAGCATGTTAAATAGATTCTATTATATGGAATTCATTATTTTTTAACATTTATTTTATTTTTTAACAGATTCATGGTTAAGCTCGAATAGCAGGGTAGTCAATATATAGTCATAAATAATATTATCTGGGACTAGACATTTCATTTGCCGTTTTACACCGGAAATGCGAACGATGGGTGTTAAGTTTCGATTCAACGCGTCACTTTGTTTGACCAAAACGGAAAAAACCATTTAAAACATCTTACAATCAATCGTACATACAATTAACGCTGTACTACACCATTTTTTAAATAAATATTTTAACGCTTATTTTAATATCCGATGTATATAATCAATACGTTCTTCCTTTTTCAATATCCGGATATTAATGAATACTAATGTTATAAATTATAATTAATGATATGCACGCTGTAAATATATTAACATAAGTCTAATGTTACAACTCATATTAAAATTACGAATGAGATTGCCAGCCTAATAAATGGGTTAATATTTTTTTTTATTTTCATTTAATATAGTATATTAGCATGGATGACAGATTGGGTCGTTTTTATAGCGCTTAGGTAAATTTCTGTAGTAACAGCTTCAATCCTAATAAAATTATTTTTTTAATAATTAATTAACTAATATTAATAAATAATTAATTATGTCTTATATATGTAGGTACTTTGTACGTAATGCTATCGTGACTAAGTCAGTACTAAGTCTGAGTGTAAACGTGGTGGTAGAGGGTTCGAACCAGTCAAAACGACGATAATTAGTTAAAACGAAGTGCGGCGTTGATTTCCGTCACGACACGCAATGTGTTATGCAACAGAGTGTCTTGACACTCAAGTGACACTGAAGTCAAGTTAACCTAACTTTGCCCATGTTATAGGTACATTATTTATCGAAAAAATTGGTTAGCATCGATACATAAAAGGACATTGGAAATATATAAGGAAGGTTATCATGGAAACCTTATTGCCATATATTTTTAATGAATTTATTCGAAACGTTTGTTGTTTATTATGAATTTTTTCGTTCACTTTTTCCACCTTGAAAAGTTTCCAATATTATGTAAAATTACTTTGCACTTCCGAGGTTATAGTAATCGTATTAGTATAGAAATTAAATAATACACGAAATCTACAGATACAAACGTATTTATTAAGGATTGTTTATACAGACAGTATATACTTATAGTTACTCATCAGTTTAAGAAATGTTTGCTTAAAAAATATAGTCTTATAATTATTTTAATGTTATTTCATTCCAGAATATTCGTTTTAATCATGCTATTATTTATTCTCTTTTAATTTTATTTTTTAATTTATTCTATGCATTGCTATCTATGAGCGACTACAATCTCAGATTCATACATTTATTTAACCTTGTTCTTAGACCAGTTATTTTAAATACATTACATTTTGTCCGTCTTAATGTCGTTGATGTTAGATCGACAATCGGGGCCAAATAAGCTTCCCTTCCGGAAGACGAAGGTATTAACTATTAAATTTTTGCTAAAGATAATGTCGCTTGATCCAATACTTATCTTTTTTCTATTTTTAAAAAACATAATATGTATTTCATATTTTGAAATTTCTTCTTTAAGTTGTTAATTATAATATAAAAAAAATATAAATATTTTAGATTTATTATAAATAAATTATAATAAATTTATTATAATTAATTTTAGTTTTAATATGTAGAAATTATAAAATAAAATAAATTTATTTTATATCTATTATGAAAAGGCATTAAACAAAATTAAATTAAATTCAGTTGAATTGATTATTTTTTGGTAAGGAAATCTGCTATGGAACTCGGGACAAGCTATGTGGCACTCCTGACGTCAGCCAAATATCGTCGGTTCTCCGGTCCTTCTCGACTTTCTAGCCGTCTAGCCAGTCTACGGAAACCCCAATCCTTTTGTTCAACAAGGAACGAAGTGAAACTTATTTACTATGATATCAATAAAGATCTCAAAAAACAACGCTTTACTCCCTTGAAACGAATTTGATTAATTATTTTGTTTAAAACAAAATGTATTCAATTCAGGAAGTTTTTAAGTAAAAAATAATTTAAATTCTAGGTCATGTATTCTGTTATATATAGTAGACGCCAAAACGCATGATTTAAAACCGCACGTAGCAGTGTCGCGTATGATTTATCGATATTCTCTATTTGCGAATTTCAAATGAATATTAAAATGTATACGTCTAACATAACATAAATTCTATTTTTCAAGGAAATAATTTTTATATATCGCATATTAATTATAAAGAATTGACCTTCACGAATGCAATGATATATAGGTGCAAACAATATTATGCAAGTAAAGATATAACGAGCGATTGTTTAGAATACATAATATTGTATTATAATAATATATAACAACATCTTTTTACAGTTATCTTAGTTTATCGTATAGCAAAGTAAGTGTCGTGCGACTCTAGGATCGTTCTATGAGAACTGTGGTGGAAGAAGTGTTGATTAATAATTTTAAGAAATAATCTACGATTGTATATTAACACAGAGGCCGATAGTGGCGCAGTGGGACAGCGTCTGACTGTAAACTGCCTGACTGACTGCGTTCGGTTGTAGAATTGATCTCCACTAGGGGGAGTGATTATATTTAAATTATTTTCACTTCCTCGCTCTGGTAAAAGACAAAGTGCGACGTTGAGTTCCACTACTCAACATGCAATGTCTCGAATTCAGTGGAAAGCGAAGTACGGAGTGTTTTGGTACACTAGGACTTTCTGTCTAACTTGCTATGCGGGATAGAATTCGGAAACCTTCAATAAACTACCAGCATTTTGGGTTTGGCCAGTGATACTTGGGCATACCCAAGTATCACTGGCCAAACCTTCACGGGATAGACTTCGTATAATAGGGCTGGTCTGTGATAGATTGATCGTCATGTGCCGTTGTTTTATGATAAGAACAGTCGCATCCTAATCTTACCAATTAAAGGGACGGCCGTCGATATAAGCAAAGAGCTTAAAGTTTTCGAATAGCCCTTTGTTCATTCTCTTCGCTTTTTTTACAACAGTGGTGTAATGAAATAAATTATTTCCAGCGAGTGAAGACCATATCTCATGCTATAACTGACTCACAGTCAGATACTTTCCATTGAGTCACTATGGACCTATTCTAATCATAGTCAACATAAGGTTTCTAAAGGAATCTTTCAGTAACCTTCGTCAATCTGGCAAGACAAAACGCGGTGTCAATTTCGCCAATCAACACACAGTGTCTCTGTTTTCGGGGCAAAGAGCAGTCTACGGAGGGTTTTGACACTAGGACTGTCTCTGACTAACCTGCTACGCGAAATAAAGCATGAAACTATAGTTAATCTGTAAATATTATTTAAGAAAAACTGTAAATAAATAAAACTGTAAATAAATAAAACTGTAAATAGTCTTTACCAATTTCTTTATTGATGGCCATAACAACTCTAAAATATTTAGAGAACATTTGGTATGTTTTTTCATTCCCTATTATTGAATTTATTATAGAGTGAAAAGCAATTTATTATGCAATCTAAAAAAGATATTAAATCACGTGCATTACGTAATTAGTATGAACTAGGGGCCCGCCCGCGGGTTCGCCCGTGCAAACTCACAACTATAGTTATTGCGTTGTTTCATCTGTCCGCATTTTCGCTTAAATCACAGACTGCCACAATTAATAATTTTATCGATTTATAAAACTAATAGTAAGCCTGAGTAATAACTCGCCAACTAACCTGCTTTTAAGTTATAATCTCTACTACCTACTACTTAAACAACGTATTTACATATACATACAAATAATAAAAAAATGAATTCTGTAAATGAAATATTTAAGAAATAATTTAATTAGGTATACTAATATATATATAGTCAACAGTAGAATTTTTGTCTGTATGTGTGTCCGTTTGTGCCAATGGCGCTAGCATAGCATAGGCATAGTAATAGTCTTGAGCTGTATATGGGACGACACCGTCAAATTACGTAGATTATTTACAAATTTCTTTCCAATCTTAACAAGTAGTTATTTATTAGAAAAAATACTGTAAAGGTATTCGTAAATGTATGTGGGCACTTTTTTTAGCTTCACTTTTATTCCGTATAGCGTACGCAGATAGATCCTAGTGTTGGGACACTTCGTTCTCCGTTTTCCGCATTCCGCCATTGCGCGTTGGCTGGTGGACGCCCAACGCCGTGTTTTGACTTACCAGTGTGAAAAAAATGAAGATAATTAATATATGATCACGCTCCCGAGTGGGAATCGAACTCATAACCAATTACAGTCCGTTACTTACAGACGCTATCCCATCTCGATGGCCTCTCTTATTTAATCATTATAAAATCGGTTTTAAATTTTTATATATCATCGATCTCTAAAGTACGCACACGTTCCACCATCTGTTATCATAAAGATAATATTGATGTTCCTCGAAAAGTATAATAATAAGTTATTGAAGTATTATAATAAATATTATAATAGTTAAATAAACATTTTAAATGTACGTTTTATAGTAAGCACATCATTTATTAAGACGATTTTATTAGCATCTCCTCAATGTATATAATTTTTATAAATTGAAAATATATTCATTTTTATAAAATAATATAAAATTGTAAAAAATAGTATTTCTTCATTAAAATATAAATTAATTCAATTTAAATTATTTTTAAAATAAAACGATAAAATAATTAAATAAGTAAAACTTAAAAATGTTATTATTTTATTTCAAGTAGTAGTCTTAAATAATTAATATAATAATATTTTATTATATTATTTTATTTTATTTCAAATAGTAGTCTTAAATAATTAATAAATTAAATAATAAATTGAATGTAATGTTAGTAAATTCCAATGCGGGTGACGTAACACACGACAAATTTATTATTTGCGCCTAGTAAAGTAGTCATGTCTATGGATCGAGCTCCAAAATTAAGTTTGTTTTTTAATTTATACACTTTTCCGGTATAAAAATGATAAATTTCAATGCAAACAAACAGACAGATAGGCAAAAAATTTTTTTAATCACATTTTTATCCCCTGCTACTTTTTTTAATATTCTATTCTATTAGATCCTTCTACAGTTTTATTATAAGCATAGTTATAGGTTATTACAAGTATATACGGAAAAAATTATGCAGATACCTAAGCGCAGATCTTACATGGCAGGTCGTAAATATAATAACGTTTTACTGATAAATTCTACAATTATATATAACTTACATAGATCGAGCACACCTATATTTCTTAGCTGTGTGTTTCGATGAATTAATAGTTTGACATACGAGTGAAAATGTAAGTATGAAAAGTTTCAAGAAAACTGTAATTCATTAATATATAGAAGTAATTAACTTAGGTTTATTTGGGTAACATAACTAGAGTAGAATTCTACTGTACTGGATAAAAATACCATAACAGTTTGTCCTCATCTGGCTTGCTTTTGCAATCGCGTACATTGTAAGATTTTATTATAATGAAAATGACAACAAAGGCTAGAACAGTGAACTCTATTACTTAAACGGCCATTACCCTGTTAGCCCCGTCAAAATACTTGTAGATATACAAGGTTATAGTAATAATGTTGATAAACAGTAGAAGAGGTCAAACCAAGATTGGTTAATAGCACTCGTTTTTTTATTATGAGCTCGTATTTTGCTCCAGTGTAGCACCAAATTATATACGATTGTTCCTTTTAAAATAGTTTTATTTAAAATGTGTAAAAATGGCGAAAATCAAAGATCTTATTATATATTTTTTATTTTTTAATATTTTATTATTATTGTTTTTGACACGAGTCACGTATTGAGGGTGCAAACTATTTGAATTTCCTAAAGCGAGAGACAGTTTGTGGTATAAAAAGCACCAAAAAGCAAAAAGTTTATGGTATAAAAAGCACCAAAAAAAATATACTTTTTGTATCGCAGAAAACGATAATCTTAGGACAGACAATGTACAACTAATATTATTCATTATAGTTGTATAAGTTACAATTTTTGATTGAACTTAAGAATCAAAGTGAAGTAAAAGGAAGATTTTTAGATGTTAGATGTTATATGCATTATCAAATTTTAGTATTAATTTTACCCCTAATTTTGGGCTTATTTAAACAGAAAGCCCGTGACCTTGGTTACAAATATTATAATAGTAGACTTGTTTACATCACATTTATTAGAATTTTTAATATTGTAGTTAAAATTCGCGGAAACGAATAGTGTTTGTTTTGATGTTCGAATGATTTATTCTACTTACCTAGTTTGTTATAATCAAAAAGTTGACTTGTTTTCATTTTATATCTATATGTAAAATATTGTTTATTATTTAATTATATAATTTAGGCCAGTATGACATTATAGGATAGTTTCTGACTATAGACACGATTGCTAGTGGGTTCGATTCCGGTCAACGGAGAGTCTTAACACTATGTTGTCTCTGACAGCTCACTATCCTGCTGTAGAGTGTAAACCTTGAAGCTTATTAGAATAGTACTATAATATTATTAATTCTTGTACTTCAGCATAGCTTATTTTATAAATGCATAGGTATTATTAAAACGCAATATCATGTAAGTGCGGTGCAACAGGTCAGATTATATCAATTCTGGAAAAAAATATATATAGCTAATAATTAATATAATTTTTTAAGTATTACTAATCTTTACAAATATATAAAATTATATGTTTGTAATATTAAAATAACTGTTTATTAAAAAATCATATGCATATACCAAAATAACATTTTTTATAATTTTTGTCTGATTGTTCCGACTAATCTCTGGAACCAATTTTGACAGGACTTTCATAGGTAGATAGGTAATATATTAAGGAGTAACTTAGGCTACATATATTTAAGAATAATAAGAAAAAAATCCAGAGATGTTAAATTCTAAGTGAGCACAGCTAGGTTACTAAACAACAAGTAAATTATTTTTTTAACTAGGCATTGTATTTACTTAGTAACAATTTTTCTTTAATGAAATTCCTACATAGTATGTGCTATTGGAATAAATATCCATCCGCAGAAAATACGTAGATCTGACATTGTTATATACGTAAAATATAACGTAATTTTTTATGTATATTTATAAATAATTTAATTTCGCTTAGATAATATTTAAATTTTACAACAATTTTCCGTCACTTGTACGTCAGCCTATATCCTTGCTTGGCATTTTTCATGGTAAAGGGTGTCTGGAAGGGATCATCTGTGACAAAAGGTTACTAAGCCTTTACATTAAACTCACACTCCTCTTTTTTTATTTAATTTAGTTATTTAAGTACCTCACTTTAAATTAAACTTGTATCCTCTTACACTTTATCAATTTGATACTTTAATAACAAAATGGCTAATAAATATGAAACAATATAAATTATGAACAATGTTAAGATCTCAAGACCTACCAAACCTTCTATAAATATATCTACGTACATAAAGACACTAGCTCACACTTTTACATTCACTTACACACCAACGTATATATAATTATCATCTTTAGTAGTAGTATACCGTTTTTCTTAATTGTTTTTATTGTAAAAAATATATTATATATTTTTTTCTTTTAGATAAATACTATTTGTGTCACGTTTGAGAAGCGCGCGGTGTAGTTTTAAACTAATGCAGTTAATACCGTTATAAAATATTAATTTGATGTACTAAGAACTTTAAATTGAATAAATATTATTATTATTATTTTTAGCTTCACATTTTTATCATTGACAGAGACATTGCGTGTTCAATGGCGGTACTCAACGCGCAATCCGCGCTTTGTCTTACCAGTACAAGCAAATCGAAATGATCTAAATATAATCATTCCGAGACCTATACAGTCAGACCGGCCGTTTTATTGTTTTTTTTTTATTTTTTTTCCCATTTTCATGATAATGTAATAAGATCTTAAATAACTTCACAAATATATGTCATGACTATAAAATTCCTATTCTGATCTATTTATTGCTAGTAACATATATATTTAAAAAGTATCTGTTTAATTATATCTTATATTAACTGTTTCTCAAGCCTTATTATTCCATACTAGTTAAGAAAACATTATTCATTTTATCAGATTCTAACAAGAATTCTACACTCTGCTGCGTCGAAAATAATTAATAATATTTAATATCTTCAATTTAAACTTTTACTTATAGTGATACGTTTATTCAGAACCTTCAGTTAAACCCTGGTTTTATTTTGTTTGTCTAACTAAACGGAAGACTGTTATCTCTCTAAGACTCAGATCTGGGCATATTCCGTTTAACAAATTCTTTTCAGTTTTTAATGAAAAAAAACCACCTCTCCATACTGTTCGACCTTTCAGTCCATAGAGGACATATCATGTTGTACTGGAATGTACCCAGAATAAGTCATGACGTTGGCAGTACGGAATCTGTTTTACCAGAATGTCGGATAGATTAACAGCATTCTTTCTTGCCTTGACTCTCTTATAGTTGAGAAGCTATACACTTTGGTGCTGCATAGATATAGTTTAAAATAACTATTACTAACAATGTATATAGAATGAGAACGTAAGAGCGACATTGTCGTATAAACTACAAAGCTCTATAATACAGAGAAAAAAACGTATTTTAATTCCAAAATCTATATATATATATATATATATATATATATACATATATATATATATACATATATATATATATATATATATATATATATATATTGTATATTTCATACTAACTGGAACGTGTATTTATATAAAATGCGCAATAAGCTTGTTCAACAATAAATGTACTATTATCTTTCAATTAGATATCATCATAATACCTGTGATATGATTACAGATAGACAGATTGTGTTTACGAGAAATCGTAAATATTATGTCAACTTTATTCATTGTATGTATTATATTCATTAAAAACTATAGTATGATTGACTATTATAAAAAATGGACTATCTTAGCAAATACATAGATACGCCAAGCCATAATAAATTTAGATTTTATAAGCTACTGGCTGTACCTGCGATTTCATCTGCATGAAATTTAAAATATTTTTTTTAGATCTTTATTTTATAATTCTAAAATAAAAGCAGTTTAAGTTACTACTAATTACATCAACTATCTGCCAATAAAAGACCCATCAAAATCGATACACCATACAGAGCCAACATACAAACCGACAACATAAATTATAAAAAATGTTATTTTGGTATATAATGTGTAAACATATATACATTTAGTAAAAAGCGGATTTTTATTAAAAACAGATACCCTAATTTTATTTATTTCTATAGATATAATGTATTATTATTAAAAATATTATGAACTTCGTTTCCATATAAACTCTAAGCTTGCGTAGCTTCATACTTCATCTGTTCATATATTTTCCACAGCGCAGTGGGCCCGATACCCGCACAGTGAATGCATGGAGAGAAAAGAAGTTATTTTCTTTTATTATTTTATAAAAAAATATATATTTTACCATATGTCATACATATGAGAACATACATATATGTACGTCATTTTACAACCTTGGTTATGTTTAAAGACATTAAATTACTATACATTTAAAATAAAATCGATGAGTATTTATGTGACCATTCCCAATTCCAACGAAGGTAATGATTCACAGCAGCCTTCAAAGTAATGACTCTTGATGTATGGGACATTTCACGTGACGTAAATAAAAGTAAAAATATGTACGTACAGGTACTTAACCGTTTTCGAAAACTGTACTTTGTAAGCCCGTATATTACAAATATTTGCAAACTTTTTGATTTATTTAACCCGTTTTTAAAATATAATACTTTTAAATAATACTTTAAACTTAAATAAATATATTTTTCTTCTTGTAGGTTCATCTATTTATAGAGTAACAACGTGATAATAGAATACATTCTCGATGCGGTTATCGCCTGTTTTGCGACTTAGTTTATTTTCATATTACAATATATATTAATAAGTTTATCTAATCACAGAGTTCTGTTTATAAAATTATATTTAGATACACGAACACGATATCTGTTACAGAATAACAAATTTTAATTGCTTATTTCAAATTAACAAAATTAATTAACTTAACGTAGATATAATGATCGTTATACGAGTTGCTGTAGTTGTTTTACTTAACGGTTTAAGGAGGAAGAACAGAGGTTTCAAGGGAATGGCTTTAACAAATACGGTAGATCATAAGCCGGATGCGAAACGTATTGTATAAGCGGCGTGAATTTTGAAATTATTCGACTCTGTTTATTATAATACTATATAACTAGATTCCGCTCGTGGTTTCGCCCGTGTTGATAAAATGTGTATTAGTACTTGATATTTTTCGTTATATTACAACGAAATTAAAATGATTATAAATTATAACTTTTGTATTATTCTGATGACCTACATAACTGCATTTTCATCCAAATTAATTTAGTAGTTTTTGCGTAAAACAGTAAATAGTAATATTAGTAGGCTTTAGCGTGTGCACGCGTTCTGGTCGCGCACTCGGCGATGACCCGTCTGTTAGGCACTCAAGTCTATCATATCGTTATGACTTTTAAATTAATTGGCAAAATTACTTACTGTAAAGACATAGTTTATATATTATATTAAAGTGGCAAATGTATTGATTTCGATTAGAGTTTTATAGTTATTCTAAAATGTGCATTTATGGTTTACTATTTTATTCACAGTGGCTTCGACGTTAAAAATATATACCATCGCGGACTTTTATTTACTAGTATTTAAGGCAAATAATCCTGCCTCAAATCATCTTTGTGTAACTCTAACGATTAAGGTCAAGATAGTACTCAAAGGGCAGATATTTTGCCAAATTACGCAAAATCTTTATACATTGTAGCTTATGTGATGTTTTGATGTATTAGCTAGATCTAGTTGGTGTCATTAACTTAGATTTTTAAAAATTAGAATTAGAAATACATATAATCATTCAAATATAATCGTTCTGTACAGTTCACGCCCACAATTATCGCGCTTATAGTCAATAGGAGAAGATTGTATCGTTATATTTACAATTGTATTTTTGTATTAATTATATTTTATTTATATATTTATACATTTAAATGAATTTATAGCATTTTAAACAAAATTATTTTAAACAGATTAATCGCGTATATTTTGGTATTCGTACATACGTCGTCCCTGGTCACAGGTTGACTCTGCCTACTTCTGTAAAGTGTAGGAAGCGTTAGTTTTCTAAAAATGTATTTTCGAATACCAAATTATTCGTAATGAATGTGCGTTTAAAAATAGTAAGTAAATATCGCGAAAATCAAAGCATTTAAAACAGTTTTTAAAAACATGAGTTTTATTAACCCTATTATATTCATATTTTGTTATTAAAGAAACATGAATATAATTCGTAGATAAGTAAATTCTTTAGGTTGTCATTAATAAATTAAAACCGGGTTTTTACCATTTAAAAATATTAAAGGAATGTTAATATGTTATTAACAACGTAGAATTGATATTCAAAGTGCTTTATGCCATTTTAAATTCTCAAATCTGCATACAACGTATACCTGTTTGTCTGTCGCAGTTGTAAGGATTTTATTTTTCATGTATAAAATTAATAAAACCTATTTTAACACGCGATTTCGTCTGCGTGAGGAAGATCATCTAAAACATTGGAACTGTTATTTCTTTTGTCACTTATCATTCATCTATTTAATGGTCTATTAAAAAATAAGCTGCTTTTTCATACATTTTTGTTTGAAAACGTCTTATTTATATTACGCGTTGCATTTACTTGTCCTTACTCCTTGTACTAAAATTACAGTCTAAAACGAATTTTGACTTAGGACAAATAAGTATTGTTAATTTGCTAAATATAATTCAAGTATGTGCATTTTCAGCAAAACCATGTATATTGTTTGGTCTTATAGACCTGAGGTCAACTTATATTAGAAGTTTCAATATATGTTTTTATTAACAAATGTTATCATTATGTTTTTTCAAAAATATTTTCTAATCCTAAGTGTAGAATAAAACTTTAAAAATAGTAAATATTAAAATCATTATGTTATAAACAGCATATGTAGTGTCGAGACACTCTGTACTTTGTTTTCCGACGAATCCGAGACATAGCTTCAGTAGCGGGACTCAACGCCGCACTTTGTACTACCAGAGCGAGGAAATTAAACTAAATTTAAATATAATCACTCCCCCGAGTGGGAATCGAATCTATAACTGATCGCTTTTACAATCAGATGCTGTCACACTGCGCTACGACCGGCGTCAATATTATTTTTTTACTATATTTGTAGATATTTTAAATGTACGTTTAGAGCTTGTATTTTGATAAAACGACATTAATTGTTATCAAATGTTAATTTGAACTAAGGCTAAGGAAATTTGTAATGTAAATATACTATTTGAGAATTAATTATATTTCGATTAGAGTTATGATAAAAATATTAATATTTTCAAATATGAATTTAAAAAATATAAGATAATTATTAAAATACATGTAGCTATAACATAAGTAAATATATAAAATTTAGAGTAAATTTATATACCGTAATACGAGTATGGAATTTAAATTATGCAACTGACGTTATTCACCTTTATTTCGGTTCTTATGTATCGAATTTTTTCTAGAACTATAGACGCACTAAAAACGACTTACATGTAATTGATATTAGGAACAAAATGTAAAGGAAAACTTAGGGAATAGTCATAATATTGTATTCAAATAACGCAAAAATGCAAAACCATGTTTATTATATCAAGCCATATTTATTGTTTACTTTTACACGATATTTATTATTACTTTAATTATGTAGGTATGTATGTTTGTACAGGTGGGACCTAGCAACTCAATTTAGATTGAATATCAATGTATTCATAATCTAAATTGTTGCTTATCCAAAATGGCCGCTGTGTCAAAATGGCGGATTACATTTTATGAACTATTAATTTAATATAGATATCAAACGACAGGGATTAACTTGTACAATACAATACACTAGGTAAAAAAAAGTATTTTCCCTGTGGGGGACGGTGTAGAATACAATTGCCACCCGCTGCTGGGTAGCGTCCCGTAAAATTCGGGTGTCCTAGTAATTTAATGGTGGTAGGTTAGTCCTCCGACTGGCTCGCGACCACTATCATGACAAAAACAATCTGCCAAATATCTGATGTTTTGTTGCGGCTCACTATTTCCACCCATCCTTTCCCTCGTCTCCTTTCACATTCATCCCAAGGCCGGCAATGCATCTACAACTCTAATTTTGTAGAAGTTAATGGGCGAAGGTGGCCACTTACCATCAGTCTAACCATGGCTTGTTAGGCTCTACTCGTTAACATAGACAGTCTTAAATTACTGCTATTTTTTAAAAGAGCCAAGAACTCAAGTAATGCAACGTGATGCAAAGTTTGCCTTAAGCAAATACATTATTACGATTATTATAATTATTACGTACAGATATTTCAATATCCCCAATTAAAACTCGATGGTGACTTGCATTATTAGATCAATAGATGCATGGAATTATTATAATAGCTAGCATTTATATAATTGTATGATTGTAAACACAATCTACATGAATTTATTAATAAAACTAACACCGGTTTTTTATTAAAGCTAAGTGCTTATTGTGATCTATTATGTAATGTTGGGGCAAATATATATATATATATATATATATATATATATATATATATATACACACATATATATATATATATATATATATATATATATATATATATATATATATATACATAGATAATCATCCTAATGTTTACTCTATTTCTTAAACAACTACTCCGAAATGTATTTTTATTTAAAATGATGTGGTACCATAAAATTACATCCGGCTGCAAATGTGAATAATTAAGTTTTATAAATGTTTCTTAGAAAAATATAAAATCCATCGTATCACATTTTTAACCCGATCTCTTGGAATTAAGTTATGTTCTTATCGAGTGACCTTGACATTACACGTTAGAGGTGTAGTGGGACAACGATTGGTTGAGGATTCGATTCCCACTCGGGGAAATGATTATAATTAAAATTTAATCTCATTTTTCTGCTCTGGTAAGACAAAGTGCGGCGTTAAGACCGCGATTTAGCACGCAAAGCTATCAACAATCTGTCTAAAAGTGTCTTGACACTGGGTTGTCTCTGACTGCCTTGTTATGCGGGATAAAAGCGTGAAGCTCAAAACACATATATAGCTTAATACATTATTCTAATTAGCATCGATGATGATGATGATTTTTAAAATAATGTCATTCCAAAGTGTAAAAGTAAGTTGGCATTTTAAAATGCTATATGTTATATGCAACATAAGGTGTAATTTTATCATTTATAAAAAATAGTTTTTTTAGATATGAATATTATTGTAAGAAATAGTCTATTACTCTATTAAAATAATAGAGAAGTTATAATAGATTCTTTAATAAAGAATAAAGTAAAAATACCAACTATCCCGGCGCAGAAGAGCAGGTTCTGCCTGTAAACACGATAGATTATAGGGTTATCCTCAATTGTCTTTGTGAGAATAGTTATTTTATTTTTTATCCCGCATTGCAGGGTAGACAGAAAGTACATAGTTTCAAAAAACTCCATAATTCCCTTTCCACCGAATTCGATACATTGCGTGATGAGTGGTGGAACTCAATTTTGGACGGCATAAAGAACAGAGTATCTTGACACTAACTTTTCTTTGACTACTGTATTATACGGGAAAAAGCGTGAAGCTGATAAAAAATAATATATATAAAATAAAGTTAATTAAGAGAAAGCTTTATACTTAAACATATTTTAAAAGCTTTATACTTAAACATATTTTTCAATTTATGAAAAAAGACATAAAAGGTATCTGATGCTTTTTTTAAAATTTGTTAGAGCCACAGTTTATTACAAAATTAGAAAGGATGTTTTTAATTTTTTTTAGCTTCACGCTTCTATCCCGCATAACAGGGTAGACAAAAAGTACCTAGTGTCAAGACACTCCATACTTCGCTTTCCACTAAATTCGAGACATTGCGTGTTGAGTGGTGGAACTGAACGTCGAATTTTGTCTTTTACCTGAACGAGGAAGTGAAAATAATTAAAATATAATCATTCTCCCGAGTGGGAATCGAACCCACAACCGATCGCGTTTACTGTCAGATGCTATCCCACTGTGCCACGACCGGCCTCAAGGGTTTTTTAGAATAATTTTTAAATTGTTTTATAATAATTTTTCTTTTAACATATATGTATTTGATATTTAACGATTTTTTAACGTTTCAGCGATTGAATTATTGAGCTAAGCACGATGAAATCAATGTTCAATTATTATTGTATTATTACAAACATATAACAAACATATATAGAATACTTTAAATGTTTGATTGTTCTATTACTTAATTTGAATAATAATTACTATTAAAATATATTTGTATAAATGTATTGGAATCTTTATTTGCAAAGGTAACATGTGTGGGGATGTAGCTCAGTGGTAGAGCGTTCGCTTTGCATGTGAAAGGCCCCGGGTTCGATCCCCGGCATCTCCAACTTTTTATTATTGTTTTTGCTTTATCAATTTAGTTAAATGTCAGTTTATTAATGAACTTTGGTATCTAATTTCATATTACAAGAGCATTTATGTGTTTCTCATAGCAACTTGTATGTAAATTATACAAAATTTGTGTCTGTATATTTAGTGTATGTCACTTTTTTAATATTTTTTTGTAGCTTCAAGCTTTTATCCCGCATAGCAGAGTAGACAGAACGTATCTAGTCTCAAGACACTACGTACTTCGCTTTTCACCGAATTCTAGATATTGCGTGTTGAGTGGTGAAACTCAAAGCCGCCCTTTGTCTTTACCAGAGCGAGAAAGTGAGCATAATTTAAATAAATTCACTCCTCCGAGTGGGGATCGAACCCACAACCGATCGCGCTTACAGTCAGACGCTGTCACATTGCGCCACGACCAAATTTATACATTTGTATTGCATTATTAGATTAAAATATTAACTTTTTACCCTTTTATATTATTTATTTTTATTGAAATAATCTTTAACTATATCAAATTTGGTAAGGAGTTTCTTTTTATACACTAGATATTACTAAAATACTAAAGTTTGTTTGAGCATTGGGTATCTTAGTTAAGTATTTTAAAATTTATCGATTGGGTAGCATTAACATTGTCCTTTTTTACTGTGAAGTGTAAACACACACAGATTTATATTTCTTATATTGTCAAAATCGCAAAGGTGACTTAAATATTCTGCTTCAAAAAACAATTACAATAAACAAATAAAATTGGGTTTTATACATTTTGCGATAAAAATATAAAATTTATTTTGACTTCATATCAAACATATATTTACATAACCTATAATATCTATGTAGATTTTGGCGCAGTGTTACGCCGTCTGACCGTAACAGCGACCGTAAGATATTTTAAGGTTATAGATTAGTAGGCTATTCGTTGGATATGCAGAGTCACTTTAGCTAACCAGCAGTTCAACTGATAAAATATTTACAGTGAAGAGACACGCAGAACGCCAGGCGAGAATGTCATAATAAGAATTAAAAGAATTTATAGTTATTTGATGGTTGATCAAAGAATGATAAGAATGATAGATGAAGCAAAGGTGAATGGTACAAGAGGTGGGAGAGGCCTTGGGTGAATAAGGTCACGTAAAAGCACACGGACTCCCGAAAAAACACATGGACAAGTCCAAAGAAGTGTGCAAATTTTGACTAAGGTATTGCTTAACATGAATATACTGTAGTATTAAATAGATTTCACATTTCTTTATTCGTTATAACGTCAAATAAAATAAAACAATCTTATATTGGTACAAAATTTATTTGAAGAAAAAGAAAAGATTTTATACACAAAATCTTATTAAGAACGTATATTAGAAGTCTTAAGGCATAAGTATATACATTAATACTACTTATATGCTAAATATTTACATATTTAAATATGACTTAAACAAAAATAATTTATAAAGTGAATTTTTAAAGCTTTACGAATGGCATACGCTGAATGTTACTAACTACGCTTAATTTTTTTAAATAATTCTATGATAGACAGTTAGTTATTGTTACCTACATATAGATAGATATCTATATAGTACATAGATATCTACATATAGATAGATATCTATATAGATATCTATATAGTGATTTTTACGTTAACCTAACCCCAACATGGTAGTTAATATCGAAGAAATAGTCTATATATAAAAAATAGCCATATATGGAAATGAATTTTGTGAATTCTTCAACAGTGCGCAGGGAAGTATTTATTTAAATACTTATTTTAACACAAAACAATCAACATTAAATCTTATTTAAATTATTTAAAATAGTACTGAAATTGTTTTGACGTGACTACAATGGCGCAGTGGAACAAATTTAGATGGATACACGATAATTGGGAATTCAATTTTCATTCATTTTATTGTATTCATTTCTCAACTTTGATAAGACAAAGCGCGGCGTTAAATTTCGCCAATATAATATACAATGTTTTGAAATTTAGCGTCAGCCGTAGAATTGAGTGTCTTAAATAATTTTTAGACAAAGATCAAATGTAGTAATTATTAAGCTTTTGTTTTATTAAAGCAGGATAGTGAAAGACAACATAGTGTCAAGACACTCCGTGGATTGCTTTCTGCCCGAAATCGACACATTGTGAGTTAAATGGATAATTTCAACGCAGTGCTTTGTTTTACTAGAGCGGATAAATGAAAATAAATTTTATATATAATAAAATTTTATATATAATCATTCGTTTTAATTGAAATCGAACCCACAATCAACTAGGGATTACCTTTTAACATTTATAGTATATTCATAGTATAATTATGATATATTTATTTCTACTTTAATTGATACTTTAGTATGCTTTAATTATCAATTCTATTGTCTTAAGGTGTAGTCTTCATATAATAACAATTAACATTTCTTTTGTTACATAAATAATTATCATTTCAATTTTTATATTCAACAAATAATGTATTATTATATATATAATAGAAAAAAATAGCTTTTGTTTTTTTATTTAAAACGTCACAAACAACAAGAACGTTATAAATATTAAAATAATTTATGAATTAAAAAAAAAACATTTGTCAGTTTCTAGCAGTTTCTAAAATAACGAATATTAAAAAAAAATGAAGTAAAGTGGTCATCAAATTTTCCAATTGATTTTCCATGATTTCAATCAAATTTTATATAATTGTATTTATATACACAAAAGTATAGCTACAGTATTATATACAAAGATATATAACTTTATTAAATAAAAATAAAAAAGTACTTTTCTCGTTGAAACAAGAAAAAAATATATTTCTTACAAAAGCAATAATGTGGTTTTGAATTTTGATTTTAATGTGCATAACAAGACATGTACTAATGTCCCTGTTGATGCTAAAATATGCTTAGCCATAACAACCTGTTTGTTAATTTATATAGAGTTATTTATGCCAAAAATATAGTAGAGTGTGTTACATTTATAGACATACTAAGTAAAATAAAAAAACGCGTAATTTATTTTATATGTACAAAAAAATGACAAGGACATGATTTGAATAATTACATAAAAAAATCAAGTATATAGTAGGTAAAGAGACACAATATTAAAATGAACGTATAAAATTTTAACATGAATTATCGTCATACGCTTTTGTTGTATATATCTACCTGTATGAAACATTATTTTAAAGTGTTATTTTCTAACAAGGCTAAGACTAATATCAAGATATCAAATTGGACTGAAAACTGTTTAGAAACTCCATTTGAGTCAAAATTTTTATACATTACGAAACATTTTCCTCACTTTAAATATAACATACCAGAATATAATATTAAAATATAAAATATATAACAATATAACTTAAAGCAATAACGAAGTAGAGAAATCCATTCGAGATTTTGTTATATTTTTAAAACAATAAAATGAGGAAGTGAAAATAATTAAAATATAATTACACCCCGGAGTGGGAATCGAACCCTCAATCGAATGCGTTTAATAGTCAGACACTAACCCATTACCCCACGACCGGCTCTTGTCATAAATACAAT
This sequence comes from Dryadula phaetusa, assembly GCA_032432895.1. Taxonomy (NCBI): domain Eukaryota; kingdom Metazoa; phylum Arthropoda; class Insecta; order Lepidoptera; family Nymphalidae; genus Dryadula; species Dryadula phaetusa. Next base: position 4,474,499 of record JAOYRS010000029.1, read on the forward strand.
AGTATACAAACATTAAAATAAAGAACAGTAATGTGTCTTTATTAGTTTCAATCTATAAGGCTTATATAAGTTTTAAGAATCACAATATAATACACAATTATATAATAGTCATATCACTAATATAATTATAATGTTTATTAGACATCATAATTACCCGTAAGTGAACAATAATGGTGTGATAATATTGTGTATTTTTATTTTGTTATTCTATTATATTACCGATTTCTTTATTATTAAAGCTAACAAACATATTAACGAATCAAAGAACATAACAACACACAAACATAAAGTGAATTTAATGCCTCAATATGTTATTAAGCTGCATACATATAAGATTTTACTAACAAAAAATTAGGACGCCACTGGGTAATTCCAAACAATTTTGTTTTCAATCAGAGGTCTTGTCCGAAATCAGAGTCGGAAGATTTTGGCGTTCCGCTTCCATTTATTCTTACCGTTAGGTTCTCACGAGTGCATCTTGTAATACACCAGGGTCAATGTCCCGTTGATATGTAATATATCATCATTGTACGACCAGCAAAGTATTTCAAGTACCTGAAAAGGATTAATGAATTGCCTTTAAAATGGAATGATGTATAAAGATTAGGTAACTTAACTGTAAGCTGAAAAAGTGGGTCAGGAAAACCGTTAGATATAAGCTGGGCCCTTATATTATAATTTAACTTTCATATATATTGATCCTTTATTAAATGAGGCCAGTTATTATAACCGTTTGGGTTTAAATCATAAATGACGTAGGTTATAGTAATTTCTGTAATCGAATGGCCGAACGGTACTCCTTCTATTTCAACTAACATGTACGTTTTAGCATACAAAGTAGCTTAGCCATTGTGGCGCAGTTGAATACAAGTAACAAAACGCGAAAGTTGCGACTTAAAATTGAAAAAATACTTAACTTCTTCACCTTTAGTCACTCTTATTAACTAGATAGTCATAGAGCACTTAGTGTTTAGACACTCTGTACTCCACCCTTCTCTCTCACCCTTAATAAAACATTACGAAGTACCAGAAACGAGAAAGAGGCAGGTCGTGGCGCAGGAAGACAGCATCTGACTGTAAACGCGATCGGTTTTGAATTCGATTCCCACTCGGAGGAATGATTATATTTAAATTATTTTCATTTTCTTGCTCTAACAAGACAAACTGCGGCGTTGAGTTTCGCCACTCAACACGCAATATCTCAAGTTGAGCAGAAAGCGGAGTACGGAGTGTCTTGACACTAAGTACTTCCTGCCTACCCTGCTATGCGGGATAAAGGCAAGAAATGAATATAATTTAAATGATGTATTTAACTTTCGTGGTTCTTCTCTCTCACCCCCATGGGAGAACGGTTCCAGGGCTTAAGCTCTCTGTTCGTTGTGGACACAGCCACCCATAAATATGGGTGGAGCCTGGGAGGTCACTAAGCAGCGATCTTTATATACGTCCTATCCCTAGAGGGATGAGGGAATTGGATTCAGGAAGGAGGGAGATGGTGAGTTACGACTGCCCGGGCGTTTGCCCCAGCCGGGTGAAACCCTTGGAGGGAGGCCCAGCTAAGCCATTAGCGACCGCGGTAGCAGTGATATATTTAATATTTTTCACATTTTCTTTTATAGTTAGACGATGACATGACGCGTTGACGCGTTGTCTTGGAAACGTGTATGTCTAATATATGATAGCTTATATTACATTTCTTTTAGCTTCATGCTGTTATTCCACGTCGCAGGATAGACAGAAAGTACTTAGTGTCAAGACACTCCGTACTTCACTTTCCACCGAATTCGAGATGTTGCGTGTTGAGTGGTGGTACTCAACGCCGCACATTGTCTTTTTGCCAGAGCGAAGGAGTGACAATAATTTAAATATAATCACTCCCAAGAGTGGGGATCGAAACCTCAACTGATCGAGTGTACAGTCAGACGCTGTCCCACTGCGCCACGATCGGCCTCGCATATTACATTTACTTTATTAATTTTATGTATCTTTACGCAGTATATAAATTTACATTCTACGCTCATTTTCTATATAAACTAGAATAATATACTCTATATAACTGTATCAAATTGCATAGTGCTACGTCAGCGTGATTTACGCAAAAGCGACGTCTAATGACGCCCCTTAACTATAAATATTTTCGACTAATATTTAATGTTATCTAATAAATTTATAAATAAATTATATTAACACTTCACTTATATATATATGGATAATTCTATTTGTGCTTCATTTCTTTGATAAGACAAGATGTTCTTCACCTCTTAATTTTAGGAACAACTAGTGGAAAATGGAGAATGATATGATTTTTTTTATTGCGCATAGCAAAGTAGACAGGAAATAGTGTTGTCAAGACAATGCGTACTGCGTTTTCCGCCGAATTCGAGAAATTGCGTGTTGAGAGGAGGGACTCAACACCGCACTTTGGGAATCGAATCCACAACCGATCGCGATTACAGTCAGACGCACTCTCACTACTCCACGACGGACTTCTTGAAAACTTGAAGATATTAGAAAAGATGACTAAATCGATGACTAAACATAAAACATATAACAAGTAAATTAAACCGGCCCTAAGCCTCAAGGACAGACCTTCCGGACTACTGTATACGTAACGATAGAAAGTGATAATATGACGGCCTATTCGGCCTCTATGATTGCACGCATCGATTACAAACTAAATTACAATACGCATATAAGAATGTACGTACTCGCATATACACCCATTATTTTAGGTAGTTAGCCTACAGGTTCTAAATTTCAATTCGGTTAGTGTAATACAATTATCAATGAATGTATGCGCGATGGTTGTAGGTTCGATTCCTACTCAAGGGAATATATTTAAATTGTTATCAATACTCTGTACTGGAAAACTAAACACGGCGTTTAGTTCCACCACTCGACTCGTACTGAAATGGGGCGAAATGGGTATTACGTATTGTCCTGACAATAGATCTCTCTACCTACATTGCTAAAGTAAAAGAAATGCGTGTTACGCATTTTAGTCCAACAGTAATAAAAGGAATGTTACTTTATCCTTTTGTACATTATTATAAGTGGTTTTGTACTGTAAGCCGCTTAAAGTAGTATTGGCTACCTCCAGACTCGACCTAATTTGATTAGTGGAGAAAATATAAGAGATAAAAAATAATAAAAAAAAAACACTGCTAATAAATAAAAAGTATTACTTATTTTTCTTTTACCAATTATTTTCACCAAGTCTTATTAATATGTACATATGTGTTATTTTTTTATTTTATTTTAATAGTTTAATAAATTTTTATTATATTGTTAAAAAATATTGGCTAACTGTGCGAAATTTTACACTTAGCCTAATTTGAATTCGAAAAAGGGGTAGAATAATCGGTTTTAATTTTTCGTGACATTCTTTATAGTTTACTTGAAGCAGATTTTCTGAGAAATAATTGTTTATATGACAGTAAACACGTGAAAGTCAAATTTCAACAAGCGGCCTCTACGATTGCATACGGCTTCGTTTCAACCAGTTGTCGATGCAACTGAGCAATCGCTTAGGAGTTCATTACCCTACAAAACACGTTTAAAAATGAAATTTGCGTAGAATGAAGGAATTGCTTTAATTTCATTTTAATAATGGCTTTACATACATTTGTTTTTAATAACAAAAATGTATTTTAGGTTTTAGGCTTAGGATTACTATATACGCTCAATGCTTTTCAAACCATTGGGTAAAATTATTTTGTTCTTCATACATTATTTTATGTAAATTAAACTAGCCAGATAATATTATTTCAATTCGCAAGAGTAATAGACAATACCTCTTTTAATTTGTAAAGGCCGAATAAAAAATCATAAACTGCCATCTGAGGCTGGGCTGAACAAACATAAAGCAATGAAGGTGTTGAAACGTTGTACAAAAATCATATTCTAAATAATATATGTAGGTTCGATGCCGCTAATGACAATGTTAATGCTTTATATATATATATATATATATATTAAATACAATAAGGTTCTTAAATAACTTGTCTTAGGTACTAATGGTAAATAGAGAGATGTAAAAGATGTAAAATAGTAAAAAAAAGAAATGTTTAGTTTAATTTAATATATTGAATTTAGTAAGTTGTGCAAAAACTTTAAGCCCCGTTTATTTAAGTATTTGGCGCAGTTAATACTTATTTGAAGAATAAGTGCAGAAAGTTATTAATTTTAATAACTATACATCAGAAATAATTTATAGTAATAAAATAAATATTACACACAAACACGTGTTAGACATACACACACAAACACAAGCTTTGCTAAGGCAACGCGTAGTTTACGTAGTGTATGTATTATTAAATGAAACCTGATAAAATTTAAAATATAATAAATTATACGAAGGTCAGCTTGTACATGGAGATACAACTTAATGTATTGTTGTGAAGATTGCGGCACGCCTTTGGTGTCTGACAAGGATAGTATTTGTAACCGTTTTTTTATCAGAACTTTAAAAGGTTATCTGAAGAAATTTATGTCGATAAGCGCATCACTTGCTGGCCTCAACTACCTTATAAATTGTTCCGAAAACTACTTTATAACGAACATGCTGAGTTTTGCGTGTTACATCTCTATATACATTTGTATTTAAGACTATAGACAAAGTCAAGGTATTTTAAATAAAAATTTATTTTAGACGGATTAATCGCGTATATTTTGGTATTTAAAAATATACGCGAATAGACCGTTTAAAATAGTTTCATTTAAAATGTGTAAAATTGCGAAAATCAAAGATATTGTTAAATTCAAGATAATTAGTAGTCAGTAAAGCAATTGGGATATCATATTCAATTCTAAAACAGGTGAAACTAATGAAAACTATAGGCATATTATTACATTAATATTATTTCATATTAATTCTGTTATAGTTTCAGTATTACTCGAATTCGGTAACTAGAGCGTGAATCAGAATGAATTCATTACCACGTTTCAATAATATTCTTTGTGTTTCAATAGAACGTACGATTCCATTATTTAAAATTGGTATTACATTGAGTTTCAAACTAATCAACAATATAACCAATATGCTGGACAGATGTTTGTAAAATGTAGTACATAAGTCGATCAATAACGTGAAATTCCTCGATTTGATGATTTTTATCAAAATTTACTATTTCTAATTTGTTTCCTATACACTATTTGTTAGTTACTATTATAGCAAATAGTGTTGCTTCTTCATTATTATTTCTTAAGGTCATTGAGACGCAGTGGGACAGCGTCTTACTTTAAAGTTTAACCGCGATTGTTGTTGGTTCTGTGGAGTTCCACAGGGACGAATAAATTTATTTAGTTTACTTTAATTTTGTCTTCCTAATAAAACAAAACACGAGCCTCGAATTCGGAATGCATTAACACAAGGGATTCTATGCACCTTGTTATGTAGTTCTAAAAACATAAAGTTGAAGCTTATTATTACTTCATCTTTAGTAACTCTCCTATAATATTATATTTACAAATTATTTTAGAAGTAAAAATTAAATATTTTATAAGTGATAACTATTTTATATAAATGAATATTCCTTATGAAAATTAAATACGAGAAAGTGAATTTAATTAATCATTCCGATTTCTTCTTAAAAAAATTGTTACCTAGAATTGATTTGTTTAAAGTAACCCTGATCTAATTTTAGAATAGCAATACAAGTGGTCCTTGTACAGGTAATAGCTTCTGGAACATCCGTTATATAAATCAGTGTACCGTAGAGCAATTAAATGGAAGTTAACCAATATCCTGACCAATATTGAGTTAGTAGTAAATTTAAGCAAGTATTTTAGTATATGTGTAATTTTTTTAATAAATGTAACTAATAATAGTTATATTTTATGTAAAAATTCATATATTTGAACTTCCAAAATATGCCATTGTAACACAGTAGGAAAATCGTTTAACAATATGCAATTGTAGCGTCAATTTTCGTTTGAGTGCTACCTTAGGATAGGAGTGAGTCCCATATGTCGTTATTTTAAAGCCAGACAGCATCAATACTAACAATATAAGTATAAGAGAATTCGATTCCAATTTGGGGAAATTTATTGCATTTATATATTTTTAGCTTCACGCTTTTATCTCGCATAGCAGGGTAAATAAGAAGGACCTAGCGTCAAGACACTCCTTAATCCGCTTTCCGCGGAATTTCAGACATTGCGTGTTGAGTGGCGGAACTCAACACCGCGTTTCGTCTTATTATAGCGAGGAGATGAAAATGATTTAAATATAATCTTAAAATAATCATATTATACGATAATATTGTATATAGCTAACTTCAGCTAACTAAGGCTTATATAAGATAAGAACTTTAATGTCACGCAACTTAAGTATATTTAAATATAATTATAACCGTTCTATATATATAATACTACTTATAATTATAGACTATTAATGTAAACTCAACATGGAGCTATAATAAGATCGTTTAACTAGTTCGCAAGGAAACAATAATGGCCACCCCGACCAAGTGTAACAAGAGTAGCGAGTAGCGTCCCGTACGAAGCGGGTGTCTCTGTAATTTCGAGGTGGTTGGACTTTTCCTCCGACTGGCTCGCGACCACTCTCATGACATATATATATATATATATATATATATATATATATATATATATATATATATATATATATATATAAAGATTGAAATAATAATAGATTATGTAAGCGATTATTTATAACTAGTTTATTTATTATTTCGCATATTGATAGATGCTTTGACATTTGCAGATATTTACATAATAATAAAGCATTAAGATTTCTGTCAATTTATATCTCAAAAGCGTAATGTATTAACGTAAATAAAACTATTTTTATTTATTTAAAACAAAGAAACATAAGCTACGCAAAAAGTTAACCCGTAACCTTTCATACAATAGGCGTTGTTAAGGAAACACAAGCACATAGTAAATTGAGGCAGTAATATAAGAATTACAATTTTTTATTTCAAGTACAAGCAATGTAAAATATTTATCCTAAAGTATAGATATGATAAAAAAATTCTCGACAAAAGGTCGTGGAACAATTATTGTAATTGTATTCTGATTAAATATTTTAAATAATATGTTCCCGATACACCGGTCCTGTTGAGCTAAAGCGAGTTTTTGTTTGATTTACAAATTAATTATTTAATTCTGGATACCATTAACAGTGTACGTTGTTTATTTAAAATATGTCACGGCAAGTGGCTTTTGTTTGTAAAACCGTTGGTCACTTGTTCGTCAATAATTAAAATTTTTTTTCGTTTTATTACAACGTCTATATGTCATGTTTAATAACAAAGAGAGATGAAATGGCGACTATAATTGTGATAATTGGCGTTTAAAGTTTATAATTATTGTAAGGTGATTGCATTGTTAATTATTTTTTTATAGAAATAACTTTATATAAAAAAATATTTTTATAATCTCAAAATCAAAGAAATCTAGAAAAAATGATTTTCAAACTAAAACTGTTGAAGTTGAAGATTTTATGTTCTTATTGCGTTTGTCAAAAATAGCGTGTTTTGTATTTTTTAGCTTTACGCTTTTATTTAGAAAAACAAGAATTATTCCCGATAGACAGGAAGTACTTAGTGTCATAACACTCCGTACTCTGCTTTTGCGTTTACAATCGGACACTATTCCACTGTGTCACGACGGACGACAAATCTTAAAAATATATATTTTTTTATTACTTTAATGTCAATCATATTTAAGGTCGTGATCAAAAACTGGCATTTTTACTGTAACGTTTGCAAAAAGATTTAAATATTTACAGATTAAATATGACAAAAATAGAAACAGTAATTTTTAAGATACTAAGAATTTTACTATTTTTATATTGTTATTCCACACTTAGGATTAGAAAATATTTAAAAAAAAAAGGATATAAATTTGAACCTAGTGGTATTTGAACTCGCACTCTTGGACGGTTTCCAAGGTACGCAGCAATTGCAGATGAACAGTGAACATGAAATTATTCGAAAAATGAGCGAATGAACGAAATATAAGCAAAAGAGGTCACACGACGCTTCGTATGATCGTTGCTCTACAATTAATTTTAATTAAATTGTTAATGTTGCACTTCATTGTTTTTTATCCTCGAAAGGAAACTTCATATTTTACTTAGATATGCATTTTTATAGTAATTATATATCATTTATTTCATAAATATCAACTACTTATGAGAGGCTAGGAAATGATTCCCTTATGTTAGCGTAATTTAATAATAAATAGGTAACATTGGATAGTCTTAAATATTGGCAATTAAAAGGAGGTCATTTGACCTTAATAGTTATATTTTAAAGAAATTGATTTAAATAATAATACTATTGCAAAACGCCTACTTTTTATTTTAACTATGACTTGCCTTTCTTTGGTCGATGCCTATATAAGTCACAATTACAGCCACACGGTATTTATTAAATAAACGCCGAAGCTGGCAAAGAAGCGAATCCATGAGTGCTACCTATAAGCCATTTAACGCGCTACGTATTTAGCACATATCTACTAGCTCGCTAACTACGTTCGAGCAAATGTTGTTCTTACAAAATCACGTTGAAATACGAGAGCCATGTTTTACTTGAAAAATCGTTGCTAAATTTGAGCATGATTATGTTGTAACACTACGAAACTGTCTTGGGTTTTGACACGGAGAAAACTGATGGCTTTCTTTATAGTGTTTGTTATATAAGACGAGTCATCTCAACACCATCGTATGCATAATTTCTATATTAATTTTAAACCACAGCTTCCATATTAGATTGTAAAATTTTTAAGAAAGCAGTTAACTTTAAAAATGAAACTATTTTAACTGAATTCATTGGAAGACTTCACCTGTGACCGTAAAGTTCTTGAAATGTTTGATTTTTTAATATATTTCCGAATATCAAAATATGCTCAATTAATCCAGTAGTAATAATTTCATTTAAAATATGTAAAAATCGTGAAAATTAAAAATTTTACTATTTTAAAAATCTATTTAGATAAGATATCCATTACTTCTCAATACCTAACATCAATTTTGAACAGTGCAAAAGAACATAAAGCTGCTATTCAGGAGCAACAGATAAATTATTTTTGTTACTATTTAAAGTTCTTAATTCTTATGTCTATATTATCTTTACTCTTACTTTCTATGTAAAAGTATAACGCTTTTATCCTGCATTATAGGGTAGACAGGAAGTATCTAATGTAAAAACACCAAAAAACGTTTTCTACCGAATATGAAACATTGCATCTTGCGTCGGAACTCAACGCCGCGTTTTGTGTTACTAGAGCGACAAAATGAAAATAATTTAGATATAATCTTTCGCCCCAGTGGGAATCGAATTCACAAGCGATCGCGACTACAGTCAGACTATATCCTACTGCGCTACGACCGGCCAGTCGCTAATATTAGATGGCAAATTTTAATAATTAATTTAAACTTATTATCAACCTTAACCTTATATATATATATATATATATGTGTGTGTAAGGTTAGAGGACAGGTGAATTCCTAGTTATATAAAAAAAATACACATAACAATGTTTGTTTCAGATTTGTTCTCTAGAAGCTTTAAAGTCAGTGATGCGTAAATATGTTATGCATAAAGGGATGTTACGTATGCCTGAATAAACCAAGGAGACTCGCATGTATGAAAGTATTTATATATTTATAAGGGTACTAAGGTACGATGAAAATGTGAATGTTTGGTATCGTGTTGGAATTTATAAGTGTTCATAAAGTACAATAAGTGACTATTTAAATAAGTAATGTAATAATATTCCTTTATTTTTAACTGTTATAAATACTTAATTTAGTGCGGTAGTGACGCGAACTGCGTAGAACTGTAAACGAATGCGATCGATTGTGGATTCGATTACCACTCGGGGAAATGATTGTATTAAAATTGTTTTCATTTTCTTGCTCTGGTAAGAAAAAGTGCGGCGTTGAGTTCCACCACGTAACACGAAATGTCTCGAAAGCGGGGGAAAACGAAGTACAGAGTATCTTAACATTATTTCATATTTCTGTCTACCTTGCTATGCGGGATAAAAAAAAACAATTTAATGCGTTAGTGATGTAGTAGGAGAACGTCCTATGTTCTAACTATTACCCACGTAGAAGTAAAGCTAAATATTTGTTCAATTGGGAAGAGGTATCTGATTTAATAAATTGAATTTCAAATTGGTCTGGTTTCAGCGATGAGGAATTAATGTTAAGATTATTTGTCATTAGATGAATTGACTGTTGTTTAAAATTATTGTTTGTGTGAATTCAAAATAATTTAGTCAGAGTTTAATAACATATGTACGGGCCTAGTAAAATCAAATATATATCATTTGCATGGTCGTCATGGTTCAAAAACTTCCTACTTCAATTAACTCATTAATTAAAATAACCCCACAAATACCTCAGAAACCCCTTGAAGCATCTTCAACCTTCTATTTGCAGAACACTGTTAGGTTCCAATCAAGCGAAAAGTAACGTAAAAATGTTAAATTATAAATAAGTAAAATTTTCTTGGTCTTTAAGTACGTAATATGTACGAGAAAATATTTAAACTTCTTTTATATAATAGTTATAGTATATGAATGTAAATAGTACATAAATAATTTTTCTATAACTGATTCTCTAGTAAATTTATCTTCACAGATCTCATAAATTGTTTTTCTCAATTTTTATACGTTTTATAAGATAATTAAACGGATTAATTGCGCATAATTTGGTATTCAAAAAAATATTCTTGAAAACCTGACGATACGACCATTCAACACAACATAAAAAGTATTTTTTTTTACTATTATAATATATCTTTGAAGTTATAATTTTAGTCAATAGTATTGTACTTTCTATATGATGAACTAATATGGAAATAAATTAAATTTAAGTAAGAAAATCTAGTAACGCTAGTTTTGTTGACCGATTTGCTTTAAAAATAATCACGCGTCCTGATTTGATGGAAATGTAATAATTTCATAGCATAAGCTTAATGTCCTTGCCAGGATGACCACAACAAAGAAATCATTGTTAGCCGGCTCTATTTAGTGTCTATTTTTAAATAATTTATTATTATTTCGAAGAAAGGAAAACTTTTTTAAAAGATAAAAGAATATAGTACATTATAAAATAAAAAAAATAAGTTTATTATTTGTTTTATAATATTATTATTGGCTTTGTATTATATTAGCATTCATTTATTTAATGCATATAATATATAAATACGATTATAATAATAATATAATAATATTTAAATACGATTTTTTAACATAAATACTAAAGTATTCTTTTTATAATGTATTTAACTATTGGAATTACTTATATATACATATACATATATATATATATATATATATATATATATATATATATATATATATATATATATATATATATATATACATCAACTTCCGACGACGTATTGCGTCTGCGTACAACGTGTGTGACTAAAACCGTCCTTGCTGCTATTATAATTAGAGTGATAAGATACAGAATAATTCAATTAAAATTAGATGTATAAGTATGTCAAACAAAATTATGTTTTTGAAAATCGAAAACATATTATTTCTTTATCAAAAACGCTTTTACTGGCAATTTCGTTAAGTGATCATTTATTGATTGACAACATAAAATATCAGTATTGTCAGTCCTACAGGAAGGTACCACCATCCCGGAAAGCAGTTCTGTTCATACGACCTGGCTAGATGAGTGAGTTCCTAATTTCATAAAATTTACATTAAACGTGAATTATTATAATAATATACACGAATGACTTACAACCATTCTATTTTTATTTCTTCTGATTTAATTTTTATATAAATATTAGTATTATGTAACATATATTTAAATTAACAATAGATATGCAAATATTATCACTATTTCTGTTTACCTTTGGCAGATTAAAGCGGGTATTATAAGACGAAATATCATTGAATAAAAAATTAAAATTAAAAATATATGGCTATTTAATTCACACGTATTATTTTTTCACATACCAGAGTAGGGAAAATAAACTTATAATAAAAGAATGGGTTTTTCGAGTTCGAAACACTGCGTACTGAGTGGCGAAACTCAACACCGCTCTTTGTCTTACCAGACAAGTGACTGGATAAATGGAGAATTTAGACATAATAATTCCGAGTGTGAATTGAGCCCTCAACCAATCCACTAACAGTTCAATTCCTTTTAGCAACGTAAATATGGTCTCTAATGTACATATGTTGAATCATGTAAAACCATGCCTTCCAATGTTCCAAGCAAAAAATCCAAGCCTAAGGTTATAGGTACCTATTATTGCCGTATATAACAAGTTATACAACATTATTTTTAACAAATAATTTTAATATGTTTAATTAAGTTACATTTGTTTGATTTATTTATGTAATACTTTATTGCAAAGAAAATATATAAATTATATAAGTATTTACACAATACATTTAAGAAAAATATGCAATAGCGGTGTTATCACTGAAAACAATCTCTTGCAGGCACCCAATAAAAACGGATATATGAACCTAAATATATGTATATCTAAAAGCATATTCTGTAAACTGTCTTATCTGTGTATCTGTAGAACTTAGTTTGCAGAATGCAGATGTTGATTTTTCTTTCATATGAATTATTAACACCTCAACGCAAAACGTATTAGAGACAAACCTTTTTTTTAATGAGTACAATTATATTTAGTACAGAATATTTATAAATTTTAAAGTAGAAGCAAGTAAATAATAAGAGCTTAGATTATAGCAATTTTCACACATTTTAAATAAAATCATTTTAAATGAATTAATCGCGTATATCTATTATTAATCCGTTTAAAATAGTTTATTTTAAAATACATAGTAAACAATTATAATTTGCGCTATATTAATATGTATCAATTGATTTCATTTGTAGGTTATAATAATTAATTTAATTACAATCAAGAGGAAATTATCCCACTATGTAATTTTCTAGGCCATCTGGCCTAAGTTCTTAGATATTGTAGGTACTGGACTTAAATATGCTATAATTGCTGTTAATTTGCCGTGTATGGCGTATGATCAAATGGTTTGCATAAAATAAAATTCTTACATCTGTATTAGAAGTATGACCGGGAAGCTTGCCCTATTACATATTACCTATCGTATGCTAGTTAATTTACATTAACGTAACAACAATTAATTTCTTTTTTATCTTAATTTTGACTAAAATAAAATTAAAAATGAAAATTTGAGATTTTAGAGTGACTTGGCTTTTTTGTTCAATAGCCGAACCCAACGCCATATACTGTGAGAAGTACTAAGAAATATTTTTTAAAATAATTGTAAATATAAACTATTGCAACTGTACAACGAATAAAATAATGAATTTTGTTGGCAGCACCACCATTCTAGGTAACACTCATCTCTTGAATACGCACCGAGGAGAACGGAGAGTCATAATACTAGGTTCTCTCTGGCTTCTCAGTTATGCGAGGAAAAGAGTGTAGCCTGTAGCACGGACATTGTCTACTCCAATGTCCTTAATCCAGTTACAATAAGGAAGTGGTTAATGATATTTTTATAAATTACTTCATTTTCAAAGTCACCTTCTTACTGCGGTCTACATATGTACTCAACTTTGCTCTTTAAGTTCAAATAATTACAATTACTAGTAATTTATGTCTAAAGCGAAAAGCTTTTAGTACTATTTATTTAAAAAACCAACTAAACGACGCATGTTGAAATGTCAAAATTAGCATTTCTTCTTTATATCAAAAAATCGTTGAAGAATATGCTAAGTGTGTGTTATACTTTATAATATTTATTACGAAATTGTAATTTATATCATTTTACACTTTATTATTTAAATATCTTAAATGTTTTTGAATAAAATATATCTATTAAAACCGAAACACAAGAGTGTTTAATGTCAATTAAACACTTATTTACGTCTATGGGTTTGACTTTTAAAGTACATAATATTATTATAGATGGAAATTAATTAGCAATTATAGATAGATAATATACATATGCTTATATATATTACAACTCTCACAAAGTAACCTTGTTTGTATTTAAAAAAAGAATTCACATTGAATATTTCAAAATAACTTAATAAATTTTACATATTCAATATAGCTTGAAATTATTTTGTTACATTAATTTACTAAAGTTGAAATTAGGACTTAATCATAAATTAATTTTGAAAAAAAAAAGTGGAAACGCTGTAAATTATTTTCTCCTGGTCGTCATTGTGGCAAGAATATAAGATTCCGGACACGTGTGCAAATTTGCAAAAGATTTGGTTATGTAGCAAGAAACAAGTAAAAATCATTGCAAGATTTTCTTATATTTATAAAGAAATTCGCATAGTTACAAACGAGGCTAATAAAGTCATATAGAAAGTTGTAAACATGTCGGTTTATATATGTTCGTTCGTGTTTAATATCAAAGGGAATATAGTGGTATACTATTGTATTATAGATTTTACGCTCATAATGACTTTGATACGTCAAAAACAATTGATCAACAACATCCTCCGTATTTAGAAACACTGGTAATAATAAAATATTTTAAAAACATCTACCCTCCTTCGTAAAAGTTCTGAATATGGTAAGGAATGTCACTGTTTTCAATCGATCGATTATTTGTTATGTTTATAGACATTAGTAAGTTATCAATGTATAATAAGTTATAAACATATGTATGGGTCATTCTTGAATGCACGTGATATATAGACGTTCAATTTCAATTGATCAATATTTATATTTCGTATATAAATATCTATTTAATTAAGAAAATGTCATTTCCATTCCATGTGACGCCTTTGCTATCAATGAAGAGTTTAAGACAAATTTAAGCATCCATGCTTTACGAAAACAAACCTTACGAAATACAAGCATTTGCGTTAAGACGATATTATAATAAACATATTTTATATATTATTGTTAAAATTAATACAATAATATTCAGAGTATACTTACAAATCTATTTAGTACGAATGACCATCTGATCCAGGTTTACAAAGTAACACAAAACGAATATCAGGAACGTATTGAGAACCCAAAGAGTTTGCGACTGGACGTCGACGAACTTGAACATGACGAACTGTTGCTACACTTGCTATTTTTTCTTGACAGTACATTTTTACGCGCACTTTTGTCTAAAAATCTGTCGAACACTTGCCGTATGGTCGAATGTTTTCTGTCGAACGGATTTGGGAACATTTTTCGTGCGCACTGTGCGGTGTGGTTGGAGTGAGTGTGGTACGATCGGCCAATAGTGGGGCGGTTGCAAAATTATAAGGTCAAGTTCAGATGTGGCCAACTGGCTTGCTTAACACAGCTTATGCATTTACAAAAGTTCTGAGCCTCTTATATTTACACTTAATTGCATGTTCTATAGGTGTGTTCTTTATTTGTGTGGCATTTCTTAATGAGTGTAAAATAATCATGTTGTGCTTTAAATAGCCTGACTATCGTATACATTAAATATCGTATTTAAAGTTTGCGCATGTTGACAAGGCCACGAAGACTGTTTTTTTTAACCTTTTTTAAAATTGGAGCGAGATCAGGATTGCTGATAATTTGTATAAAAAATTAAACAGGTTTCGCACACACTTTTTCGGTTAGCCAATTAAGGTTTTTTCGCAGCACCTCTTTAGAAAATTTTGTGTAAAAAATCACAAGTTTAATTAACAGACAGAGAGTTGATTTCACTTCAATTCATTTATAATTTAATAAATGTATCGTTTTTTAAAGTATCATTAACATATTTTGAAAAAGAAAAACAATGATGACACTATTAAAGTACTGAATCTGGAACTCCAAGTGTAATACCAAATTTACATGAATAAGTGTGAGAGATTTACTAATAAATGGGCTACAGTTTATCCCTCATTTACAATGAGATGCTTAGAATCATTTTGGTGGATAAGTATGATCCTCTAAATTACTGTCGATTTGAACTAAATTGCTTTTATATAATAAGTCTGCCTCCCATCAAGTTATCCTAGCAGATTAACATGAAAATCCAATGAATATTTAATGCGTAGTCTTTTCGATACTCAAATGATTTATATTAATAATAAGAAGAGATAATTCACTGTTACACAAAATGTTGTGAAGTAAAAAATCATTTAAATGTACTATTTGTTTATAGAAATTTTTGCATACACTTTCTTACTAGTGTAGCGAAAATATATTAATTATTAAGTTTTTTTTGTTATATTTTGATTTATTAATGTCTTAGTAGTAGCGATTCCAGGAAATGGACGCTATTTTTAAGTAAAACCTGGTATTATTTTCACTATCCTATATATACGTGACACTATATTAAATATATACGCGATTCAAAATCTTTGTATTCCTTTTTAGGAAAAACATGTGGACGAAGGATTGTAAAATTTGGCACAGTTGTAGTTTATAGAGAAAAAAGTACATAATTTTCATTATTTATTCAAACATTTTCTAAAATACATAAAAAGTACATTAAATTAATAATAAAAAAGTAACACACTACCATGTGTTTGACGTACACGTTTATATAAAGTGACATAACGTTATTTACTATTTTTAAAGTGTTATTCCACACTTAGGATTAGAAAACATTTTAGAAAAAACGTCCAATCCAAGAGGCGCGGGCGGATACGTTTCTTCTAAAATGTTGACATAACGTTGCTAAGGCAACGCGTTGTAAGCGAGTCGACGGCGATACTATTAACTATTAAATACACAATGCATAGTTCGCCAAATTTGATACTTTAACAATTCAATTTTTTTTATAATATAATACAGAATCAAAGTTCTATATTTCCAATATTAAGACAGCCATTAAAAACTTGGCTTGCAGACAGAATATTAAGATTTTCGTGTTTTCTATCATTACCTGGGCTTCTAGACTATAAATATAGATGTAAACCAGATCTATATTAGACCTAAATGAATGCTTATGTGAAACAAGTAATGGATATTGTAGGTTTTGTTCACACTTCATATAAAAAGTACAAATACAAGCTACAATTTTGCTGATATTCATTTATTTTGTTCAGTTATTTAGTATCTACGCACAGATGTGTCATTACAACGTTATAATTTGAGTGTATTTTTACCACATGCATATGTATACACGGTTTATATATAAAAATAACATGTTTTACAATTTTTGTCTGTTTGTTTGTGTATTTGTTCCGGGTAATCTCCGGATCTGTAATTTTTCAATCTTCGACTATGTTACTCCGTTTTCCACTTTTCACTTTTAATTAAATAATTTATCCTAGTACCATATTTTTTAAATAAAATATCGTCAATAGACTGCCAAAAGAAGGGTAATGTTTTTACCGCTTATGTAAGTATATACGTTCCCTTCTAAACCCGAAAATCAATTTTGACAAATGATACGTCGATAAACAACGATTCAACTTAAGGGCGCGAGAGTCAGAGTATAAAAAATTATTGAAATAAAATATAGTTTAAAAAACTAAAAATATTATTTTTTAATGAACAAAACTAAAAATTCAATATTTTTTAACATTAACATTATTACTAAGCAGAAAATATTGTTAATGTTATGCGAAAAGCATGGGGCGCTTTGTGCTATATTTTTGAGAACAGTTTTTGTGGTTCTCCTTGCTTACACTAATATTAAGAAAATGTGTTTCGTAAAACTACGAGATTTCGAACTTTACGACTTTTAACTTTCTAAAATTTATTTTAATTTCAGGAAGTCCATACATTTCATTTCAATTATTTTAATGCAACTGTTTCGTTATAAGTGTCAAGTCGTCTCTCTACGAATCATATTTGCGGATCTAAATGGGCCTCCCTCGCGAGTTCCACTGCTGTCTTCTCGAGCACCACTGCCTTGCAGAAGGTTTCGAGCGACATGTATATACATTCAAATACACATATTCAATACATATATTCAAATATAAAACAATTCACATATTTAAATATAAAATTTCCTCGTTACCGACTAAATAATTAAAACTGGCGAGTGATCATTCTATGCCCGTAGAGAGAAGCTTTTCTAAAATTCCTGCAAAGATGTAAATAAAGAGATTTTACGTTTTACAGTTGAATTCACGAAATATAAAATGCTAGGCAGTGGATCAAGCGTTTATTACAGACACAATGTGTTTATTACACGAAAACTGAAACATATTATATATAATATTAATAAACTCGTTTATTAATCTTTACCTAATAATACCTAGTTCTACCTGTATTGTTTGTCATACCTATTGACATTATCTTGACTGTCAATTGGGTCGAACTTAATCCACACGATAATTTATAATAATAATCTTTATTCTATACCTCAAAATAATATTAAATAAAAAAAAACAACTAATTAAGCTGTACAAGATGCGACCTTATCGTTAAAACAGCGTTCTCTTCCAGCAACCTTAACATATGGGAAGTAAAAGGAAAGAAAGGAAATCGGATACAGATATGTTGCATCTATATATATATATATATATATATATATATATATATATATATATATATATATATATATATATGTGTTTGAAAAATGTTTGCTATAATTTTTTTATGTGCTTATATGATTTTGGATTGATTATAGGGAATAAAAATATATTTTAAGACGTTTAAAATTTTTAAATGATTTTGCTTTGCTAATATGCAAAGGTAAATCGTACCATAAACGAGAGGAGAAGACGAAGAATGGGAAATTTGAAGGAATTGTTAAAGTTAGATAAAATATAGTTATTGGTTTATTTACTAATTACATTATCAATAGAAGAAGAATCTAGCTCTAACCGTTAATATGCTGTGAAGTCCCATACCCACGAGTACATATAAATTAGTTGACAACCTTGAACCTAGAAATTAATAACATAATAGTATGTATTTACTACAATGGTCAGTCTTTAGTAAATAATAATTAACATAGGAAAATCCTTATGAGGCTAGATAATATAAGAATCTATCGGTGGAAAATAATCCTCTTTTCTACATAGCTAAGGTTCAAATTGTAATAACTAAATAATTTATATCAAGATCATCACTTCGTCATTGTCAGTCGGTTAAAGACGTCATAACATTCTAGTGAGCTTCTTGTGAATCAATTTACGTTCTTTGACGTTTATAATCTATATTGTATAATTATAAAATTAATAGAACTTATAATCATTAAACACGTGGAATATTTCTCATCTATTAGTTTTTAATACACGATACGAAACGGGACTCCAGATGTTTGTTTATAAACACAACGAATTATTTCTTATCATTAATATACTACAATATTTTCAAAGGATTTTTTTATTAATTCACATACATATTCTTATAGTTAAATTTTAAATATTTTTTTCATTTAGTGTATATATTTATTAAGGGTCACTTTGTTGTAGAAAAAGTAAGAAGCAAACGAGCAGAAGGGCCACCTGATGGTATGTGGTCACCTTCCTCATGGTCATCCACAGCATTACAGTTGTGGATGCGTTGCCGGCCTTGGAATGGAAGCAAAAAAGATAGTATAGTGGCCTCGGCCGCCAGAACTGTTTGAACCACTACACTCTGAGGGACAGGATGAGTAAGAATAGGAAAAGTAGGCATTTATGACATGGAACCGGCACACATCATCTGATATTCGGCGGATAGTTTATGTTATGATAGTGGTCACGAGCCAGTCGGAAGATTAACCTTCTATTACCAAATTACTGCTTCTCTTTCGGGATGCTACCCAGCAGCGGAGGGGAATTGTGTTCTACCCCGTCCTCACACAGGGAACATCGTGCAAGCTAAATGAACGCAATAAGCTCATGACCGATTGATTGAAGATTTTCATTATACCTTTTGGTCTATGAAGATGTAATTAAATACAGTCAATAGGTATTGCTGTTAATTTAAAATGTTTTCCGCAACAAAATGGCGCGTTACATATTTTCATACATCCCATCTAATATGGAGTATCAATTGAAAGAGATTGGTAAAATTTATGTATATTCGGTTTTTCCAAATCATTTCAAATATATTTTTGAAATTCTAGTATGTTAACTAATACGATATGGCAGCACCTTGAAGCCGATGGTAGCCCACAATTGGTACGACGTTCACCAAGATGTCGTAGTCCCGTGCACGAGCGATCTCTTCGCTGAGTTTTAGAGGGTAGTATCGGTTTCACTGATAAATAAGCCACATATGCATTAAGAAAATGTTAACGTTATGTATATTAACCACATGATTTTAATAATAATATTTTGGAAAAAATTGCAAATACACTTACTATAGAGGTGCTAATATGCTAGGCTCTCAAGTGGTTTAATAAACTAAAATATGACATTTTTCTATTAAAGCAATTTCAATAATTAGCATTTAGAAAATGTTTGAAATATTATTGAATCAGCTTAAATTTATTGTACTGAATGCTCTCAACGTATGCGCTGCAGCTTATGTATGATTTATGAACAAAAATATATGAAATTATGATATATTACTGAAAATGTTGATATTTTAGTTTCACGCTTTTATACCGCATAGCAGGGTAGACCGAAAGTACCCAGCGTCAAAACATTTTGTACTTTCCACCGAAATCGAGACATTTCGTGTTGAGTAGTGGAACTCAACATTGCACTCTATCTTACCTATCTTAATTTAATTACTCCCCCAATCCCCCGAATGCGGTTACAGTCAGACGTCCTACTTGTCCCACTATAAAAAGTTTAGATTAGGTAGGTAAAAATTTAATGTAAAATTCACGCTACGTATGTATTATTAAACTTTACGCTATTATCTCGTATAGCTTTCGGCTTTTCGGCTTTCCTACGAATTGGAAACATTGCGTGTCGAGTGGTGAAACTTAACGCCGCGATTTGTCTTGACAGAGCGAGGAATTCAAAATAATTTATATATAATCAATCTCCTAAATTGTGGAACGTACCCAAAATAGGTCGAATTTACAGTTTTCGAATTCGCAACTCAACATTCAATGTTTCGAAATCGTGTGGAAAATAGAAAACGGAGTGTGATGACACTAGCTGCTCTCTGTCTACTCTCATAATATGGAAAAGGCGTGAAGCTGTTCGTTCTTTTTATAGATAAATTCTATAAAGCTGATATATAAAGCAAGTAAGTAAGCAGGAGGCCGGTCGTGGCGTAGTGGGACAGCGTCTGACTGTAAACGCAATCAGTTGTCGGTTCGATCCCCACTCGGGGGAGTGATTATATTTAAATTATTTTTCTCGCTCTGGTAAAAGCAATCTGGTGTCGAATTCGGTGGAAAGCAAAGTGTGTTGACACTAGGTACTTTCTGTCTACCCTGCTATGCGGGATAAAAAGCGTGAAGCTAATAAAGCAAGTAGTTACTCGAATGACATAATTTTGCATATAATAGCCTGTGACATTTCGAGATATTTCTTTTTATTTACAGTGATATTCCATACATGAAGTAATAATACAGTATAAATGTGAAAAAAAACGTGGTTTTTACACGTTTTGTAATTACTTCAGCAATTTAGTTCTAATTAGTCAATCATTGGTTAGCGTGAAACATTAATCTATCATTTTGTTGACGTTACTATTATAATTTATAGTATTTAAAATGTTTGATGTTCGTGACTTTTATACATTTTATATGTAACTATTTTAAACGGATTAATCGCGTATATTTTGGTATTGAAAAATACATTTTTGGAAACCTGAGGTTTCGAACACTTTACAATAGTCCGTGATCACAGGTAGACTCAGACCTAGGCAGCTAGTGGGTATGTATGTAGGAGGTCAGAAAATATTGAAAAAATTATACGCAGCGTTGTGTTCCACCGATCAAATGCAATGTATCGATTTCGGAAAGTGAAGATTGGATTATACACTTGGTTCTCTTTGACTAAATTTGAAAAGAGGCGTAAAACTCCGGAACTATCCTATTCTCACATTCAAGAAAATTATCATAATCTATAAAAATTTGCATAATTGCAGTGTCTTTTTGTGATATTTAAATAACATCTTTTTACTAAATGCATATAAGTATACGTTTACTTGGTACATATACCAAAATAGCAATACTTTTACTATTTTTGATTGTTTTTCTCTTTGTCTATTTGTTCCGGCTTATCTCTAGAACGGCTGAACAGATTTTGATGAGCCTTTCACCAGCAGATAGCTATTTTTCATATTTTAGATATATAAAATAAAGATCCAGAAATGTTTAATTCCACGTGGATAAAGTCGCAGGCACGGCTAGTCCTTTTATATAAATATAGATTATAGATGTTACTTAACACGACTTTTTTTAACTTAAGTCAAATGTTTTAATTCTTAGAATATAATTGCTATTTTTGGTAAATTTTATAAGGAAAAGGGCGATTTAAGGAAATTATTTGAAAGGGTTTCTAGAGATTTCCGGGTATCAGAATATTTCTAACATTCCTGTCCTCGTTTCAATCTTAATGCTTTTCAATTAAAACTTTCCTTATTTTAAATAGTAATGTTGTTAATTTTAGGAATGTGTATGGTGCTCCGGCGAATTTCCACACAAGCAATTATTTCAAGTTTTACCATTTTTAGTGTAAAATTTTAAAATAAGTATATATAATATTTTTTTCTCATTATCTACTTAGGCTTAGAGAAATTACCGTTAAGTCACTTAGGTTACATCTTTGGCTAATTTTACAGACATTACGTACAGAATAACTGAAAAAAGTAATTTTCTGCATAGTAGGGTAGTAAGAATGAACTTTGTGTCCAATCACTCCGTTTCAAATGTTAATTAACTAAACATGTCGTTTCACGAAAAAAATGTGAGAAAAATTATATATTAGAGTTTTCTCAACTGGAATGTGAAGTTACAATTATAAGTATTTAGTGAACATTTTAATTTTTAGCGAAACACCTGTAATTTCCGTATCAATGGCATTTCGTATTTAAATTAATCATTATTAACACTTAAAAATTAATCTTGATCACTGGCGTGTCCGGCGTGTCACTGGCGTGTAGTAGTAATTCACTTAACTTATGTCTTCTGTTTACTTGTTTAGAGGCTCCCTTACTTACTTAACTACGCTTTAGGTCGATTTCAAATATTTATCCAGTTTAATTTTTTTTATTAACAGAGGATGGATATGGATAGTCCATTTCATATATCATATTTTAAGTTGCAAAATTATACACATCTATGATAGTTTTGTTATTTACATTGCTACTTATCTGGATTATGAAGAAACGAAAGATTTACGTAAACCAAGAAACATAGTATGCAGTTATCTAACTAACCTATTACTGTAAATATAAACTATTAACTAAGATTAGAAGCCAAACAGTTGTTATTAAGTACTAAATACATTGTAAACATAACTAATCCACTTGAAGTTAAATTATATCTGTAACTGACGAGCCACGAGTTATATTAACTAGATGTCCAGTTGACACGTTAATACA
The DNA here is from genome assembly GCA_032432895.1 of Dryadula phaetusa. Lineage (NCBI taxonomy): Eukaryota > Metazoa > Arthropoda > Insecta > Lepidoptera > Nymphalidae > Dryadula > Dryadula phaetusa. Next base: position 4,497,823 of record JAOYRS010000029.1, read on the forward strand.
CTTGTATGTCAAAAACATGGTATTGTGAGTTACATTTTTTTTATTAATTTAATATATTTTTATACATTATTTTTAAAAAGATTTGCATTCTGCACTCCTTCTTTATATAAACTAGAACTTTGCCACATTTCATACTTCGCGTCATTTTCGTAAAAAGAGGTACAAATATTTTGCTTCAAGAATTGATATATAAATTTCTTTTATTTTAACTTCATGTTATGTTGACCTACATGAAATTTTAACAATTAGATTAGATTATACTCGTATTTAAGTTAAATATTTGATTAACAATCAACGCGTGATCGTGACAAAGGCATTTACATTTAGAATACAGTTCTAAATTAAGGAACAAAACTATATAAGTCATTATAAAAGTAAGTTTTAGTGTAGTGGTGTATGTAGGCATACTATTACAGGCATCATGAAAATTATCAAACAAATTAAGAAATACTCGCGAGAAACGCCAAATATAGCGACACGAATATGGTTTTTTCCAAAGCCTATTATTTATAGTTTAATTCATAGCTTGATTTTTCATAACTACTCAGTAAACGTTTTATTTGGCATATGGCAGGCGCCATTCAGTAAATAAGTGCGATAATTTTAATACCTTTATGTTTTTGATGTAGTGTAGTTGATAAATATTGACTATCTCTACTGATTTATTTATAAATTTCTTGGTACTTTGTCGTATTTAACCTGGTTCTTCCCTCCGATATTACTTAGATTTGCTTATCAATGATATTTTCTTCCGATAGTTTATCATCTTATGACAATAATGTATGCGAATTAATATTATCGTAATTTTAGGACTTCCCCGTACTGATGTTTGTTTTTTTTTTGGTAAAACTTGCAATTCTGAAAAATAATCATATATCATTTTTATATAAGCAAAATAAACTTAAATAATTAGTAATTTTGACAAAAATAAATTTTAATATATTCTTATTGGATTTATTTGTACTATAATTTTTATCACTCGGGGAGGTGATTATTAAAATATTTTCAATTCTTCGCTCTGGTAAAGACAAAGCGCGGCGTTGAGTTCCACCACTCAGCACGCAATGTCTCAACTTCGGTGAAAAGCGAAGTACAGTGTGTCTTGACACTAGGTACTTCCTGTCTATTCTCTATCCGTATCTGTATTCTGCTATGCGGGATAAAAGCGTGAAGCTAAAAAAATAATCTTTATCGATATCAGTAGTGCCTACCTTCTACCGTTTAATCTTTGAAAAGCCACCGTTTAATCTTTCAAAATTGATAACATTGACAAGACAGATATTCTATATAAAATATAAGAAAAAATAAATTAAGAAATTATCAAATGGCTGCAAGAAAATTGAATAAATATTAGAAGGGAATGAAAAATTTATATATAAATATATTTATGTCAATAACTGTTTGTATTAAGCTCCGGAACTATGTTCCAGAATAACTAAAATTTCTTCAAAACTTAATAAGTCTTCGGTTCTCGCGGATGTTCATTTAAGGAACTTTGAGTTATCTCGAAGAAACTTTCTTCGATAACCACCACATATTGTATGTAATATTAGTAAACTTTTGTAATGTGTTTCTTTATCATATTTTATTGAATATCTGACTACTTATAAGAATGATAAACTTTTAAAATAATACATTTTTATCAATCGACAATTAAAAGTATGACGTTACAACTATACTGGTGAATCAACAAGCGACACATATTAAAATTTTAAAAGCTTTTATTTTATTTATTAATTTTTTAATTTCACGCTTTAATTTCACACTTCCATTTATGCGGAGAGCATAGATCGATCTATGCGGAGAGTATAGAGCACGAATAGCACTTGAATTCTAAGTATAGCGTGTTGAGTGGCGGAATTTAACGCCGTGCTTCGTCTTACTAGAGCGAGGAAATAAAAACAATTTAAAAATATTCATTTCCCCGAGTGGAGATCGAACCGATAAACATCGCGTTTACAGCCAGACGTTGTTTACTGCGCCATAATTGCTCAATTTCAAAGTTAGTCTATATATCAAAATATGAGTAATGTAACGTAAGGTGTCACCACTATCAAATATTGACTGTTCTATTCATTGATGTACCGTTTGTTTGTTACAATTTACTAAGAAAATTATTTTCTTATAATAATGAGTAAAAATATACTTTATTTAAATAAATATAATTGGAATGTCTATTTCAAATATTAAAATAACCATATTTTTCTATTTAGTTTTGCTATTGGTTTCTTTGTTTGTTTGTTTCGGTTAATCTCTGGAAGGGCTGTATCGAGTGTGACGGGACTTTCTGGGGCAGATAGAGGATGTAATATGGAGTACATTAGTATTATTACTTTTATTTTAGAATTATAAAATAAAGATCCAGAGATGTTAACTTCCACGCGGACGATGTGGCGGGCACAGATAGACAGTAAATGAAATTATTATTATACACACTACTATTTATTTGACATACATCTTGTCTAAACAGATATACAAACTGAATCAATGCGCGTCAGCATGTTTGTCAGTATTGTTTATTTACATTTTAAATATATGAATTGATTGGATTGAGGGGCGTCAGATTGTATTATATATATATATATATATATATATATATATATATATATATATATATATATATATATATATATATATATATTTATATATAAAAAGTAAAATAATCACGACTTATATTATAATATATTTTTTACACTTGTTCTCTGTCCGTCTGTTTATTCCGGCTAGTCTCTGAAAAACTCGACCGATTTTGAAGGAACTTTTTTCTTGCAAATAATTTATGTAATAAAAAGTAATTTAGGTAAATTTTAATTTATAATTATAAAATGAATATCCAAATATGCTAAAATCCATGTGGACAGACTCACGTGCACAACTCCGTGAATAGTCAAGTATATACATTCACTCGTACTACTATAATAAGAGGAAAGAATATATATAAACTTTGGTCTATATATAGAAAAGAATCTGTATGCCGTTGCAGTAAATTGAAATCCGAGCTGTACTTATTTTTATTATCCCACTGTCTCAGACGATGGATCATAAAATGTTTGGGATCCTCTTTGATGTCCGCATAGAATATATGTATATTTCAACGGGATATGAGATGGGTATTTCATTTAACAATAGGTTTGCCGATTTAATTTTGGAATATATCTTTATTTCTAGCTTTACTTGTATGCGAAAAAGTAAGAATAAAATAAGAATTAATAGAATATCTCAAGACATTGATTTTAAAATGGCGTAACATAACGTCGTGCTATGTCTTACTACAGCGGTGAAATGAAAATAGTATAAACGTGAACAATTGTGGGTATCGAACCTATAGTCAGCTGCCTTAAAATTTAGCTGCTATTTCTGCTGTTATACATCACAGTGGCCTCCAATATATTTTCTTTTTGCTTCAATTTAATTTTGTTATTTGACAGTTGAGATAGTTCTTATACAATCAGCCCGAGTAAAACTCACCTACCTATTTATTGCTTAAGCTTGACCACGACCGGTCGTGGCGCAGTAGAATAACATTTGATTGTAAACGCGATAGGTTGTGGATTCCCACTCGATGTAATGATTATATTTTAATTATTTTCATTTCCTCGCTTTGGTAAGACAAAGTACGGTGTTCAGCTTTGCTACTCAACACGAAATGTCTCGTATTAGGCGGAAAGCGAAGTACAGAGTGTCTTGACACAAGGTACATCCTGCTATGCTGGATAAAAGCGTAAAGCTAAAAAAACCAAAAAAATTGGCGTCGATGTGTAAGAACACTGAATTCTTACTTAATCCTGTAAAATTATCATATCTTACATAAAAAATATTTGCAGTTTATTATATGGATTTTTTAAAGATTAATAAATTATAATTTTACTCATAACAATTCATTTGAACTACTAACTTCTATATAAGTACAAACGGTTTCAAAAGTTAGTAACTATTCGTATTTTACACAATTTCATAATTTTATTTTTATATACAAATTAAAATATTTATAAAATATAATAAAATCATATTAGGTACAAAATTATACAATATTAAAACAAAAAAGAAACTAATACTCTTTCACTTCAATCAGATTCAAGGTGAGAAGCTTTCGTAATAAATGATTTAACTAAGGTCAATATCAAATACCAATATAATTTTTCATATCATACGATAAATTTCTCGAATATTGACGAAATATTATTTAGAAATGGTATTAGTACATTAATAGTCTAATGCAGGGCGCCATTTAAATATCATTATTGGGTCTCTTAATATTCATTAATTTCTGTAAACAATATTACAAAATAAGCATCAATAACGATCAAAGACTCATTGTTTATGAAAACATGATTATTAAAATTATTTTGTACATTTATAGATGTACGTGGGCTTAAATCTATTTTGGGGGAATGTAATTTGTACGGGAAAAGGATGTATGGACTGCAAAAATATATATTTAATCAATATCAATAAATATATGAAAGATGCAATGGCGGCGCAGTTGGGCTGACTGTAAACGTGATTGGTTGTGGGTTCGATTTGGACTAGAGGGAGTGATTATATTTAAAATTTATTTTAATTCCCTCACTCTAGTAAGACGCTAATTCAACGCTGCACTTTGCAGCCCAAAGGAGTGACCAAAGTGTCTCGACACTATGTTGTATCTGATAACCCTGCTAGGTGGGATAAAGCGTAAAACTGTTTTATTTTTAATTAAATTAAAAAATAATAAGAAGATTAAAAAAATAACGAACCTGTATTGTGACCTTGTACTTGCCTAAAATATTTCAAACATTTAGATTTATAAAAAATATCGCATACATACAAAGGCACATATAATATATATAATAAAAAATAGTATAATTTAAAAGCAAAAATTATTTTTTAGGCTTTACCTTTTTGTCCGGCAGGGTAGACAGGAATTACTACATATTCCGCTCTCCGCTGATTCATAATTGTGTGTTGTGTGGCGGAACTCAACCCCGCGCTTTATCTTACCACAGCGAGGAAATGACAAAAATATTGTATCTGGATTTATGTTTAAATTTGTTTTATAAATATAATACCAATAGTGGAATTATACCATGAAGTATTTTGATATAGGATGCATATGAATCGTTTTGTAAAATATTAAGATATATGTGTATGTATAGAGAATCTGTAAGGAAGCAATAAAAATAATATATTATTTGCAGTTTCTGGAAAATATTTACAAGGAAAATTAATGTTAAAATAACACATGTGTTTTTATAGTAACTAAACTCATAAAGAAGTAATTACTTATATTATTAGACACTTTATTTTAAAAGAAAATATGTAAAAAGAACCTTAAGATTAAATTATTCTCTAATGAAACTGGTGTTCCTAGTAAAAATGTTAGGTTCATGCTAACAAAAAAATTTGTTGTCATTGGAATTTGGACACGTGAGCAAATTATGAAGCAAATTTTGGCAAGAAAAAAGTAAAAATTGTATTGGAAGATTTTGTAAAAACATTTGTAAAATTTTAAAGCCCATGACTTTATCTGCGGTAATTAAGCATTTCTTGATCTTTACTTTATGTAATATAATTTTAAAATAAAAGTAGCCTTACTTAATTCTTAATACATCATCTATCTGTGGATAATAGTCCTGTTATAAATGGCCTAGTCGTTCCAGAGATTAGTACAACAAACCGGATGACAGACAAAAACTGAACAAACATATTTTCCTATATATTCCGCTTATACACAAGGGGGTTGTTTTAATAGCGAAAACAGAGATTCCAATTTAATTTTTTTTGTGTACAGATAATTTCTTTTTTTAAATCAATATCAAATTCTATTGATATTGTGAATGAAATAAAAAAATGACGATTTCAAATACACTTGTTAAATTACTCTTTAGATATTTTAATATTAATTATAATATTTGTAACGTTGCATTATTTCTCATAGTTTGTTACATATATATAATAATATAAATAATATAATTCATAACATAAAATTGCTTAGTCAATTATAACCGAACATGTCATTGACATTATGAAGTAATGTAAATAAATATTAAATTACATACATTTTTAATTCTTATTGATTTTCGTTGTCTACAAAATTGTAGCGCAGTGGGACAGCGTCCGATTGTAAACGCAATCGGTTGTGGGTTCAATCCCTACTGGGGGAGTGCTTATATTTAAATTATTTTAACTTCCGCGCTCTGGTAAAAGACAAAGTGCGGCGTTGAGTTTCACCACTCTACGAACTACTTGACACTAGGTACTTTCTGTCTACCCTGCTATGCGGGATAAAATAGAAGAGTACGTCACTTGTTTATTCATATAATATATGAAACTAATTCATACAATATATGTACTTTATTTAAGTAACTTTAGCAAGGTGTTTAACCTCAATAGCTTAACTTCACACACACACACACACACACACACACACACACACACACACACACACACACACACACACATATGTGTGTGTATATGTGTGTGTGTGTGTGTGTGTATCTATATATATATATATATATATATATATATATATATATATATATATATATATATATATATATATATAGATTTTATTTATAAAGATTTTACCAGAAAATCATTTTTTTTAGAAATTAAATTTCAATATATTTACCATTATACCTATTTATAAATATTAAATTTATAAGTTCAGACATTTTGAATTTATTTTTAAGGACAAAAACAAAAGGTAAGGTAAAGTTGTAGTTCTAAATTTTAAATAAAGGTATTATAGTCGATCTTATTTGACTGCATTCTAAAATATATAGGAGGCATATTTAAAAAAATATATGAAAGCTTGAGTTTTATTATTCACCTTTTAGTCATTTAACTGGTATGGAGAGACATGCGCTTGTACATAACTAACATTTAAATATTTGATCACTTATAGATGTAAATTATATACTTTAATAATTTTAAATTGTTACAACATTAATACTACTACTAATAATAATGTTACAACCTCTTGGATTTTTCCGTTTTTGTGGATTCGAACCCAATTGGGGAATGATTGTAATAAAAAAAATATCTCTCAGTTAGTTCCAGTATAAAAAAGCGCGTTTTTGAATTCACCACACAAAACGCAAAGTCTCAAATCCGGGCGGAAAGAAGTCAATGGTTAGTTAATATCTCTGATTACCCTCAACGCGGGATAAAGCGTGAATCTGCTTATTTTAAATCGAATCAAACATTATTTCAATGTCTTTTTATGCAATCATAAAATCTTGAAATCTCTCGAAAAATCTATGTAGTTCCTTATATTTTGGTTTAATAATAATAAATAAAATACAAGTGAACATATTATTACGAACGAACATACTCATACGTTTCATACAAATTTAAATTAACATCAGGTTTCGTGTACATGAGAATAAAATTATTGTTTGTACGACAGATAATGGGTGTTGTAATTATAGAGACGTAAACATGAACGGCGTAGTTCATTTGGTAATTTGTCTCAATGTATAATTATATTTAAACAATGTTATAAGTTTGTTAGTCGATTAGTGCAGATTCTGTGCCTTTTGGGGTAAACTTATCAAGCGATTATAAAAACTGTAAAGATTTATAAATGTAAAATATTTGCATACACATATGTATTTAAATAATTTGTAGGCGGACAGTATGCCTATGATGGCCTCAATTAATATAAATTTTAGATCAATTAACATAGAATTTATTGTGTTATTGTGTACACTGTTGAAACAGTAAATATGAATATTTTATATAAATATAACATGGTTCCTACTGTTATCATATTAATGTTTCGTCTAGTTTTTTTTGAATGATATAAAATAATGTAATTAAAACTGTTCATTAATATGACGCAGTAATCATTTAAAAATAACAAATTAACCATTTTAAAGCTTATATTTTCTGCATGATAATTAAGTAAGTAGATAAAGATAAGTAGTAAGAGCTTTTTTGTAAAGTTTTCTTTACGAAAAAAGTCTGAAAGTCGAAAAAAGTTCCTATCAAACCCCCAGGCAGGCTTTTCATCTTTCAGTTATTTTATATTTTAATTGTACATTTATATTTAAAACATTTGTAGTAGCTGCACGCTTTAATCCCATATAGTTGGGTAGACAGGAAGAACATAGTGACAAGACACTCCATACTCCGTTTTCCGCCGAATTCGAGTCATTGCGTGTTGAGTGGCGGAACTCAACGCTATGCTTCGTTTTACCAGAGTGAGGAACTACACTTTGACTTTGTCTCTATTTAAATACTTACATAGGCGTATTATTGCTTAACAGAATGAATACTTATCATATTTTTGCGTTTAATATAGTATGATTATAACCGGACTGCTACACAATAAATTTAGATAATAATATTATTATTTGTTAGGCATTCACAAAAACATACATAGCAAACGTTAAAAAGAAAAAAACATAAAAAAGGAACCTTGTATTTATAATCTCGATTTTTCTATGCTTATTTAAAGTAAAGGCGACTAAATTTGGTCTGGTGTCAATAATCTATATCACCAACCATCATGAAGCAATAGGACTTCTACCTGATGTCTTTTTTTTCTGTAAGAGCAAACAAATAAAAACATATTAGGTATATAAACGAATAAAAATATATACTCTAAATGTTTCGAAATGTTTAAATATATACTGTAATTGTTTCGTTTTCGAATGTTTGGTCGCAGAAAAGAATGTTTTGATACTAGGTTCTCTCTGACTATTTTGCTATGAAGAATAGAATGTGTATATATATATATATATATATATATATATATATATATATATAAGGCAGGAGGCATACGGAAGCAACATCCCCATCCTCAGGGTCCCCGGAAGAGGATGAAGAGCGTAATGATTGTGGACGAGGTGAAAGTGGTATGCTGGCGTTTAGTGCTTCTTTATCTCTAACAACCTCAACAGGGATATCGACATATATATATATGAAGATTTGTGTTTTTTTCATATTTAAACCGTATTCAAAAGAGTAGTTATCATTTAAAAACGAAATACGATATAATTCATCTCTGAGAAAAATCTAAGCTCCGACGACATCAGATAAGATTCTGAATATGATTTATTTATAGGCATTTTATTTTAATGGTATTATGTTCTTATGTAACATTTGGAATATATTATCATTCTATTCCAATAAAAGATTATATCATTTTTTTAACTCATATAAAATGAAAACAAATACATAAAAGAGGGAACCTTTTGTTTTTATAATCTCGATTTTTCTATGCTTATTTTAAGGTAAAGGCGACTAAATTTAGCCTGGTGTCAATAATATATACCACCAACCATCATGAAGCAATAGGACTTCTACCTGACGTCTTTATTTTTTTCTGCTCTAGTAAGAGCAAACAAATAAAAATATATACCAAAAACGAATAATATGTGTCTAGTAATCCTTCTAATAGGTTTTTATAGAAAAAGGAGGCAAGCGAGCAAAAGGGACCCGATGGTAAGTAATCACCATCGTTCATGGACTTCCGCAACATTTGAATTGTGGATACGTTTGCCGGCTATGGGATGGAAGTGAAAGGAGGGAAAGGATGGGTGGGAACAGGGATAGCTTACATGACATCGAAGCGTAACACATATTCAGATATTTGGCGGATCATTTTTGTCGATTGATAGCGCCGAGTGTGAGCCAGTTGGAGGACTAACACCCTACCACTAAATTATTGGGATACCCGCCTCTTACGGGACACTACCCAGCAGCGAAGGGGAATTGTATTTTCCCCCAATGGTGTAACGGAATAAACTGAAATATATTTAATATTCAAGCAGCTTCTGTATCATACGAGATAGATATAGAGAACCTAGTATAATAGCCAGTGACTTAAGAACTAAATTATTCTATATTAAAACTTCCCTTTGAGAAAAATCGAACAATTGGCGACTATCACAAATTTCCGAGACGCGCCATAATAGAGTTATATTAGTATTATCATATGTATGTTTACAAAATTACTTATATATACTTAGTACGGCTGAAGGAATTCAATGCCGCATTTCGTCTAATTAAGCCTCTCATTCAAATTCATACCTAAAATTATTAGAGAACGAAATATGTTAACAATAGGTTCTCACTACGTACTCATAACTTGTTATACAATTGAACTCAAGCTAAAAAAATTTTTGTATTACACCCTGGCAGAGGCACATATTAATATTCGTTAGTAAATAATATATTTTCCATAAATATATAATGTCTACATAAAATATATACTAATAAATTATAACACATGTTTATAAGAATAAATTATTCGGTTTGTGGGAATCTCATTTTTTTACTGTTATTATATTTTATAAAATCTAATATGTGTATATTCTAACTAACTTCCTATACAGTGGTAGGTTTGTTATGATTTTGTATCCGGAAGAATTATTTGATCATCCTGGTATCGTAAAACAAGGATTAAAATTAGTTCCCGCCGCTTGACTTGTGATATGATGAAAAATTATGATAATAGATTTTTCTAGAATTTATTCTTTCTTCTTAACTACGTATACGCGCTTAAAACTATGCTAGATGCATTTTCTTTTAAATATATTGAAAACTTCTTTATATCTTCTGTATGTTTATAAGGAAAATAACGCAGAAAGAAAAACTCATTTTTTTATAATATAGTATTTAAAAAATTAAAAAAAAAAATTACACATACCCTACGTGTTCAACATAAGTAACATATACGTTGCTAAGGAAACGAGTATTACATGCCTTAACGAGATTACTTCTACTTATAACGAATTTTATGGGAATTAATTAAGAAGAGAAAAGGTGCCAATGTCGTTCCTATATCATTAGGGACCCAATTATTTATGTAAAGATAATATTTGAAAATATAAGTATCAGAAAACATAAAGATTTATTTTAGCTTCATTTTTTTATACCGCATAGCAGGGTAGACAGAAATATAGTGTTAAGATAATCCATACCACGCTTTTCGCCGAGTTAGATACATTGCGTGTTGAGTGGCGGAACTTAACGCCACGCTCTGTCTTACCAGAGCGAAGAAATTAAAATAATATTAAGTTTAATCAGTCCTCCGAGTGGGAATCGAACCCATAACCGAGCGCCACGACCGGCGCCTTGTGTCAAGGTCTTATTGTAACGCCCAACATCGATATATTTAAAGAGTGAATTATTAGATAAGTATATATTTAACATTTATATTGTACATGCAGATACCGTGCATACTCCTTAGAACAATAAAGGAGCAGTTATTTTTAATTACAGATATTCAGTTTTAATTGTTTACTTATCTTGTTTATTGGGCATTTAAATTTGTATTTGATTCTTTTTATTATCGAAGCCCTAATACCGTTTATGTCGTAATAAACTAGTGAGAAAAAATTTTAAATACCTCAACATATATGGATAGTACAGGTTAAACGTCTTTTTGAATTTATGACAATAATATTAAAAATATAATTTCTATTTATATTGCACCATAATGGCAAATTCCATATTTTTTAACGAGATTTACGAGCTTATTTGTGTTTTAACTAAGCAGTACCTTTAAGTAAAAAATATTTATATAATTTAAATAATGTATACATTTTTACTGTTTTCGCAATCTTCTTTAGACGAGAATAATTTTGTTTTTTTTTTAATTTCGTGATAAGCGATAAGTATGTTGAAAAAAGCAACATCACCGCTTTATCCCGCATAGCCGGGTCTTCAGAGACCTAGCGTCAAGGAACTCCGTTGACTGCTTTGCGTCCCAAATCTCAAATTCAATTTTAAAGATAATTATTCCTCCGAGTGGGAATCTAATCCATAACCGATCGTGTCTAAGGTGTTCCACTGCGCCAAGATCGGCCTATATTATTTCTGGACTATTAATAATTTTATATGCATAGTAGATATTTAATCTAAAGCAACTATATAATGTCAATAATACTATTATTGTAAATATTTACATATATAATACATGATACAAACAAATTTATGTTTGTTATTGGTTATCTTTCTTTTTTTAGCTTCACGCCTTTTATCCCGCATAGCAGGGTACACAGAAAGTACCTAGTGTCAAGACACTTCGTACTTCGCTTTCCACCGAATTCGAAACATTGCTTGTCGAGTGGTGTGTCCCCCCTGAGTGGGGATCGAACCAACAACCGTTCGCGATTACAGTCAGACGCTGTCCAGGGGGACGACCACGACTGGCCTCAATATAAAAACTTTGAAAATTATTTACAAATACAATACAGCAGTAGCATAAGGGGTCCTTTTGTTATGATACACACATACCTACATACATAATTAATCGAAATTTACTATAGATGTTCATATTTACATAAAACATTTTTTGTTTCCATTTTTATCATGTAATTTATTATTTATTTTTATTATAATTACTGACTTATATACTGTTTATTGCATACAATTTAAAAAAAACTAAATATTTAATATATATACTTTATAAATATACAAATATATAAACAAGTTTTAGTTTAGGAACTAAGAAAGGCAAATTATAAATCCTGGATTCTCTTTGGGAAGCCATAAAGACATTGCTGTCTCTATGAGTCTTATAAGCTTAAGTATTTTAATGTGTAAAAGAAATATAATAATATAAAGAATTAATTTAACAAAAGACATGGACCTCTATCCGTAGTGTTAATAAAAAAAAAATAAAAAAAATATATAAGGAATATGCATTGGCCAGATGACATACGTCGAAAAGATCAATAAAAACAAAACACAATGTTTTATAGCATAAATCAAATAAATATTTAGCTGCTTTAATTACCGAAGCTCTTTTTTACGTTAAAACTAATTGAAATTTGGCTCACAATAAATATATTGGAATAATGGTAAAGAATAAAGTAATATTGGAATAACGTGTATGTCACTTTATATAAACGTGTATGGCCGACATATGATAGTGTGCGTTTCATTTATTTTATTGATTTTATATAAATTTATGCATTATTTAAAAAAAATATATTAACATTCTACACCTTTATTTATATAAATTATAATTGAGGCAAATTTCGTATTCGTTAGTTCGCGATATTTTCTTAAAAAGAATTTTAAATGTATCATAATATATGTATTTATCCTATTCAATGCATCGCCTACCATCAATTTATATAATTTTAAGATACAAAGGAAGCTTGTAAGAGATCACTTCAAGCGATAAGGCTGTTTGATTGCTCGCTTTTTTATTACTTTTTGTGTATAATATTTTATTTTTATAAAGAAATCTATATTTTACCGCAAAGTATGAATTATATATATAACCGTAGATTAACCAAACGTAAGTAAAAATTTTAGTAACCTCAATAATAAATTATAGGTAATATTATAAATGAATAAAAAATATACTGGTACTATTTAAATTAATTTTACATTTTTGATTTGTCTTGTACAATATACTAAGAAATTGCATTAACAATATTATAAGAATCCATATTTACTATAAAATCAACAAAAATTGTGTATTATTTTATACACAATTTACGCGTATTTATTTACGCGTCTAAAAATGAAATAATATGAATAGGTTATATGGAAATAAAATAAAAGCAATTGATTTATATGAACGGATATTTAATCGATTGATTCATTACATCTTAGTCTCCACCACCAATGACAATGGCCTGATGTACTGACGTCAAGGAACCAGTTTCATAACACGACTCGACTCGATCTGCAAAAAAAATAGGTAGAGTTCAAACAAGGTGTATTTTTTACAATAAAAAATATATGATAGAAAATTCAAGCGTTACTTTAAATTTACTGAAACTTTTAAGCATAAATATTTTGTTCTATTCATATGGAAAAATTAAACCAGCTAAAAGATTTCTTTCAATAAGTTCTAATAAAGACATGATATATAGTTCCAATGCGTAAAGACAACATATAGTTCTAATGTATGTTTGTTCAAAGCACAGTTAATGAAACAATCATTATTGATTAATTTGACCTAGAATTCTGTCGGCAGCCAATAAACATAACAAAACAAACAGAACAAATGATACCTTATATCTATATATGTTAATATACAAATTATATATAAAACACGTCTTAATCGTTATTTAGAAATAAAAATACTATAATATTAAGTTCTTCGCTTATAAGTAAATATTATAAGTATTGATTTATTATTAAAAAAGTAATTGAAATAAATAATTATTTTGATAGACCAAAAAAAAAATAAAAAAGGAATACCAACCTATTTCATGAGTGAATCACAGCGTAAAATAATCACATACACTTCACGACACATAGCTAATTCATCTTTTAAAACTGAATTTTTGGGAACTTTCTGTGCTACTCGAGGACATGGAAGAGTCACTGCTGATACGTTTCGACAGATTGTTCTTCTTCCTGAAGCTAAGGCGGGCTTCGCCTTTGATCAACTTATCTAAAGCCTGCCTCAACGCAGAGTGTTTTCTCTCAAATGGATTTGTATACATTTTCACGAGTTTATTTTATTTTGTAAGTTAATTTTAACGCGTGCGTTCCACACAAGTGCCAGCGTTGTTATGACGATCACCGGCGCAGTCCCCGCCTAATATAATACGTAGTGACGCGTGCGCAGGTCAATTGCTGTCTACCTACGTCAATGTTTTTTGCTCAAAGTATCGGTGCCTTGCTTAGCCCTTTTTATTTTAATTGATTAGACGTGGATCTGTTTTTTTTATTTGTACTGATATTACGTAGGACTTGTGAATGTAACATATATTATGGTGTTAGGTATTTTAAGATGTAGTAAATTGTAAACAAATACAGTAGGTGGAATTTAGATCATATTATTTGATGATAAATAATGAATTTAGTCATTAATGTTTCTATAAATAAACTGAGACGATTAACAATAGGATGTCCTATACTAAATGAGGGATAGATATAAATATCCATTAAAAGTAATTCTAATAAAAAATTCTCATTATGAGCTTTACTTTTGGTCTTAATTGATCACGTTCAATGAATTAAATATTTTTCTCTATATTAGAAGAAAGTATTTTAATGCGATTTATAAAAGTAATAATTTATGGAATAAATAATACGATGAATAAGTTTATTGGCTAGTTTAACTTACTTTTATATTTACTTATATAGTGTATATATTAAGAATGGGTTGACGAAAATAATATATCAATGTATGTAATGTACTGTTATTCAAAAAGCGACGCGTCCTGTGACTTGCAGTTATTTAAGGCTAAGGAAATTTTAATCGTTTTGTTCCCGTTATCCCGCTGCGTTCAAATTTTTATACGTTTTTTCAAAAATTTTTTCAACAATGTTTTCTAATCCTAAGTGTGGAATAACACTTTAAAAATAATAAATATTAAAATAAAATAGCAATCTCTCTTGTTAAACGATTATTTCTTAATAATCTTTAAGTAGTAGAAATTTGTAAAAATCTCTCTACAGAGATGCTAAACAACATAAATAAGTTGTAACAACGTATAAGAATTTCGACGCAGCTGGTAGTAGAACGCATGGCTTAGCGGTCAGAGCGCTTGGACGGTATCCAAGAGGCGCGGGTTCGAATCCCGTTGCGTTCAAATTTTTATACGTTTTTTCAAAAATGTTTTCTAATCCTAAGTGTGGAATAACACTTTAAAAATAGTAAATATTGAAATTTTAATCTTTAATAATAATAATTACGAACATTGATTTGTATAATAGCTCTTGACTGTAAACTTGATTGATTGTGGAATTGAGTCCCAGTCGAGAAAATGTTCATATTTATTAATTATTTGTTATATCTCACTTTTTCTTAGCTAGCAAATATGATATTTTTCGACTTTACGAAGCTGTCAACGGTATTTCTTGATACTAGGTTGTCTCTGACTGCCATGCTACGAGGGACAAAGTGTGTAACTATGATTCTTGATTCTTATGATTATTAAATTCTGAACTAATTACTAGCATGTTATATATTATTGTAGGAGATTATTTCTGTCTGGTATACTTAAAAAACGTTGTAATGCAAAATATCTGTCAGGGTACGAAGGGTGATCAATAAGTAATTATAATCAGTATGAAATAAAAATATTAGATTTTAAAAGTATTTTATTTTTCAACGTAGTCTCCTAATAAGTTTATTACATTATACATTTAGTGTATCTTTTCTCTAACTAAATGATTCCCTTAGAAAAAAATCTTTATTTTGACTGCAGCCTTTACTACGACCTCACTATCGTTCTCAAATTTGGTACTCCGGAGGTGTCATTTGAGCCGAGGAAAGAAGTAGAAATCACTGGGAGCTATATCTGGCGAAAAGGTAGGGTGTTCAAGCAGATCGAACCCCGTTGCTTGAATGGCAGCCATAGCAACTGCAGCTTATCCTATGCTAGCTAACCTATCGCTTAAACAAGTAGGAGACTTCTGTTAGTTTACTATTGTATATTGCATATATTGTTAACTTTACCATGTATGACATTTAAATTTTGTGCTTTCATAACCAGATATAGTAAAAAAATATTTGACCTTTTAAAATAACCACATTCAGTACAATTCAAACTATTTGAGACAGTCGGGCAAGCATTTTATGTACATAAATTCTACTTATATAAATTTCTAACAAGTTTTTGGTGCTTAAGAATAAACAGGGATGAATCTCTCAATATGTTATAAAATTCTGCGCATACAAGATGGAACTTAAGCAATATAGTGAAATAAAATAAAAAAAAGACATTTTTAATAATGCAGTTCAAAGTACACAAATTTAAATCAAAGAGGATATTCAGTTAATCAGTAAATAGATATAAGAACCGGAAGATGCATTTCATTAACATGCAGTGTAAAGTTCGAAAGGAAACCAGTGATAAGATATCGAGAGACATTTTATTACGAAATTTAATTGCATAATTTTACACAATACATATAAATTTCATTGAATGTGTTGCTTCAGTTGAAATAGATGGAATGTAAACACGTAGCTAATATTTGTTATAAAAATTGAGCTTTAAAATGGGATACATAGAAAAATAAAAGTTTAAATATTGATTTCGAATATAATAACATTTGAATAAAATGTATATAAGTTTAAATGCAGCGGGGCTCGAACCCGCGTCTCTTGAAGACCAGGTTTACCAAAGTAGCTTCTCTTATCATACTTGTTTTTTATATTAACTTTGTACGTATGGCAAGTGTCTATGTATATCATACTTCGCATAGTTATTTGATAGAAGTCAATTGGTAAGTACTCAAGCAATAGAGATTTGGATGTTAATTTCCGAGTCAATTGAGTCGATTTTTACATAATATAGGACGCAAATGCAAAATCATTTCAATTTTCAATCATTTTATAAATCAGAAGATAAATTTCAAGCATTTTATAAATCAGATAAACAAAACGCAAAAATTTTAAATTTATTTTAGTTTTTAAACGTATCACTTATACACAATATTTATTATTTTTTTTATTTTTTTTTAGCTTCACGTTTTTATCCCGCGTAGCAGTAGGGTAGACAGAAAGTACCTATTATCAAGACACTCCATACTTCGCTTTCCACCGAATTCGAGACATTGCGTGTTGAGTGGTGGAAGTCAACGCCGCACTTTGTCTTACCAGAGCGAAGAAGTAAAAATAATTTAAATATAATCACTCCCCCGAGTGGGGATCGAACCCACAACCGATCGCATTACAGTCAGACGCTGAAACACTGCGCCACATATACACATATAGAAAATTAAATATTTTTAGTTTCGCTGTCTAAGATTGTTCACGACTTGTTTAAACATAAACATGTAACCGATGTTCTAAATTTCAAATGTCAAAGCGGATGCTTAAAATAGCAATTTTGTTTATACTAATATTAAATAATAATTCCCTTGACACATGAATATCGTTCAAAACAATCGTAACATACTTAAACTCAATTCTAATCTGACAACTAACAAAAGGTTATCACCAACAAATATTACTTTGAAAACTATGTTTTATATAAAGCATAATTATTTTTGAAACCATCGTTGTGCAGTGTAAATGAAATGGGTTGTAGGTTCGATTCTCATTCGGGGAAATAATAATACTTCATGTCTCCGCTATGTTAAGATAAAGCGCGGTGTTGTATTCGCAACTCAACACGCTCTTGATTTCGGGCGCAAAGCCCAAAGTGTCTTGACACTACGTTGTTCCTGACTACCACGTTACACAGAATGAAGCGTAAAGGTTCTTTTTTAAATTATTTAATTTTAATTATTTTTTTGGGTTTCCAACTCCGTTCTGAACGAAATCAACATTATTTAAATATAATAATAACCCCGAATAGACATATGGGGTTTCCCAATAAGAACGATATGTTTTGAAATTGAAATAAAACATGTAATATATGTTCGAATTTCGTGTTCAATGGATTTATTTAATAGGAAATTTTATGTATTTATTTATTTTTATTTTTTAAAATATCGTTCAAATGCCGCCATCGGTCCAATTTTCGATGACACGGTGCAGCATTTCGGCTGGTATGGCCGCTATAGTCGCTCGAATATTGCGTTCAAGGTCTTTAATCGTAGCTAGTTTATTGGCATACACTTGAGATTTAACATACCCCCACAAAAAATAATCTAAGGGTGTTAAATCCCATGATCTTGGTGGCCAATTGTGAGGACCGTTGCGAGAAATAACCGACTCACCAAAGTTATCACGCAATAAATCCATTGTGACGGTCGCAGTGTGGCATGTTGAACCTTCTTGTTGAAAATAAATGTCTTCCGCATCGATTTCATACACTTTAGGAAAAATATCGTTCAACATGTCTCGATAACGGTCGCCATTGACAGTAACAGTACGGCCTTCGTCGTTTTTGAAAAAATACGGGCCAATGATTCCACTGTACCATAATCCGCACCAAACAGTTAATTTTTCAGGATGTAATGGTGTTTCATGAACCATTCTTGGATTTGACTCACTCTAGTAATGACAATTCTGTTTGTTCACATAACCATTGAGCCAAAAGTGAGCCTCAACTGAAAAGATGATTTTCCTACGAAATTCGGTGTCCGTTTCCATCATTTCAAGCGCCCAATCAGCAAATTCACGACGTAATCGATGGTCTGCTGGCTTGAGTTCTTGTGCCAACACAATCTTGTATGGATGTAGGCCAAGATCCATACGTAAAATTCGCCAGGTTGTCATTCTGGATAAGCCCGATTCTTGTGCACGTCGTGGAACGGAAACATTTTGATTTTCTTCGACACTGGCTACAACGGCGGCAATATTTTCTTCACTACGGCCTGTTCGTTGTCGTGTTGGTGGTCTACTATCGTACAAAGAATATTCACTTCCCAGTTTTTGGATCATGCGACGTATAGCGATCAGACGGTGCACCATGACGACCATATTTAGTACGAAACGCTTTTTGAGTAGAGACAATACTTCTCGAATTTTGATAGAAAATTTGTACAATTTCCAAACGCTGAGGTAACGTGAACACAAAACAACACAAATGTCAAATGTTAAACAACCAAAATGGCGTCTGAGAGCTATCAAAATCCTATCATCCCTATTGGGAAACACTGTGGAACCCACACCAAATTTGGGTTTGTTACGTATCACTTGTTATTTTATCTTTTTAGAAATATCGTGTATCGAGTAGTGGAAGGTATCTACTTCACTTTATCTATGAATAAATCTATCTGAGAATTAAACTAAAGGATTTTTACTTGAGGTTCTAATAAAAATTTGTTTCTATTTCTTCTTGCATCTGTTTTCTTCCACATGCCAGGTAAGTGAACGAGATCCGTATAATGCATTTCACAACACCGTTATTTTTCACATTTTCTACCTGAATCGTTACATAATAGTGTCTTTAGTAGGGAATCTCAACGCGGCATTAAGCGCGATAATACAGAAAAAAATATTTTAAACATAATGAATATTATTTTAGCTTCACACTTTTTATCCCGTATAGCAGGGAAGACAGAAAGCACCCAGTGTCAAGACACTCTCTACGCTTTCCACCGAATTCGAGACATTGCGTCTTGGGTGGTGGAACTCAACGCCTTACTTTGTCTTACCAGAGCGAGGAAGTAAAAATAATTTTAAATATAATCACTCCTCCGAGTGAAGGTAGAATCCACAACTGGTCGCGATTACAGTCAGACGTTGTCCCACTGCGCCAAGCCCCTACAAAGGGCTACACTTAATTATATTCAAAGTGTACTGCACACTATAGACACCATAGATATAATGAATATTATTTTATTCAATATTTTGGGTGGCCGCGCTGGTCGTGGCGCAGTGGGACAGCGCCTGACAGCGCCGCCTTATTTACAAAAAGTATAATAAAATATTATGGACATTAAATGAGCCAAGGTGATGAGTTCCGCCAGTCAACTCAAATATTTCGAATTCTGCGGAAATCGGAGTATGGAATGTCTGGACACTAAGTACTTCCTCTTTACCCTGCTTTGCGGGATAAGAACGTGAAGCTAAATAAAATAAAAAAATATAGCTGGTATTCAAACTCACAATCAGACAAAGCAACCTTATGCGCCTCGACTAAGTATTACAGGCAAATATTTACGAGCATATTTAAAAATAGATTTTTCCGATACCTACTCCGCGTTTTTAATTTAAAATGACCAATCAGGTGTTTAATTTATGTTACGACGTATAACGATTTACGCTCAAAATATGCGTGAAACAATACTAAGTACCTACGTATCTTCCAATAAAAAATGTTTACACTGTGTTGCAGTCAAAGTATCATGTATACATATTAACAAGTTCTAAGTATCACTTTTTTTTTGGTTTCACGCTTTATCGCTTGCGGGGTAGTCAGAAACGACAGAGCGCCAAACGCTACGGTCCCTGCATACCTCTTTCGCGTCCTAAGTCATTAACCTCTTCATACATGCCCTCGGACCTCATGCTTTTTATGTGACCTTCCTCCAGTATAATTGATACTGTGTTTACGAAGGTCAATTGAGGTCTCCTCCCACCTCTCGTACCACTCACCTTTGCTTCATAGTAGAGTTATTATTAATCCATCTAAGTAATAATAACTCTCTAATATTAATTCGACTTCTCCAAGGGCGATATGTAAAGGTGTATTGTGTTCATTTCATGAATATAGTCACGTAGTGAAATAACAAAGGCATGGATGGTCACGGACCACGGTTAAATCAACAGTTATGTGATAACCCCAGATAGGGCTTATCATGGATTTCATATACGAGGCGGCCTTGTACGAATTACAAAACGGAATTTATTTTGTACCTATTACAATTTAATATAGTTCAGATCACATTTTGTGCGATTACACGTGGTTTTAAACGTGCTACATAAAAAGTGTAATTTTCACCGGTTTTAATTAGTTAAAAAGAGAAAAAACGTTGCATATCTGTGTTTTGTATATATATTGGGAGTCATTTTTTTAAGCTTCACGCTTTTTAACCCGCATAGCAAGATAGACAGAAAGTACTTAGTGTCAAGACATTCCGTACTTCCCCTTCCGAATTCGAGACATTTCGTGTTGAGTGGTGGAACTCAACGCCGCACTTTGCCTTACCAGAGCGAAGAAGAGAAGATAATTTTAAATATAACCATTACACTGAGTGGGGATCGAACCCACAACCGATCTCATTTACAGTCAGACACTGTCCTACTGCGCCACGACCGGCCTTTAATTATTTATTAATAAACTTGATTTATATTTATTTATTAGTAGACTTGATATTGATTTGATATTTGATGTGGATAACCCACGTGAATTAAGTTATTTTATATGTAAGCTTCTATTTGCTTATTCATTACCAAAATTATGAAATTACCAAAATTCTGTTATCCCGCCTTCAAAACTATTTTATAGCGTAGTCATTGGTAGTCATTTTATCAAAATAATTTTTTTTAGCCGATCTCGTACGTATATGCGTTAAATTAAAGCGTGAAATTAGTTACGAGCCAAAAAGTTTTAAACAATTAGCTTGTTTTGCTATTGCCACTAAACAAAGTCACATTGACTTTCAGTGTTAATCAAAGCTTCTGAAGTGGATATCAATTTCTAAATAAAAAAATAATGTTTTAAATGCAGCAAGCAACATATTGTTTTATTATTCTTTATATTTTTTTGTGTTGGATAGTTCTGTTATTTTCATTTTACTTGGATAATTTTGTATTGGATAAATGTTGGCTTTGGTCCAAAGTGTTTTTTTTAGTATAACCTGTCTTCTGGTGCAAGCACACCGCTTTGCGAAATGGATAATAATAATAATAATAACAATAAGAGAAATAGCCATTAAAAAAGGAATTTATCAAGGTGATTCCCTGAGCCCCCTGTGGTTTGCCTAGCGTTAAACCCACTTTCATACCAATTACGATGTAGCCGAGCCGGATATCGCCTTAAATATAACAAAAAGATTCAACTATATCCCACTTAATATATATGTATGTAAAACTGCTCACATCATGAGAGTAATATTCGGCCTGGGGATTATGTGATTAACAATTTAGATAAAATAACAGCATTAGAACCAAACGAATTTTATAAATACTTAGGATTTCAGCAACTTAAATGATTAAATCAGCAGTCAAAGAAACAATAATCACAGAATATAAAAAGAGAACCTACACGTTTGGAGTCATAAAATGGTCAAACACTAATATAAAGCAATTAGAACGATCCACACGCACTACACTCACTAAA
Source organism: Dryadula phaetusa (assembly GCA_032432895.1). Taxonomy (NCBI): domain Eukaryota; kingdom Metazoa; phylum Arthropoda; class Insecta; order Lepidoptera; family Nymphalidae; genus Dryadula; species Dryadula phaetusa. The sequence goes on from JAOYRS010000029.1 coordinate 4,520,415, forward strand.
TATAACAACTTACACCCAAAATCTGCAATCGAAAGACTTACAATCAAACGGACTAACGGAGGGAGAGGTCTAATAGACATAAAACATCTGTGGCAAAAACAAATTTATAGTTTATTTACATTTTTTCATGCAAAAGCTCAATCAAGTAAAATGCATAAATCAATAATTCAAAATGATACTAAATATACACCTTTAAACCTTAACTGCCAAAATCTAGATAATCCAGCACATATAGACCCGCAAAAGCAGAAAATAGAAAACCGGAAGAGAAAAGTAATGCACGGGAGACACCCTAATGATCTTCAGCAACCTCACATAGACATAGAAGCATCAAACAAATGGCTGAAAACCGGCAACCTATCTTCGGAAACGGAAGGGTTTATTATAGCAATACAGGATCAAGTTACAAACACAAAAAAAACAGAAAATATATTATTAAAGATTCCACAGTTAAAGACGATAAATGCCGTAGATGTCACGTCCAACCGGAAACCATACAACACATAACAGGAGCCTGCATAAGCCTCACACAGACTACACTCATCGACATAACCAACTTGTAAATATAATACACCAAACTCTAGCAAACAAATAAAAACTAATACAAGACCCAAATACCCCCTATTACAAATACACGCCTGCAACTGTTCTGGAAAATAATTCATATAAAATATACTATGATCGTGCTATACTCAGTGATAAGACACTTCACTTTAATAGGCCGGATATAACATTGCAAGATAGCAGTCCCAAATACCCATAACATACAAAAAACAATAGCTGAAAAAATAAATAAATATGCAGATCTCAAAGAAGAATTAACTCGAATTTGGAAACAAAATATAGTCTACGTTGTCCCAATAATAACGTCCACTACCGGCGTCGTGCCAAAATTCATCCACCAATACTTAGAACTGTTAACCTTAAAAGAGAATATAATATACACTCTACAAAAAGCCGCTATATTAAATACATGTAGGATAGTGAGGAAGTTCTTGCAGCTAGAAGAAAGCGACAAAACCCACAACCAAATATAGCACACTTCACTCTGTAGCTACTTGGCGCAAGCCCGTAGTTGCAGGTATATACCAGTTTACAGCTGTGAAATTATAAACAACGTCAATAATAATAATCATAATACTTTATTATATATATACATAAAACTATATATATATATATATATATATATATATATATATATATATATATATATATATATATATATATATATATATATATATATATATATATATAAAACTACTGGATTAATTTCAAAAATTCACCTTAAAAAGCTGCATCTTTACTGAGATATGCTATATGACATTTTCAAAAAAATAGGTATCTCTATAGGTATAAAAATACAATATGTAAGTCAAGCTGTGAAAATGTATCTATAAAAATCTAAAAGAACAAAACAAAATGTTCTACAAATAGATCGTATCACTATCTATAAATAAGTCCACGATACTATATGTCCAAATACTGTAGTTATGCTGCTGTAACTGTTTTTGTACATTTTAAAAGTAGAAAAAAGAGTCTATAAGGATCAAATCACATTATTCATATCTCTGTATCAATCCTCAACCCATTAAATAAAGATCATTGCAATACCTGTAAAATACTTTTTAAATTATTAAAATTAGACATTCCATAGAAAAGATATAACGAATTTAAAAATGTCAATCTAAAGAAAATAATGTAATAATAAAATAATAGTAAAATAATCCCGCGCAGCGTAGATGGTGATTGCGGGGTGAGGGGAAAGGAGCATCGATATGTGTAATATGGGTAGCCGGGGCTCCTACGTGGTGGATGTGATCGCGACTGAATCTTTTGAGTTTTCCGGTTAAAAAGATATATTCTGTTTATATTTTTATATATTCTGAGAAAATATATTCTCTTTATATGTTTATACATTTATATAAGAAAATATAATATAATAATTTAATTTTTTTTATTCAGATTTTATCATTATATTCATAATTTCTTATATATTTTATTAATCAATGTATATTTATTGTTCGTAGGTATTTATATTTTTCAGCAGGTTTGTATCAAAAGTTCTTTTTAGACCTTTCCTTTTTAACCTATACCATTTCTTAACCTATTCCATTTCTGTGACTTAAAAGTTTCGCGGAATAATCATGCGGTTAAAAAAAATCTTAACTAATCCACATTTAGTTCTCAAGCAAAACCATTCGTACCTCTGTGTTAATCCTTATCCTATTAAATATTAAATTATTTTTAGTTATTACTATATAAATTATTAAAATTGGACATTCCATTCAAAAGATATGACGAATTTAAAAATGGCAATCTGACTAACATATCTAACTAAGATATCTGTGAATACGCAGTGGATGCTACTTAAGCAGAATGTTAAGAATTTTAAGATTTCACAAATAACGTGCTCATTTGTACCATTTATAAATTTACTTTCTAAACTACGTACTATTTCTATATACATTATTGTATTCGAATAATGCATATTTATTTTTTATAAAAGACAAAGTGCAGTGTTGAGTTCCGCCACTCAACATGCAATGTCTCGAATTCCCTGGAATGTCTTGAGTACGGAATGTCTTGACGCTAGGTACTTTCTGTTTACCCTGCTAAACGGAATAATAAAGTTTCATGCTTTAAACAAATATATTCGTCCACTTCACAACGATTTGGTGGATTGAATTATTTCTTTAAAAACAGATATAAACCTACAAATATTGTATGTCCCTTGTGTGAATTATTTCATAATTATATTTTTATTACACAAATAATTTTATTTAAAAAATTTATTAAGAATAATGTTACAATATATATATAATATAAATTGGTGTATAAGATTTTTGGTTATACACATTTTAGCAGTACGTTTAAATATTTTTTTCTTAGGAGCGGGCGCACGAGTCCAGCGTAAATGCAGAGCCGCTCCGCCGCCTTGGGCCAGGGGGTAGTAAAAGAAGGTACACGCATTTATATCTCTCCAAATCCTGCAGGAACTACTAGGAAGTCATCGACACTACAGGTGCTCTGGAAGAAACTCCTGAGCACCCTGAAGAAGACGGTGGTCGGCAAAAAGCGGACCGTCCATTGGAACATCATAGTGGTATACGCGAGTGATTCTGCGGCATCTCATACACCTGGAGAGGGTTTTTGGTGAGTTTTAGTGGGCAGTATCGATTTCACTGATGAGTCCCACAGTCGCCTGTCCGTAAAGTACATGTGCCTTACGCACGGGTGGTCTGCATAAATTGCATTTACCTGTGGTAAAAAAGAGGTAGCAAATATTGATGTCCCTTTCTCCCCATTATTTTATTTACATTGACATTTAAAAATTTGTCATATCTTTAGAATGGAATGTTCAATTTTAGTAATTTGAGTAGTAATAAGTAAAAAAAACAATACATAATAATTCAATATTTAATAGGATAAGGATTAATAAAGGGATATGAATGGTATCGTTTGGGAATTAAGTGTAGATAATAAGTAATGGTATACCATGGATAGGTAGTTCTGAAAAGAACTTTTATAGATACTTGCTTAAAATATAGGTAAATTAAATACTTATGAATAACAAATATAAAAAAAATATTAAAATATAATAGAAAATATTGTTAAACTAATAAGATATATAAGAAGATATTAAAAGAATATAGAAGATAGCTTTTTAACTAAAACAAAAAAATCCGTTTCGAAAACTCAAAGCTCCAAACATTGAATCGCAGTCACGTCCACTACATAAGGAGCCGCTACGTATATTACAGACATCGATGCCCTTTTCCCCTCGTCTCTGCGACGTCACCAACTACGCTGCGCGGGATCACATACGCCGCATTATTTTTATTACATTAATTATTTTTGTTATATCCTCGAATGTCCGATTTTAATAATATAAGAAGTACTTTATAGGTATCGAAATGATCTTTATTTAATGGGGTAGGGATTAATACAGAGATATGAATAATATAACTTCATTCTTATAGCCGTTTTGTACGACTTTTAAAATGTACAAAAGTAGGTATAGTGGTATAACTACAGTGGTTGAACATATGGACTTTTTCGTAAAAATTGATACGATTTATAATACCGTACAATATTTTTTATTCTATCATCAATAGTTTTTCACATTTTGATTTACATTATTGGATTTTTATTGGGGATATTTATTTTTTTGAAAATGTCATATGTCATATACTCAATGAAGATGCAGCTTTCTAATGGTGAAAGAATTTTTGAAATCTGTCCTGTAGGGTTTGCGTGGAAACGCTAAAAATATACAAATATATCCTCTTTATAATATTAGTATAGAAGTATAAAAAAACGAATTTGATAATGTGTAGTGTCACTTAATTTATAACCAGTGTGATATCATATACTATTATATAAATTATTTTTTTGAAAATTTCACGTACCTCATTCTGTTAATTTGTTCTTTTATCAGAATTATAAATATTTTTATCAACAACAATAAGAGTTTCCATTAATAATCAATTTAATTTTTTTAATTTTTAAAAGAAAATCGATGCCGATATTTCAGAAGACTTAATGAACTTGAATTAGTTAATTTGTTGAAATGTATTTTTCCCCAGTTAGTCTTATTGACTTAATAATATTATAACTATACTTTAAATGAAAATAAATTAATAAAATAATGTTTAAGATTACAAAATTTTATTCTAGTGTAATTTTATCAAAAAATGCACATTATTTTTGCATCCCTGGTGGGGATCGAACCCACGACCTTTGGATTAGAAGTCCAACGCGCTATCCTCTGCGCCACAGGGACTATGTTATTAATGATAGTAATTTATGTACATGACATGTGTGTTATCATAAGTATAATGATACAATTTGTATAATGCATAAATTATAAGAAAATTTAAAACTTATCAATGTAGGATTGATATCTTATTTATATATATGTACTTCTTAATAATTATCATGTTTAAAAAAAAATTGTATTATTATCATGTTTTAAAAATGTGTTATTGGATTTTTTTTTAAATTTACATTTAAAACTTAATTTAAATTTAAAATTTAAATTGAAATCATTTTATAACAATATGAAGGGGAATAAATTGTTAGTAAAGAATAGATTCATATGAAACTCGGTAAGTATATGTTTGACTAAAAACATAAATAAATTAAATAAAGTAGACGAAATTAAATAATAAGTAAAACATTTTGAAGATGATAAATTTCTCCTATTGCTAAGAAAATGTGAGAAAGCAAAATATTTCAATATTTTTTTCATGAGTTTCACAATATCTGTCACTTGTCATTCAAAGATGTCAACTTACTGTTTTATCAAAATTTTCAATTTAATACAAGTTTGAGGAGACTGTGTAGTAAATTTTGGTTATAATTAAATTACATTTTGCTAGGAAATCGGATGTCTTGAGTTTTTTCTTATTCTAAGAAGGATCTGTTATCTGTGTGACGTTTTAACTAGATCAATAATGATTGGATGACTACAAGTAGCTTTGGGAGACAGTATAAGGTTTGACCTTGGACTTTTTAAGTCTAATTAGCAAATTCGTTTGATTTTTTATTAAATATATTCACAATACATACTCCTGATCCCGAACTAATTTTCCCTATTGATGTTTGTGTTACATTAATATAATATAGAACTAAGGCTAATATTTAAGCGAGTCTTTTAAGTCTTTAAATATTTAATTATCCTAACTTTACAAGGTAATTAGTTTAAGAAATCTCATTGTATACAGCCGTATAATTAATTTGAATGAAAAATATATAAGTACTATAAGTACTTCTTTGGGTTCTGCACTATGATGAAAAAATACTGTAAATTAGTTTTTGGCATTTATAAAAATATTTCTAATTACTAATGAAAAATGTTCTGAATTAATTTGTTTGCCCAAAGTACCAGTAATAATAACGAAATTATTAAATTATTAAAATATACGAAATTGAATATGCCTTTTTTCAAATTTTATCTTTATGAAATATAATATTCACCAATTTTCATATTATTTGTATATTATTTATGTATAATATTTACCGGATTTTAGAATGGTTTTTAGGTGTGTTATTTTATTGTATACCTACAATGTAATTTTTTTTGTAAATAAATTTTTTGCCTATTTAGTTGTTTAAACAAGTATGTTTTATATTTGAACCCATTGTGTATATACAGTGCATCGAACGGAATTACGCATATCCTACCCAGATCGTATAAAGAAAATTGGCATCAGGCCAATTTTCTTTATACCATCTGGATCTGGCTCATTCTATTTTTTTTAAAATGATTTGGATTTTTTTTGAAAATGCCGAATTCGAGGTGGTGATTTTCACTGCCACACAATATTTATAAATTCAGTAAAAATCAAATTATTATTATATCATATATTGAATTATTATATGATACATTGAGGCCGGTCGTGGCTTAGTGTGACAGCGTCTGATTGTAAACGCGATCGGTTGTGGGTGCGATCCCCACTCGGGGGAGTGATTGTATTTAAATTATTTTCACTCCCATGCTCTGGTAAAGACAAAGAGCGGCATTGAGTTCACCACTCGACACGCAATGTCTCGAATTCGGTGGAAAGCGAAGTACGGAGTGTCTGGACACTATGTACTTTCTATCTACCCTGCTATGCGGGATAAAAGCGTGAAGCTGAAAAAAAAACAACAAAGCTTTTTATTAGATTCGTTACGTAACTGATGTACATGTCAATTTCATGTGAAATTCAACAAAGTTAAGGAAAAGGATAAAAACAAGATATCCCCATGAGTATTAGAGATCGAAATACTTCCAAATGTTATATTAAGAAGCTTTCATAAAATAAATATTCAATAATCTCTTCCAATATTATAAAAATAACTGAAATAGTATAATACTGAAGGGTACTTGAGTTGGTATAGTTAGTATACCAGAGTACTGTATATTAGTGGCGAAGTCTATTTTTGGCTATATTGATAGAAAACAATATTGTAGTAAGTATAATTGTAATACAATTATTAATAAACATCGGTTGACTTTTCGAAATCACAGTATCGAAGATACTGGAGGAAGGTCATGTATAAAGCATGAGGACCATTCGAAAGTCGTGTATGAAGAGGGTAATGACTGTGGACGAGGCAAAACAGGTATGCATATGACGGTCCATGCCTCTTTAGCGTTTGGCGCTCCGTTCCCTCTGACTACCCTGCTTGGGATACAGTGTGAAGCTAAATAAAAAACAATTATAATAAAAAATTGAGACCATTTTGGCGCACTGGGGTATCGTCTAACTGTAGATGTGATTATATTTAAAAAAACTATTTTCATTTCTTATTTATTTATTCTTTATTGCACATTTTTAACAAATATGCACCACAGGCTGGTTTAATACTAAAAAGCATTTTCTGTCACCTAACGTTGTCATTGTGTTGATAATTCTTATATGACATGAATAAAACTGCCACAAAAGTCTTATTGTAAACGTAAATCAAACAAAGACGGTAGGTATACAAAGAAGGTCGTGGCGCAGTGTGACAGCGGCTGATTGTAAACGCGATCGGTTGTGGGTACGATTCCCATTTGGGCAGTGATATATTTAATTCTTAGTCTGTCTGGTAAGACAAAGTGTGGCGCTGAGTTTCGCCTCAATACGCAACGTCTTAAATTCGATGGAAAGCGGAGTACGGAGTGTCTTGACACTAGGTACTGTCTGTCTACCCTGTTATGCGGGATAAAAACGAAAAAAACAGACAGAAAAAAATTGTTCATTAAAATATTATTTTTAATATAATTTCTACTTAATGTACTTTTTATTATTAAAAAAACTATCTAAAACCATAAAGTTATTTTGACAGATGGTAATAAGCGATGATAAAACATGCATACGAATATGAATGCAAAACATGTCAATAATATTATTCATAACTTTTATATAGTAATAATAAATATCTTCACTAAATTAAACATTGTTGGTTTTTAGTGTTTATTTTCGACGCGAGTTCTTTATATAAAATTTACATCCTTTATATTTTTTATAAAAATGCCCACTTCGCTATTGATGACTATATTTATATAATAATATTTTATAGTCTTTCTTTTATATATTTATACTTAATAAATAAGTATAAGTAGAGGGCGGTCGTGGCGTAGTGGATTTTGCGTCTGACTATAAATACCGTCGGTTGTGGGTTCGACTCCCAATCGGGAACTGATTTAAATTGATTTCATTTCCTCGCTCTGGTAAGAGAAAGCGGAGTGTTGAGTTTCGTACTCAACACGCAATGTCTCGAAATCGGCGGAAATTGCAATGCGGAGTGTCTTGACACGGGGTACATCCGTACTACCCTGAAACGTGAAGTAAAAGCGTGAAGCTAAAAAGTAAATAAATAAGCCGTAGTTGGTGGCAGTTCAGGATGTATATGAGGCTAAATGTTCGTGTGCTAGGTAATATTAAATTAAGCTCGCTATTTTGTTGCTTCGTTAGAATAACAAGTAGTATTATTTTAGTAGAAATACAAAGAAATACAAATTTGAATCTAGAAATTCTGACCGTCAAAGTATTTAAAATTATTTTTTATTTCAGAGCTGCAGTAACGCATTATAATATAATATAAAAAAATGTTTTAATTGTAAATGGATTTATAGTATAGATATTTGTACAAAACTTACAATGTAAAACATTACCTTTATTAGAGAACCTAGTATCAAGACACTCCGTTCTCCGCTTTCTTAGAGATGCTGTCCCACTGTGTTGGGGAGTCTTTAATGTATCATTATAATTTATGATATTATAAGCATATTAATAAACTTATATTTGTTATTATATCGGTTTAGTCATGGAAACGAAACGTGCATGGTGCATATGTCATCGTAATAACGATAATTTCAAGAATAAACAACTAATGTGAGATGCTCCACGTGGAGTGCACTATCCAAATTTTATTTAATATGCAAGTGTATACTGACAGTTGTATGGAAAGCTACTGATAAGATTTAAATAAGCTTCTAAGTATTAGAAGTATATAGCATATCAGAATAATATAAAATATTCAATTTATAATGAATTTACATAATTTTGCTATAGTATGACGATAAATATTAAGTACAACCAATATATATATATATATATATATATATATATATATATATATATATATATATATATATATATATATGTATAGCAGGGTAGACAGGAAGTATCTAATGTCAAGGCACACGTGACTCTATTTTCTACCGAATTCGAGATATTGCGTGTTGAGTGGCGGAATTCAAGTAAAGTAATCATTCCTCCGAGTGGGAATCGAACCCACAATGATACAGTCAGTCGCTGTACCACTGCGCAACGACCGGTCTCAATTGATTGTTTAAATAAAACTTTGTATTTATATGTAAAGATACAGAAAAATATAGTAACTTCTATTAATTTTAGTAACATGTCACATGTCTAATAATGCTTACTAAATGATTTAAGTAAATCAACTTATCAGTTAATTTCCAGACAGAAAGAAAGTCTAACTCGATTATATCAAGCCCATTCATTACTGTCGGAAAGAAACAGGGCTGTAATTTCAACAAAATGAGTTTTTTTTAACTGAAAAAAAGCTGTTTTGTTAACTTTGAAATTAATTATAATTTGCTATTTATTTCTTTGAATTCCAATGCTTGTTAGATAAATATATTCATGTGAAATAAAGCTATGTACAGAATATTTATTACATATTTTTCGGAATTGTATATGAAAATATCTATTTTTATCATTTAAAGTTGATAGACTACTTTTTGAATCTGTTTTTTTTTTTATTTTTTGTAATATAGCGTTAAAAGCTAAGGAAATAATAATAAATTCTGTAGAAATAAAAATGATTAGACGATAATTTGATAAATACAAAATGTAAACGAAAAGTCTTAAATATATATAGAGGCCAGTCGTGGCGCAGTGGGATAGTGTCTGACTGTAAACGCGATCGGTTGTGGCTTCGATTCCCACTCGAGGGAGTGATGATATTTAAAATTATTTTCATTTCCTCGCTCTGGTAAGATCTGCGGCTTTAGGTTTCACCACTCAACAGGCAATGTCTTGAATTCGGTGGAAGGCGAACTATGGAGTATCTTCACACTAGGTGCTTTGGTCTATCCTCCTTTATGGGATAAACGCGTGAAACTAGGTAAAAAGACATAAATTGGTTATGATGAGAGACGAGCTTCTTTGAATTTTTTTTTTAATTAGAGTTCGTACTTATTACCAGGTTTATTTTTAGTAAAATATTTAAATAGTCTAAATAAATCTTTAAATTGTTTATTTGTAAATGTCATTTCTGTAGGTTAGTGACTTTTTTGTTTTATAAGAATTGACGCCGCAATAGCGTTACGAAGGCGACGTTTGATGCATTGCGTTTTTGGCGTGTATATATATATATATATATATATATATATATATATATATATATATATATATATATATTTATATATATATATACACGATCCTCCTGATTTTTTACTAGATCGCTAAGATATGAAGGTTTTCTGCCGTCAAATGTACATATATCTTCACTCGCATGGCCTCTATTCCAACTTCCTTGATGTATACGAGTATTGCCATTGGCGAATGGGACCACTTACCACCAATTCATTGTCAAAAAGGGTTTGTACATTTTTCGAATAAAAAAATATACAAAAAAGGGGCCGGTCTTACAGTGGGGAAGCGTTAGACCGTAAACGTGATTAGTTCTGGGTTCGATCCCTACTCGGGGGAGAGATTATATTTAAATTATTTTTACTTTCTCGCTCTGGTAAGACAAAATGCGGCTTTCATGTCCACCATTCAATACGTAACGACTCGAATTCGGTGGAAAGCGAAGTATAAAGTGTTTGGACACTAGGTACTTTCTGCCTACCTTGCTATGCGGGATAAAGAGCGTGAAAATAAAAAAAAGGTTTTATTGCTGCTAATGATATACTTTAAACCTGTATAGCTATAGAACGTTCCAATAGCTCGTAGTAGGTGTTATTTTTTTGCTTTATTCGTCTGATAATAATACGTTGAGTTACGAAATAAAAAACTTAAAGCCATATTTAATTATTTAATAAATCAAAATATTATCCTTGTAGGTATATATTTCAATAAATTGGTTTCTTGTAACGCAGCTTATAAATGTATTTCTTTTGACATTAGTTATTATTTAAGTGTTTTTTGCTAACATAAAAAACTAATTCTGTTATTTAAATTGGAAATAAATGTCACACGATTATATAATGTATGACAATATATAAATAACTCATAAGTAATCTATCGGGTTGTTTTTAATATAGAGAAATGATTTGCAGATCTCTTTCTTACTAAAGTAAGAGACAGATAAGTTTCAAATATGCAGTACAAAGGCGACGCCTATCTAATTTATTTTTGTAGGCTAGTGAGCAGTTTACGCTATCTGATACTCGTCGACAAAAATAAACTAGTACTAATAAGACAATATATATACTCAAATATATATACCCACTTGCAGGTATGAATATATTTAATTGTTGTCATATCTCCGCACTACTAAAACAAGGCGCAGTGATAAGTTCCGGTTATCAACATACATGTTGAAACAAACTGGTATTTGGAGGGAAAAAACATCTTTTAGAGAGACACTACTCTATAATATATATATGTATATATATATATATATATATATATATATATATATATATATATAAAATATTGCCGATCTAACATTTAGAAGCTTGTCACAACGTAAATGTTGCTTTACAATCTACCGATTTAAATAATTGGTATTTATGGTTTATCTAATACATTTTTTTAGGAATGTTTAACAAAAAGCGTGTACGTAGGCAAGCTATACTTATTCGTTAGTATCAAATATATCATAAAAACTTGATTAATTTACCGGTTGCTTCTGCTGCTAAGGCGTAAAAATAAACGTACCGTTTCTATTTATTTTTTTGATAAGCCTGAGCGCGGTGTTGGGTTTCGCCACCCACAATACGCAATTTGTAGACAAAACAATTCGCAGGGTGTACAAAGGAGTGTTAAAAATCATAACATTAAAATTTGTTTACCTATTGAACTAAAATTCAACAGTTTAGAACTTCCCGAAAACTAAAATTAAATGTTACAGTCAGTGTATTGTCGGTAAATTTTCATATATATCGACATATAACGGTTGTGCTTCAAATATTTGTTCTATTAGTAAGATATCTTTCAATTTGCGTCATTTTGACGTCGATACGCCTGTTAGTTATATTATCAATTTTAAACCCACAGTGTGTTGTTGTAAGAATTGGATCCTATCCGGTCCTAAAACAAACTAAGTGACTAACGTACTAAATACATGTACTTATTCTAAATCTAATAAAATAATTTTAAATTTGTAGATATATAAAACGAACGTCATCTTAAATAATGCTAAAAGTGATTTATTCATATACTAGAGCTCCGTCATTTGTTCCTTTACTCGCTTACCCCCAGCCTTCACTTCTGCTCACCAAACTCTGCTTATAATTATCAAATGATTCTATTTTTTTAACACGCAATCGCGACGTTTTTTAAGCTTTATAATATTGTGAAATTTAATACTTTTAGATATTTATTTTAAAATTGTAAAATAAAAGAAACCTAGCCTATTTTTAGTAAAAGAAGCGTCAATATCGGTACAGCCAAGCTAGTTCCAGAGATTAGTCAGAACAAACAGAAAGACAGACAAAATATTATAAATAATTTCATTTTAGTATATATACCGGGTATGTATACCGGATATATATACTAATATTATGTGATATATGTACATTTTAAATACGGGGGAATGATGATGATGATTATATATTTATTTTATTTTATATTAATTTTGCCATTTAATTTGTAATTAATATAGAACTTCTAAGAGGCCAATATCGTTTAAACCTATGTTACAATTATTCTTATGTTGAAAATTTCAATTTTATATTAAACTTAATTTTGACAAAGATATTTTTTCTTTGGTTTTCGCGATTGTTACACATTTTAAATATATTAAATGAATTAAAAATTTTTGAATACAAAAAAGGGGGAGTCCTTTTTTGTATTCAAAAATTCATTTTAAAAAAACTGATGTTTCAAACACGCTAATGTCTCATTCGTTTCTCAGTTAATACCAAAATTAATTATATAAAACTACCGTCATCTGTTTATTAATTGTCTGTCATACGTGCGCGTGTAAAATATATGCTATTAATCCGTTTAAGCTAGTCTCATTTAAAAATTATTTTCATTTTCAATTGCAGTAAAATGCCTCTAACATGGACCTCAAGCGGAGATCATAAAAGAGAAAAAAATATGTTAATAACATTGACTGGTTTAGATCATAGCTTATACTATTGTATATTAATAATTATATTATTAAACTATAATTCATTTTAATTTATTAAAGTTTTTGCTAAGTCTTTGACGTATTTTATAACTGGTTTTTTAAATACTCTTATGCATAATAAAATTTTAGATTTTCACTATTTTTACACATCTTTAATGGTGGTCCCTTATTATCTTAAGGGTGAGTTTTTAAAAATGTATTTTTATACCAAAATATACGTGATTAATCATTTCAAAAGTTAGTTAATAGTTAATTTAAAATCATTACATGTTAAAAACATTTTTTGGTTTGTTTTATTTCATTTACTACGGATAAACATATGGTATTTTCCCTATGTAGATTTAAATCATTTTTTAAAATTAATGCTTAGATACTTGAAAATGTTTTTTTTGGAAATTTTAAAGTACTAGAAATGTATTCGAATTGATATAACTGCGACATGGTCATGGTCATATGAAAATAAAATAATTAAAACCACAGTGGATTGTAAATTAACAAATAATATGAAATTCGAAAATTAACATGAATGATATTAGACGTCCAAAATCTATATATAATCTATAGTTAGGGATTAGAAAAATAATGCATAAAATTAATAACATACATATTACATAGTATCCAACAACGATTTTTTACAAAATTCTTAAGACAGTGTCTTTGACTGGATTGGAGCCTTGACTGACTTTTTTATGTTATTTCTTTAACATAAAAAATTCAGACTGATAGAGAAGATGATACATTCAATATATCAGATTATGTTTAATAAATTTCACTAAAACAATGTATTGATTTTTTTATCCCATTGTCAAGACAATTTTGGTATCGGCTGTACTTATTTAAATGCAATTGTTACTATTATAAATATTTTTCAACTTTCCTTTAATATTTAGTGTTTATTTTAAGTAAATAGATTTGTAAATATACACGTTGTATAAATTAAAAGTATTATGTTCGAAAAAAATATAGCGAAGGTCAAGTTGAAACCAAATTGCAAGTATTTAATAGTTAATAATAATAATGCAAGCTTGTATTAGTATATACATAGTAGTGATTTGTGACTATTTCAACGCAAAATTCCTGTTTATACGTTCTTAAGATATAAAGAATATTATAATGTGCGTAATTATTATTCGTATTATCTCAAAACAAATAAAAATATGCTATCGTGGCGCCGTCGCCGTCGAGACAAGTGATTGCTTTTAGATCAGATTTTACACAATAATAGAGCCGTGTTATATATATACATATATATATATATATATATATACACACACACACACACACATATATATATATATATATATATATATATATATATATATATATATATATGAACTCATGTAACCTCGACTTTTCACTAGTTGCTATTTTACCTGTCTACGTTAATTATATATTCTTTCTGTTTACTTAATGTTTTGGATATTAAAATCCGACACATATATATATATATATATATATATATATATATATATATATATATATATATATATATATATATATATATATATATATATATATATATATATATATATATATATATATATATATATATATATATATTTAAAAATCTCGAGACTCATTGATTGTAAATCAATGACAGTTTAATCGATATTAACAGATGTCAGTTCATGCCAAAAAAAACGATCGAATAACAAATATATTTTCATTGGATCGTTTCTAAAACGTAAAAGAGGTATAGGTAAAACAAGCCTTATCGAAAATGTTTATTTTCTCCATATCTAATAAATATATGTTTATGAAATTTAAACTAAATTGAATTAGTTGAAGAATGAGTCGAATAATATGATAAAAATATTCAAATTATTCAATATGATTTTCATTTATTGCTTATACAACATAGAATTTCAAAATAACATAATTGACTATTCCGATTTTTACACATTTTAAATGAAATTATTTAAAACAGATAAATTGCTTTTATTCAGATATCTGAAAATATATTTTTGAAAATTCGACGTTTCAAACATTTTACATTAGTCGGTGGTCACAAGTAAACTGACAAATTTAAAATAAAACTTCATTGCGCTGCTGAAAAATAGCATTATTACGGCATGGAAAAACAATACGTCTGGCTAAATTTATTCTTGCAAGAATAAAATATTAATTGGGCAATTAAAAAGATAAACATCGACAACATCACGTGTTGAGTTTCATCATGTTTAAATGACTGAACTTAGTTATCAATTATTAATTAGCTGCTGAAAGAGTTAATGAGAAATGGACAAATTTATTATGTATTGTATATATACAATATTTAAACTTCCATTGCAGCTCATATTTCCACCTACAGTTAAGGCGTTAAGAATATGGTGGTGGAACACAACGCCTCGTTTTGTCATCAAAAAAGCAATATAAAAATAATTTAAATATAAAATTAAATTGTTCTAAAAACCACGTTTTAAGTGGATAATTACAATGGACGATTATTTTATAAAAGTACGCAGAAGCCGTAGAATTTGGCGCTCCGATCTATCTGATTACTACGATTGTGATTCAGATAATAAATCGCTCAATCTAATGTTGAGCTAAGAAAACATAAATTGTAGGTAGAAAATATAGGCTAACAATATTCAACTGTGCCTTTTATAACTTAAAATCATTATTCCTAAAAATTGAGTCTTCTCTTTTGTTATCGAACTCGAATTCTTTTTGAGTGTCAAAAGCTCTTTAGATTTGTCGATTTATCACGAAAAGATTTAACTTTCTCTGACACAGATTTACTATTCTTTATTTGAAATTTTTCAAAAGGTAACACACCTTTTGAAAAAAAAATGTTTCATTTTCATAACAGAGTTCTCAAAGACTACGTTATCTTGCTTCTGAAAATCGATAAATTGCGTGTGAAGTCGCGAACTTAACGCCGCGCTTTGTCTTAACATAACAGTAACATTACATTGTAATAAAAAAAAAAGAAATTAATATCCTTAATCAAAATGGTAATCCAAAACAAAGCCTAATTTACTAAAATAATAGCCAATTACCGCTAGTGTCATAAACTTAACATGTTTTTACAAATTTAATGGCTTAAAGCTATAACCGGATGTAGTAAGGAATAAGGTCGCTTAGTGACGTTCGTTCTCAAATACTTTACTAATAATTATAATTAATATAGCACTTTCGCTTCTAGCACGTCAGTCCATTCAACGGTATTTTCTTATAATATTTATGCTAACAACAATAAAATTGGATATATTAATTTTGGCATACTAAAGTTGAAAGTTTAAATGTAGGTAAATATTCAGATAAATATCTAGACACGCGGAACCATCAGAAACCACTTTTAACTATCTTTTGAATATATATCTATCTAATATCTGAAACTATAATATCTATCTAAAACGTGTCAAATTTGGCTCATATATTAAGACTAGCAAGATATGTACATATGTGACCTAAATTTCATAAACATATTTAAAACTGTTACTTAGTTATAAACCTTAAAAAAAGGTTATTTTTATTACTGTCTGTCATATAGATCAAAATTATTACTCAGATCTAGATGCCATATGGCAGGAGTGAATATAAAGGCATTAAGAAACTACTAAATATTTACCATTTTATTATAATTTAATTCCACTCAATTAATTCTGTATGCAGTGTCTTGACACTAGGTATTTTCTGTCTACTATGCTTTGCAGAATAAAAGCGTGAAGCTAAAAAAAATCTATTAGAAACTTGCTTATATAGTGCCTGGAATTAATAATTTGGTCATAAGCTTGTTTTGAATAAACATCTACCTACTAATATTTTTTGAATAAAAATATTCAAAAAATATTAGTAGGTAGATATTTATTCAAAACAAAATTCAATAATATCCGATAATATCCAAAAATATCCGTGAGCCAAGTTCAATATCGTGATAGATGCATATGTATATTTTATAATCATTTAAAATATATGTTCTTTTTATAACTTGAAATCTCTTACTCATTCTTGATTGAACTAAAAAGATAACTGAAAACTAGTCAAATAAAACCTTAGACTTCGTTATATTATCTTTCTCTATGAGATTAAAAGATATTTTAAATTGTTATAAAATATTCATAGGTATCTATCATAGTATTTAACTTGGTTTTAACCTTTAGTTTTACCTCCTTAGTGCGATATAGTCAGTTTTTCAATAACTACTTTTATTTGAGGTCTATATTTAATAACATTACTTTTTAAACCAAAATTAGTACACTTTATTTTATTATTTTATTTAGTTTCACGCCGACAGAAAGTACGTAGTATCAAGACACTCCGTACTTCGCTTCTCACAGAATTCGAGGCATTGTGTGTTGAATGGTGGAACTCAACGCCACACTTTGTTTAACCAGCGTGAGGAAGAGAAAATTTCAATATAATCACTCCCCCGAGTGGGAATTGAACCCACAACCGATCGGGATGTTGATGGAAAACTGAGATGCTGTCTCACTGCGTCGATAGGACAATCAAAAAAATAGTATACTTTAGGTAAATGATATTTATAAATTTTTAGTTATACTATTGAGTTATTGGCTTTTGGCTTGTACGCGTTATGCATCTTAGAGTGGGTACAAAAGTGTAATAATTTGGCACGTCCACGTCCAAGTCCACGCAAACACAATCGTAGACACTGACTAGTTCTCAATTATAAAGATTCCCTTAAGGAAGGATAAATTTATAATTGTATGGATAAAGCTAAAACTATCAGCTACATAGATATATGCATATCAATTGCACCATGGCAAAGTCACCATTATGTTCTTATAATTGGCAAAAACATACAGTTTATATATATATATATATATATATATATATATATATATATATATATATTAATAGTTAAAGAGACAGTATTACATATGATGTATTAAAGCGTGATCTCAGTCCATTATTGTATAGTCGACAAACGACTCGAAAGCCGAGTTTAAATTCTTTTTTATAACTTTATTTGCATGATTAATTGTCGTTTTTGCGATTATTTATACCACAAAGTATTTTCGATGAATTTAAAATTAAAATTAACGTATACATTCTAGAAACTACTTAAAAAAATTGAATGTATTTTAAGCGATTATCTCATTTCAAATAACTTGTTTATTTAAAATTATCATTTCCTAATATGCGTATTTATCATAAGTCGTATAGAAATAACAATGGTAAAGATTTTTTGAAACCTATAAACTAAGAAAAAATTGTATGTGTTACAAATATTGGCCATGACATTGGTAAATTTTACAGGTGTCATACTTAATTTGGAAGTTCAGGCAGACTTGAGTGGTGATTGAAATTCATTTTAGAATCAAAATGTTTTGAAATTGTTTTGAAGATATTTCATTATAACAAATATAACACTTTGAACTAAACTTTATGTTGTCATTTACGACATTATAGTAAGGAAAATGTGGGGAACATTTTAGATATATTTCACCAGACATCTTAAATGAATAAATAAGCCAATAGTGTTGAAGGAATTGTTTAACGATACACGGTGTTTATATATTTAAATCAACTTAAAGGATTGTTAATATTTAAAAAGATTTAATTTGAAAATGCAGTGGGTTTCACAATCGAATGTAATTTTTATGTATACTTATGTTCATTATTACATGTTATTATATGTTCATTAATATCTATTAGCCTTATAAGCAAAATATGATTCAGTAAACATGTTGTAGTAAAAGGAACAATGATTTTTTAGTTTCATATTTAATTCCCCATAGTAGGGTAGACAGACAGTACTAAATGTGACTCCGCATTCCACCGAATTCTAAATATTGTGTGTGTAGTGAATTCTGTCAATTCAACGCAATAAATTAAAATTATTCATTCCCTCGAGTGAGAATCGAACCCACAACTGATCGCATTTACAGTCAGTCTGTGAAACCGTCACTGCACCACGACCGGCCTCAACAATGAATTTATATAAAAATAAAGAAAAAGAAACATGTCCAAATATATTTTCTTGTTATCTTCCTCGCCCTGGTAAAGCATCAGTAATTGGCATCAATAATATTCAAGCTACAAAAATATTGTATTGCCATCAAATCCGGATATGTGTTGAAATTTTTGAAGAAAATCCATGAAGAGACCGGTCGTGGCGTAGTTATATATAGCATCTGACTACAAACGCGATCGGTTGTGGGTTCGATTCCCACTCGGTGAAGAGATTATATATAAAATTATTGTCATTTCCTCGCTCTGGTAAGACAAAGTGCGGCGTTGAGCTTCTCTACTCAACATGCAATATCTGGAATTCGGTGGAAAGTGAAGTACGAAGTGACTTGATACTAAGTACTTTCTGTCTACTATGCGGGATAAAAAGCGTGAAGCTAAATAAATATATAAATAAAATAAATATCGAATGAAAAGTGGGTCAAAATAACAATGCAAGATTTTCTTACTTAGTTGAGAGAACAAAAGAAATAAAACCCTTCACGTACTAAATTGTAATGTAATAAATGAATTAGCCTCGTCAATAAAAAGGGCAACTAACAGGCAGGCGTTTTATACTTACGAAACTGTGGATTTTGTTCAAATACATTTACTCATTTGTTTTCTAATTTACGTAGGATGCTTATTGTATTCTATTAGTTTGTTTTAGCCGAATAAAAATAATTTTGAATGTACACTGAACTATACACACTGAACCCAGAGTCAGACAATATCCTACTGCTATGTAAGATTCGCCTATATAATTTTATAAAAATGGAGATGTTTAATATAATATTAGTAATTATAATTTAATAGGCTTTTCACACTTACGTAAATATTTTTTTTGTAAATAATTTGGTTTTACCATGTTTCTAATCTCTTAGTCTATTTGCAGTTTCAATTTATTGAAACATACTTGCCATTGATGAAGGTCATTACTCCTTGCTATAAAGTCTATATTAAAATAGATATATAGGACATATACATATACGATAGATGGATTAAATTATACTTATAAATGGCCTCAATATTAATTTTTCTCATATATCTGCCATATACAGACAGCATACATATAATTCATTCCCTCGAGTGAGAATCGAACTCACAACTGATTGCGTTTACAGTCAGTCTGTGAAACCGTCATAGCACCACGACCGGCCTCAACAATGAGTTTGTTTAATCTAATCAAGTTGTTTATTTGTTTATTATACACGTTACTTATTTATCAAGATAATGGCGCTGATTAATTGTAATTATTGTACACACCTGCTTGTTTACTGAAAACTCTTGACGCGTTCAGAGATCATTGAGGTCGTATCTTGACGTAAATCACGGTTTCTATTAGTTTTAAAACATGAATGTCATTAGTTTTTTACTTTTCATGTGGTAAAACTTTAAAAGCCTATTAATAATTATCGTTAATATTCATCTTATTATACTCTATTATGAAGGATATAAAGGTTTCTTTTCTAAATGTATGAAATATTTTTTTCCAAGCAAATATGGCACGGTAATTAAGGAACTCAAAAACATTAATAGATTTGAGTTTTTATACGAATCTGCTATTTTAACTGTTCCCGGATGGTTACTTTTGCGAATTTAATAAAATTAGTAAAGTAAATAATTTATTTAGATGTGTAATGTAAAAATATAGACTTATATGTCATGCTGGTTTATAAGAACTATGATTAATTAAATTAATTTATCGTGTCGTTTGAATATTACTGATTTCCGCAATCCAACATAAAATGCATATAAACGGGACGTACCACCAAACAGACAAAATATTGAACTTGAATTGAACACACAATTCTTAACTACTATATCAATTTCATGAATATTATATATCGGATCTGTGGTCGTATAAAGTCATTGTTTTTATACATATGGCTTTATACGACATAGCTAAAACAAAAACAAGAAAGAATTTTTTTAAAACAATTTGTTATTTTTTCGTTTTTTCGAAATTATATGAAAATAATTTTTAACATACTGACCGCTCAGCCATGCGTTTCATTCCATGAACTAACATGTCACACCGCTTGGACGGTTTCCAAGAGGCACTGTGCGACCCTGCTGTTTTCAAACATTTATACGTTTTTTAAAAATGTTTTTCTAACCCTTAGTGTGGATAAAATTTTAAACTCAGTATAATATTGAATACTTTGTTACATAAATAGCTACAAAGTACAATTAATTAAATTTATTATTATTGACGTATGTATATAATTATTAAAGATTAAATTTCATTACAAATTGTTATTAAGGGAAAAACTATGATTAAAAATAAATATACAGTGCTGTTTAGCTTTGTTCGTTATTATATCATGTATGGTACTGTTGTTTTTGGTGTCATTACAATGTTGGAAACGATGTTTTCCTATTCCTGTCCCTATTTCCATTTGAAGGGAATTTTGCATTTAGTTTTGTATTGTTACGTTCAATTCAAATTAATATTAACTTACTTTTATTGCTTACTTAATAGGTTAAATGATTAACGTTGGTAATATTTTTATTAATTTTAATTAACAAAAAAATTAAAATGATTAGGATCAATAACAGTATTGTTAAGAAAGCAAATTAAATAAACGGAAATGTTGATGATTTTTTGTATAACATTTGCATTTTTTTTTGTCTTCACGCTTTTTATCCCGTATAACAGAGCAGATAGAAAGTACCTCGTGTTAAAACACTCCGTTCTTTGCTTTCACCGAATTATAGACATTGCGTGTTGAGTGATAGAACTCAACGATGCATTTTTTCTCACCAGAGCGACGAAGTGGAAATAATTTAAATATATTCACTTCCCCGAGTGGGGATCGATCCCACAACCAATCGCGTTAATATGCTGTATATTTATCAATAATAGATTTATAAGGGCACTAGATTAAGTCACACACTTGCACCCATCTTCTTTTTAGCCTACAATTTTTTTTTTGAGGTATATTTTTTTATATAAATAGGCAGTTTTTCAATAAACACATCAAGGGTTGCTAAGTTTATTTAGCCCAATCAATGAAACAATTTAATCTTGCTTACTGTCCAATAAAATATTTTTTAGAAATATTATCAGTATACTTGTATATATAAAAATATATTATAAAGTATGTACATATTTAAAATATAATATTTAATAGGTTAGGAAAAAAGTCCATTATTTTTGCGTGTTGTTTTGGTATGTCCGATTTGGGTCAAATGTGCAATATATAATTGGTTACCACTTTTAAGGAAGTTCCAAAAGGACTTTCTTGTAGAAATATTGGCTATTATTGGCGAAAAATTATAGCAATAGCTGTCACATTATCAGATACTGAAATCGTGAATGGCGTTTACCATTCACGATTTCAGTACCCTGGCTTGCATTTTCACCTTTTGCAAAGAAAAACTGTGGAGTGTACAGATTTTTCTCTTGATTGATATGCATTGTAAATCACAATTAAACGGAAGAAACATAATAGAGTAAAAGGGTTTTTTTTATTGGAAATGTCACTTTGAAAAAAAAGACATATATTTGAATTTATGTGATCGATACACCACTCACCACTGCAGCCATCTGCTGAGTAAAGAATTATTTCTTTTTCCTCAACCTATAATAATACTAATAGTAGAGGTCCAAGAGACATTAATTTTTTTACCTTAAGCCTGTCTTGACAAATAGGAATGTGAAGATAAAAACAATGAACACTTATATACGAGGTCATTATGGACAAGATGAGCAATTTATGTCATGAGTGAGTTGAGTCTCATGATTGTGATATCTGTGGATTCAAATATTTAAATATATAAGTGTTTAATAATCTATTCTTAAGTGTAGAAATGAACTTGTTTCTATTTAAAATTACTTTTTTTAAATCTAGATAAAAATAAAGTAAATAAAAATAAAGACCAAAAAAATTAATACTTAGGCCATTGTGGATAAGCTGAGTGATTTATGAGTGTCTGTCATGTGATATGTGTGGATTCAAATTTTTAAATATAAGTACTATATGTATATTTTAAGTGTATATGTATATATATATATATATATATATATATATATATATATATATATATATATATATATATATATATATATAAATACTTATAAATAATTTTAAAAGATTAACTGTTGTCTAGAAGTACGCTAAGGTACTGATCCAAATTTGCTGGTGATACTTCCTAATGACGTTATTACTAACATTTCATTTGTTCTTAAGTTAACTGTTTTCTATATATAATTCTTTCGTATATAAACGTTATTGTAGTAGAGAAAAAAAAGAAATGTTTTAACTTTATTTCAGATGGAGTTATAGTCTTTGAAAAAAAATCGATACTATTTATAGAACTTGTCACCCAAGCGTGAAGCTAAACCCATATTAATTATTTTGTCGAAATCGACAATTACTCATTTTCTTCACATTTTAACTTGGCTGTCATTTTCACATGGTTGGTTTAGTTTGGATATTTACTTCTCTGCCTACCCTTCATCAATACGGGGTATACTAAAAGGTAAAAAAAAATATATAATAATAATGCAAACCACTAAACTGAATCATCCGAAACATGGAATATAATAGTCTCGTTTCCAACACCAGTGTAAAAGGGGCATATTGTAATAAGGAAAAAGGGGAATAACAATGCAAGCAAATAGTCTTACATAAAATATAGAACGAAGATAAGATTACAAACATATACAGATACGATACACACAACAAACTGTATAATTTGTTGATATAAATTGATAACACATCTTTGATAATTAATTTGTCGTTACTATTAACATCACAAAATATTCATGAAAGGAAAACTCTTGGAAATTAATTACATTAAATTAAGAAGTTCTTTTTCTGTACTTGAAATACGATACTTTGAATAGCTGATGATGTTTCGTGTTTCAAATTTTTACCCCGTATTTTGTATCAACCAATTGATGATACGGACAGAGGAAACGTTAAGCTTTATAGTTTGGAGTTCAAATATTGTGCGTAGAAGGGATTGTACTTAAAATATGAGTAAATAAAGTTCTTTTGCTGTTCGAAATATGGTCATCATCACTTTTGCCGTATAACTTTACAGTTTCCTTTATTTCTTAACTTTATTCCGCAAACAAGGATGGTCAGAGACAATCTAGTGTCTCCGCTGACTGCTTTCCTCCGGAAATTAAAAAATTACGTATGATTTTCCCTGCTTGATACATTTTTACTCAAAAGATATCCACAAAGATCGGTCCTATCGGCCGTAGTAATATAGCGTAACGCGTTACTTCTAGAGAAATAGTTGAAGAGAAAAATCGGGATATATATATATATATATATATATATATATATATATATATATATATATATATATATATATATATATATATATAGTAAAAGTCATCTGTGGCAACACAATGATAACATTATTTTCTAATAAAATTTATAATAACAATACCGCGTTAAGGAAAAACTCTTTACCGTTTACCAATGGCTTATATAAATTTGTGAATGCTCATACTGGGGATGTACCGTATCCTATATCGTTTATACAAATACGAGTAGCAAGTGATTATATTTATCAGTATTGTTTTAGAAATGCTGAAGTATTTACTGAAAGCTATTTTAAAGTAAAAGAAAAATAATTTACAATGAAAATTCAGTGCTGTTTAGCTTTAGTTGTTATTATATCGACATGTTTTGTTACCGTCGGTAAGTACGAAGGAATGTTATTTTCATATGAATGGTTTTTTTTAATAACATTGTTATAAATTAACTTAATTAATTTAATCAGCTTTTCATAGCTTCACCGATTTATATGTACATATCTATCAATGAATATAAGAAAATCTTATAACGTGAAAATACTTGATTATTCCTGTTTGATTTGCTAAATTATTTGCACGCGTGACTGGAATCGATAATGACAAGACGACAAGTATATCAAAAAATGCTTTTAAGAGAGTTGCTTAGTTAAATTAAACTTTAGCGTTGCATGATATATGTACATATTATATATAGTCCCTTAACAAATAACACAACTTATTTATTGTTTTTACTAACTTGACAAGAGACAAAGTGTATCGTAACTGGGTACTAATTACTGAAACGTACTTATTTCTTAAGTATACCTATTTCAAACGGATTAATTGCGTATATTTTCAAATTTAAAAATACTTTTTCGTAAACACCACGTTTCGAATACTTTACATTAGTTCGCAGTCACAGGTACGCTCTACCTAATTATCTACCTAAATATTGCTCTATCTAAGTGTAATTTGAAAATGTATGATAGTAAACGCATTTGTAATTGTTTTATTTAAACTATGCGAAAATTGCGAAAATCAAAGTTCTTATTATTTATTGAACTCCTAATTTCCCTCAGCTTGTTTTGACTTCTACTACATGTTGCTTATTTATTTTCATTTTATGTTTGTAATTAATGCTTATCTTTCGAAAATAAAGTAGTTTATTTAAGTTGTTTATTGTTATTTTAATTATATATTTACTAATTAAATTTTATTTCTTCGATGGATATTTGTACAAAAATATCAATCGAAGTAGAGTGCCGAATGAATGATATTGTGGGAGTCATCAGGGAGCCGAAACAACCTACTGAAACCCAGTTAAAACCTAATATTTGTTCTTTTATTGATCTTCATACAATAATGTAATGTGGAATAAAAGGATTTCCTTTATATAATCTTATAAGCTATTATGTCATAATTGATTTAGATATACTATATATGTAAAAAACGGTATTTACGTAACGTATTATTTATTTAACCTTCAAAACTGTTTTAGGTTTTTAAGTAATTATTTTTTACTTAATGTTTTACCTTATATAGTATCTAAAAATATCCATTGTAATATGGGTACTAATTTCAATAGCTAAAACTAAAATAATTAACCTTTTAATAACAATGACTTCTACATACACATATACCTACATACATACATGCATACATACATGCATACATACATATATACATACGTGTATTTCAAATTATCTTGAAAACAAATAGAGCCCCGTGGTAATTTAATTTATTTCTTTGAAACTTTAAAAATATCACGATCACGTGGAGAATATAATATAAGGTTAGATTTTAATTTTTTTCTTAATCTTTTTCAAAACAAATAAATTTAGTTTGATACACTTATAAAACAATAAATCGTATTTTTAAATGTACTTTTAGGAATTTTATTTCACAAATGCAAAATATTCATTTAATGTCGTGTCTAACTGGTATACACATATTATATTTAAACGGTTTCGATATCCCCAGCATCCGATTGCGACGTGGTACCTATAGAGAAATGGAGTGGCACTCCATCTAAAAGGAAAACTTACTTGGTAAAACCTGTCAAAATGGCAGTTGTCCAGCATACCGTTACACAAGAGTGTGCCAACGACGCTGAGTGCGAGAAAATTGTGAACAACATAAGAAAATTTCAAACACAAAATGCCCATTTTGAAGATATCGCTCAATCGTAAGATGATTTTTTGATTATTTATTTTAGTTTAAGTTATTTTTTTTATATTTTAAAAAAGGTTCCTTCTGGTTATTTTTATGTTCAATATATATTTTTTTAAAAAGGAAGATATTAACATAAACCTTTACCAAATACTACGGTACGAAAAATGTTAAATTAATCATCTGTTATTGAAATTACAATAGTAAAATTAACAATTTTTATGTTTTATATATAAATTTCTTATTTTAATCTTTTCGTTTTCTCTTATCTTTGCATAAAAATAAATAAAATTGGAGTGTCTGTTTGTAATGTTTAAATAACCGCTTTTATTCTATATAAACGGTAAATACTCCAAAATAACCATTCATCAATCATTTGTTTTTTCTAATCACTAAAATTGCTGGGCCGATTATAAAGAGATTTTCTACAAGAAATAATTAGGCTATTTTTTTGAAAATTGTAAAAAAATTATACAGATATGTTGCTTTTAAATATTTTTAGTTTCCTTGTTGGTGGCAATGGAAAAATATATGAGGGCGCTGGGTGGCGTGTTGGAGCTCACACCATGGGGTATAATGACAGGTCTATAAGCGTCTCGTTTTTGGGTGATTTTAGAGGTAAATTGTTATATCTTATGACCAAAGTTATATAGTCTTTTGTCTAAAATGGTACACTGTACGCATCAAGAGTCGATTTGTTTGATTTATATAAATAATTGCCACACTATGCGATACCGGTATTTGATTAAACATGGCGTATTCAATTTTTGATTTGGGGGAATGTTAATTTTTATTGCTTAGGTTTACTTTTACTTTAGTTTTGTTTCTATATACAAAACTTAGTATATCTATAAGGGCTGAGTCCTTACTCTATTCTAAAATTAATAATGAATTCTAATAAATAATACAATTATTTTATTATATGATCGTTACTTATTTTCTTCAGATAAACTACCAAGCCCACAAGCACTTCAAGCCGCCCAAAAGTTTTTAAGCTGCTCTGTAGATAATGAAAATTTAGATAGAAACTACCAGTTGGTAGGTCATATGCAGCTGTCACCCACATTGAGTCCTGGCGCTACTTTGCAACGTCATATCGAAACCTGGCCGCATTGGTACAATATTAAACGAAATAAGTAAAACATATATTCTTAGTTAAGCTATTGCATGAATGTAAGCATAATTTGAAATAAAAATAAATATTAAAACTTAAGAAGTTTAAATACAAATTATACTTGTTCATGTTTTGTCTTGGTAATTATGCGTAGATCGTGTGACAATATAATAATTTGAGCATGGTATCAAAGCTGGCCTGATGATGGAAGGTGCTGTATAGAATGGATACGAAACCCTAGTGATGACTATTACTGTATATAGCATACATAAAAGCAATATTTAAAGTTTAGGATTAGATTTTATTTTATGATTTAGCTAATTGAGTAGTCATTTTATCAAAAGTTTAAAATTAAGTATTTATTTATATTTTCACTGATAAAAGACTTCCCTGTTTCTCCTATTCCAATAATACTTTAGATTTTTTTTAATTTATGTTACATGTTATATATATCTTTAAAGTTATTTATTTAATTATACTCATGTTATCATTTTATTACACTTACACTCAATATAAATTCTTCATATTTATATTTATCAGGTCTAAGTTGAATGCGGAAACATTAATTTATTACTTTGATTTGTTATTTATGATAATTTCATAATAGGTTCAATGTTCGTAATATAGAGTTTTCAGTACCGTTATGTATGTTCGTTTTTACATAATTATGATATATATATATATATATATATATATATATATATATATATATATATATATATATATATATATATATATATATATATATATATATATATATATATAAATATTACAAGTATACAGTAAAAGTAAATGTTCGCTGTAAAGTTGTATGGAATTATAAAGCTAGTATCTTATGACGTCACGTGTCTCACATCACGTGTATGACCCGTATAATTAATTGTTTATTTACACATGTGATTGACAATTGTTTGCTTCGAGAATAAACATAATTTCAAATGTAATCTCGTTGTATTTCATTTTTTCAATTATTTTAGGCTTTTTTAACCGGCACTTCTTCAGTTAAAGATGTATTACTTATTATTTGTACTTAGCATTTATAACTAAGTACATGGAAAATGGTCGGTTTATTATTAAAGAAATATGTTTTTGCAAGTTGAGTCAAATGTATATTTTTTAAAGTTTTTTTTCATATTAACTTGTGTATTTTTCTAACCGCAGCTCCCTAGTGGATGAACTCATGATGTCATCCATGCTGAGGTCTATTTTTTAATTTAAAAATTCTTTTTGATAATAATTTTATTTGTGTGTTCTCCCAGCTCATTATTCTGGTTTCATTTCAACTATCTAATTGATAACGGGAGAAATTATAATCGTTTTTATGTTACCATGTAATGAGTGAAAGATGTTATAGTTCTATTGGCATATATATTATCTCACAGTTAATTGCGTTTAAGTAACGCTGACCCAGCTCATGTACACGATAAAGATAACCTCCGCAATGCTTTGAAAATTGATAAAAAATAAGTAATAGTAAGAGATAGTTGTAGTGAGGTCAATAAAATATTAAAATGTTGAAATGTTCTATTTTTACCTCCTATTTCGCTTGAGTGATCCGTATCTTTTATTTACTTTTCTTTCTTTTTTTATTAATCGTATATATATATATATATATATACATATATACATATATACATATATATATATATATATATATATATATATATATATATATATATATATATATTCATGTCAGTCTGATTGTAATGAAAAGGAAAAAACGAAAGATTTAGTTTCGTGTGTCATCATATAGATAATTTAAATTATTGGGCAGTCTTATTAAGAATGCTCTGTATTTTTTTTGATAGAGTTTAAGGCTAAAGTTAAAATGCTTAATATATAATAATATATACATATTCCTATATAAAATTTTATTTTCAATAGACTTGCTTCCTGCTTCTACAACTAGAGTTAGTATACAGGTTACACTGGTTTAGAGGCTAACGTTGCGCAGTGGGCTTGCGTTGACTGTAAACATGATAAGTTGCGAGTTCGATTTAAAATCGGGTGAAGCATTTTATTTAAAATTTCGTATTTTTTCTCCACTCTCTAGTCTCGATTTCAAAGAAAGCAGTCAACGTAATGTCTTGACATTCAATTTTTGACTACCCTCCAATGCGGAATGAAGCATGAAGCTATAAAAACAAATAAAAAAAAAAAATATATATATATATATATATATATATATATATATATATATATATATTTTAAATATGTGAATATATATATATATATATATATATATATATATTCACATATTTTTCTCAATTCAATTATTATTTAGATGTCAGTATCGTGTTCTTCGGTTCAGAGGTGGACAATTTTTCTTTAATATCCTATTGTATGGTAATATAATCTGAAATAAATTATTGTAGGTATTATGGATTGTATAATTAATGTTAATGATTTAGATTTTTTTTAATTATTACTCTAGGAAATAGATAGATATATAAATATATGTTAGGTACTGAGAGAAAAACTCGGTTAATGAAGTTATATTATGTGTCATAGGTGGCAAGAGTTAGACAATGCCACAAATTCCGCCGCATCTGCACCATAAATCAGCGGAAAATAAAAGAGTTTCTCCTTTTCCTTACTTTCCAAAAATATAATAAGGGTCTGTAAAATTTTATGCTATTGATGCCTTAGCGTCGTTGCGCTAATATATATTTATATTTTAATTATATAATATATATATTTTTTACCTTTTTATGCAAATTTTTTACTTATAAATAATGACGTATATACATGTAGGTGAATTCATATTCAAAAATATAGTTTAATATATAATATAAATTGATAACTTAAATTAAAATTGTTCAAAATGTATAAATATTCATTATTCAGGAGTATAATAATATTAAGGAACGTCAACAGCTTTTCTTTGGAAGGTAGAGCACGTCGTTCGTGATTGCATTTGGCAAGCGATTCTGAATCCCCTTTTAAGTTAGTTAAGTTCTTTGATTAGTACAGAAATTACAAGCTGGAATATATAATTGTGTTTCAAATTTTTGTCTTTATTAATCGCATGTATTGAGGTAGTTAAAAAAAAGTAAATTCAGAAGTCAAATAAAAATGTCAAATTTTATATATTTTGGGTGGTCAGTAGGACCACACACAAAATAATTTAAGTATGATCTATATTCCCGAGTGGGCGTCAAATAAACACTATATAATTTTCTATAAAAAAATTAAAATAAATGTTAAAGGAGGTTATATTAATTTTACTTCTATAACATGAGGCGACATTTTACCGTTATAGATATATTGCCAATTAAACAAAATGTCTAATATTTATGTAATAAAAGATTCCAGGAAACGGAATTTTGCATGTTCTTGTCAACTTTTTGTTATTTTATTCGATGCTTTATTAATGATTTATAATTTAGACAGCAAACATTTGTTGAAATAAAATTTCTATTCTCGGTTTCCCATTTAATACAAATATTAATTTATTTAAATATTAAGTTAAATTGCGGTCGATCAAAGATTCATGTAATATGGCAAATCTATTTGGCCACGGTCAGGTTAGTTATAATAGGTATTTTTGATATGAAATAGCTTTAAGATAATGTATTGGGTTATTTATATGAAGCTCTTGCTCTAGGAATGTTTAATAATATAATTAATTATAATAACACAGAATAACGGAAACACATTAAATATTATCTTTTTATGTCACAGCTGGTAAGCAGCTTTTTCAGTATTGTTTTTTTTTATTTAAAAAGCTTATGTTGATTTGACGGCCACAGTGGTCAGTCGGTCTGTATTTCGTCACTCAACACTTAATGTCACGATTTGAGCGGAAAGTGGAGACCTGAGTTTTTTTTATCGGAAATTTGTCGTTTGTCAATCGTCACGTTTCTACGTTCCCGTTCCTAGATTCGATTAAAAATATAACTAAACTCCCATATAATATAATATTTTAGGTAAACTGTTTTTTAGCTGATGTTGTTTTTGTGTTATTGCAATAAAAATAAAAGAAAATACATAAACATTAAAAAGAAAGAGTAAAAAACACTGAAATTTATGTTAACATCCTATATTTATAAGTGTTTAAATAATTACTTGGAATTAAATCAGCTGCTTTTTTTACAATGTTACAACAGTCACGTGTATCACCATGTGAATAGAATTAGTTTAGGGTCATTGGAATAAATGCGTGTTCGTATCTTTATTATAGCTTTTTGTAACGACTTTAAATGGCAGTTCTGAATATAATTGGCCACGCCAATTTACTACATGAGAACATATCATTAACAATGCATTATAATAGCTTTAGCCAGTTGCCGCATATTTGACTGAGTGTGATGGTCCTTGGTTCAAATTTCGTTTGGGGAAGATTTATACTGTTTCGAGATTTTTTGTAATTATTACGTACATGATTTAAATATAAGTAATTACGATTTTTAAAAATAAAATATCTATTATTGATACCTATTTTACATATAATCTATATTTATTATGCATTATATAAGTCAATATTTACAAACTAAAATAGCTATGAGGCCATGAGGCCGGTCGTGGCGCAGTGTGACAGCGTCTGACTGTAAACACGATCAGTTGTGGGTTCGATTCCCACTCGGGGGAGTTATTATATTTAAATTATTTTCACTTCCTTGCTTTGGTAAAGACAAAGAGCGGCGTTGAGTTCCACCACTCAACACGCAATCTTTCGAATTCGGTGGAAAGTGAAGTATGGAGTGTGTTGTTGTTATTGTTATTCCACCAAATTATGTATAATACGTATAATATAATTAATATAAACACGTATAAAAATACCACACGCATCCTATCCTACCATTTCCTTTTAAATTTAACATTATTTTACGTTTGTATTCACGTTATATTATTTGTTTACTTTAATATTGTTCCAAACCGAACTTCAAATTTGAATTAAACATTATTTAACTAATAATGTAAAATATAACAATCAATATAATATATAACGTAGAAATAAATTGTAAATATATAATAAATAACAAATAACAAAGGGTATTCACGCTTTTTGTCTGTCGTAGTAGCGGAGGTTAGGTCTAGTAAGAAATTTCGTTCTCAGTTTCGTATAACAATTAACTAGCTAAATTATATATATATATATATATATATATATATATATATATATATATATATATATATATATCTCTTTTGACTTCACTACGTACTACCTAGACACACTGTACGTCGTTTGCCGCTGATTCTGATTCGAGACATTGCGCGTTGAGTACTGGAACCAACAACCGATTGCGATTACAGTCAGACTCTGTCCCATTGCGCCGCGATTGACCCTGAGTAATTTAAGCGTCATAATTTTTCAAAATGGGAATAGAACCACAAAACAAACACGCTTATTATCAGACGCTATCCCATTGCACCACGACAGCTTCAAATATAACAGAACTTAACTTGAATTTACTTTATGTATTTATTTTTAAATACATGACTGCACATCTGTTTTACATTGCATACACTGTCTGTTTATTTTCTCTATGACAGGAAAAGAAAACGAGTTTCAATGATTTACACGAGTGCTACGTAGAAAGAAAGTAAAATTTTAACTAAAACGAAAATACACGCCATAGAACGATTTGAATGTTCACGAGATAGTCGTGAATTCAATATTCGGTCAGAGTGTTATATATATATATATATATATATATATATATATATATATATATATATATATATAAATATATATATATATATATATATATATGTGTGTGTGTGTATATATATATGTATATATGTATTTATATATACGACTAGCTACAGGAATATTGCCGGTCTTAACAAACGAACAGTGTGTTAAAGGCCGGCAATATTCCTGTAGCTTCCCTGGTGTAAACATTTTAGATAATCAATATGTATGTAAATATTTATATGTGGGATTTTAAAATATCGTATGTATAATGTAATGTACTTGCATATGTGACTTGTAATTTATTATAAGTACTTGGACTATACGCCTGTAATATTTTATTTATAATTGACATGATTTATTGTAAGTGTACATTTTCTTTAAGGCGCTTAAAAATATGAAATTTAGTAAAATGTACCAACCCTTTTAAAAGACTGTCATTGAAAAATGTTCTACCTACTTCAAAGCTCCTTTTTCTTCAAAATATATATATTAGAATAGTCTATAATAAATACAAGTTTTAGTAAAATACTGTGATAATTAGCCTTTTATACCTTATCTATTAAACGTATCTCTGTCAGTGCCAGTAATGACCCAATACCCTCAGTAATTTAAGAACGATAATCATTTACAATTCTGATTTGCTAGAAATGACAATTCAATATATGAGATAATATATAATTAACATTAAACATTGATAACCTATGATATGTGTCTACCAGCTAATCTCAAATATAACACGGAAAATGTAATAATAATGTTTATAACATCAAAAATAATATTTTTCTATGTTAATCGAAATAATTTTATTTTAAGTTTTGTCAGAGTCAATTAAATGTCAGAACACTCCGTTGATTATTTTCCGCCGGATATCGACATTTCGTTTTAAATAGGGAACGCAATGCTGGTCTTTCTTACCAGAGTGGAGAAATGTTACTATATTTTTTAAACATAATCATTAATTAAAAACTTATATCTTTAGAAAACTTATGTATAACATCTAAAGTGAAACAAAGAAATGGTTAATATTAAAGTGTCTTAAAAGGCCATACTATGAGATCAACTATCTAAAGTAGGTAGTTATCATAGCAGACAGAATCGTTGAAAGTTCTTTTGTTTGAATACGTTACGACGTAGCTTCACAGTTTAAAGTGCACGTTTCTTTACGCTTAGATGGACAACCTAGTATCAGAATACAACGTTTTTCATTTGCCATGGCAGAACTTAGCGCCGCGCTTTTTACAGTTTTCCCGATTGGGAATCGAACCCACAACTATCGCGAGTACAGTCAGACGTTGCCCACTGCATCTTGATGGCCTCAATATAAAAATCTCTGGAGATTTTTCTATTTTTTTTCTATAGTCAAGCAATGTCATTAGGTACATTGCAAATTTATTTATTTTAACTCCATATTAAAGTCATATAAAATGTATAATTTATTTTACTTAATTTATTCGTAAGTATTTATCCAAATTATTAAACGTATTCGGGTACTCCCCGGTTATAGTTCCAAGAGTTCGTGTCGTTCTGATAAAAAAGTATCAAGAAAAGTTGTGTACGCAAAAAACAGATATACATACGCAATATTAAAATATTTTAATTTTAAAGTTCCGTAAAAAGTTTTATATAGAATACATTACTTGTTATACGTATATAATATTAGAAACATGATGTACTTTGTTTAATTTTCTCAGAAACAGCAGATTCTTTCCACTAATTTAATTATAATTTAGTTCGAACCTTAAAAAAATGTTTTTAGTATTAAAATTTAACACTGTATTTTTTTCACGCAAGCCATTAGCTTAGTTATGCTATTTGAGCGAGCTAATTAAGCAATACAAGCTGTTAAATAAGAAATGAGTGCCAGTTCTATATTTAGTAGGTACAAAATAATTCATTTCATTTACATTATATATACCAAAATAAGAAATAAGTATATATTCTGCTGAATTCCACTTATACTAAAACCACGATGTGTCATTGCTCGTATTCCCATCTCTGTTTCCCTTAAGGCCGAGAAAGAGATGAAATGAGGATTTATATATTTATAGCATGAGATGTTATTTATTTTATATGCAAACTGCAAAGAGGTCCAGTAGTGTACAGTATATTTTAGAGAAGTGTTGTGAAAAATGATAAAATTAATAAACATTGTGTTGGTGGCATACCTGAGTGGCGCGAATGCAGGTATTTTTGTATTCCCATATCATATCTTTGTATGAAAAAGTTTGTACTGGCTTCAAGATGTCTTTGAATATTCATGTTTAATAAACTCATATTAGTGGATATTATATGTATACTTTTATATGGATATTAGTACAAATAATATAAAATATAATAATGTATTTTATAGCATTAATACCTAAAACCTTCATATTATGTGTTTTACCATTTCAAACGAGTTAGTTCTAAGCAGTTTTTATATTATTTGAAGAAAGTATACAGGACGTTTGGACGTTACGCTCTTTTCTTTATTTTTAACAAAAACATAGACGTAGCGTAAGGAACATTTAGCTTTGCGTAAATTTGCGGCTATTTTCGTTTATAATATATATCATTATCCAAGTTAAATAGTAATGTAATAATTATTGTGTTTGTGTATGCAACTAGATCCCCGACTGCACTATAATGAGTAATATAAAATGAAATTTCTAGATAATTCAACCAAATATTATTCAAATCATTAAAATAACTGCTTTTTTGTAAAGAAAATATGTTTTTTGTCTTCTTTATGTTAAAAAACTCAAAAAACTTAAGATTCTTGAAATTGACATTATGTGGATTGGCTCTAGTTTGCTTAAGTACCTCCAATTATTTGTGCAATTAGCTACGTCCCGGCTGCATCACAATGAAAAACTTTAAATAAAATCCAGAAGAAAATATATTCCCTCATTAAAATGTAGTTGAAAAATCTGTTTCAAATGTGAAAAACTGGTCTGACAGCTCTGATTGATTTATAAAGATGTTCACTTCACACAGTTTTTTATTACTATTTTAATATTCTTCGAAATAGTTTTTTATTTTTATTTTAAAGTCCTTAGACGTATAGTATTCAAAATATAAAATCGAACGTTCTTATCCCCTATAGCAGGGTAGACAGAAAGTACATAATGTTAACACGCTCCGTACTTCGCTTTCCACTGAATTCGATACATTGCGTGCTGAGTGGTGGAACTCAACGCTGCTCTTCGTCTTTACCAGAGCGAGGTAGTGAAAATATTATCAATTAGAAAACAATACTTTGTAATGACTTGTAAAATCAATATGGGATTGTTTGTCAATGTTACTATAGTATTTAACAACAAACAATTCAGTTGATTTGTTCTGGGAAAATTTACCCAAACCCATCAAAACATTTATGTAAATTTCAAAAAACTTTTCTTAGCAAAGATTTTTGTATATATACGAAATCAATTTTGCTTCCAACAACTTGAACTATGAGAAATAGATTATTCATATATTGTTTTTTAAAAATCTACAATACTGTCTTAATAACAAATTATATTCGTACTCAACAATGTTTTTTACAATATAATTATTAATTATTTACCTATTTTAATATAATTATTCATTTCTTTACTAAAAGGTTATCTGTAAGAGGATGCTTGAAGCATATTACTTCCAGCAACCTCTACTTTCATCTCTACTTTCGTCTTATATTAGTATATGCTTCTTTTCTTGTACGTTTCTGATTCTTTTAATTGCGTGTTTCATGTTTAAGTCTTAATCAACGTCCTTGAGTGCCACTTAAAATTAACTTAATGTTTCAGTTTGTCCAGGCGTAGTAACAAAGAAAGAATGGGACGGTCTAAGTCCACTCCACGTTCAATATCTGCCGCGACCAGTAGGCCTTGTTATTATACAGCACACAGTTACGCCTACTTGTGACAATGACGCCAGTTGCGTGGACATAGTTCAAAGTATTCAGAATACGCATATGGAAACTCTGAACTATTGGGATATCGGCATTTCGTAAGTATCAGTTTGTATATATGCTTGTATTATAATTAATTTTTATTTAAAAATTTCGTACGAAAAAATATTTAATAATAATGTAATGTATTAGTAATCAATGTTAAGCATTTCATCTAAAATGTTTAGACAACAATTTGAAAGTCAAGAATGATCATTGACAGGTGAAAGATATCTTAAAAAAATACCTACGCAAATAAATGATTCAGTCAAAAAAACATATAACTAGTTAAGCTGTATATTATAGATTATCGAACATTCGGTAAAAAATGCATAAAAAAAGTCAAAAATTCAAATGATAATTACTCCTATGCTATCGTGGCGTGGGATAGTTTTTGAAGGTAAACGCTATTGGTTTTAGGTTCGATTCCCACTGGAGGAATGATTATATTTAAAATAAATATTTTTATTTCTGAAATCAGCAAATGAAATTTCCTGACACCTTATTACCGTTTAATAAGGCAGTCAGAGGCATTGTACATTGCGGGATAAAACGTAAAGCTTTATTACACTTAGTAAAAGGAAACATTCTACTTAAAAACATACATAAATATACATACATTGTACGTATTTCGACAAAGACTCAGAAATAATATTGTAATAAACTAATTAATTACTTATAAACAGTTTAATCGTATTTTTATACAACGTCAGGTTTCTCGTCGGTGGTAACGGTAAAGTTTATGAAGGCAGCGGCTGGTTACACGTAGGAGCTCACACCTACGGTTACAATCGAAAATCTATAGGAATTTCATTCATAGGCAATTTTAACAGTAAGTACAAAAAAATCTTTATGTTGGAAATTGATTATACGTAAAAAATGCATGCAAGTTAAATGTATGGGAGTGTACTAAGTACTAATTTCGCCATTTTTTTTAATTTACCCTTTTTTCCTGAATAGCAGGGTAGATCTTGTACCCAGTATCAAGACAATCTAAGCTCCACTTTATTATAAAATTCCCAAGTGGGAATCGAACGCGCAACCGATCACGTTTACAGTGAGATGCTGTCCCACTGCTCAACGACTGGCCTCAATTTAATCATTTTAAAAAATAAGTTACTGCATATCTCCTACATTTAATCTTTAATTACACTAAATCTTGTACTTATATTTATATTTATTTTAGAATTAAGTAAATAAATTTAATTATATATTTCTGTACAATAAAAAAAATTACATTCACACAAATGACATTAAAAAACATTATTTAATATTAATTTTTCCAATGTTACTGTAACTATTATCTTTTAATTAATATAAAAGAGCTTTTCATACTTGTATCATTAATCTTTCAATGATATTTAGACACCATAACAAAAGCTAAAAGGAAAATGACAGCACAAAACTGATTATCACTCTATGACATGTTTATAAAATAAAATGGAAAAAATGCACTCTATCACTTATAATCAAATACTATTTACCGACAACAGTAAAAGTAAAAAAAGCATTTTGCAATTCCATTTTGTATTAAAAAAACTTTTTAATTTAAAATGGAGACAATAGATTTTAATTGAAGAGATTTTAATATGAAGAATGAAGAGATTTTAATAACCTTTTCCAGGTGACCAACCAACTCCAGAAGCGTTGAACGCCGCTCAAGAGTTAATTAAGTGCGGCGTTGAACAAGGTCATCTGTCACCAAATTATAAACTAGTAGGTCACAAGCAGATCTCTCCTACTGAAAGTCCTGGGAGGAAGCTGTATAATGAGATCAGAAGGTGGCCACATTTCCTAGACGACGTTTCTTCTATTAAGAATTAGGTGTATTATTGGACATTCCCAGTACTGTGCGTGAATGATGCAAGTAAATTTGTATAAAAAGAAAAGTTATATTCAGTTTCTTTTAAAATAACATACTAAAATACATAATAACATTTTCATTAATTTTATATTAAATAGTTTAAGTATCTAAGTTATAAGAAGCGTCTAAGATATACACTTCTTATAACTTAGACAAAAATCTTTTAACTTAATCGATAAAATTTTATCAGAAATATGTATTGTGACCTGTCCATCATCCATGTATATATTCAGTCCTCGATATGACACATGTAGCTTTCTATTTGGAAACTGTAATTAATTGCTTATAAATCAATTAATATTTATTTAACAAAAATCAGAATATTATTAATAAAAACAAATCATTATCATTTTGCTGTACTAAAGTACGTAGAAGTTTCTTCCTATAGTATATTCTATAATTAAATTATGATGTTTTGACAAATACTATTGTACATATTTAAAATATACATTGTTAAATAAGATGACATTTAAATTGCATTTATGTAAAATAATCGATTACTATAATTTATAATCGATGACTATAATTATAATAAAATAATTTTTAAATGGGTACAAATAGCATATATACTCTTATCTAAACATTGTTTTATTTTTACTTGATAGAAGAAAGAGAAGAGAATTCATAGTATCTCATAGAATTGACATACAAGCTCATTGAGAGACAAGACAAGAGAGGCACTCGGGAGTGCCTGGGACTTGCGACCCCTTTGTAGGCTTAAGGGCCTCTTTTAAATTTGATCAACAACCACAACCAATATTTAAGCTAATGTTACTAACATAAATAAAAAAATATAATATTTAATGCTCAAATAAAAATATCTACTAGAAATTATATACCATTAAAACAAAACGGTAATTCTATTAGACCAATTTCAAAATATAATTGTTTTTCGAAATCTAAACTCATTACCGTATTCCTTTCATTTCTTCGAAAACTTATTTCTATTTAACAAAGTAGATTATGACCTGACAATTTATTTACTTTAACAACAAACAACTTCCGGATGGCGTTGTTTCGATTATACAAGATAAATAATGGTCTGAAGATGTTTCATTTTATTTTATTCCTAAAATATTTTCAATATTTTATTTAATACTTCTTTAAAATATACGTGATTGACAAGCAGATGAGAAGTATACATTCTGTTAAATAAAGTTAGCAAAAGATTCAGGAAGGTTTCGCCACACGGCGAAAAATATCCAAAAAAGGTAGAAGTGATTTACCGGTATATGTCAATTAGAATAGTGATATACCGGTATAGGCCAATTAGAATAGAAAATTTCGGTATTGTTTCAATTAGAAATAGGGCTTCCAATATTGGAACACCGAGATCTCGCTATTGCAGGATCCTGCATCATTTTTGGATTTGAAGTTCCTAATTAGTTATGGTAACTTAGATGATACAATACTTATGGTAAAATTTTTGTTAAGTATATTTAGTACAATATAGGCTTTTATTATACAGTTTTCTGTGATAAATAATAAGGTAATGAGTGTGAGGAAATTTTATTGATTTCATTTAATAGTAAAACGTTAATACATTTAGTGTTATGTTAATTAATTCATTGTTTTACTTAACTTATGTAAACATTAATATCTATTACATGCGGGATACTGCAAATACCGAGATCCCGCGGGATTGAATATCCTTAGTCCTGCAAATACCAAGATTGAACATAAGCAGGGAGATTGGAAGCCCTAATTAGAAAAAAAAATTGGTTATGAAATATATTCCATTCTTGATTCGGAAAAAATTATCACAATAGCGGAGCTGAATTTAATATTTTCTAAGAATATATAATATCAAATTCCAAAACACTGTATAAGTTAGCCTTACATAGGGATTGACCTACTAATATTTGTTTTACAAAAGCTTTACGCTTTTACTCGCATAGCAGAATAGAAAAAACAATCGAATTTTAGACATTACGAGTTGACTAGCGGAATTTCATGTGGCATGAAATTTCATGTTCCATGAAAACAATTTATATATAATTATTCCCTTGAGTCGAAATCAAATTCATAAAATCGCGTTACCTGTTAAATTCTGTCTCACTGTGTTACGAGAGCCTCAAAATTGCAATTTTTACTTAACATAATTATAAAATGGCGATGGCTACGTACATAATTGACATCCGGTTTTATGCATCATTGCAGTGTAGGGCACGTTGACGTTAACACGTTAACCGACGTGTGTACATACATAATCTACGTTTGACCAGCTACCGGTCTATCCAGTTATCCATTGGCAGCTGCAATGCATAGAAAATTTACCTTACAGCCTTTGTTCGTGCTTTGATGAAACAGCTCTAAAATTGTTGTGACTTTTAAAGAAAATTTGCAACATCCATTTCTGTTAAGGAAAATATAACAATGTGGTCATGTGACGATATTATTTTTATAAGTGTGACCGAAATGCAATTTCATGATTTTTAAAAATTTTAGCTTCACACTTATCTCGCATACGTTGCGACAGACATTGCGTGTTAAATGCTGGAACTCAACACCGCACTTTGTCTTACCAAAGCGAGGAAATGAAAATAATTTAAATATAATCACTCTTCCGAGTGAGAATCGATTCTATAATCGATCACATTTAAAGTCAGACGCTGTTCCACTCCGCCACGACCGACCTAAAAATAAAACATGACAAAAAATATATGTAATAAAAGGAAATTTTATTTGGTTACACTAGAGGAAGGAAGAGATTTCTCATACGAGAAAGTTTACCCGAACGAGGAGCTGAATCAAGTGATATTGTATTACCAAGTAGTAGTGGGACATTATTCTAAGAGAATTTTCTTTAATGCAGCAACGTAATAGTAATACAAGTACTATTACTGCTAGCATTTTTACCATACCATAGTATGACTATATGAATATTTAAAAATGTCAAAATTATGGAACAATTTTTTTAGCTTTACGCTTTTTGAATACCAAAATATACGTCATTAATCTGTTTAAAATAGTTTCATTTAAATTGTGCTAATCCCGAAAATCAAAGATCTTATTAGCTTAACACGTCCCGTAAAAGCAAGCTAGTTAAGTTGTAACTAGTGTTAAGAGACTCCAGACTTCACAAATACGAGAGATTACATGCTAAGTGGCGGAACTCACCGCCGCGCTTTTTCTTGCGCTATTATTTATGATTTAAGTTGTTTTTCCCAAGGAGCTACCACCAGGTAACTAATCACTATATATATATATATATATATATATATATATATATATATATATATATATATAATAAATGCTCATATTTTTTTAAACTACTTACACCGCAAACAAGGTTCACCTCCCCATTATATATTAAAAGTAATCTTGCTTCAAGGATTTCATGCATTTTTAGTAACGTGTGTAAATTTCATATTCTATTAAGGCACTCGAACTACAACACTGCAAAGTAAACTATCGTTATTATAACTTAATTACTATATTATAACAATAATATGATGTAGTATAACGAAACCCTTTAGAAAGACTAAAAAAACAATATAAGATAATTTGAAATTTAGGAAATATTAAAATTAAAATTAAAGAAAAGTCAAAAAATAAGAGTAATGTGTAAAAGGGTGACTTTGAAATCTGAAAATCGGTGTGGTATGGTATAATGCCCGTAATGGTCAATTTATAGTTAGGAACCTATAACTAATGAATATCTATAAATATTTTATATATTTTTGAGTAAACATATATATATGTATATATATATATATATATATATATATATATATATATATATATATATATATACTATTCCTCGTCAGGGGAATTACATTAAAATTATTTTCATTTTCTCACCTTAGTAAGACAAAGTATGACAAAGTTGAGTTCCGCCACTTAACATGTAATGTCTTGAATTCGACGGAAAGTAGAGTACGAAGCATCTTAACTGTA
Source organism: Dryadula phaetusa (assembly GCA_032432895.1). Classification (NCBI taxonomy): domain Eukaryota; kingdom Metazoa; phylum Arthropoda; class Insecta; order Lepidoptera; family Nymphalidae; genus Dryadula; species Dryadula phaetusa. Next base: position 4,563,503 of record JAOYRS010000029.1, read on the forward strand.
GATAATTCATGTCTATCCTGCTATGTGGGATTATAATAAATGTGAAGCTAAAAAACATGTAATAAAATGTTTTTCTACTTGCATCGCCTACACAATTTCAGTATATGTACAAGACTCTTAACCCTAAGGTTGTCTAGAAGGCATATCTAATTAGCGATTAGTCGGCCTTGTGTCCCTCATATATCTGTACTTATATGTAATTGTATTTGAAATACATAATCTTATCAATTTTGTAGGAATATGTTTATTTCTCTTAACATGTTTATTTTAGTAGTTTCGCATAAATAAACATATTTTTTCATATAAAAATAAATAATGTTAATAAATAAATAATCTCGAAGAAGTTATAAAAGTTTAATAGTAACGTATCAAAATTATCATTTTTCTATTTTTATCGTTTCATCATATTAAAACTCTTTACTCTTCTTCCGGTAATTGCAGCCTCACTTCATAGTGAGATCTGTACCAGATCCACCAACCGAGCGCATGACGTGTTAGTGCCGACACTATCCAGCAGTAGTAGCATACCTGTAATAATGTTGAAAAAGACCATAAAACAAAACAAGTAGAAAAATCTTACCTATGCTATATGTGTGCCTATGCTATATATGTATTTCTTGATAATATATGTAATAAAAGATATTCCTAATTTCAACACACTTTAATATTTACCAGTACATATTATATATATATATATATATATATATATATATATATATATATATATATATATATATATATATATATACACTTATTTGCACACACACACTTATTTGATTATTTATTTATTGTTTTTATTTTAAACAATTTTAAAAATTGACTGTCTAACTTATTAACACTGACTGGTTTTCTGTAATAAAATTAATTACAAAAACATATGTTCGCAAACAAAGTCACAGCCAAAACCTCTAGTCACCTATATAATTTGATATCGTAATTTATACAAAACAAATATAGATATACCAAATTGAAGACAGAAGGCAACCTCAAACAAAGCCCTGTCACATTCCCGATTACACATAGACGTACATATATATCAAGCTCGTCAGTTTTGGTACTAATTTGACATATCCAATGTTACTGCAGTTGAATATGAAGAATTCACATGTAATATTTAAATTAATTGAAACAGAAAATAATTACTTTGTTTTATTTTAAGCAATAAGTTTTAAAAAATATGTTAATATACTAGAGAGGTTAACAACACAAGAGTCAAAAGCTAAAGATACATTTTAAGCTCCATTTTCAGTTAAAATACTTTACATTTTTTACTGTAGCTAAGAACTTCGCGGTAAAAAATATTTCATGTGCCAGCCCAGTCTACCTTTAACAGAAGTATCAGAAAGAGAACTGTGACGGGCCATCCATATAATAAAATGATACGCAACAAAACAGCATAATATATTTTATTTCATATATGAAAAATAAAAAGTACTTACAAGAGTCATGCAAGCTAGAACAAAAGTAGATGCCAGTGGCCAAGGTGTTTCATGATCTTGCGCGACAAGCCTGGCAAATGTACGTTCTGTCAAACTTGCCCCAACCACTGCTATAGGCGTCATTATTATTATACCGAAGAAATCAACGATCATCTGAAACATTGTCCCCCATATCAATTAACTATCCAATATTCACTATAAAGACAAGTTTCAATTTTAAGAGATATCAATATTTTTGCTTGTAAAGAACCCTTCTCTTTCTCCTTTTTGCATTTGGAAAGTGAACTGGTCGTGAATCAAATATAATTATTACTACTATATGTGATTGAAACACATGGCTAACTTTTTACTTAAACAGACGCACAGCTTCTATACTTTTGTATATTGAATAGAAATTGGTGACTTAAATTTTGGCGAAAAATCAAAACAAACTACAACAACACAACAATTATAGTTATAATTGTTTACCCATTACGGGTGATTTATATTCTAAAGCATTTTGTACAATACTTTGTCTATTATGATGCTCTGAACTGCTTCAAGATATTGTGTTTCTAACGAGAAAAAACGTCGAATAAAAACTTATCGCATTTATTTAGCCCTGGGACTACTTTTGCTAAAACGTATTTAGTTATTAAAGAAGAAAAATATCCGAAACTTAAAATATTGTAACTTGTTTGATTTTAAGTGAAGTAATCAAAATATTTAATAATTTAGAAAAAAAAACCTATGTATTATCATTAAAAATAAAGTTAATTTTTAATCTAATTACAAAATATTTATTATGATATTGATCATATAGTTTTTATATTTCCGAAATGGATAATCTAATAATCATAAAGTCTAACCATGTTGTTTAAGTATTTGTTATTGCACAAAAAAATTCTTAAAAGTGACATTAAAATTGACAGATTACACAAAGACATTAACATACAATAAAACATTATATGTAGATGTTGTCTTTAAAATAGATATTTTATAATCTTACAGTAAACAAAAAACTATTTGAAATTTTGTTTAAAATACACTCACATTTTTAGAATTATGACTAAGTATCCACATGATGAAAGCTTTGAAAATGCCAAATCGATGAACCCGTTTCGTAATATATTTGGTTCCACACAACTCGCATCGAGACTTCCCCGACTCAGTAAGCCACCTTTCCAAACATTTCACATGGACTCTGCCAATGGTCCCTCGACACGAACACGCGGATATAAGATTTCCTGCATCTGAAATAGCATCTCCGCTGTGACAAATACGGCACATGTTTCCCAAAGAATGGCTACTTATTTCTTCTTCCTCGCGGTCAGTGTTTTCACCAACTTCTGTAACTTGTTTTATAACTTCCAATTTAGAACAATCACTGTCTAGATTTCCTTTCCGATCAATCATTTCAACTGTAACACCAACTGATTTCCTTTTGATTTCTTTGGTCATGTACGATACTTTACGTTTAGGACTTCTTACTACTACACGGTGAAGGTATTTATCACGATGCGGTGCTCTTTCTCTCCGAAAATGCTCTTTTTGACTACTTTTGTAATCGATTTCTGTTGGCTCGTAAGGATATAAGGCATTTTGGTTATTTATAATTGTATATAGATTGATGTTACTAGAGCTGGCTGTAATTTCCTTATCGGAGGTACACAAAGCATTAGCTTGAGCTGTAGTAGACGCGGTACTTTTACATTCGGGTAAAATTTCTAAGGTTGATACATTCTTTGATATACTTGGATGTATTCTATTTTTATATTTCACTCTATTTACATTATCGGCCAAATTAATTTCTTCTAGTTTACCACTATAATTATAAAATGAAATTGATTATATGTCAAGGCCATTTTTTGCTATTGATTCGGTTTACATTTAAAACTTACCCAATTTGCATTTCATTTTGTTGTGTGTTAACTTCTTGATTTTTGTTTTTATTTTGTACAGAAAAACGTCTTCGTCTTGAACTTGGCATTTTACTAGAATTTAGAAATTTATTTTTAGTGTTATATTTTGTTTATCCTGAAATCAATTTGACATAAATATTTTTGTTGCATATGAGACAAAGAGTATACGACACCAAAAAGTTTATATAAAGTAGAAAAATATAGGCACTATAATACTTATGATATATAATCGTCATCAACTCAAATATAATGAAGATTATTTTAATGATAAGTATTTATACTATATAACTCAATAATTTTCAAAATATAACAAGATGTTTGATTTAAGATATTTTCACACATTTTAAATGAAACTATTTTAAACTGATTAATCGCGTATATTTTGGTGTTCGAAAATATATTTTTGTAGTCCGTGTCACAGGTAAACCTACTACTTACTCCCCCGGGATTTCTGTAATGTTCAAAATGTCAGGTTTTCAAACATGTATTTTCGAATACCAAACTATACGTTGGAAATAGTTTAATTTAAAACCCAATCTGGATTTGGATGGCGGTACATAACGTCTCGAGTACATATGTCTATTTTAAATATTTTTTAAATTAAAGTATGATATGTGTGAAATACTATATACCTACTATATACTACGCATTATTTTTGTATACAGTATTAAACTGACTAGCGCGTGAGCAGCGTACAGTATAAATAATAAAATGAACATCAAACCATCTTTAGATGTACAAATGTCTCGACCGCAGCCGCAGCTCTCAGCTCTGAAGAAGAAAAAAAATTATACCGTAAAAATAAATATGATGCACAAAACACAATCCCGTATTCCAAGGTCCCTTCGGAATTTTAATTGACAACATATATGCCTATATATGTGTCTACGTAACAAAGGAAAACTGTAATACCTAATGTAGAGGGTACTTATTTTATACTAATATTAAGTTATAATTAAGCTATCAAAAAGTAAAATAAGACTGATAGAAAGTCATAAAAATAGAGTAACATAAGACTGATAGAAAGTCTATAAGATTTGTTTTGTTTTAGCTTCACGCTTTTATCCTGCATATCTGGGTAGACAGAAAGTACCTAATGTCAAGACACTCCGTACTTCGCTTTCCACCGAATTCGAGACATTGTGAGTTGAGTGGTGGAACTCCGCGCTTTGTCTTTTACCTCTAATATTTGTAATATCATTAATTAAATTTCCATTGAGATCACCGGTGTGTGAATGACGCTTCCTCGGCTTTTCCTCGGACGAATCGTGGCTCGTCCGAGGAAAAGAAAAGGAACGGACAGAGGACAGGGAAAAGCTGAGGGAGCGTCCTATGTTTCTCCCACATATAATGAAGCATTGGAGGTAATCATAGTAAGAGAAAAGATAGCCGACCGAACGTGATTCTTAAAACCTTGGTATTGAACCCTCCGGGACGCAATGGAACATTTAACGTATAATATACTTACAATATCTTTGAAAATAATCAATTATTAGTTATCTGTACAATAATTTATTTTAAGATAGATTTATTATGATTATTGGTTTGTGAGACCAATATATGTTGATGATACGTCAATTGGCCTACCAGACCAATATTACTTTCCGATTTGCATACCAGTTCAGACGCACAACCACTAGGCGACCGATTGTTTTATATTCACGCACAGCACATACGTAGCAATCGGTTGTCAACACCAACAATTAAACTCGATTAGGTGCCATCTACATCAGATGTTAGTATTAGATTTGCAAGCAAGGCGCTAGATAAACAGTCGAACACCATTATACACTACATCATTCCGTGACATAACAGTCCTCGCAAGGACGCCATTAAACGAAACACAGGAGACATAAAAGCGTCACATAACTATTAATCCCACACCAGGGGGGTAAAACGATATCGAAACACGTTATATCTATGCCCGACGTCACACAAATATCGTATGCACAACGTAAGATCACGTCAGAGAAGATACAAGCTACGCCACCGACATCAGTTATCAGTAAACTATAAAGCTTACTGAACCCCGACAGTCCGTACTACAAGTTATATCAATGTCAGACATCGTACAAACATCACTGACGTATCACAAGACAATAGCAGTCAAGATATAATCATCCAACATTGCCATAGCAGTTTCACCTAAGCTAAGAACATTGGCCTCAGTGAGGCCGAGCAATATTGGGTTGCGCCACCAAAATCAGTTATCAGTGAGCTATAATGCTCACCGAACCCCGAAGGTCGCGTGTCGCATGGTTTACCATTATCAGACGCCGTACAAACTTCGATTATGCAACGTGAGGCAGCACCAGACGTGATAACCTAATCAACGTCGCCATAGCAGTTCATCTCAGCCAAGAACATTAGCCTTAGTGATGTTAAGCAGTATTAGGTCGTGCCACCGACATCAGCATCATTCATAATACAACCGACCAACATCGCCATATTAGTTCACTTAAGCTAATTATATCAGCATCAGTGACGCCCAGCAACATTGGTTTATGCCACCGACAACGAATATCAGCAAACCATAAGCTCGCCGAACATCGGAAGTCAGACACACTGTAGTGTCTCTATTACATAGATCCACTATATGTACCGCTCCATATACATATATTTATATATTCTTTTTAGAATTTCATTTATATAAGATCGTGCCAATATTCGCCATAAAGCCACATGTCATATATATTTTATATGCAGTACGGGTATTTCTAATATATTTTAGTATATGAGGAGGTTGACTCGACGGCTTCATGCTGTCACGCAACTGTTCTGACATTCAGGACGGTGTAACCTGAAATCTCTTTAAGCACCAAGTTAAAGTTTCTATGAAAAATGACTCGGCCCGACGACGCTTGACATTGCCGACGTCGATGAGCTCGGCCGCCCTATAACATGTACAACTGCAACTTTTTTTTTATTACACGAACGCAACCTGTTTATTACATACTATATTAAATATTCTATAATTTTATTATAGTCTATTATTATATAATATTGCTGTGTATTTTTAATAGATATATCTAATTCATATATATTATTAAATCATATTAATATTGTATATATGTACATAAGTACATATCGTTATATTGCATATACAACTGCAACTTTCTCTATACACGAACACAATCTGTTCATTACATACAATATGACAGACAATAATTTTATTATTTTCTATTTATTATATAATATTGTTATGTGTACATTAAATGGATTTATTTGATTTAAATATTGAAACATGTTTATAACGAATTTAATCCTGGTCTAAATGAACGCCCTAAAGTCATAAATTAAGAAACAAACAATATTAAACTAAGTTTCCTTAATTATTCATGTTTAAGACTAGTATCTAAAATATCTATTTAAAGCTAAAAGATGTCGAGTGCCGCAAAATAAATTTTCTATACATGCATGCGTTGCAAAGAATTTAGTATAAGACTTGTTTATTGACTTTTATTTTTATAATATATAAAGTAAATTATCACTTTATTCTTGCGTGAAGCTGAGGTGAATCGCTAGTTATTAATAAATAACCAAAACCAATTTCGCTTTTAGACAAGCTTGTTAAGCACTTTGATGTTTAAAACAATTATATTTACTTTGCCACAATAACCTCTTTGTCTAATAAATAAACCAGCGTAGTATGTAGTATGTACGAACTCGTATATGTTTACTGTTTTTATACCACACTTAGGTTTAAAAAACATTTTAGAAAAACGTATTAAAATTTGAATGCAGCGTTCAAATTTTAATACGTTTTTCAAAAAAGCTTTCTACTCGTAAATGTATTAAACGTAAATGATTTTCACTTAATCACAATTAAACATTGTCTAAGCATTTCGCTTTTATAGGTATATTCTTATTATGCTTATAAATTCGATATTCTGGATTTTTTTTTCATCGGTATTTAAATCACAAGGGACTTCATATGTCCAACTACATAAATAAAGTATGAACAAAATATTATAATAAGATGGCGCAGTGGGACAATGCCTGGCTGTATTCTCAATCGGTAGTGGGTTCGATCCCCACTCGGGGGAGTAGTTATATTTAATTTATTTTCACTTCCTCGTTCTTTAAAGACACCACCACTCAACACGCAATGTCTCGAACTCGGTGGAAAGCGAAGTACGGAGTGTTTTGACACTACGTATTTTCTCTCTATCTGGCTATGTGAAACGAAAGCTTGAAGTCAAAAAAAATATGTTTAAATATAATATCTTTATAAGTCCTATAACAACCAGAAGTAAATGGTAAATGAATTTTTTTATACAATTTTTATTCGTGATTGTATCAAATATGTTCATAATAAAATAGCTTTTAGTTTTCAAAATAAAATAAAATTTAAATTTTCAGTACATATGCAAGGGAATTTAATAGATGTGGAATGTGTTGAAGTCCAAAGGCACCCCTGTTTTCTCACTCGCACACAACAACGTACCCCGAAAAGCCAGTTACTGTGATAAGCTCAGAGGCGACGGTCATAACGGAAGTTAAGTAAGCCGCCGAGATCGTTAAGTGCTTGTAAAAACTAAAGTTTACTATAATTTTTCAAACTGTGCATTTTATATTAATATTTTATTTGGTTTTTTTGTGTATTAAAAGTTTGATTAATTTGTGTATTTTATGGTAAGTTTTATATTTTTAATTAAAAAATCTAGACTTATTTTTAAATAAAGTAATAATTAAAATATTATTTATTAAATAACAATAAATATATTTAAACTTTTCATCTCTTTATCCAAATATTTTAATTAACGTAAATCAATACTCTTAAAATTATGCTAATCTTCTAAAAGCAATTCCCGCTTTCTTTACAGAATTAATTGTGAATCTTTTGACAGTGACAAAATTTTTACTTTGTTAAACATGCGTTAAATGTTTTAAAGGAAAGTTATTGTTTGTTTTGTTTTCTTCATAAAGTTATTTAATTAGTTTTAAGTGTTTTCTTTGTGTTACAATTATCTTTTAACTGTAAGAAAATTTATTTTAAAACTAATTTTATTATAAATTTTCATTTTTTACTTTGAATTTGTAGGTATATTTTTGAAATTATATTCGTGTCCCGATTTAATTATAAGAATAATAACCTAGACTAAGCTTTTGGCACATATATATCTTATTACAGATTAGTGCACACATAAGGTTGATACCGGAAATACTATTATTTATTAAAAATGTCTTTTGCGTTTTTCTTATCTATCATTGTATATATTTTCAACATCTCTTTCCTACATTGTATTGTAGTTTACTAATTTATATTTGTGAATATTGTACTTTTACGTTATAATTGAGAAAAAAAAGCTTATAGTTAGCATTATAATTCAAATAAATATATTTTATCTTGGTGAATATTATTATTTATGAAATATTCAAAATTTGTAAAATATGTAGACCTGATTACCAAAATATAGAACCAAACTTTCTTGATTTGGCTTTAATGGAATTCTCATTGGATCGTAGAATATATACTTATAGAGTTATAATAATGATAACTTTTAGTATCTTCCGGAGGTGGAAGTGGCTTTTTAACTGTTTGTAAATAAAATAAAAAACATCTATCACTGTTTATTCTCAATTTTTAAAGATTAGATACTAAAAAGAAATTCACATGGTTTTTTTATTATTTTATAATAATAACAAAAAATAAAATAACAAAATAATAATAATTATTATTTTATTATTATTATTTTGTTAAGAAATATTTTTATTTACTTAGAGCCTTTTAGCCCATTTTAGGTGTAAGAAATTATAATTTATTAACTGAAAAAGAGCTTTTCGGTTGTCGTAGTTCTGTATTTTCATTGAAGCTCGGACCGTAAAATTACAAGGAGAAGTTTCTCTCAGCGCATCGAATGATAATTTGCATAACAACGAGTTACTGGGTTTCCAAAAGTATGATTACACCGGACAGGTGGCAAGTTCTGCTCGGTCTAAACTTTACATATTTTGTTGTAAGGAATCTAAAATTATTATAAATTTGCCTGGAACCAAAATAAATATCAATTCTTCATACTACATTTATTAAAATAATGATGTAACTACAATAAAAAGGGAATGAAATTTTTCCTGTGAGGGAACAGGGTAAAATACAATTTCCTTCTCTTGCGGTAGCGTGTAGCGTCCCGGAAGAGGTGGGTATCTGAATCATTTGATTCTAGGAGGTTCATCCTCCAACTGGCTCGCGACTACTTTAATGACCAAAACGATCTGCCAAAAATATGATGATGTGTTCCACTACGACGTCATGTAAGCTAGCTTCCCCTATTCTTCCTTTTCTATATCTCCTATCACTTCTATTTCAAGGCCGGCAATGACTCTGATGTTGTAGATTTCCATGGTTGCCCATCTGCTCCTTTGCCCCCTCTTTCTGTAAAGAAAAAACAAAACATTAGCTATCAATTATATAAATTTTAAGAACTATCTTTACAATCGAAGTCTTAATCTCGTAACTAATAATAACTTTAAAATGTTAAAGTTGTAAGAAATTGAAGACAAAATAGGCGCTAACTAAATAATTTACATTACAAGTACTTTCTACATACTTCAATTTACATAAAAGAAACTTTTAAAAACTGGATTCGCACTTAGATTGATTTTCTTATTGATTTTCTTATAATATAATATTCATAAATAATGTTACAAAGCTTAATACGTAATCGACGCATTGAGCTTTGAAAATAAATTATATGTAAATTTGAGGCAATCGGATCCAATACGACAAAGGTCTGGCTGAAAACGCGCCTAATAATGGTCGTTTTCTCTCGCTCGTTTTATTAAGACAAATCATTTCGTCAAATTCGTTTATTCAACATCCAAAGACTCGAAGTCTTAACACTAGGTTTTTTCTATTAAATTCAAGATATTATTATAGCTTACAATAAATAAAATTTAATAAAACATTTTTTGGAGTTATTATTTGTATTTTAGTACAATATATAAATAATATAATTTTTGATGTCAATTGTTATGTATTTTTTAATTTTACTGTAAATATGTTTATCAATGTCTTTTTAGTGTTATTGCACACTGAGGAGCTGGTTGTGTCCAACTTATTTACGTTGTTAGCATCTCTGTGAAAGATTTTTATAAGTTTCTGCTACCCAAAAAATATTTATAAGAAATTGTTTCTTACAATTTTTTTTTTGGTTTGGCAAGAGAGATTGCTTTTTATAAAATTTGTTACTGTTTTCAAAGAGTTACTCCACACTTATATAAAAATAATTCTGTCAAGTCGTACAGTAGACTCGAATATAAACTTACCTGAATAATAAAATAAAAAAATAAGAATTTCGAGTCGACAAAGCGAAGTACAGAGTGTGTTGACACTAGGTGCTTTCTATCTACTCTGTTATGGGAAATAAAAGCGTGATAACATACATATAGCCGCATAATTCGGATTGTCAAGTGAGTTGTTAAATTATAATGATGGGGGCAGAGTAATCACATTCGCCATATTTTTTTCATCTATCTTGAGTTCGTTTGAACGATTCACATTATCAGTAAAGTGAAAATATTGGCACAGTACCGTGATAATTTACTCATACATTATGTATTAAACCCTGTGAGTGTCATTAATGACAGTGTAGTGTGTACTCGCTGCTTCGCTTGCGAGTAGGCCGGTAGTAGGGTTAGGAAATATTTTTAAGTGACAAAAATTTTAAGGAATTTATAAATTAGTTGTTATATTAGCGTATAAAATTTTTGACGCAGCCAGATGTATACATGGCTTATGGCTATTCATTGCTAATTAAATCAGAAAATTTGAGTATTCAGTGATACATATATCATTTGGGCTGGTTGTGACGCAGTGGTAGTGACGTAATCGGTATACATACACACACACACACACACACACACACACACACACACACACACACATATATATATATATACATATATACATATATACATATATACATATATAATGATTTATGTATGCATACATATTAAGGACATCCTTAAAGTAACTACTGTAATATGAGGTCGACCTAAAAACTAGTAATTGGCTTCCGACTACAAGATCGAATAACCCTTAGCGAGGTATTCGTAATAGTGTAATAAGAAAAGCGTCGAAATATATACTATTTCGTCGATTTTTATTGTAGGGCAGTGTGTCGGCCGTTTTTATATGTAACTTGGCACTTTACCTTTTATATTAAGCTTTATCGTCATACAATTTTCTGTATCATATTTTTGTGGTTACAATTTTCACTTACTTAAGGCGACGTGTTGTGGAACTTTCGCAAATTGGTTCAAGAAATGATCTTAAGAAATGATCTTATAAAAAATAATATTAAACATCGTTCGTGTTCTTGCTTGAAGCTCGAATATACTGTGCTTACATATTTCTATCCGTTAAGTTCTCAGATAAGGAAGGAATTTAAAAAATCTATTTATTATTTAAGCAAATAGGATTTCTCTTAATTAAAAATGGTGGTAAAAAGTAGTTAGTCGTGGCGTAGTGGGACAGCGTCCGACTGTACGTGATTGGTTGTAGATTTGATTCCCACTTGAAGGAAAGATTTTATTTAAATAATTTTTATCTTCTTACTCTGGTAAGAAAAAGCGCGGCGTTGTGTTCCGCAAACCAACACGCAACGTTTCGTAATCGGCGGGAAGCAGAGTACATTGTCTTGACATTAAGTACTTCCTGTCTACCTTGCGGGATAAAACCATGCGGGATAAAACCATGAAGCTAAATAAAATTAGTCTTCGGAATAAATAGGTGTAGGTGGTGATACTTTCTACCATAATAAACTAAAATGAATAAGTTAAAATGTTAAGTAAAATATAAATTTTTGTAGTAGTTGATAGTTACCAAACAGAATTATACAAGCATTCTGTTACATCCTAAAAATCGCAATTAATAGTCTCCCTAAAAATATATTACCGACGAAACTGTGTTTAATGTTTGCGTAATTGTTTTTTACTAACTATACTATCCGTATGTTGTTAGTGATAATCCTTATGCTTTACTTAGGTATTCTATAGCTTCAGAGAGACAAAAACTACGAATCGTCATATTATAAAAAATATTATAATTAAAAATTATTTAAATTAAAAACCCGACGTTACGATCCTTTACTGGTCATCTACTTTACAGTAGTCTGTGATCGCAGATACAGAATACCAAAGTACACTTGATTAATGTTTAAATTAGTTTTATTCAAAAGCCTGCAATCTTCTTGTACATCAGGCGTGTGTTTTATTTATTCTGGTACAATTTATTTTGCTTAATTTGTTCTTACTAATTAGAAAAATGTTTGCTAATAGTATTAGTATTAGAATATAAAAAAGGCAATATTATATAAAATATTCTTATACTTGTTCTTTATGTATTTCAAATTGAATCGGTAACCGGAAATCAGTTGCTTATTACGATAAGTATAATAAGATTTTTTCTAAATAATAAATTACATATATTATATATTTTGTTACAGGTAATAACTATCCAGTGAAAGCGAAAAGTGTGGATAAGCGGCTAGTTTGGATCTGAAAATTAAGAAATGAAATTGTATATAATTTTTTTTGTTTAATTGAGAAATATAAAGACGGCGTTTGAATTTTTATGAATTCCAATAAAAAATACATTAAAGATTCCCTTTTTTGCTGTTCTTTTGTGTACAACATCATAGGCTAACATGAAAGAACGGTAAGCTCATGGTGAAATGTGTACATAAAACCATTCGAATTAAATTTTTGTGTAGGAAGTCGTGCAAATAATAATAATGAGGCTTTCAAGGACACACGCCTAATATGGATCACATGTATAATATAAGCCAATGGAGGCAAAATTTATATGCCACAAATAACTTGAAAAACTCATCAGACATGGAAGATGTTGAGGTAATATATTTATTTTAAGCCTTAATTAATAAATATTATGAATCCAATCTTAAGATGTAAAAAAATAATTAAATATGAAACATATATTCAATCAAAACTTTAATTACAAATATATAAAAATATTCACAAATAAAAATGGAGTGTAATATTAAAATAATCGATAGTTACTAAATGTATGTGTAGCGAACATATATGCTCCCAGATGATATTGTTTTTTTTACCTTCACGCTTTAGTCCCGCATAGCAGGATAGACAGAAAGTACCTAGTGTCAAGACACTCCGCACTTCACTTTCCGCCGAATTCGAGACATAACGTGTTGAGTGGTGGTACTCAACACTTTGCAGTTTGTCTTTACCTTTACTTTGTCTTTGAAAGAGGAAGTAAAAATAATTTACATATAATCATCCCTCCATTTCTCGAGTGGGAATCGAACTCATTACAGATCACGTTTACAGTCAGACGGTATCCCACTACGTCACGACCGGCCTCAATTGAAGATAAATTATTCTGATGTATAGTTTATGACACTGTAAAGTTTCATTGAAACCTTTTCAGTAGTTTTATCGTAAAAGAGTAACAAAAACACACACATTCTCGCAAACTTTCGCATTCATAATGTTAACAAGATGTCACTGTCACACGGACAAAGTCGCAGGCAAAGCTTGTAATAATGAAAAAAATGTATATATTGTAGAGTTCACCACTCTTTTATCTTTGTATTTTGTATCTAGGGACATACCAAGATTATTTTATACTATATACATGTTAAATTGTACAATCAAAATAGTTAATCAAATGTTCCTTTTGTGTAACTGCTTTGAAATTAATACAAGATGATATCGCTTTAACGCTTTGGGAACGTGTCTAGTCTAACGAAGAGATTCCTTAGCAGCTCTACATTTGGTTTATTCAATTTACCTATCTATATGGGACTATTTGATATTAATTTAGAACAAAAAAAGAAGAACTTTGAATTAAACAAGAAATAACTAATATTGTTTTCAATTTGCCATCTCTGGTATTTATTTTAAAATTCTAAAATAAAAATAGCTGTAATTTATTTTTATTAAAACAGCTATCTACCAATGAGTCCTGATAAAATCGGTTCAGCCGTTTCAGAGATTGGCTGGAACACATATCGTGCGGACATACATATGCATTTACTGAGAAGCGGTTATTTTAATATTATAAACTACCAATCCAACTTTGTTTATTCCAGTAAATTCAAGTCTGATTTCTGCGAACTTAATTTAATTTAATTCAGATATTACAATCCATATTATTTAATTAGACATTACAATAATAATATTTATTTACTTTGCTTTCACCTTGCTTGAGGTGCACATTGTTCTAATACCTCCAGAGAGGGCTGTCCATTTTACAAGCCAATGTAATGAGGAGAGTGTTAGAACTATTTATTAATTTTTCCGCTATAGATGCGACACGCTTGCGCATGATTGCATAAAAATCATGTATACCTATCTGCAACATCAAGGTTTTCCTAGCCAAAGAATCTTAAGCCCACTGACCGAAGGACAGAACCATGTCATCCACATAGCTTAGATTATTTATAAAGATTCCATCAACTGAGCACCCTACTCGTAACTATCAATGAAGTCCCCCCCCCCCTTAACTACATTAGTTTGGTTTTATACTAGTATAATATTTAAATAACTCAATTAGTCTATAGTTTAAACAAGAGTTTGATTCAAGCTTTTTCCATAAAATTTCATATGCGTTTCATATATGTTGAACCCAAAAAACAGCATACACCGGTGTTTTTCTGTCGCGTCTATAGTAGATAGTTTAGGTTTAAAACCAAATTGCGCCTCATGCAATTTATTGATTTATTCAAATGAATGCCAGGCAGACCATCCAGCACTTCCGCAATGATTGTAGCTAAACACATCGGTCTATAATTTTGTCTGTCTGCTGCATCACCCATCTTATTTTTTATAATGGGTACTATTACAGCTGTTAACATAATACGGTTAATGTTATCATGAATTCCATTAGATAAATATGTGTACTATAAAGATTATAAAACAAACTAAGGACACATGGAAGGTATACACCAGCATACCACAGATGTTCGATACTTAAGCCATCTAACCGGGCGAATTTCCGCGCTTCATACCCTATATCGTTCAAGATCATCACTGTCTTCCAAATTACACAATACATTATTTGGATTTACTATAATAGCTATATTGACTGCCACTAATACCTCCTACTTCAGCGGATCAGCTCGGCCGTGTATTCAATCGGTTAGTGTTTTGCCAAAATTTCCTAAAATCTTAGACTCGCATGAAGTTGTCAATATATCTAAGTTAATTAAATTCTCAATCCTTATATATGTGGACCGAGTATGACATATGATTCATAAATAATTAATAATATTTGAGATCATTATGGCAAAGTGTGATAGTGTTTGCCTATAAATATTATTGGTTGTGGGTTTGATTCCCATTTATGAGAATGATTTTTTAAAACTGTTTTAAGTCATTAATCCAGATAAATAGTAGCGTTGAATATATCACTTGACGCGCACGCAATATTTTAATCCGGAGGAAAGGGTGGAATGGAGTGCCTTGATAGTACTTTACAGCTCACTTTGTTTTCTAAAAAATAACATTTTATAGAAATATGCATTATATTTCTATAAATGTTATTGTTAATAAAACAAAGTGTTTTCTATTGTGTTAACAAGATAAAACGCGGCGTTGAGTTCGTCGATCCACAATATATCTCGATTTTGGGTGAAAAGCAGTCACTTGAGTATCTTAACAATAGTTGGTCTCCGAAAACCTTTTTATTTGGCATAAAGTATTGAACAACACTGTACTGTGCTCCTGCTTCCTCCTTTTGAAGTCTCAACTAAAATATAAATAAAAAACCTATATATTTTTTATTTACTAACGATCGAAGCGCCATAAATAGAGGCCAAGCTGAAGATAAGTTTTGAAATGGAGTAAACGGACGACATCTTAGTTGGTACACAATTTTTAATTTAAGATTTTGCATAAACGAAAATACGTCTTCTTCATTAAATCACAATTGATTGTCAGAATTTTAATTTTATCACTAAAGGCATTAATAAGTTAACAAATAAAAAAAATTTAAATCCTCCATTTGTTTTCAGTAATTTTATATATTCAATGATACTGGCGCCATTAAGACAGATTAAACGACGTATTATTTGCCAAAATCGGTTCACGGGGTTAGCTTGTACTACAAAAGAATAAACAAACGGACATGCACACCTACATAGGTAAAAACGTAAACCTTCATTTGGCAGTCGGGCAAGAAGCGCACACATTATGTAGGTCACCATAAAATAATTAATAAAGTAAATAATTTCGACATTTACTAATTAATATAGCATTATAACTTTAATTATTTCATTACTATATTAAGTTCAATATGAAATTTGTTATCATTGACATGGCCAATGCACATGATTATGATCTGGCCAACGGATGACTGGACATTTAATCAAAACCATTTTAAATCACGTTATTTGTATATTGAAATAGAACTCTCAACTTATTCTTTTATGCATTACATTTATCTTTTTAATATTAACATAAATCGTTGAATATAACGCAGTATGGATGACACTAATCCTAGGCATTTGGCGTGGCATTTGTTAAGTCTAGCGTGCCATGGCTTTCCTTTTTAACTTACGTGCTATTTTAAAAATAAAAAAATATACGATAATCGCTTTTTACTGTACTATAGTACATGAAAAGCTTTTCTTTAACACAGTAAGATAAAAGTATGTGTTTGGTTTTGTTCGAAAAAAAACTCAGTAAGCTGAGGAATTAATTAAGATGACGATTTAAGAAAGATAAATTTAGGGAAAAGTTTTCATATCTTTATTTGGTATGCATTATTTTAACACATATTTATTTAAGGTAGTTAGAGACAATCTAATATAAAGACACTCCGTTAACTGTTTTCCTTATATGTACCTAGTTAAACGTATGCACAATACATTCATAATAAAAGTGACACATACTTGGCATATATTTTCAAGTGCTATTTGAGCGCGAATAATTAAATATGTCTCAATTAGTTAATTGAAGAGAGATTGTCGTAAAAGGTCTCTTATGTAACTAATATTTGTGATATTATGTTTTAATATAAAATGATCGTTAAAATTTATTTAAAACTGTATTGTTATATATTTATGTCGAATTGCCATCATTTTTGAAATTTATTGGACCTTTCTATAATCGATGTTTTAAATAACTATTAGTTTTGAGTGATTAAGTACAAAATGTATTGGACAACTCTAAACTAATAAGATAAGTTAAACTTCTTATAATCACAAATTCCATTGATAGCAAAACAATCTCTGTGGAATATTCTGCGCTTGATATAGCGATCAATTTTATTATCATATATATATCTATATATCTATATATATATATATATATATATATATATATATATATATATATATATATATATATATATAATCTGAACTTACATTTAATTTAATTTTATTTATTTTACTATGCGGAATAAAAGCGTGAAGTTAAAAAGTCTTGTCGTAGGACAAAATATGAGCATTAACATTATCTCTCTCAAGTCTCTGACACCTATTGTCTCGAATTCGGCGGAAAGCGGAGCAAGGAGTGTCTTTGAGTGACTAGATATTTCTAGTCTACTCTGTCCTACGGGATAAAAGCGTGAAGCTACAAAAACAATTATACAAGATCTATTCAGCTTACTCGTTAACGTAAACCTGTCGAAACCACGTCTGGTTTAATTAATAATTACTCACAATTGTAATGAATTCAGTTATTATACTATAAATTTTTAAAAGTTCAGAAATATTTCAAGCAATATTTATTTTAAACTATTTTCTAATCATTCGAGATTAAATGTGATAAACTTCCATAAGCACCTAATAACATCAACTAATTATTATATATTATAATTTATATAATATTGTGACTTTTCATTCGCCACTTTGATAACCCAAAAGATGGCGTTATGTTCCTTAGCTTAGCAATGTCTGAAATTCGAACAGAAAGCGGTGAACGGATTTTGCCCTAGGTTTACTCCGATTGTACATTGCACTATTAAACAAGAACATATATACTTTTATTTCCATCTGAACTTACACTTAATTTAATTTTATTTGAAAACAAAATTTACGTTACGTCAAGTTTCGTTCTTTATTCATAAATACTTAGTAGATATATAATTTCAATCTTACTAATGCCAAAATATCTTCGTAATAATAGATGATATCTAAAATAATAAAATGCAAGCGAGCGTAGTTTTGAGATGCTATTGCAAATTGCAGTCTGCTAATCGCAACTTATTGTATTGATTATTGTTCTAATTGAGTTACATTCGCTACTAAATACAATATTTTTTTTCTCTCTAATTACGTGTGTAATATTTCAAAAAGTCTAAAAACTATAGAAAATCTTAAAAAAAATCAAAAAAAATCTCAGAAAAAATATTCAATTGCTAAAGTCTTTTACTGTGAGATCATACTTTCAGTGGAAAATCTTTATATAATTCTCAAAGGCTGTGTTGAAGAGCAACTTGTAGATTATCTGGGCACGTGATTGTGTCTGAGTATATACTTACTTTTAAAGTTGAGAACAATTCAGGTTAATATGTTTGAGATTCGTTATTTGAAAGTCTCTATTCTTGGAAAATATGTAATTTCTTTTTATGCCTTGTACCTCCTTTCCGGGCGCGAGCGTGCGTTCCTACTTAATATGTAAGTATCTATGCACGCATAAACCACACATTAAACTTTTACACAAAAAGTACACTCGCGTAAACATACGTTTATGCTCATAAATACAGTCTGATCGTAACACGTATAAATATCTAAATTTTTTATGTATAATATAATTATTATTAATAAAAATGTAGATAATACATTTAAATTATTTTGTGTGAGTTACTTAGGAATATAATGAAAAACCGGAAGAGCTTTTTATTATATGTATAGTATATATGGGGATTCCCAATAAGAACAATATGTTTTGAAATTAAAATAAAACATGTAATATATATTTAAATTTCGTGCTCAATAGCATTATTTGATAGGAAACTTTATGCTATTTATGATTCAAATAAAATATCGTTCAAATGACCGCCACGACTTTTTTTGCACTGGTGAATACAATCGGTCCAATTTTCGATGACTCGGTGTACATTTCGGCTGGTATGGCCACTATAGTCGCTCGAATGTTGCGTTCAAGGTCTTGAATCGTATCTGGTTTATTGGCATATATTTGAGATTTAATATACCCCCACAAAAATAGTCCAAGGGTGTTAAATCGCGTGATCTTGGTGGCCAATTGTGAGGACCGTTGCGAGAAATAACCGACTGACCAAACTTATCACGCAATAAATCCATTGTGAGGTCGCAGTGTGGCATGTTGCACCATGATTCCACCGTACTATAATCCTCACCAAACAGTCAATTTTTCAGGATGTAATGGTGTTTCATGAACCACTTTTGGATTTGACTCACTCCAGTAACGACAATTCTGTTTGTTCACATAACCATTGAGCCAAAAGTGAGCCTCATCTGAAAAGATGATTTTCCTATGAAATTCGGTGTCCGTTTCCATCATTTCAAGCGCCCAATCAGCAAATTCATGACGTAATCGATGGTCTGCTGGCTTGAGTTCTTGTGCCAACACAATCTTGTATGGATGTAGGCCAAGATTCATACGTAAAATTCGCCAGGTTGTCATTCTGGATAAGCCCAATTCTTGTGCACGTCGTGGAACGGGAACATTTTGATTTTCTTCGACACTGGCTGAAACGGCAGCAATATTTTCTTCACGACCATGACGACCATATTTAGCACGCAATGCTCTTTGAGTAGAGACAATACTTCTCGAATTTTAATAGAAAATTTGGACAATTTCCAAACGTTGAGGTAACGTGAACTTCTTTATGATTAAATAGCAAACATTACTGAACACAAAACACAACACAAATGTCAAATGTCAAACAACCAAAATGGTGGCTGTGAGCTATCAACATCCTAGCCTTATTGGGAAACACTGTACATGAAATGTAACAAATGGATAGTAAGACCATAATAATACCCTCCACTGAAATAATCTCGAATCTTTCTAAGCTGACCGTAGCCGAGATATACATATAACAAGAGCAGGTATTTTCAAAACCTTCCATTTATTGAACATTTCTTATTCTTTTCTAACCTACGAAGCGTTTTAAGATCTAAGATTTTCGCAATTTTATGCGCGTATATTTTAGTATTTGAAAATACATTTTATAAAAGCAATCGTTTTGAATACTTTACAGTAGTCCGTACTCACAGTCTTATCTGTGTAATCCTTAAAATACGTGTTATCCTTATAATTGATTATATTTAAAATTATTTTTACATCTTAGCTTTGGTAAGACAAAGTGCCGGATTGAGATCCACGCAGTGTCTCGAATTTGGTGGAAAGTGAAGTACGGAGTGTCTTGATACTAGGTTCTTTCTGTCTATCCTGATATTCAGAAAAAAAGCGTGAAACTAAAAAATGAACAGTATTACTTTAAATACAACCCGTTGCCTTAGCAATATGTAAGTCACTTTACATAAACGTGTATGTCAACACCTTTAATAGTGTTTGTTACATTTTTTTTGCATCATATTTAAAAAATGTAATTATTTCTTCTCTATATAAAAAATAACTGTTTCAATTTTTATACTCCTCTGTTTTCTGCTCTCTCTTATGAAATTTTCGTAAAAAGGGATACAAAGATTTTGGTTTACTGATTAATGTATAGATAGAAGATAGATTATAATAGATATTCCCGCTTCCTTATTTATATTTATTACAACTTTATTCTCCTATACAAAGCGCGAAGTTACAAGGTAAACAGAAATTCGAGCTGATTCAGATATTCGCAAACAGGATACGATATTGAATCCACAATGTTTGCTTGCTCTATCATATCACACGATCTCTTCCCTTAATTTAACAAGCCTTAATTTATCATTCTGTATGTAGTATAGAACGTTAGGAGTATAATTAGAGCTTAGAGTCAGCACTTTAACATATTAATTAGAATCCGTGCGCAACTACGCACCCATATGTCTATCCTATCACGTGAATTTGTACATACCCTACGGGGTTAATGTAATTTTCCTACCTTACGGTTTGAATGTGAAGTAGTTTAGTTTTGGCTTATTGTATGTGTTTATTATCTTTAAAAATAATAGTAAGTCAAAGTAATAACTAGTATACAAACATGTCTTTTTATTCTTGTGTCATTTATGATAGAGCCTTTAGGCTAGCTTATACTTATGTACAGTGTACATTTATGTGTATGCAAAGGGTGAGTTATAAGTATGCAAGAAATTACACGAAAGTCGGTGACGTATTAATGACAGATATTATAAAAAATCAAAAACACGACACAATTCTTCGTGCGAACATTATTATGTTTCGAATAGATAGTTATTTTTGACATTATTTGCCTGCCTACAAAGAGTGATACATGGACTCTACAAATTTATATTATAGCAGCTTTGCTCCTCGCAATTCACCATCTTTAGACCTTTATTTTATAAAGTAAAAATAGCACCTAAATGACACCAGCCACAGCTACATCAGCTATCTACCAATGAAAGTTCTGTCATAGTCGGTACAGCTGTTCCAGAGATTAGCACACATTAGTGACTAGTGAATATAATTTTTATTTTAGTATATACACTTTAATTTCACTTATTTATATATATAGTATAATTTTTCATTCGAGTTTAATTTTAATAATATGATAAATGCCGTATAAGGGTCTGAAATAAAATTATCTTAAATATAAATAAACTCAAAGTCTTTGAACCTCAAAGTTTATTAACTTCTCATATAAACATTTTACTTCTCATATAACCATTTTACTGTGTTATAATATTACGCACGAACAAACTTTTCTACATTTTTTTTGTATAATTAATACAATTATATAAGTCTTCTTGCATTAGGAGACAGGTCGTGGTAAAGTGGGACAGCGTGTGAGGAACGATTATAATTAAAATATTTTCATTTTCTCATTGTGGTAAGCTTTGTCTTACCGGCGCCGCGGCGTTGAATTCCACTACTCAACATGCAATGTCTAGAATTCAGCGGAAATCGAAGTGCAAAGTGTCTTGACGCTAGGTACTTTATGTCTACCGTGCTACGCGGGATAAGAATTTAAAGCTAAAAAAAAAACAAAAAATATGTTGCACTTATTTAGGCTTTATTAATAGACATTTGACTAAGAGCATACTGATTACAAAAAATTGTATGTAACAGGACTTGAGTGTGTTTTCTTTAAGTTCGAAAGTTTTATCAAATAAATTTCAAGCACATATAAATGTATAATACTTATTTGTTTAAATTAAATGATTAAATTAGTAAGAAAACTTTAAAGGTTAAATTGTATTAAAATTGCCAATAATTTAAGGTTATAAATAAATATTGTTTAAATGAAACTTATTTTTTATTATAATATTATATCCAATCAAAAAAATCGTATAAATTTTATATTTATGCAACACTATAAAAATAAATATAAAAACAGGTATACAGAAGTATATACCCACGTAAAACGCTCCAGTAACTTTTTCATCTTAAGTTTGAAGACCTGTAACGCTAACCCTTCGTGCGTATACAGGGTATTTAAAAGAACAGTCGAAATTTCAAATGGTTGTTTTTTTTGTCAGGATAGTGGCCACCTTTTCTTAGGCCTGTAAAAATTTTAATAGTAGTATAGAGCGAAGATATAAGCGAATCCCCAGGTCCGGCTATTTCTCTCTTCAGTAGATAGTGAAAGTGTACGTACTGTACCTAAAAGCGTCAGTATTTAGTGTTGACACGATGTTAGTATTTTCCAATATAAGTAAACCAGATTTTTTTCTTGCAGCTTTTTGTAATTAAATTAAATAGTTCTCAAGCTTTTTATTCTTTATGATTTTTATAAGTAACAGCTTTAAACTTTTGACCTTAAAATTAAATAAAGCTAAAACTAAACACTTCAAGGTGTAACGTATTTTTTTGAAAATATAAAAACCCTTAAAAAATAACTGTTCCCTTAAAGACCCAGTGTACACATGGAGTCCCAAATAATTCTCAGTCCCAATATCTATAAGGAAAACATTTTTAGAATTTCAAAGCAGTGGGACTCGAACCCGCGTTCGAAACACTTGCGTGAAAAACACTTTATAAAATTTTAAAATGTATATGTGTGTATTGTGTGTATTAGTTGTGTACTAATATATTCGTTACATATGTTAATATATTCGTATAATATGCTTTTTCACTTATTTGTAAGACTTATAGCTATATCGTAGTTCGTAGAAGATTAAACACGGGTTATCGCTTTTATATTTAAAGGAAATTCTTAAAATATTCCACTATCCAATATTAGAGAGAACATTATAAAGCTAAAATAAAAATAAACATACTCAGTCGGTATACACATATGAGTTTACATTATACCGATTTTGTTAAGTCTTCAAGAGTCAATGAAATCGGTATAATGTAAAACAAACCGACGTTTACGGCAGTTCAAATTTGGTGTTCAATAAAGAAATTATCTCTTAAATACACTGAATTTATTGTAATATAAAGTATTATTTGATTGCAGACAAGTGAAATTTAATTTTTATTATATCATATTATTACAAATAATAATTGAGTTTCTTTTCCACGAATATACATAACACTTAAAATGTATTTTATCTTAACTATACACTGCTTATATATATATATATATATATATATATATATATATATATATATATATATATATATATATATATATATATATATATATATATATATATATATGTTTATGACTACCGTGTCATTGTTAGAGGTTTAAATTATTTGTATATTGATTTAGATAAATTATGTTTAATATTATATCTTCATAATTGAATAACATTGATTTGTTATATTCCATTTTCTTATTATTTTTGTAGTGGCATTCTATTCAAAGTCAAAGTTTTACTGTAAGCAAGAGAGGTTATATGTTCCATTTCCAGACGGGAAAATTATTATATTTAAAAATATTCTCATTTCTCCGTTCCACTAGAACAAAAAACGGCGTTGAGTTTCGCCATTCAACATACAGTAAGTTGAGAATGGAGTGTTGAGACTAGTTTTTGGCCTATGAACGCACAAGTCCATGACGTTGTTCTGTTTTACTCTTTAATTTGCTGTTACTAGAGGTAAAGAAAAATGTTTTACTGTGTATGTAATTTATTACCTTTAGAGAGCAATTTATACGTTTGACCAAGATTATAACAAAAACACTATTATAGAAATTATTCGTTATATTTTCTCATCAAGTTACTAAGTAAGGGTCAAACGTGTTTTGAAAGGACGTCGACATTTTTCTCAATAGTATTTTAGGTCGCCTCAGTATTTATACGATTACGTAACTTTTGATTTAATATATAAGTGATAGTGTGTAATATACACATTGTAGTGCATATAATATTTAATTTATTTTCTTTTCTTCGCTCTGGTGAGACAGGGCACGGCGTTGAGTTCCGCCGCTCAACACGTAATGGAGTACTGAGTGTATTGACACTTGGTACTTCCCGTCTATCTTACTATACGGGATAAAAGCGTGAAGTTAAAAAAACCTTGTCGTACAAAAAATATCAACATTTACATTCTCTCTCTCAATTCTCTTACACCCATTGTCTCGAATTCGGCGGAAAGTGGAGCAAGGAGTGTATTGACACTAGATAATTCTAGTCTATTCTATTCTACAGGATAAAAGCGTGAAGCTACAAAACACAATTATACAAGGTCTATTCAGCTTACTCCAATATTAGAAAATAACGTAAAACTGTCAAAATAGATGTGGTTTAATTATTAATGACTTACAATTAATGAGTATAGTATATATATAATGAGTACAGTTATTATACTATAAATTTTTAAAAGTTCAGAAACATTTGAAGCAATATTTATTTTAAACTGTTTTCTAATTAATCGAGATTTAGATAAACTTCCATAAGCACCTAACAACATCAACTAATTAATAATTGTATTGTAACTTTTTCTTTCGCCACTTTGGTAATACAAAAGATGGCGTTATGTTCCTTTGCTTAGCAATGTCTGAAATTCGGACAGAAAGCGGTGAACGGCTTGTCTTGATTGTACATTACACTGTTAAACTAGAGCAACTTACTTTCTGTCCTGTTTTTTTCAGTAGATCTACCTTTGGAGCTAGTGGTAGATTTCCGCAGGATATTTTTGCTTGTAAAAGTATATTTAAGTAAGTAATATTTTTATTTTGATTTGATTATAAACAAACGAAATTGATACCAGTTAGTATTTGAAACAAAATTATTTGGTTTACTTATCAATTAGATATCTTTCTTACTAGCTAGTACTTGTTGATTGTAAAATTAATATTTGCTTCAAAACTTCGCAGACATTCTAAACACGCTGTTTAGACGTGTTCACCCATACGAATATCTGTTGGGAATAGAAATAACAATATTTTGTACATATGACTTACGCCACAATCAGATTTATTTGGGTCTATGTAGACTGTGCCAGAATCTAGAAATGATTTTATTATTTGATACAACGTCTTTTCTCAACCATCATCAATATGAAAAAGAACTTTTTTCTTTCTGGTTTTCTCTTCCACGTTACGTTTAGATGTTATTTATTTACTTACAGTTATGAAATATATTTATTTTCTGGTTGTTTTTGTTATAATGATGTTAGATGAAGATAATTAAGTTTACTTGAATTGAATAAATAAAATAATTTCAAAACATATATTAAATCTACTTAAATCGATATAAGGTATATACTATAAACCTAAAGATAAAATTAACAACATCAAATATTGTAAGTGTATTTTTTTATATGAATTTCCTTAACATATGACATAGGGAGACAAATAATTCTGTGAAACGAACAAAATGAAGCATATGAATTTTTGGCAATGGAACCACGCCAACGAAAATAACAATATACTTAAGTTCTTAAGTTTTATGGTATCTGTAAGAATATTGTAAGTAAAGTAAGTAAAGTAAAAATAGAAAATGTTTTTTGGCTTGGGATTTTTTTAGCTTCATGCTTTTATCCCGCATAGCAGGTTAGACAGAAAGCACCTAGTGTGAAGACACTCTGTACTTCGCTTTCCACCGAATTCGACACATTGCTTGTTGAGTGGTGGAACTATGCCGTATGCATAGCTTATGCTATATATATATATATATATATATATATATATATATATATATATATTATTCCAAAGTAATTCCAAACCTTTTCCAAGTTATATTAAATTTATGTAAGTATTCAGTTCCAATTATATTGCAAAAGTTATTTTTTCATTTGAATATTAATATTACTACTGTAAAGTGTTCGAAACGTCAGGTGTCCAAAAATGTATTTTCGAATACCAAAATATACGCGATTAATCCGGTTAAATAGTTTCATTTAAAATGTATAAAAATCGCGAAAATCAAAGATCTTATTATGAATATTAATAATGTTTTATATAGTATTTTTAAAATTTTTATCTACTTAAAGTTTTTGATTGTCATTGCGGGAGATTAAGATTAATCAATATTTAAGAAGATGAAAGTTGTGAATTATAAATATTACATGAGAGGCCGGTCATGGCGCAGTGGGACAGCGGATAAAAGCGTGAAAGTTGTATTAGCTCATCTAAAAAGACTTGTAACATTTTATGTGTGAGAGATAAAGATAAATTACTTTTGATTTACGTATAATACGATTTACGTATAATACGATTTACGTATAAAGCGGATTACAGTAATTACAGATGAATTTTAATTAAGATGGACTGTCGAGACTTGCTTTTAATAAAGAAAAAGCATTCGAGTATTTTCTAATACGTGATCTACACAAATCAATGGTCCAATTTAATGTTCATTCATTAATTTTTACTTTTTTGATTGAGAGAAAACATATTGAAAAAATAATACCTTTTATAACCATATATTTACAATAATTAAGACACTACGTTGATGTAGAAGTCGAGACATGTTGAGAACTCAACGCCGGGGTTTGTCTTACGAGTACGGAAATTTAGAAATATATATTTTTAAATATAATCATTCCCTCAAGTGAGAATCGAAAATAGAATCTTATTAACAGACAGACTTTGTTCTAGTACCCAATCATGGCCTCTGTAAGTTATTGCCTCTTGATTGTTGAAACCTTTATTATATCTAAATAGGGAACATCGATAAGTAGATATTGTGTCTACTAAAATGTTATTGGAAGTTGTAATACTATCAGTATTACAACTAATGTATATAAAACAGGTTTGTGCTCATAAAACTCTAACTTAAAGAAGTATATAAGCACATAGTTCAAAATTCTAAAAACAATGTTAATTGAACATATTGTGTGAATGAATGATTTCCTTATATAAAAATTTTTACCTTGATCCTCCCAAAATGCCTCTGATGTATTCATCACCTCATTACCGTCCTTAAATTTAATGCCTCGGAGGTGTTTAAAAGGTTGTTTGGAAGTCCATGGGAGCTAGACCTCGAATAGAGAGGATGTTCAAGCAGTTTGAACCCCGTTTCTTGAATGGCAGTCATCGCAACTGCGGTTTTGTAAGTCGGAGCATTGTCTTGGCGAAACAGCACTACAGCTCAGTTTAACCCGCCTTTTCGATTTTATAGCTTTTTGCAATCTTTTTATTTGGTGTACGCAGTAAGAGTCTGTCATAGTGGCCCCATTTTCCAAATATTCCACTATAATAATTCCTTCAGCGTCACAGAAAACAGACACCATAACCTTTCCCACAGAACTTGACGGTGTGTTTTTTTCCGCGTTAGTGAAGAGGCTTGTTTCCAAGTCATTTTCAGTTTCAGGATCAAAGTGGTGGATTCAGGTCTAGTTCATGGTTCAAAATATGACAAAAAATTTGCTTATTGGCTTGAAACTTTTCAAGAATTTCTTTGCTCGTCGTTAAATATTCTTGGCACCCAACGCGCGAAGACCATTTTCATATGTAGGTCGTTGACAATGATTCTTTGAATGCTGCCAACCGAGATTCCTGTGACATTAGCGACATGCCTTACGGTCACTTTTAGATTGGCTAATACGATATCTTCCACGTTTTTTATATTTTATTCAGTAAGGGATGTGGACGGACGTCCCTCGCGATGCTCATCTTCAGTGAAGTTTCTTAGAAGTCTAAATTCTTTTGCCTAATGTACGACTGTGGAATATGGAAGAGCGGAATACACTTATGTTTCCCCTAAGTCACTGTATATGTCTTTGTTTGATGTTTTTTCAGGCAAAGGTATTTGATCACCGTCGTTATTTCATTTTTTTCCATTTTGATCATCTTAGACAGTTCGTATTCAAATTAATATAACTCACGGTAATGATTTGCTATTTACAGGTTTTTTTTTAAATTAAATTATTGGTTATATAAGCAAGCGTATAAATACTAGTTCGGTTATTTATGCTTTCTAGATATGATTACTTATGAGCATCCGTCGTATAGCCAACCTTTAGCCGTTTTTTTTGTAAATCAGATTACTGCTGTTCTATAAATAGAGTAGTAAAATGATAAGCTAGTAATAATAAAAATATATTACATGTAATGTATTATTTTCACTCATTTTTTATATTATTTTAAATTTAAAAACAATAAGCAATAATATAATACCATTATTTTACTTTATATTTGTACTAATAAATAGTCTTAAGTAATTCAACAATAATGTTTGTATGTTCTCAAATAAGACTGGAGAAAAATAGCAGCATATAGCTTTCTTTATTAATGCAATATTTTGCGCCAACGCGCATTTCTAAATTGTTTTTAGTGTTTATTGGTAAATTTAAATATAAGATACTAGAATTATATTTACAATTAGTAAGTGAGAACTCTAAAATTAATATTATAATTATCTGATATAAGAAAATACGAAAATATGTTATTTAAGACATCTTAATTTCTACTACATTCCTTTCTTTTAGCTTAACTTTTTTATCCTGCGTGGGTGGACAGGAAGTGTCAAGTAACTCTGTACTTTAATATTTATAATATTTAAAGTATTATTCCACACTTAGAATTAGAAAACATTTTTTGAAAATCTCTGTATTTCACCTTCCGCCGAATTTGAGACAAAGTGTGCCGAGTGGCGGAACACAATGCCGCGTTTTGTGTTGATCAAAAACGCCGCATATCTACAGCTGGTCATAATGTCTGTAAGCAGACTCCTTTATTATTTTCTACCAAAACAGTAGTTTATAACCATGAGAAAACCATGAAAGTATGATTCATTATATAACAAATAATTCGCAATATCGCCTTTTATGTGTATCAATGCGAACATTCTTCTTACCACTTATTAAAGAATCTCTGAATCTTAAGAATAGAATAAGATTTAAGGGCGTCGAAAATGTCTTAAAAGCTTATGAGCTCGAATTCCTTGCATCATACAGTATTTTATTACAATATGCTTTAAAATATATGAATTAAACGAGATTGTGTATAAAATGTGTCTTTTTAAGTACTTAGACTGTGTGGTTTTAGGATGAGACTAAGGCAGCTTTAGTCTTGAATTTTAGATAAATAGAATTTGTATATATAACTACATTCCATTCGTGGCTTCGACCGCGTGGTGTGTTCATAAAAAATATCTTAGTAATATTGACTGTTATATTAAAAAGAAATTATAATTTATAAAATTTTGCATTCATATCATAATGAGTTCCTATAGGTCGTCAGTATGCAATATTATTTAAATCATGCAGCAGCATTTGCTTAAATAAGTAAATAGTAATATTAGTAGGGTTAAGCGTATTTCCGTGTTTGAATCTTGTACGCGATGACATGACATCTGTTAGGAGCTTTATAACGTCAATCAAATCTTATTGTATATTGTGTATTATTACAAAGTTTGCCAACATTAAATATTACAACATGCATAATAATAAAATATCCAATTTAATTATACTTATGGTTCCTTTTTTATAACCTAGTAGCTTCCACGTAAAAGATAGATATATGATAGATATATGCTGTCGTGGACTTTTACTTAGACCTATTTGAGACAAAAAATCCTTTGACAATAACAAAACAAAAAATCCTAAGACAAAAAGCTTTGTGTAACTCGAACGATCTAGTCAATGCACACCAAGTTAGCTTTCAGAAGACAGATTTTTTGCCGACTTAACTAATATATCGTCATATTACGGCCAAAATCACAAGAAATTGTAGCCTATGGGCTATTCTGATGTATAATCTATAATACTGTAAAGGTTCATCGAAATCAGTCTATATTTTTTTTGAATAAGAGTAACACCAAGATACGTACATCCCCAAAAACATTCGCTTTCATAATATTAATAACTCAAATAGTGTTATCTTCACGTTTTTTATCCCGCATGGCATAGTAGACAAAAAGTACCTAGTGTCTAGACACTCCGTACTTCGCTTTCCACCGAATTCGAGACATTGCGTGTTGAGTGGTGGAACTCAACGCTGCACTTTGTCTTGCCATAGTGAGAAAGTGAAAGTAATATTAAATATAAACACCCCCCCAGTGAGGATCGAACCCACAAGCGGTCGCGTCTACAGTCTGACTCTGTCACACTACGCCAAGACCGGCCCCTATATTTTAAATGCATAGGCACAAATACATTTATTGAAGCCTTATTTAGTCTCGTAAGGGCTATGAAACTGTGTGCTATAAGGCTATGAGGAAACCTATTACAAGTAAATATCTTCTTAACTAACAATTATAATGCAATATTATCACAGCTTCAACCTTACTAGAAATAAATTTAAGCCGTGTTGCTAGTTAGTTACTTTGCTTTTAAATTAATATTAATTATCACTTAACTATCTTAGGGATGATTAATCTCTAATGGGATAGTAAGCGAAAACGGAGTTAGACGGAGGGGTTAAATGTTATTTCTAATTATTTTTATAGTCTATGTTATTTTCTACCCATATTTAAAGATATATGTAAATTAATTGAAACATATTCGTTTTAATCAATATTAACTGTACATTATTCTTTAGGTTATATACACATGGGAGATGGATTTCAATCGAAGTCTGCTCGGGGCGGCTACTCTCTTGGTGCCCAAGAAACCTACTCCGTCGCCGTCAGCGTCAACCTCAATTATGCCTATTTGGGCACACAACTCTTGGGTCTGCCTCTTCGCTGCTATGCTCACAGTTGCCATTGGAGGCAATGCAATAGTTATTTGGATTGTAACAGGTAAATATGTGTAATATGTTTATGTATATATATATATATATATATATATATATATATATATATATATATATATATATATTGCTATATTTAAATTATATCCATTTCCTCGTTCCTTTAAAAAAATTATTTATAATAATAATAAAAAAAAATTATATAACAGCGTAACGCGGCAGTAAATGAGCTGTAGCCAGAGCCCGCAGTGAAAAATTGTCACCGTTTTATATAATAAACGTTGAAACGGAGTGACAGAAGCTATTTAAAAATTGGTTTAGAAGCTTTCCGTTACGGAAATGAAAATGACGCGGGCTGACCGGATACGTAACACACTCATTCATTCATCCGATAGACTTGGAGCCCGTGATGTACCGAACAAGCTTTAAGAGCATCACCTGATGTAGTTTGTGCTACGTTGTGAGCCGGCTTAGAAACTATGTCGGACGAATATACCTAGACATATATGTCCCTGCCTGGATGTCGTAAAACAGGATATGAGAGCCAATTGACTAAACAACGGGGATGTCAAAAACCGTGTAAAGTGGTGCACTAGATAAGTTTGGACAAATGCCAGCAAGAAGTAGAAGTTGAGTCTCACCACTAATATCTTGAAATTTAAACGGGATACCGAGTATATCCATGACACTAGGTTCTTACTTCCTTCCTTCCTTCCTTCCTTCTACTATATGAGAAAAGCTTGAAGCTACTTAGTCCACCATATTGAAGAGGTGACTAATTTGTAAATTATAATTATATCTTCATATAATTAATTAACTAAAGTATTAATTTCAATAAAGTATAAAGCTTGAAGTGTGTGGAGGTGTTTTTAATTTTATCCGTTATTTATTATAAACTTAACAATAAAATTATGAAGGAAGTGTATATTTCATACTGCAAATATTGGTATCTAGTTATTTTCGTTTTTTACTTATTCGATTCATATATACAAACGAAAACCGTAAGAAAATGTTTCAACTAACTTCATTTCCAATTATAGGTACTACGCTAGCGTTTTGTGAATCTTAAGATTAAATTAAAACTTATATAAATGTATGTACTGAAATACAATTCCGGCCATTGTGGCACAGTGAAACACACTGTATTATTGAACACATGACGCTTTTGGGTTCGACATCTACGCGGGGTAATGACTTTCATTTCTACCTTTTGAGTCACTTAGGCCACCAAGGCACACTAAGACGACTTCTGATTACACACGTGGTTGGTTCGCACCCGGAACATTTAAGAACTATTTTCGTTCTTCCGCTCTGGTAAGACAGAGGCTTAACGTAGAATTGGCCACTGGGCACGTAATGTCTCGAGTTCAAGTGGAGAAGCAGTCAGCGGAGTGTCTTAACATTTGTTTTTAAGTACCCCTTTATGCGGGATTAAGCATAAAGCGTGAAATTGCTTTTTTTAACATGCTTGATTTAGATTTCGATATGGAGAATGCAGAAAGGAGTGCCTTGACTATCGAATCTATTCCTTTGGTTTTCAATACTTGGAATAAATGAAAAACTAAAAGAAAACAAAAAAAATGAAAACATGCTGTTTTTTTACCCAGCTGTAACTATATATTTAATGTGGAAATGGTGCAATGATACAATAAACCCCTATGATTTAAAATTAATTAATTTCGTGGAACATCAGTCTTTTATATTTAAAAAAAAGTTATATTGTTTGCGTACTTTATCATATCATATCCATCATATTATATTATATTGTATTTAAATAATATTTTCGTAGATATTGCTTAACATTTTGGATTTGATCTTATATTATGGTCTCAGTCATTTTTTAAGTGACGAATCATGTAACATGGTGCTAAATCTAATAATAAACGCAGTAAGTGTTTATTATAAGATTTAATTCACACTACGTGTTTTAATATTATTAGAAATTTTATTATGAATTTGTAAGCTAAAATAATAAATATCTTTAAAATGGCACCCTTGACGCGTAAAAGTGCAAGTGGCCTTGTCAACTGGAATGCAATCTATTATGGCGCAGTTTGATTGTAAACATGATTGGCTGTGTGTTCGATTCCCAACACTTGGGAATTTATGATAATAATTAAAATGTATTGCTTATTTGTCCACTCTAGTAAGACAAAAAAGTGTCGTCGAGCTCGCCATCTCGGAGTGTCCTTATGCTAGGTTACAGACTAGCCTGATCGATAAAACATACATCTGTTTCTTTGTTATTATTTATTTTATTAATTTAAAACATTCCTAAAACATTATTGTAAAAGTTACTTCACTTACTGTACTTATTCTCACCATAAAGTTTAATTACTTATGTATTGCAAATATTATTTTAAATAGAATTCCTACTAAGTATATATACTGTTAGTATAATTTTGGTAATAAGGAGCCGAATAGGATTATTAATACCTATGTATAATTACAGCTCACAGGCGAATGAGAACGGTGACAAATTACTTCCTCGTCAATCTGTCTTTTGCCGACTTGATGATGGCTTCCCTGAATTGCCTCTTCAACTTCATATATATGTTGCACAGGTAAGTTTACTTAAGGCTACTTAATTAACTTAGATGTAGCAGAACTGACCTTTTGACCTAGCTTTTTTGCTTAGTTTAATATATATTTAGAAAAATAAATATTTAAATATATGCATGATTACCGTACATGGCGTAGTTGAGTACTTCAAATACCATAATGCCTATGTAATGTTTGTAGGTTTTTGTGTTCTCCATCTAGTTAAAATTTATAATTTGACAAATAGTTTCATTTCCACGGTTTAGTAAGACAAAGCGCGTTAGGCTCCGTTAGGCTAATATATATGAGCGGAACGACTATGATGAAATTTATGCTTTGCGCTTAAGTATAGCGGCAGATGAGATCAGCTCATTCTGTAAAAATACAGGGCAGTACGCGAGGCAATTAAGAAACAAACGGCTTTAGATTGATATATATATATATAAATATATATATATATATTTATATATATAGTCATATATATATATATATATATATATATATATATATATATATATATATATATATATATATATATATATATAGTCAGTTATTATATTTATTATACAGTGATTCACAATACGGATGATAGGATTTTGATAGCTCTTGGTTGTTTAACATTTGACACTTGTCTTGTTTTATGTTTAGTAATGTTTGCCATTTAATCATAAACAAGTTTACGTTACCTCAACGTTTGGAAATTGTCCAAATTTTCTATCAAAATTCGAGAAGTCTCTACTTAAAGAGCATTTCGTGTTAAATATGGTCGTCATAGTGCACCGTCTGAGCTCGCTATACGTCGCATAATCTAAAAACTGGAAAGTGAATATTCTTTGCACGATAGTAGACCACCAACACGATAACAGACAGGCCGTAGAAGATAATATTGCCGCCGTATCAGCCAGTGTCGGTGAAAATCAAAAAGTTTCCGTTCCACGACGTGCACAAGAATTGGGCTTATCCAGAATTACAAACTGGCGATTTTTACGTATGGAGCTTGGCCACATCCATACAAGATTGTGTTGGCACAAGAACTCAAGCCAGCAGCCCATCGATTACGTCGTGAATTTGCTGATTGGGGCTTGAAATGATGGAAACGGACATCGAATTTCATAGGAAAATCATTTTATCAGATGAGACTCACTTTTGGCTCAATGGTTATGTGAACAAACTGAATTGTCATTACTAGAGTGAGTCTAATCCAAGAGTGGTTCATGAAACACCATTACATCCTGAAAAATTGACTGTTTGGTGCGGATTATGGTACGGTGAAATCATGGACGAAGGCCGTACTGTTACTGTCAATGGCGACCGTTATCGTGACATGTTGAACGATTTTTTTTCCTGAAGTGTATAAAATCGATGCAGACGACATTTATTTTCAACAAGATGGTGCAACATGCCACACTGCGACCGTCACAATGGCTTTATTGCGTGACGTTTAGTGAGTCGGTTATTTCTCGCAACGGTCCTCACAATTGGCCACCAAGATCATGCGATTTAACACCCTTGAACTATTTTTTGTGGGGGTATGTTAAATGTCAAGTATATGCCAATAAACCAGCTACGATTCAAGACCTTGAACGCAACATTCGAGCGACTATACCGGCCATACCAGCCGAAATGCTGCACCGAGTCATCGAAAATTGGACCGATCGTATTCATCAGTGCAAAAAAAGTCATGACGTTTATTTGAACGATATTATGTTAAAATCATAAATAGCATAAAATTTCCTATCAAATAAAGCCATTGAACACCAAATTCGAACATACATTATATGTTTATTTCAATTTCAAAACATACTGTTCTTATTGGGAAACCCTATATATATATATAAATATATATATAGTGTGAAACGTCAGGTTTCCAAAAACGTATTTTCGAATACCAAAATAAAAAAATAAAAAAAAGTTAGAAGTCTTAGGTATTATTAAATTTATTTTGCACAGACTTATCTAGAATAGATATCAGTCTCTTATTTACTTTATATTCGTACAAATAATGAGAACAAAGTTTCACAGTGTTAACATTTTCAACGTACAACTCGAAATGCATATTGCTTTAACAAAAATTCAAAAGTATGGCTTTATGACTAAAATTCAAAAGTAATTTTGATTAAAATTATTTATTTGAAATAATTTATTTTTATAATTTTTAATAAATATGTTTAATTTTTAATAATTAAAACAAATATTTTTAATTTATTTTAAGGAACATTAGCTTTTACATATTATTAAATAAATATTAGTGCAAATATTAAACTGTGACGCGTAAGATGACTGAACTTTGAAATTAAGTTGATATTAGTTAGTTATTTATTAATGTCATTATAGCGTTTATCTCAAATTCTTTTATATTAACGCACAGCACGTACGTAGCAGTCGTTTGTCATAACCAACATTTAAACTTGGTTATACGTTCTATCACCAAACAAGGCGCTAGACAAACAGTCGAACACCATTACGTACTACAGCATTTCGTTTCGTACATAATAGTATAGCTCTCCTCGTAAGGAGGCAACTAAAACATACTTCAAAACGCACGAGACATAACAGCGTCACATAACCATTCATCCCACACTAGGGGTGTAAAACCATATAGAAATAGTTGAATCTATGTCCGTCACCGTACAAGTATCGCAAGGGCAAC
Organism: Dryadula phaetusa; assembly: GCA_032432895.1. Lineage (NCBI taxonomy): Eukaryota > Metazoa > Arthropoda > Insecta > Lepidoptera > Nymphalidae > Dryadula > Dryadula phaetusa. Next base: position 4,600,097 of record JAOYRS010000029.1, read on the forward strand.
GCAAGAAAGCATCAGATAAGATACAAGTCGCACCACCGACAGCAGTTATCAGTAGGCTATTAAGCTCACCGAACCCCGACAGTCGCATGTCACAAGCAATATCAACATCCAACGCCATACAAGCATCGCTTAAGCAACGCGAGACAGCAACAGACTCGATACAACCAATCAATATCGCTATAGCAGTTCACCTAAGCCGACTTTAGCATCAATGACATCAAGCAACATTGGACTGCTCCACCGACATCAGTTATCAATAAGCTGTAAGTGTTACAACGAACCCCGATGGTCGCGTCTCGCAAGTTATATCAACGTTCGACGCCGTACAAGCATCGCTTACGCAACGCGAGACAGCAGCAGACTCGATACCACCAACCAACATCGCAGCTCACCAAAGTCAACTACAGCAACCTGAGAGAGTACAGAACACTGAACCCCGACAGTCGCGTAACGCGAGTACATGACGGATCTCCTTTATGTTTAAGAATATTATATAAATATAACCATAAAATGCTTTATTCGTTCAATACATGATATTATATTAATTGTGATATTAGTTATGGTTTGCAGAGCTTAGTATAATATTAAAATATTTTTTAATACTCAGTAAATGCATATAATAATATGCTTATACAACACTATTCAAAGATGGCGGCAGACGCTTTGGTATATTTATATTACAAATTTCGTATATCTCTTAGAATGTATATTCTAAACGTCTAATATTTATAATATAATTATTTTACTTAATTAATAATAATATTATGTTCATTTAATGGCACTTTTATATTAATAATGGAAAAAGAACTTACCAATAAATTCTTCTTATTATAGAAATGTAAATCTCACCGACCACGGATACCACAAAACAATAATAACCATATTCTTATGTATTTCCGATATTAAATATTGTTATTACATTCACTTCCAATGGAATATATTTCTATTATTCCAAATTAAATATTAACAATATTCTCAAGCGTCCTTTTCCGTACAAGACGCTCCCGCCAATCCTCCATTCTTTTTTTTAAAAATCCATTGCATTATTCTAGACTGCCAGTAATTCATTCAGCCAAAATTATATTTAATACAAATAAAATTATTAATTATATTATTACTAAAATACTATATAAAATAATATTTAACGTTATTATTAAATTATTTGTACAAAATATATTATATATTTACATACATATTTATGTTTAGTACGTATCGTTACACCATATATTGAGTGTAAATATTCCCCTAATTCATAAAAACATGTTAATATTTAAAATTTCAACCCCTTCTTTCTTAGCGTCATTAAAAGGTGATTGATTGATTGCATACTCTATACTGTTAAATTTTTTTTAGAAGTATGGTAAAATCGATTTTTCCATAAACAAACTAAAAAGAGGCTCTAACACAAAAATAGCTGAAGAAACAAAAAAAACAACCAAAATATTAAATAATAACATAGGGTAAAATGAACATAGAGTGACTTAAAGTCGATACGTCGAAGTTCTTACGATTGAGTTAAAATTTTTACATCCCTAGCATATAGGAGGGTAGATACCTAGTGCAAAAAACACCGTTATCTGCTTTCCACCCACAAACTAGAGACATTGCTTAGTGAGTGGCATATTTTGACGCCGTTTTTCATCTTACTAGAACTTATATTAAATTTGATTGAATATACGAGTACATAACTATGTCATATTTTAATTTACTTTCGTAGACTTATGTTAAAACATATTTTTACATTAAAAATCCTAAAAATGTACGAAATTCTCCTGAGAAAATAAGGTACTATTAAAAAAGCGTAAAAATTAAAAATATTAACACTGAGAGAATTTAATATACAATCTCCGTCTATTTTGAGACTTGTATAAATTAAACACGATCTTTCTCGCTCTTACCTTGTTAACTTTAAATATGGATAGGAATTCTTACTGATGTTATTTTTAATCTATATAAAAGTAAGGCATGCCTTTTTTATTACTTAATGTCGTTGCATATTATTTGGAGTGGCAAAAAGTTTCCCACTCGAGGGTATGATTATATTTATACTCATTTCCTCGCTCTGGTATGACAAGGACGGAGTTGAGTGTCGCCACTCAACACGCAATGTTTAGAATTCGGTGGAAAGCGGAGTACGGATTGTCTACTACCCTGCTATGCGGGATTAAAGTGTTTAGCTAAAAAAATATTAAAGTCATGGTTACAAAACTTCACGTGACACATGTAAAACTCGTAAATGTATATTGCCAGCTGGAGCAGCTTAAATGAATACCACATCGTATTATGTTAATAAGAACGTTCTTATCTCTGTTCTCCAAGGGTTGACGTTTCATAAAATCAAATGAATGAAATTTTATGAGTCTTTATATGATTTTATTATTTGTTGCTTCACTTTATTCGGCTTAGTGACTTTTGAAAATAATTATGATAAATAGTAATAATATAGGAGATATTAATAAAATATGTACGTATTGTTGTCTGTGCTTGAAAATTTGGCTCAGATAAGAGTTGGGATTTAAACATTTATTGCTATTTTAATAGCTATTTAATGTAATTTAGATGTTAAGCGATATGCGATAATAAAGTAAAATTTTTAATATAGATTAAAAATGTTTAATAAAGTTTAATTCTTTAGTTGATAAAGACATTTCATTCATTCGAATTGTATTTTCTCGGGAAAGTTGCTTAATGCTTTATATGTTGTTGACACTTGAATTAAAATAAAGGAGAAGTTATAAATAAATGGTATAGAATCTAATAAAATATTAGAAAATACTCAACATATTAGAATTGTTTTGGATTATGTATTAAATAAAGTAAGAAGTCTTTATTTGTCTTTTGAATGAAGACAGTGCCACATTTTATATAATACGATTCATATCTTTGATCTTCAAAGGAATAACTGATAGAATTGTAGATAAATTTAATTTTGTATTTACATTTCACTGCGAGCTGAAATTCAGAACGATATTCTGTATTCAATGTTATTTCTTATTACAGATGTCACTTTCTTAGACGAACATTTAATTTTTTTCAAATTAGGTACTGACATTAATGAAATTAGGTACTGACATTGTTTACTATTTAATAATACAGAATTATATTTTCTATTATAAAACAAAAAAACTAAATAAAGTAAGTTTATACTCGTAATATTAGAATACACGAAACACGGAATTAATATTGATGACGTAATAATAACATAATAACGTCAGGATTAGTAAAATAGGTAGCACCGAATACAACCAACTAATCGAAAGGCATTGAGTAAAAGTGACTGTGTGGCTTTAATTGCCAACTTATATGGACATCGAACAAAGGAAGGCAGATCATAGTTATAAAGGAGGGTAGGTGTTTTTTTTAATAATATAAAAACTAAGATCAAATGAAGTTAACTTAATAAATAATATTTAGGACTAATATCATTTCCCCATATATACCCATAATTATCATAATTTACCCATATACAAATAAATTACTTTAATAATGCTATATTAAATAAGTTTCGAGGTGTTTATTTATCTCGAGATATTCGAGTAAAAAAATTGGATAAGAAAAAAATGGACATTTAAAATAAAAACGCTTTTCCTGTCCAATTGTAGTAAATTATTATTCAAAACAAAATGAACGAAAAAAGAGGAGCAGTCATTAGGTGCCACGTTTAGCCTATTCGCTTCTGAACATAAGAAATAAAATGAAAACTAGCTGAAAAGGTCATTTCGGTGTTAAATACCCTCAAAAAGCCTTTAGCGCTTCAAGTACTTTCAATGTTTTTTATCTTCAGCCATGGTCATCGTTGCTGTGGGAGAGCATCAGAAATTAATAACAATATTCTGTATTTAATATTGCATCTTCTTACAGATGTCACTTTCTTAGGTGAATGAAAAATATTTTTAAAAATGTATAAAATTTTGAACTTATTTACGTTGTAACAAAACATAAGAATGTCGATGCAGCTGGTAGACGCATGGCTTAGCAGTTAGAGTGCTTTGGGGATTTCCAAGACGTTTATTAAAAATGTTTTCTAATCCTAACTGTGAAATAATACTTAAAAATAGTAAACTTTAAAAATTATATAATATTATTATTCAAAACAAAATGAATGAAAAGAGTGGAACAGTCATAAGGCTCTACGTTTTCACAATTCATTATTTTATAACATATTATTAATATAATATATTAGAAAATATAATATAATGTAAACACAATTCAGAGTTCAATTCTCACTCAGAGGAATTTTAACAAACATTTAAAATTATTAACATTTACTTATAGATAAAACGTGAAACTGAAAAAAATTCTCAACCAAATATTTCAATATAGGTACATAAAAACATAAAATTTCATATTTACAATATAAAGAAGGATTACTATCCCGTTAATCCTAAAAGCGTTTCGTCACGTACTTTGTGTAATCTCGTGTCTTTGGAGATTATTTGCTGTACAAACAAACAAACATGTGTGTATACGGAACATTATTATCTCCAACTACGTTTTCTATAGTAGACAGTATTATATATCTTTCTATATTCATATTACACATTTCGTGTTATGATTGCATTTTATACTTCAAGTTGCAACTATATATATATATATATATACATATATATATATACATATATATATATATATATATATATATATATATATATATATATATATATATATTAAAATACAATTTTCTCGATTAACTACGCAATATCATTAAAAACTGAAACAATAAATATCTACGTTTGAGGAAAATAATTTGAAAATATTGTGTGTGTAGGAGTAAAGCAAGTAGCGCTCTATTATTTTTTATCGCCTTCATTCTGTTAGAGTTAAGTACATTTTAGGGTCTAAGTGAATATGGCGATTATCATGATATTGGACGAGAAAGTAAAAGATTTTTTTTTATTTTCATTAAATCCAAGTGTATTGTATAAAAACTATATCTAAACTGTAATAAATAATTGCATGAATATTGTATTCAAATTGATCAATTCTAATTTAACAGTTAACTGTTCAAGTGTTAGTTGAACAATGTATAAAATATTATAATAATTTAAAATAAAATAAAAAAAAAAACAAAATGACGTTTTCAAATTAATGATAAGATCCAAGATGGACGTCGATTCCAGGGACATCAACACATAGATTATCTATATTTCAATTACTTTTCTTTCCCTGCTCCAGAAAGACGAACAGCGCGGTTGAGTTTCGTTTAAAATCAAGCAATGTGTTTCATCATAGTACAACAATGAAGTATGGAGGAAACCCCTAAAGTGAAAAAACCATTAATGACATTATAATTTGAGTGGTTCCCTAATACGGATGTATATTTACGAAAGGCAATAAAAGTACCTTTTTGAAGATTCTTATTCTATTAATAGCATCTGTTCAGAAGTGTGTGTTACAGAAATTGTTTTTTTTTTAATACTATGTAGCATAAAAAAATATATCTCTAAATATTTAGAATTTTGTAAATAATTAAATTATATATTTATATATTCGATATAAATATATAATTTAATTATTTATTATTTAAAAAAAAATTGTTTAAAATCAAATTAAAAACGCTTGAAGAATAATCTCAATAATAAAAACAAACAGAAGAATTGTATTAAAATTGCCGAAGTAATGATAAATGAAAAATCACGAAATAAAAAGAAATGGTATTGATTCCCTATACCAATGCCATTTATTTCTTGTAGTAAAGGAAAATTATTTCACTGAGTGGGGATCAAACCCACAACCAATTGCGTTTACAATCAGATACTGTCACTCAGTAGTTTGCCATAGAAAAGGGCCGCTGCCTCAATTTATACGGCGTATAATATCTAAACATATATATTATTTACAAAAAAAATGTTACGTTACTCACTGAGGTTTCAAATGACAGGGCACATACCGGTCTTGCCGTAAAAAACTGTAATTTGGGGAGGAGAAACTAACAGAGGATTTCCTGAATTTCCTATAAGAACATTCCTATAAGAAAAACCGATTTTATACATTTTATAGCTGAAACTGGGGAAGATCAGATAGGAAGTACTAAGGCTCATAAAGTGAAAATTCTTACGAGAATAGGAAAACTCAATTTTACATTTTATAGTCAAAACCAGGGAAGATAGAAGAATGGAAATAGTAAAATACACGAACTAGATTGAATACAAAGCAAGACAGAAAAATGTAAAAGTCATAAATTTACAAAAGAGGTTCATAGCGACACCCAGTTCTTAACGTAATTTAATTTAGCTATCTAATCATTCTGTCATGTTATATGTGTGTTTTTCAATATTTAAACAATATAGAATATAGTTTCTTTAATTGGGGATATTAATAAAAGGCGTAAAGTAAAAATATTTAACACCCAATTTCTCGGTTTTGCTAGCTCCGATAACTAAACAGAAACTTATGCTTAGGTTAAATTTAAATAAAACTTAGTTTGTGATACTCATAGAACATTATTGTCATTTAGGTGTCATATTGTAATTCAACTTTAAGGTACGTTTCCTGCCTTAGATCAGTGTCACTTGTGATAAGGGTAGGATTATACGTGCTCGTGGTTAATTGAAGAGTATTCTGTAAGTTCAAATTCTAGGTTGTTTTAAGCTTTACTTGTGTTTTAATTAGTGACCATACAAATATATAATTGTGTATATACATATACATATATGTGTTCATATATTCACCAAAGTGATACAAGAGTTTTGATATTGGAATTTTATATTAGAATAAAACGCATATATTCCAAAGATACCTTTGAAGATGTTTAATAAGCCTATCCAATTTTATGTATTCATTATTTTTCCCGACTTTTGTTATTAATACTCTCTTAATACGTAATGATGACCAAGAGTGAAACTATTGCCAAAATATTGCAAAAAGTAAATATTAACATGAAGTTATTTTTACAAAATTAATTCTTTCTATAAAATCTCGGGGAATAATTTTGTTTGTGTTTTTCTTAGTTAAGATAAAGTGCGGAGAAAATGTGCCTGAAATCCGGTGAAAAGGGTCGTGTGCAATATATTTTTTATTTTGTCTGTACATTATATATTGAAAATAATATAAAAATATAATATTAAATTTATTTGATTTCAGTTAGATATGAAACTATAGCAATTCAAAGCAACTCGACCTGTCTTTTATTACTGACTTAATAAAAAAATCTCCTATGAAGTGTAAATGTGAGAAATTATTGCGTATTAATTTCGTTTGAAGTAAAAGGCAACTAGTCACGTAATATTCATACTTTATGCCAAAGAACTGTACGGATTGTTAATATTACAGATGGTTAAAATATATTCTGAAAAGGCTATTTTTTGAAAGAATAATATTTTAACATAAGTAATTTAAATTATTTAATGTCGTTAGAACTGAGATAAAATGTTGCATGCACTGATATATCGATACTCTAATATGTACATACTATGTAAAACTAGGTAGCGCATAATTCTAAGTCAGTTTTAGTATTTTTAACGACGTTAGTGGCTCAGTGCAATAGCGTGTGAGTCCCACTCAGGGAAATGATTATATTTAAATTATTTTTATTTCTTCGCTATCGTAAACAAAGCGAAACGTTGACTTCCGATAATAATATTAATAATATTAACATATTTATTTGCTTTGAATGTAGGTGCATAAGTACATTGCAGATTTAAATTTTAACAATGTTATGTATCCATCTACATTGTGCCCTTAAGCATGCAAATATTAGCTTACTTAAATTTATAACATTATTATAATAACTTACAGCTAAAACTTATCTAGTAGGAATTCTGTAACGGGATATTAACACTTATTAATAAGAAAAGTACTTAAATATTTTTGTAATTTGTTAAGTGGCATTTTCTTAAACAATTTAGATATTTTGTTTTGTATAATAGAAGCCATGCTTTTCCTAATCCTGTTTTGCAATTTCTTGTAAATAATAAGTTTTCATATTTGTTATTGTACTGTACGGTTTCTAGATTCTTTTGAAGTTGGTAAAAGATGTTTATTTGTTTTAACAAATATAGCTATTAGAAATATATAAACAAGGAAACGTCAAAAGTCTGTGTTTTTTAAAAACTTATACACTATAACTATCTGTGGCTCTTAGTTTCAATATGGATCTTAAACATCGTTCTTGATCCTTAAAAATATTTTGTCTTTCACAGCAGTTACCCCGAAATATGTTGCCGAATCCTAAATCTGAAACTACTAAGCCATGATATGCAACTAGAATTGTGTTGTTATAGTTTTTTAGTTAAATTATGTAATGTATAAGCAGATTCGTTCAGCTTTTTACAAATATTATGAGCGTGAGGTTTCCATGTTAACTGACTGTCTATCAAAATACCAAGAAACTTAGCAATATTGACTTGATTAATATTTTGATTATTGTAATTTATATCTAAAGCTTGAATTTGTAGTCTTTGGTAAAAATACATTATTTGAGGTTTTTGTAAGTTTATAATTAAATTATTATTTTCTAACCAATAAATCATTGTCTAAATAGCACTATTTCTATAATTTTCAGACGTTGTCTTGTTTCTACATTTAATAAGTGCAGTACTATCAACCGCAAACAATACCATTGGATAAATCATGTTTCGTGGGAGATCATTAATATAAAGTAAAAATAGCAACGGACCAAGAACGCTTCCCTGCGGAACTCTACATTTTATTTTTCTAAAGGCTGAAAAGTATTTATTTTCCGTCCTAGTTCCTAATATTTACTCTAGTAATTCCTGTGCATAGTTTGCGACCGAAGATAAGATTTAATTAAGTTGAGAGCGTTTCCATGAGTACCGTAAGAATAGAGTTTACTGAACAATACTTCATGATTTACATGATCGAATGCTTTAGACATATCTGTATAAATTGCATAGATTATTATTCTTTTATCAACGTTATCTATCAGATCATAAATAGCCATATTTATATTTCAACTTGTAATAAACCCTTTTTGTTCGTCACATATAACTTTCTATTTTATTAAAAATCCATATATTGATTCATACAAAAATTTTTCAATAATTTTCGAGAATATAGGAATTAAAGCAATAGGTTTGTAGTTAGTCATGTCATTTTTATCTTTATTTTTGTGGATAGGTTTCACTATTATACTTTTAAGCGAAGTAGGAAAAATACCCGATGTAATGCAACTATTAATTATATGACATAAAGGTGCTGCTATACTGTCAGACACATATTTAACAACTTTTGTAGAATTTTTTTTTTTTTTTAATAACAACACTTTTTTTATTTTTTTAATAATTTTATAGATATATCTTGTGGAACAACAGGAGAAATAAATATTAATAATACTCTAATTTACGTAAATTATTTTGAAATTTATAATTTTAGTTGTCAATTCTTCAATTTATGAAAAAGTTATAAAAAATTTCAGGATTTTGAAAGGTCATGTTATTATTTTATTATACGTTTTTATTTGAGTAATATATTCATGTTTAATTTTATTATTATTAATTATCTGCCCGGCCGTTTTAGATTTATTTTTAGAATTATTAATAAAATAATTATTTTATGCCCTTGTGTTAACCTAACATTTTTTTAAATCTCTGAGAATAAGTGTAAAATTTTCTTTTATTGTCATCAGTCGGTTTTATTTTCTGTAGTCAGCGTAAATTTCGTTGCTTTTTACTACAAATACGAATTCCGCGAGAAATCCACCCAAACTTTTCTCTCACTTTTTATAGCAATTATTTTATAAGAAAAACATAAGTTATAAAGTAATAAAAAATTATCTATGAAATAATTTTAAGCTTCATTAGGATCTTCAACAGAATTGTAAAATTATTTAATTTTCCTTTGGAGAAGTCTCTCCTTTTTGTTCGCCAGGAACTTATAATAAAAGTTTTCTTTATTTTTTCTTTTAACAATTGAGCTGTGTGATACGATAAACTATGATCTAATATATTAGAATTATATTTTAATAGAAGATGCAACACGCAATGTTTCGATTTCGGTGGCAAGCGGAGTACGAAGTGTCTTGACACTTGGTACTTGCTATACGAAATAATATGCTATGCGAATAAGCGTGAATTTGTTTTCTTACGAGTATTAAAAAATATTTCAAAAACAAATTTGGTCTAATATTTTAATTTTATAAATATGCAGCATTTTAGTAAAAATATGATTTTTTTTATAAAATAAGTATAAATAAAAGATATGACGTTTATACGTGAATTGAATTTGCAGCGACTGGGTGTTTGGAGTGCGCTACTGCAAGCTAAGCAATTTCATTGCCAACGTGACGGTAGCAGCGAGCGTCTTTACGCTTACTGGAATATCTTTTGACAGGTGAGTTTAATTTAAGTTTTCATCTAATATATATTTGGTACTAAGGTATGTAATCTAAAGCTTGCAAGATTAAATACCACTCGATGTGTTTGAGTGAAGATCAGATGAACAAAGAACTTACTTAAAAAGATATTATGTTAAACAAAAGAACGTCTACTAATTTTGTATAAGAATATATAAAAATTTTCTAGCATAGTATTCATTCAGTATAAGATATACTGTTGCTTTAGTTAATTTTATTGATAAAGCTATTGTAGTTTCTAATTAATTATAACTGAAATGATTTTGAGAAAAAACGCACAATACAGTTACCTTCACTTCTTTTTTTCCTTTATCTCTAAACGGGGCATTCAGTGAGGATAGACAGGAGACAGGAACACCAATCATTAGTTATTTCATACATGCCCTTGGGGGGGGATCCTCGTACCTTTTACGTGAGCCTTCACCAGTATCATTGACACAGTAGTTTCGAAGGTCAACCGAGGTCTCCCCCGAACTCTTTACTTCAATAATTATATGTTTTGTTTTAATTTCACGTTTTTATCCTGCATGGCAGGGTGGACTGCCATGCAGGATTAAGTACGTAGTGTCAAGACATTCTGTACTCCACTTTCCGCCGAATTCGAGACTTTTTGCGTTGAGTACAGTTTGCATATTACCAGAGCGAGGAAATACAAAAAAATAAATAGAATCATTTCCCCGAGTGAGAATCGTACCCACAATATCGCGTTTTCAATCAGACAGGTTGATTACAATTCATAATTGTTAAAATTATTGCTACATTCAAAATTACGAAAATAAAATATACAATACATTATTAAAATTATATCGCCTTCTTTACATATCTTTATTCCACGAATAACTAACTTAAATATTTGAACTAAAATCCTTAACTACTGCTTAAATAGAGTCTGTATAATAATATCTTCTTATTACAGTGGATTTTGAAGTAACCTTTAGATTTATTTCCCTTTCCGGTGCAGTAAGATATACTGAGCAGGATTGCTATAGGCAACTAAACTAATGATACTGAAGTATCTATATATTATAAATCGAAAAATTAGCTTTACTTTTTTAATAGGGTAGATAGAGAAAACCTAGTGACAAGATATTCCGGTCGCTGCTATCCGTCTGAAATTGATACATTACGTGTGTATTAAATTAACAAGCAAACAATTTAAATTCTGGAACAGTTTGGTCTCAATAAAAATTTGTTGAATATAAGACCTCAAACCTTATATTTACTCGTTTTATTTTAAAAAATGAAATAAAATAAAACATTCTCGATAAGAAATAAGAGGCCAGTCGTAGCGCAATGTGAGAGCGTCTGACTGTAAACGCGATCGGTTGTGGTTTCTAACCCAACTCGGGGGAGATATTTAAATTAAATTCAATTCCTCCTTTTGGTAAGATAAAGTGCGGCGTTTAGTTTCACCACTCAACACGCAATGTCTTGAATTCGGTGGAAAACGAAGTACAGAGTGTCTTGACAATAGCTACTTTCTGTCAATCCTGCTATGTGGGATAAAAGCGTGAAGCTAAGAATGAAAAAAATGAAAAGTAGGGCTAACTAGTAATTGCTTCCATAAATATAGATTACGTCTCGATTTTCATAATTTACTAGGGACAACCGAACTATGCTGGGTATTTGTCAGGAATAAAGTGATTTTATAACTTACAAATTTTTAGAATAAATTTGCTTGAATCAATTGATTTAAATTTAAACATTAATTTCAACCTATTTTTTAAATGAATTCTTTGTCATTAGTTTGATTAAAGTTTAATAAAATATACTTAGATACGAATTAGATGCGTCGATATGCGACCCTAATAATAGTTTTTATCACAGAAAACTAAAACCGGCCACGGATTAGGGTGTTCTAATTTCGGAGCTGACCGATTTCCCACCTGAGCTATTATAACGTAGACGGTGGCTAAATTTACTTTCGTATTCCAATGAATATTCTAACAGCATTTCATGGTATGAAAACACGAATAAAAAGCATAATGTCAAATTTCAATAAATTCATAGAGTCCGACCGTAGTCCAATGGGACAGCGTCTGATTGTAAACGCATTCGGTTGTGGGTTCGATCCCATTCAGATGATATATTAAAATTATTTTCATATCCTCGCTCTGGTAAGACAAAACGCGGCGTTGAGTTCCGCCACTCAATACGCGATGTCTCATGTTAATGCAGTGTATCGATTTCGGCGGACGCGGTTTACAAAGTGTCGTAACACTTATTATTTCCTGTCTATCCTACTATGCGAAGAAAGCGTGAATGATCCGATATTCTGAATTTATTCATTTACATATACGAGAATTGTTTGTTTAAATGTATAAGATATTTGCAAGAAAAATATCAGAGTAAATCTATTAATATTTCAGATATAACTTTCCATAGAATTGTTCATACATAATAAATTACATTTTAGTTACTTTTAAGCTGGAAGCCTGCGATATAAGTTTAAACACAAAGTTTCAAAGTTTAAGGGCTCCAACTTTTAAATGCCAACTTGAATAATTAAAATATAAACTATGTACCTTACAACGATCTCCTTAGACATTTCAACAACGAATCTGTTTAATATTTTTGATCAGAATTGGAGTACTACGTATTTTAATAGCCATTGATTTACATTATATTTATCACCAATCTCATTTTTTATATTAAATTTAGCTTGTCTCTTCACTTAATGGATGTTTCGAATCTCCAGGGAAATTACTATCTATACTAGCTCAAGTGACTGTTAAGCAATCATTATATTATGTCTTATTAGATTGTAGCAAGAAAATTATTTTCTTTACCTCTAGATTTTTTATCCGAATTTTATTTTACGTGCTTTTGTGTGAAGTTTGTAATAAGTTGTATATATATATATTTATATATATATATATATATATATATATATATATATATATATATATATAAGAAGTTTAAGAGAAAAACGTGACGCTGAGTTCTGATACTCAACACGCATTGTCCAGAATTTTGTGGAAAACGGAGTATGGAATGTCTTGACACTAGATACTGCCTGCCTACCCTGCTATGGGAAAGCATGAAGCTTAAAATATAGCTTTCAGAAGATACATTTTTAGCGTGTTGCCACTATTAACATATCTACTAATTTTAATATATTTATTAATTTTGAAAATTAAGAAAGATTGAAACAATAAACTATTATCAACACTTGTATATATACTGTATTCAATATCATTAACAAACAAATTATTACCAATATATAAATAAAATACGCTTAAAATCATACTTATATATACGATATTAAAGAGAATTTATACTCTTTTAGAGTTGTCGCTTCAAATACATATTTAGTTCGTTTTATATCTCACAAAGGCTACCGCAAGTCATTTGCACAATATACTTTGCTACAAAATAGTTTAAACTTTCCAATTCCGTAGTAAAAAATATAAAATATTTACTGATCTACTTTCTGCAGCTTACATAACGAAGTTTTCAATTTCAATTTTAATTTTCTCACTTTACAGTTGAGAAACACTTTTTAAATATTTTTTAAAAACTTGTTTATATAAAAAATATATATTTATTAATAACGTTTATAATATTTCAAACATTGAAAGACACGTCTTGGCACAGTCCGTTAAGGTAGATAGTTTTTAGTACCGGCGATAGTTGTGTGTTCAATATCCACTGTGGGAAAATTCATTTACTTACTTGAGAACAATATTTAGATGTGACGTTTAATTCTGTTAATATAATTTATTAAAAGAAACGTTTTAAAAATGTGAAAAATACTAGAGAAATAGTAAATTGTCAATCGTCTACATAGTTTTGTTTTTGTTTCGATATCTCTCGATTTGATGTCCTCAAAATTCTATTCACAATAGAAACTGTCGATGATTGTTTGCATAGAATCCAAACTTGATTATTAAATTTTGTAGTAAAACTCATTTGTCTGGAACAAATATTGGTATATTGTTTAAGCATATACTGCTCAATGTTCTGGCTCGTCCAATTAATGTAATGAGAAAATATTGTTGTTTACGAGTTAACTTAAAGTAAATGAAAAAAATGATATTCATTAAATTGAATTCCATTTCGCTTGTCAAATGTGATTATATTAATACGAAACGGAAATATTAGAAACCCCTTTTTATGAAAATTATATAAGTGGAGGAGTATCAAATTTGGCACACTTAAAGTTTGTATTAAAAATACTCATATAAACTACTGAAAGCCTATATCATCTATCCATTATAATCTATCAGAAATCAATACAAAACTAATATAGTAAACATTATATACGTTACCCATATGTTCGACATTCATTTTTGTATAAAATAACATAAACGTTTGTAAGGCATCGCGTATTATATGCCCTGTCTATAGCTAGTTATGAAAATTTGAGAAAAAGAAATCTGTTTCACGTTTTATTTTTTATAGTAAGATAGTCAGAGAGAATCTAGTATCACCCTGTAGACACTCTATTATCTGCTTAAAATAGAGACATTGCGACTGGAATAGCTAACTCAACATTTGTCTTACCAGAGCAGGAAATTGAATTTTAAATACAGTTATTTCACTGCATGGAAATTAAACCGATAACCTATCGTCTTTACAGTTAGGGTTTGTCATACTGTGCCATGATAGTATCATCAATTTAATGTTAATATAAAAGATTAAAATGATATAAGCTTAAACTAAAGCAAATTATGGGGCTCGTACCATTGCGTGCCTTTGTATTTTGGTAAGTAAGGTTATTTAAATTTCATAATTCAGTTCGTCTATTATTTTTCTCTTATACAATACTATTCAAAGATACAAGAAAGATCTCTTGTAATTATTTATTTTATTCTAAATGTAAAATTAATCGATACTATATATTTTATTTTCTGTATTAAATACATTTAATTACTTATAATTATTCCTCGTTGGGAGTTTACTATATTAAACGATATATATATATATATATATATATATATATATATATATATATATATATATAAATAACTGTACCCTTACGGTTTAATACAGGCCAAAGAGTTGTATTAAATCGCAATGGTACTAGTTACTGAGAGTTAAAAAAATCACAAGCAGAGGCACACACTAACTGCACTTGACGTTTACCTAACAATCTAATATAATGACGAAATATAATTACTCTGAAATACAAATTAAAATATTTTGTTCAGCGAAATAATTACAAATTGTCATCACAAACGCGAATGCCACTAATGAGAGTTATATTTAAGGCGCATGTAAATTACAAAATAAATTAACTGTCAGTGGAATCCCTTATCTCAACTTTAAATTGTTTTACTTTGCAAAATACAATAAGAATCTTGTAAAAAAGCTTTGTATTGGAATCCAGATCACAGAATGATTAAAATACGCTGTATTTTTTACAAAAAATGTAGTCAAAGAGGAGGTTTTCTTTGACTATATATTTCTTGCTCAACAACTTAGCCCCCTTTTTACTCTCTCTTTTGAGCCCGAAATTAAGATATTACACGTTGAGTAGCGGAACTCAACGCCGCACTTAGTCTAGCAGAGTCGAAAAATTAAAACAGTTTCCTTCGATTAGGAAACACACATTCACAGTCAGACCATTTTCCACAGAATACGTGATTATCTTTTTGATATCCACATTCTTAGTATTTATGCTCGTAGAAATACATAATTTATGATGTAAATCATATTTAATCTACTTGTGAACCGTTTAATTTAATTATGTACTATAAACGACAGTAATAAGAGGCAGGATCGTCGGATCAATGGCTTGTACGACACACACTTAAATGCTTGATATTTATTTACTTATATTAGATGTCAATTACATATACTTTTCTTTGTCAATTATTTTTTTTTCTTGTTATTTTTCTCCAAAAATGTCTTATGTAAAAAATAATAACTTATTTTTTCTGCTAATATCCCATCGAATAATTGATTGGAATAATCCACACAATACAAAATGAAAATACACAATTTGTATTGTTTTTATTCTTCAGATCCCACAACCATATTGTATCTCAGGTAGTATTATGGCGAAATATTTGAAACAAATATAATAAAGTTAAAGCTTTTCTTTTATAACTGCGTTTAATATAGTAAACTCCCAACGAGGAATAATTATAAGTAATTAAATGTATTTAATACAGAAAATAAAGTATATGTTATAGATTAATTTTACATTTAGAATAAAACAAATAATTACAAGAGATCTTTCTTATATCTTTGTATATATATATGTATATATATATATATATGTATATATATATATATATATATATATATATATATATATATATATATATATCAAAAAAAATTATCTTCTATTTCTTTTTTGCTCAATAGTTCGAATGGATTTTTTTTTATTTCACGCTTTTATTCTCTCTATACCACTTCAGAGTCTAATGAGAATTATCCTCTCGTAAATTTTACCTAAGCAACTTAACAGACTGATAAGCCTGTAGCTGCTGGGGAGGTTCCTTGGCTTGCTAGGCTTTGGAATACCTATGTCTATTGCTTCCATTGGTCTGGGAAGGTACAAGGTTTGAGGACGCAGTTAAAAATGATCACCAATAAGGACACTGGAACTGGGCCGGTAACGCTTTTAACGTCCTGTTATTAAGACAGTCAGGCCCCGGAGTCTACCTGTTTTTCAGGTTCTTAATGAAATTTTGGATCTGCCAGAGGTCGGGCGAAGCGATTCACCTCAGGGGGGGGATAACGATGCCCAGTTTGCTACCTCGGAGTCGACCTTCGTTAGGTGGTCCGGGTCGCAAGGTTGATCGCTGGGGGAACATTGAGCCTCTAAAATATCAGTTAAACATTCCGCTTTTTCGGTGTCATCGGCGGTGAAAGTACTATCGGGCCTGATAAGAATGGGCATAGTCGAGAGACCGTCCGACCAGAAGGCTTATGACAACGCCCAGAAAGCCTGGTGCGAGCCTCTCCAGCTTTTTATCCCAAGATTCGCCGCGGAGTATGTCGAACTAAGGTCGAACACTCCTCCTCAGTCTATTTAATTCCCTACGATTACCGTCTGTCCGGTAGCAATCGTGTCATCTGGCAGTGGCGTTTTTACGCCTTATTAGTTTCCTAAGCTCTTCTGAGATTTTAAATCGTCCTTCCGGTACGTTTGTAACCTCTTTCGAGTAGCTGAGAATTGTCAAAGTCACCGTCTTTAATAAAGATAGTGAATTTATTAGCCGCGTGTAATGCTAAATCGGCCGAGTGATGCCTGGTATAAGCTCCTTAAGTGGAGAATTATTTACTCGAAGAAGCTTAGCGAACTTCTTCCAATCGGTTATAAATTTTGTCGGAGAGCCTGAGGAGTACTCCGCACCGAATTTAATCAAAACCGGTCTATTGGAATGTAGTTCCGGATGTGATTCAATTGAATGTTGCCAGAGGGTAATTATTATTCTTAAGAATCGCTATATCTAATACATCCGGAGAGCCAAAGTGGCCAAAGCGGGAGGGAGTGGGGGGGGGAATGATGGCCGCGCGATGTTTTCCAGCTGTTTCGTTTCGTTTTATGTAGTTTTCCAGTATTCCACGAATTCCAGCTGATATGTTTACAATTAAGGTCCCCACTCAGAAGGACTAAGTCATTCATATCGAGGAGCGATTTGATGTTGCTTTCTAAAATTGCCTTATTTTGCGAAAGATATATCGAGGATATTACTATTGGCTGATGGCCTGTCATGAATATCTGACGCTCACAGTGACGCTTCGATGTTAGCAAACGACAGAGGGTCTAGCCGTATACAGTGTAAATTCTTACTGTAATAAATTATAGTGTCTCCTCCAACAGTGGCCCTATCATTTCTCATAATCCTATCATTTGCATTGAGAGAATACAGAAGAAATCTAGCTGTCGAGAGTGGACGTACTCACTCATTAATTCTTGTTGGCCTTAGACACCGTTTGCGTTAAATGTCGCTATTTTTTGGCTATATATATATATATATATATATATATATATATATATATATATATATATATATATATATATATATATATATATATATGAGAGAAACTGTAAGCGAAGTCGCAATGTTCATATCGCGCGATCCCCAGTGAATCCGAAAGAGATCATCTTAAATTTCAGCCGTATACTTCAAATAGTCCAGGAATTGAAACCAAATGACCACCATCTTCGCCGTGCCGAGAAAATGTTAGAGCGTTTTTCAAAGAAGAACTTCTCGGATGAAGCTCATTTTCATCTTTAATGAAAATGAGCTTCGCTATACAGATATGTTACGTAACTTTTTCTTTCCACAACTGCATAATTTTTAAGCCTACAACAGCAATGGTTTCAACAGGACGGCGCAATATCTCGTACATCCAATGAGTCCTTAGTAGTTGTAAACCAAATGTTTACTGGAAAACTGATATCGTGTCGATGGAACATTCAGTGGCCTCCTCGGGGCACAGGTCTCACGCCACTGGATTATTTCTCTGGTTACCTGAAAAGTCGCGCGTATGTCAATAACCCGACGATAAGTATGATTCAATGATATTTTTACATGACTTATTCTGACATTTACTTTTTGATAGCATTTTTTTTAGTTTATTCTCAAGATTTTTTTATGTAGATTGATATCAAAATTAAAGTAAAATTCTAACTATACTTGACTTACTATCATAAAATAATATTGTTAAAATTCTACATTTTATAATATTTTTTATTACATTTGTAAGTAAGGTGACTTGTTGTTTCTTTTAACATTTTTTTTATTGTGTGATTACGATTAATTTTTGCCTTTTTTACAAAATATTCTTTTAACATTTTAAATAAAATCACATTACGTAGGTAAAGTTTATTTTAGTAAATAAAATTATTTCTTTATTTTTGGCATTAGTAGATAGAAATCAGAATAATGATAAGCAAAATATTTACATAGCAACTTCACTTTTAAAGTACTAATAAACAATTTAAAAAAATGTGGGTCTGTCTGTTTATTGTAGGCGCTCCAACATCTCAAGGGTAACTTTAATTACAAAAAAATATATAAATATTGAATTTTAACTTTGATTGATATACTGTAAAGGATAAAGAATGTGTAGAATGTAAAGTAAAGCTTATGCGTATTCCATTTAGTTTAAGGACAACATAGAAAAGCTTTTAAGAAAAATGCCTTTGCTAGCATTTGGCTTAGTAGAATACTGTAATTTTTATTACTGAAACGATCTCGTTTTTCCATCCATTGCTATCTTTTCACATTTTTTTATATTTTTAACTTTGTAATAAAATATTTGTCTGAATTCAGACAAATATATTGGAAATAAAGTATTTTTATCTAAAAAGTGTCTTTCGAAACAAAGGCAATATCGTTTAAGATTTGTATTACCTTAAGTATCTGTTTTAATAATTTTGTCAATCATTGAAACCTTATCTGAATTTTAAAACATACAAAAGAATAATAATTTTGGATTTCTCAAGGTGTTGACAGAAGTTGCAGTCGCCATATTTTCTTCAGCAAAGGTTACTGATAGTGAATCCCATTTTGAGGTCGTTAAGCCTGATTATTACTATTAGTGAAGTCACAATTCGGGACAGTACTGCGACCGTGATAATTATTTTTCCTATGTTATCCATAAGCTTATCACTGTCAGCGCGTGATAGCAAAACGAAATATAGAGATATATATCTATAAAGATGATCTGTCAATATTATTATTCTATAAATTCTAATCGTAATACGTATTTATTGCAATATTGCATTTTAAAAAAATTATATGCCTACATATGATATAATGAAACTGCATCTAAATATGTAAATCACAATATTAACAACGAATTTCTCTGCACATTGGTCCTTATGGATTTTGGTGGCCAATTACAGCTAAGAAATACCTTATCTATTTTTAGATCCGTCCTCCAAATAGATAAGAAAGTGAGTGATATGAGAGATCGGGGGAGACCTCGGTTGGCTATCGAAAACACATTATCAAAGATACTGTAGGAAGGTCACTTTAAAAGCATAAGGACCTCCCGAAGAGTATGTATGAAAAGACTGTTCACTGAGTCCTTTCTGACTACTCCGCAAGGGCGTGCAGCAAAAAAAACTATTTATTTGTTTATTTTAACATAAAACAGAAATCCCTTCTACACATTACTGTAATTCCAAGAAATTCTTTCTTACTATATATATATATATATATATATATATATATATATATGTGTGTGTGTGTGTGTGTGTGTGTGTGTGTGAGTGTAGAACCATGTTTTAAAGATACGTGTTTCAAAGCAAATCAACGTATTTATGTAAAGACAGGAATATATATTTTTGTATAACGCAATGATCCCGGCATATAAATATTTATTTTATTTTATAATGTTCTAAAATCTGTATAATATATTCAAATAGAAATTAATTAAAATTGAAAGACTAAGGTTGGTACATTAATAAAACAGCGATTAGGAAGCGAATACTTTTACTTTAATTTAGGTGTAAGGTTATTGAATATTTTATATGAGCGCGTTAAAATCATAAACAAAATAAACACTTTTCATTAACCCTTTAAAACTAAACCACAATTTTATTTAAATTGAAATATTCAAGCGAATTACCTGGCTTGTTACAGGAACAAGGAAAAGTTAATAAATTTAAATCTTGTTCTTTGTACAAATTTCAAGACTTTCGACGCCTTATTACCGATCAATAAGTATATAAATCTTTCAAAAATAGGCACAGTATAAACAGCAGTGGCTGTTGCTGTGATTCTTACATTTTTGATGATTTTAAATTATAAACTGAAATATTAGTAAATATTATTATTATATTATTATAGTAGTAAATATTATTTTCTTTCTTAAAAGGCTAGGTAAAAAGAGGGCCTAGTTTAGTAAGTTTCTCTATTCTTCGCTTTTCGCCTATGGGCTTTTGACTGACCAGAGCAACACAACAAAAACGGAAAATAATTTAACCCTTCCCCAATGGAGATCGAATTCTCAACAACGTCAGTCAGACGGCCCTAGTTTTAAATGTATCTATAAAAATAATCATATATATAAAGGTTTTTTATAGCTTCGCGCGTTTCTCCCACGGCTCCCGCGAGATGCGGCTTTGAGTGGTGGAACTCAACGCCGCATCTTATCTTACCAGAGTGAGCAAGTGAAAATAATTTAAATATAATTACTCCCTCGGGTAGGAATCGAACCCACAACCGATTACGTTTACAGTCCCACTGCGTCAGGACCGGCCTTAACATCGAGTTTATTGTTAATAATATATCTTTTTTTCTTATCAATCAGGTACCAAGCGATAGTGCGACCAATGAGGCCTAGAATGTCGAAAACTTGTTCTCTCATCATAATCGCCGGTATTTGGATTAGCGGAATGCTGTTGGCGATACCATGCTTGATCTACTCTACTACGAAGGAATATCGGTAAGCTTTATCTACTAATGCTTTTACTATTTTGCTGATAAACAGGCATTGTCATTTTAGAATATGTAAAAATAATTTAAAAAAACAGATTTCGTTGACTTTGTTTCCTAAATACATGATTTTTTTCTTTACCTACATATTGGTAGATTGTACAAATACCCGCCATTTTACTATGACGACGTACTGGTTGAGACAACAATATTGATTATACAGTACATATATTTGCATTGTCACCAGTAGTAAGAACAAATTCCATATTTTAACTATATCGGAAAGTGATAAATAAGTCAAATATAATCTTACATTAAAGAACCTGCCAATGAAAGCTTCTTATTAATTTAATTATTTTTGTCGTCATATCTGTTATCTATCCATTCTATCTATATGATTCTTGAAGCCGAATATATATTAAGCTTAAAGAATAAAACATGGATTGTTATAACTATATATTATAACTAAATAGTTACATTCCATTTTAACTTAAGATCAAATCTTGTCTTAAACTTCAAATAACATATTACAGTAAATAATTAGATTCGTAGAACTATATATCGCTTTTATCTAAGTAACATAAGCCTTAATGTAAGACGTCACTCATACACAAAATTGCCTTGAATGATACGCTCTATACATTATATGCAGGCGGTTTATATTAAATAATATTATTAACGAAGCAACTAATAATATTTGAAAGAAGAAAGTTAATACTAACAAAGTAATATACAAGGTCAGAAACAAAGACTAACACACGAAAATTAACGTCACTCTGTAATATAACAATATTGGCAACAATTGTAAATATATAACAAACAACAAGTAAACGTCAAAAGTCAGTATAATAATATAATTGTAAACTTCCGGTAACAAAACTTGAATATAATTTCCCAACGTTTGTAGAGTTGTGGTGAACTTGGGCCTTGTAATTGTATGCGATGGTTGAGAATTTAAATTTCATTTATTCATTCATTCAAATAAAAAAAATCACATGTATGTTTGTAATATTAAAATAACCGGTTTTTATTGAATGCATATTTATGTACACATGGTACATATATATATATATATAAACTTTATTTGAGGTTGAACGTTTATATGAAACTTTTTTACTACAAGTGCTAAGAGTGTAAGAGTGTAAAAACTTGCGTGTTATTTTTTTTAAAACGGGACCTTGAAATATTCGGCTTCTAGGGGATAGTTGCTAGGGTTATTGGTTTGTATGTAACTGCGTTACAAAACATTATTTTATTTGCTTATACGTAGCCTGTTTAATTTGAATGGTTATAGCAATTTTTTTTATTGCTAGATTTTTTTATATTTTATATCTCTTAATTCATTCATATCATGGAGTGATGGAGGCACTTTGTGTCATGCTATTTCGTGGTTAAAAGTAGCTTAAAGTTGTATGTTGGACGGTGGCACAAACATTAGTAAATTAAATTGATACAATTGTATGTATTTCATGTTAAGGCCGTAGGTCTGAACCCCAGTCGTGCCTCTACGTATTTTAAGAAGCAAAAAATGCATGTGCTATGCATAACGCTAATCTAACGATGAAGAAAAACATCGTGAGAAAACCGGCGTGTTCTAGAACTGATCACTCTTATGATCGCATCTGGATGGTCAATCTGGATTAGCCACCCTAAGACCTTAAAACTCTCTGCGGGCGTAGGTTCTGGATCAGCCAACAGTAGGTCATTAGCGGACTGAATCATCATCACCACATGTTTTGTATTCATGTCAGCTGATTGCAACTCCCTTCACGTATGGTTGAAACGCTTGTTGTCTGACTATTGCGGGTGGCTTATTGGTTTTCATATAAGCCTAACGAGGAATTGGCAGCTAATTCTGATGAAGGGCACCCTTCACCTGTCCAAGCTCGTTCCCTAGGTGTTCAAAGGTGGTAAACACTCTGAAACAAAGATGTGCCAACGGTAGATAACAGTGTAGAGTGGTGGTAGGATGCAACATTGAAATACCTTTTGATATAGGCAGGTTTCCTATATACCGTGTGGCCTAATGTGCCCCTGGGATTCGTTATTACTAATACATCAAGAAAAAGCTAAAGAGTTATTTGCCTGTTTTGGGTTCGATTTTTACTCGGGGAAATTATCATAATTAAATTTTATTTTCATTTTAACACTTTTGTAAGACTAACAATGTCCCCAAAGCCATACAAAGATTATATTCATAATTTCGCTAAAAAGGGCATTACTTTAGTAAAAAAGAAAATTGAATATATAAAGTGCATATTTTAAAAACAAAATAATATTTACATAAATTTATAGAAATGATTTTTTCTGTTATACCAATTCACACGATATAAAACATATTTTTTCTGTATACTATTGCTGTAACTTTCTATCAAACTTTATAAAATTGTGCACTGAAGTAAGTTTATGAAACGAGTACGAAGGAAATTTTTGAGCTATGTTGTAGTTAAAAACTAATTTTCCATTCCAAACTCGTCTTTCAGTATTTTTTAAGAGAAGTGACTTTACACTATTTTTAAAGTATGTTTTTATCTTTATTAATAATTTTATCAAAGAGATAGACTCGTTTGAAACCTTGCCTCGAAAACTCGTTTTTTTTTTATTTTTTATGTTTATGATTGACATAAAACATAAACAAATACAAAATTTCGAATATCCGATAAATTAGAATTGTTAATAAGATCTTTGAATTTCGCGATTTTTATACATTTTAAATGAAACTAGACTATTGAAGGTAGACTCAAGTCTACCTATGATCACGGGCTACCGCAAAGTGTTTGAAATATCAGGTGTACAAAATGTATTTTCGAATACCAAAATATACGCGATTAATCCGGCTAAAAAAATTCATTTAAAATAGAATTGTTACGTATTTTGTAACATTCTAAGAAGGCTGACTAAATCGCAGTCGCCATATACTCTCAAGCAACACGTCAGTGACACCTAATATCTTCTTTATTAAGCAAAACGTCACTGACACCTAATGTCTTTGATTAAAATCAAAGTTTCGGCACAGTACTGTGATTATGCTTTTGTATGTTATTTATAGAACGTATCCCTGTCCATGTCAGTAAAAACAGTGCTCTCAGTGATTTATGTACATATATATTGAAATATAATAGTGTAATTTTTGCAGACTAAGCATCGAGCAGGATGCTAGTTCTTCAACATAGTTTGTGTATTATAAATTTAATACAGGTAAATTTCTACATCAAGGTTCTGTAAGTAAACAAGCACACAAATTCGATCGATGACTTACCCCACGAGTATCTGATCAAAATGAATTTTCGCTTTAGTAATCAAAATCACTTACTACTAAGCCTTGAGGACAATTAAAGCAAACTGTATATTAAAGTTTATATACGCTAAATGCTTATAATATTTAGCGTATTATCATGTGTTTCACACACTTTTGTCTTAGTAGCGTAATTAAAGTGAAACTATTTTATGTCATTCCATTCTCTTTTTTGAATCCGAATCTCAGAGTATTTCAAGTGGTAGAATTCAATGTGTGATCAAACTGTAAAACCAAAGTCTGTTCCTTTTAGGGGTCCTATCCACAGAAACCACTTCCTTCTGAACTGTCGTTAGTGTTATTCCTGTTCCTTCCCGATCTAATCTGTCATGACTGTTTTCTAGTATCGGACTGGCAAGCGTTTTAGTGACTAGACTAGTAAAAAATATATCTTTCAATTAGAAATATTTAACACATTGACAAAAAATATTTTTCATACGTTTAGTTTATATCACGTTTATTTGAATGAATATATCTATTGTTTAAATTGAAATTGTTAGTATTTTTAGTACGCATATTTTTATTGATATTTTATTCATATATATTGTGTATTTTATAAGAAAATCTTGCTTTCATAGTCATAAAAAAATATTATTACAACAAAGTGAAATATAATATTAATTTTTCATATAAATTCAACACTAAAGAATAGTGTTTACTTTGAATATAATAACATGCCAAGTATGTTTACGTAGACTAATAAATTTTTAAAATTACTCCATAGTATAGACAAAATAATAAATTATGAAATTTTGTATTATAGTGTAAACATTTTGTATTATAGTGAGAGCTCACCACTCAATTCGCAGTCTCAATTTCAGAGTCTTGATTTCAGAGTATAAAACAATCAATAGAGTGTCTTGACACTAGCTGATGTCTTGTTGCTATATATATATATATATATATATATATATATATATATATATATATATATATATATATATATATTTCTAACTACCCTAACCCTAACCTAAACCTAACCCTATGTGGGATAACATTTGTTAACTTTATAATATGAATACTCTCGATATCTTAAATTGCCTGCCTACAATTATTACATTACAATAGTTATATTATGTCAAGAATCAAGCAAAATCAAAAGTGGCTTTTGATTTCGCCTTCTTTATAGGTATAAAGAAAGCCTAATTGGTACAATATGTAGAATAAAATAATTTACACTACATTTCGTTATTAGTCCTCAAAACAAATTAAAGTAAACAACCTTTTTAAAAACAAACTTAAGTAAAATAAACTTTTCAATTACATTTTTACCATCAAGTTATAACGCCAAATCACTTCGTACTTTGCGTTCTGCCGAATTTGCTTGTTGAATGGCGGAACATAACGCCACTCTTTCTTCTTGTCTTACCAAAACGAGGAAATAATATTTACCCCAATGGGAATCGAATCCACATCCCATCGCATTTACAATCATATTGTATAAGATTGTTAAACATGAAACAGAACCATAACATTAAATTGATTATAAGATATTCCTGTATATTGATGATATTAAAAGCAATATGGCCTCTAATTTGGTACTCGAGTGAAATAATTATAGGAATACGAGCTATACCGAGTGAGGCTAAATGACGATATCTAATTGCAAACGTTTAATGTTTAATTAACGTTGTAATTGTTTTAGCACTCTGTGTTTCAATTATGTATCACATTAGGATAACTGCTAGCTTAGTAACTACTTCCTAAATATCTATTATATACCTATACACATATAAATAAAATTAGTTGGTTTGTTTGTAATATTAAAATAATCAATTTTTAGTAAGTACACATGTATGTACACGGTATATATATGATAAAATGATATTTTTTACAACTTTTCTCCGTCTATCAGTTTGTATTTTGGCTACTCTATGGAACGGCTGGACTGTTTTTGATATTCACTTGCAAATAGCTGATGTAATAAGGAGTAACTTAGACTGCTATTATTTTAAAATAAATTTTCGTTTTTTTTATATTCCACGCAGACGAAGTCGCCTGCACAGTTAATAATAAAATACAATCTAAGAAAATATTATAGATATTTATATATTTAAAAATATTATAGATTAATATAAAAGATATTTAGTATTTCAATAATCTATTCATGGAACTAAGTTAAAGTATTAGACTTGGTAAAATAAATATGAGACACCTGTTACCTAACTTTAATATTGTTAACGTCAATCCCGCGAGTTTAAGCTCACTTGGCTCGCTTCATTTTACTTTATAAAGTTAATAATAGCAGGTAACATTTTTAATGACTTTTTCTAATTTTTTTTTAGCTTCACGCTTTAATCCCGCATAGCAGGGTAGACAGAAAGTACCTAGTGTCAACACACTCCGTACTTTGCTTTCCACCGAATTCGAGAAATTGCGTGTTGATTGGTGGAACTCAACGCCGCTCTTTGTCTTTACCAGAGCGAGGAAGCGAAAATAATTATTGAAAGTACTAATTTTAATATAATCACTGGTCCGAGTGGTGATCGAACCCACAACCGATCGCGTTTACTGTCAGACGCTGTCACACTGCGCCACGACCAACTTTTTTTTGTAAACATTTATTGTATATAGTATGATCTGTGCTCGCGATTTACTTTGTAATTCTAAAATAAATGCAGCCCTAGTTAGTCCCAATTATATCAGATATCTGCCAGTGAAGGTCACGTCACATTCGGTTCTCTCGTTCCAGAAATTAACAGATAGAAAGAAAAATTGTAAAAAATGCATATATGGCATATGTAAATGTGCATTAAGTAAAAATAGATTATTTTAATATTATAAACAGATAATTCAATTTTTTTTATTTGTATAAATATAATTATTTCAGTTTAAAATAACATTTGACAATATAATAGCAAAATTTAGCTGTTATTATTATAATATAAATGTGTACTCTGAGCATATATTTAGTGAGTAAATATTTTGCGTCTGCTTCAAACGTTTTCAGAGACATGAAACAAAATAACTTTAAATCGACTTACGTAGCTTAAATGGTAATAGAACAAATGTTTATCCTCAGTGTGATAAACTTTTAGCTTTTTAATTTTCATCATATAGAAAATACATATATAATATAGGTAGGTATAATACTTAGTGTACACGCTCCGTTTTGCGTTTTTTGTCTTGGTGCACTTAGACCGTCATTTATTTCATTATTTATTTTTTTAATACTTTATATACCATATAAGTAACATACAGATAAGAAGATAAGAGATAGCACAAAATACAGTGTAAGAGTGGCCTTATAACAGAAGGCGAATTCTTCCAGGCAATCCGCACAGTGTAAGGGAAATTATGATGCATGAACATAGACGGGCAGAAAAATATTTTACTTATGATAATATAGTTTAATAAATATACTTATAATGTACATACTATATATTACACACAAGCTACATATATAATTATATTATTATTGAACGTACATACGTTTGATATTTGGCCATTCTGTATAGACAAAGAGTCAAAGTAATATATTTAAAATAATCAGGCGGTGGAAAAAGCTCTTCCAATATATCAAAACTTAGAACATTTCATTAGAAGTCTGAAATTGGTAAAGATATACAATAGTAAAAAATATATGAAACACTTTTATGACTATTTATATTGATATACCAAAATAATTTGTTTTCATATCATTTTCTATTCAACACAGATCAAAAGGCACCCTGAAAACTGCGTGTTTGCTGTTGTGGCCAGACGGCTTACCTGATGTCTCATATATGGATTTTATGTAAGTATATAAAAATGCTAGTAAAATATGGTGATTGTTGTGATTTATGTTTTTATTTTTTCATTAATCCAGATGACTTGCTGCGTTGAGTTGCGCAAAAATGTTAAGACTAGGTCTAATTTACATGAGCACATAAAAATATGAAAAAATCACTGAAACAATTTCACGAAACCGAGATATAAATAAATATTATGCCACGGTTTATTTTATTATCTTTGTATAATGGATTGAGCCTAACTCAATTTGTATAAAGTATTTTATATTCATATATAATATAACTATGTATTGTTTACGTTCTCACAGAGGTGAGATTTACTCTGAAAAAAAAACAACTTTTGTCTCTGGCATATACGATAAGAACTGTAAAATCTCCTACTATATCTAGTCTATTTTTAAGAAGTTTATATTTGTTGTATATATTTACATAACATGCTTACGCATAATACAAACGGCTTAGCTTACCATTTTTAAAAACTAGCAAAAAAATCTTATTTTTTTAAAAATTCAGCTTGACTCTTTATCCCGCATAGAATAGTAATCTGAGACAACCAAATGTCAAGGTACTCCTTTGCTTGCTAATCGTTGCCAAAAATTGAGCAATTGCTTGTTCAATAGTAAATTTAACGCCGCGTTTTGTCTTACCAGAGCGCAAAAATTATAATTTTTTTTAAATAAAAAATCGACACTATAAAGAAGCTTCTCGAATAAGAAAAAGACGGGTAGTAGAAAAAGAATAAATTTAGAAAATAAAAGGTTGTTACATATATATAAAATTGATTTGCTACTATTTTGTACGAAAGAACATTGTTTTTATCGAACAACACAGGGTAAGTAATTGGTAACGAAATTCCCTAGATCGTCTATTAGCTCCATAATCAGAGCGATTCCAGATATTCATGTAATTGTAGTGCTTAACAAACGCACTAGTTGATTAATACGATTTTCGAAGTTGCCCTCAATTTCTCTATTTTTCTTTAACTTTATATACGTGAACTAAGGAATGAAAAAAGGCAAGACAAAGCATATGCTGCACGTTAATAGGGGTCACTTATTTATATAACAAGTTTTAAATTAATTTATTTTAAACGGATTAATCGCGTTTATTTTGGTATTTGACCATTCATTTTTTAAAAATCCGACTTTTCAAATACTTTACGATAGTTCGAAGTCACAGGTAGACTGATGTGGCATTCGCTGTCAGTTGATACAAAAATTAATTATATGAGTGTACCGCCGATTGCATCTTTCTCTCTAGAGTGGTTTTTGGGAATTTATTTTTATTGGAAATGGGTCCCAAGTGGTAGAAAATTTCCGATCATTTTCTCTATTGAAATAAGGATGTATTTTATTTTTAATATTTTCAATATATCTTTTCTAACATCTTTTATATTGAGAGATGATTAGTTACATTTCTTCTTTATCGATGTATTTCTTTATCTGTCTATTTTTAATATTCAAATCAAAAATTACATGTATTTTTCTTAGCTTCACTCTTTTATCCCGCATAGCAGGATAGGCAGAGGACAAGACAAGTTAAGATAATTCGTACTTCGCTTGAATTCGCGTCATTACGTGTTAAGTGGTGGAACTCAACGCCGTACTTTGTCTTGCCAGAGCGAGGTAGTGAAAATAATTTAAATATAATCACTACGCTGAGTGAGAATCGAACCAACACCGATCGCGGTTACATTCAGACGCTGGCTCAATCCCAGGCGTGCACAGGCCTCTTCTTCTAATAGACCGTTTTAACTTTAAAATTGATAATCACTTTAACTTAATTAATTCCTTGAATTAAGATACATTGATATATTACTTTGCTTTATCCGATATATACACCGCCTAGGGACTACAAACGCGAGATTACCTAACCAGTTGCATCAAAACGATCATTAATTTCAAACTTCACTTGTTCCACAGTTTGCCTTTTAACATTCTCAAGGCCATGACGTGAAAAGCGTTTCCTGAAAATAATATTACCTTTCTACATAGAATAAATACAAAGAAAACAATAAGAAGAAGGACGTGAAATATAACTTTTATTTTATATTCTATTTTATTCTGAAAATAAGTGTTTTAATATATACTAAAGAATTTGGTTCCAATCATATACAAGTTTTGGCCTGTAACATTGTTTACAATAAACATAAAATTAAATTTAAAATAAACATAAAAATTAACAAAAAAAATTGAATAAAATTATAAACTAAATATTGATTTGAGAATGACATTTCCAATTAGTGCTCTAGAATTATAAAAAAAAATACAATTGTCCGAGGCTTTTCCAATAAAACGCAGTGTTGGTTTTTAATGCTTAGAACAACATATTGATTATTGTACTGGTTTCTCCAGTTCACTCTTATAAATTCTTAATTTCATTCTAGCTCCAAGTACATTTCTAAAAATAGATTTTCCGTCTACCGATATTATATTGGCTGGTGATAGGAAAACCTTTTAATATAGTTACTTTTGGTACTTTACTTTGATTATTATATTGAAACGGAAAATATATTTAGGTCTTGTGAGATTGGTGTCTAAATTAGAATCCAGACATATCATAACGTATCCGAAGAGATGAATAATATAGAAGGAAGATATTTCAAAGATGTCGGCCGTGTTGCAGTAGGACATTTTGACTGTAAGCGCGATCGGTTGTGGGTTCGATTTAAACAAGGCGGTATTTAAATTACCTACTTATTAATTCGGCGGAAAGCCTAGTACGGTGGGTTTTAACACTATATACTTCTTGTCTATCCTGCTATGCTGAGTAAAAGTGTCAAGCTAAAAAATAAGATGTATTCATACCACTGTATACTCTTACAGTCTATCTGAACTCTGTAAAAACTTGATAACTTTTGCCGTAAACAACATATCTTACGTTATCTACGTAACTTGCTGGGCAAATCCTACTAAAAATTACAATTTCATTTATAGCTTAAAAATATTATGAATAACATCTTTACTTAAAAAAATGTTTTGTAATGTAGCCTTACTAAAATAAACGTTTATTTTTGTTACATACAGTACTTACCCATGTACCTTACGTATTGTTGTCGTGTTGTAAATACTATTATGATTGCCAATAATATGTAATTTTAACATTTAAGCTAAATGTATGGCGACGTTGATTTAAATATTTTAATATTTTTACGCAGTTACTAACAACTTATCATTATATCTACTTTAAAATATTAATGTACGTGTTAAAATATAAATATATGAAAATCCCTATTAATTTTTAATATATTGGTAATTGTGACTCGATGATTCATGTACGTTAACATATTACTTTCGTTCTCAGTTAAGCGTGTTTAAACGTATTACATGAATAATTGTAAAATATTTTATATAAATGATATGAAAAAAGAATTTCCTTTTATGAGAAATTATTAGTCCGAGTTAGGAACTGAGAAATGTGACGATGAATGCCTTTGTAGTATCGTTAATATATGTAGAAACCTGTTCAGTTGCTTTTAGAGTATTACATGGATTCTGCTCTAATAGACAATGTCAAGGCGTAGGCGAAAATTTAAGGAAGTAAGTGATAAACAAACTTTCTGCTATACGTACTACAATGGGAGAAATTAACGTTTTTCGTTATAAATTACTGAATGTATATAAGAAAGGCCGTGTTAAGTTATGGGCGGCCAAGTCTTAATTTATGCACCGAAATTCATGTTTTAATTGGAGAAAAAAGGTTTAATATACAGAAAACCATGTTTTATTATTGAACAAAAAAATATAAAAGGCGTTTTGCTAAAAAATATAGCTTAAAGTAACACAATATATATATATATTTTGATACTTAAAACTCTTAGAAAATCGTACTAAAGTCCTGTATAGGTGATATATATTAAAATGTTCATGCTTGTGTTTGTGTTCATAAATGTTCATGTTCAAAGTTCAAATTGAATTGGCCATTACGGCTGTTAGAGTTTGCATATTTACATTCTTCTAGAGGTAATTTTTACGAGAGGTCAAGGTTTATAAAGTTATTCACATTTAAAAATTCATGCAATATGCATCAAAAATGCATAGAATGTTTTTGTAATAAATACTAAATCTGATCTCTGAGTAAAACTGTTTTCGCTTTAATATCAATATTACTTTAATTACTTATTGATTTCGATTCTACAATTGTTATTTCATAGCACTTATAGTGGTGTGAATATTGTTTTTTATATTTTTTTCTATAATATTTTTATATTATTTTTTATATTTTATGAAATTAGGAAATTTTAAAATATAATATATATAATAATAATAAACATAATAATAATTCTTATTAGTATTAAACTGGCGCTTTTCCATCTCTAGCGCATACAGACTATACTCATAGTAGGTAATTAAATTATAATAGTGTATCAAACATTAGCTACAACTCTAAAGTTAATACAAAATAAACCTCGTCTGTACTACCAATATGTACCAAAACCGGTGCTGGAGAGCTCCAGTTGCAAGTTATACTATGGTAGGGCAATTTGAACAGATAAAACAATTCATTACAAAAGGCCAGATTAAACATTTATAGACAAAATAAACAAACTACCTTACTTAATAAACATAATGATTCCCAATACAAACAATCTGCAAAAATCAATAACGAAAAAATTACCAAATGTATAGAATTAAAAGAAGTTACAGGATATGGATATGGAAAATGGAAAAGGTATATATTATCATTACCATCATCGGTCGTGGTGCAGTGGGACAGAGTCTGACTGTAAACGCGATCGGTTGTGGGTTCGATCCCCACTCGGGGAAGTGTTTATATTAAAAATTATTTTCAATTCCTCGCTCTGGTAAAAAGACAAAGTGCGGCGTTGAGTTCCACCACTCAACACGCAATGTCTCGAATTCGGTGGAAAGCGAAATACGGAGTGTCTTGACATTAGGTACTTTCTGTCTACCCTGCTATGCGCGATAAAAGCGTGAAGCTAAAAAGAATGTACCATTGTTGCTGTCTAGTACTGGAGTTATACCAAAAAAAATTACTTTGTTTAATGATAAAATTACCTATAAACATATACATAACATATACATAATGATGCAAATAATAATTATTATTCCATAAATAATGTACATAGATAAATGTGAAAAAAGTAAAGTATTCGCTTTCATCAGTCTATGGGTCGATTTCAAAAAGGGCTTTGTCGCATCGCGGAATGCTTTAAGCATTTTTGATAACGTTCTTTAGCAAATAATCTTTGTAAATATTTTATATGAAACTTTTATAGCAACTTTATTATAAAAAATACGTAAAATATATAATAAAAAAGATTGGGACCGGTCGTGGCGCAGTCAGGCGCGGTGACAGCGTCTGGCAGTAAACGCGATCGGTTGTGGGTTCGATTCTTACTCGGGGGAGTGATTATATATTTAAATTATTTTATCCTCCCGGTGTGAAAGACAAAGTGCGGTGTTGAGTTCCGCCACTCAACACGAAATGTCTCAAATTCAGCTGAAATCGAAGTAAGGAGTCTTGACTACTGTAGTATACTATAGCTAGGTACTTTCTGCTTACCCTGTTATGCGGAATAAAAGAGTGAAGCTAAGTAAAAAGAGAATACAAGTATAACATACGAGTATAGTATTAGATATATCAGTATCTTTTTCCTTTTTCGTTTCTCTTATCTTATATTATGGATAGTAGTCTATATAAATTTTATTGTTTTATTATATTGACTAATTAAAAGTTGTTTTAGATCAGTTATTTTTACTTGAAATTGTAACGTTAAAAAGGAGAGAAATAAAGGATTTTCGTTTTCATGGTCATGGTATTATGGCTTTTAGGAATTGGCATGGCTTTTTTTATCAAAATCTTATTAAATTTTACAACATTTTTATGTACTAAATACGTATATCATACATATATAGATTCTAGGTTGTGCAGCGTTCGAGAGTAGACGTGTAGCAAATATTCTTTAAATTAAATAAAAATTAAGACACAGGAAAACAAACCCAAATACTTACGAAATAAAAGTTATATATCAACTTATACTTCAATGTGACTTACGGCATCTGTCAACAGTGTCAACACAAGCGTCGCTCCTCCAATCCTTCGGGTAAGCGAGACAGTTACGATTATCTATTTACCTTATCGCACACTTATCAATAATCTTCGTGTGAAAAAAGACCTTAGTGTCACAGAAGTATTACTAAACATAGTAAATAATTGCATAAAATGAGTACTTCACCCAGTGCTGGTAGCAGCGGTGGATCGCATCCCGATCTGTCGAAGTTAAACGAACTAGCCGAGCGACAAGTAACTTTGTGTAAACGTAAACAACCAGAGACGGACTGTGATTGCAAAAAGGAATTAATTAAGTTTCGTAATGAAATAACTAAACTACTCACCGATTTTACAAACACCCAAAAACAATATATGATGACAATGCGGGAAGATATTTGCCAAATAAAAAACCAAATAAATGATATTCAATCTTCAACTGAAATTCTTACTACAGAACATAATAAAATAGTTAAAGAATTAACAGAGCTTAAGAAATTTAATACCTCTTCGGACAGTAGATTAAATAAAATCGAGAGCGACATTGCGTTGTTGAAAAAGGAATCGTCGCCATCAACTAACGGCTTGCTAGAAAATCAGGAAAAAACTATTCGAGAAATTCATGATAGACTTGAACGTCAAAAAAATATAATCATAGCGGGAATCACTGAATTGCAATCAGATAAACGCGAGACAAGGCAGGCTTATGACAGAAATGCAGTTTTATCTATATTCAATTCTCTTGTTAAGGACCTTCCAATCCCGCTAAACATAATAAGGATAGGAAAATACAAAGCAAACTCCAATCGCCCTATAAAAGTATGTTTTGACTCTAAAGAGGTACCCAAGCAATTAATTAGTAAAAAAAGCAACATTACCGACAAAAACATAAAAATATACCCCGACCAAACCCCGGCACAACAAATCTACTTTAAACAACTAAAGGAGGAGATCTTAAAGAGACAGCAAAATGGCGAAGAAAACTTGGTAATAAAATACATACGTGGATGTCCCAAAATAATATCAGTCCCAAAAAACGACAGAACTTAAATAGTCCACCCAATGACGCTCAAAAGACAACAACTGATTGTAATACCAATATATCCTATCAAATAATCGAGACATACAGTCAATTACAGAACAATCAGTTTTCATTGAATTTCTTCTACTCTAACATGAGAAGTATTGTAAAGCCTGGTAAACTGGATGAGCTCAAGTGTATTATCAAGTCTGTTAATTTCAAATTACAACTCATATTATTGACCGAAACCTGGATAAAATCGGAAGAAGACGCTGCTAATCTGCAAATACCTAATTACACACATTATTATAACTACATAACAACCGGTAGAGGTGGAGGAGTGTCAATTTACGTACATGATGACCTAGACCATAGTATTGCAGACGAACAATACGTTAATGGTAACAATTACTTATGGATTCAAATTAGCAAAATCAATCTCTATGTTGGTATCATTTATAAACCTGGAGATACAAACACTAACCAATTTATAGAAGATCTTGAAATACAACTAAATGAAAAAAAGCGGGCTATAGTCTTTGGAGATTTTAATCTTAATCTATTACTTAACGATAAAAACACAACAAAATACAAAAATATGCTTACAGAAAATGGTTTCAGTATATTAAATTGTATAGATGACAAATATGCTACGCGGTCGACCGTTTCAACCCATACTATCATAGATCACATCTTCACCAACCTGAAAGACAGAACTTATAACCTAGCATTAGCTGACTCTGCAATTTCAGATCATATGCAAATATTTCTAGGAATGAAAAAATTAAAACCCGAACCACCTAAGCGCATTCAATATGAAGCTATTAACTACGTCGCCCTGCGTGAAACTGCTGAAGATTATTCTTTTGATTCAGACAGTCAATTATACAGCCATCTCCATGAAGCCATTACAGAAGTGAAAAACAAACATAAAGTAACAAAGTTTAAAATACAAAACGCCCCACAATCAGATTGGATAAATAAAAGTATTATTATTGATATCGACAACAGAAATAAAGCATGGCGAAAATTTAAAATGGACTCAAAAAATATTACTTTAGAAAAAAATTATACAAAAAAGAAGAATGACACAGCTACAAACATAAATAAAGCTAAAAGCAAATATTACATAAATTCTTTTGATAAATGTAAAAACAATTCTAAGAAAATGTGGAGCCCGATTCATACTCTATCTAATAACAAAATCAAATTAAAATGTGTTCCTCCTAAATTAATGACTAGTTCAGGTATAATTACGGATGGTACTGAAATATGTGAACACTTCAATAAATTCTTTGCCACAGTTGGTGCTGAGTTAGCCAGCAAAATTCCAGATAAATATCATAATGATACTGTTTTTACTGTACATAACCACAAACACAATGATAACTTAACTAGATTCAGTCATTGTAACGAAAAGGAAGTTTCCAAAATTATTGATAATTTGAACTCTAACGTTAGCACGGGGATAGATGGCATTAGCACCAAAGTATTAAAATGTTTAAAAGTATATATTATAAAAGAATTGACAAGTTGCATAAATAAGTGTCTAGACGAAGGAATTTTCCCAGATGATCTAAAAATTGCGAAAGTTACTCCGATATATAAAGCCGGCACAAAAAACGACGCAGGGAACTACAGGCCTATCTCAGTCTTGCCAATATGTTCAAAAATTTTTGAAAAAATCATACATCACCGTCTGGACACTTATTTATCACGAATAGATTATTTTTTTAAACGACAATATGGGTTTAAGTCCAAATCAAACACCTTGTGTGCCACAATTGATGTAGTTACAAAAATTAAAACAAATATAGATTCTAAACATATAGGTTTGGGTATTTTTATAGATCTTAAAAAGGCCTTTGATACTGTAAGCCACTGTATCTTGTTGGATAAATTAAAACAAATTGGTATCACTGGCATCGCTCACAAATTATTGAAATCGTATTTAGCAAATCGTCAGCAAATAGTAAAGATTGGCGAATATCATAGTTCTGCTCACCCAATAAATTTTGGTGTACCTCAAGGATCAATACTTGGTCTTCTACTCTTCTTAATATATATAAACAGTATCGGCCAACTTTCTCTGCACGGTGAACTTACCTTGTATGCTGACGACACATGTATTTTTTATTTTGGACACTCTTTACAGGATACAATAAATCGTGCGCAAGAAGATCTTAATATGTTGCACAGATGGTTTCAATGTAATCTACTAACCATCAATATAGCCAAAACTCACTATATAATATTTAAGTCTAAAAATAAAAAAATACAACATTATAATCCGCTTACTATAAACAATATCAAAATTAATGAAACTACTAGTGAAAAATATCTAGGGTTGGTTTTAGATAGTGGCCTAACATGGACTTCACATATTGATAAAATTAGATGCAAATTATCATCCCTCCTTGGATCCTTACGTGGTATAATACGGTGTCTTCCCCGTCGTGTTTGCTATATGATATACTACTCGCTAGTTCAACCTCACTTAAACTACCTAATAGAAATATGGGGCGCTGCCTCGAAAGCGGCTTTAAAAGACTTGCAAATTACGCAAAATAAAATTGTCAAACTCCTTTTTCACTACAAATTTCTAACACCTACGAATAAAATATACAAAGATACAAACATAATGAACATACAACAATTTTATTACTACAATACATGCATTCTTATTCGTAAAATTTTAAACGGTACTCTGCAGTCGGAGCTAACTTTCTTAACAAATACACAAAAGGGGAAAAGACAACTTCGAAACGCAAATAATCTATATTTACCCAAAACAATTTTATGGAGCACAATATTATAATAAACTACCACAAGAAATAAAAGATATAATAAAAGGAAAGGTTTCTAATGCTATTTATGTAAAAAATATTCAG
Source organism: Dryadula phaetusa (assembly GCA_032432895.1). NCBI lineage: Eukaryota > Metazoa > Arthropoda > Insecta > Lepidoptera > Nymphalidae > Dryadula > Dryadula phaetusa. The sequence goes on from JAOYRS010000029.1 coordinate 4,638,710, forward strand.
TATGAGAATATTGCGATGTTATAAGTAGGCTAATGCCTACTTATAACATCGCAAATTTATACATTAATATAAATAAAAGATCTTTTAAGAATAAATGTTATTTTATAGTAAGCTTTACTGTATCACATTTACTATACTTGACTGTAAAGTGTAAGGGGTTGTGGGTTCGACTCCTACTCAAGACAAAAGGTAATTTTTTAATTTTTTCCCTCTGTTAAGACAAAACGCAGCGTTAAGTTCAACCATTTAACACGCAATATCTTAAATTCGGGCAAAAAGCTGCGAGCGGAGTGTTTGACTTGACATTTGCTCTGTCTGCCATGTTTTGCGGGATAAAGTACATAGCAGAAATAAAATAAAAAAATATATAAATGTGAAATTATTTAAATGCTGTTTTTTTTTATTAATACGCGTCGTCTGTAGCTAGTCCCATCCTACGAGTAGAAATATTTAAATAGTACCAAATATTATAAGGACAGAACATTCTTTAAATAAAATTAAATATTAGACAAATATTTAAGATAAATAAGATAAAAAAATTAAGATTATTTTATATTTTAATTAAAATTTCATAAAACTAAAATCTCTTTTAAAATTTATTATGATCTTTTTTTAGCTTCACGTTTTTTATCCAGCAACCGCCCTCAAATTTATATATTTCCGGCCGGCTATTTTCTTTATATATTTTAAATCATTACTCGGACAGACTGATTCAAAGATTTATATTGATTATAATATTGTAGCAAAAAACGAACGAAATTAAGGTTATTAAATAACTTATAAATTTATAATTGAATCTTTTCGTTTAAGCTTTGGCCGTTGTTGATATATATTGGTGTGTTGATAAATAAAAGCTTAGTATTTTATATTTATAGTTATCTTATGATCAATTTACTTAAAATGTTTATGCGACCGGTTGTGCCGCAGAGGCGGGTTGTGGCACAGTGTGACAGCACCTGATTGCAAACGCGACCGGTTGTGGGTTCGATCCTCACTCGGGGGAGTGACCTTTAAAATTATTTTCACTTCCTCGCTCTGGTAAGACAAAGTGCGGCGTTAACTCCCACCACACAACATGCAATCTCTCGAATTCGGTGGAAAGCGAAGTACGGAGTGTCTTGACACTAGGTCTACCGTGCTATGTGGGATAGAAGAGTGAAGCTAAAAAAAATTAAAATATTTGCTATTTTGATGCATAACCTATTTTATATATCCGTTCAGTAGTATTTATAAACTTTAGCATTTATAATATTAGTAGGGTTTTCATCTCACGCTATTAGGATTGAAATATATCTATAAATATATTCTACAGGTATCAAGTACTGTTCTTCGTGGTAACGTATGCAGTGCCAATGTTGGGAATGACATTCTTCTACTCGGCCATGGGCAAAGTGTTGTGGGGCTCGCGGTCTATCGGTGAGCTCACTCAAAGGCAAGCTGATTCAATACGATCGAAGAGAAAGGTTAGTTTTAGGATTTTTATTGTGAATATGTACTAAAGTATATATAAAAATATATATTTCACATTTTCCCTTCACTTTGCCCTTTGCGCTCATTCCATTTGCTTTCAAAAATTATGTTATACTTTTTTTTTGCAAAAATATGAAAATATAAACATTTTGTAATCAAAATACATTGCTTGTGCCATGTCCGATTCCGTTTGATGTTAGAAACATAAATATATACAAAAAATTGAATATATTCTTGTAAATATTTTACTTTTATTATATTTCTACCATTTTGAAGAACATTTTGTAAAATTATGTTATTTTAAAATTATGTGCTACTCGAACCCGTTTCCATACGATCTTGTTCTTTGCCCGTCTCTGAATGGGCGTTATTGTTAGTTATCGGTACATGAATCTAAGGTCTTTATTTATTATAAGTTGTATGCCAGTTACTATATTTGGATTTTCAATTGTATTGTCCTGTTTTGCATAAGAATTTCTTAAGCTTCACGCTTTAAGGGAGAGTGACTTTGAGGGTTGAGCTTTAAGGGTTGCGTAGAAATATCTTGGGTCGACAACACCTGTAAACGCGATCGTTTAGGATTACATTTCCCGCTTTCTCTTTGTTCCGTCCAAATCATCATTTTTAATTAGATTTAACTTTAAAGAAAAGAGATATATTAATGATCCCAATAATAAAATCAATAAAATCAATTATATATATATATATATATATATATATATATATATATATATATATATATATATATATATATATATATATATATGTATATACAACAACAATTATATTATGTAAAAATATAATATATTTAATATATTTTTTGGTGTTCGATGAGCTGAGAACTGATGTCGGTATTGCAACCCAATGTTGCTTGGCGTCACTATCAATATTCTTGCTTAAGTGAACTGCTATGTTGGTTGGTTGCTGTCTTGCGTTGCGTCAGTGATGTTTGTACGATGACAGACGTTGATATAATCTGTTATACGTGACTGTCCGAGTCTCAGTTCCGATTTGGCACCGACCGGCGACGGTCGTGTGACAATATTGGGGCATCCCCCTTCTCGATTGTGCGTCCGAGCGCTGCTTTTCGTGTCGTTGTGCGTCAGTGATCAGAGTTCCAGAGTGTCGCCGCTGCGAGGACCGCGCCGTGCCGTGCCCCGTGTGCTGTACTGCGCGTCGTCTAGCTGTGGTTGGCGGTTCTTGGAGTAAGTGTTCACAGTTGTCCTTACACACCCCCGTTCACCAAACGGGCATACTTAGTGTTTTTAGTGCCACACACCCTCCCCCGCCGAAAGGTGAGGGGAGACATTTATCGTCGCCGCCGCCAATATGGAGGGCCTCTCGAAGGAGGACCTCATAAGGTACCTGCGTACCTTCCACGCCGAGGTCTACGATGGCCTCCAAAACTTCGCTTTCGCGAAAGAGAGCCCGCGCTCTCCCGACGCCGGCCCGAGCGCCGCCGAAGTGCCCCGAGGCACTATTAGGACGCGTGCGACGTCCCCCGAGCGGGACTCTAGTTCCGCGTCAGAAATGGACGTGTCAGGCGCCGAGTCGGACACGTCCTCTCAGGATTTTGAGACCGTAGTCTCAAAATCAGCAAAGAGGAAGGCGAAAAAGGCCCCTCAGGCCGTCGCGCCTTCGAAAGCGCGTAAACCCGACGCGCAAACGTCGGCCGTGCGGGCTTCACCCGCCCCCGCGTCTACCAAGCCGCTTCCCCCGACCGCTCCGGTGTCCGCGCACACCGCAACGGGCCCTCGCCCCGCGCCGGCCCCGCGTGCCGCTCCCCTTGCGCCCTCTGCGCCCGGTCCTCGCCCTTCAGGCGCAGCGACCGGTAATCAACAACCGCCTCGCCCTAAACTACCGCCGCCGGTCTATATTCAAGAAAAAGGCCGGTGGAACGATGTATCCGCGTGGATGCTCCAAAATAAAGTGGCGTACAGCTCCGCACGGCTGACGTCAATAGGGATCAAAGTCCAGGTCCCGTCGGCCGCGGACCACCGCGCCTTAACCCGCCGCATGCGAGAAACAAACGTAGGTTTCCACACCTACGCCCTAGAGGAGGAGAAAACCCTCCGCGTCGTCATAAAAGGCGTCCCCCGCGAATTGGACGCCGAGTACATAGAGAACGACCTTAAGTCGCGGCTTCCGGTACGCGAAGTTCACCGCATGTACAACATGCGCACAAAAGTCAAGTATGACAGCATACTTGTAGTGTTAGACCGTACAATCGAGGG